>CAWUFW010005137.1:125000-1395190 GCA_963921515.1 Calotriton arnoldi | reverse complement strand
CGCTGGCGTGTTCGCCTCGTAGCCGTGGATCGTGTTGTGGCGCGAATCGGAGCTTATGTGCGCCTCTCCCGGAAGCTTTGACGTGCCGGACGTAGCGACGGGTTCGGCGCGTACGGAAAGCGCATCGTACTTGTTCGGCCGGACGGGGCTGCATTTTCCCTTCTGTGCGACTCGATTCTGCGTTTCCGGATTCGCCTCGGTCGGAGAACAGGACCTGGATTGGGTGAGTACGACTCGGCCGGATTCTGTGCTGTTGTGCGCATCGTACTTACTCGTTCGGTATGATGTACGGATCGGTCGGGAAACAGGCATTCGCATGGCTTTTTTCCCGACCGAATGGTATTGGGTGCGCCTCCGACCGAGATCGGAATCGGCCCCAAAGTCTCTAGAAAGAAATTGCAATACTGTAGACAGCAGGTTACCTATTTAGGTCACCTCCTGTCGAAGGAGGGACTTGCGCTCACACCAGATCGCATTTCGACCATTCTAGACACTCCTGTACCCCATACTCAAAAAGATGTCCGTGCATTGATTGGCCTTACTTCCTTTTGTAGGCAGTGGATCCCCTGTTTTTCGCATATTATCAAACATCTGTTAGCCCTTTTGACCAAAGACACCCCGATGCCCCTCCCATGGACTGCTGAATGCCAGAGCGCCTTCCAACAGTTACGTCAAGCCCTTTGCTCTGCACCAGTATTAGGTACCCCAGATTATACTAAATCTTTCACACTCTATGTACATGAAAGGGAAGGTTGTGCCCTCTCGGTCTTAGCACAGATGCACGGTGATAAATAACGCCCATGTGCATATTTTTCAGCTGTCCTCGACCCAGTCGATCGCGCGCTGCCTGGATGTTCCCGAGCAGTGGCAGCAACGGCTGTATCCATACGCCAGAGGGAAGGAATAGTTCTATCACACAAATTGCTTGTGTCAGGCCCGGCTCCGCAGGGTCCAGTTGTATCAAAGAAAGGGTCCACCTCCAGATCTCACCAACACCCTGATACGAATGGTCTACAGGGTGTTCGAATGATCAGGCGAGGGAAAAGGAGAGGGAAAAGGAACTGCAGTGGATTAGACCATGTAAAAACACAAACACAGGTATAAATACAGGTATTACAGTGGCTACTCTCAGTAATGTCTCACTAGGGGAAGTATGTACCTGAGCATATATGTTGCTGTTTGTACAATCCTCGGGACTCATCAAAGGTCATGCAGCTCAATCCTCCACCCTAGAACAAAGAACTCTCGAAACGTTAACCATTGCATGGACCACCACAATTCTCCAGTTACTTAGAACCCACACAGGTGTCATACATACCCCCACATAGGCATAAGCGTAGGGGATAAAAATGCAGAGCTAGCATTCCGCCTATCCCTAGCAAATACGTAGGTCACAGTACAGAATAAAGCTCAGCAGTTCCACGAGGTTACGTCACCTCTGTATCAAAAAGAAAACAATAGCAATAAAGCTTTGTTGAGAACTGATATCTCAAAACATGTTCCGTCTCCTTATTTTAAAGACAAAGTCACTCGCACACAAACGGTGATACGCGGTTCCTTCACCGCTGCAACCCGCTGTGTAACTCTTAAGAAATCACAATGGCCAAAGAAAACGCTTATCACAAACAAACTGCAATATGCGGTGGCACCACCGTATTCCGCTTGCGTCTCCCATAAATCCGCCCTCAGTATAAGGGCAAGGAACAAACACAAACAAACGGCAATACGCGGTAGCACCGCCGTATTCCGCCTTGTAGAAGGAAGAAATTCAGGCTTCCATGAGTTCTTGCTCGATACTCACTTTTCACTGAAGTGTGGTATGAAACCCCCAGTCTCTCGCAAGCGGCAGGACTCTTCCCTTAGATCCTACTCCTCCGGCGCATCAGCAGGCAGCTCTCTCTCATTCGTGAGAGAGTATGAACAGAACAGTATTACGCGCAACTTCCTGTGCGCCCTCCCTGGCTATATTTCCTCCCGTGGCCGGGCATCATGGGAGTTGTAGTCTCGGGAACCTGGTAGGCGCTGTAACGCTCGTTTCCCTGACAGCTTGTGTTAGTGCCCCATTCAGTTGATGCGTTGCTAAACCAAACAAAGACGCAGCATTTGACTAGTGCTCATCTGACAGGATATGAATTGACACTTTTGGCCCCCCATATTACGCTAAAAAGATGTTTGACATTAAATCCTGATTAACACAAGAAGCCTCTCCTAGTTATTGACTTAATTGCTATTATGTCTTCTATATGAGTGTAGACATCTCACGAAAGGTAAAGACTGGTCTCACACACCACCTGGTGTCATGCTTCATCATTGACCAATTTGGTCAATGATGAAGCATGACACCAGGTGGTGTGTGAGACCAGTCTTTTACCTTTCGTGAGATGTCTACACTCATATAGAAGACATAATAGCAATTAGGTCAATAACTAGGAGAGGCTTCTTGTGTTAATCAGTTTGATGTGGAGGCTGCCTACTCCTAATACCCCGTGCCTCTAGTTCCCTACCTTGGATCTCTTCCAGGTTTTTGTGGTTGATGACATTAAATCCTGCCACATTACTGCCATTTCCATCCACTCAGCCTCAGTCACAAGAGTCACATGATTGCATATTTCTCACTGAAGAACAAACAAAAGGTCGAGTTGACCTGCAAGACACTCCCTTCTCCATTACAGATGGGGAGTTATGGGTTGATGGGTCATGTTTGAAATTGCCTGATGGCACTACATCTGCTGCCTATGCTATTACGACACTCCAGACAATAGTTGAAGCAGCTCGTATCTCACAGAAATCAGCTCAAGCAGCTGAACTGATAGCTCTAACCAGAGCATGTGAGCTTAGTATAGACCTGATTGTCAATGTCTACACTGATAGTCAGTATGCGTTCGGGGTAGCGCATAATTTTGGCCGCCTGTGGTAAGAACGCGGTTTTCTCACTTCACATGGAACACAGATAGTGCATGGAGAACTAGTGCACAATCTCCTTACTGCCTTAACCTATCCTAAGAAAATAGCTATTGTCAAGTGTAGCGCACACAAGAAGGTGACAGACAAAATAGGAGCAGGTAATGCCTTTGCAGATTGTACAGCCCGTGAGACTGCAACGCAGCGAAGCACCACGTCTATGTATGTGGTTAAGTCGCAAGCTGAACGTTGGCATGATGCTAGACAGGAAGTGTTGGATATGCAACAATCTGCCTCCTTCGATGAATTAGGCCAATGGTCTAAGGAGGGAGCATTGGACGATGAGGGCTGTTGGAGGAGCAAAGATATGACTAAATGGAAGTTGCCCACTGCATACCTATACCCTCTGATTCATATGGCACATGGTCCAGCCCATGTTGGTGCATCTTCAGTAGCGAAACAGCTTATGCAAGTCTGGGACCATCCTGATATTGCTGCTACCGCTAAAAGATAGTCCAGTCTTGCCTGGTTTGCCTCCAGTACAATCCTGGGAAGGGAACGCAAACTCCAGCAGGGGTTTGCGACACCATCTGCACCCTTTGAGGTCCTTCAGATGGACTACATCCAGTTTGAGCGCTGCAACAATCTTAAATATGTCTTGGTAATAGTTTGCGCCTTCAGCAAATGGGTGGAGGCATATGCTACGAAAGACAATACAGCCCTCACGACTGCGAAAATTCTCCTGAAGGAATTCTTCCCTCGATTCGGTGCTTGTCGAGTTTTATGGAGTGATAATGGGCCTCATTTCATTGGACAGGTTGTAGAGTATGTTATGAAAGGGCTAGGGGTCAAGCAGAAGTTCCATGCTGCTTTTCACCCACAATCAGCAGGCCTGGTGGAACGTTATAACTCTACATTGAAACTGAAATTGGCAAAAATACAGGCTTCCACTTACTTGAAGTGGCCTGATGCATTGCCCTTAGCACTGCTTTCCATCAGATCAATACCTCATACACGCTCTGGGCTTACCCCATATGAGGTCGTGTTTGGCAGGCCCATGATTATTTGGGGGGTTCCTAAGCCTCGCCCTATACACGATGTGCCTCACACAGTAATGAGTGATTATCTGTCTCAGTTGACTGACAGTTTACTTTCTATTCATCAGCAGGTTCGGGAAGCTCTCCCGAACAGGTCGCAAGGTGACGGACATGACTTGCGTCCGGGAGACTTCGTAATGATCAAGGTCTTCCAACGAACAAATTGTCTGGAGCCTCGCTGGAGGGGCCCCGAGCAGGTCCTCCTCGCCACCCGAACTGCGGTCCGAGTGACCAACAGGAAAAATTGGACGCATGCCACCCACTGCAAGAAGGTTCCACTCGCCTTAGTGGATCCTACTGTGTTGAAGGATCACCGCGACATCTTGGTCACAGAGACGAGACGAGCTGCATCACCTGAAAGAACTGAGGAAGTTTTTCCGGATCATACTATCCCCGGTACATCCAGGTACCTACTCCGATCCAGGAAGAAAGGCTCTCCAGTGCAAAACAAGACAAGTGAAGTCATTGACCTGAGTGGTTAAGTCTGACTACAAAGGGGGGTCTGCCTATTAGTGGCAACTCGTCTCAACGTCAGTGAAGAAACCAACGTCCACTCAGGACTCTTAGGGCGCTACCTTTTTTTGTCATTTGCCGAAAGATGATCCCCACTAAGGAGAAGAAGGGGATTGCTGCGACAATGTGTAATGGCTGTACACTTTGCATCCTTGGTTTGACTTTGATTGCTGCTCTTATTGCTACTGTATTGTGGGTAGTGGAGGAAGTAATGCCTGGGGCTTCCTTGCTCAACATTACTGCTACATCGCCTACTACAAAGGAACACCATCATTTCGATTTGCCGCAACATGAACAGGGGTATCGGCAAAATCTGAGAAACAATTCATTTCTTCAAATGTTGCATCAGACACACCAGCTAAGCAATGCTACTAACTGTTGGGTTTGTGGCAAGATTCCTCCTCATCAGAACATAAGAGGAATCCCGTTGCCACCACTGCCATTTTCTCACAATGGTTCATGCCAAGCTTGGTTTGAGCTACTATATGCTTCCTACAAATGTAACCTCTTGGAAACATGGGATGCGGGCGATCTCAACGCCAAACTGAATAAAGCATGCTATCCCAACGAAGATGGGGACCCACAAGCAAAGGGGACCATCTTGGAGATGGAAGATTATAGTAGAGGAAATGCAGCAACGAAATATGTGTATCCAAACTCTAGATCGGCTAAAGGCAATGGGCCACCTGTTATCTCTGTTGTTCTGACTACTGGCCCTCTCTGTGTACAGAGTACAGGCAATGTGCTAATGGGTCACAGTAACTGTACTACAGTGTTGCAAATGTCCACGAGGGGCCGAAGCAGCTTCCTCGCATCACGTCATACTTATTTTGTTTGTGGAGCTAAGGCATACTACTTCCTACCTTCAGGCTGGTATGGTACCTGTTACATAGCTTTTCTTCTACCACCTGTGTTTCTAGCTCCCCCAACATACCACCAAGATTTGCAATTGTTCAATCACCACGTTGGTAGTAGGGGAAAACAGGCATCGATGTCTCTGTAGTCGATCAGACAGAGACCAAATGGGAGCAATATATAGACTTTAATAAAGGATTTTTCTTCTTCGTTGGCCCAGTTCAAAACAGCAAGCTGGTCCGTCGCCTCACCCGTACAATGGAGGCAGTGATTAATCAGACAACTGCGGCCTTAGGAAACTTGACAGAAGAACAAGCATCAATCCGCATGGTCGCTTTACAGAATAGACTTGTTTTAGATGTTGTTCTAGCTGACCGAGGTGGAGCATGCCGTGTCATCGGATCCAGCTGCTGTGTTTTCATACCGGACAATTCACCATCTGTCTATGCGGCAATCTCCAAACTACACAAGATAGCCACCGAAATACATCAAGACCCAGGAAGATGGACTTGGACTGGGTGGTTTTGGGACTTACTTTCAGTTTGGGGTTTGAAAGTATTATCAGTCCTGTTCATATTAATAGCCATTATCTTCTCTTGTTGTTTGTGTGTTCATTGTGGACCAATGCTCTGTTCTCTCTGTACTTCTGCCTGTACTGCCTGCATCTCGTCTAAAGAGAATGTCAAGAACGTAAATGCCCGTTTAGCAGTGGAACTAATGACAATAGATGTTGAGGATATATGCTATACCCCTTGGAAGGGACAAAAACTGTCTTAGCTTATGCTAAAAGGGTCATCTGTGGAAAAGTGTAAATTCTATGTTAGCATAAGTAGCAGCCATTTTTACTGTTGCGTCCATTTCGTTTCCGTCGTATTCATTTTATTCTCTGATGCTTGCCTTTTCACCCAGCCTGTGTCCTCAATTTTAGCTGACCTCTCTGACATGGTCAATCTGGTGTACGTGCTGGGGGGCTGCAGCTGCCGGTGCACCTGGTCTCAGATGTTATCAAATGATTGCTTATTGCCGCCATAAACATTCTTACTCCCCCTCCTCATCTCCTGACCACCTGGTCACCCTCTGCTCTTGTTTGCCTATAGCTATTTCCGTCCTTAAACTGGTTTCTTCCAGTTTTCCTTCCCATGCGATTACACTGCAACAAACAGTATATAAGGGTGATGGTTTTTGCATTCAATGTACTTCCTCCCACAACACTTTAGGGTGTTGTTCGGACGCGGTCCCGCTCATGTGTGTTTAATAAACTTGGTTTGTTTTACTTCACTCCAGTGCCGATCTCTCTTTTGTTAGTCTTCGGACCTGTGGACGAGAGGGAGACCCTGCACCAGTGTGCCCTCACGGGGGTACATTTCCACAAGCATGCAGCAGGTACCCCCCGGCCAAACGGCAGAGGGGGCGTCCGAAAAAGACACCATTAGGATCACGTGGCACAGCACTGTGCCGTACCAGTTCTCGGAGCAACCGCTGTCACCACTGTAACACCGAGCATTGACTGTCGTTGTAAATACCAAACCACATTGCCACAAGGATGGCAGTGTTCGCTTGGACTTTGGAACTCTATCATTGTGTGTCTTACCCTAACTATCTGTGTACTATCACCTCCTACTTCACCCCTCACCTGTCACACATCGCAAAATTAAGACTACTCACAACAGTATGCCTACGTGTCAAGAGCATTCTCATCACAGTAAGTGGCATGTTGACTCACATTGCAATGTATCCGAATATGTAAAAGCGAAAATCCATTGAGAGAGTGGAGGTACCTGGAAAGACACAAGGAAACAACAGTGCGTTGCCATATTATGCAATAACCACAAAAGCACACCACGAGGCAACACTGTACAATATGCATTACAGACAACACCGGCAAACACCATCAACATGGACAGCAGGAGGACTGGAGCACACGACTGCACCTCCCAACACAGTTCAGCCCTTAGCATCCTGGTGAATGCAGTCCAGTTGAAAAGCTTACTTCTGTTACCGTTGTCGTGTGTCACCTAGGTTGGTGCAGGTCAGTGCTGTGAATCTCTAGACACATGTGTGTCGCGTTATCCACCCACATCAGTAGGGGTAAGATACATTGTGATCGGTGTCTGCTGAGGAAGCTGCCAGATTCTACTCGGGTCTCTGTACCTCTCCCTGCCCGACTCAGGTGAAACACCTCAGTCACATGACAAGTAAGCATCATGACTGAACTGCATTTACCAGAATGCCAAGGGGTGAACTGTGCTGGGAGGTGAAGCAGTGTGCGCCCATCCCCCTAATAACATCATCATGGACATGACGGAAGTTGTCACAGATCACACAGCACAGAACAATGAAATCCTTAGCAGTGTGCCCACAAGAGCCAGCATCACAACACATCCTGTCATGTGGACGATGTTGACATTGTCGCATTCACACACTCAAGTACTGTTGCACAGGGATTTTCAAGTGACATGTACGGTCTATGCATGTTTACCCACATGTTCACCAGTCCCTGACAACATACCCTCGCTAAATCTGTTTTATAAACAATGTTATCTTCTCCTAAATGGGCACAAGTGCTGCGGTCACAGGGCAGGCATCGCGTATATAGGAACTGTTGCACGCTGTGTTCCTTGCTGTAGCAATGTCCTCCTCACTCCCCCATATGTGATTGTGGATATCCATTTGTGGCCTCACATTCCCACAGCGTAAGCGGTCTTCAATAAGTGTGCAGGCACAATGGGCTTCTGTTTCAACAAGTAGTCGCTCCCAAACCAGCCCTGACACCTTCGAATTCCAGGTGCCTTGACCGTCCCGCACGATTCAGTCACTGCTGAACACGGCACTCCCACTTTTTCCGGGGGACTGACACAAGAATCATCGAAAGCCTCTGATACTGAAGGCGGTTGCACACTTTTTTCAAACTTGTGGGCTCTGGCCTTGTCCCTTCGTTTCATGCGACTACTGGAGTTCTACTGGGTGTCATTCCTCTAATTTACCGACTGCATTTAGCGGTTTGATATCAGTGCTCGTGGCTGTACAGCTGAGCGCTGGTTCTAAGAGTGCTCTCACGCCATGTCTGCCCGTCCTGTGCTCCAGTCGAACCCCGGTCAGTTGCAACTGTACCGTGACTGCATGCAGCTCCTCTTTGGATGTGTCCCATTAGCTGTGCTACGCATCAGTTATAGGCTAACCTTCCGCTATGCCTATTTCACCTGCATGCATCCTGTGTTCTACTGCCAAAGATGCCCCTTTCAGTGGTCCATGGATGTCTGCCTTTCCAACACATCCCTTGCTGCCCTGGATCATGAGCTGTGGGTGAGTCCTTTGTTGGTCCATGATCAGTACTGCTCCGGTGATACACGTTTGTGGGATGCCTTTCAATGTGTCAGACAGGCTGCCAGCTGCGCCTGTGCGTTTGCGCAAAGGCTCCTGTGCCATGCCTACATCGAACCTCTCCCCGGGTGCCATGGGATGCTCCTTTCATCCTCGTGGTGCGAGGAGCACATCTGTTCCTTCATACTGCTGGGTTGGATGGCGGTCCTTTTTGCTGGAGATGATTTGGATCGTCTTTTGGAACTGATTGCCTTCGAGGCTACCTGTGCCTTCTTGGATTCGTAACTACTTAACAGCAACAGGAACTGTTGGTGACTAATTCAATGTCCTTTTAACTTTTTCACGCCTACTAACAGGAATTGTCATTCAGCTCTCTGACTTTTGCCCTATCTGCATTTGCTTTGACTCTGCTGACCTCTGCGGTCTGTTTCGCTTGGTACCACAGACCTGAGCAACGGGGAGGCTGTCATCTGACTGTCATGGACATTGTCGACTGGCATGAGCCCGGCTTCCATCATGCAGCTGTAGTGCACGAAATTTACATGGCGTAGTCGTTTTGCAAGTACATTAGTATTTGTCTGTCACATGAGAAGTGTCTGCAGAGCTTGTTCTCTGCGTGGTCCAGGAGCACTGCCTGTACATTCTGTCCGTGGTCGGAGGGATTGTCCGTTGTCATTCTGTTGTGGTCAGGCCCTAGCACCCCCACTCAACAAGGTGTCACTGCTGCTAGAGGATACGGGTGCCTTTTAGATGTCATGGGGAGGCGGGTTCGTTGCCACACACTTTGAGAGTGATCCATCCAGTGATGTGAGCGACACAGCACATGGGATGTACATTTCACCATGTACTGGCTGAGCAATGGGTCTGCTGGCCAAGCCCATGGACCTGGGACATCTCATTCAACTCTTCCCAGCAAGGGGTGGGGGATATGCTCGTGGGTATTCGTCCAGAGGGATTATTGATATGACATCTTGCTTCATTTGTTATGGATGTGTCACTATGGAAACTGTATATGTACTCATGCATTCTCAACGTCTTGTGGCACGTATGTTGCCTGTATTGCAACTGTAGTAAAAAAAGCACATTTCAAAGCGTGTCTTGTCTGTAAATTATCGACTAGTGTACACGCGCTTGCAAACCTCTGAGTGAGTGGGAGAGCTAGTGAGGCACTATAGCAATTGGGTCCTGTGCTAATGGGTGTTTCTGGGTGCTCAGTCCCTGCCTGCCCAAGTTCTCCAATCCCGCGCATAGTCCTGTATGTGTACAAAATGCCAGTAACAGATCTCAAAGTTTGTTAGACAACAGCAAGGCACACAGACACAGTCAAAGTCACTCATTGTTCACTTACACTCAACGGAAGTAGTTGACGATGAGCTGTTGTCGCTGGTAAAGGCCTTCTTCCTCACCACTGTCATCGTCACTGGGCATGTGTGGGTTGGGTGCAGGGGGCTGCTGCTGTTCATCGTCGTCCAGAATCAGGGGGATCCTTCTGCGCATGGCCAGGTTGTGTAGCATGCAGCAGGCGACTAACATCTGGCATACTTTCTGTGGTGAGTACTTAGGTGCACCAGCAGTCTGGTCCAGGCACCTAAATCTTGACTTCAGCAGTCCAAAAGTGCGCACCAACACACGACGTGTCCTCCCATGTGCATCATTGCATTGGACTTCCCCTGGCATTGTTGGATTCCGCAGTGGGGACAGCAACCACGGACGATTGGGATGCCCAGAGTCACCTAGTTGTGAGACAGACAGGCAAACAGTGTGATCTGAATGTGTGGGGAGAGCAGCATGTCACACATACATCACAGTCATTGACACAGCCCACTCACCAACAAGCCAGGCCCGCTTGGAGTGCAGATTGGCCATCAATTGGGGTATGGTGCTGTTCCGCCAGATGTGGGAGTCATGTGCCGACCCAGGATATCTTGCACACACGTGTGGGATGATCTGATCCGCCTGGCATACCACTTGTGCGTTGATGGAGTGGTAGTGTTTGCGGTTCCTATAGATGTGTTCACTTGCCTGTGGTGGAACGAGGGCAATGTGGGTACCATCAATGGCTCCCACAACATTTGGGATGCCTCCCAGGTCATAGAACTCCCCCTTCACAGCTGCCAATTCATCCCTCCTCAGGAAGTGGACAAGTCTGTCCTTGTAAGGCATCAATGCTGACAGGACAACACGCAACACCATGCTAAACATGGGCTGTGACATCCCCTCGGCGATGGCCACAGTGTACTGGAAAGACCCAGTACCGGAGAAATGCAGGGCTGCCATACCCTTCACTGTATCAGACAATGCAGCCGGATATTTTCTTTTGGGCTTCAAATGGGGCTCCAACTGGGCACATGGGTTTCGTAGTGTGCGGCGATCCAAACGGAATCCCCGGATGATTTCGATGTCCTCCATCAACGTCAGGTCGGGGACAGGGTGAGAGATGGGTGGTCTCCTCCCACGTATGTCAGGGTACACAGGCATGGGCAGAGTTCTAGATGAAATGTGGTACACAGCTTACCCAGAGACTCGCACAACCACAACATTGACAGGCCTCATGGTCACGTGAAATGCACAAGTGACCTGCATTCAGACGTTGTTTTTCTTCACTCACTAACTAGACATACTGACACTACGACATCCCAAGAAGTCGATGTGTATAGCATGTAGTACACTGCTACGTCAAGGATGAGCTGGCCTGTGGTCAGATGGCACGGCACTAGTGTTTCCCAGCATCAGTGCTGAGTTGCATGTTGCTGCTGTCACTGCACGAGCGCAAGCGTCAGTCCCACAATACGCAACACCATTACTGGATGGGGCAGTGAGTGTCATCTGGACAACGCTACACGGTTGTTCAGCACGGTGGACAGACACGTGTGGACATTATGGGGTCAGTCCTGCGTGAGTGTGTGTAGAATTTGCGTAACAGACATTGCAATGTTCACCTGAATGAGGCACAAATGCACATGGATTGTGTATACATGCCCACATGGCTGACAATGACCGATGATGTCGGTCAGAGCTATGTTTGTTTGTTCCACATGTGCACTCCTATGACGTGTGTGTGAACATTAACAGGCAATGGCAGCTGGGCAGACTGCACGCCACACCAGTACGTGTGTTGGGAGTGCTGGGGTTACAAGTATGTCTGATTTGCAGACAATGGACACCTCTAATTGTCTGCCTACGTCACTGACCCCTCACAAGTCGACCCCTGGCCAAGGGACGCCAGTCAGTTGTCAAGGGATGTACAAGCGATGTTCACAGGTTGGATGTTTCATTACACAACATTGGTACAGTGCAAGAGACCTTTGTCCTTTTAGACTCCTTCCCTCATTTCGGTCCATGCTGGCCACAGGGCATGACTATGTATCTACTTTCACTCTCCTTTTCTTGGACATGCCATGTGTGTGTAGACTTAACTCAAGGGTCACACTCTCTCATACCTTCACAGTGTAGTGACCAGCTGGTCACTGTTCTAGTTGTTCTGATGTATAAGCCACTCCCAGAGGGCTGCTTACCCCCCACCCCACAGCCACCCAGCACAGGTGTCACTGGACATGTGACCCTGCCAACAAACGGGGCCGGACGCACGTGCCCTGGGCCAGTTCTCCTATACATGTACGGTGTCTGTGTGGTTACTTTATATGCATGGGGGCCTCGTGCCCCACAACATTACACATGGGGTGCACCAATCACTTTAGGCAAATGAGTTGTGATGGGTGATGTAATTTGCATGGCGCCAATGCAAATGCAGTATGTGTTTGCATGCGCGGTAGCTGGCATCTGCAGCGATGACACGCATTGGCCCCAATTGGATGATGCAGGGTTGCGTCGTAGCTTCCCGGCCGCCGAGGTGTGGCAACCACTATGCGAATGAGCCATCGGCCAATGGGGCCCTTCGGCGTACATATTTTGATGTTGCGGTGTGCTCGCTCTGCTACTGCGGGGCTTGGCATTGGCCCCAATTGCCTTCAGGGGCACCGAGGGTCACTCATGAGGATTGGGTGGGCCTCGCACTTTGCATTTGGCACGTTGCCACATTCATCGTGGTGCCGCCACGCTTGCTGGGAGTTGGAGTTGTTCAGGGGTTGCATGCGTGGAGATGTTTGGTACATACCTCTGCTGTTGAGCGCGGCGGCGTCTTCTCTGCCAGAGGTGCAGCAGGTAGAGCAGCGGGAAGGCCTGTAGCGTTGGATCCATGGCGGCTCCGGTGGTTTAGATGGGTGCTGTATCGCCTCTTCCTCTCCGTTGTTGTGTTTCCGCCATCCGCAACGTGGTGGTTTTTACACAGCGGTGGGAAGGGCTGTTTGCCACATCGTAATCTGTTTGGCGGACGGAACGTGTTTCCGCACACCGGTCCTGCTCTATTGGCTCCGTCCGCCACCCTTGCGTGCGCTAAAAACGTGCGGATCCTGATGGACCGGGGCGGACGGTAAATGGCCTCTGTGGGACCATTGTAATTTGGTGGTAGCAATGACCGCACATGGGGTGGGAAAATGAACGTTTTCCGCCACCAGCACGGATGGGCTTCCGTCCGGCATCGTAATGAGCCCCTTACTTTGTATTGTAAGTGCTCGAACATTGTTTTAGTTGGTTTAGTTAGTTTTGGACCTAGTTGTGTTACAGACTGTTCAAGTCTAAGGGCTTGATTCCGATCTCGCTAGGAAAGCCCTCCGTACGACTCGAATCCGGAGGGCTTTCCAAGCGAAACCTGCTCCGGGAGTCCGAATGAGCGAGTACGATACTGCTGTATGCTTACGGACTCGGTTCGTTTGCACTCCCATTGAACTCTATGGGAGCCCGTGTACAGATGCGTACACAGGCTCCCATAGCAGAAAAGGGGTGGGTGGGGAAAAGCGTACCCCCTGTGGTGGGCACCCCATGATGCCCGCCACACTGTGCATGCCTGGATCGGGGAGACCCATGGGCACACCCCTGTGACAGATTCGGAGGGCCCTGGGTGAAGGAGGGCCTGCCACGGCCCCCCGAAGTACGCTTCCGACAGCCGTTTCGTCTCGCTGAGACCGAGGCGAAGCAGCTGTCCGAATATGAATCGAGTACGAATCGTGCATCGTACTCGCTAGGTCGGAATACGGCTCCATAGCGCGACACGATTCAGCTACGAACGAGTCGTACGGACAGGTTCGGGTCCCGGAAAGGATTCAGTCGGCACATAAGCGATCTTCGCATCGTACTTGGTTGTTCGGACCTGTGTACGATTCAGTCGTAAACGAGGGCTAAGGATCGGATCTGGGAAAGCCAAATACAATTCGGAGGCCTTCCGAACGACATCGGAGTCGGGCCCTAAGTGTAGATTTTTGAAGGTGTCTCTACATGCATTGATTAAAGTGGTAATAGCAACCTTGTTTTGCTGTGTTAGGGTAGTTTTTCAGGATGGCTCGTATCATTGACTGTTCAATGTCTATGATCATTTTTTGGGGATAGTAATTATTAGTTTCTTGCTTTACTTTTGTTAAGAGTTCTACATAGGTAGTGGTTTGTTTGTTTGGTAACAGGGCATATATAAAGGGGATGTTGGTATTGTGATACAGTCCATGGATTGTGTATAATTGGTAAAATGGTTTGGGACATATTTTAAATGTTCCGTCCATCATCCATGTCTCACAATTCTGTATTTTAGTAAGTTTGTGGGAGTTGCATATATTATAATCCTTTCGTCTTTAGATTTATTGTCATAAAGTAGAAATTGCTCTTCATTATGAGTTACAGTGAGTTCAGGTGGTTTTTGAATTTCACTGAAAGTTTTGGGGGTAGGTGGGGTGGTAGCAGTTGATTTTTTTGTTCTAGCTATTAGCCTTTTTAATGTTGAGACAGAGGGTAATTGGCCAGTTACATGTTCTGGAACTCTGGGGAGTACGTCTTTTAGTATTTCAGTAGTAGGTTTTTGAGAGCTAGTGCTAGCTTCTTTCAGAGTGTCTAAAGCGTCTCTCACTTCTATTTCAGCTATGTTAGGGGGGTGGTTATGTTCCTTACCATTTAATTCAGTAGTTTCTTTTGTTGTAGCCCTCCCATAACATGCATTTGAATAATATTTGCTGCATTTACAATTAATTTTGTCGCCTGTCTGTTTTTTTTGGGTGTAGACATATCCCATATAGCATTATAAAAATTTTCCTTTCTGGGAAGTTATGAATTTTGCACCTTCAGTCATTCTGATGTTTCAAATGCTATGAGAAATGTACATAAAAAATATTAAATGTATTGCAATTGTTTTTATTGTAATACAGATTTTTATATACAAAATTATACTTACATGCTTGAATATGTTGAACTTTTTTTGACGCTGGAGTGTTTCTGTTGGTGCTTGGCTTTAGTGTTTCTTTTTATTTCCTGCAGAAAAAAATGATAATTTTTATAAATGTGTTTAACAGCATTTTCTGTATTTTGGGGTTTGTGTGGTTAGTGGGCGTTTTGGGTTGGGATTTTTAGTTGTTTTAAAAGTTTAATTTAGATTTATACTTACTTTTTTGGCAAGGTGTTTTTTGATGATGTTTGTAGTTAGTTGAGTGTCTTTTGGAGTTTCTGTAGAGGAGATATAATTTTTACAAAAAATACATTAATCATTTAATTATTGTAAAAAGTGCTTTACAATTATTTTATACAGTTGTTACATTAAATAGATATTTTACTTACTTTGTGAAGTTGAAATCAGAGCTTTCAATGAGGAAGTCCAATGTTGCAGAAGCAATCCGGCAGAGATTCCCCTTATTCTTCGATTTGTTGTTGGAGCATAAAATAATGTTACATTTTCTTTAGTTTATATAGTGTTTGTTTAATTGAGCTTTCAATCTTATTGGGTTATTTAAGTTGTAGATGTTTTTTTATTGGTTGTTACTAATGTTTTCAATTAATTTGGCAGTCGTTTCCTTATATGGGAAACGCTAATTAATGTTCAGTTAAACTTTTTTTATTCTTACTTTATTTAAAAGTATAAGAGTATATTATTTGTAATTTATATTCCATTGCATGTATAATAAAAATTATTTATTTTTTATATTGTGTTCGTAAGGAGTAATTAATTTGGTGAATTAAATTATGTTAAAGGTATTTTTTTAATTATAATTTATTTAACTTTAATTTTATTTATTTAATATGTTATGTGTGTTTGTGATATTGTTTATTTTTTTGGTATATTGTGTTATTAAAAATATTTTTAAGGTGTCAATATTTTGTTTTTGGCGATAGTTGTGTTGTCTATATTTTTGTTATCGATATTTGTGCCATTTTGTATGTTTATTTAATGTTTTCGATATTAGTTATGACGATATTTTTTTCATTGATATTAGTGATATTGATGTTAATGTTTGACGATATTTTTGTGTCGATATTTGTGTATTTTTTTTAAATAAGTATAGTATATCGATATTTATGTTATCGATATTTGTGTGTCGATAATTTTGTAGGTCGATATTATGTCAGTGATCCAGAACAAACAGAACTTTGCAGCCAGAATCACTCTCAACCTCAAAGAAAAAAGTGTTGGGCAAATTGCAAGGAATAAATAGCCAGTCTTCCTAGTGTGAAAATGTCATGGCTTAGGTGTGATTACAGGGACCTCTTTCGGCTTGTACTACTGTTACAATCTGCTTGGTTTCCAGGTGCTTGTGTCTAAGCATGGCTTGCTAGAAATTATAAGGGTTGAAGCTGACGAGTATAGGCATCAGCTATTACTCTCAAATAACTTTCTACATCCTCTGTATACCTGTTGGAAAGAATATATGATGTGAATCTAGGGCTTGTAGGCTTCTTCCAGAATGGATCAAAATTGGCATGACATTGGCCCACCTGAATGAACCCTTGGCCCATCCAGACAAAAATTCTTGGAACCGGGCCTGGCTCTTCCCCAGGATGACCCTCGGGCAGAACATTCTGAAACTGAAGCACTTTCACTTTTTCACAATCACTCTTACACAGACGCACACACTCAAGGATGGCTGTGGTCCCTACCACCAGTTCGAATGTTCAATGATCATTTTTGAAAATGACTCTGTGAACATAAAGCTGAGTTCCACAGTTTGGACTTAGAGGCCCTGCTGATAAAGTCAGAAAATACTGCATGTCAATTTATATCAATGCAGTGATGATTTCAAGATGAAACCTGGGTATTTAGTTGGGAAATTGGAGCAAAATTAAAGTTTGGGGGCTTTTACAAATTATTGGAGTTTGTATTGATTCTTTGGTTTTCCATGCATTGAGAAGTAGCTGTTAACTAGTAGGTCATTGCTACTTGAAGCAGCCAACCACAGTCTAATCAACTAAGCTGTAGGTTGGCACAGGTGGCAAACTCTTCTAAAAGGTTTTGAATGCACGCTCACCAGGCACTGTGCAATCCCAGCCTCGGTGCTGCACCTGTTCAGAATGCTGCGGGGTGACAGTGGGTTGGCTTACACCCCTGGATACCTGGACAGCCCTGATAAACTTTAAACAAGTGTTGGCAAAGCCAATAGGCCTTGCCTTTGAGATCTTTTGGCTTTGCCAATGCCTTTTGGCGATGAAGTGCAGCATAGTGAAAGGGGAAAAAAAGTTGGAAAAAAGGTGCAATGTTGCAAGTGAATTTTGAATTTAATTACTGATCCAAGAAGGATTGGTAAATTTTAAAAAACTGAAAAAGTAATGGCACTAAAACACTTTTCTTCTAAAAGGGAGGGGCTGGCAGACTAGCATCACCCCCAAAAAATGTAAATAAAAATTAAATAAAATATTTTTAAAAAAGACAGTGAGCATGGAGGTGCAGTGGTGCAGCAGATGGGGGAGGCCATGGAGAGTGGACATGACGGAGAAAAGCTATGCATGAGGGAGACCAACACGGGACCACAAGTACACGAGCGAGAGAGCAGCACAGAGCAAGGCGGAGGGAGGGAGTTTGGTGGGGGGAGAAGCATACGAGAGAGAGCTTGCATCACGAGGGAGAGAGCAGCACAGAGCAAGGCGGAGGGAGGGAGTTTGGTGGGGGGAGAAGCATATGAGAGAGAGCTTGCATCACGAGGGAGAGAGCAGCACAGAGCAAGGTGGAGGGAGGGAGTTTGGTGGGGGGAGAAGCATATGAGAGAGAGCTTACAACACGAGGGAGAGAGCAGCACAGAGCAAGGTGGAGGGAGGGAGTTTGGTGGGGAGAAGCATATGAGAGATAACTTGCAACACGAGGGAGAGAGCAGCACAGAGCAAGGCGGAGGGAGGGAGTTTGGTGGGGAGAAGCATATGAGAGATAACTTGCAACACGAGGGAGAGAGCAGCACAGAGCAAGGCGGAGGGAGGAAGTTTGGTGGGGGGAGTAGCATACGAGAGAGAGCTTGCAACACGAGGGAGAGAGCAGCACAGAGCAAGGCGGAGGGAGGGAGTTTGGTGGGGGGAGAAGCATATGAGAGAGAGCTTGCAACACGAGGGAGAGAGCTGCACAGAGCAAGGTGGAGGGAGGGAGTTTGGTGGGGGGAGAAGCATACGAGAGAGAGCTTGCAACACGAGGGAGAGAGCAGCACAGAGCAAGGCGGAGGGAGGGAGTTTGGTGGGGAGAAGCATACGAGAGAGAGCTTGCAACACGAGGGAGAGAGCAGCACAGAGCAAGGTGGAGGGAGGGAGTTTGGGGGGGAGAAGCATACGAGAGAGAGCTTGCAACACGAGGGAGAGAGCAGCACAGAGCAAGGCGGAGGGAGGGAGTTTGGGGGGGAGAAGCATACGAGAGAGAGCTTGCAACACGAGGGAGAGAGCAGCACAGAGCAAGGCGGAGGGAGGGAGTTTGGTGGGGTGAGTAGCATACGAGAGAGAGCTTGCAACACGAGGGAGAGAGCAGCACAGAGCAAGGCGGAGGGAGGGAGTTTGGTGGAGGGAGAAGCATACGAGAGAGAGCTTGCAACACGAGGTAGAGAGCAGCACAGAGCAAGGCGGAGGGAGGGAGTTTGGTGGGGAGAAGCATACGAGAGAGAGCTTGCAACACGAGGGAGAGAGCAGCACAGAGCAAGGTGGAGGGAGGGAGTTTGGGGGGAGAAGCATACGAGAGAGAGCTTGCAACACGAGGGAGAGAGCAGCACAGAGCAAGGCGGAGGGAGGGAGTTTGGGGGAGAAGCATACGAGAGAGAGCTTGCAACACGAGGGAGAGAGCAGCACAGAGCAAGGCGGAGGGAGGGAGTTTGGTGGAGGGAGTAGCATACGAGAGAGAGCTTGCAACACGAGGGAGAGAGCAGCACAGAGCAAGGCGGAGGGAGGGAGTTTGGTGGAGGGAGAAGCATACGAGAGAGAGCTTGCAACACGAGGGAGAGAGCAGCACAGAGCAAGGCGGAGGGAGAGAGTATGGTGGAGGGAGAAGCATACGAGAGAGAGCTTGCAACACAAGGGAGAGAGCAGCACAGAGCAAGGTGGAGGGAGAGAGTTCGGTGGGGTGAGAAGCATACGCAAGAGAGCTTGCAACACAAGGGAGAGAGCAGCACAGAGCGGGCCGGGTATTTGGCTTGTGTGGAGAAGCACACGAGTTAGAGGGCTAGAAAACACATGCACTCTCATGGAGTGCTTAAGCAAAAAGAAGAAAATAGTTCCTTAAAAGTAAGCAGTGGAAGGATAGAAGCCACCCGAAAAAAGAGATGGTAAAGAGGGCATGCTGTGGGTGGGGGGGGAACAAAAGATGGTCAAGCTGGGACAAGGGAAGCCAGTGATTAAGAAGCAACCAAGGAGAGTGGCATTAAATGGCAACTAGTGGAAAGCATTTGGCAGCCTTTAACCCCTAGGTAAGTTCTTGGTAAGCACACAATAGGTCTTTTATAACCAGTCAGCATCGGCTCGGACTAAAAAAAACACCAGAAGAGGCTATAACGCATGCTTGGCCTTCGGCGACTCCACTGTTGATTCTCGTACTTCAGACCAATAAGGGACCTTGATTGAAATAAACAGGCTGCCTTGCACTGTAACCTGTGCATTACCTGTATACGTATGCATGCTCCCTGCACATGCGCGTGCACACACTCACTCACAAATGCATTCAACTGAACCTCTAATTGCACAGGATGGCAGTCAGAAATGAGAATATAACTCAGCGACAGTGTTTAATTTAATGGCTCGTCAAGGCGCATCTCACAAAGCTTTAAACACATAAATCTGTCATGCTTTGCAAACCTCTCCCACGTCTCTGTATTGATTCGAATTTTCTGCCAGAGTCCTCCCCTGGAGGGCTGAAGTGGCGGGGCCTCTGGGGACATTAGGAGTCTGAGCTGGGAAATAAACATCACTTTGCATGCCCTTGAGTGCTGCTGAGTGACAGGCCCGGCTCGGGGGCTACAGCTCCCGAAGCGAGGCTGCCTGGGAATATTCAGGGGAGGCGCTATCTCAGGGAAGAGAGAGTGTCGCAGCCAGTGTGTCATGGGCCGCAGTGCAAGGAAGGAAAAAACTGTGAAATACAACATCTTTGAAAATTAAATATAGCAATATTCAGGGTTCAATGGGCCCCTCGCCTCTGCGCCCGGTGTCACTGCACCTGCTGCACCAATGGAATCCACGCCCCTACGAAGAGAGCCCTGATCAAAAGTGCATTGTAGCACGAGCACTGGGGAAACGGACTCAACCACAATGGCTGCCGCCTAAGTTTTATTATCTTCAAATACTGTGAACCTAGTGCTCGTTTTTAGTGTTTTTCTTTCTTTTTGTATTCAAATCTGTCCATCCCCCAAAATCTGGATGATTTTGAAATAACAGGTGTGCATCTTTCCTTTTTTAACCTCCAGGTTAGAGCATTACATCTCACACCATGAGAGCTCGTATGTTTATATATATGAAGATTTGGAGGGTTAATTAACATAAAGTGTGTTGGAGGCTTTCCACGTGTCATTCACGTGCAGATAATCCAGTTGTGTGTGTGATGAGAAGCAACGAATGTAATTTTGTCACTTTTTCGGCAATAAATGTTAAGCTCTTTGTTGACCCCAAGAGTTGCCTCAATTTTTCAGACCAGCACCTTCTCTTGTTGCCATAGAGATGCCACACAGTGCTGTAAGGGAAACGGAGAGCTCTGAGTAAAATACCAAAATCTGACATGTGACTGACACCACCCCAGTCCTACCGGCTTACAACGGCACTTTCCACTTGTTAAATCACTCTCCAAGCCCAGCTCACGAGCGGCAGATCTAGCGCCTCCAAGAGAGAGTCTCGGTGAAGGGCGCTATACAAATGTATTCAATTAGGTCACATTACAAACCGAGGATAGGTATGGATGGTTCAATGTGTTTTCTCGGGGTAAGGGACCGACTGCGTCAAAGCAGCAGTTCTTAAGTCAGGGAAGTACTTTTTTTTCTCTTAAAGCAAACGATGATAGATTTATTTAGAAATAGCAAAAACAAAAAATTAATTTGCATTTTTCATTTAATAATATAAGCCTTGCGAAGTTTGTTAAACGCACTAACGCACTGGCGACAACCGGAGCTGTTTATGATGACTCGCCTGAACCGTTCTGTTTCTTAAGTGAACATTTTCCTGCTTCTGCCTCAGACCTTATAAACAATACATGTGGCAATGTGAACTCAATGACTTGAAAAATGTGTACGTTCAATTGGGAGCGCCATCTTTGAATGCTTGTTGAACTAATAATAAAGAGACGAGCATCGACAAAGCACAGTACTTCTCTGACCGGATATTTAAGGCCAGAACGATTATTTTTGCTCATGGACGTCATTTAGGGGTCGCTGCAACCCCTGGCTTGCCCCTTACGACCCCTGGCACTGATCTTGCGACCCCTGGCCTTAGAGGTGGCAAAATCAGTGTCAGGAAGACAGGGGCAGCTGGTCCGTATGGATGTTGTTTCGGGCTCCAATTTCCTAGTTTTCTGGCAATTTTTTTATTATACTAATAGTGAATAATATTATTTTATTTTATTCTCTATGAGTGTAAATAAAGAATAAAGAACAATTCTTCTCATACCTCCCTAAACTGAAAAAGAAATCCACCCAGAAATGCGCCTTCTCAGGAAATGCCCCCAGGATCTGGAACGCACTCCCCAAAGATCTCAGATGCAGCCCCTCCTTCTACTGCCTTAAACGTGATCCCAAACCTTGGCTACTGAACAATTGTGTGAAGTCGCACACAAGTCGCCTATGCTTCCCAAAGACCTTACCCCACTCCACAGACTCTCATTGTAGCCACCTGATCCAGTCAGTCCCACTCTGGCACTAATGTCATTACCTTTTGGCCATATTGTGTAACAGTGGTGGCTGGTGACATTTGAAAGTAGTGGGGCGTAAAAGTTCTGAGTGCCCTGTGGTGAGTGAGACTAGCAAGCGAGCCTGACCGCCATAAGGGTGGCTCGGGGGGCTTCTCCCCACAAGAACATTTTTAAACAAGAGTGGGCAAATGGTGCATTTTCAAACAATTTTAAGAAAGTGAGAAGGTTAATAAAACAATTGCAAAAATGTAGTTATGACATCAATAAAGAGATTTCATATGATAATGACGTAGGTAGCTGCTTATTCAGTATAACCACAGAACTGCATAACAGACTTTGAGATAACAATGAATCATATGGGTGTAAGTCAGTGTATAGAAAATATTACATAAGACAAAGGGGACTACAAGGTGTAGGATTCATGTCATCTATATTAGTAGGCATTTTTAAGAGTGCTTGGTGAGCTGGAGAAACACAAACTCAGGATTCAGACGTAACAGTGGTTAGTGTCAGCTTTGCTAATAAGAATTTATTTCTATCCAAACAAACCCTTTTAGCAACATTAGGATAATGAAAGACTTAGAAAAAAACATAACTTTCTAACCTGTACCATGTAGCTTGCATGCAGCTCTTTGATGGCATTTCAAAGGTCACTGTGTTAGATACAATTGTAATTTATGAACTGCACAGTAACAGAAGGGCCTCTGTGACAAAAGCAGTAACCCACTAAGCTATGCACATAAAATGCTGTTCTGTAATCTGCATTGTACATGTTATTTCCAGCAGGCATATGAACCCTCTGTGCTACCTTAAATGAGCCAAAACTGTGATCTCTCTCCAGGAAGAACATTAATCATTAGAGTTATCTTGAAACTACTGGATGTAGAGGGAACTCTGCAGTGGATGCTTTCAAAATTACTGTACTGCTACAAAACGGACCTCCACTCATTCCGGCCTGCACCCCATAAAGACGTCTGTGCTGTACTAACTGCATAGAAATACACAAAACCCGCAGGGCGGAGATCTCAGCCCAATTAAGATAGCCCTCTGGGTGACTGCACCTACTGCTGTTGACTGCTGCATACCACAAGAAATGCCCCATAGGATAACTGAGTGGGTACATGCACGAGGTGCAGAGCTCGGCAGTCGCCTACTGGCCAAAGGCTCAAATGATGTGAGATAGACGAATTGGTGCATTGTTTAAATTTGATAAAATAAGTACCAATGTTATTAATCAAGGCGGATATGTCTCCGTATCGTAAGGCAACATGCTTACTACTAATTTGCATAGAAACGTTTCCCTGAAAATACATCAAATAAAAAAAACAAGCTTACACGCATTGATCAAAATATGTCACAAATGAATTGATTTGTGGAAAAACAAATCGTTCTTGCAAACAAACCAATTTGTGAAAAATGGAATGAAGGCAAAACAACACAATTTTCACAGAAACACATTGCTTCAGTTCAGTTTTGTCTGTATTCGCTGAACCCAGATTTACACGTTTGTGAAAATTATAAAACCTTTTTTGGCCATTCCTGACCTCAACATACCCAATATAAAAATTCCCGACCTCCACAACAGAGCATGAGAATTTCGTTTCAACGTAGTGCTGAGCGGCGTTCCTCATTCTCCCACATTCGTCAACCTTCCCTCCCAAACCACTGACCTCTCATTTATCGTTTCCATTCAGGGGAAAACGATGCGATTTTGGGGAGAAGTTGACCTTTTGTAGACTGGAGTGACAAGTTGTATGCAGCGCACACTACAAAATCAACTGCCTCGTGCCGCTAAACAATCAGCAGAAGGAGCAGAAAAAACACAGTGAGGGTTTCAGGAAAAACATTGTCTGCAAAAACAAGCAGGTAGTCTCAGTTTGTCTGTACTGCCGTCCGTGGCTCACCGCTGCTGGCCGTAGCTTTACCAATGGCTGTAAAGTTGCTGCACAAACATTGGCAATTTTTAACTGTCTTTTCGATTATCATGTGATCTCTCAGTCGGCCCTTAATCATCAAGGGCAAATCGATATACAAGCCATCATTTTATTCACACCTATGGAGAGGGAGGCATTTCCAGTCGCGGCTCGCGGGGGGGGTCACGCGGGGGTGGGGGAGTTAAGTTTTAAAATAATTAAGAAATCCTTAATCCTACCTGAGCAGCAGGTCTGCTGTCCGCGCTGCCTCGGGTCCGTTTGCGCAATGGCGCCTACAGCCCCTCTCAGCCAATCCTGGCGCTGCCAGCAGCGCCAGGATTGGGTTAGGGCACGGTTAGTACTCGCCCGCCTGCCCATTAGGAGACCGAGGTTTGAACCTTTGCTCAACCCTCGCTCTCCTAATGGGCATGCGCAAGCCAGTGCAAACACAAGTGCGCATGACTGGGCACGGCGCGAAAATTCGCTGCCCTTCCCCACTCATGCGCACTTGTGCTGCTGCCTGTTGCCCCTGGTCCGTCTGACAATCATGTCAGTCAACATGACGCCGGACCGCCCACCCCCTTCAGACTCTGAAGGGGGTGGGCGGTCTGACGTCATGCTGACTAACATGATTGTCAGTTCTCCCTCGGCGTCTTTGAACTTAAGTAAACTGATTCAGTTTACTTAAGTTCAAAGACGCCGAGGGAGCTGTGGGCGGGGGGGCTACGCCCCAACGCCCGAATGGATGCACCGCGCCTGTTGTGTAATCTCATTACCTTGTTACTGTATTGTACTTTGACTGTGAGCTCTCAATATTTTTAATATGTTCTGTTTTTAGTTCCCGCTGACTACTTTTGACCTACATGCATCATCATAACTATCTCGAATTATCCTATGCACAATACTTGTCTAGCGCTCTGATACCTTCTGGTCTAGCTAGCGCTATATAAAACTCTAAATAAATTAATACATTATCTGGAACATGACTCTCCCTGGCAGCTGAGGTAAGCAAAAAATGCTTTTAAATGTATGTTGTGTGCATGCTTGAGGGTGAGAGAGTGTTTATGTGAGAGAGTGTGTGTGTATGTATGTGTATGCATGTGTGTGAGAGTAAAACTAAATGTCAAATGGCGTGTGATGTCACTTCCACTACCCCTAGCATTTTGGTGACTTGACATTCATGTCTTTGCCAGTGCTTGTTTGTGGAATAGAGCTTTCTCTGGGGACAAAGGTAGCTTACCAGTGACTTGTTTACACTGTGTTGCAGACCTGCCAATCTTATGATAAGGTTCACTCTGTTATCCTTCAGAGGAGGGTTGTGGTGGCCTTGGTAAGTGGGCGGGGACGGGTGATGCTTTGGACATCCTGCTCTGCCTAAACTGCCCCACCTCCCTACCCCCCACGCCCCCAACTAGATGTGGGCAAGCCAACAAATTAACAGGGAGAGCCGAGCCTAGGGTCTGGCTTGGCTCTAAGAGCCTGTGCACAACGGGCGTCATGAAATATTTGGCATGTAAATCATGCAACAAACATAATGTAAAAATATGATAAAGTTCCTTCAGAATAAAAAAAGTATGTTTCAAATTTTAAAAAGTATATTTCTTTAACACAAGGAAGCGTTTAATCTCAATACATCAGATAATTCTTGACATATGATGTTAGAGCATGGGTGGCAGGCAGTAGCTACATTTTCTTGAAGTTTTTCTTAGTGCAAACTTGGCCCAAGGACCTAAGAGCACTTCTGATGTTATTCATCTTTTACAGAGATTCTGGGCCTGATTCACAAAGGTAAATTTACACTTTTGTGTAAGTTTACAATTTTTGGGAATTCACAAAGGAATTTTACCAGTAGTATCTTTACATGTGATAGATACATGTAAACTATTATTACTGTTCCATAAGCAGGCTGAGTGAAAAGTGGCTACCTCATTATGTCTGTCTCATGTGCTTTAAATTAGATATATAAGTATTTTTCTTATGGCATTCAGAGCTCAAAGACAACAGACTATGAAACTATAAAAGGTTCGGAGGTCTGGAGCACGCACTTTTATTTTTAGAGAGAAAGGAGTTGC
This sequence comes from Calotriton arnoldi, assembly GCA_963921515.1. Classification (NCBI taxonomy): domain Eukaryota; kingdom Metazoa; phylum Chordata; class Amphibia; order Caudata; family Salamandridae; genus Calotriton; species Calotriton arnoldi. Next base: position 1,369,365 of record CAWUFW010005137.1, on the reverse strand, counting down.
TGACACGAAGTAGGCATCTGTTAACCTAACGCTTTCTGCTGTCAGCCCTAAATATCAGGTTTGTGCTACAATTAAATATTTATCCCTCTCTTTGCGTTTTATGTTGAGGAAACTTAACCCCTAGAAGGACACGGACACTTAGAAAAGGCCAGAGACACTGCTGGAGACTGAACAGCCCGGCGGTGAAGACTCCACCTCTAAGAGGTATTGTTTCCAATACAGGTAAAAAGGTGAAGTCCTCCAGGCAGGCTCCAGAGGGCGCCCTCTCTAATGTGTGACATTTCCTAACCAATACTGGTGCAGTCCTCCAGGGAGTTCCAGAGGGCGCCTTCTATAATGTGTGACATTTCCAATATACCAATATTGGTGCGGTCCTCCAGGCGGGGTCCAGAGGGGACCCTCTTTAATGTGTGACATTTCTAATTCACCAACATTGGTGCAGTCCTCCAAGAAGGCTCTAGAGGGCGCCTTTTCGGGAAACATCCTTTATTACGAAGCCGGAATCCTGCTGTGCCTTTACAATGCCAGCAAGAGAATGAACGCGTCATAACCATCGCACACAAGAGCTCCCTCCGACTCTCCACCTCCAGCACGAGCGACCCCCTCCCCCACGCTGAACACATCCACTTCCAGATCCAGACCAGCCCCAGAACCATGCTCCGCGGCACCCTAGCCTACAGATCCCCCGGGCCCCGCGCTCCTTTCAGCACCGCCATTGCCGACCTCATCGCACCCCACACCATCGCCTCTACAGACTACATACTCACCTCGACGACCACAGCGACCCGGACTCCACCGCCCTCCTGGACAACCTCGCCAACCTCGGACTGAAGCAGCCCGTCACCACCCCCACCCACAAGGCCGGACACATCCTTGACCCCATCTTCGCAGGAGGAACTAACATACACTTAAGCCAGACCTCGCAGCCCCTCTGGACTGACCACCACTCCATAAACTTCTCCTTCAGCACCACCACCGCACACAGGCCCGCCCCTCGCCCGCCACGAAGGAACTGGAGCAAAGTCACAGATGAGGACCTCAACGCCACCCTCACCCATGACCCCCCTCCGCCACGACCGACGCCAACTCTGCGGCCACGGAACTAAACCGCTGGATCTCCAGCTGCGCCGACAAGCTCGCTCCCCTCCGCCGCCCCGACCGGCAACGCCCTCTGAAGGCCGCCTGGTTCACCACCAACCTTCAAGAAGCTAGACACGCATGCAGATGGCTCAAGAAACGATGGAGAAACAGCAAAACAACCGAAGACCAGTCCACCTACAAGCACGCCATGACAGAATACCACCAACTCATAAGAATCACCAAGAGGACGTTCATCAGGAACAAAATCCTCGCCAACGCCAGCAACTCGAAGGAGCTCTTCAGTATCATCCAGCAGTTCACCAAACCCCCCAGTGAAGCCACATACATCACGCTGTCCCAGGACCTCTGCAACAAGCTTGGCTCCTACTTCCACCTGAAGATCAAGGCCCTCTACGACAACTTCAGCACACAGACTCCAGAAATCACCCTCCCCCCAGCAACAACAGCCAGCCCACCATCATCACCTGGACACCGGTCGCCACTGAAGACACAACCGCAACCATGAAAAGCACCCACTCAGGAGCTTCCACGGACCCCTGCCTGCCTCACATCTTCCACAGAGCCGCCGCCGCCATCGCGCCCAAACTACGCCGCACCATCAACACCACCCTCAAATCCGGCATCTTCCCCGACGACTGGAAGCGGGCTGAGGTCAAGCCCCTCCTCAAGTAACACTCAGCTGACCCGACAGACCTCAAAAACTACTGGCCCATCTCTCTCCTTCCCTTCGCAGCCAAAGTCACTGAGAAATTCGTCAACACACAACTGACCACCTTCATCGAAGAGAACACCGCACTCGACACCTCCCAGTCCGGATTCCGCAGCAACCACAGCACCGAGACCGCCCTCCTTGCCGCCACCGACAACATCTGCATGCTGCTCGACCTGGGACACACTGCAGCCCTCATCCTGCTAGACCTCTCTGCCGCCTTCGACACCGTCTCCCACCGCACTCTCACCACCAGACTCCACAAAGCCGGCATACAAGGTCTCGCCCTCAACTGGATCTGCTCCTTCCTCACTGGCAGAACCCAACGGATCAGACTCCCACCCTTCCTCTCCGAACCCACAGAGATCAACTGCGGAGTACCCCAAGGATCATCGCTCAGCCCCACGCTCTTCAACATCTATATGGCCCCCCCTAGCCGCCATCGTCAGACAGCACGGGCTCAGCATAGTATCCTAAGCCGACGACATCCAGCTCATCCTCTCCCTCACGAAGACCCCCGATGCACCAGTCTCAGCTTCCAAGAAGGGATGAAGGACGTCGTAGCCTGGATGAACGACAGCTGCCTAAAACTGAACTCGGAGAAGACAGAGGTCCTCGTCCTCGGACCCTCCCACACCGCGTGGGCCAGCTCCTGGTGGCCCGCCGCCCTCGGAAGCCCACCCACCCCGACAGACCACGCCCGGAACCTCGGCATCATTCTGGACTCCTCCCTCAACATGACTCGCCAGGTCAACGCCGTCGCCTCCACCTGTTTCAACTTCCTCCGCATCCTCCGCAAAACCTTCAAGTGGATCCCACCCGAAGCCAGGAAAACCGTCACCCACGCACTCATTACCAGCAGACTGGACTACGGTAACGCCCTCTACGCGGGAATCAACAAATCCCTGCTACAGAAACTCCAGACCATCCAGAACACTGCAGCCAGACTCGTCCTCGGCACCCCACGACATGAACTAATGACCCAACACCTGCAAGACCTACATTGGCTCCCCATCGAGAAGAGAGTAACTTTCAAGCTACTCACCCACGCCTACAAATCCCTCCATGACATCGGACCCAAATACCTCAACGAAAGAATCTCTTTCCACGCACCCAAAAGACACCTCCACTCCGCCGACCTCGCCCTAGCAGCTACCCCACGCATCCGCAGAACCAGAGCCGGGGGAAGAGCCTTCTACGTCGCAGCCAAAGCCTGGAACGAACTCCCAGTCAACATCAGACGCTCCCCCACCCTGCACACCTTCAGGAGGAGCCTCAAGACCTGGCTCTTCGGCTGACCCTGAGCAGCTCCCCCCTCCCTCCCCCCAGCGCCTTGAGACCCTCACGGGTGAGTAGCACGCTTACAAACCCCTGATTGATTGAACCACGCATTCGTTTAGCACTCAAGCCATTACAACAATTTGCTTTAGGGGGACGCATTGATGGAGTGGTGTTGGATTTTAAGTCCAACACCTTCCTTACTGTTGCACAGACTGGAATTGGAATATTAAATGGCACTATTCCAAAGTCAAGTGCCCCCCTAAGTCAAGTAGTTGTAATCACTTGCGTAATAAAGAAACGCGTCGTAATGACGCCTTCGTTCTAATGCTGGCGTTGTAAAGGCAAGCGTGCTAAATGCATGCAGAATTCCGTCATACAACCGCCTTCGCTAATGTGTGACATTTCCAATATAGCATTAGTGGGGCAGTTCACCAGACAGACTCCAGAGGGCGTCTTCTCTAATGTGTGACATTTCCAATATATCAATATTGGCGCAGTCCTCCAGGCCAGCTCCATAGGGTGCCTTCTATAATGTGTGACATTTCCTATATATCAATATTGGTGCAGCCCTCCAGACAGACTCTAGAGGACGCATTCTTTAATGTGTGACATTTCCAACATACCAATATTGGTGCAGTCCTCCAGGCGAGCTCCATAGGGTGCCTTCTCTAATGTGTGACATTTCTTATATATCAATATTGGTGCAGTCTTCCAGGCAGGCTCCAGAGGGCGCCTGCCCTAATGTGTTACATTTCTAATTAACCAATATTGGTGCAGTCCTCTAGGCAGATTCCAGGGGGCACTGGGCAAAGGTTCTGTGGAAAGGTACAGGGCGGTGAGGCAGGCAGGATCTCCGGGGGGGGCTATGTTGGACAGGCTGCCACAGCTTCACTTAGCAACTGAACACCTCATTGGGCCTGATGCACTGTACAAAGGTAAACTTACACTTTTGTGTAAATTTATGATTTTTTGCTATTCACAAAGGAATTTTACAAGTAGCATCCTTACTCATGGTAGAAACTCTGCACATAAAAAGATAGTCAGTCACAAAGGTACTATTCGTAAAATTGCTTTGTGAATTGCAAAAAATCATAAACTTACAAAAAATTGTATGTTTACCTTGTCTGAATCAGGTCAATAAGCTTTACAAAGGAAGCAAGGATTATCAGGGTGGCGCAGCAGGGGAAGCAGGTATTTGGGGTGAACGGGGGAGCATGGCCCTCATTACAATTTGGCCGGAAATACTGACTCAGTTACTTATCGGTAATTATCAAGACTACCAATATGACCAACTTACTCTTCCTGAGCCAGTAGGAAATAGTGGATGTTGACCTGCAACACTTTCTGAAAATACCAAGCAATGCAAAAAAAAAAAATAGAATCTATTTTCTGGTTTAACTCCCAAACCCAGTGAGGTTAGAATCGTTGTTTGCTTTACCTATTTACCTAAAGTAGAAGTAAATAACTGAAACCCCTAACCAGATAGCCCAAAAGTCACAAAGGGGATTATACTTTCCTGAAGACAGACACTCTCCGAATGTAAATAGATAATTACCTACGCAAATCCAAACTATTTTCCTCTTCCCGAGAAGTTGGAAATGGAAAAAACACTGGTAATACCAGGTACTCAGATATATGAAAATCAGATAGTATCTTCAGAACCAAAGAAGGGCTTGGTCTCAGAATCACTTTATATGGAAGAAAACGGAGAAATGCACCAGAACATAAAAGTGCCCCAAATTATTCTTCCACTGAACATAAATAATGCTCAAAAGGTGGAAAATTAAAAAAACATTTAAGTAATAAAGGCAAATCCCAAGGTGGAACAGGAGTATGGACTACCGGTCTTTTCAGAAAAAAAGCTTCTAAGGAGGCTAGAAACTAGGATCTTTATGCCTTGTACATCCGCCTTCCCAAAGGCTCCGATTGCAGCCCACTGGTTTCCAAGTGTGGCGACTGCCAGACCCAAAACAAAACCACCCTTAAAAAATCCAATATCTTAACAGGATCACAACTGGCTGGTTCTAAAGACCTTGCTGTGCATCATGTGGCAAAAGTTTCCAATGCCTCCCATACAACTTGAGAGTAGCTGGGCACCTAGAATGAGGCGATGACCTCTAAAGAGCAGCCTAAAGGCTGAAGAGTCAACGTTTCAAGCTCCAGAAGTCCAGCAGAAGATGAGCGAGACATGCTTGCTGAGGACTGGAACCTACAACGGAGACAGATACAAGGGAAAGAGGCCACTGCTAGCAGGAGAAGAGACAACCAGGTTCACATGGGCCAGCATAGTACCACTAACAACACCCTCGAATGGCCTGCCTTGATTTTCCTTAATACGTTTGGAATTATATGAATTTGTGGAAAGGCACTAAGTAGTCCTCTGAGCTACTTTATCGAGAAAGCGTCCACCACCCATGCTTCGGAACCAGAATCTGACTTCAGTGCTTGGAGAGTTGCACATTTTTGCTGGTGGCAAAGAGATCCAACCATGGAAATCAGAACTTCTGGGCTATTTGGAGAAACAACATGGGATTCAGGACCAGGGATGCTGACAGAGGAAAGAAGAGGCTGACACGGTCTACGAGCAAATTGCCCATCCTCAGGAGATATTCTGCCTAGAGTACAGGGAGATGATTCTCCACCCACAGCACATCTCCTGAGTCAGCTATGCTAGAAGCAAGGGCCCTGTCCCACCAGGTGAGTTATATACCCCCTGACCACCTGTTTTTCTAATCAAATCATAACTGCCTGATTTTTTTACTTTGGGGCAAAGTATAAAATAGCTAAATTGGAAGAATTCAAATGGATCTGGAGGTCGCACTTGCCCCGGATCTGTTTGCTCTCGAGGGTTGGTCCTCAACACCTCCTGCTGACATCCACAGTAATCACCTTTGGTGAGGACAGCAAAAAATGAGAACCCCTTTATCCATCTCATTAGAGTCACCACAAGAGGTCCTGTACTATATGCGGTAATACCAGGATCAGATGATCAAATTCCTAAAAGAAGAAACCCAGTGAATCAGGAGGCGATGACCTTGGGGTTATAGATGGACCCAAGCCGAAGGAGCCACACTCGGGGTACAGGCCATGTCCCCCTGGACCACCAAGCACTCCCTAGCTGATGCCTGAGTGTTTGTTAAGACGTTCCTCAAGTGATTCTGGAATTTCAGTTTCCTGTCTTCGGGAAGAAAAACCAGACCCAGTGAAGTACGGAAAATGACTCAGATGACTCAGATGAACTGTATGATCTGTGATCGAACAGGATTTTACTTTTCCACATTTATCAGGAAAGTACTCTGAATACAGTCTGGAAATACTCCAAAAGAAGGAGAAGTTATCGGCCAATCATCCAAATATGGAAAAATTGAATTCCCCTACAAATTAGTTTCACCGAACACTGGAGCTAGCAACTTGGTAAAGATCCTTTGATCTGAAGCTAGTCCGAATGGGAGAACCTGGAATTGGTAATGATTGTCCAGAATATAGAAGCAAAAGAACTTTTGTAGGTCTTTGTTAATCGGAACCCGATAATAGGCATACTTTACACCTATTGAAGATAGGACGTCTTCTTTCTTCAACAAAGGTAACCCTGCCTCGAGAGTCAGCATCTTGAATTTCTGGCAAGGAATACATTTGTTTACTTCCTTGAGGCGGAAGAGTGGCCTTAACTCTCCTGATGCTTTCTGCTCAAGGAAAATGAGTGAACAGCAGCCTTTGCCTTTATCCTTCTCTGGAACAGGAACAATAGCTGCTTTGTCGATCAGCCTTTGAATTCCACCCAGAAGAGGTGCTCGGCAAACTGCTTCCCTTGGTAATGGAGTTCAGCAAAAAACATCCTGTGGAGAAGAAGAAAAAGTCACTGGGCAACCTTGTTGAACAGCCTCCACTGCTCATCTGTCTGAAATAGTTGATAACCAAGTCTTTGTAAAATGTTTCAAATGACGTCCTGCTTGTGCATAGACCGAGTCAGATAGTCATGTTTTTGGAGTGTGAGAGGTGCTGGCAAGTGAAGCAGACTGGAACTGGGATTCTTCATCCACGGGGTGTCTCTGGTCACGACTCCTGCCTTTAAACACTGGGACACCTGTGGATGACAAAGGTGGGCCAAAAGCCCATTCGAAGCCAAAACTTCTTCCCGTTAACACAGATGTAACTGAACTCAGAATCTTCCTGTCCTCAACTGACTCTACAAATTGATGGGCAAATAGTTTAGCACTAGAAAAACGGAAATGCTTGAACATGCCCTTCTGTGATGAATCACTTTCCAGGAACACATCCGGAGATGCCTCTTTGTTCCTATTGAAGCTCCTGGTGCTACGTTGCCGCCACTGAGAGCATTCAAAGAGATGTCTGAACGGAACCAGAACTTCTCTTTCCATTGAGAGAGTATCCGTAAAATCCAGTCTCTGTTGTATCTCCTCATCAAGGATCTCAAAGCCTTTCAAAAGGGACTGAGTTATATAATTAAAATACAGAGAGGTTCTGATGGAGAAATTGGCCACTCACTGCCGCATCAACCTTCTTGCCTACTGCATCCGAAGATGCCGCCTCCTCTGAATTGATGACCCCCTGAGAGGATAGCCCTACATTAAATGAATACACCTTTGCCACTGGTGGAAAATCCTCAGACATTTTGGGCAGAGAGTAACACTTAGGGGCCGATTCCGATGTCGGACGGACTCAGGTCCGTCCGACATCGTCCAGGAGCCGTAACCGACCGACCTGCTGTCGTCGGTTACGGCCCTGCAAGTACGATGCGACCGAACCCTGTTCGGTCGCACTCGTATACTGCACAATGGGAGCATGCATTCCGAGCGGAATGCATGCTTGCATTGTGAAAAGCAGGGGTGCAGTTCATCCCTGCACCATGTGGCCAGCACCCCAAGGTGCCTGCCACCGGGTGCAGGGATCAACAGAGGGGCACCATAGGTGCCCCCAGGCCGCCATTCGGCGGTCTCGCACCCATGGGGGCCCTATTGGGGGCCCCCAAAGACAGTTACCGACTGCCTTTTCGTGCCGGAAAGACTGGCACGAAAAGGCAGTGAAATACTGCCATCGTACTCCCTCGGTCGTGAAGAGGCGGCCGGGGGAGTACTGAGGGATTTCCGGACGGCGGATGGGCTCTCCGAGCCCGTCGTAAACCATCCGGTAATTCGAGTCGGATTCCTTTCCGACCGAGCCCATCGGAATGGCTCGGTCGGAAAGGAATCTGGCCGGCACGTTCCGATTCGGTCGGAAGGGCTCCGACCATCGTTCGGTGCCCTTCCGGCCGAAATCGGAATCGGCCCCTTAGTCAGGAATCTCAGGAAAGTGTGCTTGTCCCAAGCTTGTTTCATGAAGCAAGACTTTCCTAATTGCTGAATGAAAAGGCAAACTCTCTGCCAAACTTAACTACACTATTGACTGAGCACAGCATCGAATATTTTTCCAAAATAATTGACCAATAAATTAATTGATAAATATCAACAAATATGTATCACATAACACACAGGATACTTCTTCTTCATTAATTCCTTTATTGATAATTCTTTAAAATCATCTCCTCTTAGCAGGTCGTTGTCAACACGTTTTGTCCTTACGGACTTCTTCAGGGCTTTGTATGATCTTTTTACTTTTGATATCATGAGAATGGAATGCTTTATATGTTTGCATAACCACCAACATCACATCGTCCAATTTCAAGGCTGCCTGGTTCCAAATTTCAATGGATCACACTTGTGTTTCTTTTGATCCTTTATTGAAGACAATTATCTTCTATGTCTCCAGATTAAAATAGCATAGAAACCCACGAATACAAATATTTGATGTTGTGCTGAATAAATAGTGTAATTAAGTTTGTGAGGAGGTACTCCTGTGGGAAAAGGAAAGAGGTTTGTCCTTTTTGACTCGTGCATTTTGAGAAAAAACATTTTTTGTATGACGATCTACGCATGGGATAGGTGCTGGATGTATTGCCCCAAGCCTCTCTTTTTTGTAAATCTCTGGCAAACCTGTTGGCTCTTTCCTGTGATACTGATGGAAGAGGCCATGTTCCTCAGCTGGCTCTGAGGTTAAAGTCAGTGACAGATTGTACCTTAATCGCTGTAGGACCTCAGTCAACTCTAGTCCTTGCACAAGGCTCAGCAACTGCCTCTGGATCACTCTCCACATTATGCCACTTGGCTGGGGCTTTTACCTCCATGTTCAGCAACAAATATGCCACCATGAGTGCAGGGACACCACCTGTTTATTTAAACAGAACTGGTTGGCAGTCGCTTCCCACTTAGAGCGTTCCCTGGCAACAAGTTTAGATGCTTCCTGGAAGATCTCGCAAGACCGCTGGACTAAAAAATATATTTTGTCGCGTTCGCTTGACTCAGACAATATTGCTTGGAATGGACCGCTAAAGCGAGCCCAAAGAAGCTGAAATTCACCAATCTACAACAAGTCAAATGGATCACTACATCCACAGCATGGCCCACTCAGCTACAAAATGGAAATCCATGGGACAAAGCCATAACTATTCACATAATGAGCACGTTAGAGTGAAACTCCCTTACTTTATATTAAAACAAAACCGCACTTAACTATGACAAGGGCAGGTAACCATCCACAGCAGCAGAAGAAAAAAAAAAGAAGAAATGCTAGAGGTCAACATCCGCTATATCCTATTGGTTCAGGAAGCAGCAAATGGTCACATTGGTAGCATTATTGTGCTTTAGCTTGGCTAGGTAACCCATTTCTGCCTTCAAAGATGTCGTCTCACCCATGAAGGACTGGGACGAGGAAGATGGATGAGCTGTGGAAAGGGCAGTGGGTGCTGAATATCGAGCATAGGCCCTCAGTACAATAAGTTCAGAAACACTGTGACGTAATCCTGCCCAAGTGAAAAGCAATTATTGGAATTGAAACAATTTCCCAGGGTCATACTTTTCCTGCTCGGAATAACATGCAAAACCAGGGTCATAGCATCTGATTACCCTGGATATAGGTTTTCTCCCATGTTTGTCCTCTTTTAAGGAAGGTTACGTCTCAACTGGGCTGCACTACTTTGACTTGATTAGCAATTGATTATTATTTATTGCTGCAATACTCTGGATTGTTATTTATTATATGCGATAAATAACTACTAGTTTCCGCCTCTGAAAACGGGCATTAGAGATCAGCTGAGAAACATGTGGAATAAGACATGCGTTGTTGCTTGCCCTCTCCAACCCTTGTGCCACTCTTCATGTTGTTGCCTGCCCCCTCCTACCCTGTCTGTGTTGTTGCTTGTCCTCTCCAACCCTTGTGCCACTCTTCGTGTTGTTGCCTGCCCCCTCCTACCCTGTCTGTGTTGTTGCTTGCCCTCTCCAACCCTTGCGCCACTCTTCGTGTAGCTGCGTGCCCCCTCCCACCCTGCCTGTGTTGTTGCTTGCCCTCTCCAACCCTTGCACCACTCTTCATGTTGTTGCTTGCCCCTCCCACCCTGTCTGTGTTGTTGCTTGCCCTCTCCAACCCTTGCGCCACTCTTCATATTGTTGCGTGCCCCCTCCCACCCTGCCTGTGTTGTTGCTTGCCCTCTCCAACCCTTGCACCACTCTTCATGTTGTTGCGTGCCCCTCCCACCCTGTCTGTGTTGTTGCTTGCCCTCTCCAACCCTTGTGCCACTCTTCATGTTGTTGCTTGCCCCCTCCCACCCTGTCTGTGTTGTTGCTTGCCCTCTCCAACCCTTGCGCCACTCTTCATGTTGTTGCTTGCCCCCTCCCACCCTGTCTGTGTTGTTGCTTGCCCTCTCCAACCCTTGCGCCACTCTTCATGTTGTTGCCTGCCCCCTCCTACCCTGTCTGTGTTGTTGCTTGTCCTCTCCAACCCTTGTGCCACTCTTCGTGTTGTTGCCTGCCCCCTCCCACCCTGTCTGTGTTGTTGCTTGCCCTCTCCAACCCTTGCGCCACTCTTCGTGTTGTTGCTTGCCCCCTCCCACCCGGCCTGTGTTGTTGCTTGCCCTCTCCAACCCTTGCGCCACTCTTCATATTGTTGCGTGCCCCCTCCCACCCTGCCTGTGTTGTTGCTTGCCCTCTCCAACCCTTGCGCCACTCTTCATATTGTTGCTTGCCCCCTCCCACCATGTCTGTGTTGTTTCTTGCCCTCTCCAACCCTTACACCACTCTTCATGTTGTTGCTTGCCCCCTCCCACCCTGTCTGTGTTGTTTCTTGCCCTCTCCAACCCTTGCGCCACTCTTCATGTTGTTGCTTGCCCCCTCCCACCCTGCCTGTGTTGTTGCTTGCCCTCTCCAACCCTTGCGCCACTCTTCGTGTTGTTGCTTGCCCCCTCCCACCCTGCCTGTGTTGTTGCTTGCCCTCTCCAACCCTTGCGCCACTCTTCATGTTATTGCTTGCCCCCTCCCACCCTGCCTGTGTTGTTGCTTGCCCTCTCCAACCCTTGCGCCACTCTTTATGTTGTTGCTTGCCCCCTCCCATCCTGCCTGTGTTGTTGCTTGCCCTCTCCAGCTCTTGCGCCACTCTTCATGTTGTTGCTTGCCCCCTCCCACCCTGCCTGTGTTGTTGCTTGCCCTCTCCAACCCTTGCGCCACTCTTCATGTTGTTGCTTGCCCCCTCCCACCCTGCCTGTGTTGTTGCTTGCCCTCGCCAACCCTTGCGCCACTCTTCATGTTGTTGCTTAACCCCTCCCACCCTGCCTGTGTTGTTGCTTGCCCTCTCCAACCCTTGCGCCACTCTTCATGTTGTTGCTTGCCCCCTCCCACCCTGCCTGTGTTGTTTCTTGCCCTCTCCAACCCTTGCACCACTCTTCATGTTATTGCTTGCCCTCTCCAACCCTTGCGCCACTCTTCATATTGTTGCGTGCCCCCTCCCACACTGCCTGTGTTGTTGCTTGCCCTCTCCAACCCTTGCGCCACTCTTCATGTTATTGCGTGCCCCCTCCCACCCTGCCTGTGTTGTTGCTTGCCCTCTCCAACCCTTACACCACTCTTCATGTTGTTGCTTGCCCCCTCCCACCCTGCCTTTGTTGTTTCTTGCCCTCTCCAACCCTTGCACCACTCTTCATGTTGTTGCTTGCCCCCTCCCACCCTGCCTGTGTTGTTGCTTGCCCTCTCCAACCCTTGCGCCACTCTTCATGTTGTTGCTTGCCCCCTCCCACCCTGCCTGTGTTGTTGCTTGCCCTCTCCAACCCTTGCGTCACTCTTCATGTTGTTGCTTGCCCCCTCCCACCCTGCCTGTGTTGTTTCTTGCCCACTCCAACCCTTGCACCACTCTTCATGTTATTGCTTGCCCCCTCCCACCCTGCCTGTGTTGTTTCTTGCCCTCTCCAACCCTTGCACCACTCTTCATGTTATTGCTTGCCCCCTCCCACCCTGCCTGTGTTGTTTCTTGCCCTCTCCAACCCTTGCGCCACTCTTCATGTTATTGCGTGCCCCCTCCCACCCTGCCTGTGTTGTTGCTTGCCCTCTCCAACCCTTGCGCCACTCTTCATGTTGTTGCTTGCCCCCTCCCTCCCTGCCTGTGTTATTGCTTGCCCTCTCCAGCCCTTGCGCCACTCTTCATGTTGTTGCGTGCCCCCTCCCACCCTGCCTGTGTTGTTGCTTGCCCTCTCCAACCCTTGCGCCACTCTTCATGTTGTTGCTTGCCCCTCCCAACCTGCCTGTGTTGTTGCTTGCCCTCTCCAACCCTTGCGCCACTCTTCATATTGTTGTGTGCCCCCTCCCACCCTGCCTGTGTTGTTGCTTGCCCTCTCCAACCCTTGCGCCACTCTTCATGTTATTGCGTGCCCCCTCCCACCCTGCCTGTGTTGTTGCTTGCCCTCTCCAACCCTTGCGCCACTCTTCATGTTGTTGCTTGCCCCCTCCCACCCTGCCTGTGTTGTTGTTTGCCCTCTCCAGCCCTTGCGCCACTCTTCATGTTGTTGCTTGCCCCCTCCCACCCTGCCTGTGTTGTTTCTTGCCCTCTCCAACCCTTGCACCACTCTTCATGTTATTGCTTGCCCCCTCCCACCCTGTCTGTGTTGTTTCTTGCCCTCTCCAACCCTTGCACCACTCTTCATGTTATTGCTTGCCCCCTCCCACCCTGCCTGTGTTGTTTCTTGCCCTCTCCAACCCTTGCACCACTCTTCATGTTATTGCTTGCCCTCTCCAACCCTTGCGCCACTCTTCATATTGTTGCGTGCCCCCTCCCACCCTGCCTGTGTTGTTGCTTGCCCTCTCCAACCCTTGCGCCACTCTTCATGTTATTGCGTGCCCCCTCCCACCCTGCCTGTGTTGTTGCTTGCCCTCTCCAACCCTTGCGCCACTCTTCATGTTATTGCTTGCCCCCTCCCACCCTGCCTGTGTTGTTTCTTGCCCACTCCAACCCTTGCACCACTCTTCATGTTATTGCTTGCCCCCTCCCACCCTGCCTGTGTTGTTTCTTGCCCTCTCCAACCCTTGCACCACTCTTCATGTTATTGCTTGCCCCCTCCCACCCTGCCTGTGTTGTTTCTTGCCCTCTCCAACCCTTGCGCCACTCTTCATGTTATTGCGTGCCCCCTCCCACCCTGCCTGTGTTGTTGCTTGCCCTCTCCAACCCTTGCGCCACTCTTCATGTTGTTGCTTGCCCCCTCCCACCCTGCCTGTGTTGTTGCTTGCCCTCTCCAGCCCTTGCGCCACTCTTCATGTTGTTGCTTGCCCCTCCCCACCCTGCCTGTGTTGTTTCTTGCCCTCTCCAACCCTTGCGCCACTCTTCATGTTATTGCTTGCCCCCTCCCACCCTGTCTGTGTTGTTTCTTGCCCTCTCCAACCCTTGCACCACTCTTCATGTTATTGCTTGCCCCCTCCCACCCTGCCTGTGTTGTTTCTTGCCCTCTCCAACCCTTGCGCCACTCTTCATGTTATTGCTTGCCCCCTCCCACCCTGCATGTGTTGTTTCTTGCCCTCTCCAACCCTTGCGCCACTCTTCATGTTATTGCTTGCCCCCTCCCACCCTGCCTGTGTTGTTTCTTGCCCTCTCCAACCCTTGCGCCACTCTTCATGTTATTGCTTGCCCCCTCCCACCCTGCCTGTGTTGTTTCTTGCCCACTCCAACCCTTGCGCCACTCTTCATGTTATTGCTTGCCCCCTCCCACCCTGCCTGTGTTGTTTCTTGCCCACTCCAACCCTTGCACCACTCTTCATGTTATTGCTTGCCCCCTCCCACCCTGCCTGTGTTGTTTCTTGCCCTCTCCAACCCTTGCACCACTCTTCATGTTATTGCTTGCCCCCTCCCACCCTGCCTGTGTTGTTTCTTGCCCTCTCCAACCCTTGCACCACTCTTCATGTTATTGCTTGCCCCCTCCCCACCCTGCCTGTGTTGTTTCTTGCCCACTCCAACCCTTGCACCACTCTTCATGTTGTTGCTTGCCCCCTCCCACCCTGCCTGTGTTGTTTCTTGCCCTCTCCAACCCTTGCACCACTCTTCATGTTATTGCTTGCCCCCTCCCACCCTGCCTGTGTTGTTTCTTGCCCTCTCCAACCCTTGCGCCACTCTTCATGTTATTGCTTGCCCCCTCCCACCCTGCCTGTGTTGTTTCTTGCCCTCTCCAACCCTTGCGCCACTCTTCATGTTGTTGCTTGCCCCCTCCCACCCTGCCTGTGTTGTTTCTTGCCCTCTCCAACCCTTGCACCACTCTTCATGTTATTGCTTGCCCCCTCCCACCCTGTCTGTGTTGTTTCTTGCCCTCTCCAACCCTTGCACCACTCTTCATGTTATTGCTTGCCCCCTCCCACCCTGCCTGTGTTGTTTCTTGCCCTCTCCAACCCTTGCGCCACTCTTCATGTTATTGCTTGCCCCCTCCCACCCTGCCTGTGTTGTTTCTTGCCCTCTCCAACCCTTGCGCCACTCTTCATGTTATTGCTTGCCCCTCCCACCCTGCCTGTGTTGTTTCTTGCCCTCTCCAACCCTTGCGCCACTCTTCATGTTATTGCTTGCCCCCTCCCACCCTGCCTGTGTTGTTTCTTGCCCACTCCAACCCTTGCACCACTCTTCATGTTATTGCTTGCCCCCTCCCACCCTGCCTGTGTTGTTTCTTGCCCTCTCCAACCCTTGCACCACTCTTCATGTTATTGCTTGCCCCCTCCCACCCTGCCTGTGTTGTTTCTTGCCCTCTCCAACCCTTGCACCACTCTTCATGTTATTGCTTGCCCCCTCCCACCCTGCCTGTGTTGTTTTTTGCCCTCTCCAACCCTTGCACCACTCTTCATGTTGTTGCTTGCCCCCTCCCACCCTGCTCCATCCCATTGCTATCCTCTTCCACCCTGAACCACATTGTTGCTTGTTACTGTTGTTGCTTGACCCCTCCCGCCCTGTCCCACTTTGTTGCGTGCCCCTCCCACTCAACCTGCTTTGTTGCTTACCTCCTTCTGCCCAATCCCGTGTAGTTGCTTGGCCCTCTCCCATTGTTGCTTGCTCTGTCAGGCCCCATCACAGTTTGTTGCTTGCCCCCTTCCAGCCCATCCCCATTGTTGCTTGCCCTCTCATGTCCCCCTGTACTGTTGGAAAAGCAAGCATTGTCAAAGCCAATAGTTCTCACCTACAAAACCCACTGGCTTTGACAATGTTTTTAGACATGTTGCATTGCAGAGTGACTGCTGTGCAGCACAGCTGAAAGTTTTTTTAAAAAGTGCAGCACCAATGTGCTTTTTTATTGCTGGTGGGAGTTTGGGCTGGAGGCATCTACACCCTCCATATTGCATGACCTTCCTCCCTCTGAGACGCTTCCCACACTGCACTCCCGACAGAAGATTAAAACAGGAGTGCTATGATATGGCCAATGCTGCCCGCATCAGAGCACCTTTTATAAAAACGTTCAGTCATGCTGCACTGCAGCTGCGCTGCTGTGCTACATGGCTAAAAACATTGACAAAGCCAATAGCTCGCATAAGTTAGACCTATTGGCTTTGCCTATGCTTGTTACAATAGCTAACACCATCATTTTATTTGTGGCTTTCCGTTATTTGATACCGTTTTACAGATCATGGTTGTACTTCACAAATGTAACACGTTGCCCTTGACAAATGGAGAGTTACATTCTGAAATCACATTTCTACAAGTGTCTCTGAATGGTTCTGCGTATTCAATTTGAAACCTGGGGCTTTTTGCTGGAAGCTCCAAACCAAATGCCGTGGTGCGGTGTGGCCACATTTGTGCAACATTACAAATGCAATGCTGTACTTTTGATCTACATGTAGGGAGAGCACTGGAATGAGCGGTAAGCAGGCCCGGACTGGCTGTATATTCCACCGGGCATTTCCCTGGTGGTTTGCAGCCATTGGAGGTTGTTTTTTGAGGGCAGATGGCAGCTGGTGGCGCCTGACACTTTCTCCAGTTCCCCCAGGTAATTACAGCAGGCACAGCAGGTGCTTTAGATGAGAGAAATGAGAGAGGATGGAGGATGGAGGGAGCAGGGCTGGTTTGAAAATGTTTGCCACGGCTGCTTTTGGTTCCCAGTCGGACCCTGCGGTAAATAGGATGCCCCCAATGGGAGGTTAATTACCCCTTCTGTGTCCTTTTAAACATCCTCTAAGTTCACAAGGCTATTATTGGCCGTTAATGGCTGGGGCTGTAGATGGCCAGCACTCAGTAATACTGGTCAATTTAAGGAACAGAATCAGTGCACTGAAACCCTCCCCTTTCAGGCAGTGCTGGATTTGGAAAAAAAATTTACTCTGTGAACCCTTAAATTGGGGGTCAACGTGTGGCAGAAAGGGGGAGGAGTCACGAGGAGCAGAACTTGAAAAACAGAGTCTGACAGTCAATGTATACATTTATTAAACCTGCAAGAGAGATCATTGTTTGCCCAGCAAATTTGAGGGGATAATAATAGCAGGAAGATAACTCTAAGGATTAACAGATCTGGGAGAGTTCTGAGTAGTGTCCAGTCACAATTTTGACTCATAAAGTAGTATAGGGGGTTAAAGTGCCTGCTGCAAAGCACATTGTGTAACAAGCAGATCAGAGATTTGTTTGTTTTTTATTTCGAAAGGTAAACTGGCTACTGCTTTCGACAAATGAGATCATTTTGTAACATACAGTTCATAAGTTGCAGGCCTTCAAATATAGCACAGTGCTCTATTTACCCGCATCAAGGAGCTGCATGCTAACTGTAAGTCATGGGTTTAGATCCTTATTGATTTTTTTCTCAATTTGTTGTTATTCTAAGATTGCAAAGATGGGCTGTGTTGGGAAGTAATAAAGCCTTATTAGTATAGATAGCCACAATCACTGAGTTAGGTTTTATATCCTGACTTTATGCCCCCCCTTCACTATTAACATATAGGGCCCGATTCCGATCTCGCTCGGAAGCGCTCCTTACGGCATCCGTCAGTAGCGAGTCCGAGTCGTACGCGTGATTTCCATGCGACTCGTACAGCTGTACGAGCGAGCAAGTACGATGCGATAATCGCCTCGCACTCCTAGCGGCTCGTACGCCTCAGCGATCCCCTTCGTACGACTCCGCCATGGCCGACACGCACAGCGCAACGGTGCGGATTCCCGGACGACCAAGTACGATGCGCGCACCGAGCAGCTGGATCAAGTCAGAGCCTCCGACTTGAAAAAGCTCCGGGAAGCGGACTTCGGGGGTCCGTAGCGGGCCCTCCTTAACCCGTGCCCCTACGACTCGATCACTGGGGGGGGCCCAAGGGTCCCCCCTACACATGCATGCACGGTGCAGGTGGGACCGAGGCGTCCCCGCGACACAGGGCGCTCTCGTCCGAGACATGCGTTTATTGTCTTTGGGAGCCTATGTACGCAATGTACACCAGGCTCCCATAGACTTCAATGGGGCTCCGAGCGACCCAAGTCTGTCAGCGCTGCTGCGCATCGTACTCTGTCGCTCGGAGCCCAGGAGCGCGAGTCGGCCGTAGGGCTTTCCGAGCGAGATCGGAATCGGGCCCATAATGTTTAAAAGTATTGCTGATATGTGATTCCTACACCTTTACAAGTTATAACCCTGATTTTCTTATTTAACATTTCACACATTTACACATGTATGATTTATTGTGCCTCTGTGTGTGATGTAAAGCGATTTTGCACCCTACTTTGGGATGAGTAGCGTTATAAAAGAATTAAATAAAAAATAGTAATATTAGGAGCCATTTACAGCAATATTTGTGTAATTACTCATATTCTGAGTACCATAAATCTCCCGGAGCAAGGGTAGGAATCACGCTAGTTGCCTGCCACCCTTCCCCTCAGAGCAACGACATGCTCTGCCTTCCCCGTAAAGCTGTAGGCTCCGATACTGGGGGTCTACACTACCCCAGTGTAAGTCTACTAGGGCATCACTCTACCACGTCTGGATATCATACAATATCTAGGGAACCAGACCCATGGTAGTGCACCACTCACTTTTTTAGGTCCTGATGAAGTGCCACATGACCCGCTAGGGGCAGAACAGGCACGAAACATGTTGACCCACTACACCGCGATAGCCCTTTAGGAACATTGCATCCACTTAGGGCTCCAACACATTTTAACTAAGCTGGAACTACCTTAGCAAATAAATCATATCTGAATAGGACTGCTCCAGACTTATTTTAAACCCACCTACCTGTGCACTACCCAGCCCTCACACCCGCACGCACCCTACGGCTGCTTCAAAAGATCTCCGCCAAAGAGCCCCGTTTACGGGAGCCCGTCGGGCATTGCAGCGCCTGCCCGACGAGGAGCATGGCCCAATGATGAAGCATGACATCCCTCGGGGTGTGTGAGGGCATCACGAAGAAAGACCTCCCTTTTCCCTGCACTCCCTGTTAGGAACTGCACACCCTTTGTTACACAGTTCAAATTTTGGAGCTTGTGTGCAGGACCTGTTTAAATACAGCTCCCGGTCCCTCCCTTTCTTTGATACCATAAATCTTGCATTACAGTGCAAGCACCTCTCTTGAGTAGCAGGTTGAGCAAAGTTTAAAACCTACCTCAAAATCAAAGTTTCTCTTAAGTACTTGTGAAGTGATAACATGCTGTGCCTTTGTTTTCATCCATTGCTCTAGGTGTTCAACTCCAGATTGCGGCCATCCAGTACTATACTCAAACATTAGGAGGGCTGATAGCCCTTTAAATCAGGCCTTTGTATTGGGTCCAGCTGGAAGTGTAAATAAGAAAGCCCCCTTCCTGCCTGCACATTGCTGCTCCGAACGGAATGCAGACAACGCGTGGACACCGCTGAAATGTGTCCTGGTTTCGGAAAATGACACCAGGACAAATTCATCATGTTTCCCTGGGTCGGCTCAGAAATAGCTGCTGGAACTGGGATCAGGCGCGACTCCCCTACTTTCCTTTCAGCGGTTGTCTCCCACGGAAGATAATGAGACGTTCAGCTAATGATCCTGTGTAAACATCACCGCAGCTGCTTAAACCCATAAGCCGATCAGTCCGGACATGCGCATTATACGAATCACTTCCGGGTTCATAAAACTGCAGAGTTGAGGCAGAAAAGCCAGAAGGGCTCATTGAGTGAGTCTGCTAATTGTATTGTCATTGTTTGGCACTCTGCTGACGCCCAAGAATGTCCCGAGCCACAGAGAAAACAGTTTTTCCTGCTTGGGCGCTCCCTTACTCCTCGCAACAAAGCATTTTCTTGTAATATCTAGCTCTCCCTTGTGGCCATCGGTGGTGCCACCATAAGGCATATGC
Source organism: Calotriton arnoldi (assembly GCA_963921515.1). Lineage (NCBI taxonomy): Eukaryota > Metazoa > Chordata > Amphibia > Caudata > Salamandridae > Calotriton > Calotriton arnoldi. The sequence continues at coordinate 1,349,651 of CAWUFW010005137.1, read as the reverse complement.
CTATAATAGCCTTAATATAGCAGTTTCCCACCCCACCTCCTACCCATGAATTTCCCAATTTAAGGGGGAGCAGTAGTGAATAGAGGCTGCAGTGACTAGTGTGAAACGTCACAAGCAGTTTCCAATAACCCGACAAGGCACGTTTACTGACGTCATTTTAGGAGTGGCCAGGAGTAGTCGCTGCTACCCCAGTGCTTCTGCTAGAAACCCCTGGTCGCCCTGGACTCTTGACTTGCTGCTAATGACTTAGCATGCCCACCTGCTGGAAGTGCACTGAAATCGGGGCGATTATATGTGAAGCTGGGACTTCTAAAGTCTTTTCTTTAGTCATTTGGGTTGTTGGGTTTTTGTTTTGCGAACTATAATTTTTTTTTCTCACTGGTTGACTCTTAACCACAACTCACAAGTTATCACTGGAACTGAAAAGGCCTTTGAATAGACACCTGCCAGGCAGCCACAGACTCCCTCTTCCTCAAACCTTGTCTGTCTCTTTCATTGTTTATTGACACTCACATTCAAGATGTTTCTTCTGCCGGCACACAGAAGGAGGAAGCGAAATAAATGTTGCAAAGAGGAACTATAAGCAGCCCTCGCCTGACGTGTAGAATCTGCCGATCTATTTGCATTTGAGCAATGTTTTTTTTAATTTATTTAAACACATCTTTCATCAAATAGTTTCTGACCCTCTTCAATACCCAGCCCTGTTGACCTGCAATGGCCGACTGACATGCTCTTCCCGGCTGTCTTCTCGGCAAAGTATCAATCAATAAAGCTTCCCGGTGTGCCCTGGGGTCAAAGGTCATAGGATGTCACTCACTCACTCACTGTGATGTCACTGTGGGGCAGTGTAAAGTCATGTGACGTCACTTCCACCACCACTACATTTGGTGAATTGGCGTCAGCGGGCATCTTCACCAAGCAAGGGTCATGTTCATGAAGGAAGGTTATTTTCTCTGCCATCTTCTATCTTGTGTGAAGTTCAAAGGATTGCCCTTCTTCTTACTTTTTATTGGACGTCCTGTCACTTTCCCATTAGAAACATTTGACCATAGGTTCCTCCTACAGCTGCCGTACCTGGTCACATCAGCCTCTTGGCTTCTCCTTTTTTTGTTCTCACCCAGACTTATGCTTTTTGCCAGGGTTCAGGCTGCTGCAGGATCTCTCGCCTGCCATAGTTCTGTCCCCTTGTAAGAGAGGGGACAGAGAGGCGCCCAGTGGTATCAGCTGCTTGGACGGGCTCCTTGGTGCCCTCCAAGTTCTCAGGGCCCGCGGCCTGGGCCTGTGGTCTGTCGTTCGACTGGACAATTTGGTGGTGTGGGGCAGCGTGACTCTTCTGCCCGGGTCACCTTGGGGTGTGGCAACCTCAACTTTCCCTGTCCAGGTGACGGGGCAGTTTCCTGATGGGGGTACGGTGGGGTGAAGTCATTGAAATGGCGGGCACCATAGACGTGGGTGCGCCCGCAAGTTAACTGCGAGAGCCGAGCCAAGGGGATGGATTGGCTCTGAGAGCTCTGACACGAGCCGAGCCGGCAACTTATTTAACATGTAAATTGTGCCCAAACGACATGTATGATAAAGGCTCTTCAAAATTATAAAAAAATAACATTTCTCTAACATCTAAGATGTTTCACTGTAGAGCATTACATTTCTTCACTGCACTAAGAATCATTTACCAGAAATGATAGTTTCCAAATATTAACTTGGAAACATGTACATCCCTCCCTCACCTTCCTACCACAATGCCTTATTAGTGAACCAATTGGCAAGTCAGTTCACGTGAGTACCCTATATGTAGCTTAGGTTGGTATTACAGATGAGCAACATTGAAGTCTATTAAAATATAGGTTTTTGTCTGCGTGCACTCTGAACTGATGTATTTCAAGGTGGTCTCAAAATTGATATTAAAGGTAAAGGAGGTATAGTAGTATAAGGTAATTGCCTAGGAGCACACATTTTGGTTAAGCAGGGAAGCTGGGATTGATCCAAGTTTTCCTGCTTGTGCAATTCAGCCACTAGATGGCTATCTCTTTTTTCCATTTTTCATCAAATTGTAATGCTTTGTGACTTTATTTGAACTGTTTGAAATAAATATGAACTACATTTTGATTCAAGTTGAAAGTTGTCTTTAATTGACTGATCTAAGACAATGGGTGGCAGAAATCCCAGATCACTTCGACTCGGCCTGTTTTTGGCTCGACCTTCCAAGAGGATTTCAAGCTGAGCCAGAGTCGAGCATCTGGCTAGAGCCAGGCTCAAGCCTTCAGCGGCTCGCTCACATGTACGGCACCACAAACTTTACCCAGCTCAGAAGTAGGGGTGTACGAAATGTGTGTAATCACTTGAAATTTCGGCAAAATTATGCATAATTGCACCAAAAATAAATTTGTCATTTCAGACTATATTTTGGCTCGAAAATGCGACCTTATTAGAATTTTTGACTCAAGCATGCATTTTCGCACTAAAAAAGTACAAAAATGCAAAAGCACTGTGAACAGCAGCTGCTCGCGTTCTGTTGTTCTTGTACATTTACGGTAAATTTGCAGATGGCACGCAATTATTCAAAGTGGGATAATTGCGTAATTTCGCATAACGGGCCCGATTCACAAAGGTAAACTGAGACGAAAGTCTAACTTTACGACTTTCGGTATTCAAAAAGGGCATTTACGAGAAGTAAAGTTAGACTTTTGTCTATGTTAAACTTAAGACCGAAACTTAAGTTTAACGTTTACCTTTGTAAATCGGGCCAAAAAGCATAGAGCAAAATTCCCCAAATGACTCAAATTGCGCAACCATAATTTAAATTTTGCCAGGTCTGCTCGGACATCCAGAATCTGATACCTGAATCTTCTTTCCATTATACCCCAGAGCTCTGGCACCAATATCCATGTTGAAGGCGTTCAGCAGAAGGGCTGTCATCAGAGCTATCCATGGAGCTGAGCTCTCATCAGAAAACAGAGGTCCTTGCTTCCAGTGAGAGATGTTTCATCAAAAGAAAGCAGTGAACATGGGCCAAACTCAAGGATTATTTCTAGGGACTGATCCTGAACATCACCACCAATCTTTTGCACTTTTCGTTCTATTGTTCTATTTACTTGTGTTTTATTTCCTTTGAAGTCCTGACCCTGCCTGTATCTTTATATTTATTGTGTTTGTGGCAATTGCGTTTTACTGAACTTGACTCACCTTCCACGAGCCAGGCCCTTAGTGCGTGACCAAGCTACCGACAGAGGTCAGGGAGGCTTCTGAGCCCAACTCCTGCCCCAGACCAGGTGTCAGTCCATCCTGGTCAGTGGGACACCTGTAGGATCTCCGAACAATCCTGGTATCAGGGGCGGTTCCTGCATGAGAGCGTAGAGGGCGGAGCCCCACGAGTCTTGAGGGAAGGAGAAGGAGATTAAAAGTCTGGTCTGAGGCAGTACTGTCAGGTCTGGAAGTAGCAGTGCAGCACAGCGGTGTACAGACACACGCTGCGCATGTGAGGTGGGCGACTTCAATATCGCCCAAATCCCGCATGTGCAGTGTGCACCTGTGAGGCAGAGGTGAGGGCAACGAGGTGCTGCCTAAAGCAGCAGTTTTTCCGGGGCTCCGGTCGAGTACTCAGCTCGTCCAGATCTGTTACGTATTTGAGAACATCCTCTAGGACCTCGCCTCCTCCTCTGACTGGCTGACCCTTGATACTGTCAGCCTATGAAAATAGGAGGCAGGATTTTCACATGTCCCTTGCAGAAGGCTTTTGCTTCCTGTTCGTCCTTCGGATCTCTATTGTCTCCTGTCAGCCCTCAGAGTTCTCCCTCAGAGCGACCCATCAGATTCCGGCTCACCGGCTACCAGAGCTCGGAGAATTCGATGGTTTCAAGTACAACCTGAAAGGTGAGTACAAGTGCACTTTTCCTGCTCCCTTAGATTCCTGAGTCTCAGCCTGGTTTCATTTGCCTTCGTTTTTTGTTATCGCTCCTTATTTCCCTCTAATCTCCCCTCTGGTCCCTAATATTTTTCCTTGGGTACCTTAGCAGCTCCCCTTAGACCCCTTTCGTCCTCCTGCTATCCCATCTCAGAACCCCCCCTCCCCACTCCTTGTCACGGCTGTTCTTACTGGCACTGCTAGGCAGGTGAGGCCTAGCGCCGCATGGACCCTGGCTGGAAGCTCCTCAGGGCAGCCTTGAGCCCTAAGCTGCCTGTATATGGGGAGAGATAAGTAGCCTGGGCTTGGAATGGGTCGAGTAAATGTTTGTGTACATATGCTTTGGTCACAGCGAGATGCAAGCTTGCAAATGTGAATAATAGCAGTACCAGGCCTTTTGAACTGTTAGGGGTTGGAAAGGGAGATCGCAAAATGCTTTTCTTTTAACCTTTTCAATAAAGTTGTTAAAGGAAAACATTTGCTTTTTACTAATGAGTAAGTTTTCTGTGCATAGCAGTGATGGGCTTTTGACTGGCCTGTTACCTGCTTGCCAATGACGTGACAGGTATGCTTTTATTATTTATAGCTGTGGTCGGACACTTCAAGAAAAGCAGGAACATATTTATATACATATGTGTTGCTCTAGAGTATTCAGCCCACATAGAACAACGATGGAAGATGTTACGTTATTGAGTGTCCCGGCGCGAGCCTGTGAGGTGCAGGTAGAGGAAGTGATTAAAACAGAAAAGTTTTGAGCTGTTTCTTAAACTGCCCCAGATCCCGGATGCTACACAGAGAAAAGGGCAGAGAATTCCAGGCCGTGGCTGCCCTAACGGCCAGGGACCTGCCCCCCATTCTTTGTAGACGCACACGGGGGATCTGTGCAAGCAGCTGAGATGCCGACCTCAAGTGTCTGGCAGGTGTGTAAAAAGCAAAACGCTTCCTGAGGTATTCAGGCCCACCAGCATGCAGAGCACGATGCGCTATGACCAAGGCTTTGAACTTAACACGTTTCGCGACAGGTAGCCAGTGCAGCATTCGCAGATGTTGCTTGACGCTCTTTCTAATGGGAATGTTGAACACAAGCCTAGCTGCCGCATTCTGGACCACCTGCAGTTTTCTGAGAGTATAATCAGGAAGGCCCATATACAAACCATTGGCATAGTCGACGCGAGAAAGGATCAGTGCCCGAGTCACTTCGCTGTCCTCGGAAGCAGTGGAAGGAATTTCTTAAGGGACTTTAGTACCCCAAAGCAGCTCCCGGCCAATTTTTAATTTGGGTCGAGAAGGACAACTGCTCTTCAAACCAAACACCCAGATTTTTTACTGGAAGGCCAGAGGATGATGGCATAGGATAGTCAGGCGGCCAGAAAAATTCTCTGAACCGGGGGGGGGGAACTTTCCGTAGAGAAGGATTTCTGACTTATCCTCATTACATTTGAGCTGAGCAGCACAAAGCCATTGAAAAGCAGCTGTCAAACACTCTTTCACCTTCACAGTAGAGAACTGTTTTTTTAGCAGCGGGAGGATCTTCGCCTGTTTCCACTCCGCTAAACAACGGGGTGCTGGCTGAGGGTCTGCACACAGATACCAAGAACCGCTAATGACTATCCGGCAATGATTATAGACAATGGGTTTTTCTAAAAAATAAAATCATTTTTGTATACCTCACACAATAAAGTTAATTGCATTGTTAAAATTATAAAGTGCTTTAAACACTTGACCACCAGGCCTAATTTGTAACATGTTTGTTATAATGAAGACTGGAGCGAAGGTCAGTTGAGTAACTTCTTTATTACGGCCTCCACTCTGCCACCAACAAGTTCTCGGGGCACAGGGCACAGTGCACTCTGCACTCCTCTCAGTCAGGCTGCTCTCGTCAACATTCCAAGGCAGCCTCTAGCCCAACAGAAGGAATGTACCATTAGGAAAGGAGAAGGGGGGGGGTCAAGGGAAAGACTAATATCAAGTTTCCCAAAGTGTCCAACTATAATAAATATAAATAAGGAAAATAGAATATAACACATCTTCCCCCCTAAACAGCAAGGAAGAAAAGTCATAGTTAAAGTTATTGCATTACGAAGTCTTTATGCCATTTAGGTGGAGTTATGGATCTTTTGATACTGCTTCTTTGGTGAGTCGGAAAGTCCTCAGGGTCATCAGAAGTTGGGGAGCTATTGGGAGGTATGACTTCCGTGCCTTGGCTCCTCGCTAATCAGTCCATGCTCCAATTCTGACCATTCTCGAGGATCACAGTGTTGTTTTTGATCTTAATGATTCTTTTGGGATCATAGAATTTGGATTCATTATCCCCAGTGTGTGTGGGTCTTTTCACGGACACCCAGTCTCCTGCGGCCCACCTCTGGGGTTTGACTCCGTGCTTGTAATTGTATTGAATTTTGTACCTGGCCTGATGGGAGGCAATTTTGGATTTTGTAGTATCAGATTCGTGTACCGTCACTTCTCCCCCCAATCCAGCTGGGGAAGAATTTTGTACTGGGTTTTCTTCTTCTGAGGGATGAGAAAGGGAAGATACCAGTAACAAGGTTGGGAGTAGTGTGATACGCCCAGAGCATATCTTTTAGAGCCCATTCTACAGGTAGATGGTTGATGCAGGCTAGTTGTATGTTCTCTTTTATCATCCGGTTTACCCTTTCGACCAAGCCATTGGCCCGAGGGCAGTACAAAGCAGTTTTTAAGTGGGTAATGGCTAATCTGGTTAGGAAGCTGGTCATAGCTGATGAGGTGAACTGTACTCCATTGTCTGTGACCAGGGTGGATGGTATGCCTTCTGCGGCAAAAGTGTCTAGCAGAAAATTTATGAGAGTTTCAGTTGTGATTTGGTTCACCATTTTGATGACGACCCAGTGTGAGTGGTAGTCAGTTAGTACGAATGCAAATCTTTTGATGACTCCTCTTTTATTGATAGGGCCGATGATGTCAAGTGCAAGTTTTTCCCATGGTTTGTCAGGGATGGAAACCGGGTATAGTGGTGCCTTCTGGGTGTGTTTGGTTTTGTCACTGTTGGCGCATATGTTGCAGTTCTTGACTTTAGCTTCGACCATAGAGTCCATGTTGGGAAACCAGTAATGCTCCCTAAGCCTAGTCTTTGTTAAACTTCTCCCTAGGTGTCCTTCATGCACGAGGTCTATTATTTTGTCCCTCAACCCTTTGGGAGGTATGATTTTGTTGTTTCTCCATATGCAACCATGGTGTAAGTTGATTTCATGTCTGATTTCCCAAAATTTACTTAGTTCTTGACTTACATCGTTACGTGTTGCTGTAGGGTATATTCTTTGAGTAGGGTTAACGTTGCATCTTGGGTTAAGCTCTCGACCCATTCATTTTTTTTTTATAGTAGGGGAGTGAATCTCTAAGATGGGATATTCTGGGGTTTCAACATTTTCCACTAAATCTAAAGGTGCTCTTGAAAGGAAGTCGGCAGCCGAATTGAGGTCACCTGCGACATACTCAAGTTTAAAGAAAAAGCTTTCGAGGCCCAACACCCATCTTGCCACTCTAGGTGTGCTATTGGCGGTACCTTTGGGGCTGAACATGTAGATGAGGGGTTTATGGTCGCTGCGTACCGTGAATTTTATCCCCCATAACTAGAACTGAAAGTGTTTGATTGCCCAGAAACAGGCCAGTGATTCTCTCTCCACTACTGAGTAATTTCTTTCTGAATTACTGAGGGTACGAGAGGCGAAGGCTACGATACGTTCTTTCCCCCGATGACTTGAGAGAGTGTGGCACCTAGTCCTTTGTTGCTGGCGTCAGTGGTTAGGATGGTCTTTCTACATGTGTCGAAATTGCACAAGTGGGGAGCGCACAAGATAGCTTTTTAAACTTTATCAAAAAATAATTGGTGCTTATCTAGCCACCTTTAAGGTGTATGGTTTTTTGTGAGTTCCCTGAGGTCATTAGTGAGGTCAGCAAAGTTCTTAACATATTTAGCCATGTATTCTGCAAGCCCTAGGAAGGATAAGAGTTCTTGTTTGGTGGTGGGTGCGGGAGCTTTTTCTACAGCATCAAGGAGGCTCAATTTGGGTTTAAATCCATCCCTTTATATGGCGTGCCCGAGGTAATCTACTGCTCCCACCCCAATTTGGCATTTCTGTTCTTTTAGGGTTAGGCCCGCCTCTTTAAATCTCTTGAGATCTGAGAGACGAGTCGTGTTCTTCAGAAGTGGCACCGTAGATTAAGACATCGTCTTGGAAGCATAAGGTTTTGGGAACCCCTTCCAAAATGTGCTGCATTATTTTTGGGAAAACAGCTGCCGCTGAGGCTAGCCCAAACGGCATCCTAAGGAACATGAACGACCCCAGAGGAGTAGTGAAGGCTGTTAATTCTCTGGAGTCCGGGTGTAATTCTACCTGATGGCATGCATTAGAAAGATCAAGAACACTGAAACACGTAGCTTCCCCCATAGTGCTTAGAACCTCGTGAATGCATGGCAGGGGGTGTCTTTCAACGATGATGTTATCATTAAGGTCCCTGAGGTCAATGCATAATCTAATGTCATCCCCTTGGGCCTTCTTGGGGATGACAACAGGGGCAACCCATGCAGTGCAATCAACGGATTGAATAATACCCAGGGTCTATAACCTGGATAACTCACATTTGAGGGGTTCCCACATGAGGTGTGGTATAGGTCTGGTTTTGTGTGTTACAGGTTTGGCATTGGGTTTCAATTTAATCTTGTGTTGGAAGTTCTTGAGAAGACCTAACTCAGTAGTGAACACCTCAGGAAATTCTTTGAGAATGGTTTTGCCAGCAATAGATAAGTCAATGGTAAGTACTTGTTCAGGGTTGTTCGGGTCAAGTTTAATACCTAATTCTTTCTGGTGTTGCCAGCCAAGGAGATTGGATCCTTCTTCCACTACGTAGACTTTACCTAGGGTAGTTCGGTCTTTGAATATAATGTGAGTTTTAATCATGCCCTTCAAAGGAATGGAGTCCCTGGTGTAGCTGCTGGGGGAGATGTCAGCCGATAGTAATTTACTTTCTTCGCAAATGTTCAAGTTTTTAAAATCGGAAATGTTAACAAATGTTGCTGGAATCGTGTGAAGCAGGGTTGGAATTCTTGTCAGTTTTAATTTTGCATATGTATTCTCTGTAGGAAGATTGGCAATCTCTGATACTTGTCCAGGGTCGGTGTGAGGCTTGATTTCTTTCATGCACAAGGCGGTGTGTTCAATAGATTTGGCCAATTCAATAGATTCATGAAGGTTGGGTTGTCTTTGTAGTAACCACTCACATGGAAGTGGCCCCCTGGAACTGATGACAGGCAGGGAGACCAGGGGGAGGAACCACAATATAATCAAACAGAAATCCCTCTGCCTGTAAGCTAGTATATATAGTGCTAAAGAGTCACTGATACATTAGAACAGCCCTACGGCCCTGGCCTTCCAAATTATGATGCAAAAAACATAATATACTAAAAAAATCACATTTATTAATTTCGTTTTATCAAAATGGTAAAGAACATGATCAAAAAATTCAAGCGCATCCTAAGTCACCCTCCTCTTTGAGAAGAAACTGGACTATGAGCTGCATGATTAACTGACCATCGGATCTGCTGATACTGTTATTGATTTTATCTAACTGTATTTCTGAATTTCATGTATCCCCTTATATCTGGGGAGGGCTGTGTAACTGTTTTTAAAAATATTGTGTTGTTATAGAATGAATCCGGAGTTGTCAGGATGATAGAGTATGTTTGGGTATCTGCTTGTTTGGACAGCTCGAGAGGGCTCTTGCGACAGGGTCAAGAAGAGCAGAAAAATAAGCACACGGCCGTTGCTTACCTCCAAAGGCCTGTGTTAAACAGAAAGCGCACAGCCAGCCGTCTCGTGTACGTACAGCACGAACGGCTTTGCATAGTCATGCGTACCAAGCACAGGCGCAGAGCAAAGCGCAACTTTTAATTGCTCAAAAGACTGCTGACATTCAGGCATCCAAGGCAAGGGTTTATGCACATCTTTAGTGGTTTGTGCAAAAAGGGGTTTTGTTAATAATGAATAGTTAGGGATCCAATGCTGACAATAGGAAGTAATGCCAATAAAAGCGCGCACATCCTTTTGAGTTTGAGGGATAGGCATTTTAACAATGGTACTAATGCGCTCAGGAGTCAATCTCCTACCCTCCTTCGACAGTAGGTGACCTAAGTAGGTGACCTCCTGTCGACAATATTGAAATTTGGAAAGGGACACTCTATGTCCGTGGTGTGCCAAATGCAACAACAATTTAACCGTACTGTCTTTGCAACCCTTTTCAGTGTCAGAAGCAATGAGAAGGTCATCTACATATTGGAGCAATACATTACATGAGGGAAGCGTAAGGGAGTCTAATTGGGCTTTTAAAGCTTGGCTATATATATTAGGGCTCTCGGTATAGCCCCGAGGAGCTCGACAGAATCTAAAACTTCTGCCAGCAAGGGTAAAACCGGACAAGTGCCTGCTGTCTGGATGAATCGGAATACTGAAGAATGTATTTTTCAGATCAATAACAGAAAGGTATTTAGCAGATGGAGGAATCATCGTCAGAAGAGCAGTAATGTCAGGGACCACCGGGAACTGAGGAACCACTATTTTATTAACTTTGCGCAAGTCAATCACAAAACAATAAACGTCTGGATGGTCATCAGAGGAACCCGAAGGTGCCCTCTTAAGAATAGGAAGAACAGGGCAATTACACACATTAGCAGTCGTCTCCTCAACAACTCCTGACGCAATCAAGTCCTGTATAATTTGCAATAAGGCTCGTTCCCCTGCCTGCGGTATTTTATACTGAGGAATGCGAGGCAAGATGGCATTATCTTTTATTTTAATGGAAACCGGAGGTATCTGCAACAGTCCTACGTCCGTGTCACCCGTTGCCCACAACGTAGATGGCACATCCTTAAATTCAGAAGGGAGGGGTGCATCTTTGGACAGGCACTGCTTAGTGCTGACCACATTCGGACCCATTGTCATATAAACACCTTCCAGGGAACAATGAATGGTCGCATGCAACTTCTTCAGTAAGTCTAAGCCCATCAAATTTTCTCCGCTATTAGATGTCAACAAAAACGGTGAATCCACAGTAAAAGGACCTATAGTCAGTGTAAGAGGTTTAGAAATGGGGCTCACAACCGGTACACCAGAAAATCTTACCGAAACCTTATTATGGCCGGACAGAGCTGCCCCGGGGACCAGTGAACGAGAGATAGAGCTATTCATTGCACCTGTATCTACCAAAAATTCCTTAGCTGAGCCATGCAAATCTGCAGTAACGTAAGGACCGCGCTGATCTACAAGTATCTGAACTGGTCCCTCACACTGTCCCTGGCTGTCCTAGCTGTGAGACAGTCCAGTCACCTCGTCTAAGTCATAGTCATCGTGATAGTACTGCTTGCCCCTAGGGTCATCAAAGAAGTTCTGGTCAGTGGGACCCTTTGATGTCCCAACTGCCTGAACTCTGTCCTGGCCACCATCTCCGCGACCCCGTCCACGAGACCCTCGTCCCCTTGGGACCGCCACCTTCTGCAAAAGCACAGGACACTCGCTGCACCAGTGTCCCTCCTCTTTACAGTACGCACACTGATTAGGTCCCACAGGTGTAGTATTCCTGCTAGTACATGGAAGCTGTCGGTCCGGACCACCACGTCTTCTACCATTCCCTCGAGAAGCCTGTTGCAACAACACCTTCGTCTTCAATTCCTTATGCTTTTTCTCCACCTTCTCCTTCTCCTCATTTTCCCTGTGCTCATAATACTGTGCCATACTCAATATCACAGAAGGGGAGGAGGTAGTCCAAGTGCTCTCCGAAGCCTGCAGCCGAGTCGTGATCTCAGGAAGCGAGTTCGTAACAAATCTATTAACGAACAGTCGGACACCCCCCTCCACCGACAAATCCTGTCCGCTAAAATCCAAAAACATACCTTCAAACCGAGTGAAAAAATTGGACACACCTTTCTTCTGAAGACATGCCGTTAACTTGTCCCAATCTACCCTTCTCGGTGGGATAAGAGAGTGCATACATGTAATATTTCGACCAGGCAAAGCTAGTATCTCAGCCTTAGGCTTCTCACCAGGCTTCCTCTCCTGGTCCCATGCTTTAATCTGATCCCAAGTACCACCCAATTCCACAACATGATCCTGTGTGTGCACCTGTCTCCAAATATCAACGGGCACCAATAAACCAAAGAACATTTCAATATCCGCAAGTGTCATTACTGTTGAGGAAGCAGCCTCAGTCAATTCTTTATAATATGCAGTAGGATTTTTTCTAGGGTCGGGTAACTGAGTCTTAAGGGACAAAACCTCACTCCTTTTCCAAGGAGTATAAACCCATTGTTCTTGGAAACGGGCTTCTACCCTTGGTCTAATAACATTATTCTGCTGATCCCGCAGCTCTGGTAGTTCAGGATGATATATGGGGTGGACTTCGCTCATCGGAAACTGGAATACTGTCTTTGGACTCTTTTCAAGCAACCTAGTCCGATAAGCGACCAGCTTCGTGACATTACCAAAAACCTCACCAGGTGCCATATCTGCAGCATATACATGGTCCCTAATATCATAAATAATCTGGGGTGCTACTTCATTAAAACACTGTTCCCACAGTCCAATCAAGGTAGCCGACATGTGCTTAAGAGCATGCTGCTGCACAACGGCTCATAATCTTTCATTACACTCCACACATCCTCCACACTGTAAATGGGGTGACGAGCCCACTGAGCGGCCTGATTGGCTACCACCCTTTTATCTTCATCTCCCACATCAGATCGTATCAGTATCCATCCTAGCCGTCCCCTAGTCCACGCACTGGACAGTAATGCAGGGGGATGGAGTAACAGGGGAGAAGTAACAGCAGAAGTACTAGGCACCACCATCGCTACCGGCTGCGTCGTAGGTGTAAGGGCTGGAGAGAGGGATGCCGAAACAATAGGCATTGCAGGGAGACTGACAGTCATCACAGCCGTAGAAGGCGAAGGCAAGGAAAGGGAAGGAGGCGCAGTGGTCAAAACAGCGTGATCAATAGTAGAAGAAACAGAAGCAGCAGAGACAGAAGGAACCGATGGCTAGGACTGGGGTATGGTAGGGTATATGCGCAGCGGGGCATATGGAGGAGATGGTCTAGTATCTACTAATTCCTCAACAAATGCGTCATTTTCCTCTCGAGCAACATAAGACTTTTCACATTGTAATCGAAATTTCCTATCAGCACACTCTATTCCTTTTTCTATTTTCTCTCTATCATGCGCTACAGCTTTCTGAGTCAATGTCTGCATTCTCTCCTTCCGGGACTCTTTCTCTGCTTTCATTCGTCTCTGTTTAGCCTCTTTCTGCCATGTTCTGAGGGAATCAAACATTGACTACCTACCCCTTTTCGCAAACAATTTTTTCTGCAGGAAATTAATTTTCTGTTCATCAAAAGTGCCCGTCAACGGCCACTGCAACTCGGCATTGTCCCTCGTATATTTGTGCCATAGCATACTAAACATAATAGGGCCAATGCAATGTTGACGTACATGTCAAAATTTGGAGTGCCTTCTGGAGGCGCCGGCTGACTTTCTTCCAATTGAGCATCAGTAGAACAACAACGACAGCCCACACAAAACACCTTATTAAGGCATGGCATTTTTCAAAGAAAACAAGTTCACTATTTATGCCGAGCAGATAATTGCAAATATCTTTACCAAAACAAATCGGTCCACAGACCTCATCAAATACAAATATACAAATCAAAGTGGTACCATGCTCACAAAGAACTCAAACAAATTCAAGCGCTTGTCCAAAGACGGTCCTCAGACCGCGTCAAATATAAATCAAAATGGCGCCATATCCACAAAGAACCAAAGCAAACTCACCTGGTGCACACAGGTCAAACAAAGTGATTCTCCACTGCCGACTCTTTGGACCAAACGGTCAGATCCAAGGGTTTTGCCGTTCAGGACCCCAGTCGGGATGACCATTGGACGAGGCACTGCCCGGTCAGACAGACGGGGCAGCTGCGAGTACAAGACTCTCTCGTGCAGGGATCCCCGGTCCGCCCATCCGACGCGACGTGGCCCCGACCTCCTCACCCAAGGATGGGCTACCAGATGGAGTCCTGTTTGGGTGCCAACTGAAGGAAGTCACCCGATTGGAGCCACCCGGGTCACTCGCGACCACCTCTCAGCCTTCCTTACAAATGAAGAGTCGGTCAGAGAGTAGAGAATGCAAACCAAAGTTATTTATTAGAAATACACTCGAGTGGAGTCCGGTCTGACCAGCCTCCTTAAATTGCTGCCCAGGGACTGACTTCTACCAACAGGGTAACATATGAAATGAAAAAAATGAAATCCAGGGTGTCAAGGCGCTGGGGGTCATTGGGAAGATTAAGCGAGCTATTGCCCAGAGTCACATGGTGCTGGGCTTACCTGCCGCCGGCACAGGGGATCGAACCGTGAACCCTGTAGTACGGAGTCAGGCACCCTGGCTGCTGCGCCACACCTCTTCCACAATATACATTATACATATACAATATACATTTTCAGAATCACTAAAGACACGCCCAGACAGGAATTTTCCACTTGGTAGCTAATGAACAAAAGAGCTACAGAAGGATGAGCTACCATCCCGGGACCGGGTACATGCTATCGCAGCGTCAAGGTTACTCTGCCTGTGCCCGCTGCTCTAAGGGTGGGAGCAGGCCTATCTAGTGAGAAAGGTATGTAATAATAAAACAGTCTATTCATTAGCACAGCGAAGCTCAACGTTGGAGGAATCCCAAAAAAAAAATATTGCAACTGCTTTCTGCTGAGGCGGACAGAGTGAGACAGAAGTTAATTTCGATCATGGCTCAAAATGGCGGCTGAACTTAAAATGGTGCCGCGAATGCTAACTTTACATAGTGTAATACACTAGCAAAATTAATGCACACATTTACATTTCAACAATACAAACGAAATACATAAGTAACAGAATATATCCTACCTCTTTTTAACCAGAGATTGCGATTCATTCCAAGGAGCAAATTTTATGAAAAGAAAAGGTAACTGCCATGTCATATTTAAATAAACGATCATATAAATAACGTGGGGGGCACATTTCAAATAGAATGAAACTACTACAGGAGATTTATAACCACGAGAAATACAGCAGTGGTGAAACTACAACATCCATTATAATTTCTAGCAGGCAAGTGCACCATAAAATGCGCTTGATAATACCAATACGGAAGGAATTCTCTGACACAAACTGCACCCTGGAGGGAAACTTAACACCACACTTACACTACAGTTACACTTTCACCTGAGATAGTTTATTCAAGGGGAACACATGGTGTGTTCATCATTTGATTGCAATGGTCTTCACAATCAGTACAGTCATTAAATGGTATTGTATAATACAGAGCATCTGTGAGACTACCTTTCTCTTCTGATACTACAGCCTTGAAAAAGCCCCAGGCCTGAAAGCCATTTATGGGGCGAAACTCATTTTGGTTGATTCCCAAACAAGTGAAAACTGGAAATAATTTAGTAACACATATTTTTGCTTTACCATGAGACTTCTGAGGAATACTGAATAAAAAAATCTTTGGAGCTAAATAAATTAGATATCGTTTGGGATACAATATAACGAGGACTTTTAACATCAAAAACTTCAAAAGCTCCATATGATGTAATTATGACTGGAAATAATGTATGACAATAAAAGAGACTTTTAGGAAAAATGAAAAAAAGAATGTGTTTAATATTTTGGCGACAAGGATTGCATTGTGTAACTACACACAGTTGAACTGAATTAAAAATTAAGCCTGGGCAGTGAACTTTGCTCCGTTCGTGGAGTTTGTGAAGTTTTCCCCACTCCACACTCTGTGAAGCATGCGGTGTTCCGAAAAAGTCCGCTCCTTTTTGCAGAGCGGAGTTTTTTCCTCGCTCGTGCTCACGAACGTTAAGTTGGTGAGCGAGGAAAATCCAACGCTAGATCACCTCCCAGTGAGATTTCTCAACGCGGGCGATCATGGATGGTCGTGACCACTTGTGTTGAGAAACCATCTGTTCGCGTTGCGGTAGCTGCCGCTCGAGTAGAAAATCTACTTAAGCTGCAGAAAGAAACAGCGCCCTCTTGCGCTGCGCTCAGCCACGGGCAGTGCAGGTAAGAGCGGTGGAGCGGGGTGTGGGGAAGTCAACAGACGACGATGAGGGAAAATAACTTTTCATAAAAAGAAAACCACTGACCTTGCGCTCGCCGCATCACTGACTCAGCAACTCAAAGAGGTATAGCTGACCCTATCCTCAAGAGTGTCAGAAAATGTTAAAGAGGGTAATAACAAGCAGACCAAGCAGTGTCGGGCCTACATAAGGAATCATACCTTATGAATACTGATGAGAAACGAACTCTGGGAACCTTTGCCCTTAACCTCTCTTGCTGTGCAGGCCTGACATATCAAAGAATTGTCCAGGGCGCATCTCAAGCTACGGTGTGACCTGGTCAGCAATACACCTGACCCTTCCTGCACCTGATCACAGCAACGACTTCTAAACGCTCCATCATGTTTACAGGTTCCCATGGCAACTTCACCTTCCAAATGTTCGTTTCTTCCCTGGCCAAAAAAACATTTCTGGCAAACGCAGAAAAGTGCGAAGAGACACTTGGAGGCTGGTTCAAAATGTAAAACGCAGCCCTTTTTGGACAGAGTACAATCATGGAAAAAGCCATGAAGACAAACTTGTGGGTTAATGCATCTGCTGCACAGATCTGCGTGCATCCGGCAGCTCGGTTACAACAGGACTGACTCCAAAGGTCATCTTTCTGAGGGTTTAGAGGTTCGATTTCAGGTAATAACAGGTCCGATTATTTATAGTGCTTGGTTACACCAGTGAGTTTGTGTCACCATAAAAAATACTATTATGGTGCACAAGTGCAAAATTCTCCGTACTCACCGAATATGTCCTCGTTAATAACATCAGTGTTAAAAAGTGCGAGCCATCCCCGTCTGTGATTCTTCACAGAATGCCAGATTAACGGCTTCGCACATCAGTTTACCCTGGCGCTCTCACAAGCCCTTCTTTGTCAAGGCGCTTTTGTTGTCAAACATTATCTCCCGTTCTTCTCTGCTGCCCTGGGTGGTGTTACCGCCAGAGTGACTTGTGATGTGAATCTCCACGCCTGAGCGGAGGTGTTAGCCTCTCTGCAGCAGGTGGCGAAAGCGCTACAACTCTAATGAGCTCTAACAGCAAACGTGTTGTCATAACATCAGCATATCCCTTTCAGTTCAGAAGGACAGCTCGGTGGGTTGGGGCCTGCAGGGAAGTTCCGCCTTAGAGTTACATCTCAAAAAGACCATTTACTTCGAGCCAAGCTGTGATTCTCAAGGGTCCCACCCAAAGGGGGCGTGTTGGAACTGTCATCCTTAGGGTGGTCTTTCCCCCAACTTTTTGCCTTCTGTTTCTCATTTTTGCGGATTTATTTTGTTGGCCTTAGGACTCTGAGCACTTTACCACTGCTAGCCATAGTACCATAGTAATTGTATTTATATAGCACTTACTACCCCTGATGAGGCGTCAAAGCCCTTTTCAGCGAGTAGCATGCTACTCCGGAACCCAAAAGGATTAGTGGTGGATTAGTTAAGGGAAATATGAGTATATTATTAGTATAGGGAGGTACGAGTTAATTTGAGCGGAGGACGTGTGAGTCTGTTAGTTGGATTGAATAGAGTGAGGGATAGAAGCGGGAAGAAAAGCAGACGTGTTCATTGGGCGATCATAGTAGTAAACTGAGGTCTGGGGTGAGTAAAGGAGAGATGGAGGAGGGGAGACCCTGCAGAGAGGGATTAGAGAGAAAGAGATTCACAGTAGATAAATGAGGTCTGGGGTGAGTAAAGGAGAGATGGAGGAGGGAAGACCCTGCAGAGAGGGATTAGAGAGAAAGAGATTCACAGTAGATACATGAGGTCTGGGATGAGTAAAGGAGAGATGGGGGAGGGAAGACCCTGCAGAGAGGGATTAGAGAGAAAGAGATTCACAGTAGATACATGAGGTCTGGGGTGAGTAAAGGAGAGATGGAGGAGGGGAGACCCTGCAGAGAGGGATTAGAGAGAAAGAGATTCACAGTAGATACATGAGGTCTGGGGTGAGTAAAGGAGAGATGGAGGAGGGGAGACCCTGCAGAGAGGGATTAGAGAGAAAGAGATTCACAGTAGATACATGAGGTCTGGGGTGAGTAAAGGAGAGATGGAGGAGGGGAGACCCTGCAGAGAGGGATTAGAGAGAAAGAGATTCACAGTAGATACATGAGGTCTGGGTGAGTAAAGGAGAGATGGAGGAGGGGAGACCCTGCAGAGAGGGATTAGAGAGAAAGAGATTCACAGTAGATACATGAGGTCTGGGTGAGTAAAGGAGAGATGGAGGAGGGAGACCCTGCAGAGAGGGATTAGAGAGAAAGAGATTCACAGTAGATACATGAGGTCTGGGGTGAGTAAAGGAGAGATGGAGGAGGGAGACCCTGCAGAGAGGGATTAGAGAGAAAGAGATTCACAGTAGATACATGAGGTCTGGGTGAGTAAAGGAGAGATGGAGGAGGGGAGACCCTGCAGAGAGGGATTAGAGAGAAAGAGATTCACAGTAGATACATGAGGTTTGGGATGAGTCAAAGAAGAGATGAAATGAGGGAGAATTTAGTAGGGTTATTTTGGAGATCATAGTAGTAGAAAGGGTTTGGGATGAGAGAGAGTGATGATAGAGGATAAATTGATAGAGGTGTAGGGTGATGGTAGGACAGAGTAAAGCTTTTGAGAGTATTTATTTCTTAAAGAATAGAATTAAAATAATATATAGATACATGATTACACAGTAAGGGAATATATGTGTAAGGAATATAATATATTGAGATTTGTGTATCTGGTTTTTGTGGAGTAGTGAGAGGAGATATTGATGTAGTGGTCTTCTGTTAAAGATGTGTATGTGCAGTACTGCTGGTGAGTAGTATTTCAATAGTACAGGGATGGTGGTGTGTTTTGGAGAAGAGTATGTGGTGTGTTGGCAGATGTGGAGGGCTTAAGGTGGTAGCTGGTAAGTGAAAATTGGGCGGCATCTCTGGCCCTAGGCCCAACTTGAACAGGCCCAACAGGCACCTGCCCTTGTCCTCTCCACCCTTAGCCTCGACCCCGGGCTGAGACGCCCTAAGCCCTATGCTTAAAATTGCCCTATTGGCTAATGGAACACTACCCCTAAAGCCAATGGGAGACCTGGCCCTATTAACCAACCAATCACAGCCCTAGCTCTAACAGCCAAACAAGGCCTAGACCCTAATCCCCAAGTCTAATAGGAAACCCTAGCCCTAATAGCCAATCAGAACCCTAGCCGGAGCAGCCTATGCAGCAACCCCTCTGACACCAAGAAGCACATACAACAGCACTCACACCAAGCTTTTTGCTGACATCTACAAAACTATTACACCAGATCCATGACATTTGAGCACACTCATAACCACGAAATACATCAGACCGGAAACTGAATAGTAGTAAAGTAATTACACTACTAGGACTTTGAGACCTGCCCTACTACTTACACAAAAGCGTGAAAGAGCGTTAAGCAGATTTGGTGCAATAAAGCTCCAGGAATTTACACCAGATTGAGAGGTAAATCATGGCGAGCTGAAGCCTGCCCCGCACGGAGCTACACTTAACATCTTGTCGAATTACCAACCGAAGTGCAGCAAGTCTTGTGCAGTAGCTTACTGGGGCGTTTGTAGTATGAACCAAGGTCAAAAAAAGAAAGGGTAACACTATTGGCATGCATTGATGATTGAAGTGCAGCGCAAGACTCATACACTTGATTCAAAACACGGATAACAGTACAGTTATGGTACTAAAGTGCATGTGTTTCCAGGCGCGGCCAGTCCATTTGGGTGGAGGGGCCACGCCCCTCCACCTTTTGCCCCGTACGAACAGTGTCTGTCAGGCTGAACAAAGGTTAGCCTGACAGACACTGTTCACTTTCAGTTCAGGCAGCCAGGAGCCAGACATGCGCATTTAGCGCTGGCTCCTGGCTGCCTGAACTGAACTTTGCTGGGCTGAGAAAGTCACAGCTCCTGTTGGTGTGACGTTCTCAGCTCAGCAAAGGTGCCTGACGCCCTCCCCTCAGTGACGAGGGGTAGCGTCACTGATTGCCTCACACCTAGGCGCTTCAGTTTTAAGCCCTGAAGCGCCCAGGGTCGAGTGTCAATCAGTGACACTTCATCACAGAGTGGGGTGGGGTCAGTAGTCTAACTGTGATGACATTGGGACTGCGGCCTTCCCTCATTGGCTAACCTCAGGTCAGCCAATGAGGGAAGGCCGCAGTCCCAAGCCTTCTAGAACGGCCGAGGCAGCGCAGAACTGGCTGCAGGTAAGAGTGCGTTTTGTTTTCTTTTTAAATTGTTTGGTGCGTGTATGTGTGAATGTTTGGGAAAGAGTGTTGTGAATGAATGTGTTTGTGTGTGTGTGCGCGTGTGTGTGTGAATGCATGGTTGTGAGTGTTATGTGTATGAGTGCGTGTGTGTGTGTCCCGTCCGCCCCTCTCCTTCCAAAGCTTACCGGCCGCCCCTGTGTGTTTCTCTCCTAAACATGGTGGCATTGGTGTATACCCGATTGGCATATTTGTTGTACTGGTAAGACCCTTGCACAGAGGTATACCATACACCCAGGGCCTGTCAACTAAACGCTATTAGTGGGTTGCAGCACTGATTATGCCACCCACAGAAGTAGCCTTCCAAACCCATCTCAGGCCTGCCACTGCAGTGTCTGTGTGTGAAGTTTACTGCCACTTCAACTTGGCATTTAAAACTACTTGCCAAGCCTTAAACTCCCCTTTTATTACATATAAGTCACTCCTAAGGCAGGCTCTAAGTCACCCTAAGGGCAGGGTGCTATGTAAGTAAAAGGTAGGACATGTACTTTTATGTTTTACATGTCCTAGTAGTGACAAACAGCCTATTTCGTTTTTCAATACTGTGAGGCCTAAACCCCTCAAAGGCCAGCATTGGGAATTGCTGTGCTAACGTCCTTCCTGACACTGCTGATCCTTGTTGTGGGCGCTGCTAACGCCTATCTGGACGCTGTATCCCGCTTCATCACCCTTTGGAGCACTACATCACCCAGGGTGCAACGTGAGCCTGCTCAGGTGTTTCGGGTCCTGCTGACGAGGGGGAGGCCCCGGACCATCTTCGCGCATAAAGCGCAGCCTCTACCCCCGCAGCGTGGGTCCCGTTGCTGTGCTAACGTCCTTCCTGACACTGCTGATCCTTGTTGTGGGCGCTGCTAACGCCTATCTGGACGCTGTATCCCGCTTCATCACCCTTTGGAGGACTACATCACCCAGGGTGCAACGTGAGCCTGCTCAGGTGTTTCGGGTCCTGCTGACGAGGGGGAGGCCCCGGACCATCTTCGCGCATAAAGCGCAGCCTCTACCCCCGCAGCGTGGGCCCCGTTGCTGTGCTAACGTCCTTCCTGACACTGCTGAACCTTGTTGTGGGCGCTGCTAACGCCTATCTGGACGCTGTATCCCGCTTCATCACCCTTTGGAGGACTACATCACCCAGGGTGCAACGTGAGCCTGCTCAGGTGTTTCGGGTCCTGCAGACGAGGGGGAGGCCCCGGACCATCTTCGTGCATAAAGCGCAGCCTCTACCCCCGCAGCGTGGGTCCCGTTGCTGTGCTAACGTCCTTCCTGACACTGCTGATCCTTGTTGTGGGCGCTGCTAACGCCTATCTGGACGCTGTATCCCGCTTCATCACCCTTTGGAGGACTACATCACCCAGGGTGCAACGTGAGCCTGCTCAGGTGTTTCGGGTCCTGCTGACGAGGGGGAGGCCCTGGACCATCTTCGCGCATAAAGCGCAGCCTCTACCCCCGCAGCGTGGGTCCCGTTGCTGTGCTAACGTCCTTCCTGACACTGCTGATCCTTGTTGTGGGCGCTGCTAACGCCTATCTGGACGCTGTATCCCGCTTCATCACCCTTTGGAGGACTACATCACCCAGGGTGCAACGTGAGCCTGCTCAGGTGTTTCGGGTCCTGCTGACGAGGGGGAGGCCCCGGACCATCTTCGTGCATAAAGCGCAGCCTCTACCCCCGCAGCGTGGGTCCCGTTGCTGTGCTAACGTCCTTCCTGACACTGCTGATCCTTGTTGTGGGCGCTGCTAACGCCTATCTGGACGCTGTATCCCGCTTCATCACCCTTTGGAGGACTACATCACCCAGGGTGCAACGTGAGCCTGCTCAGGTGTTTCGGGTCCTGCTGACGAGGGGAGGCCCCGGACCATCTTCGCGCATAAAGCGCAGCCTCTACCCCGCAGCGTGGGTCCCGTTGCTGTGCTAACGTCCTTCCTGACACTGCTGATCCTTGTTGTGGGCGCTGCTAACGCCTATCTGGACGCTGTATCCCGCTTCATCACCCTTTGGAGGACTACATCACCCAGGGTGCAACGTGAGCCTGCTCAGGTGTTTCGGGTCCTGCTGACGAGGGGAGGCCCCGGACCATCTTCGCGCATAAGCGCAGCCTCTACCCCCGCAGCGTGGGTCCCGTTGCTGTGCTAACGTCCTTCCTGACACTGCTGATCCTTGTTGTGGGCGCTGCTAACGCCTATCTGGACGCTGTATCCCGCTTCATCACCCTTTGGAGGACTACATCACCCAGGGTGCAACGTGAGCCTGCTCAGGTGTTTCGGGTCCTGCTGACGAGGGGGAGGCCCCGGACCATCTTCGCGCATAAAGCGCAGCCTCTACCCCCGCAGCGTGGGTCCAGTTGCTGTGCTAACGTCCTTCCTGACACTGCTGATCCTTGTTGTGGGCGCTGCTAACGCCTATCTGGACGCTGTATCCCGCTTCATCACCCTTTGGAGGACTACATCACCCAGGGTGCAACGTGAGCCTGCTCAGGTGTTTCGGGTCCTGCTGACGAGGGGAGGCCCCGGACCATCTTCGTGCATAAAGCGCAGCCTCTACCCCCGCAGCGTGGGTCCCGTTGCTGTGCTAACGTCCTTCCTGACACTGCTGATCCTTGTTGTGGGCGCTGCTAACGCCTATCTGGACGCTGTATCCCGCTTCATCACCCTTTGGAGGACTACATCACCCAGGGTGCAACGTGAGCCTGCTCAGGTGTTTCGGGTCCTGCTGACGAGGGGAGGCCCCGGACCATCTTCGCGCATAAAGCGCAGCCTCTACACCCGCAGCGCGGGACGTGCGCGGGACGTGCCGGGCAAAGCCCGGGCCAAGGGCGGGCCCGTCTGAGACCGTCCGAGACAGACTGAGGCTGGGCTGGGCCACCCCTCTGAGAAGCTCAGATTGTGCACTTTGCTATTGTGGAAACACCTAATTCAAAAGAATATCTAAGGTACTGTGTAGGAGCTTGTAGCATAGAGAATACCTGGGTTGTTTGATTTAATTAGTCGTCTAAAAGATAATGGAAAAACGCAAGGGGGTTGCTGGCACCTTAGATGCCTTTTTAGTAAGAGCGGAGTCACTTCTAACCCATGAAATTCATTTGACTGAGAGACGTCTTTCCTTAGACCCTGCTATTTTACAGAGACATTTAACAACTGGTATCTCTTCACCTGTACTGGGGGACATTGATCAGGAGATCTCACCGAATATTGCAACAAGTGCCCCATCGAACTCTATTCCTTTTTTATCTTCCTCTGAAGAAATTTTAAGTTCTTCAGTGGTTCCTAATAGAGTTACTAGGGCTAGGGTCGCGAAAACTGTGACCAAAGATAAGATTGAGCCACGGTTAAATAAAAAAAAAGGGGATACAGAGATAAGTAAATCTAAGGGCAAGGGCAGCACTGGTATCTTCTCTTCACTGAAAAATATTTCAGTTGGTACACAAACAGAGTCGACCTTATTGCCATCAGCGCAGAATGTAGCTAACACTAAGGGAGTTATGACTGAGTTCTCTACAGGAGTGAATGATTCTGGGTTAGGAGCAGCCTTAATTTGTGTTAGCGACTTGGTTGAGAAATGTTTCTATAAAATCAGCCTCCTAGAGTCTGCAATCAAGACCCTAAGTAGTAATATTGTGGGTGTGTTACCAACCAGAGTAGAAAGGGAGGACCAAAGGTTAGCGACGGACAGTTGTCTATCAGCTGACCAAGATGAGAATATAGTTAAAACAAACGAGAATAATTTTACTTTAAATAATAAGGGGAAAAATAGGTTGGTTCCACCGTCTGTGGGTTCAGACGTGATAGTCTCTCAGGGTGTACAGAAGGGACATGTAACAACCATGGGTAAAATGGACGAGGCGAGTTCTCTTGCTGGGTGCCAGAGAATTAGTGAATCTAATTCTTCCTTAGCCCCTAATACTGAAACATTGCGTCTCCCCCCGGAATCATGTCCTTATGTTTTGATTTTGACAGGGGTTCCACCTTTGAGGGTTGGGCAGAAAGAAAACTGGATTGATTTATGGAATAAAACCTTTGATTGGCTGACCAAACACAAGAACTTCCATCCATCTGATGCTCATGAGATAATAATGGTTCGTAGAGTAGGGTGGATAGGGCAATCTATTAAGAGTATAAGAGGTGA
This sequence comes from Calotriton arnoldi, assembly GCA_963921515.1. Taxonomy (NCBI): domain Eukaryota; kingdom Metazoa; phylum Chordata; class Amphibia; order Caudata; family Salamandridae; genus Calotriton; species Calotriton arnoldi. Next base: position 1,325,216 of record CAWUFW010005137.1, on the reverse strand, counting down.
TTGTATTGTGGTCAATTTCCGCAGGCCAAAGATGGTTCATCATCTTTTACAGTATTGTGATGCAACTTTTACCCCTAAAACTGATATTAGTGCACTCTCCTTAGGATACTTTTATAAGCCAGAAGGTGGGAACAAAGTTATTGGATTCCCATCGGTTATACAATCTAATAGGTTCCAAGCACTGTCAGACCTGGATTTCCAGGACTGACAACTATTCAAAATAGGGCAGGAGAAGACAAGGATAATTACTTGTAAAGACTTAAGATCTAAACCTAACGATGGTGTTGCTGTATTGATATCTATTGATGCTCTAACCATCCCTATGGAGATGGGAATTACAGGAAATGATAATATGGCCTCTGAGGTGCATACTGGTACTCGTGAAGGGAACCAGACAGTTAACTTAAATAGCATTCAGAATGTAAATGCATGTAGGAGCTTTGGAGGACCTATAAATGACACAGTAGATGTAAATATAGTGAACATCGTGAAAAATCCATCAGTTTACCAGGGAGAGGAACTTATATTAAATGGTAATTTTGCTAATAATAATCTTGGTAATAACAGTGAGGAAACATTAAGTTTGGAAAATGGACGTAAGAAGATAAATGGTGATCAAATTAGCGAAGAACGTATAACAGAGATAAAGTTGATTTCTTGGAATATTGCAGGGATCAAGAAAAACCAAAGGGATGTAATATGGCAGGATTACATAGGTCAGAGTGAAATAGTCCTCCTTCAAGAAACCTGGGCAATAGAAACCCCCATAAGATAGGGTTTAAAACTTTTAGTACTGCTGCAATTCCCTCAGTGAGAGGAAGGCCCTCGGGAGGCCTTGTTATTTGGTTAAAAATCACTTTGGGTGCTGACTTTACGCAAATTGATTCCCCTTGTCAAGATATATTGGGAATAAAGTTTTTAGCACCAGATAAAAGGGAAGTCTACATATTTAATATATATAGTAGACCAAGCGTAGCAAGTAGAGATGTTCAAGTTATTGAGCAGCTGGATCAAATGTTAACTATAATAAATAAGAGTGCTTTGATAATTATTGGGGGTGATTTTAATCGAAAATTTGAACCAGTGGCTGGATTTGAAAATATTTTTGAAGATGAGGACTTGGCCAATAATATTCCAGCACTGAATAGTAGCCCAGTAGTTTCGTGTACATGTGCTGTAGCGCAGTTATTGCGGCTGGTTTCAGCCCATGGTTTACGCGCCTGTAATGGGCGATTATCTTCTGACAACCCAAATTTACCAACATTTATCCGGGGTAATTCTAAAAGCTATATAGATTATATATTGGTTTCTGTCCCTCTATGGCCTATGATGCAAGACTTGGTTGTGGAAGATAGAATAGAGAGTGATCATCGTCCTTTATGCTTGACGCTCTCAGCTTCCCTATTTCAGCAAAGTCATTTAAGGAGATGTGACCCTTGTCACAGTTTAATTGAGCCTTTGGTATCGAACAATCGCAGAGCACTCAGATGGCCCTTGGTTCTGGGGAATGATAATATCATTAAAAAAATGTATGAAACTTATATAGAAATAGTCTCTCCATATATTAACTTGCCATTAACAGAGATACCAATTATGGAAATGCATGATAGGTTGGTAGAGGGACTTGAACCAATATTAAGTAAGGCCCCAAAGCAATTAAAAAAGGGAATATCTAATTCAGCCTTGCTAGAGAATCCATGGTATAATAAAGAATGTCGCAATGCAAAAAAGGATCTGATTCAGGCAACAAAGGATAAGGATATAGTAACCCTAAGGGAAAAAAGGATTCACTACAAGGGGGTATTAATTAAGGCAAAGAAAAGTTGGGAGGACAATATTTGGTCTGAGCTGATAAAAGCATGTAAATCAAATGACCAAGCTACCTTTTGGCGTTTATTATCTAAGGGTAACAAAAAAGGGAAATGTAACAAGGACCTTTTTCTTGATGCAAATACATGGGTAACTCACTTTTCACAATTATACTCAACAACTAAAAATGATATTAATTTTAATTGTGAAGAACTTGCTATTCACTTAAGTGAGACCCCTCTACACTTTAGTTTAGCGGAAACAATAGTAGCAATAAATGCAATAAAACAAGGGAAGGCCCCTGGGCCAGACAAGATACCAGGTGACCTATGGAGGCATGAGAAGGAGATTTGGGCTCCCTATGTTAATCTTTTGTGTAACACAGTTGCATCGGGTGCACCAATTCCTGAAACGTGGAGGGTGCAGAGATCACAACTATTTTTAAAAAGGGTAACCGCCACGATCCGTCGCATTATCGGCCGATTAGCCTAATTGACGTTTTACAAAAGATATACGCACGTCAAATTTTAAATAAACTGAGCGATTGGATTGGGGAGTTTAATATTTTATCCAAGTACCAAGCAGGCTTTAGAGCAAAAATTAGCACTATTGACCAGGTTTTTAGATTTCTCTGTATAATTTGGAAGTATATTACAGTTAAGAAAGCCCATCTGTATATAGCGTTTGTAGACCTTAAGGCAGCCTTCGACCTCATACCCAGAAATCTCCTGTGGAAATCATTAAGAGATCTGGGTGTCCCAGGGGAAATCCTCGTGCAGATTATTAGGTTACACGAGGATAACTTTGCAAGGGTTAGATGGGGGCCAAATGGCGAACTTACTGATCGTATACAAGTAAATAGGGGGGTAAGGCAGGGTTGTGTGCTGGCCCCTACCTTATTTTCGTTGTACGTTAATGATATCCCTGAATATCTCTTGGGCTGCGAGCATGACTCTCCCAAGTTGGGGGGGGTGCCAGTACCGGCACTTTTATTCGCCGATGACACAATTTTAATATCACAAACCCCCAAAGGTCTGCAAAACTTACTTAATACTTTCGAAACCTATTGTGAAATAAAGGGCTTGGAAATTAACTCTACTAAAACAAAATACATGGCAGTTAATCCGCACAAATCTTTTAAAAAAACTTAACTGTAAAAAATGAAAGGATAGAATATGTGCTAAATTTTAATTATTTAGGTATTACTCTAGATTCTAAAATGAACTGGAGACCACAGCTGGATAAAAGTAAAACAATATTAATTCAAAACTCAGTCCCAATAGTAAGGAAGCATGAGAGCAGCTTATCTAAAGCTGTCTCTCCTGCGTTGGAGTTATATAAATATAGGGTACAACCTGCTTGCCTATATGGGGCTGAATTGTGGGGACATGTGACAAAGAATAGTTTTATGGTGTACGAGAATACATTTTTAGGAAATTGTTATGTTTGCCAACATGCACACCTTTAACACCAGTAGTAATAGATTTAAACATTCGCCGCACTGACCAGCATGCGGCTTTGCGGCCACTATTATTTTGGGTACGTTTGTGGGCCACAGATGAACTTGTTCACTATAGAGAAGGTTTGGAGGAAATTTTTAGAATTAAAAATATTACAAGGTTACCATGGTTGAATCATATACAGGATTGGTTTTATAAACTAGGACTAAAACAGTTTTGGGAGGGACCTCAGGGTTTGTCTTTGGGATCAAAAAAGCTGTTGAAACAGACTTTTTGGGCATTTACCCAAGATACTTTGTCACATTGTCCAAAACTAGGTACTTTATCAACAAGGTTTCTCACAATAAAACCAAACGGTAAATTCGAGTCCTTTTTAGATGAAATTCAACCACAACTTGCCAAATCTCTTTATCTTAAATTTCGCTACGGCATTTTGCAGATCAATGCAAATACTATGAAATGGGTACGTAGCGTAGGTGGTGCAAGCAATGGTTGTTGTGATATCTGCTTCACAGGTGCAAAAGAGAATGAATTGCATGTGCTATTCTTTTGTCCAGCCTACACAAATGCTAGGAGGAAGTGGATCAAACCCATCTGTCAACTTTTGGGTATTAGATCATGTAATGAGGCAGGAAGATTATTGCGAACAGACACAACACAAGCAATTGTATTTAGTGTAAGCAGATACCTTTTTAGTGTTGACCTAACAAGAAAGAGAATGGGACTGAAATTTTAGGCATTTTTTTTTTTTTTAATGAACATGTGAGTGTTGATTAATTTATAATCAGATGTTTGATTTTAGCTGGTCACCGTGGAGTTTTGTATTTGGGTTTTAAAGTATTGTTATAACTGCTTTTAAAATTGTTTTTTAAATTGTTTTTTAAATTGCGTATTATTGGGCGGGTTACCCTTTGAAGTATTGTTGTATGATGTTTTTATGTAATCTTTTATGGTTTTTTTTCAAAATCGAAATAAAGATTGAAAATGAAATGATTAAAGAATTCCTTAATATACTTTTAAGGTGTAATTCCTGATCAGAGTGGAGTAGCTTTTACATGTTTGACATGTTTGACATGTTTGGCATGGTAATATTAAATCCTCCTTACTGGTGAAGTTGGTTTTAACATTACTATTTTAGAAATGGCACTTTTAGAAAGTGGACATTTCTCTGTACTTACTGCTCTTTGTGCCTGACAGCCTGTCTCCAATACACATCTGGGTTGGGTGACAGCTACATTTTGTGCATTCCCTCTAGACAGCCACAAACACAGGAAGGTAAGACTCTTCTGCATTCTGAGCACTCAACTGCATTCTGATGGGTCTTCCTGGGCAGAAAGGCAGAGAGGTGGCTCACACTTACATCTGAATAGGCCCTGTCCTGTTCTCACACAAAGCACTGATTTATCCCCCAGGATTAGCCTGGTAGAAAGGACTGGGTTGAAAGGGATCCTTGTACACTTCAAAGAGTTCTTTTGAAGTCACCCTCTTCGTCAAAGGCACTTTTGGGTACAAGTACTGGGTCTCTGACCCCCACAAATCAGACACTTTTGAATCTTGAACTGAACCCCTATCAGAAGGACTGCTGTGCTGCTTAAAGGATTCAACTGTACTGCTTTTCTGGAAGGAATGCTTTTCTGCTTGTTTCCCTGCTGCCTGCTGCTCTCTGACTCTGCTGGAAGTGCTCTGCATTCCCTCCAAGTGGCCTCCAAGGATTTGCTGGCTTCCCTCCTGTTCTTCTGAAGTCTCAGGAATACAAAAGACTTCCTGCAATTCTGCAGGTCCTGGTGGCTGGATTCTGCTTTCTGTGAGTCCTACCGTTGCCTGAGGTGCCCCTTCCAAATTCTGGGCCTCAGAAGTGGATTCTGAAGCTGCTTCATCAAAAACCAATGCATTGCATCGACTGCATGAGAAACTCCGCCGTATCGCCCTTTGACTCCGATACAGTGACTGCTTGATGACAGCGGTTCCAGAGCCTATGCGGATCGATGATGATGTTGTGCATGGGCTCGGCGGCGACCCATTGCCTTCACCTCAATGAAGCTCGACGATGATGCAGTAACCCAACTGCATGGAAGAAATTGACGCATCAAGCCCCTAGTATCGACACTTTGCTCCATTCAAGGTAGTATCTCAGCGGGCCCTGTGTGGGTTCTGTAGCCGGCCTGACCTTCATCGCGGTCAGTCTGAACTTTGGATTTACACTGGTCTCTCGCGACCTCAAGCAAATTTTTGACTGCTTGTGACTTCTAAGCACTATTTTTGGCTTATTCTTTAAAAATTCATAGCTCGACTTCTACTCATTGGAATTTTGTCTTTTTGGTCTTATTTTTCTCAGATAAATATTCTCTTAAACCTGGGTGGAGGCTTTTTGTGGTGTTTTCATTGTGTTACTGTGTGTGTTGCACACATTCTTTACACATTGCCTTTGTAGATAAGCCTGTCTGCTCTGTGCCAAGCTACCAGAGGGTGAGCACAGGTTATCTTATTGTGTATCTACCGTACCCTGACTAGAGTGGTGGTCCCTGCCTGACTTGGGTGCATACCTCAGCCAACCAGGAATCCCATTTTTAACAGGGCATCAGTGGCACTGTAAGATTTTCCTACCTGAACATTTTGCTATTTCCCACACAAACTGTGCTCAACTCAGTGGGAGATGGTGAACATTATGTACATTGCTCCGCTGCCATTTTGCTAGGTTTGCCCTTTAGAAATATAACATACATGCCTACGATAAAACTCGTAAATCTACTTCCAAGGTGCTGGGAGAGAAAATAAAAGGTTACGCAGTTCTCAAACACATGCCTTTGATAGCAGCGCTATCCCTCAGGTCTGGCAGATCTTACATCCTCAGGCATCAACCCACTGCTCAAGTTACAGAATTTATAAGTATGATAGGAGATTTAGAGGCTTTTTTAGAGTTGGCAGGAACAGGGCATCTGTCAAAAACTGGCAAATGCGAGATACCACATTTGCCAACCTATCAGTTCCAACATCTCATTTAGAGGTGGGGGGGAGCCATATTTTTCCGAAGAGAGAGCTGTGGAGCCATCTTCCCCTTGGAAGCCCCTTCTTCAGTGCTGGACATGGCGTCAAAAGGCACCCCCTTCAAGGCCAGGACAACCTTGCTGGTTCCTGTCCAAGACCGCTGGCAGGGGCAGGAAAAACACCCAGTAACCCTCTCCCCAAACGCAACACATCCAGACCATTCTGGTAATGACAATCCACTGCTTTGAGGACATGACCGGAAAATGAAAGAAATTTAAAAAAAAAAACCCTGTCCCTCGTAGGCACTGTAGGGTCACCGGTTAATCAATGTTCAGTTTGCTTGTTTAGATTCTTCTAGGTTTTATTTTTACATTCTTTAAATTACAGTGGTCACAGTTGGCTCTAAATACTTCGGATAAAAAGCTTCTCCAAGTAGGAGGTGCTGCCTCTTCCAATATTTTCTCTACTACATGGCCAGGAAGGTGGAGTAATGCTTCACAACTTTAAGCCACTTCGTAGTCCATCCCAGCTGTTGACATCAACTGGTCCCTGTCCATTACATTCATGTTCAGCATGCTGACCAATCAGCTGCAGCCACCACAGCTGTAATGGACTCACCAGCCAACCACACCAATCCAAACACATCCTGAGTGTGCATCACATGCACTCCCTCATGTTCTAAAACAATTAGTGCACACATGGCTTCACAGGAAACAAAGAGCCCTTGAGCTCTAATCCCATAAGTCATTTACAGCAGTCATCGACGCTGCAAGGTCATCAAAATAGTAAATGCCAAATTCAAAACAAGAAATCACCCGAGCTACAAGGCCATCCAATCAAAAAACGAGCTCCAGGTAGTCTAGGCGGAAGCGTTTTCTCTTTATAAGATCTGTTTATAACCTGCAGTAAACAGATTGGGGCAGATTTACAAGAACTGGCGCATCTCTGCATATTAGCAGCGATGCGCCAGTTAATTTGCGACACGTAAAATAACCCATGCGCCACCATGGATGCGTCGCATTTACAATGCGGCGCCCCGTGGCGCAAGGATAGACAGATGCGTGACGCATCTTTTGGCGTAAGGGCAGCGCATTGCTGGAGTCGTGTCGCAAGCACGACGTAACTCCAGCAATGGTCAGGAATGCCTATTCCTATCATGCTATGTCACTCCTTACGCCTGCTTCAAGCAGGCGCAAGGTTTTGACGCAGTGGCGTCGTAAAAGTGACTCCGTGAAATCTTGTAGATTTCACTGCGTCACTTTTACGAGGCTTTCTTGCGTCGGAACGCCCACCCTGCATACATTATACCTGACGCAGGTATAATGTAGCGCAGGGCTTTACAAAGTAACGCATCTCCCTAGATGCATCACGTTGTAAATATGTCGCAACGTGGCGCCATGTTTACAACGCCTCCGCATCACAGAAGTGACGCAACGGCGGCGTAAAGTTGTCGCAAGAGGCTTGTAAATCTGCCCCATTATTTTTCTGAAGTGGAGTAAGAAGTAGGGGCCATAACTTAAGCGAGAAACCCAACTAACCTGTAATGTATGCGCATGAACTGTTCCATGAAATTCCTTGATCCAGCTAGTAATTATTAATGAACAAAAACGTCCTTTTTTCGTGTCCTCTGTGGTGAAAACTCTGTTCAAGTTGGAAGGTCAGGGCAGGGGTCAGAGGGCAGATGGTTAACAGTCTGTGGTTAATTAGAAGGCCTAACCTTGTAAATGAGCAGCTCCCCAGGCAGGACGCCTCACAGGCAAAAGGGAGATGTTAGTTGTCAGACCAGCTACACGTTTGCTTCACTTTTCTCATTCTGAAACCACAGTGAAGTCTGGTTTCATGACTTCCTCCTCCATCCTGCCAATAAATACACCGCTTTTACCACTTCTGTATTTTTGGATTCAATATATTTTATTAAGTAATAACACGTACAACCACTGGCCAGCGAGAAAAAGTAAAATTTACTTCTGTATCATAGTCTGCCAATAACTTGCTGGTGAAGAGAGCGCTGTACAATACCGATACGTTCTCTCCGCTTTCCGCATACATGATGCGTAGAAACAAAGGCCCAGACTTACTAAATGTTAACGCAGCGCAGTGCAGCAGCCACACATGCAGCGCTGCATGAGAAAGAGAGAGCAGGAGTGCGCCATATTTAGAGACATATGGCACTCTCCTCCCCTCTCCCTAGCACCGGCGCAGAAATGGGCTGCTGTGCACCATGCACACACCTTTGCACCAGTAGCGGCTGGCAGAGAACGGGGGTGGAGGGGCGGGGAGGGGGGGAAAACCACTTACCTCTTTGGCCAGCCTCGTCTCTCCTCCACTTCCCTGCCTACGTCCCAGAACGGAAGCAGGAACTGGAAGCACACAGAGGCTCCCTCCCCTAAGCCAATCACAATGCTGCAATGCAGGGTTGTGATTGGTCTAAGTGCTGTGATTCGGCGCTCAGACGGGGAATGGGAGCATAGGCATGTTCCTCACCAGACTCTGTAATGCAGCCTGGTGGGGAACATGCAAAGTGCACATGACTGGTTGGCCGGCCCAAGACGGACGGCTAAACAGTCATGCACACTTAAAGTGTGCCCACCACTCCTCCCGCTGTGACCCCAGCCCCGCCCCACCCTAACCCAGCCCCACAGCTACCAAAAATAACATGATAATAACAAAGTTGTTATCATTTTATTTTTTCACTGCTTTGACAGCAGTGGGGCAACGCTCCTCTGCCTTATTGCCGCCCCTGCTTTGCACCATAGTGCAAGGGTGTCTGCGTGAGTCTACCATAGGTTCTATACTGTAAGGATAGCCTTCCAGTACAAAAAACCATGCTTAGACTAACTTTAAAACTTTTCCCACCTTCTAAATGTGCTGGACTTACCAGCTACCACCAGGATCCCACACACAATGTGTCTCTTTAGCAGTTGGGTACCTTGTCTTTCCCCAGAGTGATGTTATGGCATGTTTCGCTGTACCACCACAGCCATCTGCCCTCCCCAATGTGAATTTAGTGTAAAAGTAAGTATGACCACTTGGGAGATCCAGGATTACACACGATGGGCAACTCTGAATAGTAGGAGCAAATACTTCCTCCCTAGCATCTAACATCTAAGTCTGCAGTTTGGTGCCTTCCCAAAATACCCCTGTTAGGGTGCCTTTCTGTCAAAGACCCCTCCAACACTCTTCGGAGCATCTTTTGCCCCACTCGTGCAGTTTAGCCAGGATATAGTATCAATAAAGATACGCATAGGACATGGCTTCCTTACTTGTAACACACATGATCAACGTACGTGCTCCAGTTCACGTTTCCTACCACTCTTCTCTTTTTCCCATATTTTTTTTCTCTAGTCATTTTCACTGCCTTTCCCCATTGTTCCAGGAACTTTTGGATTTCTGAAACTATCCTTTATCATTAACTTTTGTAACAAGCCATTTCTCATATTTGGTTCGATGCCTTGTGACACATGGTTTGCAAAGTCACGCAAAAGACTGTATGTTGGAAAGTGGATTATTGGTAGGGGCAAATGTAGGTCTGCCACTGGCAATAAGGCCACTAACACAGTATAGGACTCAGAATAGGTCTTAGAAAATTATTCCCATGCTCAACCCTTGGTAGCTTGGCTGCGAGCAGGCAGGCTTAACTTCAAAGACAGGTATGTAAAGCATTAAAAAACACCGATTCAGTAAATAATTAAGACACAATGCACAATAAAAATCCAACACCAATTTATAAAAATAGGAACTATTTATCTTTAAAATGACACCAAAACGACAAAAATCCAATGTAGGGAACCGGAGATATGAATTTTTTTTAAAGATGTATCACTTTATAGCACTTAGAAACCTATAGCACCATATTGGGATATCTGGTCGCGATAGACCGGCTCAAAGTCAAAGTTTCAGGCTGACCGCGATGGAGCCCTGAGCGGCTACCCCTCGCGGTAGGTCCCGGTCACAGTTTTTACCTTCGGACTTAGAAACTTTTCTGGAGCTTTTTCTCGTGGGGTCCCTCGATGCTCTTCACCAGGCTGGATTCGGTGAGGGTTCGCCGGCCTCGGAATTCTTCTACTCCCGGTCAAACTCTGGAAGGCGGACCTACGGAGCTTTCAGCGGGACGAACCTGGATGGCTTGGCCGACTCGCGGTTGAAGGCAGGCGGCTTGGCTGACCAGGTTGAGTCGGTCCCCTTATGGAGCTTTTTTCCAAAGTTGCTCCAAAGTTCTTCAAACTCCTGGAACTTCTTCCTGAAGTTCCCCAAAGGGACCCAAAGTGTCTCAAACTCACTCCAAGGGTCTGGAAGCTCCAAGATGGTCCTTATAAGTTGAGGACTTCATTTACCACAATCCACTTGGACAAAACCCTTACAAATCCACTCGTAGTTTTCCAGGTTGAGGATCCTTGGTGGTGATGTTCCAGGGGAGCTCTGTTAACCTGTAGCTTGCAGGGAGTCCACTCTTTACTCTTTTTCACAGCAAGGTAGTCCACAGGGCTGTAGTTCCTGATGGTGCAGTCCTCAGAGGGCAGGCCTTAGAAATTGCACATCAAACTTCTCAGCATGGCACAACGTCTTGCTTTCTTATGTTTCAAGCAGCAGATCTGAAGGGCTCTGCCCCTCTGAGATACTTATTCCAAGTTCTCTCGGTCAAGCAGGAGGTCACTCCTGACCAATGGGAGCAGGGTAACTCCCCAAGGGTATGACCACATCCTGTAGAGTGTGGCATTATTTTGTCCCAGAGTGTACCAAATCCTCCAAATTCATAATGGCTGATTTTCCAGCAGGGAGTTAAGAGCTGGCTAAACACACCCCTAGGATGGCTCATTTCCATAGACTCTCCCCCTTGCATCTGCTCATTCCTTCCCTAATCCTAGCTCTGGCTTGGGGTCAAAAGAGTAGAGTGGTAACTGACACTGAGTCCTTCCCCTTTCCTTTGAAGACCATGGTTTACGACTCCTCCCCCCTGCTCTGGCATTCCTGTGTAGCAGCACACTGCCCTCCCAGCAGAGCTGGTTAACCCCAGGGGCTCTTTATCACCTCTTAAAAGCAGCCAGGCTCACCCACTTAACTCTGACCAATCAGGACAGACCACTGGAAGGCTGAATCTGGACCTACAAACAAGAAAGTCTTATAACTTCTTGTCTGTACATTTTAGGAGAAATTCAACAATATCATATTGTTGGATTTATCACTACCATTCTGGGAAGTCTTTGAATGGAAGTTCTATCATTCTCCTATCAGGAGTTATTATTTAATAATCTCTTGCCATGTTAACCTATGTGGCATGGGATTTGCAATGGGAAAAATGACTTGGGCCATTTTTCCAGCAGCAGGCCTTATAAAAACATATTTTACAAGTACTCCGCCAATATCTACAGGACCCCCACCCCATGGAACAACTAGGGGAGACTTTAGGGGTTCTGAATCTGTAGAAAAATTGCAGATCCTCCCTCCACAGTGCTTCTAGCATCAAAGTCGAATTTGGGCAGCACTTTATCACAATGTGGGGGGTGAAATGTGAAATTTCACTTTACCCAGGGCATATAAAACTCATTTTATAAGGGTCTACCTTATAGATATCTGACCCCCCACCCCTGGGACACCTAGAGGAGACCCTGGGGGTTCCTAATATGCCAAAACAGTGTAGGTTATCTATTTTTAGGTGCCCCAAACACAAAAGTCGAGTTTGGGCACAGTTTACTTTTTAAAGCAGTCCTGCCACACAGAGCCACTTTTAAAAATACCTCAGGCTTCAGCAGTGCACACCTGAAAGTGCAGAAAAAGCTGCAGGCCTCTAAACTGCCATGCCCTATTGTGGACTAGGGACTTCTAGTTAGTTTTAATCCCCCTGCTCTATTATTTAATAGGGTCTGATAAGGTAGGTCATGCCACTCACAGGGGTACCCATACCATAGTGTACCCTAGCGTATGTAGGTGTTTTCACTGTATCTAAGTGTTTTCAGCATAGCACTGGCCCTGGGCCCGGTTAGGCAGAGCCCAGGGTCAGTCAGAGTCAGATACCACCAGTACCAGTCAGCAAAAAGTTGGGGGGTGCCCAGGGCACAGGATGACTTTGCAACACTGTATGATTGTATTATGGAGGGGCCACGTCAAGGGCCTCTGACACTGCTACCTCCCTGCCCTACAAAGACACTGAGTAACAGCTCAAGACCTAACTTATTGTTTGGTTAGAGGATAAATTTTCAGGTCATATTTATTTTCAAAAACATAAAATCATCTTCTATCACAGAATAGTTCGCTAGACATCAAATCACCTACTATGCTATCCATCTCCAGGCATCAAAACATTTTTATGAACTCACGATTTGACTCCTCCACTGGGTACCCCTGGCACCCCTGACCCTTCTGGGCCTGACAATGGGCCTGACCTCAAGAAGCAGCCTCCTGTGTTAATACTTGTGAGTAACTTTCAACTCTGGGATCGAAAGAAGTCTGCTGTTCTGCGAAAAACCAGATTCTATTCCATATGCCAGAGGAAACCCTCCCCACCCCCCCAGATAACCCATCTCCTCAGTGTATCCGCAGCACACACTGGAGATAAAGACTGGGCAACTGAGCCATACCTTGGTCCCCTAGTGCAGACCTCATCCTCCACCACCCCAAAGGGACAAAACATTTGAGAAACCACCAGTGACGGAAGGCCGGTAGAGCCACTGAAACGACTGACCCAAACCCCCATAAACGGATCAAAATACTCCAAACACCCCTTTTGAGTTCCACGTGAAACTGGTATTGGATGTGCCGTATTTCTTGTGAGGTTCAAAGGTGACTCTACGTGTCCCTGCCAACCATTAGCTCACCTCTACACAAGCCATCATTGTTCAGCTATCATCTGTCCTCCCACCAAGCTGCACCATGAACTGAAAGGAGAATAAAAACAGCATTCCCTACCAGAAAAACACATAGGAAACCAAAACATTCTGACAGTCAGTAATTCTAGCAGGTCCCCCACTATACTCCGGCAGATAATTTACCCTTGTGTGAACGTTAACAAGAACCAGAGGCAAAATGAACTCAAATGGTTGCGCGCTCTTGCACACCGCATGGTGCCATTCACGCTGATTTTTTAGCGCTGTTCTCACTACTGGTGCTTAATTGCAACGCAAGCAACGGACATGCATATTTTCGCCTGTTGGCGAATCACGCAGAGTTTTCATGTAACTCCGTGGAAGTCCTCGGAGTAAAACTCCACGAGTTCCGGCCATCCCTACATAACACCTAAAAACAATCAGATTTTCACCATCCAAACCTCAGTCTGTACCAGTTTTGCATCAAAAATAAAACTAGCCACTAAAGCGGCTTCCCTGATTAAAAAAGGAATGCGAGCTAAAGTTATCTGTGTCAATTCCAACCTTCCCCGGTACCAACCACAAGACCTATGAGAACAATAACCTGAAAAGCAAAACTCCATCAGCATATAGATTAGAGTCCTTGTCATCCTCATACAGCCTAACTTCTATGTACTTCCTCACCGCCCGTACTATACAGCATGGGCTCTGAGGGGCACCTGTATTGTATTGTATTGTATTGTATATAGCATTTATAGAGCACAACAAACACCCTACGAGTACCCTGGCGCTAAAGATACATGAATACAGACCAACGTGAAGCGAGAGGGACAGAACCAAAAACATTACTCAAAAGCGACAGGATCAGTTTCTGGGGAACAACCACGTTTTGATCCTTTTCCTGAACAGGGACAGGGTACTGCATTGTCTAATTTCTAGTGGGAGTGCGTTCCAGAGTTTTGCAGCAGCAAAACTAAAAGATCTTCCTCCCAGTCTGACCCTGTTGAACCTGGGTACCTTTGCCAAGTAGGCAAAAGAGGAGCGAAGGGTCCGGGTAGGAGTATACCAAACCAATTTCTTCTGTAGGGGCCCAGGACCGAGTCCATGCAAAGCCCTAAACCCTATACAAAGGGATTTAAAATAAATTCTTTGCTGCACAGGGAGCCAATGTAGCTCCGCTAGGCACATTGAGGCGGAAAAGTCTTGTGGCTTAGACAAGGCCAATTTTGCAGCCGTATTCTGAACACGCTGCAGTCTCTGTATTAGATACTTGGGGGACTCCAACAGCAGAGCATTGCAGTAGTCAAGTCTACTTAGAATAGCGCCTTGAACAACCAAGGCTCTAACCGAAATTGGGAGCAACGGGAGAATCTTTCTCAGAGCCCTAATGAGGCCAAAACAGCACCCCACCATCTTGTTCACTTGCGTCTCTGGTGACAGGTTGGCATTAAACATAACTCCCAAGTTTCGCACCGTCTTAGATGGCACCAAGGCAGTAGATGAATCAAGGGGCCAGAAGTTGTGAGGAAGAGGCAGATGGACCTTCCCAACTGCGCAGTGTACAATTTCGGTCTTATTCAAATTAAATTGTAAAGAGTTATTACGTAACCACTGCGCAGTATCATGCATACATGCATGAAAATCCTCCAGGGCATTGGGTAGGGCTCCATCAAGAGATAGAATGATCTGAGTGTCATCAGCATAATTTACCAATTTCACATTATGAGCCCAAATGATATTAATCAGTGGGCTCAAATAGATGTTAAATAAAATTGGGCTGATGGCAGATCCTTGTGGGACCCCATGACAGATATTAGTGAAGGCTGACTGGAAAGGGGGAAGAGCCACTACCTGACACCTGCCAGATAGATAGGATCGAAACAAGTCCAGGGCAGTGCCCACTACCCCCACCTCCTCTAAACGTGTTAGCAAAATGTCATGGTTGACCGTGTCAAAAGCGGCAGACAGGTCAAGCAATATAAGTATTGCTGATTGTCCCCTGTCTGCCAACAGACGCAGATCGTCCAACACGGTTACCAAGGCAGACTCGGTTCCGTGTTCTGGACGGAAGCCGAATTGTACATCTGCCAGACAGTTGTTACGTTCTAGAAAAGCTGACAGAGATTTGCTAACCAAACGTTCAAGGATCTTCACTGGGTAGGGGAGGAGAGAGATGGGCCGATAGTTACCGGGGCAGGTTGGATCAAGAGTGGCCTTCTTCAAGAGTGGCGTAACTACAGCCTGTTTCCAGCCAGATGGTACAACTCCACTAAATAATGATTGATTACAGATCTGTCGAAGCCTGGGGAAAAGTTCTGATGCAAATTCCTTCCAGATTTTGTGCGGAAGGGGGTCCAGTGGAGAGCCCGAGGAAACACCCAGAGAAAGCCTGTTAAATTCCTCATCCGAAAGGGGTTCAAAATGGTCCAAAAACTCTGTTTATCGGTCCCTTCACCAATCTGTGTTCCTGCACCAGGCACCCCTCCCGCATCAACAATCGAAGTAGCTGCCCCATGAGTCACAGCCTCTGTCCCCCAGAAAGGTTGGTTTTAAGACCAGAAATGATGGTTCTAATTTTTTCATCAAAAAAGTAGCCAAACTGTCACAGAGATCTTGAGTAGGCTGAACCTCATTTTGTAGGCACTGAGGATTAGCAAGGTCATCAACAATTTTCCTGTTGGACTGAAAATGCGTCTGGCTGACTACTTCTAGCATTGTGCGAGTTAAGTTAGCATTTGCGGCACTATTTTGTATTTAGCCGCCATTTTGTGTCATGATCGAAATGAAGCTTCTGTCTCATACTGTCTGCCTCAGCAGAAAAAGCAGCCTCGATTGTTTCTTTTTATTATTCAAGATTGAGCTTTGTTGCACTAATGAATAGCTCATTCTGTGTTTGCATGCCTTTCCTCGTATGTAGCCCTGCTCCCACTCTCAGAGAGACGGGCACGGGCTGAGCAACCTTGAAGCTAAGATAGTGTGTACCCGGTCTCAGGATGGTAGCTCATCCTTCTGTACCTCCTTTGTTCATCTGTGCCCAGGCTGGAAAATTCCAGTTTGGGCGGGTCTTAGGGGTGTTGGAAATGTATATCTGGCTTTACCTTGTGAACGGGGGTCAGTCCCTCGGCAGCTGTCTAACGAGGCTGGTCAGACTGGACTCCGCTCGAGTGAATACTAATAAATAACTTGGTTTGTATTCTCTACTGTCTGACCGACTCCTCATTTGTATGGAAGGCTGAGAGGTGGTCGTGAGTGACCCGGGTGATGCTGGTGGCCCAAATCGGGTCACTTCCTTCACACCATTGATAATTATATCCTTACCTATCTTTCTTCTTCAGTCATACTGAAAAGCAGGGAAACAGCCTCCTAGCCTCTTGCCAGCTAATGCACCCGATCAGCAAGACTGCAAGAATGCCTGATTTTTTACCTGACCACCACCTCGCCTACCCTTAAAACCCACACAAAATGTCAGGCAAGGGCAGCAGAGAAGGACCTCAACACAGAAAAGTACACTCCAGAGGGCCCAGCTACGACTGCACCCAGCTTGCCACTGTAGAGGGGTGGCACCGGCCTCGTCTCTCTTGCTTTATGAGGACCTCAAATAGTGCCCAGCAAAAAGGAAGTCAATGAGTGTGGTAGTAAGGACCTTCGCCTATGAGGCCTATGGTACCACACTGTTCCTCTGTATCTCTGAGCATCCTCTCCTGGCTCACAGTTTACACTAATGTGACTTCTACACGGCCAGACTGGCCATCTGGACAATCTGGCAGCACCAGAAGGGCTAACTTGACAGGTCAGTGTGTGGGCTGTTTTCTTTTGACTGTTTGTGGATTGTTGCATGGTGTTGTGGGCCTGTTTTTACTGTTAATTTCTCTGCTATTACCACAAACATTGCCTGCATTAAACCCAAACGTGTTCATTTTCCCATATCTTGCAGAGCAGCTGTACAGTGTGTCTTTACTAGTTCAAAACTGCCCAGATTATGGCATGTGGGCCACTCTTTTAGCTTTTAACAAGTGGCAACTTCTATCTTGGTGCCAGGGCCTGTTTTTCTGTTTTCTGTCCAAGTCCAGCTCTGGTTGATAAACATATACCAATGAATGTCATGCCCCACACTGACCGAGTGTAGCTTGCTATACCACCCCTCGGAGCTAAGCTTTCACCTTTTGCAAAGGAAGTGGAATACCAAGCCACAAAGGGGAGAAGTTGCTGCTCTTGTTGGACTCATCTGACAAACCCCAGACAGCGATGCTGAAAGCAAAGTTGATCATGTGCATAGGTGGTATTTGTACAGCACAAAACTTAGCCAAACACAGCAGCACTCTCTACAGCATCGAAGGGTATCAATTCACTTACTAACACCTCCATAACTAAACATCCCCCTCAGGGTGTCCTAGAACAACCTGACATTGAAGTGTATTCAGATGGTGCACAAAGCAGCCCCACACATGTAGGGTGACTCAAGAAAGCAATGTTACTTTGCTTAGCGATCGCACTGATCTGGTAACTTATGACAACACAGAATGAAAGGTGGAGTGGACCCAAAGGATGCGAACCTGTGACCTTCAGGTTACGCATTGATCTACAATGGATCCGCTTACCCACCCTACCACGGCCCTCGTAAAATCAACAACTTTTTTGCCCATCAAATTTAGAAAAAAGGTGTCTCAGTGTTTAGCAGGATATTTATTGCACATCCAAAATACAGAACAAGCATAGGCAAAGTCAATAGGTGTCACCTACAAGAGCTATTGGGTTTGGCAAGGTTTTGTAGCCATGCTGCACAGCAGCACAGATGCTTTGCAGTGTGGCTAAAACTAATTTAAAAAAGGGCTATGACACAGCCAGGGCTAATGTGCTTTAAAAAAAATGTATTAGCGCTGGATGCGTCATAGTCCTTTTTTGATTAATATTATTTTTAGTCATGCTCCACAGCAGCCATACTGCTATACATGCTGCAGCCAGACTCATCCTGGACCTCCCTAAACAAACCCACATCACCCACCACCTGAGAGACCTCCACTGGCTGCCCATCGAGAAGAGTTGCCAGTTCAAGATCCTCCCGCACACCAACAAAGTCTTCCACGACTTAGGACCTGCCTACCTCAACCATCGACTGATCTTCCACAAACCCTCCAGATACTTGCGCTCCTCTTATCTCACCCTCACACCCCCGCATCCGTCACAGCCACAGGGGTGGATGCTCCTTCTCCTACATTGCTGCCAAGACCTGGAACAACCTTACCCTCCAGCTCCGTACAGCCCCCTCGCTGGCAGACTTCAGAAGAGACTCAAGACCTGGCTCTTCAAAGGAGAACCAGTGCCCAGATACTCCTGGGGGTGTTAGAATTGCACTTTACAAATGCTGTTTGAGTGATTGATTGATGCTATGCAGCATGGCTACAAATGCCTATGCAGTACAGGATGAGCTAAAGGCAATGACAGAGCCATTATTTGTGCATAATACAGTTCCCTTTCAAAATCCTCATTATACTTGATTTTTATTAGATCTTCAAACAGCATTTGACTGTGTTAATGGTTCAATTCTATGGCCGACTCGGCGACGCGGCGAACGCAAGGTAAGTAGTTTTCTTTTTTTATTTAACTTTACCTCGTTATCGCTGTCGACTCCCCCTCACGCCGCCCACCCCACCGCTCTTACCTGCACGGGTCACTCCTGCATTGGACCATGTGACCACTTATGATTATCTGGACCTCCGCTTGGACAACAAACTGTTGTGGGCTTCCCAGGCATCTAAAGGTAATACTGCTTTGGCCCAGCAAGCAGGTGCTGTGTTGAGATTCACAAAATCACGTGGAAACCGTTCAACAAGCTCTGACATTTTGGCATATAAAATTAAACCTAGGGCTGCCTGTATTTATGGTTCCGAGATATGGGTCTACAGAAAAATACCATCAACTCAAGTTAACAAGAATAGCTGTCTACGACAATTGCTGCATCTGGGTCGAGGAACACCAATGGATGTGTTGTGAGCAGATTTGGGGATCAACAAAATTGATGACTGCATCACTCTAGCACCCGTAAAATACTGGATTAGAGTTTGGTGCAAGGCGGAGCTTCGTCCCTATAAATATACTTTTCTTGACATTATGAAAAATCTTAAATATTGTTCTTTACCTCAGTTTGCCCATGTATCAAACGTCTTTCATAACATCGGATTTGAAGATCTTTGGCTTAAACCAGAAAATATTAGAAAGTTTGGTCTTGCTCTGGTAAGGAAAAGGTTACTGGTCCTATGTAAATAAACTAAAAGGGAGCCATGCAGGCCCTCTGCTAAAACATTTTATGGAGTATAAACAAGATCGAGGCTTTTAACATTTCTTGGACAAAATCTTCACAGCGGAAAAAAGATCACTTTATGTAAAATTTTGTCTAGGAAATTTACAGCTTGCATCAACAGTTAAAAAAATGGGCAAAAAAACCTGTTGAGGGACCTGATCTGTGTCACTGCTCTTTGGGAGGCCAGGAAACAATCACCCACTTTTGGATGCTATGTCAGCTTACGATAGGCATCCGGAAATTCTGTCTAGGACCAGTCAGACGGTGCAATGAAGCTGTAGCCTTTTGCATGAGAGCAGGCGACAAGAGATTCTTATCAGCTGAGATCTACGTACCTTGGAAGACCAGGATATAAGGCTGCACATTTTTCCTTTCAAATCAATCTCTGGTTGGGAAGGGGTAGCTGCATAGGGCTGATGACCTCGTTGTGATGCTCGTACTCTTGGGGTACTAGAATGGCTTGGGTCCAATCAAATTCGTCGTTTTTAATATGCTGATGATTGTTTTATAACTCTTGAGATGATTAGTTGCTTGTCTGTATTTTTATTTCCTGCAATTTTAAAGTACATTGTGCATTTTACTTGGGAAGAAGGCCTTTCCTACTGTGTTGGAAATTGTCATGGCCCCCCGTGGCTGGGTACATTAAAGATTTGATTTGATTTGTGGTGTGTGTGTGGTGGGGGGGGGGGGGTAGGGGAGAAGGAGATGTCGCTCAAACAGAAACTCTTCAAAGGTTCTGTATAGGTGACTCCATCCTGCCACACCTCTCTGTGGGGCATATGTACAAGGAAATGTCAGAGCGCGGAGCTGCACCAAATGTGGCAGCGCCGCGCTCCGACATTTCCAAAATGCAGGGATGCGCCGTATTTACAATACAGTGCATTCCTGTGTTTTTGCCTAGCACTGGTGCTAAAATTAGCTGCCTAGCACCAACGCAGGCACCCTTGTACCATAGTGCAAGGGTGCCTGCGGTGCAGGGAATGATTATTTACGTGCAGGAAAGGACACCTTCCTGCACAAAAACAATCACTAATGGCGTTTTGCTCTTTCTATGTGTGCTGCAGAACGCAGCACTCAGAGAAAGCAAAAACGAGGAGCAATAAAAGTATTTCTCTCCGTATCGACATTCTAAATCCTGCTCTTGCTTGGCGTTCGTTTCTGGCGCTGCCTCAGATTTACACGTCCATGTACACCCATTGCACGCCTCTTTCACGCAGATAGGGTGCCATATTTACAAAGCAACATTAAGCCACAAAAAGTGGCTTAGCGCCACTTTGTAAATACGGAGCAGGGCATTGCGCCACAGGAACATCGGTAAAAGTGACGTTCCGGTGGCGGAATGCCCTTGTAAATATGCCCCTGTGTGTGCTGCTCAGCACAGGGAGAAGTGATTGCCCAGCACACACCATGGGCACTGGGTTCCCATCCTGGTGAAGGCGCATGGCAGCAGGACCTAGGTCAATTAGTGACTCACTGGTTCTCTGTCCTCAACCTATTCACAGGCCGAGTATAAAGTACCGGAACCGGAATCTGGCAGGTTCCATCTGTGCAAATGCCAGCAGGGGGAGGGCTAATCCATTCTAGGCAGGATTCCGTCTGTTGTTGAGAAGGCTGCCTCTGAAGGTTACTGCCAGGCGCTTTCAGTTTATTTGGCCCATGGGGGCAGCCCACCCTGTCCAAGGTGGGATTACTAGTATTACCAGCGAGGGTGGTACTTTGCTTCGATGATTTTCTTGGAAGAATCACAAATCCTCAATCTAACCCTAACCACAGGAGAGCAGAGTACAGGGTCCCACATCGCTCTGGAAGCAGTGTTATCTTGGGCAAATCAGCGCTCCCTCACCGTGAAATGCTTCAAAGATTGAAATATAATACTTTGCATTTAGACCTTGAATTACACGCAATAAAATGCGCTGTAGTTCTTACCAAAGTATACCTGACGAAACTTAATCTAAAAAAAATCAGCAATATATGCCAAGGCATGTTAAACTCACTCTAAACATAACATTAAAACTGCGACATCTCAGAAAACAAACGATCAGAAATTAAAATGGAAAAAGTGGTCATCACTACCTCTTATTGCAAAGAGTTGGAAATACATTATTTCTCAAAAATTCTAACAATATTTCACATATCACAATTTCATATTTTACCACTCCCCGCTACCCTAAGCCCCCTCCAATGCAAAGAAACTGTGATATAGTCATACGTTTGAAAAGGAGTTTGTAATATTGTCGGAACCCCTTGATTCTAACTCTTAACATCAGTAGCGGTCGGTGGTGGGAGTGCCGCCGGGCGCTGACGTGGGGCGGGGGAGGGTCAGGGTGGGGGGTAGTAAACTACGGATTACGGCCGATTACAGGTAAGTACACATATAAATAAATAAAACTAATTTTGTTGCGCGCGCTGCATCGCATTTGGCGATGCAGCGCGAGAAACGAAATTCGTTTTATTCATTCATATGTGTACTTACCTGTAATCGGCCGTAATCCGTAGTTTACTACCCCCCACCCTGACCCTCCCCCGCCCCACGTCGGCGCCCGGCGGCACTCCCACCACCGACCGCTACTGCTTAACATATATCACTACTCCTAGCCACTCACCCCAACCTAATCACAAGCCTTAATCGTACCCTAACCCTGATCATTTCCATTACAAAGATGGTGCTATGATGGCTGGCTGGCCTGTTTGTGATTTTTGTATTCAGTGTCAGTGCACTGAAGACGATTCTAGGTGACTCATTCTTTTGGCCTCGGAGGTCTCCTCCACTGATGCAGACTGTCAAGAAAGATGAGCCCCCTTACAAATTTCAGCAGCGGATTCTTGGTGAGGCAGGGTGCCCCATGAGAGGCAGATATGTTATATTCGAATATGACTCATTACATCGCATAGCAATACCACGCATGCCAATACAACACGGGTATTACTACGCGATGTCAATTGCAACGACATACCATTACAACGCAAACTTTTACCACCACTATGCCTTTACCACGCATGCCATTACAACGCAAAGGCATGCGTGGTAAAGGTATACTCATGGTAAACATTTGCAAGGTAAGTGACTCCACCCTACCCTAAACCCTAATGTAGTACCACTGCACAACCCTCCCCCGACCCCCAGTCCTCTCCCTACAATAACACTACACTACCCTGCACGACCCCCTGGCACTACCCTAAATCCTAAAACACTACACAAACACCACAACACTACCCTAAACCCTAAAACACTATCCCCAGCACGACCCTCCCCCTACCCCCAGTCCGGTCCCTACACTCAAACACTACTCTGCACGACCCCCCGACACTACCCTAAAACCTAAAACACTATCCTACACTACACAAACACCACAATACTACCCTAAAACACTACCCCCAGCACGAGCCTCCCCTACCCCCAGTCCGGTCCCTACACTCAAACACTACCCTGCACGACCCCCCGACACTACCCTAAAACCTAAAACACTACCCTACACTACACAAACACAACACTACCCTAAACCAATACCCCTAGAACGACCCTCCCCCTACCCCCAGTATGGTTCCTACACTCAAACACTACCCTGCACGACCCCCAACACTACCCTAAATCCTAAAACACTACTCTACACTACACAAACACCACAACACTACATTAAACCCTAAAACACTACCCCCAGCACGACCCTCCCCCTACCCCCAGTCCGGTCCCTACACTCAAACACTACCCTTCACGACCCCCCAACACTACCCTAAACCCTAAAACACTACCCTACACTACAAAAACACCACAACAATACCCTAAACTCTAAAACACTACCCCCAGCATGACCCTCCCCCTACCCCCAGTCCGCTCCCTACACTCTAAGACTACCCTGCATGACTCCCCCGACACTACCCTAAATCCTAAAACTCAACCCTACACTACACAAACATTACAACACTACTTCGACACTACCCTAAACCCTAAAAAAGTAACCCCCACCCCAAGCGCAATCCCCCTTACCTCTCTCTCCTCGTGGTTCCTCTCTCCTGGTTCCAGAGTCGTCTGAGGGGCGGTGCACGTTGTTGTGAGGAAACGGAACAGCCTCAGTTTCCTCACAACGATGTGGATAGCCATTACATCGCATGCGTTGTAAAAGCGCATGCGATGTATTGGTATGCGTAGTAATGGCTACGCGTTGTTACATCGCATGCATTGTAACGCATGCGATGTAAGGACTTGCGGGGTATCAGCCTCGTTGTAATGGCTGTTTACCGTTATATTCAGTCCTCAGAACATCACATATCTTTTGTGAAGGGCCTCATTCCAGGTGACGTCAGTAGATGCATCCTGTTCCTGGAATACCATGGTAGTTCTTTTGATAAGTTGGCAGCCAATGTCCTTCATGGCTGGTAGTCCATCCTGGGTATGGGTGGACTTGTCATAGGCATGATTGGGAATGTGGCATGATGCTTTATTCTCTGTCAACTACATGTTTTTCAAAAGGCTGTCAATGCAACAGAGGGAGAGCTCTTTGGAACACCACTGGAGTTAATCAAGGATTTCGGACTCAAAAGTGAGGGCTGTTGGACTTGGTATGTGTGGGTTAAGATGTCTGTCATGTACCTAGCTGGAAAAAATGAAAAGGATAGGTGGAATGCTTGAATTAATCTCAGCAACTTTCCAGGCCATTCTTTTCTTGTTCACTATGATTCAATCGTTAGATAAATCTATCTGCAGGTTCCATGCTCCTAGTCCAACAGTACTAGTCCATCTGGAAACGCTAGACCACATCGCCTCTTAAAAGGAACAATATCACAAAATATATCCCTGACTGGTTTTAGCCAAGTTGGGCCACATAAGTGAGGTGCAGCTTGAACTCTATAGTACAGTGACCTTTGGACCCACATCTGGTCAAACCCCTTGCACTTCGGGAATGTCACAGGGTCAAACAAAAAGTGATGATATTAAATGAAAAAAAGATTTATAAAGCGCGAGCAATTACCCGAAGTTGTCTAGGTGCTAGCTCATCGAGCAACTATGCCATGAAGCCTAACTAGATAAATCAGAGATTAAACAGTCAGGTTTTTAAGGCTTTCCTGAAAGCCAACAGTTGAGTTTCACCTTTTAAGGTTGGGGTGAGAGAGTTCCAGAGTCTGGTAGTGCCAACCAGAAAGCTTCTGCCACCCCAGGTACTTTTCCTAAACCTGGGGATCACCAGATTCTGGGCATGGGCAGAACGTAGATATCGAGTGGGAACATATCATTGAAAATTCTGTTTAAAAAAGATGGGTCCTATGTCATGTACTGCTTTAAAAGCTATGCAGAGAGCTTTGAACTCAATGCGTCTTTTTACTGGGAGCCAATGTAATTCTCTTAATGCAGCAGTGGCAGGTTTATGCTTCGGAATGTCCAGCAAAATGTGCGCTGCAGCATTTTGTACAATCTGTAGTTTTGTTAGACATTTTGCCCTTAGATT
The DNA here is from genome assembly GCA_963921515.1 of Calotriton arnoldi. Taxonomy (NCBI): domain Eukaryota; kingdom Metazoa; phylum Chordata; class Amphibia; order Caudata; family Salamandridae; genus Calotriton; species Calotriton arnoldi. The sequence continues at coordinate 1,300,423 of CAWUFW010005137.1, read as the reverse complement.
AATAAAAAGACCATTGCAGTAATCGGCTCTGCACAGGACCAGAGCAGAGATGACAAGCTTGCGAAGATTGGCAGGTATAAACGGAAAGATTTTTCTGAGTAGTTTTAATGTATAGAAGGATGCAGAGGTGACATTGTTCATATGCCCTTCAAATGTGAGCTTGGAATCAAAAGTGACTCCTAGATTTTTCACTTTGTTTGTTGGAATGGGCAAGGAACCCAATTCCGGCGGTCAGAAGGCTGGAGACCAAAAAGTAGTGTTGCCACCAAAAAGTAGGACCTCTGTTTTATTGGAATTTAATTTTAAACAGTTAGCGACCATCCACTCTCCGACTTGACGAAGACAAGTATGAAATTGTGAGGCTGTATCAGAAAGGGTACTTGTCACAGAAACAATAATTTGGGTATCGTCGGCATAGGAGATTGCTGAAAAACCCAAAGACCGAATCAACTGAGCCAAAGGGGCAACGTAAATATTGAAAAGGGTAGGGCTCAATGATGAGCCCTAGGGCACCCCACAAGGCAGTGTAAAATTGGGTGATTTGAACTCGGAAAGAGCAACAAACTGTTCTCGATCAGACAGAAACGACCCGAGAAAGGCCAAAGCTTTTCCTTTTATGCCTATCCCGTCAAGGCATTCCAGCAGTTTTTTGTGGTTGACGGGATCGAATGCGGCGGAGAGGTCAAGGAACTCCAGTGCTGCATTGCCCCCCGCATCGACCGTCTGCCTGATCTGTTCAGATGCCGAGATCAATGCCAGTTCCGTACTATGATGCTTCCTGAAGCCAAACTGGGTGGCATCCAGGAGTGCATGTTCCTCAATATAATCAGAAATTACCATATTCATGGCCTTCTCTGCCATTTTGGCAGGTAGAGGGAGTCTTGAAATCGGGCGATAATTGTTATGATCGGCCTCATTTAAATTGGTTTTTTTTTTTTAAGTGGAAGGACCACTGCTAATTTCCAGTTTGTGGGAAAGATGCCTGAAGTGAACATTTGGTTGAAGATGGTAGACAAATGAGTTGCAAATACTTCTGGCAAAAGAAGAAAGATCTTAGGGGGGCAGGGGTCAAGGGGGGAGCCAGATTTGGTAGACAGAAGTAGCTTGGATACCTGATCAGAGGTCAATGGTGGAAAGTAAAATAATCCCGGAGGGTTAAGATTTTCTATAATGGCTGGATGGACCTCCTTGGACGTGTAAAGGTTGGCCGACGTACATTGAGGGGAGGTAGATCCTTGAGACACGCCCATAAAAAAATTACTGTAGACTGACTTTACTTTGTCCTGAAAGAAGGTGGCCAAAGAATTGCATAAGGCTTGACTCACCGGTGTATTTGCCATTTCAGGAGGTTTGGCTAGCTTCCTTACTGTGGCAAAGAGTTCTTTAGATGGGTTTTTTGCTGCTGCTATAGCTGCGGTGTAGTAGCAGGTTTTTTCACCATGCATTAATTTTTTGTAATCTAGCAGAGACTGTTTATAGTCTACTCTGTCGCTGACTTTGTAACTATATCTCCATCTCCTTTAGAGACGGCGGCACTTTTGTTTTTGATGCTTAAGGTGATCAGAATACCAAGGTTCAGAACACCTGGATCTACGATTGGTTTTTATCTTTTCTGATAATACATTATCAATCGAGCTACGAAGCCACTGCTCGAATGCGGCTGCCGCTATATTAGGATCACTATTGACCTCATGGGAATTCTGAGTCAAAGATCTTCTAGGTCATCCATTGAGATTCGGTTCCAAGGACGGAACTGTTTGGGACACGTATCTCTTAAATTCTCTGAGCCGAGTTGATGAAAAGAAAGAGAGAACATGACAGCTTTATGATCAGACCAAGAGAACGGGAGAGAGGGAAGACATTGTAGGAGACCATTATTAGAAAATACTCCGTCCAACAAGTGACCTGCTGAATGGGTGTTGCCCGTAACCCGTTGTGTAAGCCCTAGGCTATTCATGACATCTATGAAATGTACTGCATCCCTATCTAGGGGGTCCTCAAGGTGTATGGGTGCAGAACAGACAATAAATGCACAAACGTGATGGGAGGAAAGCTTGCAAATAGTCTAAACTACTGGCAATGGCTCTGGGTAGCATTCCAACCCATTGTACGTTTTATGTAACACCCTGTCACCAAGGGTATGCCAGACATAAGTCCTTTGTTAGCTGTGACACAGAATTCAAGGTCTACTTCACCAACAATGCCTAGCAAGGGCAAAACCAGCCTGGCGTTGCTTGTGTTCCATTCTGGGGGCTATCATCTGGCAGTTCAGGATGGAGTGTTCTCATGAGAAGCGGGGCCAGTACTGATTTGCATAAGGCTGACCTCTGTCCAGACTGGCACAGTACATGAAAAATGATGGGTTAGAATGTTACCTAGAGTGATAGCCAGAGGTTTGAACTATTTTCAATCATTCTTCCTATCAACTTTTGTGTCTTTGATGTAACTCCCTAAGTGTCCAAGGGAATGCCAAAATATGGGTCTCTAGCTTGCACCATAGGATCTAAGCTACATCTCACTTAAACAAGGCCAAAACTGGCCTGCGGTTTCTGGTGTTCATTTTTGGAGACAGCATTTTGGGATATTGCCATGAGGAGCTGGGTCAGTACCAATTAGCATAAGGTGGGCCTCTGTCTAGTATATGAGAACCAACTGTTGAATAGGTAACCCAGAGCAAGTGTCGGTGGTTTCGATTATTTGTAAGCTTCTTCCCATCACCTTCTGCTAGATGTCAGACAATGTCAGGGCAAGGGCACCACCTTTGATGCTGTTTATATAATGTGCCCAGGTGTTCCAGGGAGTCTGAGTTTGTGTTGAACTCTTCTTCCAAAGAGAGAGGGATAAAGACATCAACACAAAGGCTGATACTCAGGGGCGGAGATATGTGGAAAGAAGAAAATGGCATATAGGAACTATGGCTAGCTTCATGAGTATGGTTGTCTTCTAGTGTTATGTGACATAAATTATCCTCGTTTAAGACATCACATGGACCGTCTGGCAAAAGTTGGGATCACCAAAGACTTCACAATTCAAGGTAGACATTATGAAGAGAGGCAGATCAGACATTATTGTAGGAGTACATGTTACTGAATGACTTCACAGACCTGAAAATGGACCGCCACTTTAGTTCACATGTATTGTATGTTGCAAAACACAGCAAGCATTGACAAAGCCAACAGGTCTTTGCTTTGGATACCAGCCTTTTGAATTTGCCAATGCTTCTTTTTTGTCTTGTTTTTTGTAAAACGTTATTATTGGGGGATCTGCCAGGATCTTACCAATATTAAAAGGAAAAGAAATCTGGCTAAGAGCAAGTATATGTTTTTTGGTCTCCAAAAACACACATTGTTGTAGTACTGTCTGGCTCTGAAGAGAACTATTTTGTGTCTTGATATGGTCCTGGTAAAAGAGCACAATGCTAAAGTTCACCAACAGCATACGTAGGCTGGCCTACTGCCCCATGAGGGATGATGTAGTGCGTGGAAGAAATATGAGAATGACACAACAGCAGACAAATGGATAAAAAGGGCTGGCTGATAGCCCCCTACTAGAAAATATATATTAAATATAAATATTTTTTCTAAAATTAAAAGGTCTTGGCTAACGCCAGACCTAAAATAATGAATTCACCATATTCTCTTGAAGTCCAATCTGCCTTTGAATGAAGGGAGTGGTGAAGTGTCTTAGCTGGTTAAGTGATTGACATCTGGTGTGGCTTGCAAACCAGGAACAGTTGTAATCCAGAGTGTTGTATACAAAAATAAGTATTTTTCCCTAAATTTCATTTATAAATATATTGTCCCACAGAGGATAGTTGTTATATAATTAACTTCAGGGTAGAGATATTTTTGTAACAATATTTAGGATACAATATGTCAGGCAATATTCTGAGTGCAAAAACTGTGATATTAAACGCTAACAAAATATTATTAATAATAAAAATGGCCTGGAGCAGATGCACAGGACACATGGTATTAAGCAAACATAAGTAGAACTGAAGACAAGTAGGGAATGGAATGTGTGGGATGGAGAACTTGCCAGACCCCATTTGCACGTAGAGCCTGGGGCTCAGCCTGATTTGATTGGTCAGCCTGCATGCCTGCTCCCGGAAGCTCTGCTTCACACCCTGCAGCATCCTTTGAAGTCTGAGCCCCCAGCAGAAAGGCAATTAGTGCATCCTGTAAACAGCAGTGTGTGTGTGCACCAGCAAAAGGTGTGACACGTTTCATAGCAAGTCCTTAAGAGAGATGATAAAACTGCTCATTTGTGTAAACTGCCAGAGAGTGAAGAGAAAACTGTGCAAGCTGGAAGAGGAGATACTCTTATTAGCTCAAGCCTACTAGACAGTGCATGCGCTGTCTATTGCAAGACGTATTGTGGACATGCCAAGAACATACAGGGGCTTGGATCCCACCCACTGCTTATCGTTGGTTGGCTTTCCCATCACTCTCATTTATTTATTTTAATTTTATTTTATTTATTGAGTTTTGTATAGTGCGAACTTGATCGGAAGGCATCAGATCGCTTCACAGAGTTCATACAGTATCAGTTACAAATGTAGTAAATAAAATACAAAGTGACAATAAATATGAGAAGTGTACCGTAAACAGTGGGGTCTGTGGATGATAACGTGACCTAGGCCCGAAGGCATCAGAGCACTTATTTGAAGGAATGGGGATAGGAGCGTCGGAAACATGCAGAGGGTTTAGGGGGGACGGTTTAGGTATTTATTGAGAAGAAGGAGTTTAAGTTTCTTACTGAAGTGAGGAAATGAATGACTGTCACGTAGATCCTGAGGCAGGGAGTTCCAAATTCTGGGAGCGTTCCCAGAAAAGGAGCTGGCCTGCTCCTTACTTGTGTCCCAGCTTGTCAATCTTGTGTTTGTCCCTCCCATCTAGCATAGCCGCTTTATCCTTTCTTTCAATTGGCTGGCTTCTGTGCTTCAACTGCTTCCTTTTCAAGCGCCATTTTTTTTTCTTTTTGGTTAACCACTTCATTAACAAGTGCATGTGTTTTCCTAGCCTTTCACTCAGTGTTGTTCTCTTTCTTCCATGCGCTTCTCCCTGTCCCACCTCTATCTTGTGCTCACTCTTGTGTCCTCCCCTGTTGCTCTCTCACCCATGTGCTTCTCTCCAGCTGCTCCACATTGCGCTCTCATCTGTTGCGTCTCCTTCCTACCCTTACTCTCCATGTTGCTTCTTCCCACCCTCTTCTTTTTCTGCCACCCTTGGCTTTCTCTCCCCCACCCCTCTTTGTTGCTCCCATTCCCCCCACCATCTATGTTGCTTAACCCCACCTGTGCCCTCCTTCTCTGTCGCATGTTGCTTCTTCTACCACCACCGTGTTGCTTCCCACCAACCGCACCCTGAATGTTGCTCTGCCCCACCTTTGTTGATTTCATGTGGATTGGCAAATAAAAAGAAAAATAAGCAACCCTGTTATTTTTTAGGCACTCACATGCGCCACGTGGCGCACACGCCTACAAAATGACGCCTCTATACTCTTTTTTCCTCCTCTTTAGCCATGCTGCACAGCATGGGAGGATGCTGTAAGAATGGCTGAAAACCATTGACAAAGCCAATAGGTCTCAAAGGTGAGAGTTATTGACTTTGCCAGTGCATTTTCTGTTTTAGAGTTGCAGTGCCATGAATTGAATTGCTAATAGGGGTAGCTGGTACCTGGCAAGGTCTCACATGTCCACCGCTCAAATTAATTCAAATTTCACTATACTAAACCACCACTAATCCTTTTTGGGTCCAGAGAAGCGTGCTACTCGCCAAAAAGCGCTTCGATGCCTTGTCAGGGGTTGCAAGCGCTATATAAATGCAAATACAATATAATACAATACCCTTCCAGCTCTGTGTGGGTGAGTCAGGCACGGCTGGTCGTCAGCCAGAGTCCGTAGAAAGAGGCCTGCCCTCATGTCAGTGTATGTGTCAGTGCACTGTGCCTAGGGCTTCTGGTTTGTCCTTGCCCCCTGGGAGTCTGAGCTGCCACACGTGTGGTGGTGAGTAGTCGTCTCCTTACCTGGCACTGCTGTCTGATGCCCTGCACTCCATTCACAAAAGTGGTACTGCCTGGCATGTGACGAGTACCACCCAGGCCCAACTGGCTCTTCACGGGCACCAGACTGTCTTTCTGGCATAGACTGGCTCCTTGTCACTCAGAGGCATATGCACTTGGTGGAAATGTGACTGACTCCACCCCCTCCCATACTGCCAGGAATTCTAATTCCCCATTGCACAATGGCTTGAGGCCCCCAAAGTGGCTCTGGGGTCAGGAGAAACACTCAAAGTGCACCCCTCCTTTTAAGAGTGACTATTGTGCTCTTACCGGGCAGCCTGCAGCAACAACTTTAGTAGAGGGAAAGGGCTCTTTTGTCAGTCAGGTATGGTCCCTTTTGGGAAAGAGCCAGTTAGGGTAGGGGCCAATCCAGAAACGTAGCGCTCTCTCAGGTATGCAGGGATGTACTTGGAAGAGCTAAAAAAATTAAGTTTGGAACATGATAGTTTCTCTTGTTCTGTTAATGAATAGCTATGTAAACACCGCGAGGGAGGTATTTCCTGCTGTGAGTGTTTCATTGTTTTGGGTCTAACATCCCCCAGCTCTCAGGACCCAACCCCGGTTGTGTTTCTGCTTTAGAAGCAGGGCTATCGACAAACACTCTCTAAGAGGGTAGGGCTCTTTAAAGAGGGCAGCAATAAGCCTTGCCAGTGAACTCCGCTCCGTTCGCGGAGTTTTTCGCACTCTACGCTCCGCGGAGCTTGCGGAGATCTACGCAAAGCAGAGTTTTTTCCTCGTTTGCGAACGATAAGTTGGCGAGCGCGAGGGAAATCCAACGCTAGACCACTTCCCTGAAAGATTTCTCAACGTGGGTGGTCACGGGTGGCCGCTACTGCTCGCGTTCAGAAACCTTCTGTTCGCGTTGAGGAAGCTGCCACTTGAGTAGAACTTCTACTCGAGCGGCAGAAAGAAGCCGCGCCCTCTTGCACTGTGCGAGATGCCATTCGTCCTGATTTTACAGCGAGGGACAAACACCCGGCACTAAAAATCAGTGTGAATGGCACGAGGTAACCCACTCCGCCACTTGTGGAACTCCGCGTAGCTTGGCAGAGTTTTTTTGTCACTTTGCGAACTCCGCTCAGGCTTAGGCAGCACTCACTCTCTAGAAGGGAAAGTGTTTTCCAGGCAGAGCTCTCTCTAGAAGTGTATGTCGTTCTTCACAAGGGCATGGCTCCCTTGGAAGAGCCAGACCCTCTCCTGTAGTCTGTCTGTCTTTTGTAAGGGATGACTCTATACGGATAGGGTTCTTTAAAGAATGCCAGAGCTCTCTCTCTCTCTCTCTAAAAGTGTAGACTCTCTTTAGAAGGGAAAGGTTCTCTCTAGACGTGTATGGCTCTCTTCACAAGGGCATGGCTCTCTTCTCTTTAATAAGACGTGACTCTCTATAAGGGTAGGGTTCCTTAAAGAATGGCGGAACGCTCTCTCTCTAGAAGAGTAGACTCTCTTTAGAAGGGAAAGGCCCTCTATAGAAGTGTATGGCTTTCTTCAAGGGCAGAAATCCATCTCTCTCTCTCTCTCTCTCTCGCTCTCTCTCTCTCTCTAGAAGAGTAGACTCTCTTTAGAAGGGAAAGGCTCTCTCTAGACGTATGAGTTTCTTCACTTGTGCGTGGATCTCTTCTCTTTAGTAAGGGATGTCTCACTATAAGGGTACGGTTCTTTAAAGAATGCCAGAGCGCGCTCTCTCTCTCTCTCTCTCTCTCTCTCTCTCTAGAAGAGTAGACTCTCTTTAGAAGGGAAACCCTCTCTAGAAGTGTATGTCTCTCTTTGCAAGGGCATGGCTCTCTCCCCTTTAATAGGGGTGACTCTCTATAAGGGTAGTGTTCTTTAGAAAATGGCAGAACTCTCTCTCTCTCCCTCTCTAGAAAGGTAGACTCTCTTTAGAAGGGAAAGGCTCTCTCTAGACGTGTATGGGTTTCTTCACAAGGGCGTGGCCTCTTCTGTTTAGTAAGGCGTGACTCTCTATAAGGATATGGTTCCTTAAAGAAGGGCAGAACTCTCTCTCTCTCTCTCTCTCTAGAAGAGTAGACTCTCCTTAGAATGGAAAGGCGCTCTCTAGACATGTATGGCTCTCTTCAAAAGGGCATGGCTCTCTCCTCTTTAGTGAGGCATTACTCTCTACAAGGGTAGGGTTCCTTAAAGAAGGGCAGAACGCTCTCTCTCTAGAAGAGCAGACTCTCTTCACAAGGGAAAGGCTCTCTGTAGAAGTGGACGGCTTTCTTCATAAGGGCATGGCTCCCTTGAAAAAGCCAGACCCTCTCCCGTAGTCGGTCTTTAGTAGGGGATGTCTCTTTAGAAGGGTAGGGCTCTCATTAGAAAGGCATGTCTGTCTAGAAGTACAGTTTATCTCCAGAGGTATGGTGCTCTCTTCGGTAACAAGGGAGGTATTCAGAAGGGTGGACTTCTCGTTAGAAGGGCCAGCTGTCCAGAAGGGCAGGGGTTGAGACGTAAATGCCTCCTGCATGGCTCTGGAGAGCATGCAGCCCTGCCCTGATGTCCACTTGTGGCCAGTCTCTGGAAGTCTCAGGGGGGGATCTTTCATTTTCCACCCCAGAAAAGACAACAACCATGCATATTCACTGATGGCTTTGTGCAATGGCTTAAGACCAGAGAGTCCTGATATCAGGAGAAACGCTCAAAGTTTATCCATCCTTTTGAAATTGACTCCTGGTTGCATGCTCTTTGTGCCTGTCACTAACAGAGGGAGAGGGTGCAGGCCTTTCTTCATAAGGGCAGGACTCTCTTTGGAAGAGCTGGCCTCTCTAGAATAGCAGTACTTTACTGGGAATAGAAGAGCTCCCTGGAAGTGCAAGACTCTAGCTCAAAGGGCGGATCACTCTAAAAGTGTAGGACTCTATTTAGACTGGCAAAACTCTCCAGAACAGCAGAACTCTCTTTGGAATGGCTGGTCTCTCTAGAATGCAGGACTGTCTTTTGAAGGGCTGGCCTCCCTAGAAGGGTAGGACTCTCTTTCGAAGGGATTGTAATTGCTGACCTCTCTGTAAGAGTATAAGATTCTCTTTAGAATAGCAGAGCTCTAGAATGGCAGGGCTGTCTTTAGAATGGCAGAGACTCTCTTTCAAAGAGTCGGCCTCTCTTTAGAAGGGCAGAGCGCTCCTAAAGTGCAAGACTTCGCTTTAGAAGAGCTGGTCTCTCCAGATGAAAGGAACATCCATCTTGAAGGACAAGGTTCTCTGGAAGTGCATGTATCTCTTTGGAGCAGCTGACCTTTCCAAAATTTAGACCACCGTTTAGAATGGCAGAGCTCTCTAGGAGCATAGGATTCTCTTTAGAATGTCAGTGGTCGCTAGACGTGCAGCTCTCTCTTTGGAAGAGTTGGCCGCTCTAGAAATGCAGACTCTCTTTAGAATGTCAGAGCTCACTAGAAGTGCAGCACTATCTTTGGAAGAGCTGGCCGCTCTAGAAATGCAGACTCTCTTTAGAATGTCAGAGCTCACTCGAAGTGCAGCACTATCTTTGGAAGAGCTGGCCGCTCTAGAAATGCAGACTCTCCTTAGAATGGCAGAGCTCGATAGAAGTGCAGCACTCTCTTGGGGGAGTAGGCCGCTCTAGAAATGTAGACTCTCTTTAGAAAGGCGGAGGTCACTAGAAGTGCAGCACTTTCTTTAGAAGAACTGGACTCTCTAGAAATGCAGACTCTTTTTAGAATGGCAGAGCTCGCTAGAAGTGCAGGTCTCTCTTTAGAATGGCAAAGCTCTCTAGAATCATAGGACTCTCTTCCGAATGGCAGAGCTCGCTAGAAGTGCAGCACTCTCTTTGGAAGAGCTTGCCTCTCTAGAAATGCAGACTCTCTTTAGAATGGCAGAGCTCGCTAGACGTGCAGCACTCTCTTTGGAAGAGCTAGCCTCTCTAGAAATCCAGACCTTTTTTAGAATGGCAGAGCTCGCTGGAAGTGCAAAGCTCTCTTTGGAAGAGCTGCCCTCTCTAGAAATGCAGACTCTCTTTAGAGTGGTAGAGCTCTCTAGAATTGCAGACTCTCTTTTAAAGGGCAGGGCTGGGCTCTCTAGAGGTGTATGACTTCTCTTTAGAAGGGCTCATCACTCCAGAAATGAGGGACTCCCTCTCGAAGAACAGGGACCTCTGGAAGTGCAAGGACTCTATGGAACGGCTGGCCTCTCTCTAAGGCCGGACTCTCTCCAAAAGGGTTGGCCTCTCTGAAGGTGCACGTTTCCATGGAAGGGCTGGCATCTCTATAAGGCCGGGCTCACTCCAGAAGGGCTGGCCTCTCTATAAGGCCGGGCTCTCCCCAGAAGGGTTGGCCTCTTAGGAGGTGCACAACTCTATGGAAGGGCTGGCCTCTCTAGAAGGCCGAGCTCCCTCCAGAAGGGATGACCTCTCTAGAGGGCCAGGCTCCCTCCAGAAGGGCTGGCTTCTTTAGAAGGCTGGGCTCCCTCCAGAAGGGCGGGCCTCTCTAGAAGGCCGGGCTCTCTCCAGAAGGGTTGGCCTCTCTGGAGGTGCACAACTGTATGGAAGGGCTGACCTCTCTAGAAGGCCAGGCTCACTCCAGAAGGACTGTCCTCTCTAGAAGGCTGGGCTCCCCACAGAAGGGCTGGCTTCTCTAGAAGGCTGGCCTCTCTCCAGAAGGGTTGGCCTTTCTAGAAGACCGGGCTCTCTCCAGAGGACTGGCCTCTCTAGAAAGGCTGGGCTCCCTCCAGAAGGATTGGCCTCTCTAGAAGAAACGGCTCCCTCTAGAAGGGCTGACCTCTCTATAAGGCCGGGCGTCCTCCAGAAAGGCTGGCTTCTCTAGAAGGATGGGCTCCCTCCTGAAGATCTGGCCTCTCTATAAGGCCACCTCCAGAAGAGCTGGTCTCTCTATAAGGCCGGACTATCTCCAGAAGGGTTGGCCTCTCTGGAGGTGCACAACTGTATGGAAGGGCAGGGCTCCCTCCAGAAGGGCTGGTCTCGCTAGAAGGAAGGGCTGCATCCAGAAGGGCTGGCCTTTCTAGAAGACCGGGCTCTCTCCAGAAGGGTTGGCCTCTCTGGAGGTGCACAACTGTATGGAAGGACTGACATCTCTAGAAGACCAGGCTCACTCCAGAAGGACTGGCCTCTCTAAAAGGCCGGGCACCCTCCAGAAGGTCTGGCCTCTCTATAAGGCTGGGCCACCTCCAGAAGGGCTGGTCTCTCTATTAGGCCGGACTATCTCCAGAAAGGTTGGCCTCTCTGGAGGTGCACAACTCTATGGCAGACCTCTCTATAAGGCCGGTCGTCCTCCAGAAAGGCTGGGTTCTCTAGAAGGATGGGCTCCTACCAGAAGATCTGGCCTCTCTATAAGGCTGGGCCACCTCCAGAAGGGCTGGTCTCTCTATAAGGCCGGACTATCTCCAGATGGGTTGGCCTCACTGGAGGTGCACAACTCTATGGAAGGGCAAGGCTCCCTCCAGAAGGGCTGGTCTCGCTAGAAGGACGGGCTGCATCCAGAAGGGCTGGCCTCTCTAGAAGACCGGGCTCTCTCCAGAAGGGTTGGCCTCTCTGGAGGTGAACAACTGTATGGAAGGACTGACATCTCTAGAAGGCCAGACTCACTCCAGAAGGACTGGCCTCTCTAAAAGGCCGGGCACCCTCCAGAAGGTCTGGCCTCTCTATAAGGCTTGGCCACCTCCAGAAGGGCTGGTCTCTCTATAAGGCCGGATTATCTCCAGAAAGGTTGGCCTCTCTGGAGGTGCACAACTCTATGGCAGACCTCTCTATAAGGCCGGGCGTCCTCCAGAAAGGCTGGCTTCTCTAGAAGGATGGGCTCCCACCAGAAGATCTGGCCTCTATATAAGGCTGGGCCACCTCCAGAAGGGCTGGTCTCTCTATAAGGCCGGACTATCTCCAGAAGGGTTGGCCTCTCTGGAGGTGCACAACTCTATGGAAGGGCAGGGCTCCCTCCAGAACGGCTGGTCTCGCTAGAAGGAAGGGCTGCATCCAGAAGGGCTGGCCTCCCTAGAAGGGTAGGACTCTCTTTCGAAGGGATTGTCTCTCTCGGAGGGCAGGGCTCGCTTTGTAATTGCTGACCTCTCTGGAAGAGTATAAGATTCTCTTTAGAATAGCAGAGCTCTAGAATGGCAGGGCTGTCTTTAGAATGGCAGAGACTCTCTTTCAAAGAGTCGGCCTCTCTTTAGAAGGGCAGAGCGCTCCTAAAGTGCAAGACTTCGCTTTAGAAGAGCTGGTCTCTCCAGATGAAAGGAACATCCATCTTTAAGGACAAGGTTCTCTGGAAGTGCATGTATCTCTTTGGAGCAGCTGACCTTTCCAAAATTTAGACCACCGTTTAGAATGGCAGAGCTCTCTAGGAGCATAGGATTCTCTTTAGAATGTCAGTGGTCGCTAGATGTGCAGCTCTCTCTTTGGAAGAGCTGGCCGCTCTAGAAATGCAGACTCTCTTTAGAATGTCAGAGCTCACTAGAAGGTCAGCACTATCTTTGGAAGAGCTGGCCGCTCTAGAAATGCAGACTCTCTTTAGAATGTCAGAGCTCACTAGAAGTGCAGCACTATCTTTGGAAGAGCTGGCCGCTCTAGAAATGCAGACTCTCCTTAGAATGGCAGAGCTCGATAGAAGTGCAGCACTCTCTTGGGGGAGCGGGCCGCTCTAGAAATGTAGACTCTCTTTAGAAAGGCGGAGGTCACTAGAAGTGCAGCACTCTCTTTAGAAGAACTGGACTCTCTAGAAATGCAGACTCTTTTTAGAATGGCAGAGCTCGCTAGAAGTGCAGGGCTCTCTTTAGAATGGCAAAGCTCTCTAGAATCATAGGACTCTCTTCCGAATGGCAGAGCTCACTAGATGTGCAGCACTCTCTTTGGAAGAGCTTGCCTCTCTAGAAATGCAGACTCTCTTTAGAATGGCAGAGCTCGCTAGACGTGCAGCACTCTCTTTGGAAGAGCTAGCCTCTCTAGAAATCCAGACCTTTTTTAGAATGGCAGAGCTCGCTGGAAGTGCAAAGCTCTCTTTGGAAGAGCTGCCCTCTCTAGAAATGCAGACTCTCTTTAGAGTGGTAGAGCTCTCTAGATGTGCAGACTCTCTTTAGAATGGCAGAGGTCGCTAGAAGTGCAGGACTTATATTAAGAAGGGCGGGTCTCTCTAGAAATGCAGACTCTCTTTAGAATGGAAGAGCTTGCTAGAAGTGCAGCACTATCTTGGGAGAGCTGGCAGCTCTAGAAATGCAGACTCTTTTTAGAATGGCATTGCACGCTGAAAGTGCAGAACGCTGTAAAAGGACAGGGGTCTCTAGAAGTGCAGGACTCTCATTTAAAGGGCAGGGCTGGGCTCTCTAGAGGTGTATGACTTCTCTTTAGAAGGGCTCGTCACTCCAGAAATGAGGGACTCCCTCTTGAAGAACAGGGACCTCTGGCAGTGCAAGGACTCTATGGAACGGCTGGCCTCTCTCTAAGGCCGGACTCTCTCCAAAAGGGTTGGCCTCTCTGAAGGTGCACGTTTCCATGTAAGGGCTGGCATCTCTATAAGGCCGGTCTCACTCCAGAAGTGCTGGCCTCTCTATAAGGCCAGGCTCTCCCCAGAAGGGTTGGCCTCTTAGGAGGTGCACAACTCTATGGAAGGGCTGGCCTCTCTAGAAGGCCGAGCTCCCTCCAGAAGGGATGACCTCTCTAGAGGGCCAGGCTCCCTCCAGAAGGGCTGGCTTCTTTAGAAGGCTGGGCTCCCTCCAGAAGGGTGGGCCTCTCTAGAAGGCCGGGCTCTCTCCAGAAGGGTTGGCCTCTCTGGAGGTGCACAACTGTATGGAAGGGCTGACCTCTCTAGAAGGCCAGGCTCACTCCAGAAGGACTGTCCTCTCTAGAAGGCTGGGCTCCCCACAGAAGGGCTGGCCTCTCTAGAAGGCAGGCCTCTCTCCAGAAGGGTTGGCCTTTCTAGAAGACCGGGCTCTAAAGGCTGGGCTCCCTCCAGAAGGATTGGCCTCTCTAGAAGAAACGGCTCCCTCAAGAAGGGCTGACCTCTCTATAAGGCCGGGAGTCCTCCAGAAAGGCTGGCTTCTCTAGAAGGATGGGCTCCCTCCTGAAGATCTGGCCTCTCTATAAGGCCACCTCCAGAAGGGCTGGTCTCTCTATAAGGCCGGACTATCTCCAGAAGGGTTGGCCTCTCTGGAGGTGGACAACTGTATGGAAGGGCAGGGCTCCCTCCAGAAGGGCTGGTCTCGCTAGAAGGAAGGGCTGCATCCAGAAGGGCTGGCCTTTCTAGAAGACCGGGCTCTCTCCAGAAGGGTTGGCCTCTCTGGAGGTGCACAACTGTATGGAAGGACTGACATCTCTAGAAGACCAGGCTCACTCCAGAAGGACTGGCCTCTCTAAAAGGCCGGACACCCTCCAGAAGGTCTGGCCTCTCTATAAGGCTGGGCCACCTCCAGAAGGGCTGGTCTCTCTATTAGGTCGGACTATCTCCAGAAAGGTTGGCCTCTCTGGAGGTGCACAACTCTATGGCAGACCTCTCTATAAGGCCGGTCGTCCTCCAGAAAGGCTGGCTTCTCTAGAAGGATGGGCTCCTACCAGAAGATCTGGCCTCTCTATAAGGCTGGGCCACCTCCAGAAGGGCTGGTCTCTCTATAAGGCCGGACTATCTCCAGATGGGTTGGCCTCATTGGAGGTGCACAACTCTATGGAAGGGCAAGGCTCCCTCCAGAAGGGCTGGTCTCGCTAGAAGGACGGGCTGCATCCAGAAGGGCTGGCCTCTCTAGAAGACCGGGCTCTCTCCAGAAGGGTTGGCCTCTCTGGAGGTGAACAACTGTATGGAAGGACTGACATCTCTAGAAGGCCAGACTCACTCCAGAAGGACTGGCCTCTCTAAAAGGCCGGGCACCCTCCAGAAGGTCTGGCCTCTCTATAAGGCTTAGCCACCTCCAGAAGGGCTGGTCTCTCTATAAGGCCGGATTATCTCCAGAAAGGTTGGCCTCTCTGGAGGTGCACAACTCTATGGCAGACCTCTCTATAAGGCCGGGCGTCCTCCAGAAAGGCTGGCTTCTCTAGAAGGATGGGCTCCCACCAGAAGATCTGGCCTCTCTATAAGGCTGGGCCACCTCCAGAAGGGCTGGTCTCTCTATAAGGCCGGACTATCTTCAGAAGGGTTGGCCTCTCTGGAGGTGCACAACTCTATAGAAGGGCAGGGCTCCCTCCAGAACGGCTGGTCTCGCTAGAAGGAAGGGCTGCATCCAGAAAGGCTGGCCTTTCTAGAAGACCGGGCTCTCTCCAGAAGGGTTGGCCTCTCTGGAGGTACACAACTGTATGGAAGGACTGACATCTCTAGAAGGCCAGGCTCACTCCAGAAGGACTGGCCTCTCTAAAAGTCTGGGCACCCTCCAGAAGGTCTGGCCTCTCTATAAGGCTTGGCCACCTCCAGAAGGGCTGGTCTCTCTATAAGGCCGGACTATCTCCAGAAAGGTTGGCCTCTCTGGAGGTGCACAACTCTAGGGAAGGGTTGGGCTCCCTCCTTTTGAAAGGGTCTGGTCTCTCTAGAAAGAAGGGTTCCATCCAGAAGAGCTGGCCTCTCTGGAGGTGCACAACTCTATGGAAGGGCTGGCCTCTCTAGTCGGGCGGGCCCCCTCCAGAAGGGCTGGCCTCTCTATAAGGCTTGGCATCCTCCCGAAGGGCTGGCCTCTCTAGAAGGCCGGGCTGGCCTCTCTATGAGGCCAGGCTCTCCCCAGAAGGGTTGGCCTCTCAGGAGGTGCACAACTCTATGGAAGGGCTGGCCTCTCTAGAAGGCCGAGCTCCCTCCAGAATGGATGGCCTCTCTAGAGGGCCAGGCTCCCTCCAGAAGGGCCGGCCTCTTTAGAAGGCTGGGCTCCCTCCAGAAGGGCGGGCCTCTTTAGAAGGCCGGGCTCTCTCCAGAAGGGTTGGCCTCTCTGGAGGTGCACAACTGTATGGAAGGGCTGACCTCTCTAGAAGGCCAGGCTCACTCCAGAAGGACTGGCCTCTCTAGAAGGCTGGGCTCCCCACAGAAGGGCTGGCCTCTCTAGAAGGCTGGCCTCTCTCCAGAAGTGTTGGCCTTTCTAGAAGACCGGGCTCTCTCCAGAAGGACTGGCCTCTCTAGAAAGGCTGGGCTCCCTCCAGAAGGACTGGCCTCCCTAGAAGGAACTGCTCCCTCTAGAAGGGCTGACCTCTCTAGAAGGAAGGGATGGCTCCAGAAGGGTTGACCTCTCTGGAGGTGTAGGACTCTATGCAAGGGCAGACCTCTCTATAAGGCCGGGCGTCCTCCAGAAAGGCTGGCTTCTCTAGAAGGATGGGCTCCCTCCAGAAGATCTGGCCTCTCTATAAGGCTGGGCCACCTCAAGAAGGGCTTGTCTCTCTATAAGTCCGGACTATCTCCAGAAAGGTTGGCCTCTCTGGAGGTGCACAACTCTATGGAAGGGTTGGGCTCCCTCCCTATGAAAGGGTCTGGTCTCGCTAGAAAGAAGGGTTCCATCCAAAAGAGCTGGCCTCTCTGGAGGTGCAGAACTCTATGGAAGGGCTGGCCTCTCTAGTCGGCCGGGCCCCCTCCAGAAGGGCTGGCCTCTCTAGAAGGCTGGGCGTCCTCCAGAAGGGCTGGCCTCTCTAGAAGGCCGGGCTCCCTCTGGAAGGGCTGGCCTCCCTAGAAGGCCGGGCTCCCTCTGGAAGGGCTGGCCTCTCTAGAATGCAGAGTTCCCTCCAGAAAGGCAGCAGGCCTCTCTGGAGGTGCAGGACTTTCTGGAAGGGCAGGCCTCTCTAGAAGGTCGGGCATCCTCCAGAAGGTCTGGCCTCTCTATAAGGCTGGGCTCCCACCAGAAGGGCTGGTCTCTCTATAAGGCTGGCCTATCTCCAGAAAGGTTGGCCTCTCTGGAGGTGCACAACTCTATGGAAGGGCTGGCCTCTCTAGCCGGCCGGGCATCCTCCAGAAGGTGCGCCTCTCTAAAAGGTCGGGCTCCCTCCTGAAGGGCTGTCCTCTCTAGAAGGCTGGGCTCACTCCAGAAAGGAGGCAGGCCTCTCTGGAGGTGCAGGACTCTCTGGAAGGGCTGGCCTCCCTAGAAGGTCAGGATCCCTCAAGAAGGGCTAGTCTCTCTAGAAGCCTCTGGTCTCTCCAGAAGGACTGGCCTCTCTGGAGATGCAGAACTCTACGAAAGGGCTGGCAGCTTTAAAAGGCCAGGCTCCCTCCAGAAGGGCTGGCCAGGCTCCCACCAGAAGGGCTGGTTTCTCTATAAGGCAGGCTCCCTCCAGAAGGCCGGGATCCCTCCAGAAGGGCTGGCCAGGCTCCCCACAGAAGGGCTGGCCAGGCTCCCCACAGAAGGGCTGGCCAGGCTCCCTGCAGAAGGGCTGATCTCTCTATAAGACAGGCTTCCTCCAGAAGGACTGGACTCTCTAGAAGGCTGGGCTCCCTCCAGAAGGGCTGGCGAGGCTCCCTCCAGAAGGACTTGACTCTCTAGAAGGCCGGTCCCCCTCCAGAAGGGCTGGCCTCTCTAGTCGGCCGGGCCCCCTCCAGAAGAGCTGGCCTCTCTAGAAGGCTGGGCGTCCTCCAGAAGGGCTGGCCTCTCTAGAAGGCTGGGCTCCCTCTGGAAGGGCTGGCCTCTCTAGAAGGCCGGGCTCCCTCTGGAAGGGCTGGCCTCTCTAGAATGCTGAGTTCCCTCAAGAAAGGCGGCAGGCCTCTCTGGAGGTGCAGGACTCTCTGGAAGGGCTGGCCTCTCTAGTCGGCCGGGCCCCCTCCAGAAGGGCTGGCCTCTCTAGAAGGCTGGGCATCCTCCAGAAGGTGCACCTCTCTAAAAGGCCGGGCTCCCTCCTGAAGGGCTGGCCTCTATAGAAGGCTGGGCTCACTCCAGAAAGGAGGCAGGCCTCACTGAAGGTGCAGGACTCTCTGGAAGGGCTGGCCTCCCTAGAAGGTCAGGCTCCCTCCAGAAGGGCTAGTCTCTCTAGAAGCCTCTGGTCCCTCCAGAAGGACTGGCCTCTCTGGAGGTGCACAACTGTATGGCACGTCTGGCCTCTCTATAAGGCTGGGCTCCCTCCAGAAGGACTGGCCTCTCTGGAGATGCGGAACTCTACGAAAGGGCTGGCATCTTTAAAAGGCCAGGCTCCCTCCAGAATGCCGGGCTCCCTCCAGAAGGGCTGGCCAGGCTCCCCACAGAAGGGCTGGCCAGGCTCCCCACAGAAGGGCTGGCCAGGCTCCCTCCAGAAGGGCTGGTCTCTCTATAAGACAGGCTTCCTCCAGAAGGACTGGACTCTCTAGAAGGCTGGGCTCCCTCCAAAAGGGCTAGTGAGGCTCCCTCCAGAAGGGAGGGCCAGGCTCCCTCCAGAAGGACTGGTCTCTCTAGAAGGCCGGGCTCCCTCCAGAAGGGCTGGCCTCTCTAGTCGGCCGGGCCCCCTCCAGAAGGGCTGGCCTCTCTAGAAGGCTGGGCATCCTCCAGAAGGGTTGGCCTCTCTAGAAGGCCGGGCTCCCTCTGGAAGGGCTGGCCTCTCTAGAAGGCCGGGCTCCCTCTGGAAGGGCTGGCCTCTCTAGAATGCCGAGTTCCCTCAAGAAAGGCGGCAGGCCTCTCTGGAGGTGCAGGACTCTCTGGAAGGGCAGGCCTCTCTAGAAGGCTGGGCATCCTCCAGAAGGTCTGCCCTCCCTATAAGGCTGGGCTCCCTCCAGAAGGCTGGTCTCTCTATAAGGCTGGCCTATCTCCAGAAAGGTTGGCCTCTCTGGAGGTGCACATATTAAAAGCAAAACGCTAATCATGAACATTACCTGCGCCATCTTGTCTGGTGGAATTCTATGTGCACATAAGTTGCAGTCATTTTAATCTATCACAGCCATTTTGTACTCTGTTGGTCACCTTTGTTTCACCCTGCCCTTACTAGCATCCCTCTGACCCTCTGACCGACCTGGTATGTATGCTGGGGGCTATAAACTCTATTGCCACAACAAACCTCAGCGCCACTTGCAGCCACAAACTCGTTTTTCCTCTCATCTCCGTTTTCAGGCAAACCTTTGGACACTCTACCCCTCACTGCACCTAGTTACACAAACAGGTTCCAAACACCAAAAAGACTCTTGCAACATGATTTATTGCACTGGAAACAGCTAGACTTGTTGTTACCAACAATGGGACCTGTTTTTATCAACAGAACGGACTCTTAGATCTGGCCGGTCTCATATGTTTTAGACCCTGAAGCAAGGTCCAGCTGCAAGATAAGATTGTCTGTTTGACCTGGGTGGGAAGAGAATTACTGTTGGGTTTGTGTGACAACCTGCCCGGGGCGGGACCCCAAGCTTGTGTAACCATGTTGACAAAACAAATGCATTGTGTCAAACCTGTATAAAAGGAAGAGCCAAACGAGTATCAGCAGAACACTTCCCTCAGACATCCCGGTGTCTGCAGTTGACGTGATCTCCTCATGAGAAATAAACCTTTTTCTTGTCTTCCAGTTTCCAGCGCTTGCCTCATTATTTTGATAGCGAACCCAAAGTGAATTAGAGGTGGAACCCTGCACCGGGCAGCATTGAGGGTCTTAGAAGACTCGCTGCCTTTCACACACATCTCTATGGGCTCCCTCAAGAAGGTCTGGTCTCTCTAGAAAGAAGGGTTCCATAAAGAAGAGCTGGCCTCTCTGGAGGTGCAGAACTCTATGGAAGGGCTGGCCTCTCTAGTCGGCCGGGCCCCCTCCAGAAGGGCTGGCCTCTCTAGAAGGCTGGGCATCCTCCAGAAGGTGCGCCTCTCTAACAGGCCGGGCTCCCTCCTGAAGGGCTGGCCTCTCTAGAAGGCTGGGCTCACTCCAGAAAGGAGGCAGGCCTCTCTGGAGGTGCAGGACTCTCTGGAAGGGCTGGCCTCCCTAGAAGGTCAGGCTCCCTCCAGAAGGGCTAGTCTCTCTAGAAGCCTCTGGTCCCTCCAGAAGGACTGGCCTCTCTGGAGGTTCACGACTGTATGGCACGTCTGGCCTCTCTATAAGGCTGGGCTCCCTCCAGAAGGACTGGCCTCTCTGGAGATGCAGAACTCTACGAAAGGGCTGGCATCTTTAAAAGGCCAGGCTCCCTCCAGAAGGGCTGGCCAGGCTCCCACCAGAAGGGCTGGTTTCTCTATAAGGCAGGCTCCCTCCAGCAGGGCTGGCCAGGCTCCCCACAGAAGGGCTGGCCAGGCTCCCCACAGAAGGGCTGGCCAGGCTCCCTGCAGAAGGGCTGATCTCTCTATAAGACAGGCTTCCTCCAGAAGGACTGGACTCTCTAGAAGGCTGGGCTCCCTCCAGAAGGGCTGGCGAGGCTCCCTCCAGAAGGACTTGACTCTCTAGAAGGCCGGTCCCCCTCCAGAAGGGCTGACCTCTCTAGTCGGCCGGGCCCCCTCCAGAAGAGCTGGCCTCTCTAGAAGGCTGGGCGTCCTCCAGAAGGGCTGGCCTCTCTAGAAGGCCGGGCTCCCTCTGGAAGGGCTGGCCTCTCTAGAAGGCCGGGCTCCCTCTGGAAGTGCTGGCCTCTCTAGAATGCCGAGTTCCCTCAAGAAAGCCGGCAGGCCTCTCTGGAGGTGCAGGACTCTCTGGAAGGGCTGGCCTCTCTAGAAGGCCGGGCATCCTCCAGAAGGTCTGGCCTCTCTATAAGGCTGGGCTCCCTCCAGAAGGGCTGGTCTCTCTATAAGGCTGGTCTATCTCCAGAAAGGTTGGCCTCTCTGGAGGTGCACAACTCTATGGGCTCCCTCAAGAAGGTCTGGTCTCTCTAGAAAGAAGGGCTCCATCCAGAAGAGCTGGCCTCTCTGGAGGTGCAGAACTCTATGGAAGGGCTGGCCTCTCTAGTCGGCCGGGCCCCCTCCAGAAGGGCTGGCCTTTCTAGAAGGCTGGGCATCCTCCAGAAGGTGCACCTCTCTAAAAGGCTGGGCTCCCTCCTGAAGGGCTGGCCTCTATAGAAGGCTGGGCTCACTCCAGAAAGGAGGCAGGCCTCACTGAAGGTGCAGGACTCTCTGGAAGGGCTGGCCTCCCTAGAAGGTCAGGCTCCCTCCAGAAGGGCTAGTCTCTCTAGAAGCCTCTGGTCCCTCCAGAAGGACTGGCCTCTCTGGAGGTGCACAACTGTATGGCACGTCTGGCCTCTCTATAAGGCTGGGCTCCCTCCAGAAGGACTGGCCTCTCTGGAGATGCAGAACTCTACGAAAGGGCTGGCATCTTTAAAAGGCCAGGCTCCCACCAGAAGGGCTGGTTTCTCTATAAGGCAGGCTCCCTCCAGAATGCCGGGCTCCCTCCAGAAGGGCTGGTCAGGCTCCCCACAGAAGGGCTGGCCAGGCTCTCTCCAGAAGGGCTGGTCTCTCTATAAGACAGGCTTCCTCCAGAAGGACTGGACTCTCTAGAAGGCTGGGCTCCCTCCAAAAGGGCTAGCGAGGCTCCCTCCAGAAGGGAGGGCCAGGCTCCCTCCAGAAGGACTGGACTCTCTAGAAGGCCGGGCTCCCTCCAGAAGGGCTGGCCTCTCTAGAAGGCCGGGCCCCCTGCAGAAGGGCTGGCCTCTCTAGAAGGCTGGGCGTCCTCCAGAAGGGCTGGCCTCTCTAGAAGGCCGGGCTCCCTCTGGAAGGGCTGGCCTCTCTAGAAGGCCGGGCTCCCTCTGGAAGGGCTGGCCTCTCTAGAATGCCGAGTTCCCTCAAGAAAGGCGGCAGGCCTCTCTGGAGGTGCAGGACTCTCTGGAAGGGCAGGCCTCTCTAGAAGGCCGGGCATCCTCCAGAAGGTCTGCCCTCTCTATAAGGCTGGGCTCCCTCCAGAAGGCTGGTCTCTCTATAAGGCTGGCCTATCTCCAGAAAGGTTGGCCTCTCTGGAGGTGCACATCTCTATGGGCTCCCTCAAGAAGGTCTGGTCTCTCTAGAAAGAAGGGTTCCATAAAGAAGAGCTGGCCTCTCTGGAGGTGCAGAACTCTACGAAAGGGGTGGCATCTTTAAAAGGCCAGGCTCCCTCCAGAAGTGCTGGCCAGGCTCCCTCCAGAAGGGCTGGTCTCTCTATAAGGCAGGCTCCCTCCAGAAGGCCGGGCTCCCTCCAGAAGGGCTGGCCAGGTTCCCCACAGAAGGGCTGGCCAGGCTCCCTCCAGAAGGGCTGATCTCTCTATAAGGCAGGCTTCCTCCAGAAGGACTGGACTCCCTAGAAGGCTGGGCTCCCTCCAGAAGGACTGGACTCTCTAGAAGGCCGGGCTCCCCACAGAAGGGCTGGCCAGGCTCCCTCCAGAAGGGCTGGTCTCTCTATAAGGCAGGCTTCTTCCTGAAGGACTGGACTCTCTAGAAGGCTGGACTCCCTCCAGAAGGGCTGGCCAGGCTCCCTCCAGAAGAACTGGACTCTCTAGAAGGCTGGGCTCCCTGCAGAAGGGCTGGCCAGGCTCCCTCCAGAAGGGCGGGCCAGGCTCCCTCCAGAAGGACTGGACTCTCTAAAAGGCCGGGCTCTAGCTGTTCCCTGTACAAGAGGTTTTAGTTAGGAGGCCAGGTGCGGTGTATATTTCCAGTTCCTCTTCAGCAGAAGGATTCGTGGTCCAGTAACACAAATACGCCGCCCACTGCGCTTGTTGAGGCGGTAGAATCCCCGCCCGCGCGCCCCACTCTCCAGCCCACTGTGTGTGTGTAAATATGAGTGACTCCCGGCGCGCCCTACTTCCCAGCGCTGACGGGCTGATCTGCATTCCCCTCACGCTCCATCTCCCCGTGATGAACAGCGGCACGGGCGGCGCAGTAATGCGAGCTGACAGCTGAGTTGTGAGGGGGGCCGGCGTGTTGTCAGAGCCTCTCCTGCGGCGGCAGTTCATCCGGAAACGACGGCTGTGGAGCAGAGACTGTGTGTGCTGTGAAATCCCAGGGGCACAAGTGTGTGGGCTAATGTGAGCTGGGAACTCCAGGTGTCAAGAGACGTGGCTTGTGTGTGCGTTTGGCTACGGGTTGAAATCTCTTTAGCCAAGGCAGGTTAGGGGTTTGTGTGTGGAGAGGCGTAAAACCCAAAGTGCAAGGGATATTGAGAGTGAGAGAGAGAGTGTGTGTATGTGCGTGTGTCTAGGTGGCCGTGTGTGGCGTCAAACCCCCAATGAAGATTGGTGTAAGTATGTGTGTGTTGAAAAAACTGAAAAGAGTTAAAAGATGTCTCGTCTGGAGGAAATAATCTTGGAACCTCTTGAGTGTGGAGAAGCAACTCTAGTGTCAACGTTACACCCAGAGTGTCCTCCACATGTACTGGGCTGGCTGATGTAACAAACGTGGCACACATTGTTGGACCAGGGTTTGGGGTGGAGTCCATCATAGAGCAGCAGAAGCTCTGTTTTGCTTCGACTCCATGTCAAATTATTTTATATAGGGGCTGTTCAAAGACAAAGAGGGTATAGCTAGTGGTACCTCCCATACAGGATGATTTCCCCAATTTAAGCACTTCCCTACTGGGTGCTGTGCCCAAGTCTTGAGTGAGGGCGCCTAGGTGCCCTCAACGTTTTAGGACCCGCTTTATTTGTAATGGCCAGGAGCACACAGGTAAGTTAAAATTGTTGAGGTATTATTTTTAAATGTTAAATTCCATTGAACGCAAATTAGCATATATGCTATGCTCATCAAGGCTTCGACATTTTGAAGAAAAGTTTGAAATACAGAAATGTTGACATTCACATCCACCCCCTTCTTGAGAAGGATCTGTCCGACGCCCGCCAATGTATAAAAAACATTGGGAAAGCCCATAAGTCTGGCTTGCATATTGAGCACAGAGTAAAACATTAAAAAGCCTGTTTTAGTGTAGAAACACAATTAAAAATGATCACTTTCAGTAGGCAATGCATCTGTGAGATAATTGATGTAATGTGGGATAATTCACATATTATATTAATCTTGTCTTTGTATAGTCCCAGAGGATTTCTCCGCTCCATAGCATCTCGTCAACATTCCCAATTTCAAGACAGTTCACATTGGTGGCCGCTCTTGATCTGTGGTCACCTTGCAAGCATTGAATGCTCTTCCGCCGGAAGAAAAGTGCCTTTTCTCATTCCGTAAACTCCTCACCCTCAAACTCATTTATTCTCCTCAAAACTCTGCTGCAGCACAGGTCTTCAGTGCCAGGATGCCCCTTGTTAGGGAATTTCCATGCTTTATAAATCATACCACGCCAATTCATAATTCAGACTCCGTTTGCGGCTGTAAAATAGCCCCTCATGCATATCAATGGAATCGCTACTAAGGAGGAGAAATGATACACCAAACAGCCAATGTGTGAGAAAACAATGCTCTTACAGAGCCAAATCACACTCTCTGCATTTTGAAGAATTGGAAACAATAAGTCTACAAGACTTCTGCACAGTTAAGCCAAACAAAAAAATAGTAACCAAAGGATTGAATCAGATAGGTCAATGATGGAAAATTACAATTAGAAAATTGGGTAACTTTGTAGATGCATATCCATTGGTCAATATTTGCTGGAAAGTTTAAAGGCAGTTATGGTGAACCTTGGAAATTGGTCACAAAGAAGAGACCTAGTCCAAAACTGCGCAGTGTGTCTATTTCAACCCGATGTAACTGTTCAAGTAAGAAACAGTGTATGGATCCAATCGAATCAGTGCACGAACATTGCCGCAACGTGTCGACAGCAGTTACTATTACCAATTCTGTCTGATTCCAGGTAAATCTGTATAGCTGACAGTCATTTTCAATTAAGTCCTGAAGGTGAGTAATAGTGAATAATCTGTTTTCTAAAAGGTTGGTCGGAGGTGGAAGTTTTGAGATGGAATAGGAGTTTGCTGTGATCACATAGAAGGGTGTCCACAGCTTCATACTGTTTATGTTTATGTTCATGTTTAAGTAATTTGTAACACGCACAGCTACTCAAAGAGTGTCCCGGCGCGAGCCTGATAGGGGAAAGGTGGAAGGACTACTAGATAAAAAGAAAAGTCTTTAGTCTCTTCCTGAAGAGCTTGGGGTCCGGAACGCTGCGGAGGTCCAAGGGAAGCAGGTTCCAGGCTGAAGCCGCCCTAAAAGCAAGAGAGCTCCCTCCAACTCTCTTAAGGCGAAATCTCGGGACATGGACAAGAAGCTGCATAGCTGAGCGCAACTGTCTGGAAGGAACATAAAACCTGAAGCGCTTTCTCAGGTAAGCAGGACCGTGTCCTTATAAAGCTGAGTGTGCCAGGACAAGGGATTTAAAATTAACCTTTTATGTCACAGGAAGCCAGTGTAGATCGCGCAAGTGTTGCCTCACGCTGGTCTTTAGAGGGACTTTGAGAAGAGTTCTGGCAGTGGCATTCTAGACTACCTGCAGTCTGTTCAAAAGATATCCAGGCAGGCCCACATACCGGGCATTAGCATAGTCAATGCGTGATAATATCAGAGCACGGGTGACTGTTTCCCTTGCTGACCTAGGAAGAAAAGGTAGGAACTTTCTTAGGGATTTTAGTGTACCAAAGCACTGCCTGTAAGCTTCTTGATCTGAGTAGAGAAGTTCAACTTCTCGTCAAACCAGATTCCTAAGTTTTTGGTGGGTTGACCCTCAGAGGTTGGCATGGGATATTCGTCTGGCCAAAGCAATTTCCAGAACTGAGGGGGAAGCTCCCAAAAGAAGGATCTCAGTTTTCTCCTCATTGCATTTTAACTGAGCTGTGGAAAGCCATCGATATAGATATATATATATATATATATATATATATATATATATATATATATATATATATATATATATATATATATATATATATATATAGATGTATAACTGAGACTGCTCCATAAGATGGTGATGCTTTTATCAGATGTTGCAGATCATGGCCAGTTGGTGGACAGAGCATTTTAATTACTTTAGCTGAGGAGACAGCATCACACTTTTTTCACATCTACTCTAAATATTTGGAGCCTGATTATGAGTTCGGATATATGTGTGGTGACACCAAGTGGCCAGAATTTAGGATTGTGGCTGATACCTCCCCACATGTACCCGCTTATTACCAGTTCAACCCCTTGTAATATCTGTGTGGATCCAGATTCACTGGGTGGGATGTCACACGTGTTTCCCATTCTCACAGTGTTTAATGCACACATTTAACACCTCCTCTGAACACGGATAAATCTGTGTTTCACGGCCGGTGTGGAGCAGGGTGGGGAGTGAGGGGCAGAGAGGATGTTGCTTGGCATATGGAAGTACTACACTCACTTGTGCTTCAGTGAGGCGCAGGTAGTGACTCTAGAACTGGCCAGGGTGGCACTGCAGCCCATCTCCATTGTGAGTTCCCAGCTGGGTTTTCAGGCTAGTAAGAGCCGGACAGATGTTCCTGCACCTGGGAATTCTGGGTATGGGCACATCTGCCCAATTATAACTGAATGGAGCAGAATACCACCCAGGAATTCCACTCCTCTCACTGCCCAATGGAGGCAATGTTACTTTAGATAAAAGGAAATAAAAAAAATGATGCTCAGATATTCTAGAATTGTCATTTATTGATGCAGCATCCACCATCTTCCCTCAAATATGTGAACAAAAGTGAAATCCCATTTGAACAAATAATATCCTACCTTTTTAATGGACTATTAAATTAGTTCAACATGAAGTAAAATCTTTGTCTCACTCCAGCTTAGGGGCCTCCTGTTCATGCCCGGCGTCTCCCTTAATATGGTCTTGATTGACAGCGCAGCTGTCGCCAGACAATTATGTGAGCATTACTAGTGAGGGGCTTTAGCTCCGCCCTCATGTTGGGAGCCAGGAGTACATGTTTTGACTGGGCAGAAGTTATATGCTTGCACAAAAAACGTGCTTCCCCTCCACCCAACTGTGATCATTTTGTTCATTTATCCAGCCACCTGAATATGAACTTTCAGGGGCACACACACGTCATTGTAACGAAATTAAAGTGTCTCAGATAACTAGATAATTTATGGTGCTTTTTCCTGGCAGCACCACAGATTAGAGGGGGGGGGGGGGAGGATAGTCGCTGACCTGCATGGATTTTTAGGCCTGGCTTGACAGTGCAATCATAAGTTTAACATATTGGCATTGCCAATACTTGTTAAGTGATATTTCAGCTAAAGACAGGCTTTCCTACAAACCTCTGAGCAAGTGCCACTTTAGACCTCACGCCGGACAGACACATATTTCCGAACCTTATGGAGCTAGGAGGTAAGCTGGCACTGTTTTGGTAACACTACAGCCTGCAGATTTCTCCAAGTCCCCTTTCTGCTTCTCAGGAAAAGGTGACACTCGGAGAGCAGGAAGACGATGACCAGAGAGTCTCTGAAAGCTGTGTGGTGTCCTAAAACACATGCCTCGCAGCTGAAGCTGGGGTTACTCGCTAACATCCCCACACCTCACTGGTATGATTGCCAGCAAGGGCATGTGCTAGTCACAGTGAACAAAGTCGGCTCATTTTCAATATTACATAAATTTTTCTTTTTTTTTTGAAAAATCTTTTTATTGTTTATACAAACAATACAGCAGCAGTGCTTGACCAACACCAATTAAGACATAGCAATTGGTTACAGCTTCCAGGACCCCATGTAATCTCAGACTTTAAGACCACATCACATTTCCTCATCTTGCACCTCCATAGTGTTGCCTGTCCCACCTATACTGTTCCCATGGGCAAGGAGGGAGTTGCACATATTTCCTCTGTATGTGTTCCATTTCCCCCCATACCCAATTGCACTTCTGGGGGCATTTTCTGTTTTTGTAGACCTCTATTTCTGCAATCATGCACCAGTCCATGTCCCTCTCCCATTCCACTAAGGTTGGTGACTCCGCCACTCCCCACCT
The DNA here is from genome assembly GCA_963921515.1 of Calotriton arnoldi. Classification (NCBI taxonomy): domain Eukaryota; kingdom Metazoa; phylum Chordata; class Amphibia; order Caudata; family Salamandridae; genus Calotriton; species Calotriton arnoldi. Next base: position 1,272,739 of record CAWUFW010005137.1, on the reverse strand, counting down.
TCGAGCTATATTGCGTTTTGCGATCATGAGACCCATAGTCCAAAGCTGCTCCGCACGGTTCATGTTGGTTGCTTACCATATCGTCAACAAGCACAGCTCAGGGGACAATCGAATAACCCCATCACTTGCTTCTTTCATACATGTGATTATTGCTTCCCAGTATATCCTGATCGCCGGACATTCCCAAATAATATGATAAAAGGTGCCAATACCCCCACATAACCTTCTGCACCCTGCCTCTAGATTCTTGCCCATTTTAACCAACGTGGTGCATGCAATGTATGATCTATGGAGTACTTTTAATTGGACAAGTCACAGTCACGATGATATTGCGACTTCTCGTGGCGATGCCAGCGCCTCCTGCCAATCCTCTTCCTCTAAGCTCCCGATATCAGCCTGCCAGCGCTCACGAAGACTAAGAAGCGGGTCAGGTAAGTTATTGATGATTTTTTGGTAGGTCATGGATATAGCCCTGCGGTGCATATATTCGGACAGGAGCCTGTCTTCCAATGGCGAGGCCTCCGGTATGTCCTTCCCAACTGGGTCCGCACCCCTGAGAGCATGTCGTATTTGTGAATATCTAAAGGTTTCTCTCTGAGATAACTAATACTCTTTCTGTAGTTCCGCAAATGGGATTATTTTCCCCCTTGCCCACAGATCACTCACCCTTGAAATGCCGATGGTGTCCCATTTGTTGAAGCCCTGGTAGCGGCCCAGCTTCCCCAGGCGCTCTGCCCACCAGAGGGGTGTGGCAAGCGTCACTCTGTTATCCCACCTTAGATGTTTTGAAACTTTGTGCCAGATGGCAACCGTTTGGACCGTGGGCCCCGTGAGTTTCTGCTTTTTTGGGTTGGTGTATAATGCTTCGCTGTACCCCCCGGCTCCCATCAACCACTCATCCATATGACACTACGGGTCACCCTGTGCGTGATGTGGCCATTTATTTATGACCACTAATTGGGTTGCTCAGTAGTATGCACATATATTAGGTAAGGCGATTCCCCCGTTGTACCATCCTCTGGTAAGTTTGTGGGCTGTGATACGGGGTGGCCTGCCATCCCAGAGTAGGTTTCTAACTTCTCCATCTATTGACCTGAAGTAGGCTTTGGGAATTTTATAGGGCGGTTTCTGCAGAGCATAGAGAAACCGCGGCAGAGCCATAATTTTAAATAACGTTGCTCTTCCCAACAGGGAGAGCGGCAAGGCTCGCCAGTGCTGCACATCTCCCCGTAAACGGCCAAGTGGAGCAAGGAGATTGCGTTCATGAAAAGGTTCCTCTCTGGTAGTGACGCAAATTAATAAGTATATGAATCCCTCTGTCGCAATCTTCGCTTCACAGCCCGCAGGTAAGGCAGGAGCCGGACCCTGTAAGGGGAGCACCACCGACTTGGACCAGTTGATAGTGTATCCAGAGTATCTCCCAAAATTGGAACAAATCTGAAGTATCCTGCCGATGTAGGGTCGTGGCAACGCAGCATACAACAGTATGTCGTCTGCATAGAGCGAGATTCTGTCTTCGCACTCTGCTATCCAATATCAGAGCAAACAGGAACGGAGATAGCGGACAGCCCTGTCGTGTTCCCCGATTTAAGGTAAAGATATTTGACGTTTGCCTGTTTACTACCACCTTGGCCAACGGCTCAGTATATAACAGTTGAATCCAAGTGATACATTTTTTGCCCAGTGTCATGCGCTCTAGGACGGCAAACCTATATGGCCATTCGACATTGTCGAAGGCCATGCGAACGTCTACCGACAGTATTGCTGCATCCTCTTGAATGGAGTCTCATCGCCCCAACACACCATTCAACCGCCTCAGGTTGAGAGCAGTATTACGACCCGGCATAAATCCGGACTGGTCCGGATGCACATGTTTGGTCACTACTGGGATCAGCCGCCTAGTTAAGACCTTAGCCAGAATTTTAACCTCTGCATTAAGGAGGGAGATCGGCCTGTAGGGGGTGCACTCATCCGCTGGCTTGCCCTTCTATGTATTACCACAATCGAGGCTAGTTTCTGATCTTTGGGTAGTATACCCACCTGTCTGCTCTCTTTGTACATATTGAGGAGGTGAGGCGCCACCTTGGATGCGGTTAACTTAAGGAGCTCTATCAGAATGCCATTTGGCCCCATGGACTTACCGGACTGTATGCTATTTATAGCCGCAATTATTTCCTCCTTCGTGAGATCTTCTTTGAGCGTTTGCCTGTCCTCTCTTGACAGGGTCTGAATCGGGATATCTGCTAATAACTCTCTGGATTCCCCTGCCGTGCCTGACGCCTCCGGGGAGTAGAGATGCATGTAGTGAGCCTCAAAGGCCCCTGCTATTTCCTGAGGGTCCCGTGCCATTCCCCCTCCGCTCCCCGTTTGGCAATTACCCATCTATTTGCCATTTCCCGTTTATCCAGCCAAGCAAGTAGTTTACCTGCCCTGTCTCCAAGTTCGTAGACTCTTTGCTGCATCACCCGAAGTCTGCCTCTCGCCGTTTCCGTTACTAGATTCCTATACTCCCATCGCTTTACATCTAATGTGTGCTTGGTGTCCTCATCCGTTAAGGAGGTGGGGGACTGCTCCAAAGCCAATATTTCTCATTCCAATGTATCCAGTTTTTCCCTCTTCTCTTTCCTATGCCCCACCATGAGAGAGAGCGCCTGCCCCTTTAAGACAGCCTTGTAATCTTCCCAAATAGTTTGGGGAGACTGAACTGACCCCACATTTTCATTAAAATATTCTTCTGTAGATTTGACACTACTGCCTCTAATATGCGGGATTGTGAGGTACCATGGACTGATCGATACGGATCTACGAGTGGATTTCCTGCCCACACTGTATTTTGCCCATACTGGTGCGTGGTCCGAAACCCCCCTGGCTAAATGTTTTACATCCGTGAAGTATTGTTTATCTTCTGCTACAGTGAGGATGTGATCAATTCGGGACAGGCTGCTGTGTGCTCCCGAGTGGAATGTGAATCGCTTTGTGTCAGGGTGGGCCTCACGCCACACGTCTACTAGGCCAAGGGCACTCATAAAACCAACCACAGCTTTTCGGGTGCGTGGGGTGTATCTTGGCGGAAATCTATCCAACTGGTCACTTAGGGTCATATTTAGTTCTCCTCCTATCACTAGTGTCCCTTCAGGAAAATCTAGAATCATTTTACTCATGTCGGGTGGTGCCACATTGTGTAATGCAGGGGGTATGTAGGCCAACATGATACTTGCCTTTCTGCCTTCCCAGGATCCAGTCACCCCTGCAAATCTGCCCTGTTTATCCGTATGGGTGCTAGACACTATAAAGGGGAATTGTTTACGCCTCAGTATCCCTGACCCCCTGGATCCTGAGGTAAAACATGAGTGTACAATAAGCTTGTAACCCCATCTATTGAGCGCCTCACAGGTATTCCCTACCAGGTGGGTTTCCTGAAGCAGGACCACGTCTGGAGCCTGTCTTTTAATGTGTCGGAACACTATACCTCTTTTGAGTTTGTCCCCCAGTCCATTAACATTCCAAGAGAGTATTTGAAATGACGTTTCTGCCTTCCCGTCCATCGTGGACATGTCTGTCACATGTGTGTTTTCAGTGACTGTTCGTGTGGTCCCTACTATAGAAGCAATAGATGGACCCGCCCATAATGTTGGCTCGGTTAACTTGTGTCCTGAGCTGCATATGCGGTATTATTATCTGTTGTAAGGGGTGTGGTCTCTGAAGTTCCATTAGAGAAATACTCTGCTGTTGCCACTGAACAATTTTACATAAACTACAACTAACTCCCCCCCTGGAGAAATACACCCCTCCCTGTCTCCCTGCATGACGGTTCCGGAACTACCCGCCTCCCCAACTTTGCAGAGTGCCGGTCGCCCACCCTTCCCTGTAACGGAGGAGCCATGTGCCAGACCTCCCCTCCTCCCGGCCGCAACTTTTACTGGACAATTTACTACAGTGACTACGTAGGTGTAGTTCTTAATATACTCAGCTGTCTCTCCTTCTGTGGTATGCTGACTGCTACAACAGCTCTTGTCAGGATGCTGAACAGCGTGCCACATTTACAGTTCTACTTTTGTCTATGAGGAGACCCAGTAGTTCCAGGGAACCATGTTTCATTAGCCTCTGTGAACCTCTCAGTGTCTCCTGGGCACAAGTAAGGTTGAACCACTAAGTGCTGATAGATTTATGTTTGCTGGTGAGCTGGTCTTTATTATTTTCGGGGTACCTCTCTTCTTGACTAGGATTCGTTTGTTTCTGCATCTTCCCCATTCGCCGCCCTCGTCTATCTGGATTGTCCGGATCTCCTACTCTCCACTGTAGTGTAGCTCCTATTCCCTAATAGGCTCTGCGCATTGGAATAATATACCCTATAGGCTTGACATAGGACTGAGGTCGGTATGTCCCTATCGAGTATATTAAACTTAATTACTTGTGCCAGCTAGCTCAGAGGCCACTAGAAACTCCTTGAGAACAAGAAGGGAGTAGTTTCTGGCAACCGAAAAAACATGACAACTTTGTTTCCCTTTAGAATCGGAACACGTCTCAGAATCGTGGAAACAATAGATAACAGTTTCACTCAGTCAATCGTGCATGCTTAGTTTCTACAGAGTTACACAGAAAGGAAAGACGGGTGTTTCAATAAAATGGATTTATTGAACAGTCTTGTTTCTCGTGTAAGAGATATGTGCTGTTATGATCACAAGACAGTATGCAAGATATATAATGTACAGCGTAAGCAGTAGAAATAAATAATACTGCGCTAGCATTATCTTTTAGCATATATTCACATACATAAATAACATGAGCTAAAAATGCGAGTACTCATACGATGCGTCTCTAAGCTAGTTCTACCCCAATGTACCTAACCTAGTCTAGGTGTAGGGAAAGGTAAGAAGTAGGCGAAGTATTCTCTAGTATGGTATACTAAGAGTATGTTAAGTCTAGTATGCCAAGAGTCTAGTATGCCAAGAGTCCCTCTAGGTTCTAGTCAGCTCCATATACCTTGAGAATGAGAGAGGTGGGAATCTCTTTCCGGATCTGGAACTCTAACACCCCGCGAAGGGAGTCAGAACACTGGAAGCTGGATTCTCTGCGAGCAGGGATGACAGCGTCTTCTCAGTGCGTCAGGCCGGGATACGGGCTCCTCTAAAGTCGAGGTCTCCTCCTAACTTGCTTGGGCAAGGGAAGGTATATTTATACCTGGTAGGTGTCTTGGTATGTTAGCATTGACGTGAGTCGGACAGAGGAAGACGTCAGGAATGAACCCTTAAGGTATAGCGGCTCATGCATAATAGATGAGTTCTTGGAGAAATCAATAATCCTGTGCTAGGGGAACTCCCAAGAGCTTAAGGGTCTGGTTTCTAAGAACTCGTTGTGACGTTAGGGTGGACGGATGTCGGTGACCATGCCTGTATTTGGAGTGCACGGCTAATGCCTAAATAAGGACTGGGATTCTATGCCTATATAAGGGCAATGCGAATTGTGCCTATATAAGGACATGTTTCAGGAAAGCCTATATACGGACACCTAAAACGGAATACAACACCACCATCCCTCCAACCACTTCCAGACTTCCCCCGGCTCGGTGAAAAAGCAGCTTTTACCCTCTGCCTCGAACTTCAGCTTGGCTGGAAATAGCATTGCGTACTTCAGCTCCCTCTCTCTGAGGGCCCTTTTTACCTCCAGGAAGCTGCGCCTCTGCAACTTTATGGTGAAGTCAGGAAAGAATGTTATTATGCTGTTTTCAAACTAAAGAGGCCGTGCACTGAGGGCAGTTCGGAGAATGATGTCCCGGTCTCTGTAGTTGAACACACGAGCCAGGATGGGCCTGGGGGGCGCGCCCGGCTTGGATCTGCCTCCTGGCACACAATGTGCCTGTTCGATAGAGAAGTAGCTGGAGAGATTCCGAGGCTGTAGATGTTTCTTGACTAGGTCCTCCCTAAAGAGGTCTGTAGCTGGTCCCTCTGCTCTCTCTGGCACACCCAAGATTCTAACATTGTTTCTCCTAGATATGCCCTCATAATCATCCAGTTGTGCTGCTAGGATTTTACTGGTGGCTTGCAGATCTGAGACTTGTATTTCTAATGTCTTTGTGCCCGCGATCAGACCTTGGGTTACATCCTCCATTTCTTTAACTCTAGAATCCATTTTCCTTAAGTCTGCCCGTAGTAGGGAGATGTCTGCGGATACTGAGTCCAAGCGCACCTCTAAGGAGGTAGGCACGCTGGTAATGGCCGCCATTATTTCCTGTAACATGGGGGAGCCCTGTTCAGCCTGTTTCTGCAGTGTGTCTTGTTCGGGGTCTGGCTGCACCGCAGCCCCATCTTGTGCCTTTTGTCACGAAAATTTGTAGAGCTTGGGTTGATGGGAGCCTCACCAGACTCTGCTGCTCGACATTATTGAGCCCGAAGTGATGCACACAATGATGTGGCGTGAATATTTGCAGGGTACTCACCGCTGCCAGCCAGGGGCCTTCCCACGGGGCCTGTCTGCTTTCCCCTTACGGTCTCTCACGCCCCTATAGTTCGTGTCTGTGCTGGTTGCTGTGGTAAAGCACTTTTCGGCACCACGTGAAAGAAGTTGTAGCAGGGAGGTATGTTTAGAGCTGCAGTGTTTTGGGACGTGTCGGTGGTCACACCGGCCACAAACAAGTGAGTCGGGCTGCCCATGTATGCCGCTATGTGCCCCATTTCGTGCCTTGCTTCTCAACTCCCAGACTCTGCAGTGCCTTCAAATATAGGCACGTATCACCACCGCCTGCCCATAGGTCCCAGGACACTCCTCACCGGCACTTTAAATGGAGCCCTGATCTGGCTGGGCGCTGGCCTCATCCTGCTGAGTTCTACTGCAGGTCTGTCATTAGCCGAAAGCGCTGACCCAGGAGCTCCGCTACTCCACTGCCGGCATCAAGGACCGGCCCTCTCTGCATGTATGGTGGTGAGTGATCGGCGGTTGCCCCTCGCATCGGGACCTCCGAGAGCCCAGCAGCGGTGCGACCAAGTCCGCCCTCACTGCATTGGGCTTATGTCTGAGTCACTCCGCGGCTTCACTGGTTCCACAGGCCGCAACCTCCGGGGACTTCTAGCAGCTAAGAAAGCTGTTCTTGTCCAACAGGTACGATAGTGCGCCGTACCCGGTGCCCCGGCACTCAAGTGCGTGTCCAGATTGAGAGGATTAGTGCTGGATATGAGGGGCAAAAGCGACGGAGGCCGGGGCCGCTAGTGTGCGGCCATCTTCTCCGGCTGCTGGCCACGCCCCCTACATAAATTTTTCTTGATGTCATCAGGGTCAGATGCCACAGGGGTCGGTCTTCTGATCCACAATTCAGAGCATGTAGTGGGATGTGCCCTGATGTCATCATTGGGGTAGAGCAGCCAACCTTTACATGCCCATCCTCCCCCAGTGAACAGCAGAAATTAGCTGATTTTTACTGGGTTCAGCACTAACATTAAAACTATATTAAATAAACAGGCATGCCCTTATTTAAAGGTTAAAGTAAGTTAGACAAAGGAAGTATCTAGGGTGTCCTGCACTGCTTAACTACATATTGCAGAAAAAGTGTGAAACTATCAAAATTCAAAAAGTGTATTTCATTAACATTCAGAACAGTTTCACCTTAGTACATCAAGTTATATCAGTGCATTGAGAAGTATTTTTTTATAAAGTGATAGTTTCCAAACATGAATTCTAAGACATTCATTCTTCTCCCCCACCACGACAACAATGCCACTAGTGAACTAAGAGGCAAGTCAGTTGTTTTGTTCACCCTTTGGGTGGACTGAGTTACTATTATACATGAACAACATTAAAGTTTATTAAATCAAACACAGGAGAAGGTTTTGTACAGCGCACATCCTGGATTCATGCATTTTGAGGTCCTCCTATATGAGGAAAAAAGAAGAAAAAGTAGGGAAAGTGAAGTAAAACAATTTCATGGATCACACAATTTGGTAAAGTGTGGAAGCTGGGATTAATCCCAGGTTTTCTGGTTTCACATTGTGCAGTTCAGCCACTAGGTGTACATGTGTTCCTTCCCCTATACCCAGCTTACTGCAAACCCGCAATCTGGGACCCCTCTGGTAACCTCCCTCCCTCCCTCCTGACACCTTGCTAGTATTAATGCGGCCTTCGGTCACATCACAGACCAAACTTTGTGGCCCCTGGAAAAATGTTTGAGAGTGCCCATGGGGTGGAGGAAGTGTGGTCTGAATTGTCTTCAAGAGGCTTGTTGAGGTTTTATGAAGTGAGCATCCTCTCTCTTTTGGGTTGACATTCTCTGTCCTGGCCAGCATGATGTCAGATGCCTCTCTGAAAGGGCCCTAGTCTGGAATTTTCTTAGCACACCCATTCTCACATACAGTCCATTTGAGCTGTTGTCTGATAAACTTCCTCTGGAACATTCCTTGCCCTTTCATTACAAGCAACCTGCACAAACACTCTGGGCAATTAGATGGCGTTCCATTTCCGGATTAGCTAACCCGCTCAAACGGGCTACCCGGTACAACCTTCCCCCAACCGGCCAAGTGACTTCTACCTCATTAATACACAGACTCTTCGGCTGGAGATAACGGGTCACAGTGTATTAATTCAATCGTAGCCATAAATCACTGAAGAGAACCATAAATCATGAACATGCAGTCATAAATCACTAATAAGCATCATAAACCACTGTCACTGCTCACAGGTGGGACTTCAGTTGTCACTGAGCATATGCCTGTAGACTGGATGTGAAGCGCCTTTGGTTGGAGTGCAGCAGCGTCCCTGTTGGCATCCCATAAGCCCTAATGATGCAGGTGCACTCTCTGACCTGAAAACCCTATAGGCCCTGTAGTGTCTTGTAAATATGTATAGCGGGACCCTTCTGGTCCCGAATGGACTCCGTAAAAGAATGACGTAATCGGTTGGGTGTGTCTGGGTGTGGTTAATAAAGTTACTGACGCAATGCATTCGGTTAGTTAACGGTTGCACTCTGAAGAATAAAGAAATGCACTACAGAGTGCCGTGTGTGGTGTGGTCATTTGCATGCTACCGGGCTGGGGAGGACGCTACTATTTGCCACTCCAGCCGATGCAAGGCTTTCAAAGAAGGTGAAGGCCCTACGGAAAGTTCAGTCACAGTCAGCCCGAAACCTGCTGGTAAGGTCGGAAGAAGAGGTACTGCACTGCAACATAACACAGAGGCAGCACACATACAGTACATAGGTAGCAACAACCAGGTACAGAGAAGAACAGAAAGATGCGAAAGCCAGGTGCAGAGAAGAGCGTCAATAGCAGAATCATCCAGGTGCCACAAAATGCTAAAGGCATTAAAGACCAGGTACGATGCAGAAGGTTGAGAGTGGTGACAATCATGAACAGGAGAGAAAACAGTTACTCACCGCCAAAGAGGAAAAAGAGGTCATGCAACACCAGATCGGCCACAACAACACTGATACAAACACACAGCTGGGACTTAGAGATGGTATGAATGGAGGAGGTCCAAGCAAGTAGCCAACGGCACCAGAGCAAGCCCTGCTCTCCACAGCAGGTAATCCCACAGGTGATTATGATGCTGCCGTGTTTTTAAAACCGCCGCTTGCATTCAATACTGCCAAAAAACAGAACATTGGCACCAGGTTGACTGCCTTGATCAAAAAATTCGACTATTTCATCGATGCGCTAGAAGAAACAAATGACAAAAAGATCATTAAATACTTAAAGAACCTTGCAGGTGACTGTGTGAAACAAGAGATAAAGAAAATACCACAAGCTCATGAAATGTCTTACCGTCAGATTCAGGCGACATTAAGAATCAAGTTCAATCCAATGCCGAACGTCGACTATGGAAGGTACATCTTCAACCAAGTCAGACAGCGAGCTGGAGAAATGGATGGATGTGTTTGCTGGAAGACTTGAGGCACTCATCAAACATTGCAAGTTCAATGAACTCAATGATGAAGAAGCCATCCGTCTCAGTCATCGATGGTTGCCTTTCCGACTCGTTCAGACGGCGTATGCTGCACGAGAAACTCAGTCAGGAGAAAGTGCTCATGGCTGCGAGAGCAGAAGAACGTGCAGATCGACAAGCTGCTGATATGGAAACTGGAGTAGCCCAGAGTGAATCAGCATTGAACATAAAAAGTGAGCAGAAAAAACAAGGTAGATGGCCATAAAGTAATGTCTCTGAGGAAAAAGAAATTGTGTTTCCGATGCAGATTCTCCTTTCCACACGAAGGTAAATGCCCGCCAATGGGCAACCATGCAAGGGTTTTGGAAAGGAAAACATTTGTCAACAGTTTTCAAAGCGAAAGAGAAAATGACTGTGTCACGTTGAGAAGAGAAAATGGATGCCCGAAAGTTCCAGAAATCCTCTAGCCATGCCCACAAGACCAAGAGGACACACCAATTGAGGCAAGTGGAAACTACACAAAGTCAATTGTCATCAAATTAATCTTCCAAAGGTTCTTCAAGCTCATTGTTGAACGACAGTGAAGAAGATGGCTGTGCGATGATGGTGTCGACTGGTGAATGATGTGAGCACGTGGGTTTGGCTTCATGCAGAGAAGAGCCCAAGTCCAAGTGAGAACGCCACGTTCCTTTGGAAATTGCCCAAGATCACATTAAAGGTGAATGGTTGCTCCATACCTTTTATAATCGATAGTGATGCATCGATAAACATCATGCTGGCAGGGAAGTACCCGCCCCACACCTTCGAAGACAAAGGTATACACTAACCCCGGGCAGAGTTGGCGGAGTGCCACTTCGCAGAGTTCCACGGAGTTGGAAAAAACTCCGCTCCACTCCCCTCCACCCTCCCTAATAAAAAATATAAATTAAAAAATGAAAAAAGAAAAAAGCACTTACCTCTGCTGTGGTGTCTTCGGGCTGCCCTCCTCCTCCCCGCCGTGGTCTCTCTCGCCATCTCCTCGTCCACATACATCTTGCAAGAACTGCACACGCATGCACGCACGTATGTCCGACATAGGGTTTGCGTGGGTGGACGAGGAGACAGCAAGAGAGACCACGGTAGGAGGAGGAGGGCAGCCCGGAGAAGCCACAGCAGAGGTAAGTGTTTTTTCCCTTTTTTTGTGGGCAGGGGCTGGCTAACTCCGCTCTGCTGTGGAGTCAGAGTTTTGCCTAAACTCTGCATTCTCAACGGAGCGCGGAGTTGGCAAAACTCCGCAAACTCGGCTGGCGGAGCGGAGTTCCTGCCCGGGTTTAGTATACACATGGGCTGCCTCCACTCCATTGCAAAGTCAAGGATCATTTGTAGCAACCATGCGACACAAGAAGGCAAAGATACAAGCACTGATTCATGTTCTTAAAGGTACTTCATCAAGTGCATGTTTACTCAGCTTCAGCACGGCTGCAGACGTGGGTCTGATTTCTATCAACTATAACAAAAATGCACATACAGACATAATAAGTCAGTTCCCATCATTATTTCATGGACTTGGAAAGCTTAAGACTATGAAAGTGCAACCTCACATCAATAAGGACATTCTCCCTGTTGCTCAACAACATCACTGAATTGTTTTTCACTTGCAGGAAGCTGTTGAGAAAGAACTGGAAACGCTGTTAAAACATATTATTGAACGCTCTACTGGTCCGACACCATGGGTTTCACCCATAGTGGTAGTGCCCAAAAAGGATAGGGGGGTGTCGTGCGCATCTGCGTTGACATGTGCAGAGCTAACAAGGCAATTGAGAGAGAATGACATCCTGGTCCGCACATTACAGATATGATTACACAGCTGAATGGTGCAAAAGTCTTTTCTCGTCTCCATCTGAACAAGGGGCATCATCAACTTGAACTAGAGGAAAACTGCAGGCACATTACCACCTTTATGACCCATACTGGCTTGTTCAGATATAAAATACTAAGTTTTGGGGTCAGCTGCAGAACTTTTTCAGGATGTCACTCACCGCATAATACAGCCTGTCACACATGCTTTAATCATAGTGATGCTATACTGGAATTTGGGGCCACACAAAAAACATGACAAAGCCCTTCTACAAGTATGCCGCTTGCTGGCTGATGCCGGTCTCAATTTCGAATGCAGAAAAGTGTGAGTGTAACAAAATAAAACCCAAATTCTTTGGGCATATTTTCTCTAACAAAAGGGATGACACCAGATCCAGCTAAAGTACAAGCCTTGTTGTCCACTACTCCGCCACAAGATGTGACCATTCTGCGATCCTTCCTTGGCATGGCCAGTTACTGTTCCAGGTATATTTGTCATTTTGCCACAGTCAGTGCACCGTTGAGAGACTTGACAAAAAAGAACGCTGTGTTCAAGTGGTAACCTGAATGAGATCGAAGCTTTAAGAAAATGAAACATGCAATTGAGAACGCTACTGAAATGGCCTATTTTTATCCAAACCTTCATACTGAGATTGTAGTAGATTCCAGCCCCGTGGGGTTGGGTGCAATTCTTGAACCCAGCACAGTGGATACAACAACTCTCAAATGCACATTGTGATTTATGCAAGCAGGAGTCTGTCGCAAACCGAACGTGCTTATTCCCAATCTGAGAAAGAAAGTCTAGCTGTGGTGTGGGCTTGTGAACACTTCCATGTATTTGTATACGGAAAAATGTTACCCTTGTCACTGACCACCAAGATTTACTTACTATTTTTGGGAATCCCAAAACAACGCAGCATCCATTAATTATATCTGATCTCTCGAAGCAGGTGTGGCAGAGGATTGCAGTTGATTTCTTTGGACCCCTTAACAATGGACATCCTCTAATGGTAGCTGTTGACGAGGACTCATGATTTCCTCTGGTGAAAGACCTGTCATCAACCACACATGACAAAGTAATTGGGACATTAAATGGCAATACTAACATGAATGTCAACCATCAGAAAAGTACTGCTCTCTGGCCAAAGGCCAACAGCATTAACGAACGCTTCATGAGAACCCTAAAGAGAGCAGTTCAGCACTCTGCGCTAGAAGGAAGTGATCTCGAATCGGCCCTATGTTCAGCCCTTCTTGCCTACCGATCAACTCCTCATTCCAATACAGGGGAAGCCCTGCCACCTTGATGTTTGGGAGAGGCATGGGAACCAAAGTGCTGCAATGGACCACTCAGAGGTGGACAGATACGGACGAGATCCGTATGAAGGATTCTATGCACAAGTCCAGAATGAAGACCTAGGCTGATAGACGCCGATGTGCTCGGGACACGGTTTTTAAGGAAGGAGACCACGTCCTGGTGAAGCAAAAACAGAAACGCCAGTCTGATGCTCTGTTTTATGCTGAACCACTGAGGGTTGTCACAAGCAAAGGACATATGGTGACCACTCAATATCCTGGAAAGTCCATCACAAGAGATTCATCGCACTTCAAGCACTTACCTTGATGTTCATCAGCTCCAGATGTCAGAAGCGAGACCTGCCCACCGGAAAGTCCGGAGAGCCCACCTCCTACGCCTACCTCTGCATCCCTGGTGTCTGAGGCAGGCCCTGCTCCCAGTTCTGGATCAAACCCTGTGGAGGTCCGGAGGCTGTTGAAATTTCAGGCCCCTCTCGATTTCTATCTTTTGGAAACAATTGAAGAAAGCTTGATTGTAATTTTCTTTCAAGATCAAATCAATATTATTTTTATCCATTCTCATGGGATCCCTAAAAGGAGCGGGGCCCATAGGCCGGGGCCTACTTTGCCTATTGGGTAATCTGGAACTGCCTGCTCCTCCACTTCGTCAACCTCACACAACTAGGTTTCGAAGACTGGTTCAAGCACCTTGACGACTCATTGAGGAACTATGATGTGTATGTGTAATATATCCACTTTTTATTTAACAGAGGGGGAGATGTAGTGTCTTGTAAATATGTATATTGGGACCCTTCTGGTCACTGATGGACTCCGTAGAAGAATGACGTAATTGTTTGGGTGTGTCTGGGTGTGGTTAATAAAGTTCATGATGCAATATGTATGGTGAGTTAACAGTTGCACTCTAAAGGGCTGGGGAGGATGCTACAGGCCCCAATGGGGCAGGTGCACTCTCTGACCTGAACACCGATAGACCCCAATGGGGCAAGTGAACTCTACGATGTGAACGCACCATAGGCCCCAATGAGGCAGGTGCACTCTATGACCTGAACACCAACAGACCCCAATAGCAGGTGAGCTCTTTGACCTGAACATGAATAGACCCCAAAAGGGCAGGTGCACTCTCTGACCTGAACTGCAACAGACCCCAATAGCAGGTGAGCTCTCTGACCTGAACACCAATAGACCCCAAAAGGGCAGGCGCACTCTCTGACCTGAAAACCAACAGACCCCAATGTGGCAGGTGCACTCTCTGATGTGAACGACCATAGGCCCCAGTGGGGCAGGTGCGCTCTCTGACCTGAACACCAATAGTCGCCAAAGGGGCTGGTGCACCCTCTGACCTGAACACCAATAGACCCCGATGGGGCCGGGAGCTCTTTGATCTGAAGACCAATAGACCCCAATGGGGCAGGTGAACTCTCTGACCTGAACACCAATAGACCTCAATGGGGCAGGTGAACTATCTGACCTGAACACCAATAGACCCCAATGGGGCAGGTGAACTCTCTGACCTGAACACCAATAGACCTCAATGGGGCAGGTGCGCTCTCTGACCTGAACACCAATAGACCCCAATGGGTCAGGTGAACTCTGACCTGAACACCAATAGACCCCAATGGGGCAGGTGCTCTCTCTGACCTGAACACCAGTAGACCCCAATGGGGCAGATGCACTCTCTGACCTGAACACCAATAGACCCCAAGGAGGCAGGGGAGCTCTTTGACCTGAACACCAATAAACCCCAATGGGACAGGTGCACCCTCTGACCTGAACACCAATAGACCCTAATGGGGCAGGTGCTCTCTCTGACCTGAATACCAATAGACCCCAATGGGGCAGGTGCTCTCTCTGACCTGAACACCAATAGACCCCAATGGGGAAGTTGCGTTCTTTGACCTGAACACCAATAGACCCCAATGGGGAAGTTGCGTTCTTTGACCGGAACACCAATAGACCCCAATGGGGCAGGTGCTCTCTCTGACCTGAACACCAATAGACCCCAATGGGGAAGTTGCGTTCTTTGACCTGAACACCAATAGACCCCAATGGGGCAGGTGCTCTCTCTGACCTGAACACCGATAGACCCCAATGGGGAAGTTGCGTTCTTTGACCTGAGCAATACTCAGAGCTTAAGTTCTCTTTTCTTGTGCAATGTGATCCGGCACGGAAAAGCCATGCCAACTGTAAAGTGGCAAACCAGAATACTGCACACCTTTTTCCATCTTGGTTGAGTTGATTTAGATTAAAAATGATCTCCGATATTCAGTAAAAATCTTTGAAAAACGTTTTGCTTATCCCTGGTCATGTCATGGCGGTTGTAAAATAGTTAATTGGTCTCGCTGTGTCCAGGGGCGTAACCAGGGCTTTAACCCCTTTACCGCGGCGAACATTCCACCGCGGTGCGGCGGTTTAAAGGAGTGGGCGGGGCCGCGTCGGCCAACGGACGTGCGCAGCACTACCGAGGTAGTGCTCGCGACGGCCGTTGGCCGACGAACGCAGCGAAGGGGTTAAGTGGGACGGGTCCTGCCGGTGCTCAGCACCAACAGTTTTAAAAAGCAGGTGCTGAGACGGGTCCCTAGCGGGCTCTCCAATTTTGCCCTCACCCGCAGGGTGAAAAAAGAAACCTTAACTCTGCAGCAGCACTCTTCAAGGCCTTTGATGTAACTTCAAAGAGACTCGTTATAGTTCTTTCACAGTCTCATCCATTCAGAACTGAAGCATTTTCCATGTTCTATACAACGAAGCCATAGTTGTTGCTTATTTATCTCATGCAGCTAACAACCATTGACAAAGCCAATAGTCCTGGCTGGTTGTAGGTGTAATGTTACTTGTATTATATATCTGGATGCAATGACAGAAGCAGCAAAACAACAGTTTGGCGGCACACTATGCTATGCTCAGATTTTTAGCTTATGTTTTTAAGCCACGCTCATAATTACATCGGCCACGCCCCTTTGAGAGACCCCCCCTTCCCCCCAACAGTTTTTTGATCCCACTTAAAGCCCTGGGCGTAACACATGTATCGAAGGTACCCCTCCCCCACCCCCCACCCCAAACTGGTCAGGGTCCCCTGCCCTCTATGTAGGGTGACCAGGCGTCCCGGATTTGCCCAGACGGTCCCGGTTTTTCACCAGCTGTCCGGGCAAATTTCAGGAAATTTAACTCCTGTCCCGGTTTTTACAGAGGGCCGACTGAAAACGGTGGGAGGTGTTTTTTGATGTTTTACAAAGTAGGGATAGTTATCAGTTATTTCAAGAAAGCAATTTAATTAACAGGCAAGCTACTGGGTTTAAAAAATTGCATTTTATGTATTATTCTAACTGCCTGTTCTGTACTTTTCTGCTGAGGAGCGCTGTCATTCTGTCCGCTCGCTTGAAGTAAAATTGTAGTCCTTCTTCTATTTTCATTAAATGTCCCGGTTTTTGGCTTTAAAATTCTGGACACCCTACCTCTATGGGGCTCCCATTGCAAAGCACAATGAATAACCGTGAGACATGGGACACTCAGGGGGGCCTCTACACATTCTGTAGAAGGTCCCCATCAGTTTGAAGGGCCCCATCAGTTTGCCTCGGTCTCCCAAGAATCGACGGCTCAGGTGCGCTCCACACCACGTCTATTGACGCTTGAGTTAAGGAAGCCCCGCCCACCGGCCGCCCCTGCTTCCTGTTGCACAATGTCCGTTTTCACAAGGTCACCCCAGCTAATTACAAACAACGAGTGCAGGGAAACGATTCTCCTTTTGTGAGAGCTAAAAATATAAATGTTACGGATGATTTATTGTGTGTGACAGCAAAGGATGCTCCGGCAGCGAGGATGAGCCTCTGCTGATGAAGGAAGTGAGGGTGATTGGTTCAATCTCAGGGTACAAACGCACCAATAAGGAACCGTTCCTGATGCAGGAAGTGAGGGTGATTGGTTCAAACTCAGGGTACAAAACGCTAAGGAGGGACCTCTCCTCATCAAGGAAGTGAGGGTGATTGGTACAATCTCAGGGTACAAATGCATCAATGAGGAACCGCTCCAGAAGCAGGAAGTGAGGTGTGATTGGTTCAATCTCAGGGTACAAAACGCCAAGGAGAAACCGCTCAACATGAAGGAAGTGTGTTTGATTGGTTCAAATCTGGGTACAAATGCACTAAGGAAGAACCGCTCTTGAAGCAGGAATTGAGGGCTGATTGGCTCAATCTCTGATTAAAAACACACAAAGAATGAACCGTTCCTGATGCAGGAAGTGAGGGGTGATTGGTTCAAACTCAGGATACGAACGCACTAAGGAGGAACTGATACTGATGCAGGAAGCGAGGGGTGATTGGTTCAATCTCTGGGTACAAGCGCACTCCAGAGGAACCGCTCCTGATGCAGTAAGTGAGGGGTGATTGGTTCAATTTCTGGGTACCAGGGCACCAAGGAGGAAACGCTCCTGATGTAGGAAGTGAGGGGTGATTGGCTTAATCTCTTCGTAAAAGCGCACTAAGGTGAAAACGCTCCTGATGCAGAAAGTGAGGAGTGATTGGTTCAATCTCTGGGTACAAGCACACTAAGGAGGAACCGCTACTGATGCAGGAAGTGAGGAGTGAATTGTTCAATGTCAGGGTAGAATATGCAAGGAGAAACCGCTCCTGATGCAGGAAGCGAAGGGTGATTGGTTCAATGTCAGGGTACAAACGCACCAAGGAGGAACCGCTCTAGATGCATGAAGTGAAGGGTGATTGGTTCAATGTCAGGGTACAAATGCACCAAGGAGAAACCACTCGATGCAGGAAGTGAAGGGGGATCGGTTCAATCTCTGGGTGCAAACATGCCAAGGAGGAACTGCTCCTGATGCAGGAAGTGAGGAATGATTGGTTCGATCTCTGGATACAAGCGCACTCAAGAGGAACCGTCCCTGATGCAGGAAGTGAGAGGCGATAGGTTCAATCTCAAAGTAAAGTGAGGGGTGATTGTCAAACTCAGGGTACAAACTAGACAATGATTAACCACTCCTGATGCAGGAAACGAGGGGTGATTGGTTCAATCTCTTGGTATAAGTACACTAAGGTGTAACGGCTCCTGATGCAGGAAGTGAGGAATGATTGGTACAATCTCTGGGTACAAGCGCACTCAAGAGGGATCGCTCCTGATGCAGGAAGTGAGGGGTGATTGGTTCAATCTCTGGGTACAAGCGCACTCAAGAGGAACCGCACCTCTGCAGGAAGTGAGGGGTGATTGGTTCAATCTCTGGGTACAAGCGCACTCAAGAGGAACCGCACCTGTGCAGGAAGTGAGGGGTGATTGGTTCAATCTCTGGGTACAAGCACACTCAAGAGGAACCGTTCCTGATGCAGGAAGCGAGGGGTGATTGGTTCAATCTCTTGGTATAAGTACACTAAGGTGGAACGGCTCCTGATGCAGGAAGTGAGGAATGATTGGTTCAATCTCTGGGTACAAGCACACTCAAGAGGAACCGCTCCTGATGCAGGAAGTGAGGGGTGATTGGTTCAATCTCTGGGTAAAAGCGCACTCAAGAGGAACCGCTCCTGATGCAGGAAGAGAGGGTGCTTGGCTTAATCTCTTCGTAAAAGTGAACTAAGGGGGCGTGGCCTGGACTCCGATGGAGTAAGACGCACGCTGCTGGTGCTCCGTCTCCCGAGGCCGGCCTGAGGAGTTCCTGGGGGCATTTATAGCGCGGGGGCACGGTCGGTGTCCCCCCCAACATCAGCGTTGGCCCGGTGATCGCTTGGAACAGGAGGGGAACTCCCCCCCTGTGAGCCGGACTGCCGAGCGCGACGACGGGAAGAGCTGGGCCGCCATCTTGGAGTGGTTGGAGTCCCTGGGGTGTGGCGGAACGAGGGCTTACGAGTGTGTGGCGGCGGTGGAGCCGCGCCCGAAGAGCCCAGGGGGACCCGCGGTGAAGACGGAGCCTGCCGCCGGGTGGGCCCCGGCCCGGGACTGCGAGGAAGTGATGCCTGCGGCGCCGGAGCGGCCCACTGCAAGGGACCGGCCCGCCATCTTGCATCGGGCGGCACGGAGGGGACCCGACGAGGCCGGAGTAGGGAGCCGGGGACTGCCGAGGGCCTGCGGAGGGGGCGACTGAGCGGCGGCCTGGCACTGGCCCCACGAGCTGCTACGAGCTGCGCCCAGAAAGGTGAGCTGGGGGCTGGAGCGGGCCTTCTATTCCGTTGAGGACCCGGTTGACCGGCGGCCGACTGGGGTCGGAGAGCGAGGGCGCCCTGGGAGTGCCCGGTGCCTTCCTGAGGTGAGGAGCTGTGGCTGCGGCCTACCGGAGTGCGGGCTGAAGCAGACGGCGGCCTTGTGTGTCTCGCCCCGGGTCGGGGGCGGCAGTCTGTGAGGGGGAGCCCTCTGCAGCTTCAGGAACGGTGGACTGTCTGCGGCGGTCGCCCACGACTGGGGGTGGGTCTGAGGCGGCCTGCTCCCAGCGCTGGGTTGGGACCTGCGAGCCCTGCGGTGGCTGATCTCTGAACTTAGGGCAGAGCCAGGGGACAGTGTGGGAACCTCCCTCCTTTGGTGGCCCGGTGCCCCAGATTAGTTGCCGTGGAGTGACAGGCTGTGGCTTGGGAGATATACATTGTGGAGACCCCTCACCCGCCCCATTATCTGCGGGGGGCCTGTTCATGGAAGGAATCGGTGGGGAACAACGGCAGGGGCTGAATTATCCTGGGTGGCTCTACCTATTCGCTTGCCAGCACTGAGCGCCTTGAGTGACCACCCTCCGCGGCGGGGGGGAGCCCGGTGGAGGACGGGGGAGACCGGAGCTGCTCCGCGACCTGCACCAGCAGTATGACAAAGCCCAGAGGGGGAAGGCCCGCAGCGCATGGCTCCACTAAAGACGCCTCGGTTAAGGAGCTGTGGAGTAGAGGTGCATCATCGTCGCGCCCAGAGTCCCCTACGATGGCGTCAAGCCAGGCCGACCCTGACCGGGATACCATTACACAGGCAGTGCTGGCTACCTTCCTACAGGAGATAAAATCAGAGATCTCATCCCTCAAGACGTACATGTCAGAAGTTCGTCGAGATGTCGCTGATCTGGGCAACCGGGTTGATGACATTGAGCGCACAGTGGATTCCAGAACTGAGGATCTTGAGGAGTTGCGGCGGCGTGTTCTCTCGCTTGAAGACCAGAATGTGGAGTTGCAAATGAAACAGGAGGATTTAGAGAACCGGAGCCGCCGGAATAACCTCCGCATACGAGGTGTTCCGCGGGGCGCGGAGGGAGAGGACATTCTTACCTATGTTGCTGACCTCCTTCAAGCTGTTCGAGGTGACGATGATATCTCCCCCCCGGCGCTGGACCGGGCCCACCGGGTCGCTCCCCCACGAGGTAACTCCAACCTGGTCCCTGACATACTGACTAGGGTGCATTTCTATGCGGAAAAGGAGGCAATTCTCAAGGCCTCGAGGAGTGCTACAACACTGGAATATAAAGGTCACACCATCCAAATCTTTCAGGACCTCTCGCCCCTCACTCTCCGCCGCCGTCGAGATTTTCAACCGGTGACATCCAAGCTAAAGGCATTGAACGTCAAATACCAATGGGGCCACCCTTTTGCTATAATCTTCCAGTGGGAGGGCCGGCGGAGATATATGCGGTCTCTGAACGAGACGCTTAAACTGCTTCATATTTCGCGAGACTCTCAGCCGCCCTCCCCTGTACCTGCGGACTCGGCCTCACAGATATCGCTGCGCCCTGAATGGTCTAAGGTGAGGCGTCAGGGTTCAGGATCCTCCGGGGCCAACTCGAGTTCCAGTCAAGCCAAACAGGATATAATTCGCCACCTGAAAGCATTGGAGGAGCCGCATATGCAGCCAGCGGGGGCTCGCAGTCCGGGGCCCGCAACATCCGAGGTCCTGGTTATCGAGAAATGACGCGGGACTGGGTCACTCAGACGGAACTTTACCACGGTCAGACTCCTGTCTCTGTCTTGTTCCTTCCAACCTGCTCTCGGTACTTGGGGCGGATCTTGGCTTTGGCGTGTGCCTGAGCGCGGAAGGTCCCACAGAAATATTGCCTGAGGAGCCCTAGCTGGACCATGTCCTCGGTGACCATGGTAGACCAATTCTTCTCATATGCTCTGGACTCCTCCGCGAAGGGCACCTGAAGTTACCGCGATCCGGAGAGGGCCATTGGATAAGGCTCACCCACCGCACCAACCCTTCGTCGATAGCTAAGTTCTTTCTTGTTACTGCTGGTTGCTATGTTTTCTGTTATGCTATGCCTCTCCTTCCAGGTGCCCTACGAGACTATGTAAATGTTTTATTGTTGCCTGATGGCTAATGAATCTCTGTTTGGCCGCTTTCCTTTAGATACCGGCATGCTGGGCGGGATCCCCCGGGGGGCCGGTGGCTTGCTGGGTGTTGGCGCTGCCCCTCCGTGGGTGGCTGGGTCCCCGGGCCCCCTCACGGGAGTTGGGTGGGGGCGGTGGCCGTGCGGGCTCCCTGGGTCTGGGTCCTGGGGCTCTCCTCCCGCTGCTGTCCCTGGGTGGGGGTGGGGGTGGGGATGCTGACGCGGGGCCGGTCTGGCCGCTCTCCCCCCTGCCAACCCTTATCACCCAGACTTACAGACTAATAGCGGTCCCTTTAATAAGACTCTAGTTGTGTATGTCCTCGGACTCATGCCGTCCCTGCCATCCTCTGTGCTGATCGTGAGCCGAGCCCTTCTTGCTCCCCCGGGCCTTTCCCATGATGAAGACAGTGAGCCGGCCTCGGGGGGCGGATGCTAACCCTTTCTTTCGGCCTCCACGTTCCCCCACCTCCATGTCCGTAGTCCCCAGGAGGAGTGACTTCCTTAAAGCCGCCCTGGTTCTCACCTTTGGGCTGCTTCAGGACTGGACTGGATCCCTTGGGCCATATTGGCAGACTAGTAGATGGTTTATTCTTACTCTTTTTGTCTTTCTGTTCTACTTTTCCTACTACCTTTTCATCTTGACTCACTGGCTATGTGGGGGGGGGGCTGACCTGCGGGGGATTGGATTGGCCCCCTGGCGGAGCATCCTGAGAAGGCCGGGGGTGACGCGGGCGTGGGCAGAGGGGGATGAGACTATCCATGCTTTGTGCATGAGTATGGCAAGACTGTTTATTGGGCGGCACATACCTGCGGGGAGGAGGCAGGTAGAGAGCGTGATCGTGCTTGAGCGTATTCCATTCGAATTGATCAATGTCTCACCTTAAATGTTTAACACTTAATGTCCGGGGCTTAAACTCGCCGAACAAGCGACGGCAAATATGGAGATACCTTCTTTTAAACGATCCAGATATCATTTTTTTACAGGAGACCCATCTCCTCCGTGGAGACTCCCCCCGCATGCGCCATCCCAGGTACCCGTTGCAGGCATGGGCCTCTGCACAAACAAAGACAGCAGGGGTGGCAATTTTGGTCAAGGCGGACCTCTCGGTGCAGATCGTCCGCAAGGTGCGAGATGGAGAGGGGCGATATCTTAAACTGGGAGTCACGATTCAGGGCAGGGCCCTCACCCTATTCAATGTTTATGCGCCTAATCAGGCGCAGGACGCTTTTCTTAGAGATCTTTTTCGCCTCCACCTATCCCAGGAAGAAGACCCCATCATACTCGGAGGAGATTTTAACCTGGTGTGGGACCCCGAACTAGACCGCACTGCCCCTCAATACCAGGGCATAGGGGCTATGTCAGCTTCACTTAAGCAGGATATCACTGCGATGGGCCTGGTAGACGCCTGGCGATACCGGGAGCCGGAAACTCGGGATTACTCCTACTACTCCCATGTCCACAGATCATATTCCCAAATAGATTTTTTCTTTATCTCCCTCTCACTGGCTCGCTCTCTGGCAACTGCAGTGCTTTCGGACATCTCGGTGTCCGACCACGCGCATCTAGAACTCAGCTTCTCCGGGATAGGCAGACCTCCGGGGACTTCCCCTCGCTGGCGTCTCCCCCAGGTTTTGAGAGACCCAGTGGATGTAGCGGAACTAAGGCAAGCCATCCAAAACTACTTTATTCACAATGACCTGCCGGGTACTCCCATCCCCTTTTATGGGACGCTTTTAAAGCCACGATTCGGGGCACCATCACATCTATCTCTATAGCCCGTAAACGAGAGGCTAGATTAGTGGAGGACGCTCTTGGCCGTGATATTAAAGCCTTAGAAAGACAAACGCATTTAGCGTCATCGATGGCCGCAAGGCGAAAGCTGGCTTCTCTCCGGGGACAGCTTAAAGCTCTCCGGGTAAATAAGGCGGAAGGCTCGCTCCTGGCTCTGAAGCAAAAATTCTATGGGGGAGGGAACAAGGTGGGTTCTATGCTGGCGCGGCGTCTCCGGGCCCAGATCTCCCGAGGTCACATTGCCCGCATTGCTAAACCCGGCGGAGGATGGGCTATTTCGGAGCGGGACAAACAGATGGCATTTAGGGAGTTTTTCACTACTCTATATGGGGAGGGCGATGTGTGCCCCGCTGGCCCATCCTCCTTTTTGACATCCTACGAGTGGACACCGTTAAGCCCCCACCTTCGCGACCAACTGGAGGAGCATATCACGGCGGAAGAGCTCTCGACAGCGCTAAAGAGTATGCCAGTCGGGAAATCCCCGGGTCCTGACGGCCTCACATTAGGTTTTTATCGTCTCTTTCTCCCGGAACTCCAGGACCAGCTCTTGCGCCTTTTTAACTCGTTTGCAACGGCCGGGTCCGTCACCCCAACGATGGCTGAGGCGGAGATTGTTCTGATCCCAAAGCCCGGAAAGGATCCTACCGCATGCGGCTCGTTCCGACCTATATCTCTACTTAACGTAGATGCTAAAATATACACTAAGATATTGGCGCTACGCATGGCACCCCTTCTGCCTGGTCTGATTGACCCTGACCAGGTGGGTTTTGTACATGAACGCCAGGGAGCAGACAACGTGCGTAGGGTAGCTCATCTGGTTCAAAAGGTCCGCCACCGGGGAACTCCCGCCCTCCTCCTATCCCTGGACGCGGAGAAAGCTTTTGACCGGGTTGACTGGGCTTTTCTCCGGGCGGTCCTGCACCGCATAGGTCTCGGTCCTCTCATGATAGCCCGCATTATGGCCCCCTATTCCGCCCTTAAGGCGCGGGTACGCATCAACGGCACTTTAACCCCGTCCTTTCCCATTTGCAGAGGCACCCGCCAGGGCTGCCCACTCTTGCCGCTGCTCTTTGTTTTGTCAGTGGAACCCTTGGCGATTGCCATCAGGCGGTCGGAGGAAATTCGGGGCATTCGCATGGGGGGAATGGACCATAAGATAGCTCTATTTGCGGACGACCTTCTGTTAATGCTCACTGAGCCGTTGACCTCCCTCCCGACACTCCTGGATCTTCTGTCTCTCTTTGAGCGAACATCGGGCCTTCGAGTTAACCTTTCCAAGTCGTGTGCGCTTAACCTAACTCTCCCCTCCCGGTTGCTTGAAGAAGTGCAAAACATCAGTCCCTTCCGCTGGGCTCCTGCCTCTATCCGGTATTTGGGCATTAATATTACAGCTGATCTTAACACCTGGACACAGGCTAACTGGCCGGTAAATAGGACTTCCATGCGGGCGGACCTACGCCGTTGGCGGTCGTTGCCCCTGTCCTGGTTGGGACGCCTTAACGCGATTAAAATGTCCCTATTACCAAAGGCCCTATACCTCTTTCAGACACTTCCCACGCCAATCCCACACAACGATATCCTGAGCTTCCAGAGGGAAATGGTCGGCTTTATTTGGGGAGGGAAGCGGGCCCGCCTATCGACTAAAGTCCTGATGCTACCAAGAGATCGAGGGGGGCTGATCTGCTGTCCTATTATTGGGCCTCCGACCTGCGGTATATCTCGGAATGGTCCGTAAGAGCTAGTGAGAAGCACTGGTTCCACATAGACCGCGCTGTGGCGTGCCGTCCGCTTTGGGACCTGGCATGGTTGCATAGGTCTGCTAGACACCCCAGTGCCTATGTCGCTACTCCTACGCGCACAGTGCTGGAGATCTGGGACAGGATTGCGGTTCCCCGACACCTTACTACCTTCCCTTCTCCTCATACGCCGGTCTTACTTAATACAGATTTTCGGCCAGCGTCTCGCCCATCTGAATTTCCACACTGGGCGGCAGGTGAATGTCGCATCAAAGAACAGCTTTTCGAAGGAGAAGTTTTTAAAACTTTTGACCGATGTAGAGCGGATTTTAATCTCCCCAAAACGGTGTGACTGGAATATTTTCAAATTCGCCACTGGCTGCGGGCCCCATTGTACACTGAGGGCGCCACGCGCCAGCTTACGCCTTTTGAACGTCTGGTGCGATCGTTTGATGGTTCTAAGGGATTAATCTCCCGGACCTACAAAGTACTTCAATCTTCTCAGGCGATACTCCCTCTCACGTATCAAAACCATTGGCACAGGGATCTTGAAGAGGATGTCACCCTGGAGCGATGGGCGCAGCTATGGCGAAACATACGGTGTATCCTTAAATCGATAGCTCAACAGGAGTCTGCGTACAAAATAATGACGCGCTGGTACTACACCCCTCTTAGGCTCCAACGCATGTTCCCGAGCTGTACCCCGGCCTGTTGGAGATGTTTGAAATCTCGGGGCTCCTTCCTCCATATTTGGTGGGAATGCCCATTGATCCTACCTTACTGGGAGGACATCCTCGGCCGAGTCAAAACAGTGGTTGGATACCCCTTACCTAGCGATCCAGGAGTGATAATCCTGGGTCTCCGCCCTACCTCGCTAAAAGCTATGAAACCGGCGGATTGTCGCCTGATATTTCAAATGCTTACTGCTGCCAAGCAGGTCATTGCCGTACATTGGAAAAAAACATGCACTCCTCCGGCCTCAGTGTGGATTACACGGCTGTGGCACGTAATGGCCATGGAACTTCTGACGCATCGGCTGGCGCATACAGACGCTAATTTCCAGCGTACTTGGCAGCCCCTTATCCACTATTTAACTCGGTTGGAACATGCTCGGTATGTACCTCCGCGCTTGCGCGCCCTGCAACTCTTTGAAGATCCTCTCCTGCCCAGGGGAGTCCCTCCCGATGACAGTCAAGATTGATATGCTCTGCCCCAGCCCTGCGCTAAGCTCACTACCCGTTCCGATATGGGTGGCGCCCCCCCCGGGGGGTTGCTCGCTCCGTCCCGGGCTCTCTCCCCCGTTCATCCCGCATCGACAGCCAACCGGAGAGTTAAGTTCTTTCTTTGCCCCTTCTTTTTTCCTGTCTTCCACTCTTTCTCTTCTGGGTCACATTTTTCTTCACATCCCTCGGGATGGGCATCCCAACCTGTTCCCAGTGCAAATCCTTGTTTGACGCGGGTGGTACCTCCCGAATAGGGGGTCCGGGGGGGGGGGTGGGCGCAGGACTGGCCAGTGCCACAGCTGACCGCGGTGCTGCTTATTCGCATAATACTCACCCCCTATTCGCCGAAGGAATTAAACCTCCCATACATGGGGGCCTCCTGCCGGGGGAGACTCGTGATACAAGGCCGCCCCGTCCAAATACACCTGTGGGGACGTAGCGTTTCACGGGGGGCTCCTGTGTGAGGGACAGGTTCGAACAAAGATATTACTATGTCGCTCACTTATATGCATAGTGTAACAAATGTATGTAATGGGTGGGGTACGACTACGCTCCTGTCATACTGCTGTCAGCTCCCCCGACGCGGCCGGCCCCAAATGGGGTTGTAGGCGGCTTGCTGTGTGCTCCCTCCCCCCCTCCCTCCCCGAGATTAGCTTTTGACTGGCACTGACAATTGCGCTGCCGGCCCATTTGGGATGTAGGCAGTACGCTGTGTATGTGGCCTTTCTATCTTCCAATAAAGGTTTTTGAAAACTCAAAAAAAAAAAAAAGTGAACTAAGGAGGAACCCCTCCTGATGCAAGAAAGGATGGTGTGATTGGTTCAATCTCAGGGTACGAGCACGCCAAGAAGGAACCGCTCCTGATGCAGGAAGTGAGGAGTGATTGGTTCAATCTCAGGATACAAGCGTACTAAGGAGGAACCGCTCCTGATGCAGGAAAGGATGGTGTGATTGGTTTAATCTCAGGGTACAAGCACGCCAAGAAGGAACCGCTCCTGATGCAGGAAGTGAGGAGTGATTGGTTCAATCTCAGGATACAAGCGTACTAAGGAGGAACCGCTCCTGATGCAGGAAAGGATGGTGTGATTGGTTTAATCTCAGGGTACAAATGCACAAAGGTAAAACTGCCTTGGCTACTTCCCAGTCATCTTCATTTTTTAAAGTTTGTTATGAGGCAAACCTCACAATGTAAGGACTGGGACGAGGAAGACGAACGAGGAGGTAATACTCTAATGCAGGGAGAAACATGGAAATTGGTTTACTCTCAGGGTACAAACCCTCAAAGAGGAACCACGTCTGATGCATAAAGCAAATGGGCAATTTGTTTATTCTCAGGCACAAGCGTACAAAGGCGAAGCCACTTCTGATACCGGAAGCAAGGGGGGATTGGTTCATTCTCAGGGCACAAAGCTGTCAGTAGGGTCCCGTCCAGATGCAGGAAGCAACAGGTTAAGTGGTTGACCTTAGAGTAGAACGACCTGCTTCTCGTGCAGGAAGGATGGAGTAACTGGTTCAATCTCAGGGTACAAGCACACTAAGGAAGATCCCGCTACAAATGCAGGAAGCGCAGGGGTAGTTGGTTCTTTCTCGGGGGGAAAAAACTTGCTAGAAAGTGACCCCTTAGCTACTGACACCCATGTGCCACCAGTTACCGAGGCTCGCATATTAAAAGCAAGGGAGTATCCGGAAAAATAATACACACTCACTTTGTACTGTATCCCGAGTGATTCTGCATGAGTGAGTGAGGCTCAGTCCTGCACTCATTCTGTTACTTTCCAGAGGAAATACTGAAAACAATGTGGGCGAATTGTGCCATTTACACTTGCCTTGTCAGTGAATTTGATCGTTCATATTGTCTTTTCTCCTTCCTTCTCTAATCCATCCTCCTGTATCTTCATCCACCCATTGTTCTATCCATCCATGCTTCCATTCACCCATCCATCTGTTCATCTACCCCTCCATGCTTGCATCCATCCATCCACCCATCCATCAATCCATCTATACATTCATGCGTGCATCCACCCATCCATGCATCCATCCATCCATCCATGCATGCATCCATCATCCATCCATCCACTCATCCACCCATCCATGCATGCATCCATCCTTCAACACATCCACCCATCCATCCATGCATGCTTGCATGCATCCATCCATCTATTCATCCACCTATCCATGCATCCATCCACCCATCCATCCATCCATGCACACATCCATCCATCCACCCATTCATGCATCCATCCATGCAGCGATCCATCCATCCACGCATCCATCCATCCTCTTTATCCATCAATCATCCTTCTTTTCACCATCTCTCTACCATTCTCTCCATCATCCAACCCATCTCTCCATCATTCCATCTACCCAAACATCCATCCCTGCATCTCTACATCCAACCATCCATACATCCTTCTCCTAGTCTACCCCTCCCTTCCTTGCTTCCTTTCCTACCCTCTTGATGCATTTTCCCCCCACCCACAGCTTCATCTTTCAATCGTATTTATACTGTTATGTTTGAAGACCCATTTTTCTAAATCAATTGAAACAAAACACTCTAAAGGTTTTATGTCACATACACTGCCCAGTGGCACCCACCCACTCAAACTGCTAAAGGGGAAGAGCCCTGGTTTAAAGAGCACCTCCAGCCATTCAAAAAGTAACAAGTCTCCAATGCATAACCTGAGGGGGTTCCAGACAGGTGATGGCATGTCATGTTCCGTGACTGACAATCTTATGGATGGTGAAAGGGGCTGAGTTCCTCCCTACCAAATTACTGTGGAACTCACGGCCGATGGACCTTTGTTGCCTGCTGAGAAGTGTAGAGGGGAGAAACAATTCATTTAGACGGGATCACAATTTGTAAGAACTATGACTCTGAAGAATTACAGACTCCGAATTCCAAGTCAATGGGGTTTATTACAAAGCCAAAAACAACTGGATATACAAGCACCTTATCACGAGGTTGTAGAAATATATGGGAACTAATACAAATCCAAACCTACGGGCTAACTTTATACGATGAATCATAAACAGAATGACAATCTCCAGAAGCAGAACGCAGGCAATGATTGCCCCCACATCAAGTTCGGTCTTCATCTGCGGAGATTGAATAAAAAGTATTAGTCTATCCCTACACTACTACTATTGGGACATCCCTACTTAGCATTTCCCAGGCAAGATCAGGAAAAAGGTGTCAGTGCGTGAAGACTTCCTAAGAAGTACACTCACGTTGTATGGGTCAAGTAGCCAAAGCTACAGAGCTCGTTCTAAGATGCTCCTTCTCTCTCCTTCGATCTCCTCATCCTTTCTCCTGACTCCACCCCGGGACACTATCCCTAATACAAAACACAAAAACGTAGTACACGCCCAAGGATCACCTCATCTCGCTGGACACTTCCCATAGGTTATTTTCCATGCGGTGTCGGTGCTCCCAACTCCTGCCTCGATGACCTTGATTCCCAGGCCTCCCTCAATGAGAAAGAACACCGGCTCCCAATTATCACCTCTCTTCACCAAAATGTATCACATCCTCCCGAACCTAACTTCTCCTAAACAAAAGATGTTATTCTAACTAACAAAGATGACTTTCTCCACCTGCAACAGAAACGTGAGAACAGAACAGATTCAACATGCACATGAAATTTCTAACAGCCCTGTTCAGAGCCCTCAGGGAAAATTCAATTCAGGCCTACAGAAATCGGCCAACATAAGAGTGAAACACATAGGCCTTTCAAATACACACATAAGTGAACATTTCATCTAGGCCTTTCTAACTCATTACATTGCAAAAGCACAACAAATTCATTGTTAACTGTGAGCGACTTATGAAACCCTACACGTTAAATGCAATTTAGTCACATCTATGTGCAACTTCAATATGGTGCACGTTTAAATCATACACATCACGTCACATATAAGCAGTTTTGTGAGGCAAATGGCATCAAATACTATGGATTGCAATATTATAACATGAATGCTATGTTGTCTCTTTACATGACACAACATTTTCCTGCCGTTTACACTTTCACATGTTATTACCGAACACTTTCTAATGGTCAACTGTTAATATAACATAAGAGTATATGCGGGTGCGGACTATCAGTGATTATGATGCACCCCTACAAATTACAGAACACCATTGCACTCCATCAGTCCCCCCCTCTGATGACAAGTGTCATCACAACAATTCTCAACTCCCTGGAGAAAGAACCGACCTAAACAGAAGTTGTAGCCTGTCTTCCCTGTCGGAACTTCTCTAGGCTCTTGAGATTCTCATAGTGACTGTCCTGCAGTCTCTCCATTTTCCTTTCTCGCTCCCTAAGGGATCTCTCATCTTGTCCTGCCTTATGCCATTTGTAGGCCTTCACAAACCCCAACAATATAATCACCTCAAACCACAACTATGTTAATGGGCTTCAAGATATAACCAAGTATTCCCTTTCCAAGGCTTGCAAACCAACTTCCTACCTTCTGGATACCTTTCCCGACCTTGTCCCAAACACCCTCTGTTGCCAAATCATGTATCTCACTATGAATCTCAGTGATGTTACTTATATACTTCTTCAGATCTTTGCTGTTGTCAACTATATAAGTACAGCACTGTTGAACCCTCAGTATTTTACAGACTCCACCTTCTTTCGCTAGCAAAACATCTAAAGCAAGACGATTTTGCATCACCATAGCTCTTATCAACACTATCTCTCCATCTACAAGTAACAAAGATTGAGCTGCATTCGTTGACAACTTGTCCACAATAGTCGACAACCTTCTAATTTTAACATAATTGAGAACTACTCCTAGACTTGGTATCATCGCTCCAAATACATCTCCAACTATCTCTCCTGCACTTGTACCTCTTTTCTCTCTGTGATGCCTTCCACCTTCCAAGTGTCCTAGATCCTCAACATGATATATCTTGGGAAACACCACGGCTACATAACAAGTACCATACCAATTCAATGGCAATCGCACATAGGCATTTTTCCCACACATGAAGTACACATTGGGTACCACTTGCACCGTCTCCTGCAAGAACTTCTTTGCAGTTGCTTCAATCGTGAAGATGTGATCACATACACTCTGTCCCACATAGATATTATCATAATAGGTTTGTACCTGTCTAATGCAAAGCTTCCCCCTCTGTTCGAAATCTAAAGCTATTGGACCAGAACTCCCTCTTGCCTTGTGAGCTAATTCCTCCTTGGTCCATGCAGTTTTCCCCTCTCTACTGTTAGTCTTCACTGACAATTGTCTATATATCTATCTTCTACTAGATCTACAAATTTATTTTCTATGTCAGTTAACATACATGTCAAATTATGACGATGTGCATATGCAGTATCTAAGGTAACGGTAGGTATGAAATACTTTCCCACTCGGTCTTCTTGCTTATAATAATCGTACTTGTTCAGGTGCTTATAAGCTGAAACTTCTGAAAGCACCCTGTCATAATTTGAGAAATAACATTCATAATGTCCCTTACGTAAAACATACTAAGCAATAAACTACATGTAATACCATATGTCAAAGGAAGATGTTGATAACGAATACCTTCCGCCACAGATGCTGGCAACTGCATACACACATAGCAATCTCTCACATCCATCGTATTCCCATATTCATATAGCAGCTTGGCATAAGCATTAAGCGTGTAATCACCTTTGGACAAATCTACGTGTAACATGCGACTAGTCTGATCTAGCATAGCCTTTTCAGCTCCTACGATGCCCTCTTTTATGCTAGAAGTAACAGGTGTGGTTGTGCCCTTCACTTCCACCCCTTCAACTTCTGCATCATGTGAAATTTTTACAGAGACAATAATAACTACCGCTATTACTACTATCACTCCTACTATGAGTGTACCTATCACAAACTTAGACCTACGATTTGAATTTCCAGACTCCATCTTCGACTATCTGTTGGCACAGCAAGAGGATTAGCACAAAGTAATTTCTCTGCCCCTTATTGCTGTAATCCAGTTCAATACACTTTCTGAAGTTCTGGAAATATTTTTACAATTCGTTCTTCTCCTTTTATTTTTACAGTTCAAAAGACTTCCTTAGCCCTCTTTCTTCTTCTACTGAAAGTTCCCTAAATATATTCTTCTTCCACTCGGGCCTAAGTTATCTTCTCTTACAGCAAGCTTATTTACAGTTCACAGTTCAATCAACAGTCTCTTATAAGCTCGGGACCAATTTCAATTATGACACGTTGCAAAATTTCAAGACGAACAGCTTTGATTTCCTGAGCTGGTGGCTGATATCCAAAAGTTGGAAAAGACAAGTCTTGGAGGATCAAAACTCACACTTTGCTCAATATTGGAGGTCTTGGTACTGTCACTGTCAATACCCCCTCTATTTCCAGTCCAGGAACTATCAGCTCAATATCAATTTTCAGTTCAGGAGTCCTGCTGACCATTCGTGAAGACCTCAGCCTCCCGGTCCCCACTGCTCCCGGCATCAGTAGCCAGGTAAGTCCATTCTGGGGCGCCGTATCTCTGACAAGGCACCCTCACTCTTCTCGACCTTCTCAGACTCCCCTGTGTTTGTTCTGCGTCACTTAACTCTGATTCAAATGTTTCAGATACAGGGGCAAGATCTCTTTCAGGTGCGTTCCTCAGATTTAATCTCCTTTGC
The DNA here is from genome assembly GCA_963921515.1 of Calotriton arnoldi. Classification (NCBI taxonomy): domain Eukaryota; kingdom Metazoa; phylum Chordata; class Amphibia; order Caudata; family Salamandridae; genus Calotriton; species Calotriton arnoldi. The sequence continues at coordinate 1,240,055 of CAWUFW010005137.1, read as the reverse complement.
CTCCCAGGCCACATTTCCTCTGCAATCTCTGCCCTTCTTCTCTGCACCCAACCACCTTGCGCACCAGTTCTTTCGGCTGAGTCTGACTAAATACCGCTTGCAACGTTACCGTCTCCCTCAGAGTCAATACCTGGGCCTTGTGTAGCGTGACCCCCCTCAGCTTGCTCTGGTGGGCAACCAGCTTCGCCAGTAACCCTCACAGCTTGGCTTGTCCTCTCCTGTGGCCTCGCAACCACAGCTGGATTTTCGTCTTGGAGAGCTGTTTCTTCCAAGGGTTCTGAAACTCTGCAGGTGTGGGAGGCGTGTATCCTGTTCGGCAAGCCTCCACACTTTACAGCTGTGTTTGTCACTAGGATCACTTGATAGGGACCCTTCCAACGGGCATCAAGGCAACTCTTCCTCACATGCTTGCGAACGAGCACCCAGTCACCCGGACACAAGTCGTGGCCCAGGTCCCTCGAGGTCGGGCAGTCGCAGCTTCAACCTGGTGAGACACAGAACGGACCACGTCAGCCAGTCCTTTGCAATAATCAAGTATCAAATTGTCTGTGATATTTATCAAGGCTTTAGACAGCACTGCTGGCAAACGCATCGCCCTCCCCATTAAGATCTCGTGAGGCGAGAGCCCTGTCCTCCTGTCGGGAATACAACGGATACTCATCAACACCAAAGGCAATGAATCAGGCCATTTCAAAGACGTAGATCAACACACTTTTGCCATTCTCATCTTGAGAGTTACATTGATTTGCTCCACATTTCCAGATGCCTCGGGCCTGTAGCTACAATGCAGTCTCTGATCAACTTGTAAAGCGGCACAAAGCATCCTCATGATCTCACTATGGAAGTGTGTTCCTCTGTCCGACTCCAATGAAGTTGGAAATCCAAAACATGGTATAAGCTCCCTAAGCAATAACTTTGCTACTGTGAGACTATCACACCTCCTTGTCGGATAAGCTTCCACACACCACAACCAAAATGTACCTCAATCCATTGCTACTAGGCATCTCTATGAAGGCAATTTGGATCCTATTAAAGGGTCCCCTTGACCTCCCAATGTGACTCAATGCAACCACAGTCTTCTTTCCAGCATTCATCTGCTGACACGTAACATATCTGTGACACACTGCTTCAGCAAACGCACGAAACCGTAGATTGAACCACATCTGCCTGAACACTCGCAGCATGGCATCTCTTCCAATATGAACTGCTCCATGAATCTGCCTTGCCATAGGACTCAATACGTCATCTGGTAGCACAGCTCGACCACCAGCTGAAACCCAAATACCATCATCTCTTTTCTCACAACCTGCTTTAATCCAACCAGCTTCTTACTGTTCTGACACTTCTCCCTGCAGGCGCTTGAGCTCATCCCAAGTGTCTGCTATGGCTAACATCATGCTGAGCTCTGTTCTTTCTGGGCTCTCTCCAGTATATTCTCCTGTGAAAATGCACCCTTGTTCAGCACAGAAACGTGCAACTTCGTCCGCATACCTATTCCCCAGCGTGACAAAGTCTTCCCCTCTCCCCTGGGCGGCACATTTAACCACAGCAATCTCTTTTGGATGTTGCAAGACTTCCAGCAATTTCCTCACATATTCCCCATTCCTGATTGGAGATCCTGATGACGTTAAAAATCCCCTCTGTGACCATAGCTGTCTGAAGTCATGAACCACGCCGAAACCGTACTGGCTATCGGTGTAGATGGTGACTCGGATTTGCTCGGCAACCAAGCAGGCATGTGTCAGGGCAATGATCTCAGCCACTTGTGCGGAATATACTCCCTGTAAACAAGCAGCTTCCACAACTCCAGAAATGGTGCATACAGCAAATGCTGCACTCAAATGACCCACATTATCTCTTAGGCATGAACCATCTACAAAAAAGATTTCATCGGATTCAGGTAGAGGATCATTGACAATGTGAGGTCTCGGTTTGGTGCAAAGTTCAGTCACATCGAGACAGTCATGGTCCTCACAATCTTCACCATCAGTATTTGGCAAAGGCATTAAGGTAGCAGGATTTAATACAGAACATCTTTTCAGAGTCACATTCTCTGAGGCAAGTATGACCTGCTCATAGCGTGTGAGTCTGTTATTGGTCAGATACTGAGTCTTTGTTCTTGTCATCAGAAGCTCAACTGAGTGTGGAACATACACAGTTAAAGGGTGACCCATTACTATGCTCTCACACCTTTCAATGCTGACACCAGTTGCAGCAACGGATTTGAGACATCCGGGCAACGCTGAAGCTACCGGATCTAAGGTAGCTGAGAAGTAGGCAACTGGTCTGCAGACACTTCCATGAGTCTGGGTTAGTACTGACAATGCGCAACCTTCTCTCTCACAGCAAGACAATGAGAAGGACTTGTTGTAATCAGGCATTGCCAGAGCCGTAGCGCGACAAAGGCTTTCTCTCAGCTCCAAGAAGTCGATCAGACAGTCATTATCCCATGGTACTGGATCACCTATATCCTTGTGTGCCAACCTCTGCAAGGGCTTCGCCTTCAATGAAAAGTTGGGTATCCATTGACGGCAGTACCCAACCATTTTCAGGAACATCCTGACTTCTTTCTGTGTGGTAGGCGCAGTCATATTCATGATCACCTCAACACAGTCTGGTGACACCTTCCTCTTGCCTTTCTCAATTCGATGACCCAAATACTGAACCTCAGTCAGACAGTACTGTAATTTGCCTGGAGACACCTTGTGTCCATTCTCTGCTAGATGATTTAACAGTGCAACAGTATCAACCCTGCAAGCATCTTCCGTTGCAGACGCAATCAAGAGGTCATCAATGTACTGCACGAGAACTGAATTCTGTGGTAGTACGAGACTCTAAAGATTCTTCTTCAGAATCTGATTGAAAATCAATGGGCTCTCTGTATACCCTTGTGGGATATGACACCATGTTAACACACGATTTTCCAGACGGAAAGCAGATAAAAATTGGCTTTCCTCGTGCAAGGGTATCAAGAAAAATGCTGGCACAAGTCAATCACCGTGAACCATTCAGCTTCACACGCTATCTGGAATAGGATCACTGATGGATTCGGTACCACAGGACAACATGGAACTACAATCATGTTGACCTTTCACAGGTCCTGCACGATTCTAAACCTCCCACTCAGCTTCTGCAGTCCCATTATAGGGGAATTACATGGGCTCCCCATTATCTCCTTCAAAATCCCTTGTTCGATCATGGACTCAATCACGGGCTTAATTCCTGCCACCGTTTCCGGCGTCAGGTTGTATTGAGGCGTTCTCGGGAACTCAGCATTTGGCTTGACTTGAATCTTAACTGGCTATACCCCTTTGATCAATCCTATCTCTTCCCCTGTGAAATCCCAGACCTCCAAAGAGACGGAATCCCTCAAATCAAGTGGTAAATCCTCAACCGTTAACACAGGAAACATCTCTATGCAGAGATTCTGGTTCGCCAGTTTGAATGCAATGTCATCATCATTAGTCTGCAACTCCACTCTTTTGGGCGAGCAATAGATAGTGCAGTTCAATTTACACAACAGATCACGACCCAACAAATAGACTGGACTTGAATCACACACTACAAATTGGTGTTGATCGTGAAATGTTCCTATTCTCACAGTTATCTCATCTGTCAATGGATTGGTCATCCTCTTATTCGCAACTCCTACAACTTGGATCGATTGTCCCGAGAGCGGTAAGTTTGGGACTACTGCTGATCTCACAGTAGAACTCTTCCCTGACCTGATGAGTTTTGGGCCCCCCTGGCCGTTCCCCTGTCTTCGTTCCAATGTTCCTCCATTTGGCTGTGCTTGATCTGTCCTTTCTGCAGTCCTCATTTGGACTAGCATCAACTTATCCTTGAGCTTCTTATGCTTTGAGTCTACTTCATCACTACAGTATCTAGCATATCGCAGGATTTCATCCACGGACTTGTTTTGCCAACAGATCAGATGCTGCTGGATCATGAAGCTAATCTCTGCTCTTAACCCTAAAACAAACTTGGAGACGAACTGTCCCATGTCTTTGGAATCTAATCCACTGTACTGCTTAAAGGCTTGAAAGAGCCTCTCATAGTAAGCATGAACTGACTCTTTGGGTTCTTGGGTAGTCCGATCTATCCTAACCCAATCAATATCTTGAGGTGAAATCTTTGACTGCAACCATGTGATTACCTGCTCAAACTTTTTCATAACCACAGGTGAAGGACCATGGGTAATTGGATCTCATTCTGGTTCTGACGTTGGCCATTCAACGGCGATTTTACAAGCTGACCACAAATCGCTTGGTACTACAATGTCAAACAATGTATTCAAATCAATCCACAAAACCTTCGAAATTTTGACAAAGCAATCAACTTGCTTGTACCACTCAACAGGTTTTTCCCCCAGCCGAGGAAAATCATTTGTGAACGCTGCCAAATCACCCCTGCTCCAAGGAACATGCACATACCCTCCACTCAGTACCTCTCGCAATGGGTAAGCCTCTACTCCTGCTGTTCCTCCTCCTGGAGGCGGCGTATCACCTATACCCTTTTTAACACTTTTCTTCTTAGACCACCTCTCTTCCCACTTGCCAAGCATGCTCCATGCACGTATTCCTACAACCAATTCTCGAATGTGTGTTTTCAACCCTATGACTCTTTTCTCTTCCAATTCCTGATCACTATAATTTAGCCTGTGACTTCCCTGCAACATCTTTGTTTTGGATAGATCTACATCGTATCTTCGTGCTAGTTCGGACAATTTCTCATCAGCTTTCCTTGCCTTACGGGTCACATCCTTCGCCACAAACAACAGCTCATCTTGTTCATAAAGTTCCATTCTTTCCAAAGGCAAATTTCCGCTTATGATTTCATCCGCTTCTGCCTTCAACCTCACCACATCTAGAACTTTGGCCCTAATGGCAGCTCTGATTGTTCCCTGACTTGATGTACTGCTTTGCTCTACACTTTCACTGCTCTGGTTTCCTCGGTGATTCCCTTTAACTATGGACCGTGAGACACCTTGACTCCCCAAAATTCCCTGATCCATCCCTCCTCCTGCTGTTCTCCCCATGGGACCTCTAACTGGGGGTTCCCACATCCTCAAATCAGAAAGTGAGTCTGCTAACGACACTGGTCTTACTGCTCTAGACTCAGTATGCCCCCTAGTAGAGTCTGCGGTAGCTGGCAATGGAGTACTAGCCTGTAAAGGTCATAAAGGAGGACCAGTTCCACCCACTGTACCATTTCCTCCAGCACTAACACCTTCTCCTACTGCCGGTAACTGTGGTTGACTATTGTTCCCTGCTTGACCTGGATCATACACTGACACTATGCGACCTATGGTAACCAGCACCGTAAGGGCATCCGGTAACCGTGAAACAGTGTTAGCTCCGCTCGTCTCTGTATCTCTCAATTGCTGTATTCCTATTCCCTCCATTCATGTTGAAATCTTCCCCACAACTCTTGCACTAGGACTTGTCTGCAATTTACCTGTCCCTTCTGTAAGCGCTTGCCTTCCCTACTCCGACGTTGGATTATATGGAGGCGGACGCTCTGCTAACATCCTTTCCAACAAGCTGTCATACGTGTCACTATCATCCTCTTCTTCCTTCCTCTTTTGGGCATCGCCTACTTTCACCAACATCGGGAATAATCTTTCCCCCTCAATAGTCTCTACTCTCCACCTTTTCACCAATGCATCCCATCGTGCATCTTGAAATGCCCTTATCGACTTTTTCACTCTCTTTTTCTCGCATGCGCTGCTCTTATCCATGCATCTATAGCCTCAAACTGTGTTGGTCTAGGTGGAGCTCGCAATGAAGCCATCTTTGCCCTCAACTGGTAGAAAACATCCAATCTAAATGACCCATAACGTGGAAAAGCCAGATCTCCCTCCTTCTCAGTAACCTTATGCCAATTCTGAAGCCAGACTATGGTATGAAGTCCTACATTCGTGGCCATGTAATGTGCTGGTGTATCCTCGGGTGGTGCCTCTTCACCCACTCGAGTTACTACTCCTCTATCTCCCCTACAAAGGTCACGTAACACCCTAAAGCATTGCATGTTTAAACCCAACTCCTTTCCTTCACAAGATGTTGTCGTTCTACTTCCTGATGACAACCCACCAATCCCAGCATGGCTTTACAACAACCGACCTATCGCAGCGCAGCACACTCTGACGTCACTCTTCCTCCTCACTCAGCTCAGCAGTTCACCCCCCTTTTCACAATCTCTTCCTTACACATGCACCTCATTCATAGAACCAAGTAACTGTTTGTCCACCATACGACCGGACAGTCACATAACCAACTGTCTGTCCACAAAACGACCGGACAGTCTCACAAGTAATTGTCTGCCTCACCACTGGCAACCGTCTGTCCGCGAAACGACCAGACAGTCACCCCAACCGTCTGCCCACGAACGGCCGGACAGTCATATAACTAATCGATAGGATCCACGTGCCCAAATCACTCACACACAGTGACCCACGACCTGCGTTGGCCACTCGAATCGCTGTGGTCCGCCCTTGTGCACTAGCTTCCCACACGACTCTCTCAATCTCTCACACACACGTTCCCTATCTCCTGTGGGTTTTGTCGATGACGTCTCATGACTCCCACAATCACTGGTCAGACAATTACAGCTCTGGTGTCTTCTACACCACAAATCTATCCCGGGATCTTAGGCTACTCGTCAAGTCTGACATCCAAACAAAACAAATCGTATCACATGGACCGCGCGAGTTCGGCCCGAAACCACAATCAATCGACTCTCAACCCAATTCTGCAAGACATCACACAATCAATCATCACCACAATCTAACACACATCCCTATTCATACTCACTCCACCTTGAACTGCGGTCTCTGCCGCACTGTCACTCTCCGTCGGTCTCCGCCAAAGTCCGTCGTCCTCCACCTTCAATGCTCTGACCTTTCATCCTCTGGGTTTTTTGGGCTCTATGACTAGCTTTCCCTAATATTCCTATCTTCTCCCCTCACTGCAGATGCAACCGTCACTCTACTACCAACTGAAAGGGGCCGAGTTCCTCCCTACCAAATTACTGTGGAACTCATGGCCGATGGAACTTTGTTGCCTGCTGAGAAGTGTAGAGAGGAGAAACAATTCATTTAGACGGGATCAAAATTTGTAAGAACTATGACTCTGAAGAATCACAGACTCCGAATTCCAAGTCAGTGGGGTTTATTACAAAGCCAAAAACAACTGAATATACAAGCACCTCATCACGAGGTTGTAGAAATACATGGGAACTAATACAAATCCAAACCTACGGGCTAGCTTTATACGATGAATCATAAACAGAATGACAATCTCCAGAAGCAGAACGCAGGCAATGATTGCCCCCACGTCAAGTTCGTTCTTCATCTGCGGAGAATGAATAAAAAGTATTAGTCTGTCCCTACACTACCACTATCGTGACATCCCTACTTAGCATTTCTCAGGCAAGATCAGGAAAAAGGTGTCAGAGCGTGAAGACTTCCTAAGAAGTACACTCACGTTGTATGGGTCAAGTAGCTAAAGCTACAGAGCTCATTCTAAGATGCTCCTTCTCTCTCCTTCGATCTCCTCATCCCTTCTCCTGACTCCACCCCGGGGCACTGTCCCTAATACAATACACAAAAACATAGAACACGCCCACAGATCACCTCATCTCGCTGGACACTTCCCATAGGTGATTTTCCACGTGGTGTCGGTGTTCCCAACTCCTGGCTCGATGACCTTGATTCCCAGGCCTCCCTCAATGAGAAAGAACACCGGCTCCCAATTATCACCTCTCTTCACCAAAATGTATCACATCCTCCCGAACCTAACTTCTCCTAAACAAAAGACGTTATTCTAACTAACAAAGACGACTTTCTCCACCTGCAACAGAAACGTGAGAACAGAACAGATTCAACATGCACATGAAATTTCTAACAGCCCTTTTCAGAGCCCTCAGGGAAAATTCAATTCAGGCCTACAGAAATCGGCCAACATAAGAGTGAAACACATAGGACTTTCAAATACACACATAAGTGAACATTTCATCTAGGCCTTTCTAACTCATTACATTGCAAAAGCACATCAAATTCATTGTTAACTGTGAGCGACTTATGAAATCCTACACGTTAAATGCAATTTAGTCACATCTATGTGCAACTTCAATATGGTGCACGTTTAAATCATACACATCACGTCACATATAAGCAGTTTTGTGAGGCAAATGGCATCAAATACTATGGATTACAATATTATAACATGAATGCTATGTTGTCTCTTTACATGACACAACATTTTCCTGCCGTTTACACTTTCACATGTTATTACCGAACAGTTTCTAATGGTCAAATGTTAATACAACATAAGAGTATATGCGGTTGCGGCCTATCAGTGATTATGATGCACCCCTACAAATTACAAAACACCATTGCACTCCATCAGTCCCCCCCTCTGATGACAAGTGTCATCACAACAATTCACAACTCCCTGGACAAAGATGATTCATCATTCATGGTTCTTTCTTTTCTTTTCATTTTATTATTATTTTATTTTAGTCTTTATTTTCTTTCTCTTTTTAACTTTAGTTCAGTATTGCATCTTTGCTATCATTACTATGTAATAAATGCACTAATTTTTAGATCACGACTAACTGATAGCTTTTAGCTGTCTATTCTCAAAGACCTATTGTGAACAATGCCAATACTTAAAGTCAGTGGCAGCTGGCATGTCCCAAGGGTGGTGAGTGGGTGGGACAGTAAAAAAAAAAAATAATAATAATTAAAAGCACTTACCTGCGAGCGCGACATCCTCCTCGATGGTCTTCTCTCCTTGAGGCAGGCAGACTGGCAGGCTCCAAACTCCCAAGCAAATCCTGGTGCTGCTTTCACCAGCATGAGAGCAGCACCAGGATTGGTGGGAGCGGCCTCAATCAGCGCTCAGAAGAGCACTGGAGTCTTTTGCTCTCTCTAACCCAGCTGTCTTAAGACAGCTGGGTTAGAGAGGTTTAAAGTGCGCATGTGTGACTGGCTATCTAAAGACGTCCGGCCAAAAAGACATGCACACTTTAAACTGAAAGTGCCCTGCTCACTCTGCTGCTGCCAGTCGGCAGCAGCCCCACCCCCGTCCTGATGCTCCGTTCGGGACGGGGTGAGGAAAAACAAAATGGTCATGAATTCACTCCGTTAACATTATATTTTTCGTTTCTGGGGGCATGTCAGTGGGGCGATGCTCCTCCGCTCAAACGGAGGAGCCGCCCCCGCTTACCGTGGGTGGCAGGTCAGCCTGTTGCTTACCTTTGATTGGCTATCTTGTCAATCTCGTTGGCTTCCTTCTTATTCAATGGATTTCCTCCTTCTTCTTGTGTTTTTTCCCTTATCCCTCTTCTAGAGCATAGTTTCTTTCTCATCCTTTTAAGTGGACGCATTGTATTCTTCCACTGATCACACTCACGTCCGCCTTCTAGACAGCACATGCACTGTCTGTTGCGAGACATATTGGTAGCTTACAGTCCGCCCCTTGCTTACCATTTGTTGGATTTATTGTCACTCTTCTGTGCTTGTTTCTTATTCGTTCGCGTGTGTGGGTTTTCCTTCCTCTTATTGTGTTTGTCCCTCCCCTGGAGCATGAATTCATTACTTGTGTCCTTCCACTGCTCATATTTCAGGCTACTTTTTTCTTTTTGTTTAAGCACTTTACAAGAGTGCATGTGTTTTCCACCTGTCTCCCTAGTATGCATCTCTTCTGCCCTATGCGCTCAGAGTTGCTCTCTCTCTCTCTTGCAATGTTCTTCTCCCCACCTGCTCCTGTTGCTCCTTTACCGATTTGCTATTCTTTTACCGGCTCCACATTGCTGTCTCTCCCCGTTAGTTGCCTCCCTCCCCGTGTCCTCCATGTTGTGTCCCCCAACTTACTTCCTGTGTTTTTTCCACCCCTTCCTCTGTGCTGCTTTCTCTGCTCTCCTGTTGATCCGCCCTCACCCGTCCTCTATGATTCCACACACCACCTATCCATATTGCTTCCGTCCCCTTACACTCCACTTTGCTGTCTCTCGCCGTGTTCCTCCCTTTGCACTTCACTCCCAGAGAAACTGATGAAATTTGGGTCTACTCTACCCTCTGACCAGGTGCGCAATGCCCATAGGGCTCAAAGGGCTTCAGCCCCCCCACCCCCTCCGTCGTGTGTGTCAGCCCGGGCTGAGACAGCTTTCCGGGCACACACACAGACAGTATTTGAGCTGCTGTAGGCTGGCTGGTCTGGCGTCCGTCTTCTTGCAGCCGCACCCGAGTACTCCACAGGTCTTTAAAAGACCATTTACTTGCTAACGAGGCTTTGTTGTTTTTTCACCCCTTCTTAGAGCCCCTACATCTCCACTCTGCCTATTGCTGGAAGAATTAGCCCCCTATCTTACCCCGACATTTTTAGAATGTCTAGAGATAGTGTGAAATGTGTGGCTGTTTTCAAAGGACGCGTAAAAGTTTTAGGTAAACATGAAAGGGATATGCAAAAGTGAATTGTATTGCGTGTGAAAGAGTGTTTGTTAGTTTTAATAAAAACTATTATCTGAATAAGCTAAAAAGATGTGTGTAAACACATTGTAAAAAAATAGCATCAAACACGTAGGCACCTTAAATAAATTGTTATTTGTAGAATTAAGATGTCTTAATAATATTGCGACTTTGTAATATATAATTGATTTAAATGCTACTAACTGACTACGGTAGGGTAGTAACATACAATTAGCATTATAAAAGGCAATATGTGAAAATGCCTTTATATGCGCACGTGTATCTGTAATTTAGCATATCGTGTGCATGCAAACGTAAGCATATTTATATTACATTATTTAGTGAACAGCTTTATAGGTTAGATGCATTTTTGTATTTGTTTTAAGTAAGCGCAACGCAATGCACTAAGGAAAGGTAATACAAAATATTAGTAATTTTGTCTTTTGTTTGTTTCTGCATTGTGTTGGGTTGTAAGATGATGTTTATCTGTAGATCTAGGAATAATACAACAGTTATTGTGTTTAGATGGACTATACCGGTGCTACTTATAGTACAGTCTGCGGATTACTAGCGGACCAGCAGGCCTTTATTGGCGACTGGCAGACCTCCCATGCCATGTTTACATTGCCAGTGACGCTAACAGTAAACCCAGAAGGTGACCGCGGCAGTACACGTAGTGAATACGTATTCACTACGTATGTTCTTGCAGCTATGTTTTGTGTTTACTGAAGGCCTCTGCGATCGACACATAGGACGCACACAGAGAGACAGACACGCACACAGAGACAAAAATACATAGAGACACACAGACAGTGATATAGAGACACACAGACAGTGATACAGAGACAGACACATGAACACACAGATAAAGATACAGAGACACACACAGAGACATACAGACACACACAGAGATACAGACACACAGAGAGTCACACACACAGATACACATATAGAGACAAACACACACAAACACACATACAGAGACAGACACGTATCTAGAGACAGAGACACATACATAGACAGATGCACAGACAGAGACGCACATACAGAGACAGACACAAATATAGTGACACATACACAGAGACAAACATACAGAGAGACACATGCACTGATACACACATAGAGACAAACACACACAAACGCACAGACAGAGACAGACACGCACATAGAAACAGAGAAACATACACACAGAGACGCACAGAGAGACACGCACACATAGAGACTGACACACGTATAGAGACGCACACAGAGACAGAGACACACATAGAAACAAAGATGCACACACAGAGAAGAGACCCACAGACAGAGACGTACTTACAGAGACAGATGCACACATAGAGACGCACACACAGAGACAGAGACACACACAGAGATAGAGACGCACACACAGAAAAATACACGCAGATAGAGACACGCACACAGAGACAGAGACGTGCACAGAGAGACAGAAACACGCACATAGAGATGCACACACAGACACAGAGACAGAAATGCACACACAGCAAAAAAACACACGCAGACAGAGATATGCACACAAGACAGAGACATGCACACAGACACAGACACAGAAACGCACACACAGAGACAGAGGCGTATACATAGAGACGCACACACAGAGACATAGACATAGACAGAGACGCACACATAGAGACAGAGACACACACACACAGACTGAGACACACAGAGATACACAGACACACAGACAGATAGTTTGGTAGCTAAATGGGCTAATGCATCCGCTACAGGGGCTTGTGCTCAACCTCACGATTACAGTTGTTTTTAACGGTATCCCCACCCCTTACTGACCCTGCTCCCACAGGTGCGGATATGTTGAGTAATTTTAAGATGCGGCTTATGCGCACATCGACAACATAATTAAGCTCTAATTAGACTATGAGTAAGTTTGAAACAATGCGGCTTGCTGAATGTACCAAAATATTATAAATACTCCCAAAACCGCTTACTGAAAATATAACGTGCGTGTTGATAAAGTATATGTTTTAAGATGGTTTTAATAGGTACGTACTAAAAAGTAGAGTGCGATTCTGTTAATGGAAGCGCTGTGTATATGTTAAAACATGCACAATGTATAAAAGCTGTTGGCTGCATGTTGTGATTTGTTTTTAGTATGCAAAAGAACCACAAAAAAAGTGGTAGATGCGAGCAAGGTGTCTTGTAGGCGGGGTCACCCGGCGGGGGAGCGCGCGTCTCCCCGCCGGGGTCGCTTGTGGACGGGGGCCGCTCATATGTGAGAGGAGCGGCCCCGTGTGCAGAGCGCGATGGTCGGCAGTGGGGCAGCGTGGGTGTGGAAAGCGCTGCCCCAGTGCATGAGGAGGCACGTCCAGGGAGCGGGGGGCCCCCTATACTTTGGCAAGGTTGAGCGGGAAGGCCCGGCGGGGGAGCACGTCGCGCGTCTCCCCGCTGACGTCGCAGGCTGAAAGGGGCCGCTCCTATGTGAGGAGAGCGGCCCCGAGGGGTGCCGAGAGAGTGAGCCAGCGCGAGGGGAGGGGCTACGGCGCCTCGGTTGGAGGGGGAGCAGTTGGGGGTGGAGGTTCGGGGCAGTCAGGCCTTGCAGGTTGCTGAGCAGCAACGCTCGCAAAATATGCAGGCAGGGTGGGCGGGGCCTAATGCCGACAGGGCGGACACCAACCCCGCTTCCACAGGCCCCGGACACAGAAGCAACGACAATAGATCTCGCCGAGGCGATGCAGCGCATGCGCTGCATTCGCAGGCGAGACCTAAAAACGGATGGTGGGCGTACTTTGTCACTGGTTAACGGGCTTGCATTGCGAGCTAGCCAAGAAAATCCTTTACTCTCAAAACTGTAACTATGGAATTATTTAGACTTCCAAAAATGGGACTCCAGGTTTAAGACATGGAATGTTATGCTTTACTCAGTGATAAATATAACTGAATCCCCACAGTTACCCATACCTCTAAGAGGATCAGTGTGTAAAAACAGTAATGGCCCCGCCTTTATCAAAGAGTTGCAATCAACAAGTTCCCTTCATATGACGTCATCACGGGAACAGCCACGTGGCCCTTGTATCCTGCATTCAAGTATACCAGATCAGCACTAGCTTTCCTTCTCAAGTCCATGGTGGGCTTCCCAAAAATCAACTTCCTTGGACTTGAAGGATCCAGGACCTAGTCACGTGACCTTCGATTTCTGAACTTTGATGATCAGTGAGGGCGAGACACAAAGGTCTCAATAGATCCCTGTGTTCCTGGCCCTCAGTATGATACGGTCCACATACTAGTTATATAAAATATAAGATAAAAAACACTCTGTAATGAAAACAGAAATATGCTTTAACATAAAAAAAAATGGTATATAAACACCTGACCATATTTAATGGCAAATTTAAAGTTTTAGCTTATACGAGTAATTGATCTACCCGGAGGCACAACTGTCAACATTTCTGTGTCTGCTGAGCTCGTTAGGAGACAATCCACCAATGACGTGCTTCTGTTCAGTGGAGAAGGCGGGTCTGCGGAGCACACCAAATATGGTATGCACTGTTTGATTGGCAGGCAGGGATAAGTCTGTCATGTCAAGTTCTTCTGGCTCCGTGATGGTTGAGGGGCTGTATCAGGTTGTAGGACGTGGCAGCCGCTGCTCGCAAATCTCCCCCTCTCATGTCACAAGGTATTAGCAAATGAGGTTCCACAGGTAAGAGGTGCCTGAAGGCATCATTACTGGATGACTCGCTGTGAAGGATCGCCTATTCCAGCCGTGATTGGCAGATCAGAGATTCCAATGCGGCAGCGGCACGAAGAGCAGTGGTCTGCCACAGACTGGGTCCAGATTTACTAAAAAGGCATGCAACGCAGCAAGACAACGTGCTGCGCTGCGTGACAAGGAGAGAGCAGGATTGCACCGTATCTACTAAAATATGACGCATTCCTGCTGTTCCCTGCGCTGGTGCACTAAGAGAAAGATTTATCATTCTTTCACGTAATGCAACGAAGCAAGACAACGTGCTGCACTGTGTGACAGGGAGAGAGCAGGAATGTACCATATTTACTAAGGTGTGGTGCATTCCTTCTGCTCTCTGCGCTGGTGCACTAAGAGGAAGATTTATTATTCTTTCACGCAACACAGCAAGACAACGTGCTGCGCTGTGTGACAGGGAGATAGCAGGAATGGACCATATCTCCTAAGATGTGATGCATTCCTGCTGTTCCCTGTGCTGGTGCACTAAGAGGAAGATTTATCATCCATTCACGCAACGCAGCAAGACAACTTGCTGCACTGCGTGAAAAGGAGAGGGCAGGAATGCACCTTATTTACCATTGTACGGCACATTCCTGCTCACTGTCTGTGCTGCCACACAAGCACAGGAACCGTTGCACCATGGTGCAAGGATGCCTGCGTTGCAGGCAGAATATTGTTTTGTGCAGGAAAGGGGACTTCCTGCACTAAAACAATCCTCTGAGTCTTTTTCCTCTTTCAAAGTATGCCGTAAATGCAGCACACGTAGAAAGAGGAAGCAACGAGGAGAAGTAAAGATATTTCTCTTTGTTGGGCCTTCCCTGGGAAGGCATTTTGACGCATGTATTGGTAAATCGGGGACTGCGTGGGAACACCCACGCTCGACCCATGGAACACCTTCCCAGGGCAAACGAACGCAAGGCAGTGACTTGCACTGCCTTGTGTTACTCTAGATTTACTAAGCCACGCAGGGCCACGCAAGGTTTAGTAATTCTGACTTAAGGGCTTGCGTTGCATGCCACAAGGGCAATTCAAGCCCATAGTAAATTTGAGCCTGGCTGTGCTGAGGGTTTTCCTGGCTCTCAGGCTAAAATCAAGAGTGGTGGGAGACATCAAAATGTGAAAATGTGACTGTAATGTGTATGAAGACCTCCCATGTTTCTCTTAAAACAGTACAGATTTGATATATTTTATTGAGGATTTAAAAGGACCAGTCTAAGACCAGACAGAGAATGTTACAAGATACTAGGCCGAACACCACCTGGTGAGGTTATGTGAAGGGGCCATCATGCAGCAGGTAGGCGGAGAGGAGCTCACCCGGCAGCTCGGAGGAGAGGACCGTATCTAATAAATAGAAGGACAGGAGCTCACCCCACAGCTCAGAGGAGAGGAGGTCAACCACAGCTTGGAGTAGAGGACCATATCAAACACATAAAACGTAAGGAGCTCAACCAACAGGTAGAAGGGGAGGAGCTCACTCCACAGCTTGGAGGAGAGGAGCTAACCCCACAGCTCGGAGGAGAGGAACATATCTAACACATAGAAGGTGAGGAGCTCATCCAACAGGTAGAAGGAGAAGAGCTCACCCCACAGCTTGGAGGAGAGGAGCTAACCCCACAGCTCGGAGGAGAGGAACATATCTAACACATAGAAGGTGAGGAGCTCAACCAACAGGTAGAAGGAGAGGAGCTCACCCCACAGCTTGGAGGAGAGGAGCTAACCCCACAGCTCGGAGGAGAGGAACATATCTAACACATAGAAGGTGAGGAGCTCAACCAACAGGTAGGAGGAGAGGAGTTCACCCCGTAGGTCGGAGGAGAGGACCATATCTAACACATAGAAGGTAAGGAGCTCAACCAACAGATAGGAGAGGAGCTCACCCCGCAGCTCTAAGGAGAGGACCATATCTAACACATGAAAGGTGAGGAGCTCAATCAACAGATAGAAGGAAAGGAGCTCAATCAACATGTAGAAGGAGAGGAGCTCACACCACAGCTCGGAGGAGAGGAACGTATCTAACACATAGAAGGTGAGGAGCTCATCCAACAGGTAGAAGGAGAGGAGCTCACCCCACAGCTTGGAGGAGAGGAGCTAACCCCACAGCTCGGAGGAGAGGAACATATCTAACACATAGAAGGTGAGGAGCTCAACCAACAGGTAGGAGGAGTGTAGCTCACCCCATTGCTCGGAGGAGAAGCCGTATCTAACAAACAGAAGGAGGAGCTCAACCAACAGGTAGGAGGATAGAAGGAGAGGAGCTCAATGAACAGGTAGGAGGAGAGGAGCTCACCCCGCAGCTCGGAGGAGAGGACCGTATCTAACAGATAGAAAGAGAGGAGCTCAACCAACTGGTAGGAGAGGAGCTCATCCCGCAGATAGGAGGAGAGCACCATATCTAACATATAGAAGGAGAGGAGCTCAACCAACAGGTAGGAGGAGATAAGTTCACCCTATAGGTCATAGGAGAGGACCATATCTAACACATAGAAGGTAAGGAGCTCAACCAACAGGTAGGAGAGGAGCTCATCCCGCAGCTCTAAGGAGAGGACCACATCTAACACATTGAAGGAGAGGAGCTCACCCCACAGCTTGGAGGAGAGGAGCTCACCCCGCAGCTCTAAGGAGAGGACCATATCTAACATATAGAAGGTGAGGAGCTCAACAAACTGGTAGGAGGAGAGGAGCTCACCCCACAGCTCGGAGCAGTGGAACATATCTAACACATAGAAGGTGAGGAGCTCAACCAACAGGTAAGAGGAGTGGGGCTCACCCCGCAGCTCAGAGGAGAGACCGTATCTAACAAACAGAAGGAGGAGCTCAACCAACAGGTAGGAGGAGAGGAGCTCACCCCGCAGCTCAGAGGAGAGGAGCTCACCCCGCAGCTCGGAGTAGAGGACCATATCTAACACATAGAAGGAGAGGAGCTCAACCAACCGGTAGGAGGAAAGGAGCTCACCCGCAGCTCAGAGGAGAGGACCGTATCTAACACATAGAAGGTAAGGAGCTTAACCAACAGGTAGGAGAGGAGCTCACCCCACAGCTTGAAGGAGAGGCCATGTCTAACAAACAGAAGGAGGAGCTCAACCAACAGGTAGGAGGAAAGGAGGTCACCCGCAGCTCAGAGGAGAGGACCGTATCTAACACATAGAAGGTAAGGAGCTTAACCAACAGGTAGGAAAGGAGCTCACCCATCAGCTGGGACGAGAGGACCCTATCTAACATACAGAAGGAGAGGAGCTCACTCCACAGCTTAGAGGACAGGAGCTCACCCCACAGCTTATCAAAGAGGAGCTCACCCCACAGCTTAGAGGAGAGGAGCTCACCCCTCAGCTTGGAGGAGAGGAGTTCAAACAACAGGTAGGAGGAGAGGAGCTCAACCAACATGTAGAAGGATAGGAGCTCATCCCACAGCTCAGAGGAGAGACTGCATCTAACATATAGAAGAAGAGGAACTCAACCAACAGGTACAAGGAGAGGATCTCACCCCGCAGCTCGGAGTAGAGAGCTCAACCAACAGGTACAAGGAGAGGAGCTCACCCCGCAGCTCGGAGTAGAGGAGCTCACCCCACAGCTTACTGGAGAGGAGCTCACCCCAGAGCTTAGAGGAGAGGAGCTCACCCCTCAGCTTGGAGGAGAGGAGTTCAAACAACAGGTAGGAGGAGAGGAGTTCAAACAACAGGTAGGAGGAGAGGAGCTCAACCAACAGGTAGGAGGATAGGAGCTCACCCCACAGCTCAGAGGAGAGACTGTCTATCACAGAGAAGGGGAGGAGCTCACCCCACAGCTTGGAGGAGAAGACCGTATATAACAGATAGAAGGAGATCAGCTCAACCAACAGGTAAGAGAGGAGCTCACCCTACAGCTCGGAGGAGAGGTCCACATCTAACACATAGAAGGGGAGGAGCTCAGCCCAGAGCTTGGAGGAAAGGAGCACATCTAACAAACAGAAGGAGAGGAGCTCAACCAACAGGAAGGAGGAGAGGAGCTCACCTCACAGCTCAGGGGAGAGGATCATATCTAATTAATACAAGGAGAGGAGCTCACCAACAGGTAGGAGGGAGCTCACCCCACAGCTTGGAGGAGAGGACCGTATCTCACAAACAGAAGGAGAGGAGCTCAACCAACAGGTAGGAGGAGAGGAGCTCACTCCACAGCTGGGAACAGAGGAGCTCACCCCACAGCTTGGAGGAGAGGACCGTATCTAACAAATAGGAGAGGAGCTCAACCAACAGGGCAGGTAGGAGGAGAGCAGCTCACCCCGCAGCTCAGAAAAGAGGACCGTATCTAACAGATAGGAGAAGAGCTCAACCAACAGGTAGGAGGAGAGGAACGTATCTAGCACATAAAAAGTGAGGAGCTCAACCAACAGGTAGGTAGAGAGGAGCTCATCCCACAGATAGGAGGAGAGGATCTCATCCCACAGCTCGGAGGAGAGGAGCTCAACCAACCGGTAGGAGGAGAGGAGCTCACCCCGCAGCTTGTAGGAAAGGACCGTATCTAACAGATAGAAGGAGAGGAGCTCAACCAACAGGTAGGAGGAGAGGAGCTCACCCCAAAGCTCAGAGGAGAGGACCTTCTCTAACACATAGAAGGAGAGGAGCTCACCCCGCTGCTCAGAGGAAAGGACCGTTTCTAACCAATAGAAGGAGAGGAGCTCACCCCACAGCTTGGAGGAGAGGACCATATCTAACACATAGAAGGTGAGGAGCTCAACCAACAGGAAGGAGAAGGGGAGCTCAGCCCACAGTTCGGAGGAGAGGACCATATCTAACACATAGAAGGTGAGGAGCTCAACCAACAGGTAGGAGGAGGGGAGCTCACTCCACAGCTCGGAGTAGAGGACCGTATCTAACACATAAAAGGGGAGGAGTTCAATAAACAGGCCGGTGTGGAGCTCACCCCGCAGCTCGGAGCAGAGGACCGCATCTAACAGATAGAAAGAGAGGAGCTCAACCAACAGGTAGGAGGAGAAGAGCTCACCCCACAGCTCGGAGGGGAGGATCCTTTCTAACAGATAGAAAGAAAGGAGCTCAACCAACTGGTAGGAGAGGAGCTCATCCCACAGATAGGAGTAGATTCCCTCACCCAACAAGTATGAGGTGTGGGTGTCATTCAGCAACCAGTAGCAGATGACCTCATCAAAGAGGAAGAGGAAAGAACCTCCCTCAACAGGTAGTTAAAGAGGCCCTTCTCCAACAGAAAGGACGAGACAAGCACGTGCAAGATCTCAGTGAAAAGGAACTCACTCACTCACCAGGAAGCAACGAGGACCTCACCGAACATGTAGAGGGCTAACAAGTGAGCTAACTTCATCCATTCCTGGATCATTGACCAAAAGCATCTTGCATGCTGGGTTTTTAAGCCTGTACACCTAAGAATAAAGCAGAACGGGGGGGCGGAGCTTGCCTGGCCTTAAGATGGCCGCTTAACTTAAGAGCTCCGTGAACGCCGTCAAAACGATCCTAAAGGAATCCTATAACAGACTGTAAGAAATTGCCATACCGTGGTGCAGCGAGTCGCACAGAGCTGCAGCGTCAGGAGAGCGCCTTCGGAAGAAAATTGGACATCGCACCGCTGAGTACGACGGCAAGCAGTTTGGGGTGCGGATGCGGCCTTGTGTCGGATACGCAGTGAAATCGCGATCACGTTAGACCCCGAGGCACGGAGGAATACACCCACAAGCGTTTGTCCGGAGCCGCTGAAATATTGACAGCAGGGTGCGGCGGGACAGCAGCGGCCTATTGGCAGCCGAAATTTGACCGGAACGGCCCCGCGGAACGGAGCAGGTCGGTGCAGAGGGGCCCATAGGGTGAATAACGTGTGTGCAGTAGGCGACCCCGGCTAAGACAATATTGCAGCATAGTGTGCTCATACCCCCCGGCCGCTTCTTGTTGGAAATGGCACTCTACTGGGCCCTCTAGTCCTCACACAGCACCAAAAAGAAGGACTAGCATAACAAAGAAGATTGTGACCCCGGGGAATTCACACATGATAAAAAAGGACGTAGCCTGGGTGTGAGGAGAGGACTCATAGCTACAAACTGCGCTGATTCAGGCAAATGCTGTGACTTGGCAGAGTCAGGGGACACTGGAACTAGTTCACTGCAAAAGCGCAGCAGAGGAGATACGTGTGGGGAGTGGCGCCAGCGCAACCTATAGGAAAGAACTGACAACTATTGCAGCACCTACAAGTGGGTCCACTGTACGAATGCATAGCTGGTAGAATAGTGCGACAAGTGAGCAAAGCTCAGCATAGGTGCAAGCTGTGCCGCTCCTGAGTCAACAGTGAGAGGAGTGTCTGCCGAGAACCACTAGTGACACGATGGGGAAGCCTGATAAAACCCAGACCAAATTACAATTTGACCAGCGCAAATCAGCCAGAAATAGAGAGGAGGACACTGAAACAGAGACAGAAGAACGAGGGGCTGCAGGGACAGAACTGGGGAGCGATCTGCGCAAAATACTTGAATCAATGCAACAGAGCCTCTCCACCATAGATGGGAAAATAGATTCACTTTCATATCATATGGATTGCATGACGGAAAGATTAGACAAGCATGCGGAGAGAATTGACATGGCGGAGCGCAGGGTCTCTGACCTCGAGGACCAACAGTCGGAAACCACGAATGCACGAAAGCAGATTGGGAAATTGATGGATACCCTGCAGCTCAAGACTGAAGATTTGGAGGCACGCTCTCGGCGTAATAACCTACGCATAATTGGTGTGCCGGAATCCACTCCCACGGGTAACATGGAGCTTTTTGTTGAGAGATTGCTAGTGACACTCATGGGGTGAGACACTTTCTCGGACATCTTTGTGGTGGAACGGGCGCACCGCACTTTGGCTCCTAAACCACCACCGGGGGCTCCACTGCGTCCGCTAATCGCCAGAATATTGAACTACCGAGACAGGGAGAAAGCTCTGCGAAAGGCGAGAGAATTAAAGGTACTTAGCTACGAAGGATCCGACATCTCACTTTTTCCAGATTTTACTATAAAAGTTCAAGAGGCAAGGCAAAGATTCGCCCCAGTGAAGAGGAAGCTCAGAGACCTGAATATAGAATATGCGATGCTCTACCCAGCTCGTCTATAGGTCACAATTGAAGGCAAAACAACGATCTATGCGGACCCCAATAGCTTACAGCAAGATCTTAAGCATGTTACAAAGTCCAGGCGCGACGGTCAGACGCCGGAAGCGGATGACAATGAAGAGCGGGGTGCCAACCCGCTGGATCAAAATGACTGACAGAGTCGGTGCTTAGGAATGGGCGATAGAGATGGACCGGAACTATACTACAGAAAGCAGACTGCGGAATAAGGTCATATGGGTGCTATTAGAGTATGTGGGAGGACACCTGAACTATCTGACTGTAAAACCCCATCACAATAAGACTGAGGTTGGTGGGCACGGTTGTAACTGAATGCATTTAGATAGGGCACCCAGCACATAGAACTGGAGGAACTATACCTGTATAAATGTTGCACATGTATGGTTAAATGTGCAGAGCAGGACTAAGTCAAGATAACAGTCTACATATTAAGAACCTGACGGGTGATAGTACCGGGGCCTAAACGGTGGTCAGGCACTCTCCTCCCTGATGTGTTTCACACTGTTTCATGAGTTAATGTGTGGGGTTCGTTTACTGGGGGGTAATAAGGGAGGGACAAAACCAAGCATGTCAAAGTTTGGGGGACATGCCGTGGGGGGGAGGGATAAAGGTGTATCTATAGCCTATGACGTAAATAGCCCAGAGAGTATATGTAGGAAAGCATGTGATAAACAGCAAAGGTACAGCAAAATAGTTACACACCATGAGTGAAGATATAGTTAATGGCCCACCTGGCGAAGCACGAGGGACACTTTTAAATTTCTTAACATGGAATGTAAGAGGATTGAATGACGCACGTAAAATACGTAAGGTGGTATCATATTTGTACAGGCACAATGTCGATGTAGCAATACTACAGGAAACGCACTTCAAACCCCAAACGGGACTTCTCACACTGAAAAGAATGAAGGGGGAATGTATAGCAGCTGGTTTCACATCGCACGCCCGGGAGTGTTAATATGGGTCAAACAGGGCTCCAATATTAAAGTGCAGACACTAGAAGTAGACCCGGGAGGTAGATACATAATAGTGCAATGTCGCCGGGGCCCCTTCTGCGTGAGGTTGGTTGCTATATACGGGCCTAGTTACGATGACCCACAATTCTATCGAAATGTGCATAGCAAAATTGCCATGTACACGGCGATGCCCACACTTTGGGGGGGCGATTTTAACTGCGTGCAATCCCCCGAGCTGGACAGGTCAAAAGGGCCAGTCAGGCAGCGCTCAGCGGCAGCAAAGGCTATGGCTGCGATAGCAGAGGTGGAGGATCTGCAGGATGGTTGGCTCTATTACCATCTCCCGGGAAAAGAATACACACATTATACATCCACTTATGACATTCACACGTGCATAGATTATTGGTACGCCTTGAATGAACTGATCCCTCATATTGTAGAGTGCAGGCACTTAGCCCGTACTTTTTCGGATCACTCTCCGGTAACACTACAGATAAAAATAGATGAGATAAGTTGCAGGGCCCGGTTGTGGCGCTTCCCACAGTACTCACTGCTTGATGCGGTGTTCAGAGAAGAGCTTTTGCAGGAAATAGAGCAATATTTCAGCCACAATCTAGGCAGTGTCCCTAAAATGACCACGATCTGGGAAGCATTTAAGTGCTAAATCCGCGGGGTGGTAATATCGCAACATTCTGGGGTGCTACGCGCAATTAGGGGACGTTTGCAAAAACTGGAAGCTGACATAGCGGAGTTGGAAAAGGATACACTGAGAGCCTCCTCTCCGGAGGTGCGGGCCTTATTAGGAGCAAGATAGAAGAATACAATGCAGAAGTGTTGGCCGAGGTGAACCATATGGCTAGAGTATATGGGGAAGGCGAGAGACCTAGCGCCACGCTGGCAGCATTAACACATCCATCAAAAGGTGCAAAGGAAGTAACAGAAATAGCAGATGAACAAGGAGCTCCGATATATGAAGCACCAAAAATAGCAGACAGATTTAGGGAACACTACACAGAATTATATCCATCTAAGCCCCTCAGGGCGGCGGAAACGGCAGAAGAATACTTAGAATATGTTAAAATGAGTTGGCTGACGGATGAACATAGGGAGAGGTTGCTGGCCCCCCTGCGACCAACTGAGATAGTGGCAGCCCTTAAAGATATGCCAAACCAGAAAGCTCCGGGCTCGGACGGGCTCACAGTAGCATTCTACAAGGAATATCAGGACCATTTAATTCCACATCTAGTAAACCTATTCGAAGAGATGGCTAGGGACGGAATCATGCCCCCCCACCATGAGGGAAGCAATAATAATTACCCTACTTAAACCAGGTAAACCTGCGGTACAGTGTGCATCGTATAGGCCTTTGTCATTGCTGAATACTGACACGAAGATTTACGCGAAGGTGTTGGCAAATAGATTCGCCTCTCTGCTGCCCCTAGTTGTAGCACCCGAACAGTCCGGATTTGTTCCAGGACGGTCACTAACCAGTAATCTGCGAACGATCTTTTGTACAATCAATCGCCTCGACCCTCAGATCAAAGCTGCAGCAGTTTTCCTGGACGCAGAGAAGGCTTTTGATTCGGTGGAGTGGAGGTTCCTCATGGCAGTGCTTAGAAGAATAGGTGCAGGGGAGGTATTCATCCAGTTGGTCGCAGAGCCTCCAGCACGGATACACGTGAATGGACTATTTTCACGACCCATAAAGATTACCAGAGGCACAAGGCAGGGATGCCCCATCTCTCCCCTCTTGTATGCTCTAACAGCAGAAGCTCTAGCAAGCGCAATCAGGGAGTACCACAGTCACCGTGGATTAAGGTTTCCTCTATATACGCTAATAATATCTGCGTATGCAGATGACATGTTGTTATACGTGCGGGACCCTGAAAGGAACTTGACGCCGGTGCTGCAGGAGGTGGAACGGTGTGGGCAACACTCAGGTCTAAGAATTAACTGGACTAAGTCTCCGGTATATCCATTAACTGCAGATACCACTCCGCACCAGTCGGATTATCCAATTGCATGGACTACAGATTCCATACGATATCTGGGTGTGCAGATACACACAGACCCCGAAGTGGTGGTTCGCGAAAATTACGGCAGGGCCATACTTAAACTTACAGAAGGGATCGAGAGGTGGTTTAGACTCCCACTGTCACTGCTGGCACGCATAGCGCTCATGAAAATGATAGTTCTCCCGAGGCTGCTGTTTTATTTAGTAAATATTCCAATCTCTCTGCCAAAAACGTTCTTCCGCACGCTGCGTGCCCTAATGGTCCGGTTGGCCTGGGCTGGGAAGCAACCTCATGTACAGTGGGAAACACTGACTAAATCATAAGCTACTGGGGGGCTCAATGCACCGGATTTTGAAATGTACTATTGTGCTGCGCAACAAATGCACGCTTCGCACTGGTTGCAAGTATCATACGACGCACCACATATATATATAGAAAGGGAGGAGGTGAGACCGTTGTCACTCCCGCAGCACATGATGCAGAAGGCACACAGAAGATATCATGTCATAGACCCAGTAGGCGTTACGCGAATCCAATTTCATAGAGTCGCATAGCTGCAAAAAGTTGACCTGCTATATTCCCCGAAAATGCCCATAGAATGGTGCGAATGGCTGAAGAATCACTGAGATAAGGCATTCATTCACACAATGCATAAGCTGAAAATAAGCACAATGGGTGACTTCTTCAAGGAGGGGGTGGTTAAGACATGGGACCAACTGCAGGACACTACACCAACAGTCACCCAGCTCGAGAGATACCATTTTTATAGGGCAAGGCACGTGCTGCGTGAAGTGTTGGCAGACAATATGCAGGAGCCTCCGGAATATGCAACACTAACATACCTGTTACGTGTGCGCTCCCTAAATAGGACAATATCAGCGTTGTACTTACTTGCCAGAACAGACAATAGCCCCTTGCAGGCCAAAGCCCTACAGGACTGGCACACCGATCTAGGACTAGACCTAACTGAGGCACGGGGGGGCGGATTTTACCCATTTAGCGTGGTCTTGTCCAGCAATACAAAAATATTGGTCAGAAGTTATGGGGGAGTTACATGACATGTCAGAAACACATATATCCCAGACACCGCTGGTAGTAGTGCTGGGTTATGTCAAGGCGATACCCAAAAGCGTCAGGAAGCTGATTGCACTAGGAATACTGATAGCAAAAAGAAGGTTAGCTATGAGATGGATGAGAGGACCCGTGCCTACACTCGCAGAATGGTGCACTGACCTCTCATATTGTAATACTCACTCTGATAACTTTAACGCTCTCATATTAACGCGGTGTAGACCAAAGAACATTTGGGAGCCATACCAATAATACCTAGCACGCAGAGCCTCGGCTGAAACCACTACAGACAGCCAAAATAGCACAGGGAGCGGCTAGACTGTTGGGTACAGGGGGTTCAGTCTGGAAGTGAATTGTACTTTATAAGTAAGAATCAAACAAAAAAAAAAAGAAAAAAGGTCTACAGGTAGTTACTTGAAGACAGCGTGGAAGCCACGTGTGGGGGCGGGAGATATGGAACTGGCAGTGCTCAAGGGCAGCAAGTTAGGATGGACCACACTACTCGCAATGTAAGTGGTAGATTTATCGAAATGTCTCAGAATGTATCATGAGAAGTTGAAGCTGTACAAATTCACAGTATAAGAGGGCTACAGAACTGCTTGTTGTTTTTGTTATCTTGTTTTTCTCGTGACAAAATGAAAATAAAGTTTTAAAAAACTGGTTTCCATCACAAAATTCAACAAATCCAATGTAAAAAAAAAAAAAAGAATGAAGCAGAACTGTGAGACTATAAGACTAAGAATGCACAGGTCATCTGGCTGTTAGAATAAAACTGGCTGCAGATGTCATACATGATCTCAGCCTTTTAGGTTCTACCCACATTGACGGATGGATGGATATAAAATATCCAACCGCACACTGTTCTATTGTTCCTCCAGGCCATTGCCATATTCTGGTGCTGACTTCCTTTCTCTACCGGATTAGACCATGGGAAATGCAAAATACTTAGGACTCCTACCCACCCAGGTGGATAAACTCCACAGAATTCAGACTCTCACAGCTCAGCTTTGACTTGATTTGACCCCTGTAGCTGACACACAACTTCAGTGGCGCCCATGTGCACATTGTAAAGAATTCTAGAATGTATATCTGGGCAGTGGTGCCCATGCTGTGTCAGTCCTCCATTTGTGAAGGATAAATGGATTCCTTACAATCCTGCTTTCTCTTCTTAGTCTGAATCTTAGCATCTTCTGGTTATTCTAGCTTAATGCAGGCTCACAGAGATGCCAATCTTTCTCAGGTGCAGTTCCGAAACTGTGGAATATTCAGCAAACAGCTGAACCAATCCACATTCAGAAAACCAGCTGAGATGCATCCATTTCTCTGATTCTCAATTCGCCACATGCAGTCCTCAGAACTTTATGCCACCTTCCTTGTCAGCAGCAGCACATGTGGCCCTCAGCAGCGGTTGTGATGCAGTTGTCAGCCCAGTGATTAAAACCGGCGCTTTCACCTGAGTGTTCTGTACAGGTTTCATTCTGGAAGTATAAACAATACTGCAGAGTGGCACAGTGGGCACGGGCAGGACATTTAACTCACCCCATGGCATCCCTTAGAAAGAGTTTTCACTGTTTTGTGATTGGTGTACATTTGAAGAAGTGGTGTTATCTGTGACTCTCTTCCGCTGCTGAAATGAAGAGGGATGAAAGGCGGAGTCAAATAAATACAGATTATAGCTGAAGCTTCAGTACATCAGGGTGGTGGAACAGTAAGTGTCAGGCCTTAAAATGGGGCAAGGCCATAGTTCAACGCTAGCTTTTGCCTTCACCTTTTCCCACCTTCATTTTTTAAATACCATTTCACATTCGCATTGCAGCGGAACATGTGCATTGTCACTGCATCACCCAGGTGCACTGCAACATGAGCCACAATTGTACTTTTAATTTCTCCCTTCCCTGTTGAGCTTATTTCACACTTCTTGTAAGTGTGCGCAGAGCTACAATGCGCCCCCATGTCATGTATGACACAGTCAACACAACGCTTTTCAGCCTACTGCACACTGCATTCTGAGGCCTCAAGTTCTGCTTGCAACTATGTAAGCGTAGACATGCATGATACGTGACGTAGGGCCACATGGCAGCTATGTGCACAATAGTGCTTCTAGGCACATCCACCTTACAGTGATCCTGCCAGGAGCGCAACATTTGTCGCTCCAGTGAATGGATGTTGTGTGGACATGCGCACTGCCTGCTGAGAGACATGTCTTATATTAATAATTATCTCACTTCCCTGGGATCTGCTTATGATTGTCATATGTGTGCACAGTGACCTTCGGTGCACAGGGGCAGCAGCCTGTGATAGTGAACATGAAACTGTCACGTCCTGGGCCCTGACTGGCTCCGGTCTGTGGGCCTGTCCCATTGGCACCACGCGGTTATACGGTAAGGATCAGAAGGGCTGGTGCAGAGTCACTTCATGCTGCACTGAAGGGTCTTCTGAACTGGAACCATGTGACCACCTCACTGTGCACAGTGGTGTAATGCAAAATGATCGGGTCCCCCTGCAGAATGTGATCAGGGGCCCTGAGTCGCCCATATTTCGCAGATATTCATTGACCTTTGGTGAATGGGGGCCTCTTGAAGGGCTGCCTCCCTGTCCCCCTGCACTGCAGTGGCTGCAGGGACCTGTGTTACGCCCCTGACTGTGCAAACTCTCCTCACACAGAACACGTGCAGACCATTCACATTAGGGCCAGCAGCTTGCAAGCTTCCCTCACATAGAACACATACACATCACAGACAGCAGCTTTGTAGAACATGTACAGAGCACAGACAGCAGCCATGCAAGCTTCCCACACATAGAACACGTACACATCACAGACAGCCGCTTTGTAAGCTTCCCTCACAAGGAACATGTGCAGAACACAGACAGCAGCTTTGTAAGCTTCCCTCACACATAAAACATGTGCAAATCATGTACATCATGTCCAGCAGCTTTGTAAGCTTCCCTCACATGGAACATGTGCAGATCATGTATGTACATCAGGGCCAGCAGCTTTTTAATCTTCTCTAGCAGAGAATATGTGCAGATCATGTATGTACATCAGGGCCAGCAGCTTTTTAATCTTCTCTAGCAGAGAATATGTGCAGATCATGTATGTACATTAGGGCCAGCAGCTTTGTCAGTTTCCCTTACAGAGAAAGGAGAAGCGTAAAACGGGGTCAGCAGGTTTGCAAGACATCGTCACTCTAAACAAGCCTTGCTGCCTTTGGACACAGGACGGCACCCCGCCTCTGGTGTGACACTTCTAAGCAGGCCCGGCCCTCTCCTTGGACACAGGACAGTGCCTGCCTCTGGCGTGACACTTCTAAGCAGGCCGGGCCCTCTCCTTGGACACAGGACAGCGCCCCGCCTCTGGCGTGACACTTCTAAGCAGGCCGGGCCCTCTCCTTGGACACAGGACAGCGCCCCGCCTCTGGCGTGACACTTCAAAGCAGGCCGGGCCCTCTCCTTGGACACTTCTAAGCAGGCCGGGCCCTCTCCTTGGACACAGGACAGCGCCCCGCCTCTGGCGTGACACTTCTAAGCAGGCCGGGCCCTCTCCTTGGACACAGGACAGCGCCCCGCCTCTGGCGTGACACTTCAAAGCAGGCCGGGCCCTCTCCTTGGACACTTCTAAGCAGGCCGGGCCCTCTCCTTGGACACAGGACAGCGCCCCGCCTCTGGCGTGACACTTCAAAGCAGGCCGGGCCCTCTCCTTGGACACTTCTAAGCAGGCCCGGCCCTCTCCTTGGACACAGGATAGCGCCCCGCCTCTGGCGTGACACTTCTAAGCAGGCCGGGCCCTCTCCTTGGACACAGGATAGCGCCCCGCCTCTGGCGTGACACTTCTAAGCAGGCCGGGCCCTCTCCTTGGACACAGGACAGAAACAGTGGCATGTTTTCTCTCCCACTCGCAGAAAACGTTGAGAAACTCAGCGGTGTGTGTGCCTAAAGGCGGGGCCTGACGTGTGTAGCGACAGTTCCCACACGAGGCAGTTTGGGTTTGAGAGCCCGCGGCGCCTGCGGTGGGTTTTCTGAAGCGTGTTCTCTGCGCCCTGTCACGCGGGCATGTTAACTGTGCCTTTAAACGGAATAATCTAGATAAATAATACGGGTTTAAGCAGGATTTGGATCCGGCCCTCTCCCGCCCCTGTGTCTGCACACAGCTGTCAGCTGAGAGTGCCCTCGGGGGCTGGCGCAGCCCTCTGTGCGCCTGACCGCCCCCCCCCCCCCCGCCACAAATGTCACTTTTCTGCAGCCCTCACACATGCACCAACTGGAAGGGCACCCGGCCGTCCACACAAAGTCCTTCCATGAAATATCTATCAACGTATTGTATCCATATCTAATCAGAAAATACTTTGTCGGCACATTTCACCCTCAAACATCCCTCCAAACGCTTTCCTGCTTTATCCAAATTCATCCAACTGACAGGCCCATAAGATTGGTGGCTGGGTAGATGTACAGTGCACACAAACCAAGGGGGTATTTACAAGCCCCTTGCGCCAGGGTTGGATTGGGATCAAACATCGGCCCGGGCACACCAAAAAAAAGTGGCCCACATTTGCGTATTGCCTTTCCGCAAAACACTGCTTCAGCAAAGTTTTATGAAAAGAAAGGGGGTGGGGGGCATGTTTTATTAATTTCACTTAGATAAAAAAAAATGCCCAGATTAGTGCACACTGCTGAGCCACACATGAATGCAAGTGAGACCACTTCTGCTCAGGCCCCCTGCCCCCGCTCGATCAGCATCCATTAATGGGCCGGCCCAACGAGAGAAAGGGAGTGATACCTCCGCCCATCTGCCTCTAGAAAGGCCACTCAGGCACCCACTGGGCCGCTGGCGGCATCCTAACAGCACAGACAGCCCCCAGGCTGCCCAAAAAAGCAGCCCACAGCTGGAACTCGGCTACCGGCCCTTCGGCCATTTCCCGAGTGCCGCCTTACCAATCCGACCTGCCTTGCGCCTCCGGTGCGTTACTTTTTATGACACACCGGGCGGCGCAGAGTGAAGACCTGCATCTACAAAACCATGCAAACCATATGGCCTCATAGATATGGTTTAAGGCAACGCAGCCCAGGTCTCTGCGTTGCCTTACACTGCGTCAGGGGGAGTTCCATATGCGTTGCAGTGGGTTTTCCCACGCAACACCGATGGGTGTTGACGCATTCCCAGATTTACAAGGATCAGTAAACCTGGGAATGCAACAAAACTGTACGCCTTCCCGGGGTAGACGTAATGAGGAGAAATATCTTTCTCCTTGTTTTTTCCTCTTTCTATGTCTGCTGCATTCTGCGCACTTGCTGCGCTGACTGAAAAAACAGGAATGCACCGTATCTTATAAATACACTGCATTCCTGCCCTATTGATTTGGCATAGGGCAGTGCAGCAAAAAGACTTGCCCCAAGGGCCTCATTTACAACATTTTGGATCAGGGCAGCACCGCAAAGTTTCTTGCTGCGCTACGCTGCCCTGTGTCAAAAGAAAAGGTTAGAAATGCACTGTATCTCTGGGATACGGCGCAATTCCTGTCCCCCTTCACTGAACTGGCACACAAACAGCTGCCTTGTGCCAACGCAGGCACCCTTGCACAAGGGTGTCCGCGTGGTAGGAATGATTGTTATTGTGCAGGAAGGCACACCTTCCTGCACAAAAACAATCAATAGATGCGTTTTCCTCTTTCTGTGTGTGCTGCAAAATGTAAAAATCCATGTGCGTTGTGTGGGCACATCCACCGCAACGCCCATGGCACGCCTCTCTGACGCGGTGTGAGGCAACGCACGTGACTTATGCTGTGTTGCCTTACACCATATCTATGCAGTCATGAAAAGCCATGCAGGATGGCTTTGCGTGGCCTTGTAGATATGGGTCTACACTCTGCGCCGCCGGAGCATCAAAAAAAGTGACACTCCAGCAGCGCACGGGGTTTGTAAATAAGCCCCCAATAATTTGGCAACCAGTGTCTCACGGGATTCAGCAGGTAAGGCTGCTTAATGCCACTATAAAGTCCTCAGGTAGGACAAGGTTCAAGCATCACATATGGTCCGAGCAGTGCAGGAAAATCTAAAGTTTGGAGTTATATTAAATCCCCTTCTACTTTGCTCATGGGATTTTTGGGATTATGTTGTTGATACTCAAATTCATCACAACTCTACACAATACTTGTTTCAGCTCTGGTCGGATTTCCCTTTGACTTCCTCAGGGCTAAAATAAATAAATAAAATAATGAACTACAAAATAATATCACAAAAGAGGACCACCACCAATGTGACATCAGTCAAGCACAGTGAAAGAAGCAACGAATCAGAAGACAGGAACTGAATAATGTGAAAATTATAATAATCAATGTATGCATGCAGCAAGATCTTTACAACATCCGAACTCATACAAAGCTTCATTTACTGTGACATACCAGAGATGTCAACACCAAAATCCAGGGTGCAGAAATGTCTGAAAAGAGAAACCCCCCCAAGGGTGGAGTGGATGTTAAGTGGTAAAGAGACAAGCTGGGAGGGGTGCGCACAAAGGGCTCACCTGGCCCTACTTCCAATATCCAGCAAGCAAGTCTTCGGAAGATTAAACGATCGATATCCTTATTGACTAAAAAATAAAAAACAATCACTAAGGAAGTGCTCAGAAAACAGTATGAATAGAGCAGAAATGCCAGCATGAATATTGAGTGCAATGCTCCGAAATGATCGTGCTAGCATCATGCCACAAAAGGAGGATTCAAGGGCCCAGTGACCACCACTAGAGTATTAACACGCTCACCAGTCACGAGTAACAGGCACACGTGCTCACCACTGCCAGTAACAACTCACATCTTCCCTTCTCTGATCCTTTTCAGTCCATCTGCACCTGTTCAGAACAGTAGAGTAACCGAATGAGAGCAGAGACTTGACAAACTTACCACAATTTATCCACAAGGAAGCACGTATCACTGATCTACTAACTATGTAACTCCAACCTTGGGTCCGGGGGAGCGTGCTACTCACCGCAAAGCGCTTCAACGCCGCGTCAGGGGGTAGTAAGCACTATATAAATACAATACACAGTTTCAATTAAAAAATGACTATTTCCTGAACCTACTGTCCTATCAGTGCTGCACTTGGGAAAACGCTTTCACTCACTGAGTGAGGATCTCACTGTGAGAAGTTGGCCTGGTATATGCTGTCCACTAATTAAAGTGGGCACCTTGCACCAGTCCAAACGACCCTTATTATGTCTGAGGTCAAAGATAACCTTTAGAAAGCTATCCTAGTGGCAGCTGTGGAGAGCAGCCTTCAGGCTTAATCTTGAAGGAAAGTAAAGCAGCTTGTTTTACCAGAATATCACCTCCTGAATGACTAAATGAAAGGAGAACCACACAAGTGTTATGTAAAAATATGTATTTATTACTAAAACACTCTCTACTAACCTCTACACGAGATTAGACCACAAAGCACACAATACTTGATCAATAGAACATACGTAAGTAGCAAAATATACAACGGGCTCCGGGGGGGACCGAACCATATACTAAAAAAATGGTATAACAACAACGACTTCAATAGACACAGGGCCTAGAGCACGTAGAATCGCTGGGACCCCAAGGGGCCACCCAAGGCAGTGACACAGGGCGCCCACGGAGGACGGGTGCAGTGAGGAAACACGACTGCGTGCTCCATGCAACTCCATGGGAAAGTCGCGGTTGGAAAATTACAGTTTAAGGACACTTCTAGGAGGACTTCAAGCAAACCCTTTGGAACATAAGAGGTTCTAAGGCCAGCACCCTTGTGAGTACCGAGTTACCCCTGTTACCTATCCCAGAGGAGCCGGGTGCATAGGGGTCAAGTGGTGTCGGAAACCTCCGTCGTTTTCAATGGAGAGCTGCAAGAAAGTACTGCTGCCAGGAAGGCGAAGAGTGTCCGGTGGAATCCAAGCCTGGATTCTAGGTGAGAAGAACCTGAAAGCAGAGGGGACAGAGTCTGGGTCACTTCAGGTGACCAGGGGCTCGGTAGTCGAATGCCCACCGATGTCAGGTGCTTCAGGTGAAGAGAAAGGGTGTTTGTCTCTGCAGCCACGGGGACCATGAGACGTCGACGACGACCAGGGTCCGGAGGTGAGCTGTCCCACGAAGGATGTCGAGAGCTGAGGGGTCAGTGTCCGGCTGGAGCTCCAACAAGCCTTGGCAGCGGCAACCCACGCAGGCAGAGGAAACAGGTTACGGTGTGGACCAGCAAAGTCCAGGGGACTCTCCAAGCAATGGAGAGTCAGGGCACGTCTTCGACGGAGGACCTAAGTGAGGGATTGAAGCATCACGGTTCTTTGGAGTAAGTGTGACTTTAAGAACACGGCCCCACGAAGGTCCCGGGTTGGGAGATTTTCTTATAAACCCGTGAATCTGTTCCCTCTCGGAAATTTCCCAGAGGGGTTTATCTGACAGGATTTTGTAACCTGTGGAAGTAAGGTAACAACTCCGAATTGGGGGTGAAGACCTGGTAATGTGGGACCTACACCCTGATGAATGCCAGTACGACCCTGTTGGGCGAGAATCAATGGCAGAAACATGTTGGTTAATGCAGTAGGGAGACAGGGGCCTTTACCTCCCCCTAATATCCCGCCGTGTGGTTTTTAATACTACCAAGGGGTTACTTGAATAAAGACTGGTGGCAGTTTCCCGCTAGGTTGTTTTAATTGTGTGTGTCTGCACTCTTTGGTCCCTTCTAAAGGGAACACTTTTTCCTTTATATCCCTTTATTGTGGGTTTATTTAGGTGTATTGTTTTGTCACCTTTTCTGTACCCTCACCACTTTTGTCTTCTCGTAGACATTTAAAATAATTGCGCTCCGTCTTTGGTGTTGGTCTGCACCAAGACGTCAGATGCGGCCCTATGATGAAGCATGACACTGCAAAGTGTGTGAGGGCAGTATTAAGACAAGTGTTGTCTTTCCCTGTTTGTTTTCCTTCCTATGTATTTCATCCTCTGGTTGTTATTTTGTAATATTGATAGTAAAAACGCTGTCTATACCGCCGCTCCCACAGTTGTAGCATAAGGAGGGGTTTTGGTTACAGTCCTTCTCTGTTAAGTGAGTTTTCATTGATGGTAGGGGAGTCAGAGGAGGTTTTTTCTTTCCCTAGTCTCTCTTTTTGTGATTTTGCACGTCTGGAGCAACCAGGGAAGCCCAAGAACAAATGAGATGACCCTCGCCAGGACCCACAGGCCAACAGACCAGGGATCACGAGGAGACCTCAAGCGAATTTACAAAGCACCAGCCCACAGAGCACTCGTGGAGTGGAGGCCGGATATCTTCAGTGCAAATGGTGCTCAGAGTCAGGACTATACGTAGTCCAATGCACAAGCTCAGGGATCGCCAACAAGCATATTCACTTGCAAATAGACACGGTGCACAGGGGTACGGGTTGCACGGCCCCCACGAGGGATACTGGTCTCAGAATTTCTGAGAGGTCAGATCTACCTCGGGGACCTTCGGGAACCCACCTCCTGTGTTTCAGAAATCTTCGGAGTCCGCAGGAGCTCTGGAGATGCAAGCCGGTCAGATGCGCTTAGGTGCCTGCTGCTGCAGGGGAGTAACTCCTTTACTCCAAGGAAGATTCTTCTGTCGTCCAGCGAAGTGTAGACCGTCGAAGTACTTGGTTTCTTTGCAGAGTCTTGTCCAGGTATAATCTAAAGTCCTGTGATCAGGTTTCCCACTTTATACCCAGGTAAGGGGTTGGACTGACTCTGGGGACCCCCCTAGGGGAGGGGCAACAAGAGGGGAGGCTACACCCATGTCCTTTGTCCAGTTTCGCGCCAGAGCAGGAGCCTATGGCTCCCAGAACTGGTTTGAGCTGGACTATGCCCGGGGACACCAAATGTGCCCCCAGTGCAGACTTTCTGGCACTCTAAGAGTGCACCCACCCAGCCCCAATACACTAAACCCTGTCTGGGAGGTGGTCACACCTCCCTGTGACAGGAAACCTATTGTCAGGCCTTCCTCTGCTCGAGCTTGGCTCAGCAGCAGGAGGGCAGACTCGTGTCTGTGGCTGGCAGCATCCATTTTGTGCTGCCCAGGTCGAGAAAGCTGGTACCGGGTAGACCGGTGACCCATAGTAGTAGTTCTACAAGGGTGGAATCATACCTCCCCCACCAGTACTGGCGGGGGAGGTATGATTCCAAGGTGTTTGACACCAAACACGACATGTTTCTAAGCCGCCGTTTTAAAGTTAGCATTTACCGCAAGGTTATAATGCACTTAAGTATATATGGTTTGGCTGCATCACAGACAACCCCGGGGAATGGATTCCGAAGGCTGCAGAGGGGCCCTACTCATGCAGGGGCACCCTCTCACATAAAACCCAGCACCCTGCCTTCAGGATTGATAAGGCCTGCCATAGGTGTGACTGATAGGTTTATATGTGTAGTGATTTAGAAGGGATATAGTGAACCTATATCTCCAGTAAGGGGTGCATGCACCACCTTACACAGGCTGCAGTAGCAGACCTGTTGTGTCATTTTGAATGGCCTCTCAGGAGTGGCACAATACATGCTTCAGCCCCTGGGAGGCCTCTGGGGTACCTATGCCCTGGGTACATGGTGTACCATATACTAGGGACTTATAAGGGTACCCCAGTATCCAATCTGAGGTGTACCTAAAGTACATGTGTTGCAATTTACAGGAGAAAGCAGATAGACTGGGGTCCTAAATAGCAGGATCCCAGTCAGACTAGGCCAAAAACAGTGAGATATCAGCAAAAAGTGGGGGTAACTTTAAGAAGCAGATCCTACTCTCCTGCACTCACACCTTGAAAAACAGTCTCACTAGCTGAGGTGAGTTTCATATCTTAGAGCGCAGTGTCACTCAGCATGTCTCACTCGCAAGTACCCTTCTATTAACTGACAGGACATCAAACCAGTCGTTGATGTGAGTCTCACACTTCAGGGGCATTGTCTCACTCACTTAGTATGTCTCATCTGGGAGAACCCTTGACTCACTGGCTGTGCGTCTCAGCTGGAGACCAGTCTCACTCACTGATGGGAGTCTCACACCTCAGGGACGCTGCCTCACTCACTTAGAATGTCTCACCTGGGAGAACTCTTGACTCTCTGGCTGTGCGTCTCACATGCTGGAGGCCAGTCTCGCTCGTTCATGTGTCTCACACCTCACAGCGCTGCCTCGCTCACTTTGTATGTCTCATCTGGGAGAACCCTTGACTCACTGGCTGTGCGTCTCACACGCTGGAGACCAGTCTCACTCGTTGATGGGAGTCTCACACCTCAGGGGCGCTGCCTCGCTCACTTAGTATGTCTCACCTGGGAGAACCCTTGACTCACTGTCGGTGCGCAGGGGCAGCTCCTCCATGTGGGCGGAGGTGCGTCGCCTCACTGCTTTCTCGCCGTGTGAGAAGCAGTAACATAAAATGGTATAAATACCATTTTATGTTACTGCTTCTCGCACTGCGAGAAAGCAGAAGGGTTTGGTTGGGGGCGGGCGGGTGGGCGGTCCTGCAACAGGGCAGGGGAGGAGTGGCTAGCCCAATGTTGCCGGCCCTGACTGTTTGGTCGGCCCTCTGGGGCCGACCAAACCAGTCATGAGCACTCTGCCATTTTCTCCATGTAGGCTGCATGAAAATGGCCTCCCCATAGGAGCCGGGCTGGGCGAATATAGCATGTTACAACGCGTGCTTTTACAACTCGGTAGTTAACAACGCGGTCGTTACAACGACCGCTTTGTTACCACGCGTGTTATTGCATCGCAAGTCGTTTCAACGACTTGCTCTAGGGGACGCGCTGGGCTTAGGAATAGTATTAATTACTATTCCTACTCCAGTTTGCGCAACAGCAGGGAAGGTGTTGGATTTAAAATCCAACACCTTCCCTGATGTTGCACGCCCCCTTGAGCATGTCGTTGAAACAACTTGCGATGTAATGACACTCGTGGTAACAACGCAGTCGTTGTAACAACCGCGTTGTAAAGTACCGCGTTGTGTCTGTTGCGTGGTAAACGTTGTTTACCGGGCTGGGCGCCGTCCCCACCAATCACAACGCTGCATTTGCCACTTCTCTACTAAATATGCCCCTTAGTATGTCTCAACTAGGACAACCCTTGACTCACTGGCTGTGCATCTCACACGCTGGGAACCAGTTTAATTTGTTGATGTGAGTCTCACACCTCAAGGGCGCTGCATCACTCACTTGGTATGTCTCACCTAGGACAACCCTTGACTCACTGGCTGTGCGTCTCACACGCTTGAGACCAGTTTAACTCGTTGAGGGGAGTCTCACCTCTCAGGGGAGCTGCCTCACTCACTTAGTATGTCTCACCTGGGAGAACCCTTGACTCACTGGCTGTGAGTCTCACACGCTGGAGACCAAAGTCACTCGAAGTGAGTCTCACACCTCAAGGGTGCTGTCTCACTCACTTACACTTAGTATGTCTCACCTAGGACAACCCTTGACTCACTGGCTTTGCGTCTCACACGCTGGAGACCAGTTTAACTCGTTGATGTGAGTCTCACACCTCAGGGGCGCTGCCTCACTCACTTAGTATGCCTCACTTTGTCACTTGGGAGAACCCTTGACTCACTGGCTGTGCGTCTCACACGCTGGAGATCAGTTTAACTCATTGATGTGAGTCTCACACCTAAGGGGTGCTGCCTCACTCACTTAGTATGTCTCACCTGGGAGAATCCTTGACACACTGGCAGAGCGTCTCACGCTGGAGACAAGTCTCACTCGTTGAGGGGAGTCTCACCTCTCAGGGGCGCTGCCACACTCACTTAGTATGTCTCACCTGGGAGAACCCTTGACTCACTGGCTGTGCGTCTCACGCTGGAGACAAGTCTCACTCGTTGAGGGGAGTCTCACCTCTCAGGGGCGCTGCCTCACTCACTTAGTATGTCTCACCTAGGACAACACTTGACTCACTGGCTGTGCGTCTCACACTCTGGAGACCAAAGTCACTCGAAGTGAGTCTCACAACTCAAGGGTGCTGTCTCACACACTTAGTATGTCTCACATAGGACAACCCTTGACTCACTGGCTTTGCGTCTCACATGCTGGAGACCAGTTTAACTCGTTGAGGGGAGTCTCACCTGTCAGGGGCGCTGCCTCACTCACTTAGTATGTCTCACCTGGGAGAACCCTTGACTCACTGGCTGTGCATCTCACACGTTGGAGACCAAAGTCACTCAATGTGAGTCTCATACCTCAGGGGCGTTGCCTCACTCACTTAGTATGAATCACCAGGGAGAACCCCTGACTCACTGGCTGTGCGTCTCACGCTGGAGACAAGTCTCACTCGTTGAGGGGAGTCTCACCTCTCAGGGGCGCTGCCTCACTCACTTAGTATGCCTCACCTGGGAGAACCCTTGACTCACTGGCTGTGCGTCTCACGCTGGAGACAAGTCTCACTCGTTGATGTGAGTCTCACACCGGACAGCTCTCTCTCACGCACTCTGGGCCACATCAGCTAAAGGTTTGCATGACAGCTTGGGTGACGCTAAGTGGCGCTTTGTAGCGCATGGCAGCCTTCATCTACTAAG
Source organism: Calotriton arnoldi (assembly GCA_963921515.1). Lineage (NCBI taxonomy): Eukaryota > Metazoa > Chordata > Amphibia > Caudata > Salamandridae > Calotriton > Calotriton arnoldi. The sequence goes on along the minus strand of CAWUFW010005137.1, from coordinate 1,201,212 downwards.
TAGCGCTAAAGTTTTAAGCGCCAGAGTTGTCTCGCATTCAGCGCTTTGTTCTGTGAAGCCAGGGCCAACCCCTCCTAAATCATGCGGAGAAGCTGAACAGGCAAACACTGCAGGGGTTTGGCACAGAGCCAGATCAACAGGTGTAATTTATGGCCTGGCTTTGCTCCAGATCCCCACGCCTAGTGAAATCAGGTGCAAGCAAAGGAAGGGCCAAGCGCTATCTTGTCTGACACTCCGACGTCATAGCACGCTCATTATACGCCATAACATACACTTTACACGGTGGACACAGGTTGTCTTCCATAGAAATGTATACTGAAGGATGTGAAAATTCGAGTACAACCCCTAAGCTAGACATATAGGCTTGCCTTGGCACTATGGTGCAAGGCTGAGCATCACTCAAAGACTTTGGCAGACACTTTTGCACCACCGTTGCATCACTTTTTGTCACGCATCGGCAGCGTAAAGAATGTACTAGTTTGCGGCCAATTTACAACGTGACGCATCTAAGGAGATGCGTCACCTTGTAAAGCCCTGCGACACATTATACCTGCGTCAGGTATAACATATGCAGGGCGAGCCCCTTTATTTTTAGTGAGCGAGCCTTCGATGACATCACTGACTTTGTGAATCTGGCACTATGCACTTTTCTCCCATCGCACAATGCAATGCTGCAACTTTTCATAAAGCGCTGCATCGAGTGAAACATAGTAAACCTGGACATCTGGTGCCCACCTGAGAGAACCTTCTTACTCACTCAGGGGCTTATTTACAAGAAACTGACGCATCTCTGCGTTAGAACAGAGATGCGTCAATTTGCTTGTGCCGGGCAAAGAAACCTTTGCACCACCATGGATGAATCGTATTTGCAATATGGCACACCATGGTGCAAGGATTGACAGATGCGTCAGAAATTCTGATGCAACTGTCAGCGCAAAAGTCACGCATTGCTTTTGTGTCGCAAGCATGACGCAACTCCAGCAATGCTTGTGGAAGGCCTATTCTTAATACACTGCGTCACTCCTTATGCCTGCTAAAAGCAGACGTAAGGTTTTGATGCAGTGGAGTCCTAGAAGTGGCGCAGTGAAATCTAGTAGATTTCACTGCGTCACTTCTATGAGGCTTGCCTGCGTGGGAACGCCCAACCTGCATACATTATACCTGACACAGGTATAATGTGGCGCAGGGCTTTACAAGGTGACGCATCTCCCTAGATGCGTCACGTTGTAAATTTGCAGCAACCTGGTGCATTGTTTACGCTGCCGATGCGTCACAAAAAGTGACACAACTGCAGCACAAAAGTGTCCAAAGGGGCTTGTAGATCTGTCCCTGAGGTTGCACCTCTCACACTGGTGAGCAAACTCACTGAGGGTGCATCTCGCAGACTGGTGAGCAAACTCACTCACTGAGGGTGCATCTCGCACACTGGTGAGCAAACTCACTCACTGAGGGAGCACCTTGCAGACTGGTGAGCAAACTCACTCACTGAGGGCGCATATCGCAAACTGGTCAGCAAACTCACTCACTGAGGGAGCACCTTGCAGACTGGTGAGCAAACTCACTCACTGAGGGCGCATATCGCAAACTGGTCAGCAAACTCACTCACTGAAGGTGCATATCGCTCACTGGTGAGCAAACTCACTCACTTAGGGTGCACCTCACAGACTGGTGAGCAAACTCACTCACTGAGGGCACATCTTGCACACTGGTGAACAAACAAACTCACAGAGGGCGTATCTTGCACACTGGTGAACAAACTCACTCACTGAGGGTGCATCTCGTACACTGGTGAGCAAACTCTCTCACTGAGGGCGTATCTCACACACTGGTGAGGAAACGTACTCGCTGAGGAGTGAGTTTTTATCGTTACATCGCTGTCTCGATCACTTGGTGTGAAACACATTTCTTCTCTTTGGTTGGTTCTTTCTAATGCACCAAATCTTCCATACGATGGTCACTGATGCAAAACAGTGCAAAGTTTGAACATTACGTTCAAGAGATAACATTTTAAAATAAAAGTTCACGAAACAAAAAAATATAGACATAGATTCGGGGTACAGGGCTAGTTTACAAAATCAGAGTTATGAAGAAGTTTGGGGTAGGGTTAGGCCTGGGTGTAAAATTCCACTGAGCTGAGCTTGCAGAATTTGCAGAATTTTGAAACTTCGCATTCTGCGGAGCATGCGGAGTTCCCAATAAATTCCGCATTCTGGCTCGTAGCGGAATTTGTTTTGGGTTGCCGCGCTCGAGCCTGGTTTTTGCACGCTCTGGCAAGCACGACGAGACTTGTCGAGTATTCACGAGCACCAGTGAGATTTGCTGGCTGCCTGCGAAACTTGCCAATTGCCCGCAAGCGCTTTTAAGACTTGCCGGCCACTAGCACTGCTTTAGGCCACGCCTGCGACATCCGTCACCTTTTTTCTGAAGACAGCGAGCCCGAGAGAGCGCCAGTGACCGCGGCAGCATCCTTAAGCAGATTTTCTTCTCATGGTGCTGTTCGCACGTGATTTCAAGCACGAGAACATGCGCTCCGTTGCCTAATGTGATAAACGTAGCAGGAACAGGATCACCGAGCAGCTCCGCCCACTCGCTGAATTCCGTGGAGTCTCGCTGAGTTTTTGGGGTGCAGTGTGGAATTCCGCATAGCAGAACTACGCGAGCTCCGCCCAGGCCTAGTTACGGTAAGATTCCAAGTTTGAGGTCCATTATCGCAGTGGTTTGGGGTGAGTTTAGTTTTTTATGGTACAGTGGGGGTCAGCGAAAGGTCACGTTTCTGGAGAGGGTTAGGGTTCGTGTAAAAGTAGGGGAGAGATTACCTGCCATCATTATATCTAGGAGTAGTGTCACTGGGGTACTGTCTGGTTTTGTCTCTGGGTTAAAGATGAGATTACGGGCTGGAAACTCTTGACGTCATCGGTAGGGGAGGTCAAGGGTGAGGCACAGTCTGGGTAGTATTAGGATTAGTGTTGAGGGCAAAATTCAGCACTGATGCGTAGGGTTAGGTTCAATGCTTGCTTTTTAAAGTCAGGTCTTTATATGGGTCAGGAGACGGGATATGAAAGTAATCAGGTCACAGACAGGAACACAGAAAGGTTAGTTTCAGGGCCCGGGTTAGCATTGGCGTTAGGGTTAAATTAAGGGCAACGGTTTGTCTTGGGGTTAGTGATGGGATTAGGATTATGTTTAGGGTTATCAACATGTACTTTAGGAATAGGGTCAGGGCACTGCTTGCACCAAGATCACACTGACAAAGCGCTGCTAGCTGCGAGCTCACGGTTACAGTGAACGCCCAGGAGGGGGTGCTCTCGCGGGCATATCTCTGCTGGAATGAATTGAACCCTCAGGTCTGTTTTTCAGAGAGAGTTACACTTATAAGGCACTGATTATACTGTAGGACGCTGCAGAGAGGAGGCAGCTAGCACCGCCCTGTGCTTTCTGAGAGGAAACTCACACTGTCCAGCTAGAGATGTGAGGGGATTGCACTGACCTGGCACTGAGGGAGCTCGCGCTGTGGAGCTCAGCTGGGACACTACTGCTGAAAGAGTGATCACAACACTGCTGATGGGATTGTCACACTCGGGCACTGCTGGGAGAGAGATCACACTTCAGGACACTGCTGAGGGATGTTCACACTCACAGACACTGCTGGAAGAGGGATCTCACTCCCTGAGCACTGCTAGGAGAGAGGTCACACTTCTGGGCACTGCTGAGTGAATGCTCACACTCACAGACACTGCTAGATGAGAGATCTCACTCACTGAGCACTGCTAGGAGCGAGATCACACTTAAGGACACTGTTGTGGGATGCTCTCACACAGACACTGCTGGAAGAGGGATCTCACTCACTGAGCACTGCTAGGAGAGAGATCACTCTTCAGGGCGCTGCTGAGGGATGCTCACACTAACATACACTGCTGGAAAAGAGATCTCACTCACCAAGGACTGCTAGGAGAGAGAGATCACACTTCAGGGCACTGCTGAGGGATGTTCACGCTCACAGACACTGCTGGAAGAGGATCTCACTCACTGAGCACTGCTAGGAGAGAGATCACTCTTCAAGGCACTGCTGAGTGGATGCTCTCACACAGACACTGCTGGAAGAGAGATCTCACTCACTAGGGACTGCTGGGAGGGATATCACACTTCAGGGCACTGCTGAGGGATGTTCACACTCACAGACACTGCTGGAAGAGAGATCTCACTCACTAGGGACTGCTGGGAGGGAGATCACACTTCAGGGCACTGCTGAGTGGATGCTCACACTCACAAACACTGCTGGAAGAGGGATCTCAGTCACAGAGTACTGCTAGGAGAGAAAGATCACATTTCAGGGCACTGCTGAAAGGATGCTCACACTCACAGACACTGCTGGAAGAGAGATCTCCCTCACAGAGCACTGCTGGGAGAGAGATTACACTTCGGGGCACTGCTGAGTGAATGCTCACACTCGGACACTGCTGGAAGAGAGATCTCACTCACTGAGCACTGCTAGGACCGAGATCACACTTCAGGGCACTGCTGAGTGGATGCTCACACTCAAAGACACTGCTGGAAGAGAGATCTCACTCACCGGGCACTGTTAGGAGAGAGATAACCAAAGGGCACTGCTGAGATGATCCTCACAGGTAGGGAGATCTCACTCACTCAGCAGCGCTGGGAGAGAGCTAACACCAAGAGCAGTGCAGAGTGGACCCTCACAGTAAGTGCTGGAAGGGAGATGCATTCACTGTGCACTGCTGGAAGAGAGCTCACATTTAAGGGCACAGCTGAGTGTATGCTCACTGACATTGCTGGAAGGGAGACGTCACTCACTGGGCAGTGCTGGGAGAGAGAGCGCACACGTAAAGACGCTGCTGAGTGGATGCTCATAAGAACTGCTGGAAGGGAGATGTCACTAACTGGGCACTACTAGGAGAGATTTCACACTTAAGGACACTGCTGAATGTATGCTCACAGACATTGCTGTAAGGGAGTTGTCACTCACTGAGTAGTGCTGAGAGAGCGCTCACTCTTAAGGGCACAGCTGAGTGTATGCTCACAGACATCGCTGGAAGGGAGATGTCACTCACTTGGCAGTGCTGGGAGGAAGCTCACAGTTAAGAACACTTCTGAGTGGATGCTTGAAGACATTGCTGGAAAGGAGATGTCGCTCACTGAACAGTGCTGGGGAGTGCTCACACTTTAGGGCACAGCTGAGTTTATGCTCATAGGCAGTGCTGGAAGGGAGATGTCACTCACTGAGCAGTGCTGGAGAGAGCTCACTCTTAAGGACACTGCTGAGTGAATGCTCACAGAAATTGCTGGAAGGGACATGTCACTCACTGAGCAGTGCTGGGGAGAGATCACACTTGAGGACACTGTTGATTGTATGCCGACAGGCATTGCTGGAAAGGAGATGTCACTCACTGAGCAGTGCTGGGAGAGAGCTCACACTTAAGGGCACAGCTCAGTGTATGCTCACAGGCACTGCTGGAAGGGAGATGTCACTCACTGGGCAGTGCTTGGAAAGAGCACATACTCAAGGACACTGCTGAGTGTATGCTCACAGTAAGCGCTGGAAGGGAGATGTCACTCACTGGGCACTACTGGAAGATACCTCACACCTAAGGACACTGCTGAGTGTGTGCTCACTGACATTGTTGGAAGGCAGACGTCACTCACTGAGCAGTGCTGGGGAGAACTCACACTTTAGGGCACAGCTGAGTGTATGCTCACAAACATTGCTCGAAGGGAGATGCCACTCACTGAGCAGTGCTGGGAGAGATCTCACACGTAAGGGCACAGCTGAATGTATGCTCACTGATATTGCTGGAAGGGTGATGTCACTCACTGAGCAGTGCTGGGAGAGAGCTCACACTTAAGGACACTGCTGAGTGTATGCTCACAAGCAGTGCTGGAAGGGAGATGTCACTCACTAGGCAGTGATGGGAGAGAGCTCACACTTAAGGACAATGCTGACTGAATGCCCACAGGCACTGCTGGGAGGGAGATGTCACTCACTGGGCAGTGATGGGAGAGAGCTCACACTTAAGGACACTGCTGACTGAATGCCCAAAGGCACTGCTGGAAGGGAGATGTCACTCACTGGGCAGTGATGGGAGAGAGCTCACACTCAAGGACACTGCTGAGTGTATACTCACAAGCAGTGCTGGAAGGGAGATGTCACTCACTGGGCAGTGATGGGAGAGAGCTCACATTTAAAGACACTGCTGAGTGAATGCCCAAAGGCACTGCTGGAAGGGAGATGTCACTCACTGGGCAGTGATGGGAGAGAGCTCACACTCAAGGACACTGCTGAGTGTATGCTCACAAACATTGCTCGAAGGGAGATGTCACTCACTGAGTAGTGCTGGGAGAGATCTCACACGTAAGGGCACAGCTGAATGTATGCTCACTGATATTGCTGGAAGGGTGATGTCACTCACTGAGCAGTGCTGGGAGAGAGCTCACACTTAAGGACACTGCTGAGTGTATGCTCACAAGCAGTGCTGGAAGGGAGATGTCACTCACTGGGCAGTGATGGGAGAGAGCTCACACTTAAGGACAATGCTGAGTGAATGCCCACAGGCACTGCTGGGAGGGAGATGTCACTCACTGGGCAGTGATGGGAGAGAGCTCACACTTAAGGACACTGCTGAGTGAATGTCCAAAGGCACTGCTGGAAGAGAGATGTCACTCACTGGGCAGTGATGGGAGAGAGCTGACACTCAAGGACACTGCTGAGTGTATGCTCACAAGCAGTGCTGGAAGGGAGATGTCACTCACTGGGCAGTGATGGGAGAGAGCTCACACTCAAGGACACTGCTGAGTGTATGCTCACAAGCAGTGCTGGAAGGGAGATGTCACTCACTGGGCAGTGATGGGAGAGAGCTCACACTTAAGGACACTGTTGAGTGAATGCTCAAAGGCACTGCTGGAAGGGAGATGTCACTCTCCGGGCACTGTTGGGAAATCACACACTTGAACTGGGCGCTGTTGAGACGAAGATCACAATGTAGGGTGATTGTTGGAGCAAGATCACAGACACAAGGAGCCAGTGAGACCCAAGCAGGTGGAAAAGGAGTGACACCGCAAAAGTGACCACCAAGTCCATTGTGAAAAGCTTTCAGCTGAGATGACGTAAATACAATCAAAAACCTGCATGAGGCATTTAATTCCTGACTGGCCAGTCTGCGCTCAGGGTGCCCACCTCGCTCCATTGATACTGTTTTTTTCTGACCCTAGGCTTTTGACCCACAAGTCACTGCTATGAAGTGTGTAACTGAAAGGAATTCAATGACAGAACAGTAAGACGACGACTCCCAGAAGACATTACATTATTCTTTGTGAATGAGGACCGGGAAATGTATAGAGACAGAACACTTGTTTGAGAGTGCGCAGGACAGTTAGAATATGTGTAACCTCACAGTCATATGTACTCCCTTTTTTTAGTAAGGAGATATAATCGGGGCAACTGGAATTATGCAACAGGAGAGCAGCAAATTATGCAGTAGGGTTGACTAAATTATGCAACAACAAAAGGAAGTTATGCGGCACGATGTGGCACATTCTGTGATCATATTGTCTCATTGTTTTGTCATATTTACACATGGTAGCACAATAAGGCACAGATTTCGCCTCATGAGTGCCAGTTTGACACCCAAATACAGCATGAAGCAATAGAAAGGTGACCAGTCAACTTCTTCAAAGGGCCTTTCACTGTGCAGCAACACGTGGCACTGCTTTTTAGTAACTTGTGATCCTTTTGAGCTAGAAACATTTTTGCTGTTGTTAAAATCTGCAGATTACGCAGCAGGCGGCAAAAGCGACTAATCCATATTAAGCAGAACAGGTCTGGATATAAAGATTAAGTGCCATTTGGGCCTGGGTTCTAATTACAGCCTCAGCACTTAACGAAAAATGATGTGATAGTATTCAAATCAATTAATCTAGTCATAAATAAGTGAAGTGACACTTAAACATGTAAATGTACACTTGATGTACACGATGTTACATCCTCTGCCAACCCCGAGTTTTTGTATTGCAGGCTAATGCTCTATAAATACTGACGGCCATATTTACAACCAAATGTCGCAGCACAGTGCTGCAAGCCATTTTGCTGTGCCAAACGGTGTCAATTTAAAAGCACAGGGATGTGTCATATTTATAACAATATGACGCATCCATGTGCTTTCTCCTGACTGGTGCACAATCGGCTGCCATGCAACAGCGCACACCTTCCTGCACAAAAACAATCACAAGAGGTGTTTTTCTTTTTCTATGTGTGCTGCAGAAATACTTTTCTCCTCGTTGCTCCTCCTTACACCTCCTCTGGGGAGGCATAGGATTCTGACACATTCCCAGGTTTACGAAATGTTGTAAATCTGGGGATGCATCAGAATCCATTGGTGTTGTGTGGGAAGACCCACAGCAACACCCATGGAATGCCCCTTTCACGCAAGGTGAGGGGTGAAAAGGGGCCGCATTTACAAAGCCATGAAAAGCCTCGCAGGGTGGCTTTGCGTGGCCTTGTAAATATGGGCCAGCACACTGCGCCGCCAGTGTGTCAAAAAAGTGACGCACCGGCAGCGCAAGGGGCTTGTAAATAAGCCACACAGTACATTATGTGCGGTTTCTCCAGTAGAGTGAACCTTACTGAAGGGAACAGCAGCGTGCTTCATGAAGGGCACTTTATGTCACCAGCAGCACTCAAGCTTAAGTGCTCTACATAGCAGAGTCTTGTGCGTGACATCTGGTTAGAACCAGATTACAGAAACCAGAAGGTAATGAGGAAATGGATGTAAGCAACATGTATATGTTATGTTGACATAAAGTGAGCTACCTTTATTTGTCTACAATCACTATTTTTGCCAACTTGCTGATATTAGAATTAGAATTCAGACTTGCAGCTTGCAAATTCACAATGAGAATATCTAACTTTTGTTCTGATGAAAGATGTTTCTCAAGTTAGAAGAGAGGGTGCAGGATGCCCATTCCACGTGACACAAAATCACAGTGTATAAGATTTTTATGCATTTATATTTTTGTTCATCATTAACAATGTGGAGAATGCATTTTCATCCTCAATTTTACATGTATATATATATATATATATATATATATATATATATATATATATATATATATATATATTTCTCAAAGGCCCACTGCAACCGCTGAATTCAGGGCGAGTGCATCCAAAACTCATGAGGTGGGGACTTTAACCCCTCACCACAGCTGCTGGATGTTAAAGGTAAAAGTCCGCAGGTGTCAGTCAAATGGTTAGGCATCCATAAGTTTGTACAACTTCTGACCTCCATTGGTCGACGGGGAGTCCTTTTAGCGGCGGCACAAGCAGCATGTAGATTATCTCCATTTCTCAAAGTCCCACCGCAACCGTTGAAATCAGGGCGGGTGCATCCAAAACTCCTGAGGTGGGGACCCACGTGTTTCTCAACAACTCATTGCAAAAGTATATATGTAGTACTGATATAGGACTGTCGCTTTTGAAACCAAGTATCTACGATGTGTAGAAGTGTGATTCCTGAAACATGCTACATAAAACACAGATAGATACAAACGCCATCCGTTCTAAGATGGAAGCCATCTCTGTCACTCATGTTCTCTCCCCCCCCGCCCACGTCTCTTCTCACAAACTCCGCAGCACACAGTCAATCTGAGATGTACTGATTATTTGCACTGTTATTGTTATTCTGTCTCGATGAACTTTCTCTATCATGGTTATAACAGCAATATTGCCAAGATTCTTCAGCTACATCACAGAGCCTATTCATTCATCTAACACTTTATTGTTGACTGACTAGTTTTGTTCTACCATCTCCAGGTGACATTAGCATAGAGGGTGCTGACTAATTAATTATATGGTGGATTAGTGCTAAGGTGCTAAGGCAATATGACATTTATTTGCCATATGTTCTGATTTGCTGATGAATTGATGCATTTGCTCACATCCCAGCAAGTCTGCAGATCTTCTATTTTCATATGCAAAAATAATATATATAAAAACCCTCAATTTTTCCTGTTCCACTAGGGACGTTGTCCATTACTCTCTTGATCTCGCTGCCCACTTGGGACTTGGAATAATTTCTGATCTTGCATTTCCTTTGAGTAACTTTATACTGAGAGACTTGATGGCATTGTCTCTGCATCACCTTTTTGTTCATTTGTTACAACCCTTTAACTTTTATTTGAACTAGAACTCAGTTATTGAATGGGCCCATTTACCTAACTGTTTCTACTTTTCTTGATTTTGTGTTTTTGGGAGGTGCCTTAATACAGGGACACATTTCCTCATGAAATTGAGGTTTAACTCCTTCTCTGATCCAGTGTATGTGGGATTTCTGAATGAGGTAAATTTTGGGGGTTGTAAAATGTCAGGGTACACCACGCCCACAGCAGTGTGAGTTGACTGGTCTGTGAGAGGATGAGATGAGCATGTTTAACTATCCAATATCTCTCTCTATCTCTCTCCTTTCTCTATCTCTTTTTCGCTCCCTCCCTGTACCTTGCAAGCTTTCTTTCTCTCTACTTCTCTTGAACTCTTTCTCGAAAGGTATGGATTAATGGGCCTGTTTTAGAGCTGTCAGGTCTGTAAGAGGATGGGGCAAGCATGTTTACCATTCTGATAACTCTCTCCTGTTCTTGTTCTCTCTTTCTCTCTCTCACTCCCTCTCACTATCCAGCTCTCTTTCTGTCTCTTTCCCTTTCCCATTATCTTTCTCTTCCTTTCTCTCTCTCTCAATCTTTCTTCCACGCTGTCTCTCTCATTGTCTTTCACCCTCTCCAGTTCTCTCCTTCTCTTGCTCACTTTCTTTCACTCCCTCTCTCTGTTAACCTGACTTTCACTATTATTCTTTCCTCCTTTCTTTCTCTCTGTCTCACTTTCTTTCCCTTTCTCACTCTCTTTCTCTTCCTTTTCCTCTCTCTTCATCTTTCTTCCATGCCGTCTTTCTTTTTCTCCCTCACTCTCTCTAGTTCTCTCATTTGCTTGCTTACTTTCTCTCACTCCCTCTCCCTCTTAACCTTTCACTATTATTCTTTCCTCTCTGTCTCCCTCTTTCTCCCTCTTTCACTCCCATTTTTCTTTTGCTCTGTTTTGATCTTTCTCCCACTCTGTCTCTCTCATTTTCTTTCACTCTCTCCAGTTCGCTCATTTTCTTGCACACTTTCTCTCACTCCCTCTACCTATCATCTTGACTTTCACTATTATTCTTTCCTCCTTTCCTTCTCTCGGTCTCACTCTCTTTCCCTCTGTCACTCTCTTTTTCTTTTACTCTCTCTCGATCTTTCTCCCACTCTGTCTCTCTCACTCTCTCTCACTCTCTCTTGTTCTCTCCTTTTCTTGCTTGCTTTCTCTCAATATCATTCTGTCTTTTCTCTTTCTCTTTCTCCCTTTCTTTCTTTCTGTCTCAATCTTTCTTTCTATCTCTCAGTCTCTTTCTCTTCCTTGCTGTCTCTCTCTCTATTTCTCCCACTCTGTTTTTCTAGTTCTCTCTCACTCTCTTTAGATGTCTCCTTTTTTTGTGCTCACTTTCTCTCACCTCCGACTCCCTAACAATGTCTTTCTCTCTTACTCTTTCTTCCTTTCTTTCTTTCTCTCTGTCTCACTCTTTCTTTCTATCTCTCAGTCTCTTTCTCATCCTTGCTCTCTCACTTTCTTTCTCCCACTCTGTCTCTCTTGTTCTCTCACACTCTTTCTAGCTGTCTCCTTTTTGTTGCTCACTTTCTCGCACTACCTCTCACTAACAATCTGTCTTTCTCTCTTACTATTTCTTTCTTCCTTTCTTTCTCTCTGTCTCACTCGCTCTTTCTATCTCTCAGTCACTTTTTCAGCCTTGCTCTAGCTCTCACTCTCCCTCACTCTGTCTCCTCTTCTCACTCTTGCTTTCGCTCTGTCTCCCTCTTTCTTTCTCTCTCTCACTCACTCTGTCTCCTCTCTCTCTCTCTCTCTCTTTCTGCCAGATTCTCTCTCTCTCTCTATCTTCCTTTCCCTCTGTCTCCCTTTCTCCCCCTTTCTTTCTCTCCCTCCTCACTCTCACGCTCTCCCTCTTTCTGCCAGTCCCACTCTCTCTCTCATTCTCTATGTTTTCCCCCAAAGGGGTCTAGATTTAAGTGCTGAATCCAGAGGAGATTCCACTGGTGGGGTTTTCTCCACCACAGGGAGTATATATTGGTGGTAATTCCATAGGTGAGTTCTGCTCTGGATGTAGCCGGGAATCAAATGAGTTTCCATTACCACCCAAATCTAAACAAGGCTGAGTGCCCACCCCCTCTGCTTTTACCCCGCCCCACCACGGCGGAAGCCGCCGTTCCTCGCGACCCTCCCCGCGCAGGTCCAGACCCCAGCTTTGAGGTCTGTGGCTGCCTCTGTAAGGAAGGGGTCAGTCATTCTGTGCAGGCTGCTGGCAGCTGCTGCCATCTGTATAAATAGAAGCTTCTCCATGCCTCTGACTTCCCCATCTCCCTCACAGAAGGCAACCACTTTACCTAACCACTGTGGCACAGAGTGGGAAATAAATAGAAAAATGAATGTGTGTCTACATTTGAGTGCTGTCCCCGGAGGCGTGCAGGCCTCTCAGTAAAAGTAAAACCAGCGGCAGAGCAGGAATGGAGGCTACCTAGGAATGGAGGCTACCTAGGAATGGAGGCTACCTAGGAATGGAGGCTACCTAGGAATGGAGGCTACCTAGGAATGGAGGCGTATAATTACCTGGGCACCTTCCTGCACAAAACCAATCACAAGAGGCTTTTTCCTCCTTCTATGTGCGCTGCAGGATGCAACACACATAGAAAGAGGAAGAAACGAGGAGAAATAGAAATATTTCCTCTCGTTACGCCTCCCCTGGGAAGGTGTTCGTTGTTGGCGCATCCCCAGGTTTAGAAGTTTTTGTAAATCTGGGGCAGCATCAAAATCCATGGGAGTTGCGTGAAAACACCCATGCAATGCCCATGGAATGCACACCCAAGGCAGAGTAACACAACGCAGCGATGTGCGCTGCACTTCATTGTGCACTTCATTGCGTTACCCCAGATTTCTGAAGCCACTCAGAGCAACGCAAAGTGGCTTCGTGTGGTTTCGAAAATCTGACTTAGAGGTTTGCGTCACAGGTGTACCATGGTGCGTGGTGCTAACGTGACGCAAGCCTCTCATAAATGAGGCCCTCAGGGTGGGGCTTCAAAGCTCTCTTGCCTTCTGTAGGGGTTCTGTAAAATAACCTTTCATAGCAGTGGGAGCTCTAACAGTTCAATAACAACCAATTGTGCCGTAACAATGGTCGCAGAACAGGGACAGCCATTACCATTACATAAGAAGTAATTACAGATCTACCTAGCTAAGATTTTACAAGAAGCTCTTTCGGAACATTAGGTTCATTGTCGAGGAGGTAAGGTGTGGAGTTGGTGTATGGTTAGGGTGGGGTGAAGGTTTGGACTACAGTTAGCTTTATGGTCACAGTTTCTTTAAGGTAAATTAAACGTAGGTGTAAATTACTGTAACTTACCAAGTAAAGTAAGTTAATAAGAAGTGGTGTGTTGCAACCTGTGGTTGTTGCTATGCATCATCGCCATAGTTCCCAGTTCCCTGCGGCTCAGCGAGTGTGAGTGTGATGTAATGGAATATTGATGAGTGCCTGGTTGGCATGAATGTCAGTCGGAGAGAGTGGGGTCAGCAGCACAAATGCTGCTCCTGGTGGGGCTATTTACACTGAGCCTCTAACTTGTAACTTAAGTGATTCTTCTACTATAAATCTACATCTTGTAATCTACGTGGCCTGTCTACGTGACATCCTTTATTACGTTAGCGTTAGCTTGCTGAGTTTCAGGAAAAGCCTTAAAACCTGGCTCTTTATCCAAGCTTATGAATGATCTGTCTCCGGGTTGGCCAATCCCCTAGCAATCAGCGCCAAGAAACCAATCGGTGTACGTGCGCTCTATAAATACTTGATAAGATAAGATTACAACACTGGCGATGGGGATGTGTTGTGCTATTGGTCACAAGCAATTGGGAACAGTTGTGGCTTAAATTAAGAAGGGCTTGTATGCGCGGATGAACTGTGATTTGGCCCCATCGAGTAATGGTGAGAGCGTGCACTTACGTGCACAGCCTCTAGCTGCGGGCGACATTATGTAAAAAAAAAAAAAGTACTCTATCAGCGTGTGCAATGAAGCCAGATGAAGCACATGTCTTAGTACTTTGCTCGAGCACATTCCCAGGGGAGAAGAGAATGCGTGCAGCGTGTGCCAGCAGGAAAGGACTCGTGTGCAGGAAACAACTGCACGTGTCTTCTGAGCAGAGAGCATGTGAGGAAAGAGTGTCCAGTTTCAGGCAGATCCTGGGTTTTGCAAATCAAGCCCAGATTTGTTCATCCATGGTCTTTATCTCATAGTGTCAGCAGGAAGGAGGGCTGGGATGAGAGCTCCCGGTGAGGGAAATCAAAACAAAGGCAGAACAGACGGAGAGGCTTCCCCACTCAACTACCACCTCATTTGTTTGGGATAACACTTCTCAGGGAAGAATGGAGCAGGGAGGCGGCAAGGCCAGTCCCTGCTCTACAAAGGGACCTACTCTCTCCAATCCTCCACACCTTACAACCTAGACCACTACCAAGGACCTCAGGCAGTGGCATAACAAAACTTGAAGGAGCCCCCTTGCAAAGTACATGGAGGGGGCGCTCCATGCTCAGGACCCAGTCAGCAACTCTCAGGCCAGGGACCCGCCACCCGTGCACAGTGCAGAAGGGTGTCTCCTGGAGCTCGGCCCCAGCCCCCCAGGCACCGCGGGGGATGCGGGGGCTATTGTTACGCCACTCATCTCAGGAATGCTTTGGAGGAGCCTGTTCTCTACATTGCTGTCATGCAGGCTCTATCAACATCCATCTTGGTCCATCCATGCAAAATTCTCTCTTGGTTGCCATGCATACTCCGCCAGACCTAATTCACCCAGCATTTGTATCCCATCCAAATACACCAAAGGGCTCAGAGCTATGGTTCCATCTCTCTACCTCTGTGAGCCTCTGTGCATGGACCCACTGCAGCTTGCAAGTCATCACCAGAGCTAGGCCGAAACCCTGGTAAGACTTCCACCTCCGATGTATTTATCTCATGGACACGATGGAAAACCTACATTTGCTTCCATGCATTGCCGAGTATTCACGAAATATCGACATCTACTTTCCAGCCTTTAATATTACTGGTCAGTCAATCAATCAGGAGTTTATATAGCGTGGCTACTCACTCGTGAGGGTCTCAAGTAACCCTGGGCGGAGTTCGCGGAGTTGCGCTACGCGAAACTCCGCGAAGTGGTAAAAAAACTCTGACGCACTACGCGGAGCTCCGCGAGCGGCGGAGTTCAATAGAAAAATGCTGTTCGCGGTGATTGCACAGTGCCGGATGCTTCTCCGCACTGTGCAATCATTGCGAACGGCACCATGTGGCTTTCCTTTTCTGCCGCTAGAGTAGATTTTTACTCGAGCGGCAGCTTTCTCCACGCGAATGGGCAGTTTCTCAATGCGAGCGGTCGCGAGCATACGCAACCACTCGCAATGAGAAACCTGACCCCCCGCGTTGAGAAATCTCGCCGGGAGGTTGATTTACCACGCTCGCGCTCGCCAACTTGATGTTGACGATCGAGAACGAGGAAAAATCTTGCCGGGAGGTTGATTTTCCTCGCTCGCGCTCGCCAACTTGACGTTGGTGAACGCGAGCGAGGAAAAAAACTCCGCTCCGCCGCGCGAAGCGGAGTTTTTCGGAACTCCGCGAGCTTCGCGTAACGCGGAGTGCGGAAAACTCTGCAAGCTCCGCGAACGGAGCGGAGTTCACCTCCCAGGCCTAGTCTCAAGGCGCTGAGGGGGGTGAAGGAGCTGTTGATCCGTCTGGTCAGTGGATTCTCTTCTCCAGGACCTGTGACAGAATGGACCTGGCACTAGCCTTGTGAAGCCCGGTCATGTGACTCTGACCTTGGACTGCTGCTGCCTGGAACTGCTTATAAGCTGCCTGTGCCTCAGGCTCCATGTTCATACATTGTTGAATGAAATTCTGCATACCTGACACTTGTTAGTTCGTTCCTTACTACTGGCAGAGTCGGTGTCCTGTTCCAGTGCACCACTCTGCACCTTTCTCCCAGCACTGCTTTGCTCTTTGCTTGTCTCTGTTTTCTAGTCGGTTCCCACTCTAATTTGCTTTTAATGTGTTCCTTTTGTTGCTGTAACCTTTTGCCTTTGCTTCTTGCTTGTATCTATCTCTGATCCTGTTGTCCATTTGCTTATCCCTTGTGATCCTGTCCTTAGCACCTGTGTCTGCTCACTCCCCAGTCTCCCTGTTTTTGCTTCTTGTTTTATCTCTACATTGCTTGCTTCCCTTCTTTCAATCTCTCGTTTGATTCACAGCTCCTGTCTCTTGCTTGTCACAGATTCTCTTCTCCTGGAACTTGTCCGGCCTAGTCAGTTCTCCAGTTTTACCTTGGTGCATTGCTCCTGTATATTTGCTACAGTCCTTCGTGCCTTGTGCTTTCCCTGCTCCATTCAGACTCTAGTTCTGTTCTTTTCTCTTGCTGATCTCGCTCATTTCTTCTGCCTTTTTGTGCTTGCTTTCCTATAGCTAGTTTCTCACTGCTGCTCGCTTTTCTACTTCTGGGGTGTACTTCTTTTTTACAGGTGTTGAATCCTGTATTCCAGGGGACAATCACTGCCCCTTGGTTTGTGATGTAGCCTTAAGTGCCATAACTATAACAGTGTGAACTTGCTATTTCCCTAAGGAATCTCCTCTGTGTTTCCAGCTGGACCTATTGGAGCTTGTCATATACATGGAAATAAAATCCCCGTTTGTGCCCAATCGTCCATATCCAGAATCACTTCTGCCGCTCCCTTTCCACTGGATTTTCAGAGTGGTTCGGGGACTCTGGGTCTGCACAGAGATGCTGACCCAGATGTGTTTGTCCAGTTATTGGTTCCTTTCCCTTGCTTGTACACATTAGGGCTGCCTTATTTTCTCTGTCTTGCTCCTGTTCCCTACCCTGTTTGTGCCTGTTCTTTCCTGGTGTACCCTATCCCCGGCTTTGTCCTCTGATACTTCTTGACCTTGAGGGGTGCTTTCCCTGGTCCCATAAAACCTAGCTTCAGTGGAATGGCCGAGAACTTTAAACAGAAGAGGCCAGGAGGAGGCCATTCTCCCAGTGCAGGTGACTGGTAAAAAAGGCCTGTCCTGATGCTAAGACGAATATACTGCTGCTACCTATCCTTCTCAGCCTGGTAAAATGACGGTAGTCATGCTTAGCAAAGGAGTGCACACAGGGTGTGGTCTCCGCACCACAGAGACTTGCTCTGGGGCTGGCTCCATGCCACAACAGACCCTCCATGGACATCCCTAATTCTTATGGCTCCCTGAGGACTAAAGAGCAAAACCCCTCCCCCCCTTGAACCCACTGTTGGGAGGTTAGAGCAGTTGTGCACACTTTTGTCGGTGAATACCCACAAACCTGTATTGTGGTTGTGCACAGCCTTCTCAGTGTACCCAATCAATCATCGGGGTTTGTATAGCGCGGCTTGTCACCCCAGGGGGTCTCCAGGCGCTTTGTGGTAGCCACACTTTGAAATGCCCATTCCCAGCCCTTGGTAGCAGATTTGCTACCAAGTGATATTACTCGTAAATCAAGCCATCTGGACATGTAATTTACTCACACATGCAAACGCCTTGATGTAGGAGTGAAACTAAAACACAAAACGTACATTTGCAATCATAACTCCATTTACTCACACATCATTCATATTACACCAAGTACTGGGAGGCTGTCAGGTGACAACTGCAGGAGTTTATTAACTCCTGCGAGAACTTCCTGTCACAATGTAAATGTCCAGCCACAAGTGATCTGACATTGGAGATGGTAATCAGGGTCTTTGTTGGGCTCTTGAGCAACTGAAATGTAGCTCTGGGTGAAATTTTTGTTACACCGACATAATCACACATGATTTCCATAATTTCTCATCTAACTTGTTACGTGAAATTTCGAAAATTGCGCCATTATGCCACGTTGCGTAATTTTACGTCCATTTGGAGAAACATTATAGCGCAGGAGCATAGGAACAATGCGAACGAACAAAACAGGAGCGCCTGTTTTTCACTGCACTCACGGTATTTGTGGTATTATTTTAGCCAGAAATGTGTCCTCATGTCCAAAATGTAATGTCAAAATCGTGTCAAATTTGGCATACTTTTTCTGAAATGTCACATAATTAATTACATAAAAGCGAATATTGTGCAAAATTTCACACACCCCTGCTCAAAAGCCCATGCACCCCTATAAACATCACACTCTCCAAATGTGAACTCTGGGCCTGTAGTGATCGCCCTCTGACAGCTCTTAAGATATCTTCCCATCCTATGGCCTAACAGTAAGGCACCTGGGCCATATGTATTACACGTGCATTAACGCCTTGCAAGTCACTGGAGGTTCAGAGGTATGTCTCTGTCAGTCTGTCTGATATCCCAGCCCCAGCCTGACCCTGGCCATGAGCTTCCAGCATGCCCAGGCGCTATAAGGCCTTAGAAAAACTTGACCGACACTGGTCAGTTTGTAGACACAAGCCTTTTTATCCACCCAGGAGGCTGAACAACAAATCATGAGCCAAGGGTGGGTCAGGAACACTTGTGGGCAAAGATAAACTGTAGCAGAACATTCCAGAACTTGTTTTCAAACAAATAAACTATTTTTGTTTAGAAAGTAATTCTAATTGTTGGCCAAATCATCACATCGGCGCCTAAACACCCCCTCCCCTCCCCCCAGCCCCCCCAGGGCCATCTTGGAGGCAATCCCTTGCCATCAATGGGGTTGTTGTGCTAGATCGTGTGACACCACTGGGCACGGTGGGGCTTATTTACAAGCCCTGTGCGCCGCCGGAAAGTCATTTTTCTTGACGTTCCCGCAGCGTATAGTGCAGACCCATATCTACGAGGCCACAGAAAGCCAACCTGCGTGGCTTTTCATGGCTTCATAGATATAGTGTAAGGCACCGCAGCGCAAGTCGCTGTGTCGCCTCACAATGCCATGGAGAGGCGTGCCAAGGGCGTTGCGGTGGGTGTCTCCACTCAGCGGCCAGATTTACAACATAGCGTAAATCTGGGAATGCGTCAAAACCCTGAGCCTCCCCAGGGGTGGCGTAACGGTTGTTTTTGTGAAGGAAGGTGTCCCTCCCTGCACAAAAACAACCTGATTTCAACACAGGCACCCTTGCGCCATGGTGAAAGAGTGCCTGCGTTTGCGCTAACGCAGTGTAGGAGGACAGAAACGCACCGTGTCTGATAGATACGGCGCATTCCTGCCCTTTTCTTTTGACGCAGGGCAGCACAGCAAAGTGACGTGCAGCGCTGCCCTGCGTAAAATTGTTGTAAATGAGGCCCTGCATATAATCACAAAACCTCCCTCATGACCTATATTTCTTTGCTATCTAGGCAAACCTAAATATGATAGGGCTAGAACACATGTGTTCAAAAACTTTACAAAATGAATTTTATTCAAAATGCTTGATTTATTTTTTATACATAAATAATTTCAATCATAATTTTTTTTTTTTCCCTTTGTTACATTTTCTTATTTTATCAGGTTAAAAACTTTTTAGTTGAGACATGTAGAAAAATTATTACCACAAAATACAATAAGACAAATGTCTCCCCAAAGAATACAAAGAATTCAATCTAACTCAATATAAAGAACCACACATAACACAAATCATACACACTCACACAAAATCATGCACCAATCACAAAAAAACACATCTGAAAAAGAAGGAGGTAATAGATGATAACATCTCCATGACCAAGTATGTTATATATGTTCACAAGGATCCGAACATAGGGTCGACGCGCGTTTCGGTGGCATAAGAGGAATGGACCGGCCACCTTCTTCAGGACCTTTTCAGATACCCATAAAAATTCACAAAACCAGGGGGAAACCTAAAAAGCAATAATATAAAGTGTTACAAGCCCATATAAAAATTAAACTCACGTCATTGTTTTGATTGGACCCAGATTCTTAGTATGTGTGATATCATATATCCTGAAGTCGAAATTATCAACAATGTAATAAAGAAGGTACACTTAACAAAGAAACTACATCTAAAAGAGTGAATGACTACCTCCCTAGAGGGATATTTTTGAAACATGAAGGCAAAATCTGAAAAAAGGAAGGAAACCCATGCAAAGAATAATATACCAGTTAAACCGTAGTGTGAAGAATACAGAGAAAGATGTTGTAATTCAGAAAAGCCCAGAAATACAATACTATCAATAGATTAATACCACCATGTGATGTCCTATACTTATATATAATTAAGTCTGGGAAGCTACTTACAAAAAGTGAAAAGTAGCTAATAGATTACTAATGGTATATGTTGATATGTCTGATGCTGGTTATCCATCGATCTGTAGGTAGAGACATAACACAGTAATGACTGAAAGGTAGAGATGTTGGACCATAATAGGAGACATAAAATGATGTCTAATATAATGTTACCTAGAACACTATGATGTAGTGTCCAATTGGAAAAGACACCGTATTGCAGATGGAGCACACTGCCAAACAAAGGCTCAAGTTCCTAAATGAGACACATGTGACACATCGTTACATCTCAGAAGAACACACTAAAATCATAGGACCAGTCCTAACTAAGAATGGTAACCACAGTATATACCTAACTCATAGCTGGGCACTTAAGACATCAAACTCTTATTTTGAAGTGCAGGTAGTTGACGATAATACCGGATTCAGACAATGAGTAGTCAGGAGGAATACCGCACTTTCACTTCTATCATTGCAATGCTGGGTTCAATCTGAAAGCAAACATTATATGTATAACTACAAACAATTCAACCAAGGCATTATAGGTTTAGGCAAATTATCACATTCCGAATCTGTACACAGCGGGGACTGCGAACATAACCATTTCTGAGGGCCAAAAATGCGCCATAAAATCTCAGCTGGTAAGTACCGTACGGATAGTATATGCCACAATATAGATATATATCTCTTTTAAATGACGCCATGATATCACACTGTGCGTGACATAGTTAGAAAGAGCAGAAGGAAGAAATACGATACTGCCGTGGTACACCAAATAGAAATTACTTCACCCTACTCCACACGTTTAATGCTACCACTCTCTAAAATCACTCCTGTCAATAATGTGCTTGCCAAATTGCAAAAAGGTAAGAGAAAAGTCTAAGATGATACCATACGATGGCATGGAAGGCAACACCAATTAAAAGCAATATACAGGGCTTCACTAGAAATAGGAAAAACGCGTTAGGGATTTAGATGTCCGAACTTACCCTTCAAGATCTGATGTCTGTCAGTAAATCATCCGAGTCAGAGAAAATAAACACATTGAACAGACCCTATAAATACGGTCTCCAATGGACGCTGTGACGTCAATGACGTAATTGCGTGTAGATCATGGATGTAAAGATAGGACTGCGAGCAAGTGCATAGCCGCCATCTTTCAATATGTATAGATGTTGGTACGGTCCGTCAATAAACGTATCAACATCGATAACGCTATGGCGTGAAGGTCATAGATGACAAAATAGAATAAAACTGAGAACAAATACCTGGCCCCCTTCTTACAGTGTATATATGCACCTAATAAAAAACAAAATACATAATGTCCTACCATCATCGTGTCAATTATGCCGTCGATGGTTAATATGATATAAACCTATGATCATCGAAACCCCAAGATGGCCAAGGTTGGTACTAGTAAATCAAAATTAGGGGTGTGTAGAGTTACTGCAATAAAGCTCCACAGCCATTTAGCCAATAAGATGCTGGGTAGAAATTGATCAATCTAATGTGAAGCTATTGCCATCACAAACCCGAAATGGACAAAAATAACACGAATAAATGATGGAAAAGTAACCTAAAAAAAGGTCTATGTCAAGACTATCAAGAAGGCTAGATATCACCTGCACAGTAAGCATGCCACTCTAGTAAGATGGAGAGTGGTATTATGGGGAGACAGCGTTGAGTGAAACAAGATCTATATCTACCTACTACTGAAGGCAAATTTAATCACCTACGAGTAATGTTCCAAACTATATCTTCATTAAGTCCTTCCTTCACGCTGTTACAATAGAAAATCCAAAAGGTTTCTCTCCTTTTACGTGTGATTTCTAGGGGTAAACCTGCCAGATGTTTAACCTTTTCTATTATGCACCATCTCAGATCTTTTTCCGTATGTTCTTTATTTAAGAAGTGCTGAACTAACGGGGCCAAAATTTTACGTGTCCGAATTGCAGATTTGTGTTCGCTAAATCTAACACGAAATTCGCGCCCTGTTTCTCCGATATAGGCTAGACCACAAGGACAAAATAAGATATATACGATGTTACAACTTCTACAGTTGGTGAGATCCCTCAGTTTGATGTTCTTGTCTTTATATTTTAACAGATCTGTAACTATCGCTGCATCACAGGCGTGACAAGACCCACACTTGTGGTTGCCTAACACTAGGGGAAGTCCTGTGATAGTCGTTTGACGCTGATTTCTAGATGGTCAAGATCTAGTATTGACCAGGAGATCTTTTAAATTACGATTTCTCCTATAAGCCACCAATGGTAATTGTAACTGCGGTAAATCTTCGT
Source organism: Calotriton arnoldi (assembly GCA_963921515.1). NCBI lineage: Eukaryota > Metazoa > Chordata > Amphibia > Caudata > Salamandridae > Calotriton > Calotriton arnoldi. The sequence continues at coordinate 1,178,586 of CAWUFW010005137.1, read as the reverse complement.
AGGTGTTAAGAATTTTCCAATGTTTATTGATCACATTTTTGATCTTATAGTTCAGTGAAGAGTGATTAATCACACAGGTGACCTGGTCTCTTGGTATACGGCTAGACCCATCTAGAAGGGCGTCTCGATTGTAGTATTTAGCCCTCTTGAATGCATGTCTAACCAGACGGTGTGGATAACCACGATCCAGCAAACGCTTCTTTAGTGCATCTGCATGGGTATGGAAGTCCTGCATGTTTGTGCAATTACGCCGCACACGTAGAAATTCCCCAAAGGGGATTGAATCTTTCTGGCATGTAGGGTGGAAACTCTGATACTGAAGTATAGTATTTTTAGCTATAGGCTTTCTAAAGAGGCTGACCTGCAGTGTGTCATTAGCTCTAAAGATCAAAATATCCAGAAATTCGACCTGATCTGGACTGAACTTAGCCGTAAACTTTAGATTGCTATCACTGGCATTGAGCCAGGAGATGTACTCTTGTAGATTTTCCACGTCCCCTTTCCAAATGAAAAAAATGTCGTTGATGAAGCGCTTCCATGAATAGACATTCTCAAAAAAGGGGGCTGCTTCGTTGAACACATTTATCAACTCCCATTCGCCCATATAAATATTTGCTACACTGGGAGCACAAGAAGCCCCCATGCTGGTGCCCTTGATTTGTTGGTATGTAGATCCATTAAACTCAAAGAAATTATTCATCAGAACTATTTCTAGACATTGCAAGATGAAGATATCCGGTCTGTCATCAGGGGAACGTTCAAGGAGGGATGCTACTGCCTGTAACGCCTGACATTGAGGGATGTTGGTGTACAACGCCTCAATGTCAAGCGTTACCAGAAGATCAGTGTTGGAGTTAAAAGACATACCCTCTATCTTGTTAATGATATCCCCTGTGTCACGAATAAACGAAGCATAGCTCTGAGTTAGAGGGCAAAGATAAGAATCCACATATTTGGAGAGGGGCTCGGTGCTGGAGCCAATAGTAGAAATAATGGGACGGAGTGGAGGGTCGACCACATTCTTATGCGTCTTGGGTACACCATATAATGCTGGGACAATGGGGCATGTTTTATTCAGAAAGGCATATTCCTCTTGGCAAATAATGCCACTGTCAAGAGCTCTGTAAGTAATCTCTTTAATATGAGTTTGCAGCTTAGTTAACTCTCTAGGGTGTGATTTTTTATAATGTTGTGGAACTGCCAACATAATGTAAATGAGGCCCTGTGCATTTCTCCATATGAATCTAGACCAATTGAGCGTAGGAGCATTTGTAAATAAAATTAGTGATTTCAGAGAAGACAAAGGGCTCTGCAGCGATTGGCAACTGGGTGATTACAAAGCCCGCCCACAGATTAACAATGTTCCATACAAAGTATAGGTTAGAACTGCCATTTTATTTTGAGCTACCTCAGGCTATGTACAATTACTCAGCATCGTTCATCTGCATCAGTAAGAGAGAGACACTTCTTAGATTGATCAACACTTTGCACCTCTGTAAAGTCATGCAAAGTGATGCAACATGGCGCTGAGTGTCTCTAAAGCATTTATTTCCAGCGTAAAACTTTAATTGCAGCCAAAAGTAGCCTTAAAGTAACACAATTAGAGCTTTGCACTATTTTGTGTCGTGGGGATGTCCCCTGGTGGTACACAGGTGCTCCCACACTACTACCAATGTGTTTGTTTATGCAAGCGCTAGCTACTAATAAAGGTAGACAGGGCCTTGCAACAAAAAATAACACCACCTTGAGTCAGACACAAAGTAGGAGAAATGTTTTTAATTCTTCGACCTTTTCAAACAGTGCATGTGTGCTACACTGTACAGCACACATCCGAAGTGTAAAAAGTTTTAAAAGTAGTCTAGGCATAGTATTTTGAACAGGAAGGGTATCAGGTAATCCCTAATTATTATCGAACATCTGAAACCAAATCATTGCCTAGTCCGTGCTCTTGCCACCCAGCTAAGACTCCTTGAATGCTTCAGAGCAGGCCCACTGTGGTTTTAAGACATGCTAGCCTCCAGCAGCGGCCGGTGCAGGTAAGCGCGGCGGGGCGGGGGGGGATGTCAACAGACGACGGAATAGGGAAAATTAAATAAATATATAAATCCAATTCCATGGTCTGTCGACATAACCCCCGGCCCGGCCCGCCCCACCGCGCTGACCTGCACCAGCCGCTGCTGCTAGCCTCATGTGCCCATCATGCCTGTTTGTGTCCAGAGGTCGTTGGCTCGACAAGAGCTTTGCTGTGAAGTTTGACCAAGAAACTCATAGAGCAGCTTTCTTTGTGGCTTGAGGAGGACTAGGGAAGGAGCTAGTCTCTGTTGTCACTTGTCTTTCTGTTGAGTGCTAAGCATCTGAAGGTTAAATATTAAACTGCTCTCTCTCTGTGACTAACTGTTTCAAGAACCCTTGCCTTATCGAAGGCAATAATATCATCAAGTAAGTGCAATGTCACAAAACTGAGCCGCGTGCGTACATGAGTTAAATGGGCCGAGTCAAAGTTTTGAAAGGTTTCATGCACTTTTGTCAAACAGCTGAAACGTTACTGGAGATTTACAAATCACATTTCCTCTGGGGCAAAGCTTCCTATTGTAGGAAATCTGTAATGCTCACTCGAGCTACCATGCACACCTCACCGTATGGTGCTGTAGTGTTTGGTTCCACCTCAAACACGTAGGGAATAGAAACTGAGCTGGGCTTGGCCAAAGGGGGAACGGGAAATGACGTACGAGATGTCAGGGGGTGTTGTAAGAAGAAGATCGATGGTATGAATGAAGGTATACGGCTGCCCAAAACCTCATGTCCAGGGTTGTTTGTATGTGCTAGCGCCCTATTGGACACATCAACTGGTGGCTAGAATTGACCACGCCTGCAATGGCACTCTCACTCGGGTCTAGGAGAGTCCATCACTGCCTGTTGGCTCCACTCCTGTTTCCCTGCCTCCACTGTCCTCCTAGTAGCACCGTCCACCACCACATTGACTTCCTGAACGCCTGTGTGGGAGAACACACGCGTTCTAGCTGAGCTCTTGTCCATCAGCACCATCCACCACCACATTGACTTCCTGAACGTCTGTTTGGGAGCCCACGTGCGTTCTGGCTGCGCTCCTGTCCAGCAGCACTGTCCGCCACCACATTGACTTCCTGAACGTCTGTGTGGGAGCCCACACGTGTTCTTGCTGCGCTCCTGTCCAGCAGCACTGTCCGCCACCTCACTACCTTCCTGAGCGGCTGTGTGGGAGTGAGGGCACCTGCTAGCTCTGCTCCCATCACACGCTGCTGATGCCCTCTCAGCAGCCCTGCCTGTCGCCTCATTTCCTCATGAACTGCCGAGGGCATGAAGGAGTTTGCCCAAATTGAAGGAGCGCTAAGACTGCCTCCTGCAAGTTTTTCCTGCACCAGCACTCCTAACAAATGCCTCGCGGCGCTCCCGGATACATGTGGCTTTCTCCTGCATGTATAGAGACATGTACAGAGACTAGCATTTCATATCCCTGAGACAATTGCTACTGGACAATGGCATACAGATATGCAAATCATTGCCATATTGCTGCCCCTCCTCCACACTGGGTAGACGGAGCCTGTCCTAGACTTTCAAAGGTGAATCTCTCCGTCCTGTCTGGCTATTTTGTGAGCAGTTCCCAGTGCAAATGGTGCTCACTGAGGCTCAACATTCGACCACTCTCTCACCTCCCAATACCGTGGTCAAGCTTCCTTCAAGCAAAATCTCATGGCCCCCACCCCAGCGGCATGGCGCAGGACAGAGGGGTCCAATACAACGCAGCCGTTTTCCTGAAACCGCCTCCCCCATTCGACACTGCCAAGAAACAAAATATTGGGGCCAGATGGGCCACGTGGATCAACATGTTTGATGATTTCATTGACGCCCTGGAAGAAGGGAATGATGGAAAATAATGAAGTGTCTCTAAAACCTGGTGGAAGAAGGGGTCAAAATTTCATTGAGGAGCTAGCAGATGAAGATGCCACCTCTTATCAGAAAATTAACGAAGCTCTGGTGAAAAAATTTGATCCCAGCCAAATGATAATTATGAGTGAACATCTTCCACAGACACCGTAAACAGGAGGGCGAAATGATGGATGAGTTAGTGGAAGGACTTGAAACCCTCCTTAAACATTGCAAATTCAACTAATTCAATGACGAAGAAGCCATGCGCCTCAGAATAGTATATATGGGTGTCAATCTGGTTCATTTCGAATACGCGTGCTCCGCGGCACCCTGAGCCTTGACAAAATGTTGCTTGCTGCAAAGTCAGAAGAGAGAGTAGAAGGGCAAGCGGGTGCCATGGAGGCAGTATCCACACCTTGCGAAACAGTACTCTCTAAGACAAGCCACCCCAAGATCAGCTCTGACACGCACAAGACAACACACAACACGTCGACGAATATATGCTACCAGTGAGGGTTTTTGTTTCCACATGAAGGTCAATGCCCAGCTTTCGGGCAAATTTACAAAGAATGTGCCAAAGAAAATCATTTCAAAGCCCTGTGTCAGGCCCATGAGAAGAAAGGCCAGCCTGACAGGAAAAAGGAAGCACACACTAGGGACGCCCGGAGACGAGTGAGAAAGGAAAAAAGAAACATCCTGTATGGTTAATTGACTCCAATGTCAGTCAAAGATCCTCCACACCCTCATACAGTGGATCCTAGTATCTTTGTCAAGTGAGAGTGAGAGGGAAGGATACCTGTTAATGATGACGACGGATGCGACACCGATGTGACAAGTTGCCTCAGAAGGCCTAGCTCGAGCATCCACCATCATAAAGAGCATGAAGATGCAAGACAAATAAGACGAAAGGAGACTAAGCCTAAGTGGCCTCTCATTCGACTAAAAATAAATGATCGCTCCATACCTTTTATCATTGACAGCAGAGCTTCCATCAACATCAGGCCTGAGGATAAATTCAAAGAACTTGCATCGACTCTTACCCCATCAGACATCAAAGTATACACGTGGGCTGGCTCCAAGCCACTGCAAAGCCAAGGATCTTTCAAAACGACTGCAAGACATGAGGAAAAGTCAGCTCAAGCGACAATGCATGTACTAAAGGGAACAACGTCAAGTGCATGCCTTCTCAGTTTCACAGTGGCAGCTGACAAGGGATTGATGTCCATTGATTGCCATCAAAGTTCAGAGCCTGGCATATCTCGAAAGTTCCCATCATTGTTCCAAGGACTGGAAAAACTGAAAGGTGTCAAGGTGCAATGGCGCATCAATGAAGTCATTCACCCAGTAGCTGAAAGACACTGTTGAGTTGTGCTTCATCTACAAAAGGCTGTAGAAATGGAAATAACAACACTTCTAAAACTTGACATCATAGAGCAATCGACTAGTCCCACCCCGTGGGTTTCACCCATAGTCGTAATGCCTGAAAGAGACAATAAAGCAGATGTGCGTATTTGCGTGGACATGCATCAACCGAACCACACAATACTACGTGAAAGGCATCCAGGACCTCATATAGAAGACTTGATAACCCATCTCAAAGGCAGATCCGCATCTCTAGATATACATACATTTTTATTCTTTAATAACTTCACAACTACTGAACAGATTTACACAACATTACAAAACGCACTCTTTCTAGACCAAGATCTAGCATTCTGCCAAATTAGGTGTAATTCCGTTCAGCCAGTCGGGCTGTACTCATGTCTAAAATCCCTATGAGAAATTGAATGGGGAAAACCAATTTTAGGATCCCACCTTTTTCTCTGCCCCCGCTTGACGAATCATCCCGACACTTTTCAGACAGCAGCTGAGATTCCACAAGCAGCGCCAAAGTTATTAGCAAAACAAAAAACACTTTTTCTATGGACACTAGATCCTAACTATAACTACCTACTGGCGACCGCCAGGAGGTAATATATATATATATATATATATATATATATACACACACACACACACACACACACATATATATATACACACATAACATACACACTTACCTGACATATACCTATATACTTACCATTTTGTTGGAAAGGCATACGGGTGGAAGGCATATGCGTGGAACAGACAAGCATGGCAAAGGCTATGTGTGATAAAGGCATTGCGTGGTAAAGGATGCGTGGTAAAGGAATTGCGTGGTAAATGCTGCATTGTAAAGGCTGTTTCCCCTACTCATAAAGTCCTTTCTTTAGCATTTCTTGGTTGTCTCAGTTGCTGCCCCTGATTAAGCAGAGGTGCACACAGAGACCCAGACAAGGACTCTGTGGCACTAGGCTAAGCACTCAGTTGAGCCCACTCAGAAAGTATTTCATATTCCCAAACTAGGAAAATGCCTAATGGTGATGAAAACCTGACCTTAGTATTGGTTCATTCAGGAGAGATTTCCTACACGCTGAACATTCGGGTTCGCATGTATTTGTATCCACGGTTACAAAATTGAGGTTATAATATAAATAAGGCTCCCTGTTTTCCGTTTTTACTGTTTTTTACAGATAAATACAGACAGAAAACCATTTATTTTCCTGTCTGTATTTATTTTTAAATGTGGATAAAAACGGAAATTGGGTTGTTTTTGAGTGATTCTAAATAATATCAGTCATGACTGCCAGGCCAATAGCTGTGCGGAGTGACAGGCAAGGGGATTAAAAAACATAAAGGAAATTTAAGAAAGAGCCTTAAACAGCAGTAGTTTTGCACACCTTGATACTAAAATTTGCATTATTTCTTATGAGTGCATAATTTATCATCTGAGTGTGTATACATCATTGAAACCTGTCAGGCATTCAGGCACGAATGTATGTTAAATAAATGCAGAAATATACACATTTCAGCTTCATTTTTCACAAAACCTAAAATAAATATGGATAAATACTGGTAAAATTAGCAAAAAATAAATATGGATAAATACAGACGGAAATGACAAAAATATAAATACCATAAAACCGGGAGCCCTAAATATAAATTACAGATTGGAAATATGTCCTGGATTCTGGCTGTAGAAAACATGTACTCTAAAGGTGAGCTGTTCTAGGCTCCTGTGGGAGCAGTGTTTCCTTCTGTTTGACACTTTATAAGCTCTCTTCAAATTGTGCATTGAATCTGCACATAAAAATGATTTACCACAGTGCCATTTCTGGAACTTTAGAATAGAAAGGTCTGACCATGTCCAAGGTCATTCTAGTGAGAGGAACCTTCACTGTGTCGCCTACCACAGTCACCAAGGAGGATCACATTGGGTTAATGGAAGGATGGGAGGACTCAGCCTTTCACCATCCAAGATCTGTAAATAAAGTACCATACAGTTGTGAATTCTAACATCTGTTATCCCTAGCACCCAGAAGTCGGGTATGAAGCACTACATAAAAAGTTATTGTTATTACTGAGCTGATTAATCTCTAGACAAAGATAATCCCCATTTCTCATTCTTCCTTCTTATGTAAATAGCTCCTCCTGCATTAATTGCTTTTCAAGGACTTCCAGCCGCTGAAGTTGAACACTGCACAAATGACTTAAATCGAATCAAACCCCCAATGTACTCCAACCTGTGCTCTGCAATCAATACAATAAATGGACCTGACAGAAACTTCTAAAAGAATCGACAATTCCCCAGATCTTTTATTGACTTTTTGGCATTTGGCGAGACATAATCTCTTGTAAATGGGAAAGGTTGCTCCTGGAAGAACTTTCAGCTAGAGAGGATGCTTCAAAGACTTTTGGCAATTAAACCTGGAAATGTCTTACAGGGTGATATTGCAATTCTATCGTAAATGCTGTGGCGCTAATGAAGACACGGGGGCTTATTTACAAGCCCCTTGCGCCGCCGGTGCGCCACTTTTAACATGGGAAAAAGTGGCGCACCGGCGGCGCAAGGGGCCTGTAAATAAGCCCCACGGTTCTTAATTTGTGCCCTGGCCACGGGTGGGTGTCGCCAGCCCTTATTTCGGCCCACGGGCCCCTTTATGCCGTCCCAGGGACAGCAGTCCTGCTATTCCTGTGTCTGCCCTGACTCTGCATGGGCACGTGGCCCTGGCACGCCTCTGCCCTTCCCCACCCACTCCCTGCCAGAGTGAGCCCTGGCACCCGCCACCAAGTGAAGGCAGCTTGCCAGACTCTCGGGTTTCCCAGTTCCAAGCATGAGCAGCTCATGCAGTCCAGGGTTTTTCTTAGAATTCTTGATTTTGTGGTATTGATTTTATATTGAGTTAAACGTCACTGCTAGTCCCAGCATGCAACGCGAGGAACCTGGCCTGAAGGGGCTCCACATGCATGGAGCTGCCATGCAGGCCTGTGAGTGCACGCTTGTCCCTCCCTACCAGCAGTGGACGTGGGTGGCACTTGTATTTCTACAAATTAAGCACCAGGTAGACACCTGAATACTTACACCAGTAACAGAGATCGACAATTTCAGATTTTTTCTTAAGGTGACCCCATCTCTACTGGACAAGTATTTAGGTGTAAAGCATTTCAGGATCTCAGAGGGTGTCCAACACTGGTACAGGAGCTCTGCATCAAAGATAAAGGGGGTCATTTTGAGCTTGTCTGATGTACCCCCAAACCACGAAGGTGCCAGCTCGCCAAATATAGAGTACCCCACCTCTCTGGCTGGGACTTTTCGCCTTCGATAAAAATGCCACATTCGGTCGGATTTCCAGGTCCTGGCGGCCCACTTAGCATTGGTTTTGTCCAGGACTTCAAGTGGGATGAAACAACTGGGGGGGTCTCTCAAAGGGGTGTGGCCGATGTAATTAGGGCGTGGCTTAAGAACACATAAGCTAAAAATCTGTGCTTAGCATAGTGTGTCACCCGACTGGTATTTTTCTGCTTCTGTCATTGCATCCAGATATGTCAGATACAACAAGTAACATTACACCTAAAAAAAGCCAGGACTATTGGCTTTGTCAATGATTGTTAGTTGCATAAGATAAATAAGTAACAACTATGGCTTTGTTGTATATAATATTGAAAATGCTTCAGTTCTGAAGTGATGAGACTGTGAAAGAACTATAACAGTCTCTGTGAAGTAACATCAAAGGCTTTGAGCAGTGGTGCTGCTGCAGAGTTAAGATTTGTTTTTCACCCTGAGGGTGAGGGCAAAAATGGAGACCCCAATAGAGACCCGTCTCACTACCTACTTTTAAAAACTGCTGGTACTGAGCACCAGCAGGACCCGGCCCACTTAAAGCCCTGGTTTTGTCCCAATAGTAGAGGCCCTGGCACACTGGGCTTTCCCAAGGGCGTTGGTGTCACAGCTGGCATTTCCTGCCCAGGTTCTTCATGTCTCCCGGGGTGGACTCACACAGTAAACCTCATGGCCCACCACGTGATGGGCTGCCAGCTAAGGGAGGGAAACTCTGCTGTTGTCACAATTATAAACATGTAACTGTCACACTCCACCTCAAGACTAAAGCTTTAAAAACATATAAGAAAAGCGCTTCGACGCCTCATCAGGGGTAGTAAGCACTATATAAATACAAATACAATACAATATAAATGCATATAGGGCACACATTGATAATGTTTTGTATTTTTAGTTTGTTTCATTTTCTAACTGCATGTGTACAAGGCCAGACAGACGCATGAGACAGCTGTGTGGGTGTCATGTGGAGACTGCCAGAGATCTTAAACCAGGGGCATATCTCTTCAAGGCCATTCAACACGTTCATCAGTCGAGGGCAGAGTTATGCAGCAATAATATGCAAACTGGGCAGGATGTTATGCAACTAAAGGCAGGTTATGTGCATCAATATGACCCTCTGTACTACCCAGTCTAAATTAGTTTGTTTAAAACATAGACACAGTGCTTAATTTGAGAAGGTGGTTTCCGGTGCGCTGCACTGGCACTTAACTGTCAATTCAGGCACATGGTGGCGCTGTGCACAACAACAGTTGTTTATTAATTCAAAGTACATTTAAATGATTATTACCAGCCGCCCAAGCCATTATTATGGCTTTGGGGTCCTGGAAAAGTCTGAATTGTCACACTTTTAGGAGGACGATGGTTAGTAGCTGTGTGGTAGTATCATTGGTGGCGCTGACTTGAAGAATGAATGGCAAGCTGCAGTGACCTCCTGATAGGGTGTCCAACTGTCCGTAAATTTCACGGACCGTCCCTAATTTGGACCTCACATCCGTAGTCCGTGAAGATCCCTCTTATGGACGCCTTTTGTCTGTAATTTTGGGCATTGCGGGGAGCAGCGCTGTTCCCCTGCGAGAAAACTCAACTCCCTGATGGGGCCGCCTCGCACTCATCGTCTGAGCACAAGAGCAGCCCCACCCCGCCCATTGTCATTCTGTATGTGGCTAATTGCCACATACAGAATGACAATGGGCCAGTCAGGGCTGTTAAAGCATGTGGTGGCCTCCTCCTGCCGTGGTCTAGTTCAGTGAAAAAAGAACAATTGATGGACAGAATGCAGAACAATGTCATACATTCACCCCAGTACAGAGGTCTGGGCCTAAATTCATCGTTTTTTTGCTCCCCATGCCATTCCAGTTTGAACCCAGCCATATGCAAATCAGTCTTGACCTTGTGCCCATGGGAACAGTCCAGCCCGAACTGCCAGGCCAGGTCCTCCCTGAACTGGAACCAAGCATTATAGGACCGGTTTCGGGGTTTCACCCCTCATCAGCCAGGATAGCTTGACTCCAGTGACATAGAGAGCACGGGACCCACGTCTGGGTATACCCGTCCCACTCGGGGTGACAAATGCAAAAAGAACAGTTGATGGACAGAATGCAGAACAATGTCTCATACATTCACCCCAGTACAGAGATCTGGGCCTAAATCCATTGTTTTTTTGCTCCAGCCCAAACTGCCAGGCCAGGTACTCCCTGGAACCAAGCATCCTAGGACCGGTTTCGGGCTTTCAGCCCTCATCAGCCAGGATAGCTTGACTCCAGTGGCATGGAGAGCACGGGACCCACATCTGGGCATACCCGTCCCACTCGGAGTGACAAATGCAAAAAGAACAATTGATGGACAGAATGCAGAACAATGTCAAACATTCACCCCAGTACAGAGATCTGGGCCTAAATCCATCGTTTTTTTGTTCCCCATGTCATTACAGTTTGAACCCAGCCATATGTAAATCAGTCTTGACCCTGTGCCCAATGGGAACAGTCCAGCCCGAACTGCCAAGCCAGGTCCTCCCTGGACTGGAACCAAGCATCCAAGGACCGGTTTCTGGGTTTCACCCCTCATCAGCCAGGATAGCTTGACTCCAATGGCATGGAGAGCACGGGACCCACGTCTGGGCATACCAGTCCCACTCTGAGTGACAAATGTAAAAAGAACAATTGATGGACAGAATGCAGAACAATGTCATACATTCACCCCAGTACAGAGATCTGGGCCTAAATCCATAGTTTTTTTGCTCACCATGCCTTTCCAGTTTGAACCCAGCCATATGCAAATCAGTCTTGACCTTGTGCCCAATGGGAACAGTCCATCCCGAACTGCCAGGCCAGTTCAGGGCATTCTGTTAGATGGAAGTAATGTACAAAAACAAATGTACAAAAACGCCCAAGCTGGTATGTACCAGTTCATGAAAAGAAGCCGGCAAAAGAAGTTAAAATGAAGAGGTTATAGTTCTTTCACAGTCTCATCATTTCAGATTCTAATAAAGCACCCCCGTTTACCTGGCAAAAAAAAACCTTGAGCTAGCGGGCTCAAGTTGGAACTTAAGAAGCTCTAATACCCTACTATTCAAACCTCCTAAATTCAATAAGAAAAGAACATACAATCGTGCTTTCTCTGGTCTTGCTCCAAGAAACTGGAACCCTCTTCCTCCCGAGATCAGAACCAACCTATCGACTGCCTCATTCAAAAAACATGTCAAATGGCTACTCCTGAATGACCATCAACAGCAATAGCCCTGATGCCATCTTTAATCTACTTCCATCTCCTGTTTGACAGTCTTTTATACCTTTTTCTCAAAGTATGTTATGTTTCTCCTCACGTGTCCTTTTGATGTATTGCTTTGCTGGAACTTTACAGGTCCCACAAGATGGGCTGATACCTGGATCACCTTTATTATTTTGTCTTCCCCGTGCTCCCATATGACCTTGTTATTTTCCTGGTACTTCCTATGTTATATTTTGTATTATACTCATGATTTTACCTCATTCCACGTACGTTCCTTTGTACAGCACTCTGATACCCCTTTGGGTCATGTTCGCGCTTTTCAATAGTTGCTGCTTTTTTATTTATTTTATGCAACTAACACCCATTGACAATGCCAATAGCCATACCTTGTTGTAGGTCTAATGTTACTGGATGCAATGATGAAAACAGCAAAATGCCAGTCAGGCGGCACATCATGCTAAGCACATATTTTTAGCTTAGGTGTTTTAAGCCACACCCTTAATTACATCAGACACGCCCCTTGGAGAGACCTCCAGTTTTTTCATCCCATTTAAAGCCCTGGAAACAACCCCATGTCACAGTCACCTCACGTCCTGGCACTGTGCATCATGCATGACTCATGACTTCCAAGTTTTCAGATTGCCTATGTGCAGGGGCACAGTGGACCTTCCCCCCCACCCCACCCCTTGCTTTAGGAACTACAGCGGGGGTGAAGTTCTTGATGGGCCTCTTCTGTCTGCATCTCAGTAGACAAAGGCTCAGCTCATAATTAATGTGAAAAGGTGTGTGAGTGAGTAAGTAAAGGAATGGATAAATGGCTGGATGGATTAGTGAATGGATGAGTGAAAGCATGAATGGATGGATAATGAGAGAAAGTATGGATGGATGAGTGAGTGGAAGGATGGATGAGGGTAAATAGATGGATGTATGGGTGGAAGGATAGATGGATGGGTAAAAGGGTGGATGGATCACTGAAAGGATGGATGGATCAGTGAAAGGGTAGATGATGGGCGAGTGAATGGGTGGATGGGTGAGAGAATGGATGGATTGATGAATTGATAAGTGAAAGGGTGAATGGATGGATGAGTGAAAGGGTGGATGGAAGGATGGAAGATTGAGTGAAAGTGAGGGTAGATGAACAAAAGGATGGATAGATGAGTGAAAGGGTGGATGGATGAGAGGAAGGATGGATGGATGAGTGAAAGGATGGATGAGTGATAGGGTCAATGGATGGATTCATGAGTGGATGAGTAAATGGATGGGTGAAGGGTGGTTGGAAGGATAGATGGCTAAGTGAAAGGGGAATGGAGAGAGAAAGGGAGGATGGATGGATGAGTGAAAGCATGGATGAATGATTGGCAGAATGGATGGGCGAATGGGTGCATGGATGAGTGAAAAGAAGAATGTAAAGATGGATGAGTGAAAGAATGCATACATGAGTGAAAGGGAGGGTAGAGAGCTGGAAAAAAGGATGGATGGATGAGTGAGAGGGTGAATGGGTGGACGGATGAGTGACTGGGTGGATGGATGAGTAAGTGAAAGGATGGCTAGATGGGTGAAAGGGTAAGTGGTTGGATGGATGAGTGAATAGATGTATGGGTGGAAGAAAGGATGGATGATTGAAAGGATGGATTGGGTGAAAGGGTAAATGGTTGGAGGGATGAGTGAATGGATGGATGGGTGAGTGAAAGGATGCATTGGGTGAAAGGGTGGATGGATGGATGATGGATGGATGAGTGAAATGATGGATGGAAGGATAGATGATGGATAGGTTTGAAAATGGTTGAAAAGGTTTGGATATGGATGGGCACACAGATGGAAGGACAGAATGAATGGTGAAAGACTGAATGATGGATGAAAGAATTAATAGATGACAGAATGTAAATTTGCAATGGTGGATATCAGGGGTTTGATGGAAGGATGAATGGCCAGACCCTTGGATAAGAAAGCTCTTCTGGAGAGGGTTGTGATGACTTACTTTGCTTTTTTGGTACCATAAGAGCTTTAGTTTAAAGTGGGAGGTATTTTAATTTTCTGGCTACTCCCTTGCCTATGTGTTACTATTCTGTTTTTGGTGTGCGCTTATGTGTGGGATCTATACATCATGCATATGACATTTTGAGTGACACCCAACTGCTACTTGAATGTTACACTAGTAATTGTATCAATCAATCAATCATGTGTTTGTTAAGCACGACTACTCACCCGTAAGGGTCTCACGGCGCTGGAGAGGAGGGGAGGTGCAGGTTCCAGTCCATCAAGGAGGGGGTCTGCCGAAGAGCCAGGTTTTGAGGTTTCTCGTGAAGATGGAGAGTGATGTTGTCTGTCTGAGGTGGAGTGGTAGGGCGTTCCAGGCTCTGGCCGTGAGGAAGGAGAAGAAGCGGCCTCCCGATCTGGTCTTTCTGGCGCGGGGGACCACGGCGTAGGAGAGCTGGGCTGATCGTAGGGTCCTTTGGGGTGCGTGGAATTTGAGTCAGCTGTTCAGGTATGCTGGTCCGGTGTTGTGGAGGGCTTTGTGTGCGTGGGTGAGGATCTTGAAGGTGATTCTAGTCTCGATGGGGAGTCAGTGGAGTGTGCGCAGGTGCTGGGAGATGTGGCAGTGTCTTGGGAGGTTGAGGACCAGTCTTGCGGCGGTGTTCTGAATGTTATGTAGCTTGCGGGTGAGGTTTTTGTTTATTCTGGCGTAGAGTGCGTTGTCGTAGTCAAGTCTGCTGTTGACGAGTGCGTGAGTGACGGTCTTTCTTTGCTCGAGGGGGATCCATTTGAAGGTCTTGCGTAGGAGGCGGGGGGTGTGGAACCAGGAGGATGCGACGGAGTTGATCTGGCTGTCCATTTTGAGCTCGGAGTACAGGATGATTCCAAGGTTGCGTGCATGGTCCGTGGGGGTGGGTGGGCTTCCGAGGGTGGGGGGCCACCAAGTGTTGTTCCAGGCATCGGGGTGTGGGCCCATGATGAGTACTTCTGTTTTGTCGGTGTTGAGTTGTATTGTAAATGTTTGCATGTTTTGTTTTATGTGTAAGGTTTTAGGGAGAGCCTCATAGTGCCATGAGCTGTGCTTGAGATATATATTGTGTTTGTAGAAATAGGCATGGCATCGAAAATAAACTATGTAACAGTGTATCGACAGTGCCTTCTTTAAGAAAGCTGCAGGGAAAAGCACCTTTGTGACTTCTGTAAGCTAGTGCTACTCTCTGCGAAGCCCCCATAAGCAAAGTCAGATTCCATATTTTAAGTTCCACTTGCTGAAGCACCCATAATGCGTTCTTTACAGTGGGTTCATCACAGCAATCCTCCCTTTAGTTCACCTATGCGTGACGCTTTACATCTCACAATGGCACTCAGATATGAGATGCTAGTAACAAAGTCTATCCGAGTGGATCTTCCCGACCACTTCTCTCACCAAACATGCCTGCTCAGGACCATGAGTTGTAAACAAAATATCAGACTGGACAACCCAGTGCAGTAACCATATAAATAGATTATTATCATAGGAAATACCACAAAAAGACCTGCACAGTTGCTCAAAGCTGCACGCATACCGAAAAACTGTGAAGTTTATGATTCCCACCGAATATAAACTTATTTTGACTTGTACTTAAGTGGTTTTCTATTTATTTACTTATTTACTTTTGCTCAACTTCCTCTGATGTGTCTGTAAAACTTACCTTTGTCCCGAAGTTTTGTCCTGAATTTTGACCTTCTGTCCTGAATTTTTGTCCTGAATTTTGACCCTTTGTACTGAATTTTTACACTCCCCGTCCTGAATTTGCACCCATGCCAGTTGGTCACCGTACCTCCTGACGAGGGCCCTAGGACTTATTTTTTTACAAATTAAGCACTAGTACAATGGTGCGAGCAGCAGAGAGTGAAGAGCTGCCTGTGTTATAAGCCACTTACAAAACTCTTGGTACATTCTGATCAGTCTGAGCGCCACACAACATTTGCTGCTGAAATCTGCACATTATGCAGCACACGGCGAGTCCAACGTAGGAAATTCATAATTGCACAGAAAACACTGAGACCCCATGTTTAAGTGGCCTGCACTTGGTCAGTCTAACAATAATTTTATACAAAACAGAGTGAGTCCCTGAAGATGCTGCGACTGATTTTTGGTCCACACCACAAAAGACGATCCAGGCTCCGCCCTCCTACCACTGCTGCTCTTTCATTTACTCACATGATAATCCCACCCTAAGGGCAGCGTTGCTGCTGCACGCTTGTCGATGAGGGGAAACGTCCTGCAGAATGGGTTGCCTTGGATGGAGGTTGTGGCTGAAGTGTTGATTAGTAGAAATATTGGGCCAGACTTACTAAACTTTGATGTATGGCAATGAAGCAAGGGAAGTTGGGACAAAGGGAGGGAGCAGAAATGAGCCATATCTAGTAACATATGGTGCAGTTCTGCTCACTTCTTGTGCTGACGCACTTCTGGCTACCTAGCACCAACACAGGCACCATTGCATCGTGACGCATGGGTGCCAGCATTATGGTCAGAATAATTATAGAGCTCAAAAACCAGTCTTAGAGGCTTATCTCTCTTTGTATGTGAGCTGTAAAATGCAGTGTGCACGCAGAGGGGAGGTAACAAGAAGAAGTATAAATACTTCTCCTCATTACACCAGCCTCAGGTAGGCACACCATTGTAGAGCAAACCCATGTTTACTGGCTTTAGTTTTGCGTCAAAATACATGGGAGGATGCATGGGAACACCCGACGTAAGGTAGCGCAAAGCAGGGCTATGCGCTATCTTGCAGTTCTTTTGGGATAAAATCCCATCAAAAGCCACACAAACCTTAATTTGTGTGGCTTGGTAAATCCCCCATGGATTTTGCTTTGGGCAATGCCACAAATGTGGCACAGTCCCAATGCAGAATCTTAGTAAATCAGTGCCCTTGACTTTAAAAGCACCAGCAGTCTGTGTGTTTCCAGCTCTTTCCCGAAGGTGAGGATGTCTCAGGGCAGGGCCTGCATCAACAGTGTTCAGGAGGAGTCCTTTGCCACAACAAACTCTTCAGACGGGCTTTCTTTAAAGCAGATTTCATCTAGATCCCAAAGTGCCTTGGCATGAGGCCTGTTTCCATCCAAAAATGACTGTTGTAGCACTGCGTAAAACAAAATGTAATGGCTAGGAGTGCTTTAAAAAACAGTCTATACTATACTGCACTAGAGGCCATTTTTAGGTCTCACCTGCGACAGTGCATGCATTTCATGCGCTCTTGCTTGTAAGAGATATTGTGTGCATCAAAGGGGCTTGCATTCCACCCAGTGCTTAACACTTGTTGACTTCATTGTCACTCTTATTTGCTGCCTTCTAATTGATTAGCACATTCCTGCTTCATTTCCTCTTCTTTCAGCTGGAGCATGGACCAAGTACTGATTGCTTCAGATTTATTGCTGTTCTTTTGCTGATCGTGCTGTGATTGAGGTGTTATATTTTATTTCTACTTACCCTGTCGTTCTTGTCCCTGTTGCTTTCTGCGTTGCTTCTTCCCCTCCCATCCCTCCCCTGTTGTCTGTGTTGCTTTTTCCCACACCTCCATTATCCATGTTGCTTCTTCTCCCTCCGATTCCCCTGTTGTCTGCATAGCTACTTCCCCTTCTGTATTGCTTCTTCCTCTCCCACCCTCACCCTCATATTTTATGTGTTACCCATCCCTACATGAAAAAAAGCAATATGACGTGGCTAGCGATGGCCACATCATAGAGCTTTTTAAAAAAAACTGTTAGCCATGCTGCACAGGAGTCGCGCTTCTCTACAACATGGCTAATAGACATTGACAAAGCCTTTAGCTCTTGCATAGGCGAGACATATTGGCTTTGACAATGATTGTTTGATCTGTCCTCACAGCCTCTGCTTTTAATTTCCTGCCTGGTCCTCCCAGCGTTACACTCCCTCCTTAAATTAGCAACTCTGAATATTCTCAGAAGACAAAAAGGGAGGCACTATATACTGTTATTCGATGTTTGTCGATAAATTCCCAAAACCAAAGATAACTATTTCTATCGCGACAAAACTCCCTTTTGCTGCAGCATTGCTCTGGCTACCTGCATTTTTGGATCATGTGTCTGCTGCAGCAGCTCAATCCTGCATCTGTTTCCTCCAGGTGTGACTGATTCGTCTTAAATGGACCAGGACATAAGCCGTAAAATCGTAGACATTCACACCCTTATTATACGCTGCAAACACAAGATGATGGAAGAAGTGCTGAAACTTTTCAACCACTCACCCCCAGTCAAGAGATCTGGGTTTAATCCATCGTTCTTTGCTCGCTATGCCACCCCAGTTCAGACCCAGTCATATGCAAATCAGTCTTGACCCTGTTCCTTATGGTAACAGTCCAGCCCGAACTGCCAAGCCAGGTCCTCCCTGAACCGGAAACATTCTGTCCATCAATTGTTCTTTTTGCTTAGTGTACGCTGCAGCAAAGGAGGAAAATGGAGCCATCGACCTGGAATGTGGTTGATGTTTGCACGAGAAGCACAACAATTGTGCCACATTTGCGCTCACAATGACATTGTTACCTAGTGGAAGCGCGGCTTCTTTGCACAAGAGCCTCCCATTCTCTTGTGAAAAGAAGTCCAAGTCCAAGACTATTCTTGGTTGGCCAGGTGGCCCAGAGGAGAGAGGATGTTTATTCCTTCCTGAATAAACCTTGCAGACCAGTAACTCTTGGCTCTAGGCTGGGCCTAGCCCTCGGGTCAACAGTCCATGTACCTCTTTAGACTGTTTGTTCAGGGCACACAGGCCTCACACAGCCTCCCAATGTCCCGCTGCCGGGCAGTCTGTTGCCAGCAGTGATGGGCTGAGACAGCTGGCATGTGCTCGCCAGAGGAAACAAGCCGGCTATTGATTGGGCAGAAGAAAAGAGATCAGTGAAGAAGTCACTACTGACCATCCCCCCTCCAGAGCCCCAGCATTCAGTCCTCTGCCGCGCGCCGGGCTGGTGAATGGTGAGTCAGATGGCCATGGCATAGAGTGTAGCTAGCCAGTCCAATGGGCACATCACTCTCTTTGTTTAAAGTCTGCCCTAGAAAATCAATCTCACGCCGCCGGCCCTTCAGAGTGCCGCTTGCATTGTGATGGTCACAGTGAGGGGAGAGGCGGCCATGAAACTCTGCGATCAGCAGGCGAGTTAGAGGATGGGAGAGACGCAGCGCCCCCTTCTCAAACAGGGGATGCCCCCTTCTATCTGGATAAGAAGGTGAAAAAATGTCAACAGCATCAACCGCCTCACTCACCCCCCGCCGCCCCCCGATTCTAAAGAAATGCTGAAGATGAACATACCATAGAGGAGAAGGTGGTGGAATAGAAAGGTGGGTGAGAGAGGAAGGTGGTGGAATAGAGAGGTAGGTGAGAGAGGAAGGTGGTCGAATAGAGAGGTAGGTGAGCGAGGGAGGTGGTGGAATAGAGAGGTAGGTGAGAGAGGAAGGTGGTGGGATAGAGAGGTAGGTGAGAGAGAGGGAGGTGGTGGAATAGAGAGGTAGGTGAGAGAGAAAGGTGGTGGAAGAGAGAGGTAGGTGAGAGAGAGGAAGGTGGTGGAATAGAGAGGAAGGTGAGAGAGGAAGGTGGTGGAAGAGAGAGGTAGGTGAGAGAGGAAGGCAGTGGAATAGATAGGTAGGTGAGAGAGAATGCAAGAATGGTGGTGGAATAGAGAGGTAGGTGAGAGTGAAAGGTGGTGGGATAGAGAGGTAGGTGAGAGAGAGGAAGCTGGTGGAAGAGAGAGGTAGGTGAGAGAGGAAGGCGGTGGAATAGATAGGTAGGTGAGAGAGAATGGTGGTGGAATAGAGAGGTAGGTGAGAGAGGAAGGTGTTGGAATAGAGAGGTAGTCGAGAGAGGAAGGGGGTGCAATAGAGAGGTAGGTGGAAGAGGAAGGTGATTGAATAGAGAGCTAGGTGAGAGAGAATGATGGTGGAATAGAGAGGTAGGTGAGAGAGAAAGTGGTTGAATAGAGCGTTAGGTGAGAGAAGAAGGTGGTGGAATAGAGAGGTAGGTGAGATAGAAGGGTGGTGGAATAGACAGGTAGGTGAGAGAGGAAGGGGTGGAATAGAAAGGTAGGTGAGAGAGAATGGTGGTGGAATAGAGAGGTAGGTGAGAGAGGA
This sequence comes from Calotriton arnoldi, assembly GCA_963921515.1. Lineage (NCBI taxonomy): Eukaryota > Metazoa > Chordata > Amphibia > Caudata > Salamandridae > Calotriton > Calotriton arnoldi. The sequence continues at coordinate 1,158,653 of CAWUFW010005137.1, read as the reverse complement.
AGGTGGTGGAATTGGGCGGTAGGTGAGAGAGAGAGAGTAGGAGTCAAAGGAGGGAATGAGTAAATCTGGTCAAGTTCTTTAGAATGTTGGCCTTGAACTGAGAGACCCGGGTTCAAATTCCCTGCTTCTCCACTTGACCACATTCTAGGATCCGGGAGAAATGTCTGTCTCTGGGGCCCTAGATTCCTTATTAGCCGAGATCGGGAGCCAAGGCCAGCTTTAGCACTGGTGGCACCTGGGGCTACAATCCCGCCCAACAACCTCCTTCTCCAAGATTCCCTCACTACCACCTTCCAACAGTGCCCGTCATCTGTCAATAGCCCCTCTCACGTGTATTTCATCTTTTAGAGTGCTACTCATACCAATGTAGGGTGTTTTAGCAGTTTACATCACACACACATTATACAGAGACAATGAATCATACAAGTGTGTAAATCAATGTTTAGGAAATATTGCATAAGACTAGTGCTTAATTTGAGCCTGTGGTTTCCGGTGCTGAGCACCGGCACTTAATCGTCAACACCGGTGCTTTTCATGAGCACCAGTCAAGGGCACATTCATTTATGGGGAGATTAAGTGATTTGCCCAGAATCACAGGATGTTAAACCAACGCCAAGACTTGAACCAGGTTCTTCAGCTCCGAAGTCGGCAGCACTGGCCAGAACGCCACAATCTCTCCCAACTTTCATGGTTTGTAGTTAGTTCTGTTTTAGGTGCCGGTAACAGGAGAAATGGGCTGGTGCTAGCTGCCTAATGACGAGAGCTCTGACACTTAATTTTTTTTATATATTAACCACTGCATAAGACAATAAGGGCTACAAGGTGTTGGGAGTCACAGGTCACATTACGTGGCTGCAGTTGGCTTTACTAACAAAAGGATTGCTGTGGCAAAAGCAGTGACCCATTGAGCTAGCTAAATAAAATGCATTTCTGTGGTCTGCATGTTGCCCCTGCGCGAGCACACTCTGCACCACTTTATGATGAGCTAAAGCTGCAACTAGACACCACTCAGATCTCTCTAGGAGGTATATTAATCACCAGAGTTATGTTGACATGTTTATTATTGCCTGAAGATTGCTGGGCAAACAAAGGACTCTGCAGCTGGTGTTTTTTAACCCCATCAGATGTTTCAAATTACTGTGCCCCGAGCGCGGCGCCTGGTGCGGCGGCACTGGCCACACCTCCCTGGTGCCGACTCTTCCGCGAGCGCTTGGAACGAGACTAAACCCATTACCCTCCTGTAGTATGTATGCCCTGTGTGAAGATACAGCTTTTTTTTCAGGTTATCAATATGCTGCCCTCGGTTTAATATGTCTGAGTTTACGTGGGTAAAGGAGTCTTGTATGCCAGCCTTATGGTGCATCAGAAAATGTGTGCCAATGTGGTACTCAGACCTGTGTGTATTACAACAGATAACAATGATGACTGGTAAATAATTGCATTATTAACCCCGTTTACACTCTTTCTTGTCCCATCCCTTACTCGTGTGGACTACCAGACATCAAAAGGGTCTGGACAGACCCAACAGAAGACTTCCGTTTCTGCTAACACTAGGGATTAGATTGCCAGAGCCAATCAACGTGTGGCTGTGATACTGTCTAGAGACCCCCCCCCCGCATTGTATATTGAGGTTCCTGCTTCCTCCACCATCAAAAGCGTGGAGGGCCGCCCATGTGGCCGCCACACAAAGGTCCATTACTTGGATCTCGGATCTAGCTGCCTTCATACCATAGTAGATCTGTGGAGTTGGGTCTTCAACCATGGCACATTCCAGGGAACCAGTGGAACAGACCCACCTGGCCATGGTCACTGTTGGTGCTCCAGTGACTTGTCTTGAGACATTAAACAGCAAAAAAACAACCTGACTTTGCAAATGGCTATGTTACGTACAGACATATTCGGACCATCTGCCTAATGTAACGAGACTGAAACAGATCTTTTTGAAACCCTGATCTGCACATAAAGCTGGAAGGGCAATTCCTTGGAACAGTAAGAAGAAGATACCGCCTTGAGCTGAAAAGTATGATAAGTCCTTAAACTCGATGCCCCAAAAGAATAAGAGTAAGGTACCCAGAATCCTAGGTTTTCTGGAAGACCACCGAGAAGAGTAATGCATACATAACAAATAATGTGTTTTCTATGAGGTTAAAGGGCTCAAACGGTGGAATTGCAGTTCTCTGAGCACTAAAGTAAAATACTGTGGAAAGACCTGACTCGTAGAGCATTCTCGACTACCAGTTCATCTCAAGGGTCTGCAAATGTCCCGCTCATTGCTCACTGGGGTTTTGTGTGGCTTCTGCTGGCCCTAACCAGGACATGTCTTGCAGGAATTGAAGAATTTGTTGTCTCTGCAGGAGACTGGATGAAGTTTTTTTTTTTAGAGTTATTATAGCGCAAACTAGACCCAAGACATCGGGTATCAGAGCTCTTTACATGAGCACCAGTTTCGTTGCAGATGGACACATTCATTTTTTTTTTGTTAGGCACGGGGAGATTAAATGATTTGCCCAGAATCACAGGATGTTGAGCGTTGTTGCCAAGACTCGAACCTGGTTCCCCAGCTTCGAGGTCGACGGCTCTAGCCGTAAGGCTAGATCCTCTCCCTTCATGTATTTGGGATACAAACGGATGGGACACCAGTTGGTACCCCAGCCTTTCCCTTCTCCATCCAAGCTCCTCATACACTCACCTCAGGGGAGGAATGCTTCGTCTGTCATTCAGAACCCAAGGTGGGAACGTCGACATAAATTAAACTGCCGTTTGAACCAGAAACCAGGATTACCCAGGAAAAACTGGGGCAATTAATGCAACTTAGTTAGTTTATGGCAAAATGATGATAGGTGGAAATGCAGATAGCAGTCTGTAGAAGAAGACAGGCACAATGGATCCAACCAGTGCGCTCAAGGGACCATGAACCGGGTGCGAATCCGTGGAATCTTGGCAGTGTCTGAAAGGTGAACAGGTTGACAGTGGCACATCACATCGCTCTCATACTTCCTTGAAGATGCCAGGAGCACAGTCAGGTTCTGAAGTGTTTGACAGAATTTCCTCAATCTGCCACCATGTTCTCTGAGTCAATAAGTGATCTCGGAGAGTGTCGCCACCCATCGATCTATCCTGAACATCAATACTCCAGTGTCCCTTGGATGTTCGAGGGGCCATTGACCCTGGATCCAACCTGCTGCCATCTGTCATTCCCAACAATGAAGGCGGAGGATTCCTTGGGTTTTCTGGAACCTGTCACCACTACAAAGCGTTGATGATGTTGGGCTGAACTGGAATAGCCACTTCATAGTCTCATGAGCCAGAAACCAAGTGTTTCTGAAAGCCCCTGACTCAGGCACTTTGAATGGGCTCCAGATGAGATCTCCTAGTAATGATCAGGAGACACAGTCACTAAAAATCCTATAGGCCACTTTCGACTCCGCGTGACTCTTCGTGGTGACATGGCATGGTGAAGACAGTCCTCCAAATACAGATAGCTGGATCTGTCCTTCTAATGGAGCGAGGCAACTGGCTGTGGTGGCACCGTGGAGAAAGCACGAGGCGCTATGTTTAACCCAAATGCAGTGTTATGAATTGATAATAGTTGTTCAAGATCACAAACCTGAGGAACTGACGATGGAACTAATGCATAGGATACGGGGCGGGGGAATGAACTTGACTGCGCTAAAGCAGCTCCATCTAAATGAATGGTCACTCTCTTGTGATCAAGGACTATTCAGTAACCTGTGGTATAACCGGGCACCAGCAAAATAGCAGACGAGGCCCAATTTTTTTTTCTATTTAAAAAGATTTGTAGAGCGCAACAGCTGCCCCAGCCAAGAGGCGTCCCGGCGCTAACAGCAAATAGGAGACCACAATGCAGGGGGGGACCAGAGCGACCTACACAGTGGGAAAGAGAAAAGTTTTGATAGCTTTCCAGAATTCGAGGAAGTTACTGAGGCCTCGAATATGGAGGGGCAGTGAGTTCCAGAGAATAGCCGCTCTGTACCGGAAGGATCGCCCTCCGGCCCGAGTCCTCCTGACCCGAGGGACCACTAGCAAATGTTGGCCCATGGAGCGAAGCTGACGGGAGGGGACGTAAGAGGAGAGCAGATCAGTCAAAATGTTAGGGGAGGCGAACTTCAAGATTTTAAAGGCTATGCAAAGAGCCTTGAACTCAATCCGTTGAGCCACAGGCAGCCAATGAAGGCGGCGGATTGTGTTAGTCACCGAACAGACTCTGCGCAGACCCAGAAGAGATCTTGCTGCGGCGTTCTGTACTCTCTGTAGCCTGTGTACTTCCGCCTTGTTAGCCCCCAGATACAGAGAGTTTGCGTAATCAAGCCTAGATGTAATCAAGGCCTAAATGATGATCTGTCTGGTCGGGGCATCAAAGAAACCCAAAATAGGTTTGAGTCCGCGCAGCAAACCGAAACAAGTACCCGCCACCTTCTTCGTTTGGGTCTGGAAATTGAGAGAGGTGTCCATCCAAACCCCCAAGTTCTTTACAACCTGTTTAGGAGGGGGGGGGTGCCTAGATTCGTGGGCCACCAATACTCATTCCATAGCCCATGATCCCTACCCACCAGCAACACCTCCGACTTGCTGGCATTCAGCTGGAGGCAGTTAGCTGTCATCCACCCGGCAACTGCAGCAAGATCGCCTTGAAACTTAGAGGCGTCATGCTTAGAGTTGCTCGAGAGGGCTACCACCAGCTGAGTGTCGTCCACAGGCGTAGGAGACCACAGTCAGTCCTCTGCTCTTGGCTATTACAGCCAGAGGTTTTACATACAAATTGAAGAGCAGAGGGCTTAGAGAAGAGCCCTGTGGCACCCCGTGCTTGATGGGGAAGGTGGACGAGGAGAAAGGGGGAGCAATCACCTGAAAAGTCCTATCAGAGAGAAATGACGCAAGCCACTTCAAAGCAAGGCCACCGATGCCAGCCTCTTCCAGACGGCGCAACAGGATTGCATGGGACACAGTGTCGAATGCGGCACTGAGATCCAGAAGGATCAGTGCCGATGTCTGTCCTGCGTCCATCGCTGTCCAGAGATGTTCTGTCACCGCCAGGAGCGCCGACTCAGTACTATGGCCGGGGCGAAAGCCATTTTGCGAGGGATCTAGAGTATTATTGGAGGTCAAGTGGTCTGAGAGAATGGAGTTAATATATGCCTCCGTGATCTTGGCAGCCCATGAAAGCAATGAAATTGGCCTGAAGTTTGAAGCTCTTGATTGTGAGGGGAATGGACACAAGGCAACCTTTGGGATGAAATTAGTCGGTAAACCAAATAAGCAACAAACCAGGTATTGAACACAGGCATCAATTATTTTCACAATTGTTTATTGTGCAATCACTGTTACAGTTACAAATATATTCTTGTCTATGATTCAGTCAATAGAAGGCATATTGAACTCCAAGTAGAGTGCTTTACGCAAAGTTCACAGACAGTTATTTAGAAAGAGCAACCACATGGAGAGATAATTAAAGAGAGAAGAAGGAAACATTTCAAGAACAATCCAATAAATATTCATCAAGGTAATGCAAATAGCATATTATAAGACAATGTAAACAAGTTTGAAACATTTTCTGTTAATCACCTATTTGACAGTGAGATATTATTTTAACAGTATTTGTGTCTTAAGTGTGCATATATTTCAGAACACGGTTTACCCTGTATAAGACGTGGAAGCACTTTAGGAAAAATAATAATCACCTTCACACCATACATGCCGAAGCACACTCCAGGCATGCCTCTCATATTACCAGCCTACATCAAACTCTCAATAAAAAGTACAAGTTATGATGTTTTACAGTCAATATTACTGTTTCGGCCTCCATCATCAGTTTCACATGAAGCCCTTCTTCAGGATGTAAAAGATATCATAAAATGTAATATATGACACTCAGCCAAATGCAGTATACAGAACCAATAATTAAGATTTGACACAAATGAATGAAGGCCCTTGAATATAGTGACACTTTCACCTAATGGGTACCATCTCCCTCAAAATCAATGGTGGAATCTGATCCAGATTCAAAAGAAGTAGAAATCGGCCAGCAAGAGCACTGTCTGTCCTATGTCTAGAGTCACTAGTCCAGCATTGGTCCTAATTCATTGAAGGCATCTTTAATTTCATCATTTAGTCCAGATCGATGTAAGACAAGGGTTAGAAATGGGGTTTCAGGTTGGCTAAGGTATGCACCCCAGCCAGGCAGAACCCACACTCTAGTCAGGGTAAGTCAGATACACACCAAAGATAACCCCTGCTCACCCTCTGGGGAATTGACACAGACCAGGCAGGCTGATCTACAGAGCAAATGTGTAAAGCATTTGTGCAATACACTCATACCGTAACACAATGAATACACCACAAAAGAGACCACGCAGGAATATAAAAAAATAGGTTTCTATATTATGCATTACATAAGATGACCAAACAACATGAATTACATAAGTAGTGCAAGTAAGACAGGATTAGAGAAAAACCTCATACATTGCAGGAAATTGGTAATGATTGCGTCACAAAACCAATATAGGGCACAGGAGCTCCTGCTCTCCTACTAAACCTTATACTGTAACATTGAGTGGACTCCTGAAGAGACTGGAGTCTAATTAGGCAGTTTGGTCTATGTCAGCAGCTTAATGATGCTCTCCGGTCTCCCATGGGGGTTCCACCCCACCACGTGGAAGAGACAATGCCCCTAAAAGGTTTGTGGCCACTGAGTTGCGTCCTTCTGGACATGAAAAAACAGAAGGAAGCGCGGGACGACTGTATAACTCCCCTGGGTCCTACTCACCCCTGGTACCTCTGGTGGGGGATGGGCCCTCTTTGGAAGAGGAGGTGCGCTGAACAAAAGGGCACCTTCCAAGCGGTGCAGCCAGAGACGTGTCAGCAGCCTCTGGAGCTGGGCCCGCTGCGCCCAGCTCAGCTGCACTCTGGGGGGCAGGACGAGTCGACACAGAAGTGATATCAGCCAGCGTCTCCTTGATCCCCTGGTTGCCTAGGTGACATGTGAAAGGGGCTTGCTGAGAGGCGCTGCAGCGGCTCCTTTTCATGACTGGGGTTCCAAATCCTTACACACTGTGTCGCACACGACTTGTGCAGTGCGAGGCTGGGGGTCCAGCGCGAGGCCTAAGGGGAAGCGCTGATTCAGGATACCACCCTAGCGCTGGGTCTCCCCTCTCGGTTGGCACAGCTCCTTGCCAAAAACAGCAGTTTTAACTGCAGCAGGGTGCAGGCACCTGTTCTCCTCGCACTATCACTGGCAATCAGATACTGTTTTGATCCTTGCCACATCAGTTACCAGACTCACGAGCCACAGAATCCCACAGCAGCACAAGGGGATGGAGGTCTTTGCTGTTCCTGAGACCTCTTGTACAGGGGGCAAGCCAACTAACCCTTGGAGAACACTTGGGGCCACAAAAAGCAGGTAGCAAGCAGCAGGCCAGCTCATCCAGATAAGCTGCAAAGTGACAGTCCCACCTGCAGCACACAAATCAGCAGGCAGCTGGTCAACACAGCAAAGCTGTTAGCAGGGATGAAGGTTTCTCCTGGCAGCACAGCAGTGCCCCTGGCAATGTGCAGATGTAGAGCCAGCAGCGTCTGGTTCAAAGTCCCATGCAGTGTCTGATCAGATGGGGTCAGAGCCCCAGTACTTATACTCAAAAATGCCTTTGATGTAGAGGGTGACTTCAAAAGAGCCTTCAGAGTGCACACAGATCCCTTTCCACCCAGCCCTGGCTCCAGACTATCAATAGGGGGTAAGTCAGCCAGTTGTGTGAGGGCAGGACACAACCTATTAAAATGTACATGTGAACCACCTGTCCCTCTCCCTGCCCAGGAAGACTATCAGTATGCAGATGAATGCAGATGTGTCCCCTGTCACACCCAGCCCTTCTTGTGTTTTGGCTGTCTGGAGAGAATGCACAAAGTGTAACTGTCACCCAGCCCAGACGTGTATTGGAGACAGGCTGCAAAGCACAAAGAGTTATAAGCACAAAGAAATGCCCACTTTCTAAAAGTAGTGATGATATGAGTAAGAATATTCATGAAATGATGAATTGGATAAAAACATTGGTATCATGGGTTTACAAAGGAGTACTTGGATTAGTTGGATATTTCAAAGGGAGTATCTCCCACATCGCAGTGCGACAGTTAAGAGCGCGAGAGAAGTGCCCTTTTAAATGGCATACTATTGTATCGGCTGTGACTTGTGGGCGATGCACAGCCACTGATCGCACGCACTTACTAAAGAGTTTTTTAAGTTACAGTTTCAACACTAAGGGAAGGAGTGCATCCTCAACATGTGTTCTTCCACTTTCTAAAAGTGGCATTTTCAAAATTGTAATGTGAAATCCAACTTCACCAGTAAGTAGGATTTATCACTACGATTCTAAACATACCAAACATGGAAACACTACTCCTTTCTGATCAGGAATTATCACTGTAAAAGTATATAAGGGGATTTCCAATGCTAGCCTATGAGAGGTGTAGGCCTCACAGCAGTGAAAAATAAACATAGGCTGTTTGTCACTACCAGGACATGCAAAACATGAAAGGTACATGTCCTACCTTTTACTCACACAGCACCCTGACCATAGGGCTACCTAGGGCCTACCTTAAGGGTTTCCTATGTGTAATAAAAGGGGAGTTTAAGGCTTGGCAAGTAGTTTTAAATGCCAAGTTGAAGTGACAGTAAACCGCACACACAGGCCATGCAGTGGCAGGCCGAAGACAGATTTGAAAAGCTACTTCTGTGGGAGGCGCAATCAGTGCTGCAGCTCACTAGTAGCATTTAATTTACAGGCCCTGGGTACATAGTATACCACTTTACAAGGGACTTACAAGTAAATAAAATATGCCAAACCAATCATACCTTAGAGGTGAGAGCACATGCACTTTAGCAATGATTAGCAGTAGTAAAGTGCCCAGAGTCCTAAAGCCAAAAAAAGAGGGTCGGAAAAAAGGGAGGTGGAAGGCAAAATGTTTGGGAATAACCCTGCAAAAAGGGCTAAGTCAAACAAGGAAAAGGCTACAGTTGTGCATACCATCCAAATGCCACAGACCGGCCCTATTGAAGGTTGTCCGCTCTCTGATGGGGTTGTAGAAGTCAGGAGGAACATCTGGCATAATAGTAAGTCCATGAACAAATTTCCTCTAAGACGTGGTCCTCATACTCTACAACAACCTCTTTAAGACCTGAACTTACAAAAAAGAAGAGGCAAGGCTATGCCCAGCATTCTACTCAGCCCTCCACAGGTCCTCTCTCAACTGCTCTCCAAGGAGCAGCTGGGGATGCACTGAACACTCTGTCCCTGCTTACTTTCCTGCCCCCGGAACTTGTAATCCGGTTAGCATTGATAAGCATAATTGAAAATGTGTGTTACAGATCTATTTCATTACAAAAAAAGGGAGAGAGATGCACAAAAAAGAAGAACTGGTTACAGATGAATACATTGATTGAGAAAGTGTTACAGAGAAACGTCAACAACCTTTATTCTTTACCCTAAGCCTACCCATAAACCCAAAACTAACTATAAACTCAAATAAAACATCAATTGTTGCCCTGATTTTAACACTAGAGTTAACATTTACTCTTAATCTGACCTCTATCATAAACTTCAACCCTAAACCCATCTCTTATATAAGCCCTTACACTGTTCCTTTAGAACATATTTAAAGCTCTTCGTTGAAATGTTCAGTTTTTATTGATTTTAAAGTAAATGCTTTCAAATGGGGTTTTCTCTTTAGTGATTTATCAGTAAAGTTATATGCCTGTGACGTCTAATTTCGGTAGTGGTTCATATGTAAAGTTATTTGTCTCTGATAACTTTCTCCTGTGATAGTTTCTCTGTAAAGATACTTCTCTCTAATCATTGCAGCTGCTTTATGTTACTACAAGCTGTCATTACACTTGAAAATGTTAAGGTATTGTAAACAAAAAATATGCATCTATCGCGATGTGCTGTTAGTGCACAAAGATCAATAAAATACATTAGAATGGTATCCTTCTGTCAAATCTTTCTCAATGGTTGTTTTATTGCAACTTCTCTGTAGCATGTTTTCTCTTTACGGTGTCTAAGTAAAGCTATTTCTCAGTAACAGCATGTTTCTACAGTGTTTTAACTATGAGAATTTTCTCTGGTGATGTATGTCTCTGTAACAACAAAATCTGCTCCTATATAGTAGACATTGGGCTGTCATGTATGTGAGCTTGATGACATCACTTACAAAAGAGCACATTCGTATGTGAAGCCAATGGGAAGCTTCTGAACTCCATCCTTGTTCCCGCCCCCTCGCCCCCCCCAACGCCCTGCAGCTGGTGCTCCTGTACCACTGGTGGCACACGTCGGCTGGGACCTGGGCCGGGTGTGGCACCTGTGAGGGAGAGTGGGTTTCAACCAGGTATGATGCTGGCATCCCCGGGCCATCAACAACGAAGGAGTCCTCTAATAATAGGGCTCAGAGGTTTTCTGTCTATAGATGGTTTATGACGATTCATGTCACCTGATTGATAGAAGAAATATCCAAAGATTATCTTGAATATCTATATTTCTAACCCTCCTCACACTGTTTGATATCAAACTTTAGCTCACCTAGAAACATTTCCAGTTTGGTACAAGCTCATGGCTTCCTCCTCCTCGACATCGACATGCATCGAGGCTTGCTAGGATTATCATAGTCTGTGACGTCGGTGTCCCAGAGAACAAAGTCATGTCTGTTTAATGGTCTTTAAATATATGTGCAATGTGTGTAGCGCACAGCTTCGTGCATAGTTCTCAAATCGGGACAGAGTCATTAGCGATCCAAGTTCTCCGTCACCACAGCATCACCGCGCTGATGAAAGTATGGAGTCGGACAGACACATAGATCAATCGATGTTTAGCTAAAGAGAGATAGGCAGGCAGGAAGGCAGAGAGACAGAGAGGCAGGCAGGCTAGAGAACAGCGTTAGTAGACTGGACTTCGCCGCCTGCCATTGCGTTACCCAAAACTGTTGGGCATGATTGGACCATTCATAGACAAGCCGACTGGAAGAGGGACCGGAAAATTCATTGCTTCTCTTTATCCTGTTTATTAAATAATGATTATTTTATCTTTCTTGTCATATCATTTTGGTTTACTTTTTTCTTGACAGAGCTCACATTACAATAAAGTGATTGAAATATCATTGAAAGCCTTGCAGTTAATCTTCAACATATTATAATAAACCCGCTAACTCTCCGGAGAGGGTAAGAATTGCCCTGAAGAAGCTTCCAGATTACCAAACATGTCCTGAAACATCTGTTGGCTGACATTGATAAAAGAATATTGTATCCAACAGAGTTAGCCTTTGAAAAGTGGTGATTATTTAATAAACAACTCACTGAGGAAAATGTGTTTTCCGGTAGCTCATTGTGCTGGTTTGTCTGGGAATAATTTGTGGGTGTGTGAAGGTTTGTCTCAGGCGCACTCACAAGTTGGTTCGTCTGCCAGAGTAAAAGTTAGGCCACCGTTCCTATGGATTCATATAATTGTACATTGCTCATGGTCTGGGTCAGCCATCCAGTGGAAGGTCAAACTGCGGCAAGGTCATTGTCCATGTGGCCAGAAGTCACCCCATTGGATTACAGCTCTCCTTTGGTAAAGAAGGATGACCCACCACCAGGATTAGGGTTTTCCTTGTGACCCTCAACCAGCACAACCTCTGCAGACCTGTGAAGAATAAGCAGTGCTCAGGGTCCATCTTCTTTTGATCTACTTTACTCTACTGAGACTCCAGTCCATGCCGGTAGTTGGCCATTACTGGAAACGGCACGCGGTTGTCCGGGTTCTGCTACCTCATGTGCCGACTGGAGGACGTATTTTCCAAGCAGATGTTGATGGTTGTCTCTGCTAATCGAATCGCGTGCAATGGTATTTAAGCCTGTTCACCGTGAGGAACTGATGCCCCTGGATATATTTTTTATCCTCATTTTTGGTCAGGTACAGATTGTGTAATTGTCTTGCATGGCAAAGTGTGTAATTTAATTACTGTGTGTAACATGCCCAAAGACGCAAATGGAGTTTGGAGTGCAGGGCCCGGGTTGTGTCCATGCCACGGCTAAATGAGGAACTGGCAAGATTGGTTTGAAAAAAAGACCACTTGAGGGCTGAGCTAGACCACCCTTTGAGAGAACAACAGTTATAGCATAGTGAGCGACCACCTTTGCCACATAGGCATTGGGTATTTTCTGATACTTTCTTGCCAGCAGTGCCATATCGCAATATGACGGGGGTCCCTGCAGAATTGGATATTGGATGAGGGGCTCCTAGTCTCTTATGTTTTGCAGATATTCATTGGCCTTCAGCTGAATCGGGGGCCCTTGATGGGTCAGTGCCCACTTAGAGAGTTGCCCCCCACGCACGCAGGGGCTGCAGTGTCTGCTTTACGCCCCTGGTTGCCAGGGCTGTGTTGATTGGTGAGTGAGGGGCAGTGATGGAAGGAAGGCCTTGTTTACCCTTGCATTACTCTTTTCAACTTTCTTTTGTGACATTGCAAATGGTGACATTACAAGTTTGAATGCCTTTTGTCACAGGCCGTGAGCTGTCAAGGATCAGAGACATCGTCTCCCTGACAGACAGGAACTGCTCAGGCCCTGACTCTGTGTTAAAGAGGGGGGCGGGCTATCTAGGACTGACGGCTGCCCAGAACTGTCCCCCAGAAGGATTCTCGAGGGAGATCTGAGCACTTGAGTATAACAATCTGTGATGCTGTGGTGTCCTCAGAATGGTCTGGAGAGACCGATCCAGGGCAATACTTGTGTCACAAAGATGACATTGCCAAGTAGCATCCGTCAGTTCCAGTGCATCTCAGTTGTGTGAAGAAACGGGGCCTTATTTAGATATCGACGGACGGGTTACAACGGTGACAGATATCATGTCTGCCGAAATATAAATACCATTATGTCCTATGGGATTTTTATTTTGGCGGATGGGCTATCCGTCACCGGTGTGATGGAGTAACCCGTCCGCTGATATCTAAATAAGGCCATCAGCCTGGATTTCTCTGGCTGTAGGTGGGATTAGATTCTGGCTGTGAGTGCAGCCTACGATTAGCTGTCATCTTTACTACATCGCAGGGCACGAGTCATGGGTACATGCGGGTAGATGACGTCTACTCACTATTTTCACACGGTGGATGCCGTCTACCCTGCCAAGAGGTCGGCCCCCACAGAAATATGCTGACCTGGTCCCGGTGTCATTTTCAGACACCGGGATACCTTCAGCAGCGACTGCCTCTTGTCTGCTTTCATTCCAAGTGCAGGCAGGGAGGGGGCTTATCAGATTCCAGCTGGGCCCTTAACAAAGACCGACGTTAATGGGCCATCAGGCCTCCTTTTGTTGGAGCATCCTGGCTGAGAGCTGTCTGGAGCCTCACGCCTAAATGCAAACACAATGGAGAGCAAAACACTCAGCTTTTTATTACTTCAAAACGTACTTAAGAGAGGCATGCTTTTGACTTGAGTCAGTCCATCTATATAAGACATATGCATGCACTATAGAATGTCAGATGTGCTGGTTTGTCACAGTACTTACACAAATAACAATTTAAATACCGCTATTTTTTTTTTTATTTTTTATAGTACTAGTCATCTGGATGCAGGGTTTCAGAGCGCTTTACATCAGATTATACATTGACAATAAATCATGCAAGCGTGTAAACCAATGTACAGGACGTGTTACATAAAAATGTGAGGGTTACCAGGTGTAGTAGTCACATGTCCTTCATAGCTCGCTGTGCTATATTAGAAGGATCACAATTAATGAGCTGCAAGTAACAGAAGGATCTCAGTCTTGAAAGCAGTAATCTACTTACCTAGCTACATTAAACAAATAAACTGTCACCTGCATATTATATGATGTGCTTTGAAGGAGACACACTAATCTTCTATGCTACTTTGATTCAAAACTGGAACTAGATAAAACAGAAAACTATCCAGAAAAAATGTTAACCTTGGGAGAAAATTATGACTTAGGTATACAGAAATGTTTGCAAAGCCTTTACCATATTTAGCTACGCTTCTGGAAGTTTAGGACAAGGGCAGTGAGTTTAGGAAAGTGCGAGGAGCTCACCCATTTTTAGGTCCTGCCTACTAGCAGTGCATGTCTGTCACAAGACGTATTATTAGCGTACAGTGGGATAAGAGCTTTGCTTGCCTCTTATTCATTAACGCCTATGGGATGTCCTCCCTCTTCTTGTGTTTATCCTTACCCTGGAGCACAGATGCATTACCGTATCCTTACACTGCTTGCTATTTCACTTTTTCAGGTGTTACTTTTTTAGCTTTTTGTTTAAGGACTCTATGAGAATGACTGTGATGGAGCCCTGGACCCTTCCTACAAATCTTCTTCTTTGGTCAATAAATCTTGTAGCAGCTTGAGGGTTAAGAGAGAGTTAAACATCAATCTCAAATTTCATTAACAGTGTAACACTTCTGGCCACACACTAAATCCAGGACTATTAAAGAAGGTTAAATTGCGTTATTACAGACTCTGGAGAAAAAAAACTGATATAAATGAGTCTCAAATGCATATTGTAAAAATATAAAATCACCAAAATGAGTCTGAATTTCCTAAATTCACTGGTAACAACATGAGACACCAAGAATTTAGCAGCAGCAATGCAGAATGCAAGAAGCAATATTTGCAAATTGAATTGTAAATTTCAATCTTCCAGCCTAGTCATGAATAAAATAAATAAAATCTAAATATTCTACACTACTCTATAATAGGGGAAATACCTAATTAGTCAAGGAATAAAAAAAAGGTGTCAACACACTGGAGACTTCAGTCCACGTACTCCAGTCAAGACGAGTGTCTAGCATAAAAAGCCACACTCCGACATATAGCAGTGAGGTCTGTACCTCTGAATAGTCTAAAGGCATCTGAACTCTAGCTAGCCAACAATATCAATTAACGCAAAATGTTTAAAGAAATACACGTCATTGTCTCCCGTCCATTCTCATCTTCCACTGTAACGATTGGCAACTTCTCCTTCTTCTCTCCCCCAGCACCCCCGGAACACCAGCCGAGCTTGAGCACCTCCTTGCCACCATGAAATTCGTCTCCATCCTCGTTAACATATTTGCTCTTGCCAAAGTAGCCATCTCGTACCTTGTTATCACTACATTGGACAAATGCCCCTTCACTAACTAATGAAGACTAGCCTGCACCTGCAGAGGAGGGAAAAAACATGCAAGCAGACTTTCACATTGAAGGTTAAACACTTATCCCAAAAGCTTAAGTCCTCCGGCCATTCTAATTTAATGAAATAGGCAAAGTGCACCCGTCATTTGAATATAAGGGCACATGTGGTCCCAGTATTAATACAACAATGTGAATATACTTTAAATAGAAGCATTATGGCTACAGGAAATTATATATGTACTACAGTTAAATGGCAAAAACACCCACAACTATAGGTGGAAACTACAGAGTGTATACGAAATCTCTAAGCATTATTAGTCACACGCCACATGGTTCCATTTTTTATTCTGATAAATGTGCTGCATTAAATGCATTTTAGCACACCACCGTACAATCTGAGCATACTGAAGTTTTAATTATCAATAATCCAGATAATTCTGCGAAACAAAATGTTAGCATGCACACACAGATCAAAGGCACATGATGAATACACTTCTTTATATATTCAGTGCACCATCTCTGAATTGTTAACATTGCATCACACAAGTATATAAGGCCAAAAACAGAATATATGTGGCCTAGCCAAACGTGTAGAGGCGGAGCCAAAATTAAGCTGCTCCAACTTTCTTTTTCAGCTGTCTCCTAGTGTGCTTCTCTTCCCCTCTCTGCTCTACACTCTCTCTCAGTTGTATGCACTAGCTCTGTGTTGCATTTGCCGTTGTGTGGTCCCCCCACCTGCACTGCTTTCTCATTTCTGTGCTTCTAATTTCTATGAGAATGACTGTGTTTTTCAGCTGTCTCCCTAGTGTGCTACGAATACTCTCTGGTTTGCCTGTTTGCTTTTCTTCCCCACACTTCACGTTCAATGTTGCTCTCTTTTCAGTGGGGAATTTGAGTACACGGCCTGCACTGGTTCTTCCAATGCATTCTGGTAGATACAGCTCACGTACTCACAATTAGTCATTTGCCCTAGCATTGGCTCAACAAGTGCAAGATATATTCGCACATGTGTGTTGTCATAATTCACACTCATTGGCAAGGACCAATCCTAAGGCTTGGGGTGCTTGGCAAGCCACCTACAGTATATCAGGTCCTGTTTTAGCTTGGATCACCTCGTATCTTTGAGGTCACTACACTTTGTGTAGGTGAAATCCTCCACATTTCCACCTAGTCTTTCCTCCTATGGGATTCCACAGGGATGTGCACTTGCTCCTCTTCTGTTCAACCTGTGTGTGGAGTCACTGGGAGCACGCCTGGGCCAGGCCCTTGGCTTAACACACATGAACAGAAGCCATGCAGTATTCACTTGACTCCCTGAGACCTCATGGACACCAGAGCTGCTGTGGCTCGAATACTCACAAACCTAGCAACATTCAAGCACAACACTCCTATGTGCAATGAACTGTCTTGTCTCCCACTATCTGACAGGATCTACCACAAAGGTATGCTGTGTGATATAAAAGGCAATGAGCCTGAGTAAAACTGGCACCCTTCCTTCTCAACACACTGTGTCCGGTGACGCCAGCACTAATAGGAGCAGCTCCCTGAGCAGCCTGATAAACCAAACAATCACTAGCACAGTGGCGGTCGGTAATGTGTCTGAGCAGTGGGGCAGGCCACACGCACGCACACACACATACACTCACCCATCACATGCAAACTCACTCCCACCCATCCATTTACAAGCACGCACACATACACCCAAAATTCACAAGCACATAGACACACACACCCATTAACAGCACGCATGTACAAATATATATACATTCATACATGCACCCAACATAAAAAAAAAAATTGGCAGGCCGTGGCGGTGACATCAGGTGGCGGGAGGGAAGCCACGGAGGCTTCAGGGAAGGGACTGCCAGAAGAGCCTGCTGTCTTCTCTCATTGGCTGACCTTGTCATGAGTCAGTCAATGACAGGAGGGCCTTCCCTTACTTGTCACAGAGTAGAACGGGGTCACTGAGAGTTCCTGACTTGTCCCCACTCTGTGGTGAGAAATTACTGATGGACAGTCAGCCCAGGGCGCTGCAGGGCTTAAAAGTGAAGCACCCACGTCCGACTGTATTGGTGACGTGCTCCCTCATCACGAGTTAGAGGACCTCACAGCGCTTTGCCGGACTGAGGAGATCATGCCCTCAGGGCCGTGAAATCTTCAGATCTGCAAAGTTCAGCTCAGGCAGCCAGGCGCCTGCGCATTTAGCACATGAACAACTTTCTGACCCGAAAATGAAAGGTGTCTGTTAAGCTAACCTTTGCTCAGACTGACAGACAGTCTTCATGCTTTAAAAAAAGTGTGGGGGGTTGCGGGGCCCCTCCACCCCTAACATAGGGCTGCACCCGCACAAACAACACACTCAGAAACAGGTTTTCTCTGCAAATGGGCTGCCCAAGATTCTGGCACAACCTCTACTTGCACCTCAGGCCTGCTCCTTTACTGGTGCACTTGTCAAAAGGTGTGAAAACCCACATCTTCGCTGACTTCCTACCAACCTCCACTAACCCTCTTACCTTCCCCCGCACCCTTCAGTGTTGCTGTTTTTCTGATTTCCTCTGAATTTTCTAAGCTTTTATGATCCTTCTTTGCATTATGAGAGTACCGGCAGCATGTCTCCGCATCTTCACACCTTGGTGTCCAGATAGTGCATTCTGCTGCTATGTACAATGCTCCACTGCCATTTCATTAAACGCTCGGATTACATTCTATAAACGCCCCAGCTACAACCCTGATGGCCAATGACTTGGGAAATTGACTCACTGAGAGAATCGCTTCAGCTCTCAGTGCTTATTACTATTTGGAAATCAGGCCTCCTGCACAAATGGTGATAATTCCAGTTAAACAAAACAGAGTCACTGCACCTTGTTCACACTGTTGTGCATCGCAACATCATGGACGGCAATCAGGGTACTCTTTAGCAGAGCAAGGATCTATGCACTCTATGCCCTTCATCTGACTTCCTGATCTATTGTTTATTTTCTTACTTCTGGTGCAAGAGTTTCTGTGTATATATATATAGATATAGATATAGATATATATATATATATATAATGCAGCTGTTAATTCCTTTAATGCAGCTCGGACATAATCAACGAATGCTAGCGGGTGATTTTTGCCAGCAAGTATTAATTCAGCGGTTTTACCTTCAACAACACAGGTGCACTTCCTGAGAGCCTGGCCTTTGCAGTTTTCCGGCACTCATCAGCCATTGGCGAGCTTTAATGTTGTTTTGTGGATGGGGGGCCATTGTGGTACTGCAGGAGCTCTGTATGGGTGAGTGTTTGTGAGGCATGGTGGCAGGAGGGCACTGACTGACAGCAGTGGTCGAAGTGGGCTAAAAAAGTAGGGAAACTGTGGGCGGAGAATCAGAGGGTGGGAATAACCTGAAGATTGGGTCAGTGGGCGGAGTCAAAGGTGTGGCCAGAAAGAGCAAAACATCCCAATTTTTAGTATTTGTTTGGCATTTCACTGATCAATTACAGCTTATTACACTATTTAATTCAACCAATGGATACACATGTTTATTTTAAGGTTTAATATGAGTTATTGACATTAAAATACATTCACAAAGTGGGATATGTTTCCAGGCACAGAATGTCCCAAATATGCTTAAAAGTAGAATCACAAGCCATTTGTCTCCTCCCTTTTTGCACAAGAGCAGTTCAAACATGAATGGCAAAATATAGTTTGCAAATGTTTTCTATATAATTATGGCTCTGCCATATTTGTCACATAATACATCATCTGATGCATAATCTGACGATTTTAACTAAAGAATAGTTTGTAGCTCAAACGGATCAAATGTTAGTAAAAAATGCGACTTGTGTTGCTGCAAAGTGGAGGGCCCTTTGCAAAGGTTGACTGGTCACCTTTCTCACTGCTGAATTTGCATATTACACTGAAAATAATAAGGAGGCAAAATATTTGCAGAGACTCTTAGTATGTGTATAAATGTTAAAATAATAAAGTATCAGAAAATGTACCACATTACGCTGCAGCCTTTTTTTTGCTACATAATTTAGCCAACACTGCGAGATAATTTTGTCCTCCATTGCTGCATAATTCCAGTGGCCCCAAAGCAAGCAGCACATGTTAAAAGTGCTTGTGCATGAAGCAGAGAGACCGTGAAGTTTGTGAACTTAGTTTGATGTGCATACAAATCCTGCATTGACGATCCCTAGTGAGTTGTACTAGTACTGCTGAAACAAGGCCGATGGAGGTACCAATGGGTGAAGCGGACTGGGCTCAAGGGTCCTGTGACCTCAGTGACAGAGTCACTGTCACTCTAGGGTGTGCTGCTTGGTAGGCCTGCTAGCAAGACTGGAGGTGAATTTCAGTATGGATTGTGGTAGACAGGCCTTCAAGGTTAACCCACACTTGCCACCACTAGGGTCCACCTGCTGGTACTAAGACACCAGGGCTTCTAAGGTCTAGCAGGGCCTTCTAAGGTATAGCATGGGAAGGGGCTCCCTTAGGAGAGTAGTCTGGTGGACTGGTCATGAAGGCTGAGCATGATTCCCCAGTTCCAAATTTGGCAGCTCTGGCCATAGTGCCACATCCTTTCCTCCACTGAACACCATACTGCACCACTGAGACAAACTCGCACTGACTTCAGCTACAACCCAATTGTGCCCCGCTATAAACACCTGGTTGTGACTCAATTCAAATTATGCACTAGACAAGAGTAATATGCTGCCTGAAAATTTAAAAAGTATTAACATCCGGGGAAAAAGCAAACACTCATAGGGAATGCAAGATTAAGTAAAGCATGTGAAATGTAAGCAGGAACAACATGGTTACCTTAACGCTTTTACACTCATTATTCAGAAATCAATGAGTGTGCTAAGGACATGACTACAGGGCACGGAAGAGACCTGTTTCTATGTCCATTGCTTATATCCTTACAAAATGTAAGCAGTATGGTTTAAAAAGACCACATCACGGTACTCATTTTATAAACTAAAATAAGGAAAACAGCTGAAAAGGATCACATTGAACGTTTTGCGCTCAACGCATCAACCACGTATTGCAGTACCTGCAGGAATGGTGCACTTCCCCGACAGGGGAAAACAAAAGTAGCGCTTCACTGGCAAACTCTACAAAGTGGGGCTAATGCGTTTGGGTGTGAATAAAACCAATCTGGGCACTATGCGACCATCTGTCTTGCTTTATTTAGTTATTTAGTTACTTGTCGTACTTTGAACCTTTTTTTATCTCCGTCCCGAGGCTGCAATTTGGAATAGAAAAATGTCAGAAAAAGACAACATTTCCAGTAAACATGTTTCTTCCTCTTTTGGATCAATTTCACAGGGGCACGAATGAAGGAAACAGAGGAAAGAGAGGGTAAGAGCCTTTTCTTGAAGTCACAGTTTTCATTCAGCAAGTGAGGAGGAGCGCGACAGAGACAGAAAGCGAGGGAATTGTGATGAGTTAGCGTGCTATATGCCGGTGCTGACGCATGCGCCGGAAATGCACGGGCCCCGCGCTCACGCCGGATGGCGGAGCGCGGCTATAAATAAATATGGGTGGAGCTGAGGAGTCAGTCCGCTAGCAACCAAGCAACGTGTGTGTGTCTCCTTATTGCCGGCGATCACACCTGCTACGCGCTAGCGCGCATAAGGGCCCCGAGGCGAGGGAACATAACACTGGCGACGAGGGCGGGGCGAACCACGCTCCAAGCCTGATCCAGCGGGAGAGCTGCGCCGGCAGCCCCGCTGAGGACAACCCAAGGTGACTCCTGATCCGCCCAAGAAGCGCGTGTCACGTCAGACACCACGAGGCAGACAGGCCTCTCGCAGCAGCACGAAAGCACCACCCAGCAGCCACTCGTCAAGGGAAACACGGCCCGCATGCGCCGGTGAGTCGCGCAAGACACGTGGTGCACATTCCTGGCAGTCTCACTACGCAGGGGGCCCAGCCACGCGCAACGAACCGCGCTAGGCCGCGTAGGCCGCATCAAGCCATACCGCATTAAGGACACTCACCTGCAGCCATGGGAGATCAAGGGGATGCAGCTCAACCCCCAGCCGGGCCCACACCGCAACACCCTCCATCAGGCGTCCTACTGCCATTTAGTGAATCAGCCGACCCCACCACAGCGTCACCGCGGTGGCAGACCTGGCTAGGCCGCCTCGAGAATTACTTTATCGCCACCAGGGAAATGGATGGCGCTGTCAAACGGTCCTTGTTGCTCCACTATGCAGGCGAAGAGATCTACCTGCTTTTCAAGCACCTCCCCAATACGGGCCTCCCCAGCGACTACGCAGCAGCGGTGGCAGCGCTCAACGCGCACTTTGACCCCCAGCTCAATCCGGACTTTGAGCATTTCAAGATAAGACAAGCACGACAGAGAGAAGGGGAGTCAGTAGACGCCTTCCATGCGAGACTGAGGGAACTCGCCAGCATCCACCTTGTGGGCGACAGGGCGGCGGAAGAAATCAGAGCCCAACTGATCCTTGGAATCTGCAGCAAGGTCCTACGAGGCCTGATTCTGCGACAGCCGAACATACCGATGGCCGACATACTTGTGCTGGCACGGTCTCATGACCTATCGGCTGCACGCGCAGAGGAGATGGATCTCGCGCTGGTGCACAATCCAGAGAAGGGCGCCAACATCAAGACCGAGAGAACTGACGCCGTCGGAAGGCGGGAGAGGAGCAGCAAGCCACGAGCTCGCCCGCCTCCGAATACGAAAGGCCAGTGCGGATACTGTGGATACGAGGAGCACCCCCCCCAATCGTGCCCAGCCCAGGGGAAGACGTGCACCAACTGTGGCATTGCAAATCATTTTGCAACGGTGTGTCGACGGAAGGCGCAATGGAAAGAAAGGAGACGGCCCGCACCAGAGCGAAGGCTGGTCCGCCAACTGTCGAGCGTCTCGCTATCGTCATCGCACAAAGGGAGGAAGAGTGAACAGGACCGGTACCAGGCAGAAGACACCTCGTCTGATGACGAAGGGGAGACCTACCTAGTCTCGTTCACACAAGCCCTGAAGAGATGGAGGCGACCCCAGCCCAGGTGCACGGTGCTAATAGCAGGATCGGAGGTCAGTGCAGTTATCGACACAGGCGCGTCAGTCACCGTCATGGGGATCCAGCAGTATAACAAACTAAGGCCCAAACCTGAACTCCGGCCTTCGAAGACAAGGATTTTCGCGTATGGGAGCGAAACACCCCTACCGCTCAAAGGCAAAATTACAGTACCTGTCCGATCCGGGGACGCCGAAATTACAATTGACATCCACGTCATCAACCAAGAGGCGGACACTCTTGAGCAGCCATGCAGCAGAGGACTTAAGGCTGGTGACGTTCGCGAGGAGCGTGCAGGCTGACCAGACAAAAGACCTGCTCGACCAATTTGGAGACCTTTTCAAAGGGCTAGGAAGGATACGGAAGGCGCCAATCAAGTTACAGATAGACCAGACTGTCAAGCCAACGGCATTGAGGCACAGGAGGATCCCTTTCCACCTCAGACCCATAGTGGAAGAAGAACTGCAAAAACTAGAAGACCTAGGAGTCATAGAGAAAGTGTCGGGACCCACACCGTGGGTGTCCCCCATGGTAATCGCTGAAAAACCCCGCCAACCAGGAAAAATAAGACTCTGCATAGACATGCGCCTACCCAACAAGGCCATTCGGCGCGAACGCCACATAACACCGACGATGGACGACATCGTAGCTGACTTAAATGGGTCCCGGTGGTTTTCAAAGTTGGACCTGAACGCCGGCTCTCATCAACTGGTGCTTGCCAAAGAGAGCCGGTACATCACCACGTTCAGTACCCATCTAGGGCTCAGAAGATACAAGTGCCTACATTTTGGCATATCGTCAGCCGCCGAAATTTTCCAAAACACAGTCAAAGAGATCCTGGTCGGACTGCCGGGCGTGCTAAATGTGAGTGACGACATCCTCATCCACTCACAGACCGCCGAAGAACACTACAAGCACCTGAGGGATACGCTGAAGAGACTCCAAGACCACGGGGTCACTCTACACAGAGAGAAGTGCCTACTATTCCAGCAGAGGATAGAATTCTTCGGATACACGTTCACGCAGGAAGGAATCCAGGTTGACCCTCGGAAGTCCCTGGCCATCAAGAATGCCCCGGCGCCACTAACAGTAGCGGAAGTGCGCAGTTTCCTTGGGATGGCGACGTACTGTGGCCGTTTCATTCCTGACCTCGCCACCATCGCCGAGCCCCTCCGGAATCTCACCCGCACTGACGCCATGTGGCAGTGGGGATCTGCCGAAGAGGTAGCATTCCAAGCAGTCAAGAACGCTCTCCTTGACCACACGACCCTGGTGTACTTCAACCCGGCCAAGCGAGCAGAGATATTGGTGGATGCCAGCCCTGTCGGCCTGGGAGCCGTCCTCACCCAGGAGCAAGAACCAGGTCGGTGGGCCGCTCTGGCCTATGCCAGCAAAGCGCTCTCCCCGACCGAGAAGCGCTATGCCCAGATCGAGAGGGAGGCCCTAGCGATCCGCTGGGCCTGCCGGCACTTCCATCTATACATCTGCGGCCACCCGTTCAAGGTCATCACGGATCACCAACCTCTGGTACCTCTGTTCCGGGGCTCCGCGCCCCACCCGCCACCCCAGATCGAAAGGTGGGCCATTGGACTTCAACAGTATGAGATGGAAGTAGCTTATCGACCCGGGGCCAAGAACCCTGCCGATTTCCTCTCCAGGCACCCAGACCCCCATGAAGACAATCGCGACGAACCTGACTCGGAATCCGCGGAGGCACATCTAGACATGATCTCTACACTCACGTGCCCTCGAGCGCTGACACTCGAAGACATAGCCGTCGCCGCTGAAGCGGACTCAGTCATCGCCAAGGTCCGAGCATCCGTCCAAGGAGGCCACTGGCGTCAGTTCCTACAGTCGGCGAATTTGTGGTCCGGCCCGGAGAAGGAAAGCCTCATGCACATGTGGAGAGTCCAGGACGAGTTAAGCGTCACCCAAACAGGAATCTTACTAAGGGGATCACGAATCGTCATCCCCGCGTCCCTCCTGCCGCGAGCGACACAGCTAGCCCACGGGAGGCACCAGGGAGTGGAAAAAATGAAAGCACGCATGCGGGAGAAGGTCTGGTTTCCAGGAATGGACGCCCGTGTCGTCGAGACAGTTAGGAGGTGCCCCTCCTGTCAAGTGACCAGTGTCCCCGAAAGGCCCGCGCCCATCCACACCGAGGTACAGGGGAGAGGCCCCTGGGAAAAGATCAGCATCGATTTCTGGAGTTTTCCGGATGGCAGAACCACCTTAGCCATAATTGACAGCTACTCCAAGTACCCTCTGGTGGAAGTCATCAACTCACCAGCATTCTCACACGTGGGCCCTGTGCTGGACAAGATCTTCGCCATGTTCGGATGCCCCGAGGAAATCAAAAGTGACAACGGGCCCCCATTTCAGGGGCACGAGCTTCGCGAGTTCCTACACCACCATGGCATCCGGCACAGGCGTATCACCCCGCAATGGCCACAAGCAAACGGCGAAATCGAGAGGTTTATGAGGACCATAAATAAAGCCCTCTGCATCGCTGTAGCTGAGCATGGCGACCCTGAACAACACCTTCAGAAATTCCTTCGGGAATATCGGAGCACTCCTCAAAGTTCCACACGTCAAGCACCGTGGGCATTAATGTTCAATGGATCCCGCCGCGACGGCCTTCCTACCGCCCCAGGGTGGTCACCCCCTCCCTTCGATGAGGAAGGCGCCTTCAGGAGGAGGGAGAAGCACAACATAACAGCCAGTCAGACAAGGAGGGCCGTGTCCCGCCAACTCCAGGAGGCAGACACCGTAATTCTGAAAGACCGGAGGCTGGGCGGGAAGTTTCGGTCTCGCTACGAACAAGGATACTGGACTGTAACCGATGTCAAAGGGACCATGGTGACGGCTGAGAAAGAAGGCGAGGCTGTAACCCGCAACATCTCGTGGTTCAAGAGGGTGGACAGCCACGACACCTTAGCTGAACCAACTAATGATCCGGGGGAGCGAGGATCCAGCCACATGGAGACCGGGGATGCCGAGGGCTGCGACCTGGGGCAAGTACCACCACCCCAAACCCCGGAAATGACCCAAGGCACCCAGGAGATGCCACCCATGGTCAGTGATCCAGTGATGACACCCCGAACCAGCCGTGGCAGCCAAAGGTATGCTCTGAGGGACAATCCACAGCCAAGCACCCGGCTCAGAGACTTCGCATGCCAAGTAAGTGAACTAAGAGACACTTGGGAAGCAGTCAAGGACTGAGTTGAGATGGGATGTGATGAGTTAGCGTGCTAGATGCTGGCGCTGACGCACGCGCCGGAAATGCACGGGCCCCGCGCTCACGCCGGATGGCGGAGCGCGGCTATAAATAAATATGGGCGGAGCTGAGGAGTCAATCCGCTAGCAACCAAGCAACGTGTGTGTGTCTCCTTATTGCCGGCGATCACACCCGCTACGTGCTAGGGCGCATACAGGCCCCGAGGTGAGGGAACGTAACAGGAATAAGAGGAAGAGAGAGAGGGGGGCAGCTGACAGTGGCAGAGCAGGAGAAGTGGACACTGTCTCTAGGCAAGAAGGAAGAGACAGAGTCCTTATCCTTCTCTGCCCATCCCGCCCATCCCCAAACGGCCACGAACGCCGAGCCTTGGAGCCTTATCTGTAGGCCTTGGCTATTTCTGCCGTCCTGGGACGCATTTTTAAAATAAAAAAAGTCGGGGAACGGATTCTATTAAATTGAAAAAGTAGGGGCACGCCGTGCACTGCCAATCCTGCCCACTTCGACCACTGACTGACTCGTTCTGGTGGTGCCTAAATATCAGACCATTGAAATTGACTTCATTGGACAGTTGCTCGCTGGCCAAGGCCTGCGGTGACTCTCTGCTGGGTGCCCCGGTGGGAGTAAATAGGTAGAGTAGTACGTGCCATGATGGGGTCACACTGAATACCTAGCCTGGCCAGTTTCAGGGTGTAAGCCCCGTTTCCAGGGGAGCCCATGTGCTAGAACATCCTGCACTCTTGGTTCCATCCCTCGAAGTCAAGTTTGCTCCAAGGTCATCTGTTTACAGTGACTCTGTGCATCTCTGAGAAGTAAGTCTGGTATAATTTAACATAATACATAAGAAGGAGGCAATGGCTTGTGTGTGTTAATGCAGATTACAAAGATATTGGGTGTCAAGGGGACCGCGGAATTGGGAGGACATCGGCCCTCACACTGTGCAGGTCCGCGGACATTTCCTAGAAGCCTCGTCGCCACTGCTGGTTGCCGAAGCAACGTTGCTGGCCACAAATAGACAAGCGCTCCCTGCATACCTTTTGCATGTTTGAGGGTGATTGTGCTCGCCAGAGCACGATGAGCAATTTCGCCATGCCCAAGTAAATTAATTAATTGGATCCTAGCAAATGCCAATATGGTTTGTAATTAAGGGCATCCCAGGATGCGCAGCACTGGGGATGCTGAGGGCGCGAAGCTGTCTCTGAGGGCCTCGTCGGCTCGATGCGGTCTCCACGGCGTGACCTCAGCAGCTCATTTTCTGCTAGGCAGCTCCACTGGCCCGGCGCCTGCTGCAGCTTTCAAGGGACTGGCAGGCAAATGTGTGCTGTTGGCCCACAATTAACGTCTTCCTCGCCTTTTTGTTGACACTGCTCTACCCACAATGCTCTTCAGTCTTCGGGAAGTGTCACAGCCTTCATGCAAATGTGCCAAGTTCACTTGCTTGACCTGAGGGCACCAGAGAACAAGCGCGGTCCTAGCTAATATCACTTTTTGAGTTAGATGTTGGTAGAGTTGTTTGGTGGGTAAAGCGTTTGTTTCAAAGCTCTGTGCAGCCTGCAAGTCATTATGTACAAACCACGGAAGAGTCTAGCTCGGCCATTCATCCTTGCAATGCCTGTACCATTGAAATGAGTGGTAGTCACACCTTTTGCGTAAGTGTCGAGAGACACTGCAGGATTGGGGCGTTCTGTTGTATACGTGGCTAAGGCAGTAACTGCCCGACCTATCCTTAAGCCAGGGCATGCCCGTTTTGATTATTTCGTGGTCAGTCACTTACCTCAGGCAGGACAGGTGCCAGGGCCACCTTGTACAAAGCAAAGGTAGGACGAGCTGAACTGAATCAAACACCATGTTTTGTTTCTACAAATGTCTGTAAAATTCCGTGAGGATTTCAACAAATTACATGAAATACGCTTTCAGAGCAAAATGTAATTTTGGGGTATTTTGAATTACTTTACTTTTTTTAAGCACACGCACATCTCACGTATAGTAGTCTGATAAGATGCCGGCAGGAGACTGGTTTGCACAGAAAGTGTCTCTCAGCTAGATGTGCTCAGTGCAAGGCAGTGCCCCGCTGGGATTTCACAAGATGTTCCTACAAGAGACGCGCACTCAAGTAAAAAAGTTAAGCAAATTTGCATAATGCGAAATGTCAATAAGTTTTAGGAATTTAATTCATTTTTCAAGTTTAATCAAATTTGGCCCAGGCCTGATAACATCCTTCACTGAGGCCCCTCCAAGATCATCTTGGGCAGTATCACCTCCCCAAGTGCCCGTCACTTCACAAATTGCACTAAAAGTGAAATTCCCCACAAATCCAAGCCCTCACACAATTGTACTGCATCATAATTGTATTTACATAGCGCTTCGTACTTCTGACGAGGCGCCAAGGTGCCTGTGTAGACGGGTGACACGTGCTCTGTGGGGATGCTGTGGGTGGAAGAGCACTCGTGTGGTTTTTAAGGGTTGTACTTGGAAATTCTGCATGACGTCCAGAGTTGTGTGTTGTGCTCTTATTGTGACAGACACAGCACGATAAAACGTTCTAAGGCACAGGTGAAAGTGGGCCCAACCTTACAAGTCTCCACCCCCCTTGTGAAAGTGAACCTTCCCTCTATTTGACATATCTCTATTCTATTTCTCGATCTATAAGTGGGTAATAAAATCCATTTTTTTCCATGCAGGGGCACCGAAATATAACTCGCCCGGAACTCGACAAGCCTTAAGATGACAGGGCCACAACTTTACATCCTCATTGTCACCTCTGCAGCCTTTCCTCGTCCCTCTGACATCCCCTCTTCCTGCCCCTCCCCTTTATTCAGTAAAAGCCTTCTTTCCCTTCTCTCTGACACCCCCTCTATCAGCAGCTCTTCCCTCTCACGTCCAGCAGGTTTATTTCCTCTCTCTTTCTGCCACTCTCATTTCCTCCACCCGAACCCTCCCTTCCCTCTATGACGTCTCCATTTGCTGTTTCTGGGAGCTCTCACTTCTCCACTTCAACACTGTTCCTGGATGTCTCCTTCATTAGCTTTGTCTCTCATTCTGCATCACTCACTCACTCTCCTTCACCTTTCCTCCCCATCTTTCTTCCGCAACTTACCCTCTCCCGCAGACCTTTCTACCCTCCTCACCTCTCCTGAAAACCCCCTCCCTCTCCCCTTCATCTCTTCCTGCTGCCTTTCACTTCTGAATATCTCCCTCCTCCTGCTCCTGTTCCTGCAGCTCTCCTCTCTTCCAGCTTTACAGCCTTTCCTTTAATATTAACGCAAATTTATAGAGACACCAGAGGGCCTCTTGGCGCTAAGGACTAATCCGAGTGAAACAAGAAGAGCAGAGAGCATCTAGCAGAAAGAACATCTTTGAGTTTCTTCCTAAAAAGGGTGTGGGGAGAGGCGTTTTTTTTAACTTCTAAGGCAGGAGCCCTGACAAAAAAAATCTTTGAATCATAACTAGATTTCTGCAAAGGGGGTTTTATTAGATAAATGCAGAAGCTGATCTCATAAAACAATGTTGTGTTTCTTGTTTTTTAGAAATGTAGGCTCTTCTCCAATAGCTGTTGTGCAGTATACAAAGGATTTTTAAAGACATTCTACTTTCAATAGGCGACCAATGAAGTTGGGCCAGCAGAGTGGTGGCCGAAGAGAAGAGTGGTGAACCAGTGACCAATCTAACAACCTGATCTTGAATTACTTGCAGTCTTTGGAGCAGATATTTAGAGATCCCATAATTTAGAGAATTACGGTAATCGAGTCTGGCTCCAATCACTGTTACTATTACTGAGTTTCTAATTTCGAAGGAAAGTAAAGTCAAGATGGAGCTAAGCTTACACATCTGGAAGGGGCAAGAGGAAACCACTGCCGACATCTGTGTGACCATAGTCAATTTCAATTTACTGTCCAAAATTATGCTGGGACTTTTCACAAAAGTTTTGGATACTGGAAAAATGCCAAGTTGGGTCAGAAAGATGGTGATCAGTGTGGGTGATCTTTAATGATAGCGAGAATTTCTGTTTTATCTCTATTCATTTTGAACCAGTTTTGGTCCATCAGGACTTGATGTTACACCGACAGTCTATAAGGGTGGCGGAAGAGGATGAGGCGCCACTGTAATGGAAAACGAGCTGTGTATCAGCAGCAGAAGTATAAAATCTGCAGCTGTGAAAGAGGCATGTGGGTATCGAACAGATAAAGCAGAAGCTTAGACGCCCATGGTTATTGGTTTAGATTCAGAGGAAAAGTTGTCTAAGAGCTTCTTAGGATCTATTCTCTGACAAAAGAAGAAAGCCACTCAGCATCAGTATTCTTTCACCGTGGCCATTTAGTCTAGCGAGCTCGTCCGTATAGTACACAGCAGCTCTGCTGCCTCTTTTGTAACCAGGGCGATCCAATTTTAAACAAGCATTTGCAATGCAATAGGTCTCGCATTTACGCTGTTTGAGCTATTGGCATTGTAAGTGACAATGCCTTTTATTTATGTTTTAAAAACCAAAACATAAATAAAAGCATTGTCATTTACAATGCCAATAACTCAAACTCGCGTAAATGCGAGACCTATTGCATTGCAAATGCTTGTCCTTACAGCCTAGCAAAACAGAAAGAACCATTGCCTGTCTTCTTGTCATCTTTTGAAGTTGCATGGTGTTTAATTCAGATGGCAGACTGCTTTACTTTTTGAAAATCTCCAGTGTGCTTCATGTAATTAGCTCACTGCTGTGCTCTTCATAGTATAAAAATGTGCACCAAAAACCAGAAGCTGTATCTGCCGAGAGGAATGCAGTTGTAAAATAGAACAAAGATGGAACTATGTGTACGGCTGTTAGAGGATACGTATATTGTTTAGGAATAGGCAATGACGCAGATTACAGTGAAGCAGAGATTGATAAAGAAATTGGCCCAACCACAGAAAGGCCGCGACATGGCATTCTGTGAAACTTACAATTACGGACATAACAAGCAGATATATATTTTGGAGACACAGGCTGAATTTTCTCTCTAGTGCAGGAAAAACGAGCAACAGACGACGGGTGGGCGGGGCCCGCTACCAGAAAGCTGTTTCCCGTCCAGGCGCGTGCACATCTCCCGTCTTGACTCGCGAGCAACAGATGACGGGTGGGCGGGGCCTAAGGGCGACAGGGCGGACACCAACCCCGCTTCCAAAGAAGCCGCACAGCAAAGCAACAACAATAGATTTCGCTAAGGCGAAGCAGCGCATGCGCGCTGCAACGCAGGCGAGACCTAAAAATGGGGTTGTTGACGCTATCTCAGCGGATCTGATAAAATAGAGATAAAGCGCCTAGGCAACCTCAAGCATGTCTATGTGTCCCTAAATGGCACCCTTACACACTATGAAAGTCAGCATTTTGGGGAAATTGACAAATGCACATTAGAACATTGGAATGTTGAGCACTCCATTGAAAATAACAGAGTGCTCTGGGTTTCTAATGGCTGGTAGATGCCCAGAGCTCCAACATTCCAATGTTTAACAAAGGCCTCATGGAGCCTGAGGGAATTTCAACCCCCTCGCGCTCCGTGAGGCCTTTGGTTTACAAATTAGAACATTCTGCCCTTTAGGGGCAGAATGTTCTAATTGCTTTAGAGCCCTCCATAGCAGGCTCTACCGGCCATTAAAGGCCCGCTCCCTTGTTAAAGGCCCTCTCCTTCGGCATGGGCCTTTAACACTAGAGTGGGTCTTTAATGGCCGGTAGAGCCGGTTACGGTGGGCTCTAAGGCTATAATAGAAGTCATTGGAAATTGCACATTCAGCATAAGGTGAGTAAAATTAAGGGAATCACAGCACAGCATTATAAAACGTCACCTACTGCCACCATCCTAGCACTATCCCCCAAATGAATATTAATATGCTCCATTCTGACCTAATGTCATCGGATGTGGAAGTGCAAATGTAGTTACAAAAACAATAGAAGTCTTATAAATAAATGGATTAACAGTGTTACTGGCAGGAAGGTCCTTGAATGTTACAAAAGGCGTCTGCCGCTGTTCTCCAAAAACAGCATGTCAGTACAAAGCCTCAGCATTACGCATGGTGTCAAATTCAGAAATGAAAGCACACATCATGGCTGTGTTGAAAACTCCAAGATGGAAGTTAGGCCTAGTTTGGGCCTCGCTCCACCAAACACAGGGGAGTACAGTTTTATCATGTGCAGTGTCTACGTTTTAGTGCAAATATGTACATAATGTTAAGCAGACATTTTTAATAAATCAGAATCAAGTTCATCAGAGTTTCAAGGACATGTTTAGCCTGTGCATGTACATTAATGAACCCACACTTTGTATCATTAATGCTATGGTGTTTGTTGCGATTGAGCTTTGATCTGCGCGTGCCGTGAGTCACCTCAGCAGAGATAAAAGAAGTGTCAGTCATGAAGCTCTTACCGAGTGAAGGCGGCAAGATTATATTGACAGCTTGCTTAGAGAAAACAGAGAGTGAGTGAAGTGTGCTTACCATGTCCGATGACAGATATGTAGGTGAAGAACTGGGAGCAGTCAGCGCTACTGCTCAATAATCTCCCTGCCTCGGAGGAGGCTCGTCATCTCAGGCAGTGGCTCTTAAACTGTGGTCCGGGGAAACGCTGAGGTCCGCGAAGTCTGATCAGGGGGTCCGCGACTGCTTAGAAAATGAAAGAATATTAACAGATTGATAAAGTGTATATAAATAAAGAAGCAAAATGTAAAATTCAGCATTTTAACACATTCTGTAAATGTGAAGGAATTTGAAATTGGAGCCTAAAATTTAAGCTAGTATCCACAGATTGATTCGTGGGAGCGGTGCAAGTGCACCAACAGAATATAGTATCTACAATGAGTTACCGCAATTGAATTTAGAAAGGCTCCAGCCTTCGCATTAAAATTAATATTTTGATTTTTTATATTTGTTTGTGAATTAAATAAAATATTTAATCATTTGTGTATTTGTTTGATTAATGCTTGTGGTTCAAATAATCGAACATGCTTAGCCCGGGTCCCCAGCTTACAGTAATGACTCAGTGGAGGTCCCTGGATTCCAATAATGTTTCAGTGGGGGTCCCCAAGGTCCAGTAATGATTAAGTGGGGCCCACAGAAGTCAAAAGGTTATTGTGACAGCGGATGTAATCATGTCCCAAGATTGTCGAAGGCTAAAATGGGCAGTGGTATCAGCTGACGACAGTACCCTAGATTTGATAAAGCTGACCCTTGAAGACACGTTAACAACTCTTTCCCCCCGAGCTATACATGATGATTCTCTCTCTGCCCTTATGCTGGTACATGAGGTCTTCTTTGCTGAGCTGAAATCCTTTTTTACCAAAAATAAAAGTTCTACCAGGCAGGTAATTCGGAAATCAGCTAAATGGGATGATGAAGCATGTAGGATTGCATTTAGGCACCTTTCCCGAGTAATTAGGCAGGGAGTATCACAAGATGTCAAAAATGCAAGGTCAGAATATAAAAAAGCACAACATAGGGCAAAAAACAACTTTGATGAGAAAAGATGGAAAGATCTGTTACTTGCATCTAATGAGAAGAACTGGCGGGAATTCTGGCAAATAGTTAAATGGGGTAGTGGAGATTTAGGGCCTGTGCCAGTTAACAACGTGCCACCTGAACAATGGGTTTCTCATTATAAGGCCAAATTTGCATCTTTAACAGGCTCTTCCACATATCTCCCTGAAATAACTACTGACGCTGTCTTAACCTTTGACATAGGGGAGATAGAAAGAGTCTTGGATGGTGTCCCTGGAGGCAGGGCACCCAACCGGATTGTATTCCGGCCGATATATTTAAATATGACAAGAAGAATTGGCTTAAATATATCCATATTATCTCTAATGCCCTGGCTAGAGGTGCCCCCATACCAGAATCCTGGCATGGGGCTGAAATAATCCCAATATATAAAAAAGGGGATCGCGCCAGCCCTAGTAATTATAGGCCTATAAGCCTAATTGATACACTTCAAAAGATTGTGGCCAGACTTGTGCTGGGTAGAATTAATATATGGATAGACGAACAGGAAATTCTATCCACCTTACAAGCGGGTTTTCGTCCCCACGTCAGTACAATTGACCAAGATTTTAGATTCATGATGACTTATTGGAGCACTGTGATTCTAGCCGGGGGGACACTATACGCTGCATTTATCGATCTAAAATCAGCTTTCGATTTGGTGCCCCGTCATAAGCTTTGGGACACACTAAAGGAAGCAGGTATGCCCCCCGAGCTTCTACTTTTTATTATTAAATTGCATAAGTCTAACTACGCCCAGGTTCGCTGGGGACAGCAGGGTGAATTAACGAATCGTTTTCCAGTATGCAGGGGTGTACGGCAAGGGTGCGTTTTGGCCCCCACCCTCTTCTCCCTGTTTATAAATAAGGTTATTTCATACTATTCTGCCTACCCAACTGATGCCCCTAATCTTGCCTGTTCAAGGGTCCCATTATTGATGTTTGCAGACGACACCTTAATTTTGTCTAAAACTCAATCAGGTCTGCAACGAGCACTTGACAGATTTACTGTTTTTTGCAACGATCATGAGCTAGCAGTCAATGTTGACAAAACTAAGTTCATGGTGTTGCATAAACATAAAATAGTTAAAGGCAGAGTAGAAATGAACAAAATGTTCTTGGAGCAAACTGATACCTTTACATATTTGGGAGTAACAATGGGTAGGAGGATGAACTGGAAACCCCAGATAGATCTGCTAGTTCTTAGGCACAACCAATTATCAGGTGCCCTTTTGAAAGAACAACGTCTTTCCCATACTAAACCGGTAGGTCCAGCACTATCAATCTATAAAGGGAAAATTAGGGCATCGATAATTTATGGAGCAGAGCATTGGGGCTTCGAAGATCTAGCTCCCCTAGTCCTTGCTCAAAACAAGTTTCTGAGATCATTAACTGGTCTCCCTCAATCGACTCCTCTTAAGCCCCTACTCTTAGATATGGGTTGTACCTCATTTGAGGAGGAAGCGGGTTTCAGACCCCTGGCCTACTGGAGACGGCTATGGACAACACCGGAGTTAGCACCATATGCTAATGCAGTAAAACATATCAGAGAAGTAGATCTATCTTCAAAAATCAAGTGGTTACAAAAGATCAAGGGCACATTATCTGACATGGGGCTTAGTCATTTGTGGGAAGACCCAGCAGGGAACTTGTTCCCAAACAAAAAGATTTTAAAGCATTATATAGGGACATGGTCAGTCACAAGACCATGTTACTGGTGAGTAGGACATCCTTGACAGGCATTTTTTTAGAGTATAAGTCTGAATCAAGACTTGAAGCATATTGGGATTTTATTGAGAGACCCCTTGGCAGGAAAATATATCACCAATTTAGAGTGGGTACCCTTCCTATAAAATCTTTTATGGCAAAATGGAATAATATTTTAGACAATAAATGCCCGAAGTGCATAACTAGGGAAGAGTCCATTGCACACATACTCTTTGTGTGTCCTGCATATAAGGGTCCTCGACAAAAATGGCTTAAGCCTATCTGTCTAAATCTAGGCACAAGTTCAAGGCAAATAGCTACACGTGAAGATGTAGCTATAGCCATGGCGAAATTTCTGAGTTGGACATGGGCACTTAGAAGAACTAGTTTGGTGGTTACAGCGGTCGCTACTCCTTAATAATTGACTTGCACATATTTATTGTGGTTCCCTCCGTGTATTGTATTTCCTGGAAAATTGGATTTTTATATGTTATTTTAAAATTTTAATAATTATTTTTACTATTGCTATACGAACCTAAATTCTCTCCTTTAAGCCACGTATGATTTTAACGGATACATTTCTTTTTATAACAACTTTGCAAAGGAATTTTAAATTGTAATGATTATTTTGTCTTGCTGTATTTTTCTATGATATTTTAAGATATTTTGATATTGTATGTTTGTATCTGTGTCTTTCATGATTGAAAATATCGAATAAAGACTACCAGCAGCAGCAAAAGGTTAAGAGCCACTGATCTAAGATAAAACAGACATAATGCTCAGTCATGCTAGAACGGGCCCAGACTGGCTTGCCTTTGGCACACTACCGGTTCACCCGCTGCACGCGCCTGCTGCGCAGACATGCGGGCCAACTGTTTAAATATCTATCCCTGCAGATAAAGATCAATTACTCTTGTCACTTCTCCACTGCAGTTATTAATGCTCTGTGTAGAATCACCTGTAACTATCCCTTCTTCTCTCCCCCTATTCACATTACACCTTATCCTGGTCCTATTTTGAAAATCTCTCTTCTCCTCCCCCTCCTTTTTGCTTTTACGCCTCGCCCTGAACTCTCTCACTCTCTCTCTCTCTCTCTTTGGCTGTCTCTCGTCTATCCTGAAAATCTCCTTCTTTATTTCCACTTCATTAACCCATTAACCCTGGCTAATCTCACCTCTGCAGCTTTGGCTGTATCTCCCCCTTTCTACTTACAGTGACACCACTAGCACCCCCACCCACACACATCTCTCCCACAAAGCTCTTCTCCTTCCTGTATTTTTGAGGGTCTAGCAGCAGTGCATGGCACTCAGTCGTTGGTACTGCTCTCTGTAGGCAAGGCCGGACCGGCTGTACAGGGCATCGGGGAGGCTGGAAGGTTGGGGCTTTTGTTACTGGGGGCCGGTTTTGCAGCAATGCAGCAGTTTTAAAAGCACCGCTGAGTTCCTTGTATATCCAACAGTTTACATCTAAGGTAACACAGGTGGTTAACATGCCTGCTGCAGAGCGTGCACTCTGCGGATCACAGAACAGTATTTTATGTGCCTCGGTCAGTGGGTTACTGCTTTTGTCACAGAGATTCTTGGTTCACTGTGAAGTTCATAAGTTACAATCATGATCTAGGTCAGAAAGTTATGTTTTTTCCTAGTCTTTCTTTATCCTAATTTTGTTAAAAGGGTTTGTTTGGGTAGAAATACATTCTTATTAATGAAGTCAACCCTAACCACTGTGGTACGTTATCAATTCTGAGTTTGTGCTTGCCCAGAACAAGCACTCCTAAAAATTGCCTCCCAGTATGGATGACGTGGATACTACACCGGGTAGTCCCCTTTGTCTTATGTAATATTTTCTATACACTGATTTGCACATGTATGATTCATTGTCTCTGCATGTGTGTGTGTGTGATGTAAAATGCTCCAACACACTACACTAGTTTAAGAGGCGCTATAAAGCAAATCAAATACATGTGAGGGAGGGGCTATGGAGAGATGAGAGGCACTGTTGGAGGGTGATAGTGAGGGAGTCATTGAAGAGCCCCAACAAAGATTGCCGTATCCTGGTGCACTGAAGGTCATCGTTGGCTATGCTTTAAAAACGAATGAAAGTGTATATATAATGAAAAATGTGCTGTAGAAAGCATAATTTTTTCCCAAATTTGCACGGGGCGGGGGAGCACCCTCGCCAAGCTCCCTTGTAGTGGTCAGGCTCACTGCACTCGCTCGCTATACACCTTATGGGGGCTGGTCTGACAAACCTTGCCAGGGCTGCTTTGGGTTCTCAGTCCGGCCATGCCTGTAGGCACCAAAGGTGCACGTGGGAAGGAAGAGGGGAGGTGCTCGTCTGCATAGAAGTCTCATGGCATCAACCTGCCTAGGGCTTGCTCTGGACCAGCCCTGGCCTAGAAGAGAAAATGATATCATGCATTAAAAATAGTCATTATTAATCCTTCATGTTTCACCTGCTATTCGTGTACAGTCACCTACCCTATCCTTTAGAATAGTCTGACTGATGCCAATATTTATATCTGCCCAGGAGCACACATCTAGTTCGAGATCTGTGGCCTTGAAGAACAGGCAGCCAATGGATTGGCTTAAAATGCTTCTGTCTACTTTCTTCCTTGTACATAAAGTCATATTCTTCCTCTCCCAACTTCCCATCACAGACACACACCACTCATTCATTCATTCATTCGTCTACCTACGCACTCTCCTTTTTGTAGCCTAACTTCCTGTATGCTGACCAATATCACCTGTCTCTCAGTAACTTACTCAAAGCTCTATTTGCCATTCCGTGCATGACTGCCTCAAAGCTCTAGGTGTCATTCAGTGCACGACTTACTCAAAGCTCAACGTGTCATTCTGTGCACGACTTACTCAAAGCTCAACGTGTCATTCGGTGCACGACTGACTCAAAGCTCTAGGTGTCATTCAATGCACGACTTACTCAAAGCTCAACGTGTCACTCGGTGCACGACTGACTCAAAGCTCTAGGAGTCATTTGGTGCACGACTACCTCAAAGCTCAACGTGTCATTCGGTGCACGACTGACTCAAAGCTCTAGGTGTCATTCAGTGCATGACTTACTCAAAGCTCTAGGTGTCATTCAGTGCACGACTTACTCAAAGCTCAATGTGTCATTCGGTGCACGACTGACTCAAAGCTCTAGGTGTCATTCAGTGCATGACTTACTCAAAGCTCTAGGTGTCATTCAGTGCACGACTTACTCAAAGCTCAATGTGTCATTCGGTGCACGACTGACTCAAAGCTCTAGGTGTCATTCAGTGCATGACTTACTCAAAGCTCTAGGTGTCATTCAGTGCACGACTTACTCAAAGCTCAATGTGTCATTCGGTGCACGACTGACTCAAAGCTCTAGGAGTCATTTGGTGCACGACTGCCTCAAAGCTCTAGGTGTCATTCGGTGCACGACTGACTCAAAGCTCCAGGAGTCATTTGGTGCATGACTGCCTCAAAACTCTAGGTGTCATTCGGTACATAACTACCTCAAAGCTCTAGGTGTCATTCAGTGCACGACTGACTCAAAGCCCTAGCTGTCATTCGGTGCACGACTGCCTCAAAGCTCTAGGTGTTGATGATGCACACGCTGTTCTTTTTCACCAGGGTAAGGATAGTGTGTGGAAGGACTGGTGCCTGAGAGCTTGAAGGCACTACAGCTACTTCTTTGCTTTCTCTACTGCTTCTATAGAAGCTGTGCACCCATTTAGTCAATCATTCACTGAGTCTTTCACTCTCTCCTAACAGTCTCCTTTCCTGCACAGGCTCTTCACGGGTCAGTATGAATACCCTGGGATCGATTCACAAAGTTATTGCGGATGACACTTACCTACATAATTGTTTGATTTACTAATGAGAGAGATTTATAAAAATGTGACCCACCACTGGATATCCTGTCACGAATGTGTAATTTTATTCCATAGTAGAATAATATCCTGTTCCTACACTGGAGAGTAGGCACACTGGGTGGGAATGTTCTAGAAAGGTTGGGAACACCCAAAAGCTCTGGAGCTTGTTGTATTCACAAACTTTTTCCCCCAACTATTACCACCCTGGAAGTAGTGAGAGATTTACTGCTGCCAAGCGCATGAGCAAATTCCTTTCAAGATTGAAATGGGAACATTCTCATAAATCATGGTAGTGCAGGAAAAGGGATTTCACCACAAGGAAACATGTTTTCTGTGGAAAGCAAAAAATACCAAGCATTGGCAAAGGCAATAGATCTCGCCAATTCAAGAGTTATTGTCTTAAGCCAATGTGTTTTAGCCATGTTGTTCACCAGCATGGCTGCTGTTCAGCATGGCTAACAGTACGTGGTGTAGAGGAGAGTGGCATGGAGCTGAGGGTTGTAGAGTGGACTGGCACAGAATGGAGTAGAGTGTTATAGAGTGGAGTGGTGTAGACTGTCATGGAGTGGCGTAGAGTGGAGGATTGTGGAGCAGTATAGAGTGGAGAGGAGTATTGTAGAGTGGAGTGTAGTAGAGTAGAGTGGCATAGAGTAGAGTGGCGTAGAGTAGACTGGAGTGTCACACAGTGGAGTGGTGCAGAGTGTTGTAGAGTAGGGTGGAGTGTCGTAGAGTGGAGTGGTGCAGAGTGGTGTAGAGTGGAGTGTTGTAGAGTGGAGTGTTGCAGAGTAGACTGGAGTGTCGTAGAGCAGAGTGGCGTAGAATCGACTGGAGTGTCATACAGTGGAGTGGAGTGGTGCAGAGTGGTGTTGAGTGGAGTGCAGTGGTGTAGAGTGGAGTAAAGTGGTGTGGAATAGCATAGAGGGAGTGCCGCGGCATGGAGTAGAGTGTCATAGAGATGAGTAGCATACAGTAGATTAGACTGTTTTAGAGAAGAGTAGAGTGGTGTAGAGTGGAGTGGTGTAGAGTGGAGTGTCGTAGAGTAGAGTGGCATAGAGTAGAGTGGGGTAGAGTAGACTGGAGTGTCGTACAGTGGAGTACAGTGGAGTAGAGTGGAGTTGAGTAGTGTGGGATAGTGTAGAGAGGAGTATTGTAGAGTGGAGGGGAGTGGTGTAGAGTGCTGTAGAGTGGAGCGGCATTGAGTGGAGGTATGTGGAGTAGAGTGAAGTGACATAGAGTGGCGTAGAGTGGGGGTGGATTAGAGTGGCGTGGAGTGGTGTAGAGTGGAGTATTGTGTCGTAGAGTGGAGTACAGTGGAATGGTGTAGAGTGGGATAAAGTGGCATTGAATGGCATAGAGGGTGTGCCGTAACATGGAGTAGAGTGTCGTAGAGAGCGGTGACATACAGCTGAGTAGAGTGTTTTAGAGAGGAGCAGAGTGGCATGCAGTGGAGTGGAGTGTTGTGGAGTGCTGTACAGGGGAATGCCATTGACTGGCATGCCATACATTGTCATAGAGTGAAGAGGCATAGAGTGAAGGAGATTAGTGTGTCGTAGAGTGGAGTGGTGTAGAGTGAAGTGGCATAGAGTGGAGTGGCATAGAGTGGAATGGCATAGAGTAGAGTGATGTAGACTGTAGTGGCATAGGAAGGAGTGACAGAGAGTGTTGTAGAGTGGAGTGGCGTAGATTGGAATATGCATGGTGTGGTAGCACACTGCCATTATAGACAACACATTTTCAATTGAAATGACCATTACTTTTGCACAGGCATACAGTTTTACCATTAAAACTATACAGCCACTAATGATACTGGGTGTAAATGGCATCACCTAGTGTATTGATTTGTTTTCATCATATTAAAATAATTGTTTCCAGCACACTTCAGAATTACAAAAAATTTACTTCATTTGTGCTTTGCTTATTCGGATATATTCTGTAATATTTGCACAGTTCATGTAGAGGCATTCACATTTTGTTGTTTGCTAGAAAAAAGCCTTTCCTTCCTTTCACCCCCGAGATTGTCAGATAAATCCTCTCACTTTAATGTCAGAGAATGAAAAGTAAACACCAAGCTCGAACGGAAGACAGCTCCTGACATTTGACTTATGTCTTTGACTTCACAGTAAATGTGACAAAATAAGAACAAAATGTATAGGCATGTTTACAGAAAGCTAGCACTTGTGGAAGAATACAGCAAAAAGGCGATGCTCCACGGGAGGGACTAACTCAAGCTGGACAGCCTAAAACAAATAAAGCCAGTAAATAGAGAGCAAGTAACTGCGAGTTACAAACCAGAAAGCCACTAGTAAGCAGTGGGTGGAATGCATTCCCCAAGAAGTCTTAAGCAAACCAGACAGCCATGCCATATGGTAGCCTTCGACCTAAAAAAGTGCCATTGCACAAAGATGGCATTTGTCCTATGCACAATAGTGAACTATGCAAAATTACCTGTGCAAAAGAGCTTCTGTGTAGTTGCATTTACAAATTCAAAAACATTCCAGGAGTACGGCTGGAAACCTGCAACTGTTGGAGGACTAGAGAGGTAACTTGGCAAGCCTTGGAAGATACCCAAAATGTGTAAATCAACACCCAAGCGAGATTACAAACTTGTGAGTGTACATTTATGTATGTTTTAAAGGACCAGGGCCCTTGTATTGCTGTTAGCTTTATTAAAGAACCCATGCGCCATTTGGCTGCACACCTTTAGACATACGCACAGAATTGTGAATGGATGGTGGATAGGACTGGCTTATACAAATAATTCAAGGTCTCTTTTGTCACCCAGAGGGCCAGGAATCTTGAAGCGAAACAGGTGTGTGTTGTGTTTGCCTCACACACCCCTAAGACATTCATAAGCAGGCTTAATCTTGTCTTTAAGCACAGCCTTCGTCAGGCAAAGAGCTCCAAGGACTTCACTAAAGGGACACCACATACACAATTTAGTATGAGATCTTGACTTTGCAAGCTTAGACTAGGCCACCCTGGGTCAGGCATGGGGCAGGGAATAACCTCCATCCCTCTACATAGAACTCTGTGCTCTAGCACAGGTCTGAGCACCTACTGAACTTGAGGGCAGTAACTCTCTCTTCAACTTATGGGCATGTACATCACTGTATGGATCAGGCAGGGGTGGCCAGCATGGCTCGCGGGTGGGGTGGCGGGCGCTGTTGCTTTAAAAAAAATAACATTTAAATAAAACTTACCTTGCCGCCGCCGGGTCCCGCGTCTTCTCTCCTGCTCGCCTGTGTCCGACTCCAGGTCGGAACAGGAAGCAGGCAGCCAGGCTCCCACCCCTAAGGCAATCACAACGCTGCAATGCAGCATTGTGATTGGTCTGAGCAGCGTGACACAGCGCTCAGGCAGGGCTGGAGGAGAGGGCATGTTCTCCATGCAGACTGTAATGCAGCCTGCATGGAGAACAGGGAAGTGCGCATGAATGTTTTGGGGGGCCCGAGAGGGCTGACCAAACAGTCATTGCGCACAGGAGTGTTCTACCACTCCTCCCCTGCCGCTCCGCCCCGCCCCCTCCCGCAGCAGGAGGAAAAAAAAAAATGATAATAACATTCCGTTATCATTTTATTTTGTCCTTTCTTTGCTGCTCTTGGCAGTGGGGCGGCGCTCCTCCACCTTAGCGGAGGAGCCGCCACTGGGATCAGGGAGTGGCAGCATGAAAGGTGTGAGTGCAGACCAGCCCAATGGAAGCACTCCCCAAAGTACTGAGAGACACACTTGGAACAACAAAGCAAGCTAGCAGTCTATGAGTCACTTGGATGAAACTTTAATCTTGTAGCATGTGGTGAGAACCCCAGGCACATGTAAACAGTCTCCAAGCACAGACCGAGGGCCACAGACAAGAAGTATGAAATGTCCCACACAGACCGACCCACACAGACCCAGAGATGACAGGACTTGTTGACAGTGTGACTTGGGAAACATAGAGACTGAAAGATGCTCTATTTAGAGTCGATCAGACCCTCACATTTCTGCTGCAAGTACTCCCCTGACAGAAACCTTACACAGACAGTCCAACAAATTTGTGGCTGTCCATGTAAGAACCACAGTCTAGCCGGCCTATTTAGGGCAGACGTTCTGAGGTATTTTGTTTTCTGTTAGGGGCCATGGGAAAAGCTGGCAGTACTGAATAGAAAAATAAAAAAAATTACCCCCACACCTTGGGAGATAACTCGCAACGTGTCCAGATCATCATTGCTTTTTTTTTTTTTTGTTTCAGAATAAGAAACTCCCACTTCGAGAGTTTGTTTTAGTAAAACAAAAAAGTTTTCTAAGCAGCCAAGTAAAACATGGCGGCTAGTCAGCAAACATTCAGCCTTCAGAGGAGCTGTTGTGGTGGGGAGCCTCCTGAAGGCCTAGAGATTGCCCCCAGGGAGGCACAAATCTCTCACTATGGTGGGCTGTGATAGGCCAGGGCAGCAGGGGCAAGTACCTATGCCCCTGTCAGACAGTGGGACGTCCCAACTGTACATGAGGGCCTTTCTCCTACGCTGCCCAGCCTATAAACAGACTCAGGACACCTACCTCTCCTCAGTCTTGTAAAACTGAAAAAGAAAAATGTGTCATCATCCAAAGAGACCTGCCAAAAACCGCAGAGAAGGTAGTAAATTATGTCTATCCTTGTCTACAAAGAGGAAGCAGGGCATAAAACATAGACTTCAAAATAGCCTGGAAACTGAAATAACTGCTGATGAAGAGGCTGGAAGATTTCATGTATTTAATGCATTTTAAATGGCGGCTTTGGAAGCACTTGTCTGACTTCTCAGGCCAATGAAGTTCTTTGCTGTGTAATAGTTTACAGATTCTATCTACGGGGCGGAGGGGGCAGCGCCCCTGTCCCCTTGTCTCTCTCCACTCCAGGACTTGTTCCAGTACCACACTAACAGGACGCCATGAATTGCAGGACTCATATATGTAGTGTCTTGTGTATTAAAGAGCGCAGGACCCCTATGGCTCTTAAAGGACTCCGTAGTCTAATGACGTAAATGATTGGGTGTGCTTAATAAAATTCATGACACAGTACGTGTCAGTTACCGTTTACACTCTGAAAAATAATGACGTGCAATACCGAGCTCCCTCTGTGGTGTAATTCATTTACATGCTACCTGGCTGGGGAGGACGCTGCCATATCTTCTCAATGCGCTGTAACGATTAGTAACCCACTGACATGCCTTAATTCCTCTCACTGACACACACCACCCTCAGACCCTGTAAGGACACGCTTTACATCTGCCTCTCGACCACAAGAAGGCGTCAGGCTGGCCCAATGGCCTTAAAAATAGTAATTTTGCTAGGGTGGAGCAGCACCGAAGCAGTAAATTGCATTTTCACCTGGAGTTATGAAATTTTGTGCATCAAAGTTGCTCCCTATCATTTCTATCTCTATTCCTCCTGCTTCCTCCTTCCACATCCTGCTGCACCCCTTTGTCTCTCACGCCCTTCCATACAGCTCCGCTTACCTCCTTCATGTCCATAGCTCCAACCTGGGACCCGTAGCATGATGGGCTGCGCTGACTCAGCGCAGCGCAGAGCACTTGTTTTTATGCGCCTGCTGATGAAGCATATGAGGTGCATTAATTTCACTGAATATTTCCACAAGTCAGTGCATTATTTTAGACAGCACAGCTCAGAAATAGAAATGGACAACTCCCAGTTCACTGTTTCCGAGCTGTACTATCTGAATACCAAACCCTAACTCTGGAGCATAAAAGCAGGCGTTCGGCTCTGAGCCAGCGCAGCCCATCATGGAAAGGCCCCAGATGCCTAGGGCCGGCTACCCACAATGCACAACTGCTCCACAAGTGTGGTAGATGTAGTTTTCCATTACCTCTCCCACGTTTCTTTTTCCTGTCACTCCCTTTGCCATTCACAGGATTTTTCACTTCAATCCCTTATCTCCCCACAGTGTTTTGACGGGGCTTTAAGTCCCTGTAACCCTCAGAAGTGAACAGGTAACAGAACAAGTGTCCCTCATTCACCACAATTGCACTTCTTATAAATCCCCCACGTTTTCAGTATGTGTTCGACTCTTGCAACCCTCCCCAATAACCACGAATTAATTTTGCTCAACAGGGTCATTGCGTGGACATTTACTTCACCCGGTTATTTGAGCACCTGGGTGGGTTGTGGCCCTGACAGAGGGGCAGGAGCTGCGCCCATTGCTGTCCGGACTTACAACTTAGACATCTTCGAGGGTGGCAGATGGTCAATGTT
Source organism: Calotriton arnoldi (assembly GCA_963921515.1). Classification (NCBI taxonomy): domain Eukaryota; kingdom Metazoa; phylum Chordata; class Amphibia; order Caudata; family Salamandridae; genus Calotriton; species Calotriton arnoldi. Next base: position 1,113,954 of record CAWUFW010005137.1, on the reverse strand, counting down.
CACGATGTTGGATTTATGTGGGATGTGGGAGGCAGCACCTTGATAGCCTCACGGGTGACAAGCAGCGCTCTACAAATCCATCCACACCATACGTTACATTACATTTATCTGCAGAATCAGTACTGTAAGATTACTCCTTTATTTCTGTCATCAGAGGAGTGGTGGAAGTAGCGGGCACTACTGAGTAATTTTAGAGCATTGTAAATGACAATGCCTTTTATTTATCCGTTTTTAAAAACAACACATAAATAAAAGGCATTGTCATTTACAATGCCAAAAGCCCAAACTCTTATAAATGCGAGACCTCTTGCATTGCAAATGCTTGTTTTTGTATAGTGCTCACATAATCATGAGCCGCTTCGGAGCACTGATAAAATGTGACATGATCACAGATCCCTGTGACCTCTGACTGTAGAACTGCCCTCATGACCTATGGGAAGCTTTCTACAAAGGATCACGATTTGGCATGAGACGTCAGCATCGATATTACATTAATGAGTTTCCAAGCCACTGATTGGCTGAATTAACTCTTGCATCTAACCCATTCTGATGTACTGTCACGGAGACCAGCAGGGCTAGTAGGGCTGGGGCCAGAAACCATGCTCATCTCCTCAGATTATTTGGACAAGGACAGAAGGTTTGTTTGCCTAAAGCAATGCCTAGGAGTGATTTTAAAGAGATTTGTTTAAAGTCAAAGAAGGTAATCTAATCTTCAGGGTAAACAATGTCGCCTCAGTGAAATTGAGGAATCAAAGTGGAAAGACAGGAGAAATTAAAAAGTCTAAAACTAGTCCATAAAGTAAAACCAAAAACCCAAAAAGGGAAACGTAATCTTGGGTCAAACGTTGAATTTCTTTGTTTTTGCAATTTTATATAGCGCAAACTCGTCCTAATAGCATTGGAGAGCTTTAAATGAGCACCAGTTACATTACGCAGGTCAAATGTTTTTTTAAGCAGAAGGAGTTTAAAACAGTTGCCCAGAATCACAGGATGTTGAGCCGACGCCGGGACTCGAATCTGGTTCCCCAGTTTGCAGCTCTGGCCCTCTTGCCTGTAACGTCAGATCCTCGCTCCTGGTAGTCAAGCTCTGTTCCTATACGTGATATTGTTAACAATGTTAAAGGTAGATTGGATGAAACAAATGTATTAGAGACATAGACAGAGGTCTGTGTCACTGAAGAAGAAATGGAAGCAGGTGGTCCTCCCTCGTTACATGCTGAAACAACTTTAACAGACAATAACAGACCTGAATTTGAGTATGGTGGATGGGTAATCCACCACAAATGTGCCAGATTTTCCAGCGGCGTTATTACAAGTGCATTATGCCCTAATGCACTTATTATACGGCGAATGGGATATCCGTCACATTTTAGGAGGAGTACCCATCCGCCAAGATCGTAATCAGGCCGTAAACACTGAAGCAGCAAGCTTCCATACGGTGGAACCATTGACTCGGAAGGACCCATACAAACTTTCTTTGAACAAAAGTTTTCAGTGGATAAATGGGAAGCAAATTTGAGTTGTAATGGATCATAGGAACTCGAATCCCAGTTTCAAATGCAAACCTCAGAAAGTAAAGAGCAAAATGATTGTAAAGAGAATTTTGTTAGTCCAGCAAACTCAATATTTAAAACTTGGTGCTTAATGCAAACTACATTATCGGCTATTTTAGAGATATTAATTAAAAAATGCTACAGAACAGATTAAACAACGTAGTTGGATAAGATACCAAAAAAATTGATATGCAAAAAGGCCTTATGCAAAATTTTGGATATCCCTTTGTTTATCTCAAGAGTGCTTTATAGGCTGATCGAGGGACAAAACCACAATTGGAAAAACCTTTAAAAAGTTGCCTCATTGTATGTTTTCTCACTCAATAAAGTATTTTGAGAAAAAAAAAAAGTTGCCTCAAAAAATTAAGCATTCTAAGCAAAAAAAGTATCAGGTCTACTCACTTGTGCAAGTGAAAGCAAATGATTGTAGCCATCAAGCAATGGAACTGAAAAGAGCTATACCAGAATTAAACATGTGCCAAAAACAGCGCCATAGATGAAATGCCGATGCAGTTGGGAGCAAACCAGCAGCGTAGATTTCGACCCTTTTAATTCCTAAATGAAGACAATGGATTGTGTACAATGTAAGTGATTGTTCTTCACCTATTTTGAAATCTCATGATAATCAGTCTCCACATTACATTACACAATACATTACACCTAGACGTCCTGGGAGGAACAGAGAGGCTGAACTTGAGACAAGACTCAATCCGATGGCCGCCTCAGGGTAGTTTGGCTGAGCCAGACTGCCCCAGGTAAAGGGCCTGAGCGCCCACTGAACTTCTCCAACTCACTTAATACAGAAACAAGATGACCTCTTTTGAATGATATAACCACTACAGATATTTACAATGTATTTTTTGTTAAGGATAATGCGAGAAAGGAACATTCAAGGGTTGAATTCTACTCAAAGCGGGTATGTAGTAGTTAAAGTAAAGCATCTAAGTTGCAAAAAATGGAAACGGGGTTGTGAATAATCTATGTGGCAGCCGCGGCAGGCAGCTCTATTTTGTGCAAAGGAAAGAGGTTTGGCCCAAGGACAAATAGCCAGGCTTGTCACAATCAAAGACAATGAAAAAAGAGAGAAAAGACTACATTTTTAGGGAATGCAGATAAAAAAAGATTAAAGTAACAGTATTTATTGAACATATTCTTCTAGTAGTAAATGTATGCATTGCTCCTGCTTTTTTTAAAGGGTTTCTAGTCTATTCTATTAGTTTATTAAGCACACGTTTACCCAAAGGTGTCCTTGAGCTAAAGAGAAAGTAAGATAAAAAGATCCACCTAAATTATTTGAAGAGATATGTTTTTAGAGCCTTCCAAAACTTTAGATGGTTCGGCTCAATCTATAGCTCAAAAGGAAGTTTATTCCAAGCCTGAGCCGTGACAACAGGGAAGGAACGACCACAAACTCTTACTTTCCAAAACTTAAGTATACGTATTAGATTGAGAGAGGTTAAGCGGAGGTATCTGCTAAGAGTATACTTTTCAGAGTTTGACTCATTTCACATGATTTCCTGGAATGTCTTCTGTTTTAGACGGCGGTCACCCTATGGTGGCGTTATTGAGGTACTGGAAGAAATCAAGATTTGTATGTTACAAAAACGTAGAGTTTGACAATCCCAATAATTAAAGGTTTTTAGAGATTTGGTGTTCCAGCCACGGCGTGCCATTAAGGTTAACAAATAGGAGAGTTTGTAACTTTGGGCAATGAATATCTTAATTGTTCATGACATCTACCAGAAGGGAGCGCCCCTAACATATTGAAAGTGGTTCTTAAGCTACGTATTGATACACTGGTGTCTGAAAAAGATTGTTTTAAAGTATATCATAATACTAGAGTTGAAAAAAATGTATTTGAGACCGATTTGGAGTATCAAATATCATTAGGTCATCAGAAATTTCCAGGACTCTTCTATTATTAAGAGGGGATATGAATGCGAGATTGTGTGAAATTTCAAATATGTTTCAGGTTAATGCCATCCTTTTTACACTTGAGTATAGAAAGTCTACTTTGTGTAAAAAAGTTAATGTGCTCGCTAAGCTGTTCAGCTGCTTTCACCCATTAGGTCTTCCACTGTTGAAAGGTAGAATTGCGGGGGCCTGGCCAGCTAGAGAAACGATTACTCGAGGCGAGTCCCAGCATTCAATAGATGGCATATTTGTGGAATAAGGGGAACTGGGAAAGGTTGTTGAAGACTTTGAGGTATGGATTGGGATGGGAGTGACTATCTCCCAATAAAGACTTCATTCAAGAGAAACAGGGAACAAGGGGGTAAATTGTTGTATGAAAACTACTTAGAAGAGTAATATCAGGATTACTAAAAGCGGTGAAATAGCTAATTGTGCGAAGCAGTAGAAAGTTATAAAGAAAGATCTGCTGTAATACAACCTTACCAAGTTGATTACTATATTTGATTTTGATCATCTTATGAACGCTACTCTGAAAGTATGACAGGTCCCCAGGCGTACCAACACTAGCCACCCTCTTTATGTATGGAAAGATGAAAAATGTCAAAAAAAGAGAAGCCAGATTCGACAAGCTTTAAGGCACAAAGTTAATCTCAAAAGCCGAAGCAGCATATTAGGGAATTACTAAAAGAATTTAAAGTTTTAAATAATAGGAAAAAAGTGAGTCACTTGAGGTATCTTGGGCTTTTAGGATTAATATGATATAGACAAGGGATGATGGGGAATTCTGGAGAGTGATAGTGGGCAGCTTTGTATAGGATTAAAAGATAAAACCTCGTGGAACCAAGCAGGAACAATGGGTTGAGCATCTCAGCAAACTGTATTCTAGTGGGTCTGATGACAGAGTTCTGGAAGCAGAGACTGTAAGGCACACGGCTCTCTGCCAACCATGACCCAGAGGATAGAGGATCTGTTATAAAAGGAATAAAACACAGTAAAACAAGTGGAGCAGGTGGTTTATCTATTGTGATATGTAAATAGAATCCAGAGTTCTGAGCTGAAGTTTGGAATACAAAACAACTCCCATCAAGTTGGTCTGATAAATTGAAGCCTATTGCTCAGAAAGGTAGTCGAGAACACGCTATCAGCATATCAATTACTTTCTTTAATAAATGTCTCATCGAAAATATTTGCTCGCACGTTGCTTAAGTGGGTTGAAGCATCAGCGGCTAAAAAACAACTAATCTCACTTGAGCAAACTGGGTTTAGCCTTTGACTGGTGGACAGAGGCACACTGTGGAGAAAATGTATTAAAATATGGATTCCTGATGGACAAGGTAGTCTTTTGGTTGGTTTTCATACTACAACTGGACACAAGTGAGTATTACCCCCAGTGAAAGAACAGTGAGAATCCATATCAGCAATGGTCTGCTTGCTTTGTTCTTTTCAGATTTACCAGTGAGTATTCATGAAGTAAATGCACACTGTCCAAGGGTGCAGAATGACAAGTAATTTACTATTACACACTGATGAGGTAGTACTGCTCGCCCTAACTCTGTAGGTTTGTAGAGATAGCTGAATGCATTAAATGATTATTGTAATATACATAGATTAATCTTAAATACTCGTAAGACACAGGTGATGGTAGGTAAGAGACTGGGGTTGTAAACAGTATCAGATTAGAAAGGGCAACATCCTATCAATATTTAAAAGTCACCCTTAATGACAGAATTATGCTGAAATTCAATGTTCTATGGGTGGTTATTAGATGGAATATTGCAGTGCTGGGGATATGTCGATTTAATAAACTCTACGGCAGCTATTCAATAGCACCTTTACGGCAGGAGTATAAGGTCAAAATAATTCTCATTCTTGAGCCTGGTTCTACTGAGAAGCTTACTCGCTATGATGAAATTGAGGGCAAAAGACTAAGAAAGGCACTCAGTTTATCACAAGCATTCGGTATCGAAGCATGCGATCGAAATTGGGATTTTGCTCCTTAATTCATCTGATTGATCTTTATATAATCATATTGACGGCTCTTAAATCCATTTCAGGATCATGTCCTTGGTGACTGAGTGTTTAAGGACTTGTGTGTCGGCAAATCCCCCTTAGTTAGGCAGTCAAGCAAAGGGTAACTCATCCATGTTCTTGAGATGATGTATTGCTTGAGGGTCAATATGCGTTATTGGATTAGCAAATAGTGATAAAGAGAAGTATTTGAGGGAGAAAATGTGGGAAGGATCTTTTAAGCCAGATTTGGAAGGTGTATTTAGTAAAAAAAATCATTGGTGTTCTTAGTTGCAGTCAAAGATAAATTGAGACTAGTTGATTACTTGTAAGTGGCAAGCCCGACTTTGAGAAGGCGTTAGTTTTTTCCATTGGTAGGGCCCGTTGTTGAAACTTAAAGCCCTAAATAACCACAAAGGTTTTTGAGGCGTAATTGAGCTAAAAGGTCTCAAATTGATGTGCTACACTTTTTCATTTTGTGTCCAGATATCTTGACACATCGGAAAAGGTTTCTAAAATCATTGTTCAAACAAGCATTGGCAAAGACAATAGATCTGGTGTTGACTGCTGACCTTTTAGCTTTGCAATTGCTTTTAATGTGAATGTTTTTGTATGACAACATGTGACACACAAGCAGTCAGGTAACAGTCTTGGGGAAGCTACAGTGCTTTCACTCAAGTAGTAAAACAAGCACTTTCTGAAAACCAAAACAGTGTGTAAAACCACAGATTGCATCAGTAGTCCCTGGCCCTGAAGTGGCCTACTTAATATACAGATGTGCACATTGTGCATGATCAGAATGCCATCACTCACAGTGAGTTAAGACAATGGCTGAAGTGGGCTGCCCCTGTGTCTCATGACATATGATGTGGTCGGTAGACGCAAAATGTGAATGGCACTTCAGCAGACAAATGGATGAAAAGGGTAGACTCAGAGCCTCTGTATATAGTAATGTGTATTATATATATTGTCTTAAAAAAAACTAAAGGTCTTGGCTTACACTGGACCAAAAAAATATTTATGCTAAGTATTTAAAGCATGTTAATGACATTTTTAAAATGTACTGAACTGGAAGAGAGAATGGTGCTAATTTCATACCTCCAAGTTCATGGTATTTTATTTGTTTTGTAATGAGAATGTATATACTTTTATCTTATGTAAGTTTTCAATGGTATGCTATGTTTGACTTACTGTTTACATGTATTAATAAGTCTTAATAAACATAATGTTTACAACAATCGCAGTTCACAGCTCCTTAAAGCAGCATTCCAAAGTTTGTATTTTAGTGTACGATTGAAAGTTTATAGATGCATTAACAACTATTAATTATTATTATGTATTGCCTGAAACACGCACTGTATTCCAGTTTTATGTAGGTAGGCAGGACTGTGTGGTGTATTTGTGCATTGCAAATCATATATTTAAATGCGTATATAATACACATTGTAAAGTCTGTACCTAAGGTGTGACCGCAAAGGAGAGTATAATAATTTTTCAACAACCTTCCTACGAGGAAGTGACATCATCACCTCTGCTAAGGCCCTCACTTATTTCTTTGAACTACTTCCCGGTTCAAGACAGGACACGTGCGTGCCTGAGGGCTGGGTGTTTTGCATCATATGTATAATTAACAAATGAGTGGTTTACCAATGGATCTGGAGTCTGAGTCATCAGCCATCATATCCGGGTCATCTGGACCATGGGTCTGGGCTTGCCCAGAAGCCCTCTATGCATCTCGTCTCCATGGAATTGGTCAGATACCCTTGCCAATACTCTGCTGCTCCTGGTTCTCAAGTCCCTAACTTGGCGTGGTTTCTTGTGAAACAAGGGTTATGTCTAGGTTTTTTGGTTGAGCCAACCAGACAGTGATCTCTCTCTCTCGCCCCTGTGCTTCCCTCTACCCGCTCCCATTACTCTCTTGACCATTTACTTTTCCTGCCCATGTTGCTCTCTCTCCCCATAAGTTTGCGTCCCTCCGTGCGCCCCGTGTTGATTCTCCTCTGCACCCTAGGTTTCTTCCCTCACCCTCCTGTTCCTTCCCCCACCCCTGTCCTATGTGTTTCCGGCCCCTGTGCTCCACGTTGCTCTCTCTAACCAAGTTTCTCCCTTTGCACTTGACTCCCAGAGAAGCTGAGCAAATTTATGGATATGTTTCTCCGCGGAGCAAATGACCTGCACAACTTTTGGATCAACTTCTCCGGGAACAAATACTGCAGCTCCACTTCCAACGGGGTGCGGTGGCACAAAGAGCCCCGGGACCTACAATCATGGCCTGGGGTGTCACAGTGGAGGAGGGCAGGCCCTCGTCTTTCTTTCACTGATATGCACGACTCCCTCCTCTGACACGTAACACCAGCTGTGCTCCCGCCCTCCCAGAGACACATCACAGTGAGTACCACAGCGGAATAAAGCGCTCACTCCTTCTTTCTGCTCTGCAAATTTTAGAGTTAATTCCAAGGACTCCACAGTTTTACATCATCACAATTTTTAGTTCTCGCCTTTTGAAAAAGTCTAATTTGGACGGCGGTGCTTTAGGTGGGCTGCAAAAGGTAGGGGAGGGGAAATTCTAAAAGCGGCATGGCCTAATCAATTATGGGTGTAGCTTAAGACATTAACTACATTACCTGACCAGCATTTAGGTATGTTTGTGAGTTTTCTACTATTTCATCCAGACATATCACATAACAACAAACATCTGCCTAAAACAAGCCAGATCTTTTGGTTTTGAGAGTGCTCGTTAACACTTTCATGTAAATGATTTTGTTTTAAATACTTAGAATTGGTATTTACAATTGATACATATGTGACCATTGCTATACGAGCACTCTGGAATGGTTAACTATTTACTGGACGTGTGATCCGAGCACTGCTATGACCCAATGACTGACACTGCTTCCAGACTCCAGAGCTCTCACTCATGCCTCATTATGAACACCCTACCACAACCAGAACTCACCCAGACACTTAAATGTTACTCGGCTCATATCTACCATACAAGCACTGGAAAGTCCAATAGCCCAGCCATTTAAAGCTGAAACCTCTTGGCTCTGCCAATGCTTAGTAAGGCCAATTACAATGCAAAATTGCACTAATGTAAAGAGGGCTTACAAATGTTAACAAAGTCAGCCTTTAATTAGATTAAATATGCCTTGTATATGCAGTAACATATTGCTAAAAAATATCTATTGGCTTTGCCAGTGCTTGTTGTCTTTCCTTTTGTTCATGATTGTAGAGCATCGGTTTTTTTGAGGATTCTGTACAGCATGAACAAAAGGCACAGGCAGAGCCAATGGGTCTCAAATACAAATCCTACTGGCTTTGCCAGTGTCTGTTAAACTGGCCCAGAGAGAGGTTTCTCAATAGGAGCCCAGATGTTTGCGGGTGAAACTGCTTAATTTGAGCCAGTGGTTTCCGGTGCTCATCAACACCGATATTTTTCTTGAGCACCAGTTAAAGGCACTTTACTATATGGGCAGTGCTTTAAATGGGCCAGTACTGCACTTTTTTATTTTGAGAGGGAGAGTACCGGGACTTCTCAAGAGCCACGTAATACTTTTAATTGGAGAGTACCGGCACTTCTTAGAAACAAGCAGGTACTCTAGTACAGAGTACCTGCACTTCTTTTTTCCATTTCAAGCACTGTATATGGGGAGATTAAGTCATTTGCCCAGAATCACAGGATAGTGAGCCGACACTGAGACTCGAACCTGGATCCCCAGCTCTGAAGTCAGCAGCTCCGGCCATTAAGCCACATCCTCTCCCCACTTTCATGGTTAGTAGTTGGTTCTGTTTTAGGCGGCGCTAACAGGAGAAATGGGCTGGTGCAAGCTCCTGTCGAGAGCCCCGGCACTTATGTTTTTTACAAATTAACCACTGGCGTGAACAGATGCTGGAGGAAGACTGCGAGATGTTACTGTGCAGCCATATGGGGGTGGTGGGTGAAGGGGTGACGGGGGACATAGAAGCAAGACCAGTGCTGGGTTTAGTTGCTTACGTCACGAGCCACGAGCTACCGCTTCCTGTTTGGAATTTCCCATGTTCTAGAAGTGCTAGGAGTTTGTGGTAATTAGGGGCAGATTTACAAGCCCCTTGCGCCACTTTTGCGTCACTTTTCCCATGTTAAAAGTGACGCAAAAGTGGCGCAGGGGGCTTGTAAATCTGCCCCTTACTTTTTAGCCATTATGGCTCTGCCAGTTGTATTTAAGGATTCTTAAATAAAGGTTAACTCTGAAATATCTTTTCACACAGCCACGACAAACTGTCTGATCTTGGGGGGATTGCTACACACACCGTCCCCCGAGTACTGAAAGTAAATTAGCGCTGCTAGAAGCTCTTAAGGTTGGCAGGAGGTGTTACATACAAATTGTGATTCATTTGGAAGTGTTACCAACACACAGGCGCGCGCCCCCAAGAGCTGGTTTAAGGTTATTTATAGAAATGTTCTGAGCCACATAAAGCTCGGCTCACAGCAAGAATAAATACATCTCTCCACAACATCCGGCAATCGAAAGAAGCAGCCGCCCCCGCCGGCCCTTTCCTCTTAGAAACCCTCGCCCTGCCTCTCTTGCATTGTGTGTGGGGAGAGCTGAATTACAGGTCTGTTGACTCTCGCCCGGGAGTGCGTCCAACGCGACGCCCCTCTCAGAAGAGACACCCGCCCCCACCAGCAGCCGTCTGCTCAGGAACCACCTGAGCGATGCACAGCATTGTGTGGGAATGAGAGGCGCTTGACGAAGGCCGCACAATAATGGGCCGGATCTCATTCAGTGAGACCGGAAGTGCGCTGCTCTATCATGGGGTCAAGCTGATCAGCGTCCTGACAGTTTAGGCTAACAAGTGTCCTGACAGCTCTCTGTTACCACCCTTGACTGTGGTAAATGGCTGCTCATTGAGTGTATTGTGAAGTGTGCATTTTCCCCTGGAAATGAAACACAGTAGCATTTGTTCAAGGATGTTAAAGGGGCAATATAGCACAACAAAACAGAAGCTTACCATAACACAACAAAAAAAATCACAATGTTGTGCAACATAATAACAAATCCAAATTACAGCTCAATACACCACACCAACAACATAAGAGCACAAACAAGTTGACGCCATAAAAAATAGCACAGCACAACTAAATGCATCACAACCCATCACAAAACAACAAAAAACACAATGCAGCACAAAACAACACAACAGAAAGCAACACCTCAAAACAGCCACATCACATCACAAATACACCAACACAACAGGAAAACAGAACAAAAATACATCACAATTCAACAATACAAGAACACAATACAACAATGTACAGAAACACACCAACAAAAAACAGCAACAAATCAACATATTTATTTATTTATTTTATAGTTTTATAGAGCGCGAACCAGAACCGTGAGGGTATCAGAGCGCTTTACAGGATTAAGGGTGGTATACAAAGCATTAGGAGGTGAGGGATCAATTGGGTACAATAGGGGATACATTATACAGTTAAGCACACAGTCCAAAGTCCCAGCTACAAGTGGGATAAAAATTAAAACAAGAAGATATATTATGCACGAAGGCACGCAGTCTCAACTCTTGGGGGATACCCAAGGAGTGCAGGAATAGGTATCATCGGTAGAAGCCGTGGATAATGCAGAGGTGGAGGGAGGAACATGTCATTGAGGTGATTGTGATGTATTCATTAGGCGAGGTATTTGCTCATTAAGAAGGTTTTGGTCTCCTTCTTAAAGTGTGCCAAGGAGGAAGTCTTCTGATGGCGGGTGGGAGAGAGTTCCAAATTCTTGGAGCGGCCCCAGAGAAGGCTCGATTGTAGGTTTTTTCTTCCGGAAACGTGCTGGTTGTAGCAACCGGTCTTTGGCAGATCGGGAGTTTCTGGCTTCTCCGGATATCACGAGTTTTGGGCGAGAAATGTAGGGGAATTGGAGTAAAGAGCTTTGTGAGTAATGCAGGCAAGTTTGAATTGGATTCTGGCCTCTAGGGGAAGCCAGTTCAGAACTTTGAGGTGGGGAGAGATATGGTCGAATTTCTTTGAGCCAGTTAGGAGTCTGGCGGCGGTGTTGAGGCAGGCTTTCAATGGGGCCAGAGAGTTCTTGGGTACCCCTCAAGAGTAGAGCATCCATATTCTAGTCTGGAAATGACTAGTGCCTGGATTGCCGTTTTAAGGTCGGAAGCTTCGAGGAAGGGTTTTAGGTTTCTTAGGTAATTCAGGTGGAATCTAGCCGTTTTGGCCATCGAGTTTATATGGCCACGCATGTTTAGGCTGCCGTCAAGGGTTATTCCAAGGGATTTCGCCGAGTCAACAATGGTAGGAGGGCAGTTTAGTGCTGTGATGGTCTTGATCCATTCCTGGATGTCTGGATTGGGTTTTGGTGGGGAGATCAGAAGAAATTCAGTTTTGTTTGCGTTGAGTTTAAGCTGGTTGGCGGTGAGCCAATGGACTGTCAGCTTCAGGGCCTCGTTCAGGGAGAAGATGTCCTCCGGGGAAGAGATTTTTATGTAGATCTGTGTATCATCTGCGTACATAAGGTAGGCGATATTGGCGGCACGTAGCACCTCGTTGAGAGGTTCAAGGTAAAGATTGAAGAGGGTAGGGGAGAGGGTTGATCCTTGGGGGACTCCAACCGTGACCGGAGAGGGGGCGGATAGGTTACCGTTGATGAGGACTCTATGTGAGCGGTTTTGGAGGAAGGATCTAAACCATTCAAGGGCGGTGCCATCCAACCCCATCCTGAGTTTAAGGCGTTCAAGGAGAATTTCGTGGTTAACCGTTTCAAAGGCAGAAGAAAGGTCTAGGAGGATTAGGAGACAGGTTTTGCCTTGGTCGAGGGCTTGGAGGGCGTCATCCACAATGTGGAGGAGGGTGGTTTCCGTGCTGTGTCCAGGTCTGAACCCGGATTGGAAGTCATCTAGCAGGTGGAAGTTGTTGATGTGTAGGCTCAGCTGCTGTTGCACACATTTTTCCAGAGTTTTGGCTAGGAGTGGGATGTTGGATATGGGTCTATAGTTCTCAGCGGAAGCAGGGTCCAGCGAGGGTTTTTTAGGATGGGGATAACTTGTCCAGCCTTGAGCGAGACAGGAATTGAGCCCTGTAGGAGGGAGGCATTGATTATTGAGGTCCAGGAAGGGATGATAGCCTGAGAGGCGGCAGCTAGGCAGTTAGAAGGAGAGGATCATTGAAGTGATTGTTCGGGTTTAAGGAGGCAAGAATTCTCGAGATAGAGTGTTCGTCATAGATTTTAAAGTTGGACCAGTGCGCTAGGTTTTTGGCTGAGGTTAGGGAGGACAGCGTCGAGAGAAGAGGTAGAGCTGGCAGATTTTGATTTTGGTGGTGAGTTGCGGATTTAAGTTCATTCCCTAGGGCAGAGATTTTGTCGCAGAAGAAGGAGGAAAATTCCTCGCTTGATATTAAGGGTTTAGGTGTTTCTTTAGAGGTTTTCGCTAGTTTGTTGGATTGGTGTTTGACCAAGTCGAACAGCTTGCGAGGTCGATTTTTGGCGTTCTCAAGTTCAGTTCTGAAAAATTCTTTTTTAGAGTTGAGGATTTTCTTATTGTAGGCATTTCTGGCCTGGCGGAGAAGTTTTAGATGTGCTGCAGATGGGTGTTGTTTCCAGTTTCGTTCCGTCTGTCGAAGGGATCTCCTTTCCTTGTTGAGAGATCCGCTGAACCAGGGATTTCTGTCTTTGATCTGGGTTCTTTTTAATTTTAGTGGTGCCAGGTCATCGAGAATGTCGGATATGGTTGAGGAGTAATGATCCGCTAGGTTATCGACCGAGGTGCACTGAGGGGGGGGGAGGGAGGTCGGTCTCACAACGCGCTGCCAGTTTTTCGTGATCAAGGTTCTTGGTGTCTCTAACCCAAAATTTGGGAATCACTGGTTGAGGCGTCCATGACTTGTGGGTGCTGGGCAGGAGGAAGGTGACAGCGTGGTGGTCAGACCAATCACAAGGGTCAATAGAGATAAGTTTGACCGCTGATTCCTTAGCAATGATCCAGTCTAGAGTGGCGCCTTTCGAATGAGTAGGGAGGGAGCAGGCTTGGGTAAGGGCTTGATCGGCCAAGAAATCTCTGATGGCATTGACCTGAGGGTCCTTAGGATCATTCCAATGCAAGTTGAAGTCGCCCAGGAAAATGTCATTAGAGTTTGGAGAAACCTTGGCTGTGATGATTTCCATGAGGAGGTCCGTAAAGGTGTCATTCTTGCCTGGGGGTGGTAAAAGATGTGAAGTTTGCACAGTTGTGAGGTGTTATTGGAGATGGAGAGTGTGAGGTATTCGCAGGAGTCTGTAGGGTCCACCGGCAGTTCCGTAACAAGGAGGTTAGAGCGGTAGATGCAGGCAATGCCACCCCTTTTTCTTTGAGTGCCTGTCCATCCTTACGATGTTGTAATTGGGCGGGACTAAGAGGTCAAGGTAGGGCGATGAGGATTCCTTGAGCCAAGATTCAGTCAAGATCGCTAGGTCCGATTTATGTCTTAGGATGAGGTCGGCAACGTCAGATGCATGCTTTACAGCTGACCGGCAGTTTATTAGGAGGCCGGCTAGGGAGGGGTAGGAGTGACTGTCAAGGGTAGAAGCAGAGATGGGAACTCTAGCTAGGTTGCTATTGACCACCCCTCTGATGCGGAGGGTAGCAGGTCTATTAGGGTTGGTTGCAACCGTACAGATAGGGTGTTCTTCACTCAGGTCTGAGGGGCATGGGGTTGTCCAGGCAGAATCGTAGCTACTGAGGAGGTCAGCCACTTCTTCCTCCGTGAGTTCTGAGGGGTTAAGTGTGCTAGGGGTGGGATCGTAGGTATGGAGGAGAGCAAGGATTTCCTCCTCCGAGAGGTGGCAGGGTTGCTTGCGGGGCGCAAGTGTCTCAGGGATAGTGGGAGTGGGTGAAGGAGGGGCTTCGTGAAGGGGATGTGGGTCACGTTCTGCGAGAGCCAGAGATTCGAGAAGGAGAGTTCAGTGATGTGAAGGAGGTGCTTTAGGTCCAGAATGGACTTGTGTATGCTCCGTGTTAGTTCGGTGGCTCTGCGGTGGAGATTATCAATATCTCTAAGAGAGGTAGGTTCTGGTAGGCAGGGGGCCAGTTGCACGGGAGCAGTTCTGATAGAATGTGCTGGTAGCCTAGAGGTGGGTTCGGACGGGCCGAGGGCCGGTTGCAAGCTAGCTATTTGGATGGAGTGAGGGGGGCTAGGTCGGTCAGTGTCCCTATGAGAGGGATGCTCTTGCGGGCAGGGGGCCGAAAGGGTGGGAGCGTTTTCGTCGGACTGAGTTTGCGGCCTAGTGATGGGGCTAAAACGACCAGAGTTCTGGGCCCTATTAGATGTTTCAATACTAGTGTTGTTGGCCATAGTAGGAGTTTCAGTAGCCCATATCACATTAGCAATACATTACAGCAAGACATCACAAAAAAAGACATGGGAAAACACAACTGAAATAGCAACACAATAGAACAATATGGCACAACATCTAAACGGCATAAAACAAAAAGCACAATACAGCCTAATAAACAATGAAACACAAAATACAGCACAATTGTATTGTCATGTTGTATTGTGTTAAATAACTGTAAAATGCTGGTGAGCTGGCATGGTGCTCTATTTGGTTGCTGTGCTGTATTGGAATAATGTTATGTTACACAGTTATGCTAGTGTGTTATGTTGTATTGTTGTCTTGTGTTGCCTTGTTGCATTGCTTCCTTCTGCTGTTAGGTTATAGCAGTATGTTGTATTGCATTGTGCATTGTAGTGTTTTGATGTGTTGGTATATGGTTGTATTGTTTAAGTGCAGCCCTGTTGATGGGCTGAAGTTTGTTAAGATGGTGTGTTGTGTTCAATTCCTGCGTTGCATTCTTTTACTGTCATTTTGTTATTTTATTGTGATGGTGCATTGTGTTTTTTGGTGGGTTGTGAATCCTTGTCGTTTATTAGTCATGTACTTTGCTGGTGTTTCTGCACTGATGTTTTGGCATCATTCCTAGTGTTGTATTTGTGCTTGTTATTGCAGTGTTGTGTCATTGTTGTGCCTCAGTTTCAGTCCATCTGTGTGAATGTGCACAAATGTTGTCACTTATTAATAGAACAATGGCAGTAGGCTTGGCATATTTATTGTGAAAAGCATATTGTAGGAAAGTGCGTCTTTGAATGAGGGGACAGAAAGCCCTTCTCAAGCAAGAGCCACAGTCCTTGTCAGGGCAAACCACAAAAGTCTCTAAATCAGCCTGTGCTAAACCCTCTGGTAGCTTGGCACAAAAGCATGCAGGCTGAACTTAGAGGCAATGTGTAAAGTATTTATAAAGCACACAAACAGTAATAAAGTGAAAATACAACACAAGAAAAGTCCCACACCCATTTAGAAAAACAGAGTAAAATTTAACAAATAAAATGAGACCAAAACAACAAAACCCATTCAATAGAACCAGAGATATGTAATTTTAAAGGTTTAAGTAAAAATAGTGCCAAGAGGCAGAAAGGGCAAACTGTGGGTATCTGGTTGCACTAGACCGGGGCAAAGTTACACATTCAGGGTGACCGCGATTGAGTGTGGGCCGGGCACTAGGACCAGGTTAGTCCTGCTGTAAAAGTTACCTTCTTATCGTCCGGCACACAGAGTTCAAAACTTCAGGATTTTACAAGAGGCGCTCAACTGATGCCAACCAAGGATCCAGGACCTGGGAAGGTACCTCTTGGGGATGAGTAACAAACTCCAGCAGAGGCCAACAGGGCTCAGGCGGGTCCAATTGCAGGTTCAGGCAGGGCCAGTTGTAGCAGATCAGCTGGGCAGTTGCAAGAAGACCTCTGGAGCTTGTTGTGTCCCTGTAGCTCGGAACAGGAGCTCATCCAGCTGACCCTTGGCATCACTCTGGTAGTCTTGGGTTCAAGAAGATGGCCCTCTCTCCTTCAGCAAACAAGGCAGGATTCAAGCAGCAGGGCAGTCCTCTCAAGAACAAAGCACTCCTCAAGCAGCAGAGCAGTCCTCTGAAGAACAAGGCAGGCCTCAAGGAGCAGGGCAGTCTCTGAAAAACAAGGAAGGCCGCAAGCAGTTGGTCAGTCTTCTGGAGTACAAAGCAGTCCTTCTGTAGTCTTCTGCAGGTCCCGGAGTGTGCTGAAGAGTGGGTCCGAAGGTCCTATTTTTATCTGGGGTGGGTGAAATATTCAGTTCCACCACTGCCACCAGCGGAGTTCCGGCCAAATTTCGCCAATCGCCGGGTGACGGAATTTTATCTCTCGCTTGCACCAAAATTGCAAGTTGGCATGCACAAGTGAGAATAGGCATCTCCTAGAACGATTTTTGGTCTCTAAAAGGACATCCGGCGAGATGTTATCAATGCAGGTGGTCGTGGTCTGTTGCGACCGTTCACGCACAGAAGGTGGTCGCTCAAGGGTAAAATTTACTTGAGCAGCAGCAACATGAACTCGACTAGCAGTACCCTCTGGTGTGCCATGTGGTGTTGTTCGCACAGATTTTTCACGCTGATTGCACTCCTGCGGCTAAATCATAGTGCGAGCAGCGTGACATGCCAATTTCCGCCCATTGGCAAAACCCTGAGGAATCTCGCTGTGTTTTTTTGTAACTCCGCTGAGTTCTGCAGATCCAAATTGCACAAGTTCCGCCCACCTCTAATTATTATACCTGGTGCCAGGTTTGCAGTGAAACAACCTTCTAGAGTTTTCTATTCACAGTTGGGTTTGGAATTATCTTCCTCCTGCCCAGGCTCCAAAGGGTCTGTGCTGGAATCAGCCTTTGAAATCTAGGGGGGGCAGGGAACAGCTCTTTCCCTCCCATCCTGGAAGGATTGCCCTCTCCCAGCTAATTCTAGGACCTATTGTTCACTGTCTGGGCGCAATACACATTCCTGATGGGGGATTGTTAGAAATGGGGGTCTCTAGTTGGCAGAGGTAGTTACCTTTGTCCAAGTAGGGGCCCTTATTCCTAGTCAGGGTAAGGGGGATACACTTCTAAAATAACCCCTGCTCCTCCCCTTGGTAGCTTGGCACAAGCAGACAGGCTTATCTCAGAGGCAGTGTGTAAAGCATTTGTGAACACATACAGTAATACAGTGAAAACACTAGAAATGGACACCACACCAGTTTAGAAAAATAAGTAATCTTTATCTAAACCAAACAAAACCAAAATGACAAAAGTCCACAATACAGTTATCAAGATATCCTTAAAAATAGGTTAATCACTCAAATAAAGTTTGTAGCAACAAATAACTCCACATGGAGTTATTACAATGTCGTGACAGATGAAAATCCCAAAGTACGGCACCGACCGCGAAATGCGCGGCATCAGGCGCGGAGTCAAGCAGACCCCCAAAGAACAGTACCTTGGAAATGATGAAAGCAAAGCCTGTGCACGGCGTCGGGGAGGTGATACTTCGTTGGCGCCGGGTGGCGTCGGTTCCTTACAACCCCAGGGGAGGTGAAGCCTTGGTTCCTTACTGCGATGCAGGGGAGGTGAGACGTCTGTGGTGGAGAGGCAGCAGTTCCTTGCGACGGTGCGGTGTCGATGGATTCGGGAGTCACCCACGTCAAGTATCAGCTCCGCGTTGATGAAGCACCGGCGTCGGTGAAGTCGGGGCTGTGGTGCGAGTCAGGACGGTGCGTCTTGGATGTCACGAGCGGTGTCCTCAGTTCCGGTGCAGGCAGCGGCCTCGGTGACGGCTTCGGAGTCGATGCGGCACGGTGACAGCTGGCGCCGGGCCTACGGTGCAAGTCAGGGCGGTGCATCATGCTCTTCACGAGCGGTGCCCATGGCTTCGGTGCAGGTTACGGCGTCGCTCGCCGGCGTCGGTGATGCAATTTCCTTCTGTGGCAGCTGAAACGGCAGTTCCAGATGCAGAAAGACAGAAGAAATGAAGTCTTTGTGTCCCTGAGACTTCAGAACAGGAGGCAAGCTCTATTTCAAGCCCTTGGAGATCTTCCTCAAGCAGGGGACACACCAAACAGCAAAGTCCTTCTCCTTTCCTTGGCAGCAAGTAGCCACTGCAAGCCAACCCCAGACAGCAAAACAGCACATGGGCAGTATTCCTCCTCAGCTTTTCCGGCTCTTCTCCTTGGTAAAGGTTCCTCTTGATTCCCAGAAGTGATCTAAAGTTCTGGGGTCTGGGCCCCAATATTTATACTACAAAATTCTTTGTACTCTGGTGGCAGAGAAGCCCTGTGCTCAGTCAAAACCAGTTCTGTCCTCTCTGGTGCAGCTTCCTGGCAGGGGGTGGAGACAGCATTGTGGAAGGCAGACCAGGCCCATTCAGGTGAAAGGAAATTTCCTCCCCCTGCTCTGAATGCAGCCCAGGTCTATTCAGAGCAGCCCTGACTCACCAGACTATCTGGAGCCACTGCTCCTCCCCAGCCCCTGTCATTCCAAAGCCAGACATGCAATACACAAACCTAGCAGAGGCACACTGGATGGCTACGCAAGAAAATACCTACTTTCTAAAAGTGGTATTTTCAAACACAGAATGTAAAAATCACCCTCACTAAAAGATACATTTTAACATTCTGAGTTCAGGCATATCAAACTTTCTTTTCCTTCCTTGTTCCCAGGGGTAGTTAGGCTTATAAGATGTTATAAGCAAACTCCCCATTCAATCCTATGGGAACAGGAAGACTTGCAATAGTGAAAAACGAAATTGGCAATATTTCACTATTAGGACATGCCACACACACCAGGACATGTACTACCTTTCACATACACTGCACCCTGCCCGCATGGGTTGCTTGGGCCTACCTTAGGGGTGACTAACATGTAAGAAAAGGGAAGGGTAGGGCCTGGCAAGTTGGTGCACTTGCCAAGCGACATGGCAGTACTGGACTGCACACAGATACTGCAGTGGCAGATCTGAGTTACATTTACAGGATGCTTATGTGGGTGGCACAATCAGTTCTGCAAACCCACCAGCAGCATTTGATTGACAGGCCCCAGGCACCCATGGTGCACTGCACTAGGGACTGACTAGTAAATCAAATAGCCAATTATGGAAACACCAATCTATACATACAATTTACAGGGAGAGCATATGCACTTTAGCACTGATCAGCAGTGGTAAAGTGCCCAGAGTCATAAAACCAACAAAACAGGTCAGAAACAGAAGGCCACAGAGCACAAAATCTGGGGATAAACCCGCTGTAAAAGCCAGGTCTAACAGGGATCAATTAACAACCCCAGGCAGCTGGAAACTCCTAGAAAGCCTAAGAAAGTTTAGAGCAGGAAAATGTTGACTTTCTAAAAGTGGCAATTTCAAAATTGTAATCAAAAATCCCACTTTACCATTAAAGAGGATTTAAAATTACAATTCATTTGAGTCCAAACATGACATTTCTACCTGCTGCTGATCAAAAGTTAACACTGTAATAAGGTAACCCAATGTTATCCAATAGGAGAGGTAGGCCTCGTAGTTAAAAAGGAATTTAGGTGTTTTTACCTACCAGGACATGCGATAAAAGTTATTGTCTTAATTGATTCACAGGGGAAAGTTATGTTCGATGTTCGATGCAATTGGTCCAGACTGTTTATTATGATAAGTTCTGACAAAGGCAGTAGGACTGTCTTATTTATTGTATAATGCATATTAAAGCTAAAAAAGCATTTAGCAGTGGATTGGTATTACACTGTGTTATAGACAGTAGACTGGTATTTTGAAGGGGTGGGCGGAATGTTTCATTCTGCCACAAAATTGGCAGAATTTGGTGAGTCTGCATCAGTCTTGTAACTCAGAGTTCCGGCTGAATTTCGTCAATCGCTGAGTGGCGGAACTTTTTTACCATAAGTCTCCAGAAGTGTGAGTAGGTGCGAGATTTGGTGTCCCCCAGTGTAATTTTCTAACGCGCGTGGTCACAAGTATCCGCGGTCAGACAGCTGCTCCTCGAGTTGATTTGCTGCCGCTCGAGTAGATTTTTGATTTGAGCAGCCGCAAAATCAACTCGAATAGCAGCGATTGCGTACCTCACGGTGCTGTTTGCGCTAAATATTCAGAGCTGCTTGCGCTACTGGCGCTAAATAGCAGCGCAAGCAGTGCAACGTGCATATTTTCCTCCTGGTCGCGGAACTCGGCAGAATCTCGTGTAGTTTTTAGATAACTCTGCGGAACTCCGTGGCGTGAAATTATGTGCGTTCTTCCCACCCGTAGTATTTTGTTATATGGAAGGTTACAGATCACCTTACTAGGCAAGAATGCTGGCGTTGGTTTTACAAACTCTGGGGGTAGGAGATTTGCACTGTAAGACTCCAGTCTCTGTTAGGCACAGTAAGTGGAGTTGCAGATTGCATATTGTTTTGCCAATAGTAATTTTGTTCATATTTGTAATTTTATGACTTTATGGTTGTTTCATGGGAAAGCTTATGCTCATTGTAGCAGTCCGAAGTAGGCTATAGTCACAAGCTATTGATAAAGGCTAGAGACCTGATTGGGTCAAAGGAAAAAGTTATGTCAGATAACATTGGTCAATCTGTTATGACAAAGGCAGTAGGCATAATTTATTTATTATAAAAGGCATATTTAATGCCAATAGGCCTAACAGGTGGAGTGTCATTACACCCTGTTAAAGCCACAATCAGGCAGTTGATTACACAGAAAGTCAATAACTGCTTTAGGAGGCAATGGCTTTGTTGCTCATTGTGCCCTTTGGCAAACCTTGGGCGGTAGACAATTTGCACTGTGATAATCCTTGCAAAGTCCACGTAGGAGGACCTGAAAGGTTTAGCATTACGACAGGCTCTTGTAATAAAAGTAAATCAATAACAAAATTCATGAACACTTATAAATACGCACATACATATACATGGGGGCTTTGGATCAGCCCTTTCTGCCACTGGTCTGTTTGAGTGTCATTCACACTCTGTTTCCATCTATGGCAGCGTATAGCTTGGGACAGAGGCCTTTAGCCGAATCATATGACCACTTTTGTACGAAAATGAGCGTACTTTAGGGCCACGCTGGTGAGCCATTTCTTTCATTTTCAGCTTTCTGTTTCTATAGATACTTGTTCATTTTTATTTCCTTCTCTTTTTTATTATTGTTATTTTTAGCGCACACTGCACCTCCCCAGATGGTGTTACTGGGCCCCTCAATTGCATCACGTTTCATCTCCAATACACCGCATCCTGCACAGCCACTGCTTCTATACGGGTCAGCCATCTTGGAATGGTATTGTCCACAGTGTACCATTGTTTATCGCTCTAAGATGGCCAAAACATTGCCTCTAAACGTAGCAGTACATTGAAACTTTAAAACAATGAGCACAATGATACACAATATCATTGGAAGTCAGCCGCCACCTGCTGTAGTTAATTTGATTTTTGATTGTAGGTATACTGTTTAGGCAGCAGCTTGTTTTCTTTGTGATGCTTTTATTCTGATTTATCTTGCTGATATTGTGTGTTTTATTGTGGATGGGTCAATCGGAGGATGGAAGCACAAATGTAGAGGTGGAGAAATGAATACATGAGTGCAAGGATGATCGTCAGAGCGCATTGTGATGACATACTGAGTGCCAAAACTCACCAGTGACTGAAGAGTCACTTTCAGACCTATTGGCATTACCAATGCTTGTTCACATTATTCACCATTGCTCACATTATTAAACATTCAGCACTTTTTCCACAGATATTATCAACAGCCTATGTGATAGGTCAGTCCAGCTCACGTGGTACCTTCTGAAGGTGGCAGAAGTGGCTCGCTGGTCAAGCTCTGAATGGCCCTGTCATGGAGGGAGGGAGGGGGGGAGAGAGGAAGGAAGGAAGGAAGGAAGGAAGGAAGGAAGGAAGGAAGGAAGTGATCCAGCGCTAACAATAACATTTCTTCTCCTCTAGGCATTGACATCCAGGTTGGGAAACACTCTCCTTCACAACTATACCAATATGACGGTGGGGCCCATAACACCGCATAAACATTCACTCACTCATATATTCCCTGGAACTCGTCCGCCTTTACTTAGGAGAAAAAGTTAAAATGAGTTGCTGGAAGGAGACGGGATACCTTTTAAATCAACATAATAATTCTCAATCTTCTAAGGTATTCCGCTCATTGGTCGATGGACCAACTAGTAGGAATCAGTTGATGGTGATTAAGACCAGCTCAATCACTATAAACTCTTATTAAACTTTTACAATCATTATTGAGCTAAAGAACCACAGACTCGTAAATTTAATAGTAATAATAACGTTTATCTAATTTTTTATAAGCATGACTAAATTCAGTTTTATTAATCGAATCAATACATTTATTATCATTATAAGAATAAATTGAAATTGCAATGCATACCCTTTTAGATGGAAAAATAAAGTTTGTCACAGCTGTTAAATTCAGATCCCAGCATAGAATTCCCAAAAACTGACTGGCTGTCCTGCTAAACAGGCCTCCACAATCTCGTTCTTTCTCAACCAGTTTTAGAGTAAAAAATTAATGGTATTAAAATATAAAGGCCTATAAGAAAAATAGCAGTAGCTTCTCCAGCGTCAGCGTCCTGTGCTCAATAAAAGTAAGTAAAAAGCAGCGCCGCCCCTCCTACTTCAGAGTAGGTCCTCTTATACCCTAATACTAGCTTACTAAACAGAAATGTTACATTTCGGGGGCAAGATTTACTCCAATTGGTCCATTTGAGGGGTGGCATACATCTCATTATTATTCTCCTTGTTCAAACCAGTTTCCAAAAAAAGTTCATGACTTTGTCCTTTCTCACGGGTTCAGGACATTACCAGTCAAATTTTTCAGTCCATATTTGTTTCTTCTTTCCGATACTTTATTTTAAACAGTTCATTGTTCATTCACGAATGCACTGCTGTTTCTCACACTTGTTCGCTACATCCCCCTTTGGCACACGCTCGGGTAATAAGGTCATCACAACCTTGATCCCTCTTCCATCTTAGTCTTTTGGAAACAACCACGTGGTGCTTTTATTCACGGCTTTTCTTTTCTGCTTGGAAGCCATCTTGCGCACGCGTACTCTAGCTTATTTGCCTCAGCAGCCATTTTTACAGCATGGCTTAGCAGGCCTGAGCGAACTATCATAGAAGTAAACAGAAAATAGTTAAGGATAAAGAAAATAAGCCTTTTCGTTTCCCTCCCATCATTCTACGTACCCCAATTAGGTGTTACCTAGCAAAAGCGACACATAAAGCTATTTCTTACTTACCAACCACTTTCTTTTGCTACCATACAATTCTCTACGTAGCACAAATCATGCAATATTATTCTAAGTAATACGCACATCGTTATGTTATCGTTATTTACATTAACAATTGTAAGTAAATTAGTTTGCATAGATACTGCATGTTACCATAAACACTTATAAAGAAGACATACGTTGTTGGTTATTTCACTAAACAAACAATTGTATTAATTATTATTGTTAATATTGGGAGGTTAAAAATTTTCTCGTTTACCTTGCTCCATCAGAAGGAAGGAAGGAAGGAGTGACCAGAGAAAGGGGGAGAAGAGTGCAAGAAAGAGAGAGATTTAACAGAGGGCGAGAGAGGGGCGAACAAAAAGAAAGAGAACGCAAGAGAGGAGATAGAAAGAGACTGAAGTAAAGAGAGATGTAGATAGAGAGGGGTGAAAATAGAGAGAAGTAAATAGAGGTGCGAGATAGGAAGTAAAAGAGAAAAAGAATGAGAGACAGTAAAGGAGAAGAAATGGGTGTGCGAAGGAGAGGAAACGGGAGCGAGTTGGTGTGCAAAGGAAAAGAGGAAAGAAACAAGACAGATGAAAGAGAGGAAAGAGAGAAGAGAAACGGTGTTGACAGAAAGCATGAAAAAAGCGTCTGCTCAGAGGAGGGAGTTCACAACCGCACTAACACTAGAAGCTGCTACATTACAACAGTGACTGACAGACTTTCAGGTTGAGTGTCTTATGCTGCTGTGCCAGTGTGTCGCTGCGGGAGGGTTTCATGTCTGCTGGGACGTGTGTTTGAGTGACTGACTCTCAGTATGAGTGAGAACTGATGTGTGCTTAATGAGTGCCTGTACAGCCCGACCTTCCATGTGCCTGTCCCACTCTAGGAAGGTCTTACACTGTGGTCCATGGGCACCTGGGGGTTAGCAATGACTAATCAGGGGTCCGCAACTGTTTGGGAAATTAAATAATATTAGTAGATTAATAAAGTATATTTAAATAAAGAAGCAAAATCAAAAATCAAAAATCAAAAACTTTAAATATGAAGGAAATTGAAATTGAAGGCTAAAAATTGTGTTGGAATGTGTGGAAGCAACTCAAGTATAGAAACAGAGGGGCAGATTTACGAGGACTGGCGCATCCCTGCATATTAGCAGGGATACGCCAGTAAAGATGCGACACGCAGGAATACCCTTGCGCCACCACGGATGCGTCGCATTTACAATGCGACGCACCGTGGCGCAAGGATAGTCAGATGCGTGTTGCATCTTCTGGCATAAGGGCAGCGCATTGCTGGAGTCGTGTCGCAAGCGCAGCACAACTCCAGCAATGCTCAGGGGTACCCTATGCCTATGCCTATCATGCTGCGTCACTCCTTACGCCTGCTTCAAGCAGGCGTAAAGTTTTGACGCAGCATGGACGTAAAAGTGACTCCGTGAAATCTTGTAGATTTCACTGCGTCACTTTTACGGAGCTTCCATGCGACGGAACGCCAACCCTGCATACATTATACCTGACGCAGGTATAATGTAGCGCAGGGCTTTACAACGTGACGCATCTCACTAGATGCGTCACGTTGGAAATCTGTCGCATAGTGGCGCATTGTTTACGACGTCGCTGCTTCACAGAAGTGACGCAACGGTGTCGTAAACATGTCGCAAGGGACTTGTAAATCTGCCCCAGAATATAGTATGGACGATGAGTGGCCTCAGCGGAAAGCGCAAACAAAAAGAGAGCGCACATTCTAAACAAAAAAGACAAAGTGACACAAAAAATAAAAGAGTCAAGCCACATTACTTCATCCTTTAGAATTGAAAACTGAATTTAGAAAAGCTTCAAAATTCACATTAAAATTAAAAGTTCAAATTAATTCTGTATTTGTTTGTCAATTTAATTAAATATTTCATAATTTGTGAATGTGTTTGATGTACACTTATTTCTGTAGATTTGTGTATTGCTTTCAGGTTCAAATTGCAGACATTGCTCAGGCTAGTCTTACTATAATGGCCCATTGAATCCATGGATGTCAATTCACCAAAGTGCAAGGGGTAGCGGAAGTGACTTCACATGCCCCTTGACCTTCACTTTCAATCACACATAAATATGCTTACACAAAAATGTGCATTCACGAATGCACACACACTCACACATACACACACATTCTCTTACATAAACACACTGAAAACTGCAAGCACGCACATAACATACTTAGATTTAAAAGCATTTTTTTATTTTACTTACCTCAGCTGCCAGGGAAAGTTATATTCTAGCTATTTGCACTCCTTTTTTATTAAACTAATATTATTCACTATTAGTATAATAAAAAAAATTGACAAAAAGCAAGGCGAGTGAAGCCCCCACCGAGGTCCATAAGAAGGAGCTCCTTCTGTTACTGGCACTGATTTTGCCACTGCTAACACCAGGGGTCGCAGAGGTAGTGTCAGGGGTCACAAGGGGCATGCCAGGGGTCGCAGTAGCGACCCATGGCGACCCCTAAATGATGTCCATGATTGAATCATTAGCTTCCACTAATGATTCAGTGGGAGCCCCTGGGTTCCAGTAATGACTCAGTGGGAGCCCCTGGGTTCCAGTAATGACTCAGTGGGAGCCCCTGTGTTCCAGTAATGATTCAGTGGGAGCCCCTGGGTTCCAGTAATGACTCAGTGGGAGCCCCTGGGTTCCAGTAATGACTCAGTGGGGCCACAGAAGTCAAAAGATTAAGAAGGGTTAAGAACCCCTGCTCTAAAGTGTCTCAAGAGTGTAACACCGGGAGTGATGTTGTTCAGGAACACATCACACTGGCAGAGCCTCCTGGAGGGAACAGGACCGATGCTGCAGCTATGGAATGAAAGAGCTGCACGTGGGTCATTGGGTTTCAACAGCACAGGTGTTGCAGCTCAGGAGTGAGGCAGACTGGCAGAGCTGTGTGTGTGTGTCAGGGCTAGAACAGCACAGGTGTTGCAGCTCAGGAATGAGGCGCACTGGCAGAGCTGTGTGTGTGTGTCAGGGCTAGAACAGCACAGGTGTTGCAGCTCAGGAATGAGGCGCACTGGCAGAGCTGTGTGTGTGTGTCAGGGCTAGTACAGCACAGGTGCTGCAGCTCAGGAATGTGGCACACTGGCAGAGCTGTGTGTGTGTGTCAGGGCTAGAACAGCACAGGTGCTGCAGCTCAGGAATGAGGCGCACTGGCAGAGCTGTGTTTTGGTGTCAGGGCTAGAAATGCACGGGTGCTGCAGCTCAGGAATGAGACACACTGGCAGAGCTGTGTTTTGGTGTCAGGGCTGGAAAAGCACTGGTGCTTCAGCTAAGCAGGCCCCGTGTCAGTCCCCCCTCGCTTCCCACTCTGTCTCCAGCCTCATTTTGTTCCTGTACCTTTTTAGCTAGTATCTGTTAACACTACTGTCTCCCCTGCAGAGCCTCATTCTCCTCTGGTATTTCCTGTAATCCTTGTTGTTTTGCTGCTACTGTAACCGCTTCTGCCATTCTTTAGCCACTCATAGCCCTTATCTTTCACTGTCTGGGCTGTTCAACTTGTTTGTTGACCTTTTGTAATAGTTCTGTTGTTGATTTTTGCTCTGTTACTGTTTTGCGATAATTTTTCCCCTGTGTCTGCTGCTGCTCCCCCACCACCCGCTCGCTTTTTCCCATTGGTTTTTTATCCCTGCACGTTCCCTACCGCTTCCCACCTCTGCCAGCCTCTTCCCAGCCCTGCCCACCGCCTCCCAGTGGCCCTTCCGCCTCCCAGGACCTACTTATGGAGTCCGCAGTGCAGACGCTCGAAGCGGGCGCAGGGCAGACGTGCCAAAGGTAAGCCCGCCTGCCCCTGTCCGCGCCTGGACTGTGACCAGCACCAGAAATCCTGGCCCTCCCGCCACCCGTAGCTACACCACCGCCGAGCTCCAAGCCCTGGACTCCACAAAAACTACTGCCGAACCTCCCCCCAAACCCCTGTAGGAACTTTGAGCTGCTGGAAGCCTCTTCTCCAGCAACCCTGGGGCACCAGCATGCTCAGACTCCTCACCACACCTACCACGACCAGCCCAGACCACCTCTGCTGCCTCATGCTCAACGCACAACCTCTCTGCAAGCACTCCACT
Source organism: Calotriton arnoldi (assembly GCA_963921515.1). Classification (NCBI taxonomy): domain Eukaryota; kingdom Metazoa; phylum Chordata; class Amphibia; order Caudata; family Salamandridae; genus Calotriton; species Calotriton arnoldi. The sequence goes on along the minus strand of CAWUFW010005137.1, from coordinate 1,086,293 downwards.
GAACTCTGGGACACCATCACCTCCTTCACCCCTGACGTCATCTTCCTCACCGAGACCTGCTTCAACCCTGCATCCTCAGCGATGCCCGAAAGGTACAAGATTGCACACAGAGACCGCATCAACAAACACGGAGGTGGAATTGCCATCATCCACAAGGAAACCATCCACTGCACCACCACCGCAGACGACGTCTGCCCAATCATGTAACACCTCAAATTCCAACTTTGAACTGACGACAGAGCTACCATCAGAGGCACCTTCGTCTAGAGACCTCCAGGACCTTGTCCCAGTTTCTGCGACGCCACTCCCGAATTTATCACACCGCTCGCCATTGACTCCAAACACTACATCTTTCTTGATGATCTCAATGTTCACCTTTACAACCGCAGTGATACCAACACCTCCAACCTCCTCAAAAGCATGAGCAACATTGGCCTCACCCAACTTGTCACCAACCCCACACACATCACAGGACACACTCTCTACCTCATCTTCACAGCCAGCGACATAATCAAGTACAGCCATGTCACTGAACTCACCTAAACAGACCACACCATCATCCACTTTACAATCTCAGGATCCCCCCAGCACCACCCCAAGCCACCCAGCACTTTACACCACAGCTGGAACAAAGTCTCAGAGAGCCAATGGACCGATGCCCTCAACATCTCCCACCCACACACCGCAACCAACCTAGAACAGGCTGTCAAGAACTTTTCCGCCTGGATCACCGGCTGCGCCAACAGAGTCACCTCTGTTAAACCCAAGAAGTCCTCCAAACAAGCCAGCTGGTACACCACAGAACTAAGAACTATGAAACGCAACTGCAAATGACTCAAAAGGAAATGGTGCACTAGCAAGGACCCCACAGACTGAGCCACATTCAAGACATCCCTATGGAAGCAAGCTCCAACCACAGCAAAGAACTCTTAAACATCACCAGAGAGTTGTCCAACCCCTCAGCGACTGAAAATGTCATCACTCCTTCCCTGGAACTCCGTGACACCCTGGCAGACTTCTTCCATAACAAGATCTCCTCCATCTATAGAAACTTTGAACCCCAACCCACCACCACCGACACACTCAGCCTTCTCACCCCCACGAATGAAAAACATCACCACCTGGAACAAGCTCACCACTCGAGACACCACAGCCGTCATGAACTCCGTCCATGCAAGAGCACCCACGGGCCCCTGTCCCCACCCCATCTTCAACCTTGGGAGCAAGACGATCAGCAACGAGCTAACTGAGAATCCACCTTCCTCCCTTCTCCTCAGTACCCAAAAACACCACCTGTTGCATCCAAGATTCAACCCTCAGCCCTATTCTGTTCAACACCTACATGACTCCTGTTACATCCTGTGTTCATACATTATAATCCAGCCTGTATAACGTATATGTATTGTTTCTCTCTTTTCATGCTGTATGTTTTCATTGGCATGTGCTCTGTATATCTTTGTGTGGGATTCCACATTCTATATGGATTGTTGTCATCTGTGTTCCACACTGTTGGCTCCAGTTTCCTCTGGAGATCAACCTGGGCAGATGTTTTAGCTGTGCTGCCAATAAATCTGCCTTATCTACTATTTGGAGTTTGGTTACTTTTCAACAATGGCGACGAGTTGAAGATCACAGATTCACTCTTGTCTACACTGCAGCACGGGAACAGAGTGTCTCTCGAACCTACGATTTTTGGAATTTTTTTTTTAAATGGATGACCTGGAATTATTTGGCCGCTTTGATGATTTGTGAATTTATCTCCTACATGTAGGAGCGGCGCTGTTGGGAATTTCATGATTGGATTTTGGTTTCCTTGATTTTTCTATGTCCCGGTGTCTCTGGCGCAGTAAGTGTTCAAACAATAACAAGATCAACGGATCCCTACCATACACGAGACATCGTCACCGCCATCGGAGTTCAAGAGATCCTACATTCTCCTCTGCTCCTCCGTATTCTATAGAGGTAAGAACACGCATTCAGGCGAGCGTCTCTCTGTCATCGCACTGCCTGTGCGTGCAACGTACGTGGCAGCCATTTTGCGGTTGCCTGGACAACGCTTCACCGCGTTTCAACAAAGGTGCACATTACAAATTAAACACGCTGAGGTGCGCGTTCTGCACATCGTGTCATCGGAGCTCATAACTACTGAAGAACTTTATATGTCACCGCTGAGAGTGAGTTATGTATATATTCTACATAATTTTTGTTGCATTTTTCCACAAATCTAGATAGGCCCTCCTAATCCAAGCAGACTTTCGATGGGCACACTTACATCAAGATATCGTTTTAACTAATAATATAAACTTTCCAGTCATTCCATTTGGTCTATTCATAATTATATTCCAGATATTTTTATACAACACAATGCAGTTTGAACCTCCTGCCAAATTCTTACAAAACAAAGGTGATCCACCCATGCCTTGGTCAAAATGGAAAGAAGAATTCATTACGTATATGAAAGCAATAGATGGTGAGCGCATGGGTGCTGAAAGGAAAACAAGTATATTCTTACATTGTTTAGGTTCTGAGGAGCAGGACATTTTTAGAACACTTCCTCAAATTGTTGCACAAAGTGGGACAGGTGAAGGAGGAGACAACATGAATGTATACGTTGAGGCATTAACCAGGATGGAAAAGAGATTCAAGCCCATTACAAACATTGCATTAAACAGATTTAAATTCTACACCAGGGCGCAGAAGGAGGAAGAGTCATTCGATGATTTTTTAACTGCTCTAAGATCTTTGAGTCTACATTGCAATTTTGGTGCCATTACTGATGAAATGATACGTGATCAAATTATCGTACATGTAAAAAACAAGAAGATACAAGAAAAGTTATGGGTCATGGGAGACCCTAAGTTAGTGGAAGCAATTGCTACAGCGAAAGCTACGGAACAATCAGAAAAATGGATGGAGGTAGTCAAACAAAAGTCCAATAAGACTGCAAATGAGGAAGAAATTTGTGTTGTCAAAGTTAAAAATTAGTCTAAAAATAATACCTTGCAAGGGAAGTTTGTTCCTAAATTTAATAACAGTCACCCCAACAGGAGAAATGACACTTTCAGTAACTACAACTCATGTTACAGGTGTGGAAGCAAATTCCACATGGTGTCTTTTCCAGGATGCCCCGTAATTAACAAAGAATGTAGGAATTGTGGTAGAGTGGGACATGTCGGAAGTGTATGCAGGGACAATAGGCGTCATCCCAACCAGATACGGAGTAATATTTCTAGCACTTCTGAAGGAAACAAAGTTACTAGTGTTAAAGAAATACCAGAATCCAACAAGGGATTTGTTGTTTCCATCTTAAACAGAGAACCTGATAAAGACCTAAGATCTCCCAAATGTATCTTCCAAGTTATGGGCACTGATTTAGAACTGATGGTAGATTCTGGGTCACCTTGGACAATTATCACCCTACGCAATATTTTAAGGAAGCATTACTCAACGTGTGTAATTATGATAATTTACAACATCCAGATATATGTGCTGAAAGTTTTGATGGGTCAAGAATTGATATAGAAGGTTTTTTCCAAGTACCGTTATGTTTCAAAGGGAGATGTGCGCAGATAAAGTTATATATTGCTGTGAGAGGAGTGAATTTGCTAGGTTGGCGTGACCAGTGGAAATTAGGAATAATTCTTAGCCCACGGTCCAAAGAACCTGTGGGGCATATTTACGTTCCCTGGCGAATCCCTGCATATCCTCAGGGATGCGCCAGGAAAATGCGTCACGCAAGTTTACCCTTGCGCCACGTCCGATGCGCCGCATTTACAATGCAGCGCATCGTGGCGCAGAGATAAGCAGATGCGTGACGCATCTGCCGGCGGAAGGTTGGCGCAGTGCTGAAGTTGTGTCGCAAGCGCGACGCAGCTCCAGCACTGTTCCAACCTTCCCTATCCCTAACATGGTGCGTCAATCCTTACGCCTGCTTGAAGCAGGCGTAAGGATTTGACGCACCAGCGTCGAAAAGTGACTGCGTGAAATGTTGTAGATTTCACTACGTCACTTTTCCGAGGCGTTCCTGCGTCGGAACGCCTCCCCCTGCGCCGGTACGCCCACATGAAACCTGACGCAGGTTTCATGTGGCGGAGGGGTTTACTACGTGACGCATCTCCCTAGATGCGTCACGTTGTAAATATAGCGCAACGCGGCGCATGGTTTGCGTCGCCGCTGCATCACATGCGTGACGCAATGGCGGCGCAAAAGTGGCGCAAGGGGCTTGTAAATATGCCCCGTGTCTTTAGGTGAAGAACTAATGGAGAATATTGCAGCTATTAATCTTAATGGTGTTTGTCTTGAAAGGGAAGCGAAACTTATCAACACTTACAACAATGTATTTTGTGACAAATTGGGTAAGTTAAGGAATTTTACACATAAAATTGTCTTGAAGGATAATGCATGCCCTGTTAAACAAAAGTTAAGGGGTACCTATAAACAACATAAGAGATGAACTAAGAGATATGTTAAAAGATTTATCAGATGAGGGCATTATTGAACCCATTGAGTCTTCTGAGTGGGTTTCGCCCATTGTTTTAGTACGCACACCAGATCAAAAACTTAGGGTGTGTGTGGACTTGAGGGCATTAAATTCCAACATTGTAATGGATTGTCACCCGCTGCCCAATATTAATAAAGTAGTCTCTATGCTGGAAGGTGCTAAAGTATTCTCAACTCTAGATCTGAGATCTGCTTACCACCAGATAGAGCTCACAGAGGAATCTAAAAAATACTCAGCCTTCATCACTCCACAAGGGCTTTTCCAGTATACTAGGATGCCTTTCGGCCTGGCGTCAGCGGCGTCAGTATTCCAGAGAGTGATGTTTCAGAACTTTAGAGACATTGATTTTTATGTTAAATGCTTCCAGGATGACATATTAATATTTTAAAAAAATGAAGAGGAACATGAAGTACATTTGAACGAAGTATGCAAGAGACTAGATAGTCATGGCCTCACCCTTAAGGCTCACAAGCGTAAATTATTCAAACGTTCTGTAGAATACTTAGGACACACATTGTCTGGAGACGGAGTAGTGCCTAAAAAGTCAAATGTCGATGCCATTATCAATGCCCCCACCCCCAATAAGAAGGAGCAGCTATTATCGTTTGCAGGCATGTGTGAGTACTATAGCAAATTTATAGAAAATGTTGCTACTAAAATAGAACCGCTAAGAAAATTAATAAGGCAGAATGTTGTTTATAATTGGAAAGAAGAACAACAAATGGCTTTTGAGAGCATAAAAAGGATATTGTCTATGCACCCACCTTGAAACCTTTTCGCATGAAGAAAGAATGTATTATAACAGTTGATGCAGCTTGTATGGCCTTGGAAGTGTGTTATGACAAAGGGAAGGCATGGATGAGTGGAATGTTGCTTTTGCATCCAGGACTCTCAATGAAGCAGAACGCAAGTATGCGGTAATTGAGAGAGAGCTTCTTGCCTGTGTTTGGGCTGTGGAACATTACAGGATTTATGTTTGGGGTAGCAAGTTCATCCTCAGAACGGACCACAAACCGTTGGGTAATATACTGTCCACAGGAGGAGGGTGGAATTCCACAGCCAGGACTTCAAGGTTAGCGTCGAGGCTCCAAGAGTATAATTTTAAAACAGAATATGTTCCTGGGAGGAAAAACGTAACCGCGGATTTTCTTTCACGCTTACCGTGTAGTCATGATGATGTTAGTTTAGTTAAGGAAGTGGATTTTGTTGTGAGCATTAATGATGTTGTTCCTTTACAGTACCAAGAAATCATGGAGCAATTCTGGGTCGAAAGTGAACAGAGTGATGACAGGTGGAGTGACCTCAAAAACTTTGTTATGGAAGGGTGGCCAAATAAAATTAACGTGAGGTCAGAATTGTTGCCTTTTTTTAATGTTTCAGATCAGTTAGAAATTGAAGGTAATTTAATCCTCAAATCTGGGAAGTGTATTCCTCCAAGAGGAGTACAAGAGGTAATTCTAAGAATATCTCACAAGACACATCCAGGTATTTCCGCAATGAAACGGCTAATCAGAATTTTTTTTGGGTGGCCAGGTATGGATAGGTTCATTGACCGGGTAGTCAGAGAATGTAATGAGTGTGTATCCAGTGAAAAGATGCTAAAGGTACACACTCCTCCCCTTAAAACAGTTAAATGGCCTGAGGAGCCTTGGCAGAAAGTTGCTTTCGATATATCTGGACCTTTTAACATTTTGCCTGAGAATTCCCGTTTCGCTTTAGTCATTATTGACTATCATTCTAAATGGCCTGAGGTGAAGTTTGTTCCTAAGGCCACCACTAGTGCTGTTATTAGTTTGCGCATGAGGGATGTCCTTCTACATTAGTTTCTGATAATGGTGTGCAACTTACATCATCCGAGATGTGTGCTTTTCTCAAGAATTGTGGTATTAAGCATAAGTTTACTTCTCTTTATGAACCACAAGAGAATGGACAGGTTGAGCGCTTCAACAGGGTACTCAAAAATTTTGTTTCTGATTCTCTCAAACAAGGTAGCAATTGGTTGAGAGCGTTGAGGGAACGGATCACTCCACACTCCACCACCGAAGTTAGTCCTTTCAAGTTGCTTAAAGGGAGAGATCCTGCATCCAGCGTATGTCCATGGTGGTTCAGGGAAAAATGCAAGGAATTCGTGCATGAGAAGCAAGGTGTAAATGAAACTGCTAAGAGGGTAGAAGTCAAACAACATAAAACAAAAAAATGGTATGACAACAAATGGAAAACTAGAGTGCATGATTTCAAGGTTGGTGATTGGATTAAAGTCTTAAAACCGGGTTTGGTTAACAAAAAAATGGTATGACAACAAATGGAAAACTAGAGTGCATGATTTCAAGGTTGGTGATTGGATTAAAGTCTTAAAACTGGGTTTGGTTAATAAGGGATCTAAAAAATTTGGTACAGCTATGCAAGTCAAGAAAGTTTTTAGCAATAGTGTAATTACTCAAGATGGGAAAGTATGGAACACCAGAAAGATAGCAAAATGTCCTGTCTATGTGCTTCCACAAACTTATGATTTTTGGAATGATGACCACAGATCTGATAATCGGCTTATGAGACAAAATGATGAGACAGTAGCCTCAAGAGTTAAAATGAATAACCGTTTGAGACATCTTCCAAAAAGGTTCAATGATTTTGTTTAGCTATATATATGTTATTTTCTTTTCCTTTTTCTTTTCATTTTCTGATGAGGGGGATGTGTTACATCCTGTGTTCATACATTATAATCCAGCCTGTATAACATATATGTATTGTTTCTCTCTTTTCATGCTGTATGTTTTCATTGGCATGTGCTCTGTATATCTTTGTGTGGGATTCCACATTCTATATGGATTGTCGTCATCTGTGTTCCACACTGTTGGCTCCAGTTCCCTCTGGAGATCAACCTGGGCAGATGTTCTAGCCGTGCTGCCAATAAATCTGCTTTATCTACTATTTGGAGTTTGGTTACTTTTCAACAACTCCCTTGGCCAACGTCATCAGAACTCATGGATTAAACATCATATCCTACGCCAACGACACCCAGCTCATCCTCTAGCTATCCGAAGACCCCTACACCACGATGGCCAACTTCCGCAGGCCCGTTACAAGCATCGCAGACTGGATGAAAGACAACTGCCTAAAAGTCAACACAGACAAGACAGAAGTGCTGACCTTCTGGAACGACGTATAGTGGCCTCCCGAACTAGGAACCTCACCCACTCCAACTGACCACGCCTGCAACCTTGGCTTCTTCTTGGACAGTAAGCTCACCATGAAAAGACAGATCAACACAGTCTAACCCGCCTGCTTCCTCACCCTTCGCATGCTGCGTAAGATCTTCAAGTGGCTCCCCATCAACACCAGATGGACCCTCACCCAAACCCTTATCACCAGCTCACTGGACTACTGCAACGCACTCAAAGTAGGAATCACCCTTGAACCTCCTCAAGAGACTGCAGACCATACAGAACTCAGTGGCCAGACTCATCCTAGATCTCCCAAAGTGGACCCATGTCAACCCCACCTCAAGAAGCTCCACTGGCTCCCCATTCAGAAGAGAAGCCATTTAAAGATGCTGATCCACACCTTCAAAGCCCTTCAGAACCTAGGACCAGCATACATCAACCACCACCTGAACTTCCACCTTCCGTCCAGACACCTGCCCTCCACCTCCCTGTTCCTCGCTCGCACCCCTTCCATCCACAGCAGCAACAGTGGAGGACGCTCCTTCTCCTACCTCGCTGCAAAGTCCTGGAACAACCTCCCACTCCACATCCGGACCTCATCCTCTCGCTGGAATTTAGGAAAGGACTCAAGACCTTGCTGATTAACTGAACCCCTCCCCTGCAGCAGTGTTTTCAGAACCTAGAGACCTTCACAGGTGATTAGCTGCTCTTTACAAATCTTGATTGATTGATTGATTCATTGATTGATTGAATGACAAAGCTGCATGTGGGTCTTAGGGCTGCAGCAGCAGAGGCACTGCAACTAAGAATGATGCTCATTGGCAGAGCTGTGTGTGGGCTTCGGGACTGGAATCGCACAGAGGCTGCAGCTCAGGAATGAGAAAGGCACATGTGGGTCCCAGGGCTGGAACATCACAGGTGCTGCAGCTCAGGAGGAATGAGGTGCACTGTCAGAGCTGTGTGTGAGTCCCAGGGCTCGAATCACACAGGTGCTGCAGCTCAGGAATGAGGCGCACTGTCGGAGCTGTGTGTGGTTGTCAGGGCTGGAATAGTACACGTGCTGCAGCTCAGGAATGAGGTTCATTGGCAGAGCTGTGTGTGGGTCCCAGGGCTGGAACAGCACTGGTGCTGCAGCTCAGGAATGAGGCTCATTGGCAGAGCTGTGTGTGGGTGTCAGGGCTGGGAGAGCATAGGTGCTGCAGCGCAGGAATGAGGCTCACTGGCAGAGCTGTGTGTGGGTCCCAGGGCTGGAATCGCACAGGTGCTGCAGCACAGGAATGAGGCGCACTGGCATAGCTGTTTTTGGGTGTCAAGGCTGGAATCGCACAGGTGCTGCAGCTCAGGAATGAGGAGCACTGATGGAGCTGTGTGTGGGTGTCAGAGCTGAAGCAGGACCACTGCTGCAGCTCAGGAATGGGGGCTTGAACAGAATAGGCGTCACAGTTGAGGAATGGGACAGGCTGGTAGAGATGTTATTGGTCTTAGGATTGGATGAATAGGTCTCAGGGGTCAAGAATACATCAGTACTGGCTGTGATGTGTGGTGATATCAGGACTGTTAAAGCACAGATGCTGCAGCTGAGGCGTGATGGAGCTGTGCATGGGACATAGGGCTGGTACACAAGGCTGCGGCTCAGGAATGAGATACACTGACCGAGCTATGTATGGGCCCAACATTTTCTGAAAACACCAGATGATATTTGAAGTTTAATTGGGAATGGGGATTTTACCAGCGTTGGGGACTGCAAAATTAAAATGTAATGCACCCTCTGCTAGGCACTCGTACTGCAATGTTGCTGCAAGCCAGACCTTGATACATGGAGCTCAGATTTCAGTTGCCAAGACCTGTTGCTTCCTAATGGATTGTTGGATGGACATTTCGGATTTCATAGAAGTATAATGAAATTGAGTGTTGTTGAAAATGAACTTTTGAACAATTTCTTGAACATTTCTTTGCAATGCAAAGAAAGTGGTTTCTTGTTCTCCTAATCTGTGATGGAACAGGAAAATATCTAAGAGGACCACTGTACATGTATACAGATTTATAAATGTTGTGCATCGAGTATTAGATTTCCAGTCTGTGTATATATTGCTAAGCGTAGGGAACAAGATGAGGTAAATGGTAATCATTATTTTGGCGGCCTACAGACATCAAGTAGAAACTATACTCATTTTTCAGAAAAGAACATATAGTGGTGAAACATGAGGTACTTATTCAAAGCACAGAGAGGGTGTTATTGCACGTGTATTTTTGAGATACCGATGTTTACATATGTTTAGTTTTCAGGAATTCCAATTTCCTATCAAAGTATAGAGACTTGGTTATACAGATATATTGTTATGGTGTAACTATTCACAATGACAGTTACACTTGGTATTCTAAATTGGCCTGAGCAAAATTGAAATTACGTGGTGTAATTCCTGAAACGTTGGAAATTTCACTTTACGCTTGTTACGTGAAATTCCTGGAATTACGTCATTACACCACTTTGTATAATTACACGCCATTTGAAGTACATAATTTACTGTGACTGTATGGGACTGTAAGGGAACAACAACCCACAAGCAGCTCTTGTTTGTGGTTATTTTGTAAATGTGTTCTCATGCCAAAAATTGACACTAAAACATGCATTTTAAGCAATTATGCATAATTTTGCTGATATTTTGCATAATCATGCAAAAGCAGATTATGTGAATTTTGCACAGCCCTGATTCTAAAAGTAAAGTTACTTAAGATATCTCTCTATCTTGTACAGATCTCCTTCATCCTGCGTTCTTCCATCACCAGCAGAAGTGACGAGTCAGAGTGTGGACACCATTGTCTCTGTTTTCTCTCTCATCCCATTCCCCTTTCCCCCGCATCTGCCACTGGCCCTCATATTTCTGTACATGTGGTCACTGATGGTGGCGGTGAGAGATGGAAAAGAATATCACTGCACAAGAACTAGCTAGAAACTACAAGCCATTTCTGTGAAACTGCTACTCTCCCAGAGACCACTCCCCAATGTGACACGTATTTCTCCACGACATTTGATTTCAAATTAAAGTCATATGAAATCCCACAAATCACTCTAACATTTCAGGTTTGTATATTCCGAAACCTCCAAAGAGGATCTTCTTTCGCTTCCTCATTCAGAGTACTTTATACTTCATCAGGGGACTCTGCATCGATAACCCGTCAGCCTCTGAAATGCTTTGTAGTGAAGGGGTCCTCTAAATAAGATTGTAGAGAAGGACCCCTGACAAGAGGCGGACAGCAAATATATGATACTGGGTACCTCCCCCAAGGAATAAACCAGTTTTAAGAAATACCTTTATCTCCTTCTAAATGTCCATTATCTTGTCATGAGACATGGAAGAATGCTCTGTTCTGTGTTTACTACAAACGCTAATAATCTGATCTCCTTTGGTGGCACTAACAACAATCAGTCCTTGTTTATAATGAACCTCCATTACAGAAAGAGACTCATGGTTGTCCACTGTTGGGGGAACAGCAGACCCGCTGACTTGACATAATATTAAAATTGCGTCTAAGAATTCTACCTGCCAAATATCCCTTGACTTCAAAATGCAGGCTTCAACACCCTGGTGAAAACCCCTGGAAATTAGTTAAGGTTCAGAGAAAGACAAAAGATTTGTCACATACTCTCCTTTCAAATACAATGGAGACACTTTTGATGAGTTTTCCACGGTGGACCTGTAAAGCAGGGGTGGCCCGTGCAGGTAAGAACGATTGGTGAGTCGACAGACGATGACGAGGTCAAATTAAATTTTAAAAAAAGAAAGCCACTTACCTTGCGCTCGCTGCATCTCTCACTCGGTGATGCGGTGAGCACAAGGTAAGTGTTTTTCTTTTTTTAATTTAATTTCCCCTTGTCGTCGTCTGTCGACTCCCCCCACACCACCCCCCACCTCACCACTCTTACCTGCACGGGCTGCTCCTGCTGTAAAGGAATCATCCTAGACTTCCATCTCCTCACCTAACCTCCTTCTTTATCTCCGTCTTATAGGCGATGAATCCCTTCCATTTTGAAATGTGTGTGTAAGGAGTTGAGGAGGTGAACAATACTAAATTTATTACAGGACACTTTCTGTTCTCTCTCTTTCTCTCCAACAGGGTCAAACTGGGACAAAAAATAGGCCCGGGCACCAAAATAAAAGTTGGCCATGATAGAGCATCAGACAGCTAAAACAGTGGCCCACATTTGCAAAACGGCCAATTTTGAGCTTGTGAAGATACACTATATAGGTGTTTTGTAAGGTATAGGACATAATTTTTGGTTGCTGTTGGCAATGATTGTGGTAATATCAGGGAAATCAACAGCAAAAACTGACCCACCAGACCATGAGATAGGCCCACAGACAGACAAAGAACCAGCCCACACCCTACCCTGTCAGACCAGCCCTTCTGGCACTGCCTGATTACCTTATAGACCAGTTGGATAGTGCTCACCAAAAAAATATTGCTCACAAAACCTTTGGATCAAAGTTGAATCTCTATTACTACCTGTTTGAGAAACATCACATTTATTTCTGAAGTTACTAACCCCTTCTCTGTGAGACAACAATATTGGACGGGTAGAATTGATGGAACTGAACTGGTTAAAAAATCTAAACTCAACCTTTTCTTTCTCCAGGACCTAGAGAGCTGCTGCTCTGTTACCATTTGTTGTGATATGTTAATCATATTTGGATATCGCCAACCACCATTGATAACGCATGGTAGCACAATTCTTGCGAAAATATAATTGAATCCTTCCTGCAAACTATTATTTTCAGCTAAACATAACAGGGGCGCAGGCCTCGCTGTGTCTTCTCTGAATCTGTTTTCAGGTCTTCTTTTCTGTTCCTGCTCCTTGGGTGGCCCTTCTCTCTCTATGTAGGGGTTAAGCCATGCTGCAGCCTGAAAGCCAGAGGCAAAACCCCTTCCTCTACCTGGCTGTAGGGATGCTGCTAGTAGCAGCAGCTAAAACGCTCCTACTTTTTCCGCATCCGCACCTGCTGTAAACACAACTTTCAAACACAAGGTTCGAGTCTCGGCGTCGGCTCAACATCCGGTGATTCTGGGCAAATCACTTAGGGGCAGATGTAGGTAAAAAGATATTTGCGATTTCTTAATAGCGATTTTTACCGAATCGCTATTAAGAAATCGCAAACCGCCATGTAGATAAAAAATAAATTGCGAGTCCCTAAAACTCGCAAACCACCATACCGAATCAATATTACCGATTAGGAATTAGCGAAATCGCAATTTTGCGAATCTGCCATTCAGGTGCATTCTTATGACATCACACTCAGGAAGTGGCCACACCCATGCTGTTTCTGAGTGCCTGAGGCTGTGGGAGAGGCAGAGAGCAGAAGCACACACCCAGGAGCTGTACAGCAGTGTTCAGGCAGACACCAACTGACAGGATGGACACACAGGAGAAGGGAAAGGAGCCTGCAGAAAGGAAAAGGAAGCAGAAGTTTAGCGAAAAGGAGTTGGAGGTCCTCATTGAAGAGGTGGTGAAGACACATGCCCAGTTATTTGGAAAGAAATCCCTGCATGTCCCGGAAACCCAGAAGAGAAAGATCTGGCTGGAAATACAAGGCAAGATCAATGTCATTGGGGTCACCCAGCGCTCCATTGACGACCTGAAGAAGCGCTGGTATGACTTGCGCTCCAGGGCGAAGGAGAGGGTAGCAGACAGGCTGAAACAAGCAAAGAAGACAGGTGGCGGACCATCCACAGCGCCTGCAACCACACCCCTGGATGATTTGGTGGAGTCCAGCCTGAGACCATCAGTGGCATAGGAGATGTAGACAGCTCAGCCCGAGACAACACCAGACAAGGTAAGATGCATGCACAGCATGGCCTGAACCCACCCCCTCCCCAATCCCCAATCCCCCATGAGCAAGTTAGAATTCCACTCCAGTCCATATTTTGCAAACAACCAGCAATGCATCATGGGAGATGTAGTCCCAAAACCCATATAGCATATCAGTGAGATTTGTGCACACATTTGCAGGGGCCTCACATCAGTCAATTACCAAGCGGAGGACTGTTAGTGTGAATAGCAACTCATGTAATTTAATGTTACACAAATGCTGCAAGGCAAGTCAGTAAATGGACATTCTGTCTCCACAGGCGAACCTGCGCCCCAGACAGAAGAGAGGGAAACACATCAGGCACCTGGGCAACAACATATTCAGGAGGAAGAGTCCCAGACACCCACAGATGACACACCTACACCACCACCCAGACCTAGGAGGTACACAGTGGAAACACTACAGGAGATGGAGGGGTCAGAGGAGGAGAGCACGGGAGCTCCACAGACCATGCCCGAAGAGCCAGCACAGTCGCCCGAAACACAGTCACCCATGCAGCGTAGCCACACCAGTGGTCTCTGACGCAGACCAAGGGCACACAGTCCGTCTGAGCAGGGTGATGAATCCAGTGTCTTCGCAGGTCTTGAGGGCACCATGGTGAAGGTGCAGCAGCTGCAAATGAAGACAATGCGACTAATGCAACGCCAGATGGTGTCCATGAACAAGAACATGATGGACATTAAGGAGGGCATCAATGGACTGAACGACACTGTTGCTGAGGGCATGCGGGACATGACTGAGGCAGTACGGCAGTTATGCAGCAAATTGGACAGTGAACGTGGCGCAAGGCGCAGGGAAAAACAGCGCATGGAGGGATACACAAAGGCGGTCAACCGCCTATGCAATGCCACATCTGTCCTGAGCAGATGCACAGTGGCCATGCAGTTGGAAATGGCCCACTGCAGCCAGGATGTTGCTAGGGGGCTGGTGCAGGTCACCACTGCTGTTGAATTGCTCCAGACAGCCAACATAGCTGCCACAGGGTCTGGGGATGGTGGAGACAGTGAGGAGGTTACCAGCCACAACAGCATTACTCAACCCGTCGCTGAGCCCAGACGGCGTAGTGCAAGGCAAGGGCCATCAGCAGAACTGTCGTCAAGGGAGGGAAGTGTGCACACTGAGCGAAGCACTGCTGGGCGTGGGCGCAGGAAATAAGTCCATGCTGTGGCTGACATTTGCTGATGGGTGAGGTAACCCATGTGACCCAATGACAGTGGATGACAATGTGCATGCAGTGTGGACATACCATGATGGGCAACTCCAGGCACACAGAGGCCAGTATTGTGAGGCGGTGTGCATACATATTGCCTGATGTAAGGACAATAAAACACCGTTATACAAATATCAGTATCGGCTTTGTGTCATTACTTACTTAGAAATAGTTGCGTGTGATCTCAGCACGTCTGTGTCTCCCATCTGCCGCTCCTACAACACCTGCTGTGCTGTGCAGTGGCCGTGGACATTCCTCATCCTCTGAGTCTGAATCGGTGATTTCAACGGGGTTCCCTTCTTTGTGGCCAGGTTGTGTAGCATGGCACAGGTAGCTATGATTTTGCAGCATATCTCGGGCGGTACTGCCGTGCACCTCCACTTTTGTGGAGGCAGCGGAACCTGCTCTTCAGGAGTCCAAATGTCCACTCCACCGCATTCCGCGTAGACTTATGGGCAGCATTGTATCTCCTCTCACTTGGGGTAGATGGGTTGAGGAATGGGGTGAGTATGAATGCACGCACTGCATATGCGCTGTCACCTAAATGAGAAAGGTAAAAACATCAATCACAGGCCACTTCCAATACATCCAAGGTGTACAACAGAGTGTGTCACATGCATTTACCTAGCAGGTATCCTTCTCCAAATTCTCCCGCAGCCAGACGTGTGTAGATTCCACTGTGCCTGAAGATGTAGGAGTCATGCGTGCTTCCTGGGAATTTTGCTACAATATCAGTTATGATGTGTGACACATCACAGATTACTTGGACGTTGATTCAGTGATATGATTTTCTGTTACGATATATGTACTCAGTAGCAGAGGGTGGGCAGATTGCAATATGTGTCCCATCAATGCACCCAATGACATGTGGGAATCGTGCCATCTGATAGAAATCCATCTTGGTCTTATGCAGTTCCATTTGCGTGGTGGGGAACCGGATGCAATGGTGCATTCGTTGTAGCATGGCATCCAGGAAGGTGTAGAAGAAGCGTGACAGACAACTCTGTGAGACCCCTCCAGCTATAGCTATCACCCCCTGGTAACTACCTGATGCAAGTAGGTGCAGGGAACATAGGACCTACACATGTGGTGGAATTGCGTGCACCCTGCATGTCTGGTGCTCCAGGATTGGGTGCAGGTCACGTATCAGGTCTAGGATGGTAGTGGGGTGAAGCCTGTACCTCTCATGTATTTCTTCTTCTGTGATTTGGAAAAGGGTGATGCGCACTCTGTATAAGCGTTCCTGTCGCCTCCTCATCCTCTGTGCTGCTGCTTGCATCCGCATCCGCCTTGCAATTACATAGAGGGCCGCCATTGTGTTGGAACTGATGCATTCTGGGGCTGTTTATATGCAGTGCACCTGCTTACCACCTGCTTTAAGTTGGTGGAAATTTGCGACTCGCAAATAGCGATTTTGCGAGAAATCGCTATTTGCGATTTTACTTACATTTCTTTGCGAATTTATTTTTGCGATTTCGCAAATTGCGAGGCGCTATTTGGGAGTCGGTGGGTCAAATTCGCAAAATAAGGAATCGCTAACTGACTTCTCTTGTTTTTAGCGATTCCTTGTTTTGCGCTTGGCTTTTTCCCTCTCTACATTTCACGGGGCTCTTTTGCGGTCGCAAACGTTGAAATTCTGCGAATTTCAGCGTTTGCGATCGGTATTTCGCTTCGTACATCTGGCCCTTAATCTCCCCGAGCCTACGAAGAATGAATGAGTTCTTGTGTAATGTAACTGGTGCTCATGTAAAGCGCTCCAATACCTTCGAGTCGAGTTTGCGCCATAAAAAAACTGCAAAAAAATAAAACATGACTTGTTGGAACTGCATCTTCTCCCAGGAAGTGAAACTGCCAGCATCGAGACACCTATCTAATGACCCGTTAAATAATGTCCTTCGCTATGGTGTTCAGCTGGCCCTAAAATCGGTTTATAATTTCGGTTGAGGCGGAGGAAGCCAGCGATAGTAAGTAATAAAGTGACGGCCTTCTCTTTCTCATTACACTGCAATCAAGACCAACACACGAGAGCCCCCGCTGAGAAGGACCCCTGGAAAGATGGGCTGCTGAGAGAAACCCCTCACATCCCACAGAAGTAAACTTAAACTAGAGCTTAAAACAATTCACGAAGATGAACAAACTAGCATTAATCATTGGAATAATATTGATCTGGGCAAACGATGAAACAATCTCCTTAAAGAATTCAAACTTGCTAATGAAACTACTGTCATTATCATTGAAAAAACACAAATCATGACCTAGCAGATTAATGTAAACTAAAACATATTCAGAATAGCGTAGGCATTAATTCAGAAATCATAAACATAACAGACTGGAGGGCAGCCTCCTGTATACATGCAGCTCAGTGTGTTGAGCGCTTGGGATTTCTGCTGGGGAGTTTGCATAATTATGGCTTTATGAATATTTAGTTATGCAAAGTTGCAAAGGTTTTAGTTCAAGAACTTGGGGATTTTTTCACAAAAACTAAGAAAAGTATGCAAAGGTCAATAAGTTCCAACCTGCTTGGGGTTTCTTTTGAAAATCAAGACTTTGGCAAGTGTTTTGCATTTAAAAGTAGTTTGTGTGGTGTGACTCTAGAAGAAAAGCGAAGCATGGCATAGACTTGTGTAAAAGTGCTCAAACGTTACCAGCGGAACAAGATTTCAGAGTATGAGCGAGGAAATTGGATTGAGGTGAGTACTCACATAAAAAAGAGGTTCTGTTGCAACACAGTTCTGAGTACTCATGAAAAAAAGGTACGCTGATGAGTTACTATGGGCACAGTTATGAGTAATCGTGAGAAAAAGGTACGCTGATGAGTTACTATGGGTACAGTTCGGAGTACCTGCGAGAAAAAGGTATGCTGATGAGTAACTATGGGTACAGTTCTGAGTACTCATGAAAAAAAGGTACGCTGATGAGTTAATATGGGCACAGTTATGAGTAATCGTGAGAAAAAGGTACGCTGATGAGTTACTATGGGTACAGTTCGGAGTACCTGCGAGAAAAAGGTATGCTGATGAGTAACTATGGGTACAGTTCTGAGTACTCATGAGAAAAAGGTACGCTGATGAGTTACTAGGGGCACAGTTATGAGTAATCATGAGAAAAAGGTATGCTGATGAGTTAATATGGGTACAGTTCTGAGTTTTCATGAGAAAAAGGTACGCTGATGAGTTACTAGGGGCACAGTTATGAGTAATCGTGAGACAAAGGTACGCTGATGAGTTACTAGGGGCACAGTTCTGAGTAACCATGAGAAAAAGGTGTGCTGATGAGTTACTATGGGTATAGTTCTGAGTACTCATGAGAAAAAGGTATGCTGATGAGTTATTAGGGGCACAGTTCTGAGTACTCATGAGAAAAAGGTATGCTGATGAGTTATTAGGGGCACAGTTCTGAGTACTCATGAGTAAAAGGTATGCTGATGAGTTACTATGGGTACAGTTCTGAGTACCCGTGAGAAAATGGTATGCTGATGAGTTACTATGGGTACAATTCTGAGTACCCGTGAGAAAAAGGTACGCTGATGAGTTACTATGGGTACAGCTCTGAATAATCATGAGAAAACGGTATACTGATAAGTTAGTACTGTGCTGATATTTCAGAATCCTGCAAAAAACAAGGAAAGCCACGGGTACTCATGGCCCAGGAGTCTACGTATTTCTAAAGGAACAGAGGTCCCTCGAGTCTAGAATAAAACAGGGGTGTTAAATACATAAAGATACAATGAGGTCTATGTACGATATCCAAATGGAAAGCTTTTTAATGCATTTTTCAAGTCAAAGTAAAAAGAGAGATTGCAGTGGGGAAACAAACACGAGAAAAGTCATAAAATCTTCCACACTCAGGCATTTTGCATGTGACATAAATGGAAACACAATGGTAAGGTCGCAAACTGTGAGTACCCATGCTCATATATACAAATGAAGAATTACAACAATTTGAGTCAAGGAACTGTACTTGACAACGTTTCGATCCCTTTAATCAGATTTAGAGATCATCATCAGGACATTAAAAATTATGCCTCAAATAAAAATGCGGGTTACTCCATATGTAACCCAGAGCCTGAGTATATTAAATGACAGGATGAAAGGATTTATCCAGGGGGCCATGGCCATCATGCATGTATCTGCATCACGGCCAGACTGGGGACAGAAACCAGCCCTGGCAAACAGCTCGACTGGCCCCCGGGGAGGAGTTGGAGGGGGGGGTGGAAAGCACCTCCTGCGCTGCACCGCTGCTGCTTTTGTTACAGGGGGCCGATATTGCAGCACTGCTGCAAAACCGGCCTCTTGTAATAAACCAGCCCAGCGGGTCCAAAACCAGCCCCTACCGTTCCGGCCCACCGGGAAAACACCTGGTGCCCACTACGACCAGTCCGGCCCTGATCTGCATCATAGGTCATCCACACCTCTGGATAGGGCTGACAGTAGGAGACTGTATGTTTGTCTGGCTAGGCACAGAAAGAATAACCTCAGGGTGACTTCAATCAGCAGACACCAGTACGGTAGACACTGAATGAGCGGTGGGGAAGATTAAACACGGCACAATGGCCAATGCAATTGCATCCGCATCCGTACAGGCTAATACCTGGTAATTAGGAGAGGTGAGCGGGACAGAAGTAGAGCCCAATTCGGCAGAGTGTAATAGATGGTCAGCCTACGGACAGGAACAAACATGCTCGGGCTACAGTACCTTGACTCAAATTGTTGTAATTCTTAATTTGTGTATGAGCATGGGTACTCACAGTTTGCGGCCTTACCATTGTGTTTCCATTTATGTCACATGCAAAATGCCTGAGTGTGGAACTTTTTATGACTTTTCTCATGTTTGTTTCCCCACTGCAATCTCTTTACTTTCACTTCATACGTGCATTAAAAAGCTTTCCATTTGGATATCGTAGAAAGACCTAATGGTATATCTATGTATTTAACACCCAGGTTTTATTCTGCACCCGAGGGACTACTTTTCCTTTGGGGATATTACAGAATACATCAAAATGAGAACAGTAGAAATGAAGCATTTTTTTTTGTAATTCTGAAGTGTGGTGAAAACAAATATTTCGATCCGTTCAAAACACATCAGCACACTAGGTGATGACATTTCCACATATTATCCTTTGTGCGCTGTAAAACTGTATATCTGTGCAAAATTAATGGCCATTTTCAATTGGAAATGTGTTGCCTGTAATGGCAGTACGCTATCACAGCATGCATACTCCACACTACGCCACTTCACTTTACACTACTCCTCTCTACAACACTCTACACCACTTCACTCTACAACACTCTGCTCCACTCTATGCCCTTCCACTCCATGCCACACCATTCCACTCCACTCCAGTGTAAGACACTCTACGACGCAGCTCACTACTCTACTCCACACCCCTCCACTCTATGCCCCTCGATTCTACCCCACTCCACTCCAATCTACCCCACTCAACTCCGATATACCCCACTCCACTTTACTACAATCTAGCCCACTATACTACAATCGACCATTCCAATCTACCATACTTGAAGCCACCCAATCTACTAGACTCCAATGTACGTCACTCCACTCTAATCTACCCCACTCTAATCTACCCCACTCTACTCCACTTCAATTTATCCTACTCCACTCTACCCCACTACCCCATTCACTCTACCCTACACCAATTCACCCAATCCACCCTATTCCCCTCTACCCTACTCCAATCCACCCAATCTAGCCCATTCTACTCCACTCCAATCTACCACGCTCCACTCTACCCCAATCTACCACGCTCCACTCCACCGCAATCTACCCCACTCCACTTCACTCCAATCTATAGCACTCCAATCTACCACACTCCAATGTAACCCACTCCACCCCAATCTACCCCACTCCAGTCTACCCAATCTACGACACTACAATCTACTTCACTTCAATCTACCCTCACTCCACTCCAATCTGCCCCACTCTACCCCACCCCACTCCACTACAATCTAGCCCGATCCACCCCATTCCACCCTTCCCCAATCTACCCCAATCTACCTCAAGCCACTTTACCCCTTCTACTGAACTCCTATCTACCCTAAGCCACCCAAATCGACCCCACTCCACTCCAATCTACCCCTCCCCACTTCAATATACCACACTCCAATCTATCACACTCCAATCCAATCTACCCCATTCCACTCCAATCGAACTCACTCTTCTCCATTCAATCTACCACACTCTACACCAGTGCAATCTACCCCAATCTACCCCACTCCAGACTACCTCACTCTACTCCAATATACCCAGGGCCACCAGAATTATGCGTCAGGAGAGGGCCAAATTATGCTGCAGGGTGTATAGGCACTGGTTGCACCTCATTAGTGCCAGTTTAATACCCAAATATAGCTTTAAGCAACAGAAAAGTGATCAGTGCAGCTTTCCATAGGGCATTCCACTGCGTGGCGACACGTGTCCCTGCATTTTTTAAAAACTTTTGAACCATTTGAGCTAGAAAGAATTTTTTGGGTTAAAATCTGCAGGTTATGCAGCAGATGATGGTTTATGTGGCAAATGCGGCAAATTATAATAATGCAAAAATCCCTGGGGCCGCACAATCGCATAATTCCAGTAGCCCTGAATATACCCCACTACAATCTACCCCACTCCAAGCTACCCCCTTCTACCCCACTTTAATGTTAACCAATCTACCCCACCCCATGCTTCCCCAATCTACCCCATTCTGCGCTACTCTAAGCCAGCCTACCCCACTCCATGCTACCCCAGTCTACCCCGCTCCACGCTACACCAATCTACCCCATTCCACTGTACCCCACCCCACACACGCCACTAACGGCCACACTAGTGTATCACATGGCAAAAACACGTTGCCAAACCCAATAGCTCTCTCATACGCGAGACCTATTGACTTTGCAAATGCTTGTTTATCCTACTTATAGCACTGCTGCTAGAGACGCAGAGTTGGTCCGTGTAACATTTCATTGCCTGACCGTGCAGTGTGAGGAACAATATTGATGCTGTTTTGTTGTCAGGCGGATGTGGGAAGTTTTGAGATTTCTCAAGGAAGGTTTCTTCATGTCATCGCTTGCTCATGTGAGGGTACTCGCAGACGAAGGCTTTTCACATTTTCTGCTGCACATATGTTCTCCTGCCATGGGATAGCCTTTCCCTGGGGATGTGGTCATCTTTCTCCTTCACGGTACTGATGCAGAAAGGATTGTGCAGCTCAGGAATGAGGCTCTTTGGAGCTGTTTGTGGTACTTAGGGGCAGGAAGAGCTGCTGCGGTGTAGCTCTGCTGTGCTGAGTGAGGTAGGGGTAGCGCTGCTGTCTATAAGTGAAGGATAGCTCTGCTGCCAGTGCTGAGTGGGAAAACCGCTGCTCTCTCTGACAAACACAGAACAGTGCGACTGTAAGAGGTAGTCATGCTGTCTCTGATAAACGAAGGATAGCTCTGCTGTCTGACAAGCACCGCACAGCGTGACAGTGAGGGGTAGCGCTGCTGTCTGCGACAAGAGATGGATAGCTCTGCTGCCAGGGCTGAGTGGGAAAACCCCTGCTCTCTCTGACAAACACAGAACAGTGTGACTGTAAGAGGTAGTCATGCTGTCTCTGATAAATGAAGGACAGCTCTGCTGTCTGACAGGCACGGCACAGTGTGACAGTGAGGGGTAGCGCTGCTGTCTGCAATAAGGGATGGATAGCTCTGCTGCCTGTGATAAGTGAGCAAACCTCTGTTCTCTCTGACAATCACGGGACAATGTGGCAGTAAGGGGGAGTCCTACTGACAGTTTCTGCTGGATAGCTCTGCTGTCTGCTCTCTCTGACACACAGAGGATAGTGTGACAGTAAGGGCTAGTCCTGCTGACAGTGTTATGTTATTATAATTTGTATAGCGCACTAATACCCGTGGGTGTCTAGGCGCTTCCGGTTCTGCATACTGTGGCAGGAAAAGCTAGTCTCTAAAAAGCCACGTCTTGAGTAGTTTCCTAAACTCAAGGAGAGAGGAAGTCCTCCTAAGATAAGGTGGAAGGGAGTTCCATTCCTTGATGGTATTGTAGCTGAAACTCCCACCCCAGTTCGTCCTTTTAAATCTAGAGGTGGGCATCAAGTTGGCATTAGCCGAACGTAGCAGTCTATTAGGAGAATACCAACTGAAGATGTCCCAGAGAAATAGTGGACCTTCTCTGTAAAGTGCCTTATGTGCAGTGCAGAGAGCTTTGAATTTAACACGCTGACCAACTGGCAGCCAGGGCAATTCCTGGATACCTGACCTAATGGACTGATATTTGGGGACGTCCAGGATTAGCCTGGCGGCGGCGTTTTGCACCGCCTGCAGCTTTCTGAGTAAGTTGGATTGTAGGTTGATATATAGACCATGAATAGCTCTGCTGTCTGCTCCCTCTGACACACAGAGGATAGTGTGACAGTAAGGGGTAGTCCTGCTGACAGTGGATGGTGGATAACTCTGCTGTCTGCTCTCTCTGACACACAGAGGATAGTGTGACATTAAGGGGTAGTCCTGCTGACAGTGTCTTAATGGATAGCTCTGCTGTCTGCTCTCTCTGACAAAGGATAGTGTGACAGTAAGGGGTAGTCCTGCTGACAGTGGCTGGTGGATAACTCTGCTGTCTGCTCTCTCTGACACACAGAGGATAGTGTGACAGTAAGGGGTAGTCCTGCTGACAGTGTCTGGTGGATAACTCTGCTACCTGCTCTCTCTGACACACAGAGGATAGTGTGACAGTAATGGGTAGTCCTGATGACTGTGGCTGGTGGATAGCTCTGCTGCCTGCTCTCTCTGACAGAGGATAGTGTGACAGTAAGGGGTAGTCCTGCTGACAGTGGCTGGTGGATAACTCTGCTGTCTGCTCTCTCTGACACACAGAGGATAGTGTGACAGTAAGGGGTAGTCCTGCTGACAGTGTCTGATGGATAGCTCTGCTGTCTGCTCTCTCTGACAAAGGATAGTGTGACAATAAGGGGTAGTCCTGCTGACAGTGTCTGGTAGATAACTCGCTATCTGCTCTCTCTGACACACAGAGGATAGTGTGACAGTAATGGGTAGTCCTGCTGACTGTGGCTGGTGGATAGCTCTGCTGCCTGCTCTCTCTGACAGAGGATAGTGTGACAGTAAGGGGTAGTCCTGCTGACAGTGTCTGATGGATAGCTCTGCTGCCTGCTCTCTTTGACAGAGGATATTGTGACAGTAAGGGGCAATCCTGCTGACAGTGTCTGATGGCTAGCTCTGCTGTCTGCTCTCTCTGACACACAGAGGATAGTGTGACAGTAAGGGGTAGTCCTGCTGACAGTGTCTGGTGGATAACTCTGCTGCCTGCTCTCTGACAAAGGATAGTGTGACAGTAAGGGGTAGTCCTGCTGAGAGTGTCTGGTGGATAACTCTGCTGTCTGCTCTCTCTGACACACAGAGGATAGTGTGACAGTAATGGGTAGTCCTGCTGACTGTGGCTGGTGGATAGCTCTGCTGTCTGCTCTCTCTCTGACAAAGGATAGTGTGACAATAAGGGGTAGTCCTGCTGAGAGTGTCTGGTGGATAACTCTGCTGTCTGCTCTCTCTAACACACAGAGGATAGTGTGACAGTAAGGGGTAGTCCTGCTGACTGTGGCTGGTGGATAGCTCTGCTATCTGCTCTCTCTGACACACAGAGGATAGTGTGACAGTAAGGGGTAGTCCTGCTGACTGTGGCTGGTGGATAGCTCTGCTGCCTGCTCTCTCTGACAGAGGATAGTGTGACAGTAAAGGGTAGTCCTGCTGGCAGTGTCTGATGGATAGCTCTGCTGCCTGCTCTCTTTGACAGAGGATAGTGTGACAGTAAGGGGCAATCCTGCTGACAGTGTCTGATGGCTAGCTCTGCTGTCTGCTCTCTCTGACACACAGAGGATAGTGTGACAGTAAGGGGTAGTGCTGCTGACAGTGTCTGGTGGATAACTCTGCTGCCTGCTCTCTGACAGAGGATAGTGTGACAGGAAGGGGTAGTTCTGCTGACAGTGTCTGATGGATAGCTCTGCTGCCTGCTCTCTGACAGAGGATAGTGTGACAGGAAAGGGTAGTTCTGCTGACAGTGTCTGATGGATAGCTCTGCTGTCTGCTCTCTCTGACAGAGGATAGTGTGACAGTAAGGGGTAGTCCTGCTGACAGTTTCTGCTGGATAGCTCTGCTGTCTGCTCTCTCTGACACACAGAGGATAGTGTGACAGTAAGGGGTAGTCCTGCTGACAGTGTTATGTTATGTTATTATAATTTGTATAGCGCACTAATACCCGTGGGTGTCTAGGCGCTTCCGGTTCTGCATACTGTGTCAGGAACAGCTAGTCTCTAAAGAGCCACGTCTTGAGTAGTTTCCTAACCTCAAGGAGAGAGGAAGTCCTCCTAAGATAAGGTGGAAAGGAGTTCCATTCCTTGATGGTATTGTAGCTGAAACTCCTCCCACCCCAGTTCGTCCTTTTAAATCTAGAGGTGGGCATCAAGTTGGCATTAGCCGAACGTAGCGGCCTATTAGGAGAATACCAACTGAAGATGTCCCAGAGAAATAGTGGGCCTTCTCTGTAAAGTGCCTTATGAGCAGTGCAGAGAGCTTTGAATTTAACACGCTGACCAACTGGTAGCCAGGGCAATTCCTGGATACCTGACCTAATGGACTGATATTTGGGGACGTCCAGGATTAGCCTGGCGGCGGCGTTTTGCATCGCCTGCAGCTTTCTGAGTAAGTTGGATTGTAGGTTGATATATAGACCATGAATAGCTCTGCTGTCTGCTCCCTCTGACACACAGAGGATAGTGTGACGGTAAGGGGTAGTCCTGCTGACAGTGGCTGGTGGATAACTCTGCTGTCTGCTCTCTCTGACACACAGAGGATAGTGTGACATTAAGGGGTAGTCCTGCTGACAGTGTCTGATGGATAGCTCTGCTGTCTGCTCTCTCTGACAAAGGATAGTGTGACAGTAAGGGGTAGTCCTGCTGACAGTGGCTGGTGGATAACTCTGCTGTCTGCTCTCTCTGACACACAGAGGATAGTGTGACAGTAAGGGGTAGTCCTGCTGACAGTGGCTGGTGGATAACTCTGCTGTCTGCTCTCTCTGACACACAGAGGATAGTGTGACAGTAAGGGGTAGTCCTGCTGACAGTGTCTGATGGATAGCTCTGCTGTCTGCTCTCTCTGACAAAGGATAGTGTGACAAGGGGTAGTCCTGCTGACAGTGTCTGGTGGATAACTCGCTATCTGCTCTCTCTGACACACAGAGGATAGTGTGACAGTAATGGGTAGTCCTGCTGACTGTGGCTGGTGGATAGCTCTGCTGCCTGCTCTCTCTGACAGAGGATAGTGTGACAGTAAGGGGTAGTCCTGCTGACAGTGTCTGATGGATAGCTCTGCTGCCTGCTCTCTTTGACAGAGGATATTGTGACAGTAAGGGGCAATCCTGCTGACAGTGTCTGATGGCTAGCTCTGCTGTCTGCTCTCTCTGACACACAGAGGATAGTGTGACAGTAAGGGGTAGTCCTGCTGACAGTGTCTGGTGGATAACTCTGCTGCCTGCTCTCTGACAAAGGATAGTGTGACAGTAAGGGGTAGTCCTGCTGAGAGTGTCTGGTGGATAACTCTGCTGTCTGCTCTCTCTGACACACAGAGGATAGTGTGACAGTAATGGGTAGTCCTGCTGACTGTGGCTGGTGGATAGCTCTGCTGTCTGCTCTCTCTGACAAAGGATAGTGTGACAATAAGGGGTAGTCCTGCTGAGAGTGTCTGGTGGATAACTCTGCTGTCTGCTCTCTCTGACACACAGAGGATAGTGTGACAGTAAGGGGTAGTCCTGCTGACTGTGGCTGGTGGATAGCTCTGCTATCTGCTCTCTCTGACACACAGAGGATAGTGTGACAGTAAGGGGTAGTCCTTCTGACTGTGGCTGGTGGATAGCTCTGCTGCCTGCTCTCTTTGACAGAGGATAGTGTGACAGTAAGGGGCAATCCTGCTGACAGTGTCTGATGGCTAGCTCTGCTGTCTGCTCTCTCTGACACACAGAGGATAGTGTGACAGTAAGGGGTAGTGCTGCTGACAGTGTCTGGTGGATAACTCTGCTGCCTGCTCTCTGACAGAGGATAGTGTGACAGGAAGGGGTAGTTCTGCTGACAGTGTCTGATGGATAGCTCTGCTGCCTGCTCTCTGACAAAGGATAGTTTGACAGTAAGGGGTAGTCCTGCTGAGAGTGTCTGATGGATAGCTCTGCTGTCTGCTCTCTCTGACAAAGGATAGTGTGACAGTGAGGGTAGTCCTGCTGACTGTGGCTGGTGGATAGCTCTGCTGCCTGCTCTCTCTGATGGAGGATAGTGTGACAGGAAGGGGTAGTCCTGCTGACAATGTCCAATAGATAGTTCTGTTGCTTGCTCTCTCTGACAGAGGATAGTGTGACAGGAAGTGGTCGCACTGCTGACTGTGGCTGGTGGATAGCTCTGCTGTCTGCTCTCTCTGACACACAGAGGATAGTGTGACAGTAAGGAGTAGGCCACCTGACAGCGTCTGATGGATAGCTCTGCTGGCTGCTCTCTGACATAGGATAGTGTGACAGTAAGGAGTATTCCTGCTGACAGTGTCTGGTGGATAACTCTGCTGTCTGCTCTCTGACACACAGAGGATAGTGTGACAGTAAGGGGTAGTCCTGCTGACTGTGTCTGATGGATAGCTCTGCTGTCTGCTCTCTCTCTGACAGAGGATAGTGTGACAGTAAGGAGTAGTCCTGCTGACAGTGTCTGATGGCTAGCTCTGCTACATGCTCTCTCTGACAGACAGAGGATAGTGTGACAGTAAGGGGTAGTCCTGCTGACAGTGTCTGGTGGATAGCTCTGCTGCCTGCTCTCTCTGACACACATAGGATAGTGTGACAGTAAGGGGTAGTCCTGCTGACAGTGTGTGATGGATAGCTCTGATGTCTGCTCCCTCTCTGACAGAGGATAGTGTGACAGTAAGGGGTAGTCCTGCTGACAGTGTCTGATGGATAGCTCTGCTGTCTGCTCTCTCTCTGACAGAGGATAGTGTGACAGGAAGGAGTAGTCCTGCTGACAGTGTCTGATGGATAGCTCTGCTGTCTGCTCTCTCTCTGACAGAGGATAGTGTGACAGTAAGGGGTAGTCCTGCTGACAGTGTCTGATGGATAGCTCTGCTGCCTGCTCTCTTCGACAGAGGATAGTGTGACAGTAAGGGGCAATCCTGCTGACAGTGTCTGAAGGCTAGCTCTGCTGTCTGCTCTCTCTGACACACAGAGGATAGTGTGACAGTAAGGGGTAGGCCAGCTGACAGCGTCTGGTGGATAGCTCTGCTGGCTGCTCTCTGACATAGGATAGTGTGACAGTAAGGAGCATTTCTGCTGACAGTGTCTGGTGGATAACTCTGTCTGCTCTCTCTGACACACAGAGGATAGTGTGACAGTAAGGGGTAGTCCTGCTGAATGTGTCTGATGGATAGCTCTGCTGTCTGCTATCTCTCCGACAGAGGATTGTGTGACAGGAAGGAGTAGTCCTGCTGATAGTGTCTGACGGATAGCTCTGCTGCGTGCTCTCTCCGACAGAGGATAGCGTGACAGTAAGGGGTCGTCCGGCTGACTTTGTCTGATGGATAGCTCTGTTGTCTGCTCTCTCTGACACACAGAGGATAGTGTGACAGTAAGGGGTAGGCCGGCTGACTATGTCTGATGGATAGCTCTGCTGTCTGCTCTCTCTGACAGAGGATAGTGTGACAGGAAGGGGTAGTTCTGCTGACAGTGTCCGATGGATAGCTCTGCTGCCTGCTCTCTGACAAAGGATAGTGTGACAGTAAGGGGTAGTCCTGCTGACAGTGTCTGATGGATAGCTCTGCTGTCTGCTCTCTCTGACAAAGGATAGTGTGACAGTGAGGAGTAGTCCTGCTGACAATGTCCAATAGATAGCTCTGCTGCTTGCTCTATCTGACAGAGGTTAGTGTGACAGGAAGTGGTCGCACTGCTGACTGTGGCTGGTGGATAGCTCTGCTGTCTGCTCTCTCTGACACACAGAGGATAGTGTGACAGTAAGGAGTAGGCCACCTGACAGCGTCTGATGGCTTGCTCTGCTGGCTGCTCTCTGACATAGGATAGTGTGACTGTAAGGAGTATTCCTGCTGACAGTGTCTGGTGGATAACTCTGCTGTCTGCTCTCTGACACACAGAGTATAGTGTGACAGTAAGGGGTAGTCCTGCTGACAGTTTCTGGTGGATAACTCTGCTGTCTGCTCTCTCTGACACACAGAGGATAGTGTGACAGTAAGGGGTAGTCCTGCTGACTGTGTCTGATGGATAACTCTGCTGTCTGCTCTCTCTCTGACAGAGGATAGTGTGACAGTAAGGAGTAGTCCTGCTGACAGTGTCTGATGGCTAGCTCTGCTACATGCTCTCTCTGACAGACAGAGGATAGTGTGACAGTAAGGGGTAGTCCTGCTGACAGTGTCTGGTGGATAGCTCTGCTGCCTGCTCTCTCTGACAGACAGAGGATAGTGTGACAGTAAGGGGTAGTCCTGCTGACAGTGTCTGATGGATAGCTCTGCTGTCTGCTCCCTCTCTGACAGAGGATAGTGTGACAGTAAGGGGTAGTCCTGCTGACAGTGTCTGATGGATAGCTCTGCTGTCTGCTCTCTCTCTGACAGAGGATAGTGTGACAGGAAGGAGTAGTCCTGCTGACAGTGTCTGATGGATAGCTCTGCTGTCTGCTCTCTCTCTGACAGAGGATAGTGTGACAGGAAGGAGTAGTCCTGCTGACAGTGTCTGACGGATAGCTCTGCTGCGTGCTCTCTCCGACAGAGGATAGCGTGACAGTAAGAGGTCGTCCGGCTGACTGTGTCTGATGGATAGCTCTGCTGTCTGCTCTCTCTGACACACAGAGGATAGTGTGACAGTAAGGGGTAGGCCGGCTGACTATGTCTGATGGATAGCTCTGCTGTCTACTCTCTCTGACAGAGGATAGTGTGACAGGAAGGGGTAGTTCTGCTGACAGTGTCTGATGGATAGCTCTGCTGCCTGCTCTGTGACAAAGGATAGTGTGATAGTAAGGGGTAGTCCTGCTGACAGTGTCTGATGGATAGCTGTGCTGTCTGCTCTCTCTGATAAAGTGTTGGGGACTGTTTGATGAAGTGCCAGAACAAGTAGGAGTCGTCAATCTTTTATCTGGAACAATTCCAATTTATTGCTTTGTTAAAGGATCTATTTGGTACTTTACTCTTGTATGTGAGTACAGTCACTTACAGCACGCATAAATCATAGGACAGGTGAGACATAGAACAGCTATAGGACAGGTGAGACATAGAACAGCCAACACGTGTTTCGCCCCCTCGTGCAGCCGGCACAGGACTTCCTCAGGGCGTGGAAATGGAGTAGTGTAAGCGAGTCCTGCTTAGTAATGCGAGTCCAGTAATTTTTGCACGCGAGACGTCCGGTCACTGACGTCTTTCTCGGGTCAGTCGGTATGAGTGTTGGGGACTGTCCGGGACTATGATGGGAACACAGTCAGGGACTTGGGCAAGGACTGGGAACTGGGTAGAAAATGAAGCAGAAAAAGGAGTGCAGCACTACCCGGATCACACAGGAAGGCAGAGGAGAAAAGGGATCGAAAGGGGAAGCCTGCACGAAGGAACAAGATGGCTAAGACTCAGAAAGGACAGGCACTCATGAGGCTGTTCAGCAATCAGAATCACTACACCCAGGACGGATATGCAATACACATATATAAAACAACATTAACAATAAAGGGAGTGTGGGGTAAAGCACTCAGGAGCTCCACACGGTACAGCTGAAGCTCAGTAAGTTCCTCACCCACAATTGCTGTTACAGATACTGACTGCAAATACCCACATATAGGATATGTATGCAAAGGCAGGGTTTGTGGAGCTTATACCTATGGTGATGTTATAACTGTAACACAAAGACAATACTCACAGTGAACAAGAAACACCACCTAGGTAGTCAGCTGTGCCCACGGATCCTGGCGATCAAACAGGAACACGCAAGGCAGTAACAGCAAAGGGGTAGAACTAAACACAAGCACAATAGACAAGGAGCTAGCAAGGAGGAGTGCTTAACAGGAAAGGAAGGACATCACAGGGCACACTTGGCAGAAAGCAAGTAACAAACATACAAGGTAACAGAAGCAAGACAGCAGAAATAGAAACACAGCAAACTAGAACTGGAACCAAGGAAATGGGAAGAAAGGCAGGGACTGGAAAAGGATATACAGAAGGGGAGGCTACAAGGGTATACTAGAATAGTGCAGGTTCAGAAATCAAGAAAGCAAAGTAGCATAGAAGGCAGTGCTGTGGCAAGAATTGAGCTAAGGCTCAGGAGTCAAGGTAGCACTGCAGGCAGTGCTAGTTCAGGAGAAGGGAAACTGCTGCAGGTCAGGAACAAGGAATGCTAAGGCTCAGGAGTCAGGGTAGCACTGCAGGCAGTGCTAGTTCAGGAGAAGGGAAACTGCTGCAGGTCAGGAACAGGGGATGCTAAGGCTCAGGAGTCAAGGTAGCACTGCAGGCAGTGCTAGTTCAGGAACAAGGGAAACAGCAGCAGCTCAGGAACAAGGAATAACTAATGCTCAGGAAACACTGGAAACTAAGATATCAAAAGCTCAGGAAACACTGGAAACAAGGATCGGTCTCACCGGTATACAGCTACAATGACCAACACTGGACTGAAGGGAGCTGGGGCTTAAAAGAGCTCACAGTAATCACATGCATCAGGTGTGTGCAGGCTAGCAGCAGCCAGCCACAGGTGAACTGAATTCCTCCACCCATCCTTGGCCTGCAGGGGTGGAGACGAAGCAGTGAGCAGGGACTTCTAGGTAATGGAGTTTCTGACAAGAGCAGGCTGGCTTCAAGCATGAGCAGGCTGGCTTCCACAAATCCCGGCATGGATTGGGAATGGATGGCCCTTTCCAAGTAGAGTCCAAATGGCTGGAAGTCAGTATGTACATGAAGTGGAGGGTCTGGAAGCTTAGTAGAACACTGGAGAGTCCCACAGTTCAGCCCCATGGTGGTGGACACGAGAACGCAGGGAGCAAGTCGTGACACAAAGGATAGTGTGACAGTAAGGGGTAGTCCTGCTGAGAGTGTCTGGTGGATAACTCTGCTGTCTGCTCTCTCTGACACACAGAGGATAGTGTGACAGTAATGGGTAGTCCTGCTGACTGTGGCTGGTGGATAGCTCTGCTGTCTGCTCTCTCTCTGACAAAGGATAGTGTGACAATAAGGGGTTGTCCTGCTGAGAGTGTCTGGTGGATAACTCTGCTGTCTGCTCTCTCTAACACACAGAGGATAGTGTGACAGTAAGGGGTAGTCCTGCTGACTGTGGCTGGTGGATAGCTCTGCTATCTGCTCTCTCTGACACACAGAGGATAGTGTGACAGTAAGGGGTAGTCCTTCTGACTGTGGCTGGTGGATAGCTCTGCTGCCTGCTCTCTCTGACAGAGGATAGTGTGACAGTAAGGGGTAGTCCTGCTGGCAGTGTCTGATGGATAGCTCTGCTGCCTGCTCTCTTTGACAGAGGATAGTGTGACAGTAAGGGGCAATCCTGCTGACAGTGTCTGATGGCTAGCTCTGCTGTCTGCGCTCTCTGACACACAGAGGATAGTGTGACAGTAAGGGGTAGTGCTGCTGACAGTGTCTGGTGGATAACTCTGCTGCCTGCTCTCTGACAGAGGATAGTGTGACAGGAAGGGGTAGTTCTGCTGACAGTGTCTGATGGATAGCTCTGCTGCCTGCTCTCTGACAAAGGATAGTTTGACAGTAAGGGGTAGTCCTGCTGAGAGTGTCTGATGGATAGCTCTGCTGTCTGCTCTCTCTGACAAAGGATAGTGTGACAGTGAGGGTAGTCCTGCTGACTGTGGCTGGTGGATAGCTCTGCTGCCTGCTCTCTCTGATGGAGGATAGTGTGACAGGAAGGGGTAGTCCTGCTGACAATGTCCAATAGATAGTTCTGTTGCTTGCTCTCTCTGACAGAGGATAGTGTGACAGGAAGTGGTCGCACTGCTGACTGTGGCTGGTGGATAGCTCTGCTGTCTGCTCTCTCTGACACACAGAGGATAGTGTGACAGTAAGGAGTAGGCCACCTGACAGCGTCTGATGGATAGCTCTGCTGGCTGCTCTCTGACATAGGATAGTGTGACAGTAAGGAGTATTCCTGCTGACAGTGTCTGGTGGATAACTCTGCTGTCTGCTCTCTGACACACAGAGGATAGTGTGACAGTAAGGGGTAGTCCTGCTGATAGTGTCTGATGGATAGCTCTGCTGTCTGCTCTCTCTCTGACAGAGGATAGTGTGACAGCAAGGAGTAGTCCTGCTGACAGTGTCTGATGGCTAGCTCTGCTACATGCTCTCTCTGACAGACAGAGGATAGTGTGACAGTAAGGGGTAGTCCTGCTGACAGTGTCTGGTGGATAGCTCTGCTGCCTGCTCTCTCTGACACACATAGGATAGTGTGACAGTAAGGGGTAGTCCTGCTGACAGTGTGTGATGGATAGCTCTGATGTCTGCTCCCTCTCTGACAGAGGATAGTGTGACAGTAAGGGGTAGTCCTGCTGACAGTGTCTGATGGATAGCTCTGCTGTCTGCTCTCTCTCTGACAGAGGATAGTGTGACAGGAAGGAGTAGTCCTGCTGACAGTGTCTGATGGATAGCTCTGCTGTCTGCTCTCTCTCTGACAGAGGATAGTGTGACAGTAAGGGGTAGTCCTGCTGACAGTGTCTGATGGATAGCTCTGCTGCCTGCTCTCTTCGACAGAGGATAGTGTGACAGTAAGGGGCAATCCTGCTGACAGTGTCTGAAGGCTAGCTCTGCTGTCTGCTCTCTCTGACACACAGAGGATAGTGTGACAGTAAGGGGTAGGCCAGCTGACAGCGTCTGGTGGATAGCTCTGCTGGCTGCTCTCTGACATAGGATAGTGTGACAGTAAGGAGCATTTCTGCTGACAGTGTCTGGTGGATAACTCTGCTGTCTGCTCTCTCTGACACACAGAGGATAGTGTGACAGTAAGGGGTAGTCCTGCTGAATGTGTCTGATGGATAGCTCTGCTGTCTGCTATCTCTCCGACAGAGGATTGTGTGACAGGAAGGAGTAGTCCTGCTGATAGTGTCTGACGGATAGCTCTGCTGCGTGCTCTCTCCGACAGAGGATAGCGTGACAGTAAGGGGTCGTCCGGCTGACTTTGTCTGATGGATAGCTCTGTTGTCTGCTCTCTCTGACACACAGAGGATAGTGTGACAGTAAGGGGTAGGCCGGCTGACTATGTCTGATGGATAGCTCTGCTGTCTGCTCTCTCTGACAGAGGATAGTGTGACAGGAAGGGGTAGTTCTGCTGACAGTGTCCGATGGATAGCTCTGCTGCCTGCTCTCTGACAAAGGATAGTGTGACAGTAAGGGGTAGTCCTGCTGACAGTTTCTGATGGATAGCTCTGCTGTCTGCTCTCTCTGACAAAGGATAGTGTGACAGTGAGGAGTAGTCCTGCTGACAATGTCCAATAGATAGCTCTGCTGCTTGCTCTATCTGACAGAGGTTAGTGTGACAGGAAGTGGTCGCACTGCTGACTGTGGCTGGTGGATAGCTCTGCTGTCTGCTCTCTCTGACACACAGAGGATAGTGTGACAGTAAGGAGTAGGCCACCTGACAGCGTCTGATGGCTTGCTCTGCTGGCTGCTCTCTGACATAGGATAGTGTGACTGTAAGGAGTATTCCTGCTGACAGTGTCTGGTGGATAACTCTGCTGTCTGCTCTCTGACACACAGAGTATAGTGTGACAGTAAGGGGTAGTCCTGCTGACAGTTTCTGGTGGATAACTCTGCTGTCTGCTCTCTCTGACACACAGAGGATAGTGTGACAGTAAGGGGTAGTCCTGCTGACTGTGTCTGATGGATAACTCTGCTGTCTGCTCTCTCTCTGACAGAGGATAGTGTGACAGTAAGGAGTAGTCCTGCTGACAGTGTCTGATGGCTAGCTCTGCTACATGCTCTCTCTGACAGACAGAGGATAGTGTGACAGTAAGGGGTAGTCCTGCTGACAGTGTCTGGTGGATAGCTCTGCTGCCTGCTCTCTCTGACAGACAGAGGATACTGTGACAGTAAGGGGTAGTCCTGCTGACAGTGTCTGATGGATAGCTCTGCTGTCTGCTCCCTCTCTGACAGAGGATAGTGTGACAGTAAGGGGTAGTCCTGCTGACAGTGTCTGATGGATAGCTCTGCTGTCTGCTCTCTCTCTGACAGAGGATAGTGTGACAGGAAGGAGTAGTCCTGCTGACAGTGTCTGATGGATAGCTCTGCTGTCTGCTCTCTCTCTGACAGAGGATAGTGTGACAGGAAGGAGTAGTCCTGCTGACAGTGTCTGACGGATAGCTCTGCTGCCTGCTCTCTCCGACAGAGGATAGCGTGACAGTAAGAGGTCGTCCGGCTGACTGTGTCTGATGGATAGCTCTGCTGTCTGCTCTCTCTGACAGAGGATAGTGTGACAGGAAGGGGTAGGCCGGCTGACTATGTCTGATGGATAGCTCTGCTGTCTACTCTCTCTGACAGAGGATAGTGTGACAGGAAGGGGTAGTTCTGCTGACAGTGTCTGATGGATAGCTCTGCTGCCTGCTCTGTGACAAAGGATAGTGTGATAGTAAGGGGTAGTCCTGCTGACAGTGTCTGATGGATAGCTGTGCTGTCTGCTCTCTCTGATAAAGTGTTGGGGACTGTTTGATGAAATGCCAGAACAAGTAGGAGTCGTCAATATTTTATCTGGAACAATTCCAATTTATTGCTTTGTTAAAGGATCTATTTGGTACTTTACTCTTGTATGTGAGTACAGTCACTTACAGCACGCATAAATCATAGGACAGGTGAGACATAGAACAGCTATAGGACAGGTGAGACATAGAACAGCCAACACATGTTTCGCCCCCTCGTGCAGCCGGCACAGGACTTCCTCAGGGCGTGGAAATGGAGTAGTGTAAGCGAGTCCTGCTTAGTAATGCGAGTCCAGTAATTTTTGCACGCGAGACGTCCGGTCACTGACGTCTTTCTCGGGTCAGTCGGTATGAGTGTTGGGGACTGTCCGGGACTATGTCGGGAACACAGTCAGGGACTTGGGCAAGGACTGGGAACTGGGTAGAAAATGAAGCAGAAAAAGGAGTGCAGCACTACCCGGATCACACAGGAAGGCAGAGGAGAAAAGGGATCGAAAGGGGAAGCCTGCACGAAGGAACAAGATGGCTAAGACTCAGAAAGGACAGGCACTCATGAGGCTGTTCAGCAATCAGAATCACTACACCCAGGACGGATATGCAATACACATATATAAAACAACATTAACAATAAAGGGAGTGTGGGGTAAAGCACTCAGGAGCTCCACACGGTACAACTGAAGCTCAGTAAGTTCCTCACCCACAATTGCTGTTACAGATACTGACTGCAAATACCCACATATAGGATATGTATGCAAAGGCAGGGTTTGTGGAGCTTATACCTATGGTGATGTTATAACTGTAACACAAAGACAATACTCACAGTGAACAAGAAACACCACCTAGGTAGTCAGCTGTGCCCACGGATCCTGGCGATCAAACAGGAACACGCAAGGCAGTAACAGCAAAGGGGTAGAACTAAACACAAGCACAATAGACAAGGAGCTAGCAAGGAGGAGTGCTTAACAGGAAAGGAAGGAAATCACAGGGCACACTTGGCAGAAAGCAGGTAACAAACATACAAGGTAACAGAAGCAAGACAGCAGAAATAGAAACACAGCAAACTAGAACTGGAACCAAGGAAATGGGAAGAAAGGCAGGGACTGGAAAAGGATATACAGAAGGGGAGGCTACAAAGGTATACTAGAATAGTGCAGGTTCAGGAATCAAGAAAACAAAGTAGCATAGAAGGCAGTGCTGGGGCAGGAACAAGAATTGAGCTAAGGCTCAGGAGTCAAGGTAGCACTGCAGGCAGTGCTAGTTCAGGGACAAGGGAAACTGCTGCAGGTTAGGAACAAGGAATGCTAAGGCTCAGGAGTCAAGGTAGCACTGCAGGCAGTGCTAGTTCAGGGCCAAGGGAAACTGCTGCAGGTTAGGAACAAGGAATGCTAAGGCTCAGGAGTCAAGGTAGCACTGCAGGCAGTGCTAGTTCAGGAACAAGGGAAACAGCAGCAGCTCAGGAACAAGGAATAACTAATGCTCAGGAAACACTGGAAACTAAGATATCAAAAGCTCAGGAAACACTGGAAACAAGGATCGGTCTCACCGGTATACAGCTACAATGACCAACACTGGACTGAAGGGAGCTGGGGCTTAAAAGAGCTCACAGTAATCACATGCATCAGGTGTGTGCAGGCTAGCAGCAGCCAGCCACAGGTGAACTGAATTCCTCCACCCATCCTTGGCCTGCAGGGGTGGAGACGAAGCAGTGAGCAGGGACTTCTAGGTAATGGAGTTTCTGACAAGAGCAGGTTGGCTTCAAGCATGAGCAGGCTGGCTTCCACAAATCCCGGCATGGATTGGGAATGGATGGCCCTTTCCAAGTAGAGTCCAAATGGCTGGAAGTCAGTATGTACATGAAGTGGAGGGTCTGGAAGCTTAGTAGAACACTGGAGAGTCCCACAGTTCAGCCCCATGGTGGTGGACACGAGAACGCAGGGAACAAGTCGTGACACAAAGGATAGTGTGACAGTAAGGGGTAGTCCTGCTGACTGTGGCTGGTGGATAGCTCTGCTGCCTGCTCTCTCTGACAGAGGATAGTGTGACAGAAAGGGGTAGTCCTGCTGACAATGTCCAATAGATAGCTCTGCTGCTTGCTCTCTCTGACAGAGGATAGTGTGACAGGAAGTGGTCGCACTGCTGACTGTGGCTGGTGGATAGCTCTGCTGCCTGCTCTCTCTGACAGAGGATAATGTGACAGTAAGGGCGTAGCACTGGTGTCTGTGATAAGTGAAGGGGTCGCTCTGCTGTCTGCGGTAGGTGAAGGATAGCTCTGCTGCCTGCTCTTTCTTAGAAACTGCATAACGGCCGCAGAAACACTTCTGTCTCTGGTGAGTGACAGATATCTCTGCTGCCTGTTCTGAGTGAGGAAAGGTCTACTCTCTCTGACAAAGGGGGATAGTTAGACAGTAGGGGATAGCTCTGCTGTCTGCTCTTGCCGTGAAACTGGGGACAGTGTGTCAGTTAGGGGTAGGCCTCTGGTATGTGGCAAGTGATGGATAGCTCGGCTGCCTCTGGAGATGAGGCATAGCTCTCAGTGACATGTAATGGGTAATGCTGCTGTCTGTGGAAAGGGCGGATAGCTCTTCTGCTTGTGCCAAGTGAGTGATTTCTCTGCTGCCTACGGCTAGTGAGGGGTAACTCGTCTGTCTGAACCGAGTAAGTAATTAATTATATGATCAGGGCATAGCCCTGTGGTCAGCACAGAGAGAGGTGTAATACAACAAGCAAGAGATATGTCTCCTGGTCAGGTTACAAGTGAATGCAGCTCTGGTGTCTGTGGCAAGTGAGGGATAACTCTTCTGTCTGAACCGAGTAAGAGATCTATATTATGACCAGGGCATAGCCCTGCAGTCAGCACAGAGAGTGGTTTAATACAACTGAGCAAGAGATAGCTCTGCTGGTCAGGTCACAAGTGAATGATAGCTCTGCTGTCTGTGGCAAGTAAGGGATAGCTCGCCCGTCTGAACAGAGTAAGAGAGCTAGCATATGACCATGGCATAGCTCTGCGGTTAGCACAGGGAGAGGTTTAACACAACACGCAAGAGATAGGTCTGCTGGTCAGGTCACCCGTGAATGATAGCTCTACTGTCTGTAGCAAGTGAGGAATAACTCTTTTGTCTGAACCGAGTAAGGTGTCAATCATATGAACAAGGCATAACACTGCACTCAGCACAGAAGAGAGGTTTAAAACAACAACAGAGATAGCTCTGCTGCTCAGGCCATAAGTGATAAATTGCCTTACTGACTGTGCTAAGTGAATGATAGCTCTGCTGCCTCTGGGAAGTGTAGGATAGCTCTGACGCTTTCAGCACATGTGGGATAGCTCATGTTTTGTGGCACATTTGTGCCTGTCCTGCTACACCTGCTCTGGGCAGTGGGCAGAGGAAGGTCTCTTCCCTGTGCCAATGCTGCTGTCCCCTCAGCCTTCTGCCACGGAGGACAGAAGAGGTTGCACGCCTCCCTGCCCTGTTTCATTCATTCATACATTGACCCGCAGAGCACAGAAATGGAGAGACTGATCACTCATAATATTACTGAGGTCAGTCTTGTGGCGGACAAGAGGCAGGTCCTCCTCTGGGTGGTAAGAGACGGGCCCTGGTGCTCTCCAAGACTACTCGCAGCGGTTCAGGGTGCCATGTCCAGCAGGCACAGACCCCTTTAGTGCATCTCATCTTGCAGAGAGAACCAGTCGGTAGGTTTCAGGTCGGGCACATGCCCCGCAGCCAGCGAGAGGTTGTCCCTTAGCTGGGGCTGGCATGGTCCCTCGCCCCCTCTGGTGACGTCAGTCTCCGGGGGTGGCTTTCGTTGTCACTGGCCAGGGCGGCTATTCATCTTGCCAGTGTTGATGGGCCGTCACTCTCGCTGGGGTCTTCGTCTCCAGTGCTGGCCTCGTCCCTCATCATGGGTGATGTGTTCACTGGGAAAGGCAGATGTGGGCCCCAGCCAGGATGGAGTACCTCCTCAGTAGCGTTTCAGGTGTTCCGCTGCAAGGACTGATGACCCACTGGCCAGAGATGACGTACTTCCGCACGAGTGCCGGCCTGCGGCCTCTCAGGGAGGCCAATCTCCCCTGGCAGGCGTGACATTACCCCCAGCCATGGCTGATGTGCTCTGTGGTTGGGGCTGGCACGCTCCACAGCCAGGCGTGATGAGCTCTGTGGTTGGGGCTGGCACGCTCCACTGCCAGGGGTGATGAGCTCTGTGGGTGTGGCTGGCACGCTCCACTGCCAGGGGTGATGAGCTCTGTGGGTGTGGCTGGCACGCTCCACAGCCAGGGGTGATGAGCTCTGTGGGTGTGGCTGGCACGCTCCACTGCCAGGGGTGATGAGCTCTGTGGGTGTGGCTGGCACGCTCCACAGTCAGTGGTGATATGCTCTATAGGTATGCGTGACATGCTCCACAGCCAGGGGTGACATGCTCTATAGGTATGGGTGACATGCTCCTCAGCCAGGGGTGATATGCTCTGCAGGGATAGGTGACATGCTCCACAGCCAGGGGTGATATGTTCCGCAGGGATAGGTGGCATGCTTCACAGCCAGAGGTAATATGCTCCGGAGGGATAGGTGACATGCTCCTCTGCCAGGGGTGATATGCTCCGCAGGGATAGGTGACATGCTCCTCAGCCAGGGGTGATATGCTCCGCAGGGATAGGTGACATGCTCCTCAGCCAGGGGTGATATGCTCTGCAGGGATAGGTGACATGCTCCTCAGCCAGGGGTGATATGCTCCGCAGGGATAGGTGACATGCTCCTCAGCCAGGGGTGATATGCTCTGCAGGGATAGGTGACATGCTCCTCAGCCAGGGGTGATATGCTCCGCAGGGATAGGTGACATGCTTCACAGCCAGGGGTGATATGCTCCGCAGGGATAGGTGACATGCTCCTCTGCCAATGGTGATATGCTCCGCAGGGATAGGTGACATGCTCCACAGCCAGGGGTGATATGCTCCGCAGGGATAGGTGACATGCTCCACAGCCAGGGGTGATATGTTCCGCAGGGATAGGTGACATGCTCCACAGCCAGGGGTGATATGTTCCGCAGGGATAGGTGGCATGCTTCACAGCCAGGGGTGATATGTTCTGCAGGGATAGCTGACAAGCTTCACAGCCAGGGGTGATATGTTCCGCAGGGATAGGTGACATGCTCCTCTGCCAATGGTGATATGCTCCGCAGGGATAGGTGACATGCTCCACAGCCAGGGGTGATATGCTCCGCAGGGATAGGTGACATGCTCCAC
Organism: Calotriton arnoldi; assembly: GCA_963921515.1. Taxonomy (NCBI): domain Eukaryota; kingdom Metazoa; phylum Chordata; class Amphibia; order Caudata; family Salamandridae; genus Calotriton; species Calotriton arnoldi. Next base: position 1,045,623 of record CAWUFW010005137.1, on the reverse strand, counting down.
AGCCAGGGGTGATATGTTCCGCAGGGATAGGTGGCATGCTTCACAGCCAGGGGTTATATGCTCCGGAAGGATAGGTGACATGCTCCTCAGTCAGGGGTGATATGCTTTAAGTGTTGGGGTGATGTACTCTATAATGAGGGATGAGATGCTCCACAGCCAGGGGTGACATGCTCCACTGCCAGGGGTGATGAGCTCTGTGGGTGTGGCTGGCACGCTCCACAGTCAGTGGTGATATGCTCTATAGGTATGGTGACATGCTCCACAGCCAGGGGTGACATGGTCTATAGGTATGGGTGACATGCTCCACAGCCAGGGGTGACATGCTCTGCAGGGATAGGTGACATGCTCCTCAGCCAGGGGTGACATGCTCTGCAAGGATAGGTGACATGCTCCACAGCCAGGGGTGATATGCTCCGCAGGGATAGGTGACATGCTCCACAGCCAGGGGTGATATGTTCCGCAGGGATAGGTGGCATGCTTCACAGCCAGGGGTAATATGCTCCGGAGGGATAGGTGACATGCTCCTCAGCCAGGGGTGATATGCTCCGGAGGGATAGGTGACATGCTCCTCAGTCAGGGGTGATATGCTCCGCAGCGATAGGTGACATGCTCCTCAGCCAGGGGTGATATGCTCTGCAGGGATAGGTGACATGCTCCTCAGCCAGGGGTGATATGCTCTGCAGGGATAGGTGACATGCTCCTCAGCCAGGGGTGACATGCTCTATAGGTATGGGTGACATGCTCCACAGCCAGGGGTGACATGCTCTATAGGTATGGGTGACATGCTCCACAGCCAGGGGTGACATGGTCTATAGGTATGGGTGACATGCTCCACAGCCAGGGGTGACATGGTCTATAGGTATGGGTGACATGCTCCACAGCCAGGGGTGACATGCTCTGCAGGGATAGGTGACATGCTCCTCAGCCAGGGGTGACATGCTCTGCAGGGATAGGTGACATGCTCCTCAGCCAGGGGTGATATGCTCCGCAGGGATAGGTGACATGCTCCACAGCCAGGGGTGATATGTTCCGCAGGGATAGGTGGCATGCTTCACAGCCAGGGGTAATATGCTCCGGAAGGATAGGTGACATGCTCCTCAGTCAGGGGTGATATGCTCCGCAGCGATAGGTGACATGCTCCTCAGCCAGGGGTGATATGCTCTGCAGGGATAGGTGACATGCTCCTCAGTCAGGGGTGATATGCTCCGCAGCGATAGGTGACATGCTCCTCAGCCAGGGGTGATATGCTCTGCAGGGATAGGTGACATGCTCCTCTGCCAATGGTGATATGCTCCGCAGGGATAGGTGACATGCTCCACAGCCAGGGGTGATATGCTCCGCAGGGATAGGTGACATGCTCCACAGCCAGGGGTGATGTGCTTTAAGTGTTGGGGTGATGTACTCTCTAATGAGGGCTGAGATGCTCCACAGCCAGGGGTGACATGCTCTATAGGTATGGGTGACATGCTCCACAGCCAGCGGTGACATGCTCTATAGGTATGGGTGACATGCTCCACAGCCAGCGGTGACATGCTCTATAGGTATGGGTGACATGCTACACAGCCAGGGGTGACATGCTCTATAGGTATGGGTGACATGCTCCACAGCCAGCGGTGACATGCTCTATAGGTATGGGTGACATGCTCCACAGCCAGCGGTGACATGCTCTATAGATATGGGTGACATGCTCCACAGCCAGCGGTGACATGCTCTATAGGTATGGGTGACATGCTCCACAGCCAGCGGTGACATGCTCTGCAGGGGTAGGTGACATGCTCCACAGCCAGGGGTGATATGCTCCGCAGGGATAGGTTACATGCTCCTCAGCCAGGGGTGACATGCTCTGCAGGGATAGGTGACATGCTCCTCTGCCAATGGTGATATGCTCCGCAGGGATAGGTGACATGCTCCTCAGCCAGGGGTGATATGCTCCGCAGGGATAGGTGACATGCTCCACAGCCAGGGGTGATATGCTCTATAGGTATGGGTGACATGCTCCACAGCCAGGGGTGACATGGTCTATAGGTATGGGTGACATGCTCCACAGCCAGGGGTGACATGGTCTATAGGTATGGGTGACATGCTCCACAGCCAGGGGTGACATGCTCTGCAGGGATAGGTGACATGCTCCTCAGCCAGGGGTGACATGCTCTGCAGGGATAGGTGACATGCTCCTCAGCCAGGGGTGATATGCTCCGCAGGGATAGGTGACATGCTCCACAGCCAGGGGTGATATGTTCCGCAGGGATAGGTGGCATGCTTCACAGCCAGGGGTAATATGCTCCGGAAGGATAGGTGACATGCTCCTCAGCCAGGGGTGATATGCTCCGGAGGGATAGGTGACATGCTCCTCAGTCAGGGGTGATATGCTCCGCAGCGATAGGTGACATGCTCCTCAGCCAGGGGTGATATGCTCTGCAGGGATAGGTGACATGCTCCTCAGCCAGGGGTGATATGCTCCGCAGGGATAGGTGACATGCTCCACAGCCAGGGGTGATATGCTCCGCAGGGATAGGTGACATGCTTCACAGCCAGGGGTGATATGCTTTAAGTGTTGGAGTGATGTACTCTATAATGAGGGATGAGATGCTCCACAGCCAGGGGTGACATGCTCTATAGGTATGGGTGACATGCTCCACAGCCAGCGGTGACATGCTCTATAGGTTTGGGTGACATGCTCCACAGCCAGGGGTGACATGCTCTATAGGTATGGGTGACATGCTCCACAGCCAGCGGTGACATGCTCTATAGGTATGGGTGACATGCTCCACAGCCAGCGGTGACATGCTCTATAGGTATGGGTGACATGCTCCACAGCCAGCGGTGACATGCTCTATAGGTATGGGTGACATGCTCCACAGCCAGCGGTGACATGCTCTGCAGGGGTAGGTGACATGCTCCACAGCCAGGGGTGATATGCTCCGCAGGGATAGGTGACATGCTCCACAGCCAGGGGTGACATGGTCTATAGGTATGGGTGACATGCTCCACAGCCAGGGGTGACATGGTCTATAGGTATGGGTGACATGCTCCACAGCCAGGGGTGACATGGTCTATAGGTATGGGTGACATGCTACACAGCCAGGGGTGACATGCTCTATAGGTATGGGTGACATGCTCTACAGCCAGCGGTGACATGCTCTATAGGTATGGGTGACATGCTCCACAGCCAGCGGTGACATGCTCTGCAGGGGTAGGTGACATGCTCCACAGCCAGGGGTGATATGCTCCGCAGGGATAGGTTACATGCTCCTCAGCCAGGGGTGACATGCTCTGCAGGGATAGGTGACATGCTCCTCTGCCAATGGTGATATGCTCCGCAGGGATAGGTGACATGCTCCTCAGCCAGGGGTGATATGCTCCGCAGGGATAGGTGACATGCTCCACAGCCAGGGGTGATATGCTCTATAGGTATGGGTGACATGCTCCACAGCCAGGGGTGACATGGTCTATAGGTATGGGTGACATGCTCCACAGCCAGGGGTGACATGCTCTGCAGGGATAGGTGACATGCTCCTCAGCCAGGGGTGACATGCTCTGCAGGGATAGGTGACATGCTCCTCAGCCAGGGGTGATATGCTCCGCAGGGATAGGTGACATGCTCCACAGCCAGGGGTGATATGTTCCGCAGGGATAGGTGGCATGCTTCACAGCCAGGGGTAATATGCTCCGGAAGGATAGGTGACATGCTCCTCAGCCAGGGGTGATATGCTCCGGAGGGATAGGTGACATGCTCCTCAGTCAGGGGTGATATGCTCCGCAGCGATAGGTGACATGCTCCTCAGCCAGGGGTGATATGCTCTGCAGGGATAGGTGACATGCTCCTCAGCCAGGGGTGATATGCTCCGCAGGGATAGGTGACATGCTCCACAGCCAGGGGTGATATGCTCCGCAGGGATAGGTGACATGCTTCACAGCCAGGGGTGATATGCTTTAAGTGTTGGAGTGATGTACTCTATAATGAGGGATGAGATGCTCCACAGCCAGGGGTGACATGCTCTATAGGTATGGGTGACATGCTCCACAGCCAGCGGTGACATGCTCTATAGGTTTGGGTGACATGCTCCACAGCCAGGGGTGACATGCTCTATAGGTATGGGTGACATGCTCCACAGCCAGCGGTGACATGCTCTATAGGTATGGGTGACATGCTCCACAGCCAGCGGTGACATGCTCTATAGGTATGGGTGACATGCTCCACAGCCAGCGGTGACATGCTCTATAGGTATGGGTGACATGCTCCACAGCCAGCGGTGACATGCTCTGCAGGGGTAGGTGACATGCTCCACAGCCAGGGGTGATATGCTCCGCAGGGATAGGTGACATGCTCCACAGCCAGGGGTGATATGCTCTATAGGTATGGGTGACATGCTCCACAGCCAGGGGTGACATGGTCTATAGGTATGGGTGACATGCTCCACAGCCAGGGGTGACATGGTCTATAGGTATGGGTGACATGCTCCACAGCCAGGGGTGACATGCTCTGCAGGTATAGGTGACATGCTCCTCAGCCAGGGGTGACATGCTCTGCAGGGATAGGTGACATGCTCCTCAGCCAGGGGTGATATGCTCCGCAGGGATAGGTGACATGCTCCACAGCCAGGGGTGATATGTTCCGCAGGGATAGGTGGCATGCTTCACAGCCAGGGGTAATATGCTCCGGAAGGATAGGTGACATGCTCCTCAGCCAGGGGTGATATGCTCCGGAGGGATAGGTGACATGCTCCTCAGTCAGGGGTGATATGCTCCGCAGCGATAGGTGACATGCTCCTCAGCCAGGGGTGATATGCTCTGCAGGGATAGGTGACATGCTCCTCAGCCAGGGGTGATATGCTCCGCAGGGATAGGTGACATGCTCCACAGCCAGGGGTGATATGCTCCGCAGGGATAGGTGACATGCTTCACAGCCAGGGGTGATATGCTTTAAGTGTTGGAGTGATGTACTCTATAATGAGGGATGAGATGCTCCACAGCCAGGGGTGACATGCTCTATAGGTATGGGTGACATGCTCCACAGCCAGCAGTGACATGCTCTATAGGTTTGGGTGACATGCTCCACAGCCAGGGGTGACATGCTCTATAGGTATGGGTGACATGCTCCACAGCCAGCGGTGACATGCTCTATAGGTATGGGTGACATGCTCCACAGCCAGCGGTGACATGCTCTATAGGTATGGGTGACATGATCCACAGCCAGGGGTGACATGCTCTATAGGTATGGGTGACATGCTCCACAGCCAGCGGTGACATGCTCTATAGGTATGGGTGACATGCTCCACAGCCAGCGGTGACATGCTCTATAGGTATGGGTGACATGCTCCACAGCCAGCGGTGACATGCTCTGCAGGGGTAGGTGACATGCTCCACAGCCAGGGGTGATATGCTCCGCAGGGATAGGTTACATGCTCCTCAGCCAGGGGTGACATGCTCTGCAGGGATAGGTGACATGCTCCTCTGCCAATGGTGATATGCTCTGCAGGGATAGGTGACATGCTCCTCAGCCAGGGGTGATATGCTCTGCAGGGATAGGTGACATGCTCCTCAGCCAGGGGTGATATGCTCCGCAGGGATAGGTGACATGCTCCACAGCCAGGGGTGATATGCTCCGCAGGGATAGGTGACATGCTCCACAGCCAGGGGTGATATGCTCCGCAGGGATAGGTGACATGCTCCACAGCCAGGGGTGATATGCTCCGCAGGGATAGATGACATGCTCCACAGCCAGGGGTGATATGTTCTGCAGGGATAGGTGACATGCTTCACAGCCAGGGGTGATGTGCTTTAAGTGTTGGGGTGATGTACTCTATAATGAGGGATGAGATGCTCCACAGCCAGGCGTGACATGCTCTATAGGTATGGGTGACATGCTCCACAGCCAGCGGTGACATGCTCTATAGGTATGGGTGACATGCTCCACAGCCAGGGGTGACATGCTCTATAGGTATGGGTGACATGCTCCACAGCCAGCGGTGACATGCTCTATAGGTATGGGTGACATGCTCCACAGCCAGCGGTGACATGCTCTATAGGTATGGGTGACATGCTCCTCAGCCAGGGGTGACATGCTCTATAGGTATGGGTGACATGCTCCACAGCCAGCGGTGACATGCTCTATAGGTATGGGTGACATGCTCCACAGCCAGCGGTGACATGCTCTATAGGTATGGGTGACATGCTCCACAGCCAGCGGTGACATGCTCTGCAGGGGTAGGTGACATGCTCCACAGCCAGGGGTGATATGCTTCGCAGGGATAGGTTACATGCTCCTCAGCCAGGGGTGACATGCTCTGCAGGGATAGGTGACATGCTCCTCTGCCAATGGTGATATGCTCCGCAGGGATAGGTGACATGCTCCACAGCCAGGGGTGATATGCTCAGCAGGGATAGGTGACATGCTCCACAGCCAGGGGTGATATGCTCCGCAGGGATAGGTGACATGCTCCACAGCCAGGGGTGATGTGCTTTAAGTGTTGGGGTGATGTACTCTATAATGAGGGATGAGATGCTCCACAGCCAGGGGTGACATGGTCTATAGGTATGGGTGACATGCTCCACAGCCAGGGGTGACATGCTCTGCAGGGATAGGTGACATGCTCCTCAGCCAGGGGTGACATGCTCTGCAAGGATAGGTGACATGCTCCTCAGCCAGGGGTGATATGCTCCGCAGGGATAGGTGACATGCTCCACAGCCAGGGGTGATATGTTCCGCAGGGATAGGTGGCATGCTTCACAGCCAGGGGTAATATGCTCCGGAGGGATAGGTGACATGCTCCTCAGCCAGGGGTGATATGCTCCGGAGGGATAGGTGACATGCTCCTCAGCCAGGGGTGATATGCTCTGCAGGGATAGGTGACATGCTCCTCAGTCAGGGGTGATATGCTCCGCAGCGATAGGTGACATGCTCCTCAGCCAGGGGTGATATGCTCTGCAGAGGTAGGTGAGATGCTCCTCAGCCAGTGGTGATATGCTCCGCAGCGATAGGTGACATGCTCCTCAGCCAGGGGTGATATGCTCTGCAGGGATAGGTGACATGCTCCTCAGCCAGGGGTGATATGCTCCGCAGGGATAGGTGACATGCTCCACAGCCAGGGGTGATATGTTCTGCAGGGATAGGTGGCATGCTTCACAGCCAGGGGTGATATGCTTTAAGTGTTGGGGTGATGTACTCTATAATGAGGGATGACATGCTCCACAGCCAGGGGTGACATGCTCTATAGGTATGGGTGACATGCTCCACAGTCAGGGGTGATGTGCTCTGTGGTTGGGGCGGGCACGCTCCACAGCCAGGGGTGATGAGCTCTGTGGGTGTGGCTGGCACGCTCCACAGTCAGTGGTGATATGCTCTATAGGTATGGGTGACATGCTCCACAGCCAGGGGTGACATGGTCTATAGGTATGGGTGACATGCTCCACAGCCAGGGGTGACATGGTCTATAGGTATGGGTGACATGCTCCACAGCCAGGGGTGACATGCTCTGCAGGGATAGGTGACATGCTCCTCAGCCAGGGGTGACATGCTCTGCAGGGATAGGTGACATGCTCCTCAGCCAGGGGTGATATGCTCCGCAGGGATAGGTGACATGCTCCACAGCCAGGGGTGATATGTTCCGCAGGGATAGGTGGCATGCTTCACAGCCAGGGGTAATATGCTCCGGAAGGATAGGTGACATGCTCCTCAGTCAGGGGTGATATGCTCCGCAGCGATAGGTGACATGCTCCTCAGCCAGGGGTGATATGCTCTGCAGGGATAGGTGACATGCTCCTCAGCCAGGGGTGATATGCTCCGCAGGGATAGGTGACATGCTCCACAGCCTGGGGTGATATGTTCTGCAGGGATAGGTGGCATGCTTCACAGCCAGGGGTAATATGCTCCGGAGGGATAGGTGACATGCTCCACAGCCTGGGGTGATATGTTCTGCAGGGATAGGTGGCATGCTTCACAGCCAGGGGTAATATGCTCCGCAGCGATAGGTGACATGCTCCAGGGGTGATATGCTCTGCAGGGATAGGTGACATGCTCCTCAGCCAGGGGTGATATGCTCTGCAGGGATAGGTGACATGCTCCTCAGCCAGGGGTGATATGCTCCGCAGGGATAGGTGACATGCTCCTCAGCCAGGGGTGATATGCTCTGCAGGGATAGGTGACATGCTCCTCAGCCAGGGGTGATATGCTCCGCAGGGATAGGTGACATGCTCCACAGCCTGGGGTGATATGTTCTGCAGGGATAGGTGACATGCTCCTCAGCCAGGGGTGATATGTTCCGCAGGGATAGGTGACATGCTCCACAGCCAGGGGTGATATGTTCCGCAGGGATAGGTGACATGCTCCACAGCCAGGGGTGATATGTTCCGCAGGGATAGGTGGCATGCTCCTCTGCCAATGGTGATATGCTCCGCAGGGATAGGTGACATGCTCCACAGCCAGGGGTGATGTGCTTTAAGTGTTGGGGTGATGTACTCTCTAATGAGGGCTGAGATGCTCCACAGCCAGGGGTGACATGCTCTATAGGTATGGGTGACATGCTCCACAGCCAGGGTGCTCTTTAAGGAGGGCTGGCATGTCCCCCCGCCAGGTGTGATGTGTTCTGTCAGTAGGGCTAACAAGCTCCACAGCCAGGAGTGATGTGCTCTATGGGTTGGTGTGGTGTGCTGTGTGTGTAGGGTTCTGCAAAATAAACATCCACGAATTCCAGTCTTTTATGTACTCCCAAAGGTACACAAGGATGAAACATGCCCACCAGGAATACCAAAAGTGTCGGGTTGTGAATCGTTGATGGAACCCATTTCAAAATGTGTCGACTATTTTCTAAAACCTTTTTTGGTCGAAGTCAAATCATTCATCCAGGACACCACGGATTTCATCAATAAACTTGAATCAATGATTTTTGAAGATAATAAAATCTTTCTAGTGACTCTGGATGTGGTATCTTTGTATGCCCAGATACCTCAGGATGAAGGACTGGCGGTATTAAGTTCTTTTTGGAAAGCAGAATGAAACCGGTCAAGATACCAACAGAATTCATAATGGAATTGGCTAGATTTGCCTTGAAAAATAATTATTTCAATTTCAACGATGAATTTTACTTCCAGATAAAGGGAGTAGCGATAGGTTGTCCATTCGCTCCAGAGCAAGCAGTACTGTTAATGTCTAGATATGAAGACAAATTAGTCCATAATGATAATCCATTCAAAAAACAGATTGGAAGCTGGGTTCGTTACATTGACGACATTTTTATGGTGTGGAAAGGCGATGAACAAGAGCTTCACTCCTTCCATGACTGGTTAAACAACAGGACAGCTGATATAAAATTCAGCATGAACTATTCGAACCACAAAATGCCATTTTTGGACGTAGAAGTTTATTCAAGTGAAGGCAGGTTGGTGACAACCTTGTTTAAGAAAAAACAGACAGAAATAAAGCTCTCCACTTTACAAGCAACCATCCACGAAGCTTAAAAGAGAATCTGCCTTATGGGCAATTTCTGCGGATAAGGCGGAATTGTTCTTTTAAAGATGAATATTTCTCCCATGCGAACAACTTAAAGGATAAATTGACCAATAGAGGCTACCCCAAAAACTCCTGAAGAAAGCTATGAAGAGAGCTTGGTGGACTCCACGGGAAACACTTTTGGAGAAAAACGAGAAAACACCCATGGAAAGGATTGTATGTGTGTCCACATTTTGTCCGAGGTCAAATTGGTTGAAAAAGATTATTCATCAAAATTGGCATTTGGTAAAAAACCTAGAAAGAACATTGTCGGTAGCACCACTTTTCGCTTTCAAGAAAGACAGAAGTATTGCCAACCAGATAGTACGAGCATCTTTACCAAAACAGACAATGGGGTCCCTCCGTGACTACGTTGGCCTTCCCCCAGTTAAAGGACATCATAAATGTGGCACCTGTTTAAGTTGTGACTCGACCATGGAGGGCGAATTGTTCACTCATAATGGAATCTTCTGGAAACATGAGACTTTTTCGAATTGTAAGTCCAAAAATGTGGTCTATGGGATTCTCTGTTCGTGTATGAAATTATACATAGGTAAGACAAATCAAGAAGTGCGCTCAAGGATTACACAACATAAATCCAGAATCCGGAAGAATGTCCAAACAGCACCTTTGGTAAACCATTGGAAAGCACATACGCATACAGAGCAAGATCTAAGATGGACTGTCATCTCTAGGGTGTTACAAAATCCTAGGGGTGGGGATCTTGATGCCAAACTAACTAAACATGAAGCAATGTTGATCATAAAATTCAATACTGCTGTAGAGGGGCTGAACGAACTTTCGGAAATATATAAACTTTAATCAAAATATTTTCATGGAGACCAAACCCAATCCCCTGTTCTTATTCTATCACACTCGATTGTTGGATGCACTGTGGTATGCAATCCATTTAGAGGACTTCATTGGATTTGAAGGCTTACTGGGTGATTACATAGAGCTTAAATAGATATGAGTGACACAAATGAAAAGGATTAGCCACTGGAGCGACTACAACTCCCAGAAGACTTTGTTTCGATTTGTAACGGCTTCACAGTAAAATGGTAGTTTTCAATTTTTCCTCCATCCAGAGTGGTTTCACCATCACGAGTTAAGGAAACAACTGTTGCGGTCCACACAATACGGGCCCACATTGCTATATTGTGGGTACAACAAAATCAATTATCCCTCCCCCCTTTTTTTCCAAAACTGTGAATTTGTATTTTCTCTTTTTGAGGTTCCGAAAATGTGACTAGTGTGCTTTTGCATAAAACAATATTGAATAGTATTAGACGTTCATACATTTTAAACAAAAATCGAGGTTCAATCTGGCAAAAACACCGGGAGTTAAGATAACGAGGTTTTAGGAACTACAAATCCCACAAATCCCTGGGGTAGGACGTCATCACCCTTGCGCGTTAAGTAAAAATCGCTTCCGGAATCCGGCAAACGACCTGCTGTGAACACGGAGAACAACTGAGCTGCATGCTAAACACGAGTAAAGGTAAGACGAACTACAGGCACACAGGATCGGTACATACCGGCACATCGTTTTTGAAACTAAGATTAACTTCATAACAACCCGCAACTGAGTTAGTGTTTCAATCTTTCTTTTAGAGAAACGAAGGAATCGTTCGTTTGCAGTCCACCGCCAACTCGTTGAAATCAAACATATGATTTATACCAACCAAGGTAATGCATTACCCTGGCCCCAAGTAATTTTGAGATATAAGCCATGAATACAACAATATGGCCAATGTATTCCTCATTTGTTCATTCCACAGATATGTAGCAGCCATTGAACATTACGTGTGGCCCCAATACACCCCAGTCAGCAAAAAGTAAGAATACTCATCCTTTTGACTGATATTGCAATGCTCCGTCCATTCAAATAACAAGACTAAGACTGTATGTATGTTATTCCAGAGTGAACAGTTTGGAGAAAGTTGAAATGGTCTAATACCAGCTGAATATTTATAGTGATTATGGTAAGAAGGGTTGCACCATGGAGGTATTTAGAGCTAAGGGTCATTTTTTGGTCAATAATTAAGACAAAGATATTTTTTTGTCTTTTTCAGCTATTCTGGTCCTGATGAGAACCCCCGAACTGGCAGGGGTTCGAAACGCGTAGACCGATAATTTAAGGCCAATCATAGATAGAATCACAATTCATTTTTTGATTTATTCAGTTAGTTCGACTGATGGCCTTTTTGTTTAATGTCTTTTCTTAAAAATGTCTGCGTCAACATTGAAAAATAATACGCGGTTTTGTATGTTTGTTTGAATGGGAAAAAGGGTATGTGTGAGGTAGAGTGAATGGGGTGTAAGAAGTGGTATATGTGATGTTGATTTGTACATATATGTAAATGTTTTTGTATATTGAATTTTTGCTTTGTAAATGCTTCTTCATAAATTGTAGAATTTTTGTACTATGTTGGTGGTGAAATTTTTGATAAAAAGAGAAAAGAAAAAGCACATCACCCTCCGCCTGGGGTGATGTGCTCCCAAGTTAGCTTATGTGATCCCCAGTCTTTAGGGTGCACCTGGTGGCTCCCATCCGGGAACTATGAGGCTGGTTGTTCCAAGTCTGCCCCACAGAATTAGAGGTCTCTAATGGGAGAAGGGGTGCCTGAGTGTCCACCTTTCTATCTTAGATGAGGGGGACTTCACAAAACTCCACCTAGCCTGCCCTCTACTAATGGTGCAGAAGATGCCCGCAAGGACGCCCTCTGCTAATGGTGCAAAAGATGCCCGCAAGGAGGCCCTCTACTAATGGTGCAGAAGATGCCCGCAAGGACGCCTTCTACTAATGGTTCAGAAGATGCCCGCAAGGAGGCCCTCTACTAATGGTTCAGAAGATGCCCGCAAGGACGCCCTCTGCTAATGGTGCAGAAGATGCCCGCACGGACGCCCTCTACTAATAGTGCAGAAGATGCCCGCAAGAACGCCCTCTACTAATGGTGCAGAAGATGCCCACGAGGCCGCCCTCTGCTAATGGTGCAGAAGAAGCCCGCAAGGACGCCCTCTGCTAATGGTGCAGAAGATGCCCGCACGGACGCCCTCTAATAATAGTGCAGAAGATGCCCGCAAGGATGCCCTCAACTAATGGTGCAGAAGATGCCCGCAAGGACGCCCTCTGCTAATGGTGCAGAAGATGCCCGCAAGGACCCCCTCTGCTAATGGTGCAGAAGATGCCCGCACGGACGCCCTCTACTAATAGTGCAGAAGATGCCCGCAAGGACGCCCTCTGCTAATGGTGCAGAAGATGCCCGCAAGGACGCCCTCTGCTAATGGTGCAGAAGATGCCCGCACGGACGCCCTCTACTAATAGTGCAGAAGATGCCCGCAAGAACGCCCTCTACTAATGGTGCAGAAGATGCCCGCAAGGACGCCCTCTGCTAATGGTGCAGAAGATGCCCGCACGGACGCCCTCTACTAATAGTGCAGAAGATGCTCGCAAGAATGCCCTCTACTAATGGTGCAGAAGACGCCCACGAGGCCGCCCTCTGCTAATGGTGCAGAAGATGCCCGCAAGGACGCCCTCTGCTAATGGTGCAGAAGATGCCCGCACGGACGCCCTCTACTAATAGTGCAGAAGATGCCCGCAAGAACGCCCTCTAGTAATTGTGCAGAAGATGCCCACAAGGCCGCCCTCTGCTAATTGTGCAGAAGATGCCCGCAAAGATACCCTCTGCTAATGGTGCAGAAGATGCCCGCAAGGACGCCCTCTGCTAATGGTGCAGAAGATGCCCACGAGGCCGCCCTCTGCTAATGGTGCAGAAGATGCCCACAAGGACGCCCTCTGCTAATGGTGCAGAAGATGCCCACAAGGCCGCCCTCTGCTAATGGTGCAGAAGATGCCCGCAAGGACGCCCTCTGCTAATGGTGCAGAAGATGCCCACAAGGCCGCCCTCTGCTAATGGTGCAGAAGATGCCCTCAAGGACGCCCTCTGCTAATGGTGCAGAAGATGCCCACAAGGCCGCCCTCTGCTAATGGTGCAGAAGATGCCCGCAAGGAGGCCCTCTACTAATGGTGCAGAAGATGCCCACGAGGACGCCCTGCCTAAAGGAGGCCCCCCACACAAGGAGGTGTCTTGTGTCCGGCTTGAAGCTGGATTTAACACCTTTCTCCAGTCAAAGCCAGTTAATTCAGCCCAGTCCAGGTCAAGAGCCTGTAAATCTCTTGAATGGCAGTGAACACTTTGAAAGATGTTGTTGATCTGATCCCCTAAGAACATAATAATGGTGCATGTACCTTTCAGCCAGTAACTAGGAGAGCTACAGCAATCTGACCTGTGTGCAACTGCAGTGCTCCCTCGATGCTGGTACTGTGAATGTATGTATATATTATATTTACAGGGCCACCTTGTAGTGCTAAATGTTTCGGCAGTCTTGATATTCTGTTACAGGACTTCTGGTGTGTGAGCAATTGTTGACCATTTGTTGACCCTTCTTTAAAATGGCTAGGTTTCAACTTTCTTTTGAACTAGGACACATTTTGGTTGGGTTGTTAGGTCTGGGAGTAATGAGTGTCAGAGGAGAGAGCCTAGCACTCTGAATTTTAGCCTCCATATGTCTTTCTGGCAAAATTGAGTTAACGATTTAAGTTCACTTTGCTTGATCTAAACTTGTAACTAGGATTAAGTCAACTTTTACAAGTAGTTTGGGGCCGTCCAGGAGCTTTGAAAGTCATGCAGATTACTTTGAAAGTAATTCTCCAGCACACTGGTAGGTGGATAAGAATTCTTTGAGAACTGTGGAGTCTTGCCACTTGATTTTTCAATTTTCTAAAGTTGATATCATTCTTAGGTACTTGTGTAAATTATGTGACAGGAATCCAGCCAAGACTGGGATAATGTCCTGTGAGTTCAAAAGGGGGACGGACCCTTCTGACCATCCTCGGTTGGAGATGGATGTTTTTGACAACTACTGTCATATGGGGTACCAAGGAGAGTTCTTTTTCAAATCTTACTCTCAGATTTCTACTGATTGTTTTTGGAATGGGGCAGCTCATAGATCAGATGTCCACTCCACTGGCCACATTTTCCAATCATTCAAGAAGGACCGATTGTATCGTGGGTCGCAGATTGATTGAATAGAATCATGATTTCCATTTTGCTGGTGCTGAGGGTGCAATGTAGGTTTTGCCACTTAGCTCTTGTATTAAATAGAACAAAAGGTCAGCCAACTGACCCATGGTGTCACTCAGATTCCCATGGGATGAAGGGAGCAGGTCCAGTCTTTTTTCTCAGAGAGCAAGGCAGGCCTCGAGCAGCAGGGCAGTCCTCTGCAGAACAAGGCTGGCCTTTGGCAGCAGGGCAGCCCCCTGGGGAACAAGGCAGTCCCAGCAGTGGGGCAGGGAATCACTCCGCCCCTCCCATCCTGGCAGCATGGCGCTCTCCCCGCTTCACCCAGTCCATACTGTTCATTGTCTGGGCCGAATACGCATTCCTGATGGAGGAGCAATTAACAGGCCAAGGCTGCTGAAAACTCTTAGAAGGCCTTAGAAACTTTTGGGCAGGAAAATTCCAAATTTCTAAAAGTGTCATTTTAAAAATAGTACTCTAAAATCCAACTTTACCATTGAAGAGGTTTTAAATTACAATTCATTTGAGTCAAAACGTAATTTCTACCTGCTCCCAATCAAACATTAACACTTAATAAATGCAATTGGTAACCCAATGTTATCCTATAGGAGATGTTGGCCTTACAGGAGTGAAAAACAAATTTAAGAGTCTTTCCCTACCAGGACATGTAAAACATAAAAATACTAGGGATGGCCAGAATGTATCGTTCCGCCCATGAAATTGGCGGAATTTTGGTCACTCTGTGATACTCTTTAATGCGTAGGTCTGGGCTAATTTTGCCAAACACTGCGTGGCAGAATTTTTCTCCCGTGAGGCTCCAGAAAATGCAAGCTGCCGAGCAAGATTTGGCATCCCCATGTGCAGTTTTCTAATGCAGGAGGTCGTGGGTGGTCACGAGTGGTCATTGCCAGAGGGTTGCCTCTAATGTAATGCCACTTGAGAAGGTTTTTTACTGGAGTCGCAGCAAAATCAACTCGAATGGCTGCGCGCTCTAGTGCAACGCACAGTGCCGTTTGTGCTGATTTTTCAGTGCTTCTGGCGCTGCAGGCGCTAAATTGCAGCACTAACTGCATATTTTCCGCCTGTTGGTGAAACTCCGCACAATTTCGCTGAGTTTTTATGTAATTCTGCAGAATTAGTTCCGCCCACCCCTAAAAAACACATGTTCTACTTTTTAAATAAAATGCATCCTGTCCTATGGGCTACTAAGGGCCTATTTTAGGGGTGACTTATACGTGTTAAAAAGGACGGTTTAGGTCTGGCAAAATGTTTAGTTTGTGAGGTCGAATTGGTAGTTTAAAACTGCATCACAGGCTGCAATCGCAGGCCTGAGATGTTTCAAAAGGCTCTTTTTAGCGGGTGGCATTATGAGTGCTGCTGAACACTAGTAGCATTCAATTTACAGTCCCTGGGTTCCAGTGGTATCATATACAAAGGACTTACATGTAAATAAAATGTACCAATCAGATAAATAAAATATTTTAGGGGTAGAGCACAAGCACTTTAGCATTAGTCAGCAGTGGTAAAGTGCACAGAGTCCTAAAAGCGAACAAAAACAGGTTCTGAAAACAGGAAAGGTGGAGGCAAAATGGTTTGGGGGTGACCCTGCAGCTACGGTCAAGTCCAACAGCGCAGCTTTCAAATTTATTAATTAGCTGAGCTACATACATTGGGTGAAGGGTAAAACAGAACCAAATCTACTAAGATTGGCCTGCTGCTGTTGCCATCCGCACGCTTGTGCACAAACACGCTGCTCAGTCTCGCACAATGGGGCAGAGGCAATTGTGCCACACTCTCAACCATGGTAGATAAGCTACACTCAGGGAGGGTTGGCATGCTCGCTGGTCAGGGATGATATGCTCTGTGAGGGTGTGGCATACTCCTGAGCCATGACAGATGTTCTCCTCTGTCAGCATGCACGTGCTCCCTGGGAAGGGCTGACGTGCTCTGAGGGCGGGGCTTGCACGCGGTCCAGCCAATGCTATGGTGCTCTGTGGGCTGGGATAAGACATTCTTCATGCTTGAGCTCACATGCTCCTCACCTATGTTTACATATTCTGTAGGCCGAGGCTGGCATGACCATGTGTGACATGTTACTCCACAAAGGCTGACTCTCCCACACCCCAGCCATGGTTGTTGTTCTCACAAGTTAAGGCTGACGTATGCCAGGGCTGCCACACTCCCAAGACCAGGCCTGGGTGGTTGGGCTCCTCGTGTTGTTCTCCTTGACCACAGCTGATATGTTCCCAGCACCAGGCTGATGCGCCTCAATGGAATGGTTCACTTGTTTCCCCACCAGGGCTGACGTGCTTCCCCTCTACGGATGATGTGCTTTCCCACAGGGCTTGTAAAGCTATCCATGATGCTCTTTGGCCAAGGTTCACATTCTTCTTGGAAGGGTTCATAAGCGCATCCCTCATGGCTTATGTGCACCCGAGACAAGACTAATGGCTTCTTCACCAGATTTGTCTTTCTCCCATCTAGGTCTGCCATGTTACCAAGAAGGGGCTTGCATGCTTACAAACTGGGGTGACGTGACTTTCCTCAGAGCTTAGGTGCTTCGCTCCAAGTGTTGGAGTGCTTTTCAGCAGAGCTGACTTGATTCCCCACAAGGGCTGAAGTTTTTTTTCCTCCAACATTATCATTTGTGCTCTACACCACAGGTGACATGTTCTTCAGACCAGGGCTCACGTGATCTCCTGCCAAGACTGACGTGCTCCTCAGGGTTAGGCTGAGATGTTTGTCAGCAGGGTTGGATTGGGATTAAAAATCGGCCCGGGCACGCTAAAAAAGTGGCCCACATTTGCATATTGCCTTTACGCAAAACACTGCTTCGGCGAAATTTTATTAAAAAAGGGGGGGGGGTTAAAAAAAATGCACGGATTAGTTTACACTGGTGAAACACCTGAAAACAAGTGAGGCCACTTCTGCTCAGGCCCTCTGCCCCCGCTCAATCTGCATATATTAATGGGCCGGCTCAGGGAGAGAACGGGAGTGCCACCTCTGCCCATTGATAAAAGGGAGGTAATGGACGCCCATCTACCTCCAGAAAGGCCACTCAGGCACCTACTGGGCCGCTGGCAGCATCCGAACGACGCAGAAACTGCCCAAATCGGCCCCAGGCTGCTCAGAAAAGCAGCCCACAGCTAGAATTCGGACACCGGCCCCTCAGACATTGCCCGAGTGCCCGCTGTACAATCCAACACTGTTTGTCAGCCATGTTCTTATGCTCCTCACGTCAGAGCTGGTAGTATCTAAGGCCAGGGTTAACCTCCTTCCCACTAGGGCTTATATGACCTGCCTCTGAGTCCATGGTTGTCAATTTCCCTGGCCCGGGTTGGCACTCTTCTTGGGCCAAGGCTGCTATATCTGTACAGCAGCAAAGCCTTCAGCACCCACCAAGCAGGTAACAGACTCACCTCAGTCACACTGCCTTTTGGGTACAACTTGCCTCCTTAATGCCCAGGACCAGTTAGTCCACCCCAGGTGGGAGCCCGGGTGAGCCCTCACAAGCCACAGCAGTTGTTGTTATCCTGTGGTCCAGGGACCCCCGGGAATCCACAAAGCCTACTGAGGGGGTTTGTGGCTTTTCAGAAAATGAAATAATATTAACAGATAAATAAAGTGTATGTAAATGAAGAAGCAAAATGTACAACTTGAAATTTAAAAATGTTCTGGAAATGTGAAGGAATTGGAAATTGGAGGCTGTAACTTAGGTAGGTCTCCTCAGATTGGTTCGAGGGAGCAGTGATGTGCCTCAAACAGAATATAGTGTGGACGATGAGTGGCCTCAATTGAATTTAGAAAAGCTCAAAAATTCCTATTAAAATTAAAATGTTGATTTTTTTTATATATATATATTTGTTTGTGAATTAAATAAAAGATTTCATCATTTGTGTATTTTTTTGAGGAATTTTTGCTTCTGTATATTTTGTGTACTGTTTTGCGGTTCAAATCGTCGAAAATGCGCAGTTGGGGTCCCTGGCTTCCAGTAATAAATCAGTGGGGATCCCGGATTCCAATAAGGATTAAGTGGGGGTCCAAAGAAATCAAAAGGTTGAAAACTACTGAGCTACATCGGCCCTTTGAGACACTCGCCCAGTATAGGGCACTACACTCGCCTGCTCTGCTTTATGCCTGTTAGTTGCACAGAGGCCCCGCCAAGTGCCTGCTGGCTGATACTGTCTCTACCTCCACCCCCTGCCAAGTGCCTGCTGTCTGGTACCGTATCTACCGTGCACCCACTGCCAGGTGCCTGCTGTCTGGTTCCGTCTCTGCCATGGACCCCCTGCCAGGTGCCTGCTGTTTGGTTCCGTCTCTGCCATGGACCCCCTGCCAGGTGCCTGCTGTCTGGCACTGTCTCTACCTGCATCCCCTGCCAAGTGCCTGCTGTCTGGTACCATCTCTGCCGTTGAACCCCATGATGCCAGATGCCTGCTGCCTGGTACTGTCTCTGCCTGCACCCCCTGCCAGGTGCCTGCTGTCTGGTACTGTCTCTACCTGCACCCCCTGCCAAGTGCCCGCTGTCTGGCTCTGTCTCTGCCGTGCACGCCCTGCCAAGTACCTGTTGTCTGATACTGTCTCTGCCGTGAATCCCCTGCCAAGTGCCTTCTGTCTGGTGCTGTATCTGCCTGCACCCCCTGACAAGAGCCTGATGTCTGGTGCTCTCTCTGCAATGCTCCCTCTGCTAAGTGCCTGCTGTCTGGTACTGTCTCTGCCTGCACCCCCTGAGAAGGGCCTGCTGTCTGATAATGTCTCTGCCTGCACCTCCTGACAAGTGCCTGCTGTCTGGTACTGTCTCTGCCTGCATACCCTGTCAAGTGACTGCTGGCTGGTGCTGTCTCTGCTGCATGTCCTGCCAAGTGCCTGCTGCCTGGTACTGTCTCTGCCTGCAACCCCTGCCATGTTCCTGCTGTCTGATACTGTCTCTGCCGTGAACCCCCTGCCAAGTGCCCGCTGTCTGGGGCTGTATCTGCCTGCACTCCCTCACAAGAGCCTGCTGTCTGGTGCTGTCTCTGCTGTGCACCCTCTGCTAAGTGCCTGCTGTCTGGTACTGTCTCTGCCTGCACCCCCTGAGAAGTACCTGCTGTCTGGTAATGTCTCTGCCTGCACCCCCTGATAAGTGCCTGCTGTCTGGTGTTGTCTATTCCTGCACCCCCTGACAAGTGACTGCTGTCTGGTGCTGTCTCTGCCTGCACTCCCTGATAAGTACCTGCTGTCTGGTGTTGCCTCTGCCTGCACCCACACAACTCACCCCCTAACAAGTACCTGCTGTCTGGTACTGTCTCTGCCTGCATACCCTGTCAAGTGCCTGCTGTCCGGTACGGTCTCTACCTGCACCCCCTGATAAGTGCCTGCTGTCTGGTGCTGTCTCTGCCTACACCTCCCATGGCAAGTGCCTGCTGTCTAGTGCCGTCTCTGCCTGCACCCCCTGACAAGAGCCTGCTGGCTGGTACTGTCTCTGCCTGCACTCCGGGATAAGTGCCTGTTATCTGGTGCTGTCTCTGCCTGCACCCTCTGATAAGTGCCTGCTGTCTGGTGCTGTCTCTGCCTGCGCCCCTTGATAAGTGCCTGCTGTCTGGTGCTGTCTCTGCCTGCACCCCGTGATAAGTGCCTGCTGTCTGGTGCTGTCTCTGCCTGCACCCTCTAATAAGTGCCTGCTGTCTGGTGCTGTCTCTGCCTGCACCCTCTGATAAGTGCCTGCTGTCTGGTGCTGTCTCTGCCTGCACCCCCTGATAAGTGCCTGCTGTCTGGTGCTGTCTCTGCCTGCACCCCCTGATAAGTGCCTGCTGTCTGGCGCTGTCTCTGCCTGCACCCCGTGATAAGTGCCTGCTGTCTGGTGCTGTCTCTGCCTGCACCCTCTGATAAGTGCCTGATGTCTGGTGCTGTCTCTGCCTGCACCCTCTGATAAGTGCCTGCTGTCTGGTGCTGTCTCTGCCTGCATCCCCTGCCAAGTGCCTGCTGTCTGGTGCTGTCTCTGCCTGCACCCAATGATAAGTGCCTGCTGTCTGGTGCTGTCTCTGCCTGCACAACCTGATAAGTGCCTGCTGTCTGGTGCTGTCTCTGCCTGCATACCCTGTCAAGTGACTGCTGTCTGGTGCTGTCTCTGCCTGCACCCTCTGATAAGTGCCTGCTGTCTGGTGCTGTCTCTGCCTGCACCCCCTGAGAAGTGCCTGCTGTCTGGTGCTGTCTCTGCCTGCACCCCCTGATAAGTGCCTGCTGTCTGGTGCTGTCTCTGCCTGCATACCCTGTCAAGTGACTGCTGTCTGGTGCTGTCTCTGCCTGCACCCTCTGATAAGTGCCTGATGTCTGGTGCTGTCTCTGCCTGCACCCTCTGATAAGTGCCTGCTGTCTGGTGCTGTCTCTGCCTGCATCCCCTGCCAAGTGCCTGCTGTCTGGTGCTGTCTCTGCCTGCACCCCCTGAGAAGTGCCTGCTGTCTAGTGCTGTCTCTGCCTGCACCCCGATAAGTGCCTGCTGTCTGGTGCTGTCTCTGCCTGCATACCCTGTCAAGTGACTGCTGTCTGGTGCTGTCTCTGCCTGCACCCTCTGATAAGTGCCTGCTGTCTAGTGCTGTCTCTGCCTGCACCCCCTGAGAAGTGCCTGCTGTCTGGTGCTGTCTCTGCCTGCACCCCCTGATACGTGCCTGCTGTCTGGTGCTGTCTCTGCCTGCATACCCTGTCAAGTGACTGCTGTCTGGTGCTGTCTCTGCCTGCACCCTCTGATAAGTGCCTGATGTCTGGTGCTGTCTCTGCCTGCACCCTCTGATAAGTGCCTGCTGTCTGGTGCTGTCTCTGCCTGCATCCCCTGCCAAGTGCCTGCTGTCTGGTGCTGTCTCTGCCTGCACCCCCTGAGAAGTGCCTGCTGTCTGGTGCTGTCTCTGCCTGCACCCCCTGATACGTGCCTGCTGTCTGGTGCTGTCTCTGCCTGCACCCCCAGATAAGTGCATGCTGTCTGGTGCTGTCTCTGCCTGCACCCACACAAGTCAGAGGACAGTAGAGTTATTTTAAACCTTAAATCCTCTGTAATCCTTTTCAAGGGAAGTTTTGGCCCCAGGACAGCGTAGATGTACCCGTGAGTGCTTCGCTTAAAATAATGGTGTTTAATTTAGGATTTCACGCAGCTGGCCAAGAAAAAACATTTCCCCGGAGGCCGGCAGAAGCGCCGTGAATTGTGAAGTTGTCGAGCTCTAGAAACGAGTGACGGAGAAAAGCGTTGTGGACAGGACATATTTCAAGGGGTTGATGCCATCTACACCTCGTGCGCTTCTCCACAAAATTAGGCCCAGATTCGCTAACGTTCTGCTCCGGGTTTGCGTTACTTTTGTAATGTAAACCGGAAGCTATGGGCCTGATTCACAGAACTAACTTACGTCAAAAACGTAAAGTTAGTACTTTTTGGTATTCACAGAATACACTTACTCATTTTGGTATTCACAGAATGTACTTACTCATTTCGGTATTCACAGAAGTTAGTAGTCCTAACTTTAGGACTCCTAAATGCCTTCTGTGAATACCGAAAGTCTTAAAGTTAGGATTTTTCTCAGTTTAGGAGTAGTAAAGTTAGGACTCCTAACTTTAGGACTCCTAAATGCCTTCTGTGAATAAAACTTTAAGACTTTCGGTATTCACAGAAGGCATTTAGGAGTCCTAAAGTTTGGACTACTAACTTCTGTGAATACCGAAATGAGTAAGTTCATTCTGTGAATACCAAAATGAGTAAGTGTATTCTGTGAATACCAAAAGTACTAACTTTACGTTTTTGACGTAAGTTAGTTCTGTGAATCAGGCCCATAGTGTTGTGCTGGGGTTTACTATTCAACACGAATCAGAAATGTCCATTGCGTTGAATAGTTTCCTAATCAAACCCGAAGTTGAGCTATGCACTGCTTTGCATCACTTGACACAGAAAACAACGGTTCATTATGGTAGAGCTGTACATGATTCAAAATTCAAATCATAACATTATGTAATTCACTATAATAATTCTGAATCACTGAGAACCGCTCAATAAGTAAAACTGCACACTTTGCGAAAGAGTAGACAGTGATACATAGAACAAAAAATTCAGGGGCTTCTTTATAAGCCCTTTCCGCCGCCTTTGCGTCACTTTTTGTGACGCTGCGGCGGCGTAAGAAATGCGCCACGTTGCGCCATATTTACAAACTGACGCATCTAGGCAGATGTGTCACTTTGTAAAGCCCTGCGCTTCATTATACCTGCGCCAGGTATAATGTATGCAGGGTGGGCGTTCCCCTGCAGAAAAGGCTCGTAGAAGTGTTGCAGTGAAATCTAAGAGAGTTCACTGAAACACTTCTAGGACGCCACTGTGTCAAATCCTTACGCTGCCTCACAGCAGGCGTAAGACTGACGCAGGCACATTTAACATGGGGCTTGCCCTATTTGAAATGACACATTGCTGGAGTTGCATCTGTTTTCAGACACACCCCAGCAATGCGCCACTTTTGCCCCTACAGATACGTTAGGAATACTGACGTATCTGTAAATCCTTGCGACATGGAGCGCCATAAACTAATTACGGCGCATCCATGGTCCAGTAAGTACAGCACATCCATGGTGTCGCAAGGAGGGTGCACTGAAAGTGTTGCACCGCTGTTTTCACGCAGCGATGCGACACTTTTCATAAATGAGACCCTCAGTGTTTATAAAAGCAACAAGGCACTGGAGCAGCAACACTTTGTCATAAGTGGTGCTGTCAATACAACATTCAAAATGTCACCAGGCGATTAAATCCGAGACTAGCTCCTAATGCAGTTGCATAACAAGGGGGGCCCCCCCGCTCTTACCTGTGGCTGTTGCGGGGCAGCAAACGTAGGCAGCAACAACCCCCCCCGCTCTTACCTGCGGCCATCACTGGGCGGCAAACGCAGGGACCGCACGGGCGGCAAAAGGTCTAGCTATGCCACTGTCCAATTGTCATGTTTGTCAATACTGTTTTGGCCCTGGACAATTACTGAGTCTTCATCAGGACTTTTAGTATTTCAAGCAAACAGCAATTCATGTGTATTGCCGACTTTGCACATCAACATACGGGCTGGTATTTAATAGTTTAAATGGACCGCGTGTAATGCAGATTAAGATTAATTCTTGATACAGACTTCTAGTCGGCTGTGAACCAAAACATAGAGAACCAACAGGTGGGCCCTGTCCTGCCACAGGAAGTAGTGCAGTAACGTTTGGAGATAGGGCGGCTGCTCATAAGGACCGCTCGGGTTGGCGTTAGGTAATTCTGCATGACATGATTACGCTACACGTAATTACGCAAGTTACGCCCACTGTTAGTCCCAAAGAGGAATAGACTACCTATTTATACAGGCTGTATTTGTTGTTCTACTCAGAACCATGTGAGCACTTAAGCGCACAGAGCACTTTAATACAAAACAGTAAATGTTTTATACTTTTGCAAAGTGCTTCTTAGTGATTCAAAATTTTTGTGAATTACATAATTGTTTTGATTTAAAATTTAAATCATTGACAGCCACAGGTCTTTTTTGGAAAGGGCAGCTCATGGTGTGTTCCTGGGTGGTGCATGGCCATTCCCATGCATCCCCCTGTGGGTTGTGCTGCAAATCTCTATCGACATATTCCTAGACAGGGATTTGCACCAAACTCTTACAACTGCTTGAGGCAGGCGTAACGAGGAGAATTTTTTTTATTTCTCATTGTTTTTTCTATGTTGCATGCCTGCTGCATTGTACTGCACACATACGAAGCAGGAAAGTGTTAAAGGATAGTTTTTGGCCTGCAAGGGTCCCCTGTGCGTTGGCGCATGGCACCGTAGCATGTACCAGCACTGGGAGAGAAGAACGCAGACCCATATCTGACAGAGATGGCAGTGACCTTCTCTATTCCTTTCCCAAAAAGCATCACAGTAACTTTAGAAAATACATTTGTTTATACCTCAAAGCGTAAGGGAGGCATTGAAATATACCCAAATATTCTAACTTCCATCCTTAATTGTTTTTACAAAGCGTTTCTTTGGAGCCCTTGCTGTATCCTTAGGAAGGAGGGCGAGTAAAATGGGGGTATGTTAGTAAACATGCTTGTAACACGTCTGCATATTCAAAGCAGATGGTATGCTTCAGCATATAGAACACGGGGGCAGGACGTTGTATCCAAGCTTTCTGCTCTCAACTACAGCTTCGACTTAAAATGGATGGCACGGAGCAGCTCTTTTCCACCACCTGCTCCCAACAGAACATCCTTAGTTTGGTGTCTTGACTGCCTTTTGGGCTCAGTTGCATACATTTTAGCTGTCTGTAGGCAGACCCATTGTTTCCAACACAGCTACATAGAGTGGGCTTCGGGCCAGCCCTCGATCATGATTGGATGGCTGTTTTCTGTCTCAGTACTCTGCTCTTGATTAATTCTCGTGTTTGTCCCGCCCAGGAGCATTGCAGCCTCGCAGTGTTCTGACTGGGTGACTTGCATCCTTCCACTGCTCACTTCAGGGAGCGACTTTTTATTTTGTTTTTATGCACTGGTGTGCGGGTATGCATGTGTGTCCTTGCTCTCCCAGCCTTTTATCTCTTCTTCCCTACCCTGTGCCCACTGCTTACACACTTTCCCCTGCTCGCCAATGCTCCTCGCGGCCGGCCCCACTTCCCGACCTGCTTCTCATCTTGCTCTATGGGGCATATTTACGTTCCCTGGCGCATCCCTGCATATCAGCAGGGATGCGCCAGGGAAAATGCGTCACGCAAGTTTACCCTTGCGCCACGTCCGATGCGCCGCATTTACAATGCGGCGCATTGTGGCGAAAGGATAAGCAGATGCGTGTCACATCTGCCGGCGGAAGGTTGGCGCAGTGCTGAAGTTGTGTCGCAAGCGTGACGCAACTCCAGCACCGTTCCAACCTTCCCTATCCCTAACATGGTGCATCAATCCTTACGCCTGCTTGAAGCAGGCGTAAGGATTTGACGCACCAGCGTCGGAAAAGTGACTGCGTGAAATCTTGTAGATTTCACTATGTCACTTTTCCGAGGCGTTCCTGCGCCGGAACGCCCCCCCCAGCGCCGGTACGCACACATGACACCTGATGCAGGTTTCATGTGGCGCAGGGGTTTACTACGTGACGCATCTCCCTAGATGCGTCACGTTGTAAATATAGCGCAACGCGGCGCATGGTTTGCGTCGCCGCTGCGTCACATGCGTGACGCAACGGCGGCGCAAAAGTGGCGCAAGGGGCTTGTAAATATGCCCCTATGTTTTTAATGTTTTTAAGTAATTTTTGTTGCAAAGCGCCACAAAGTGCTCCTGGTCTCTGGCTTACTTATTTTTGCACTTTGCACATTCATTTTCACTTTCTTTATAATTTTAATAGAACAGTGTATTAAAAATAGCCTCTATGCATCAGCACACGAGCTCACGTGCATCACAACACAACTGCTACGATGCATTTGTGACATCATCAACAATCATTGGCAGAGCCAATAGCTCCGCCTTTTAGAGTCAAGACCTACATGCTTTGCCTGGGCTTTTTTCCTCTTCTTGGCTATTTTGGGAAGAAAGCATAGCATGTATAGGTTAAGTGTTGTAAAACCTTCATTTAGAATTTCTTGTCCTGCTTCTTTTTCTCTCAATAATTATGCACAATCATTGTGAGCAGGTTTTACCTGCTCATCATTTTACTTCAACTTTAACCTCATTTGGCAGATTGGGTTGAGGGTGTCCAGTAGTCCTACGCATGGCCCATGCACTCACATGACTACTCAGTCCACGGAGCAGGGTTAAGCGTGGGTACGGTAATCCTATTACGCCATGTCACTAAAGATGCAGAAATCCAATCATGGAACCACCTAATATGCTCTGGGGGTTGTAGTTCCAGCTCACTCCAGTGGATTGTGAAGGAGAAAGCTTAGGATTAAAACATTGTGAGCTTCGTGACATGACGTCATCTGATCACCTCAGGTCTGGGTTGTGGGCACTAGTGAGTTTCTGGTTACAGACAGACTAGTTTTCTAGTGAGGTGCTCTTGGCCTTGATTTGAATTTTAGGGAGGCAGCACTTAATGGTTGACAACATAAAACATAGTACGGGGGTACATGGTAATTTGTATGTGTGTTTTACCTGGATGTGTTGACAGACCCCACAAACACAGACTTTGAAGAACAGCCTGCTACCAACGCCTGCTCCAAGGTGAGTGACGAGCATCGTCAACAACTCGCTATCTTCAGGCACTTTAAGCCAGGACGCAGTGTATCCTGGAGCAACAGTCCAATCTCAAATGGTCCATTCCTTGGAAAAGTAACCATCACACAACTTTGCGACTTTCTTGGAAAAAATAATCTATTCTCAAAGCAACAAACAGGATTCTGCCCGGGAGGGGCATGGCCTCTGCTCTGAAGTTCATCTGAAGTGAGACAAAGACCTTGACGGTCCAAAGCATGTGTGCCTTCCTTAGAGATGGTTTTCGTCACTCTGAATCCATCGCTGCTATACACATCTCCACCTTTGTAACACAAGAGCACACACACACACTCTCAGCCAACAGCAGTCTTAACAACCATGCCTTGAGACATACACCACAAGTGATCTCATCCAGAAGGAAGTGGTCCACGTGCCCTGCGTGTAATTCCCCACACAAGCTCTGACACTCCCTTGATGCCACTACATTCAGCGCGCAGAGAAGACACCCGAGTGTGGCTCTAAAATGAAATGAAATGTAAGGGTGGGCGGAACTCGCGGAGTTGCACTCCGTGTAATTCCGCGGAGTTACATAAAAACTCTGAGAGATTCTGTTGAGTTCCGCGAATGGGCAGAACTCGACACGTCGTGCTGCTCATGCTGATTTTTATAGCTTGTTCCATGCTGAAAAATCAGCCCAAACGGCACCACGTGGCACGCCAGAGGGTGCTGCAACTCGAGTTGGTTTTGCTGCCACTCGAGTAGCAAGTGGCAACTTGAGCGGCAGCTTTCTCCCCTTGAATTATCGCGACCGCCCATGACCGCCCACGTTCGAAAAATCTCATTGGGTGCCCTCCTACTGCCCGAAAATCACTCTAGTCTAGGGGATGCAAGTTCTCGCTCGTCCTTGCCAACTTTCTGTTGGTGAGCGCGATTTTACCATTGGCGAGCCACGCACACAAAAAAACTCCGCCACACAGCGGTTGATGGAAATCCGCGTTGGTTGGCAAAACTCCACCAACTCTGCTGGCAGAGCAGAATTTATCGCCCACCCCTAATGAAATTAAATTAAATTAAATGAATGATTTACAATTCTCCAGAGTGATAGCAGAGGGACAAAGCAGCTCTTTTTATTAATAAGCTTTCAAGCAGGTGGTGGTGTTCATAGAGTACAGGAAAAAGACACACCTAATGACAAATTACCCCACACTGAGCACAGATGAAAATGAGACTACAGATCACACAGTTTTAGAAAAAGCATCCCTTACCAGCTTGTTTTTCTTAGATTTCATACACACTTGGATTTCCATTTTTGGGTGATTTTAAACCCTCTCCGATTCTCTTTCAGTAACAGAGACTGACAGTCCTCTACAGAAGATCTTGAGAAGGAGGGGCTGGACGTGAGAGATGTTTCTGGTTCTGGTATGTAAATCCTGTGCTGGCTGCTGTGTAAGGTCTGGGTGAAGAAGAGTTCCGGGGAGTGGGTAGTAGAAAGAAAGGAAAGACTTCCCTTACCACAGTGCTTCCGGAGCCCAGGCAGGCCCGGCTCCAGGAATTTTTATTTGGGTGGGCCAAGGGTGCATTTGGGTGGGCCACTGCGGGCTCGATTTGTCGCATATATGTCTAGCCAGGCCTGCTTCAGGGCCCTCCTTTATCTCTTCTTAGTCTTACAAGGCCCAGTAAAACGCACTCTTTTCCAAATCTCTTTCCAAATATTATCACTCTCAAAAAGTGTTTTTTCCATGTAATGTTCCTTTGATGGGAAGAGGAGGTTTCTGAGGTGGGAGTATCAGGCAAGTGACACTACTCGGGCTCCCTCTGTGGGAGCCTTCAGGGAGAATCCCTCTTCATTACTACCTCCACCTGACCCCGGACTCTGCAACGCACTCCCTTACAGGCTTGATTATCCACTACTCCTTTCCATTGCACCTTATCTCACAGCTGACCTTGGGCCCCAGCCCCATATCAGCCACCATCGGGCTCCACTTTCATTTTTCCCGGTAAAAACATTAGTAAAATCACCTTCAAACTTAAAACATTGAATATAGCAGTAAATATAATTAGCACTTTAAAGTATGTTCCACAGTCGCCCTTATGACCCGACTGCTAATTACATAAACAAAAACAGAAAGGCCATGACAGGGCCGGCTTCAGCGCTGATGCGAAGGTCTTTTTTGGCGCCGCACCAATAACCTCTTTCTCCGTAAATACCTTTACTACCACCTTCCAACAGTGCCCCTCATCCCTCCATGGCACCCCCATTGACCTCCTCCTCGGATTCCCTCACTGCCACACGCCACAAGTGCCCCTCATCTCCCCATAGCCCCTCCCCCTCATGACCTCCTCCTCGGATTCCCTCACTGCCACCCTCCACCAGTGCCCCTCATCTCTCTGTAGCCCCTCCCCCTCATGACCTCCTCCTCAGACTCCCTCACTGCCACCCTCCAACAGTGCCCCTCATCGCTCCATAGCCCCTCCCACTACCTCCTCCTCGGATTCCCTCACTGCCACCCTCCAACAGTGCCCCTCATCTTTACGTAGCCCCTCTCTCATATGCATTTCATTTGTTGTATAGCGCTACTCATATCAGTGTAGTGTGTGTCAGTACTTTACACCACGCACACATTATACAGAGACAATGAATCATACAAGTATGTAAATCAGTCTACAGGGAATGTCACATAAGCCAATGAGGATTACAAGGTGTATGAATCACATGTCATCCATACTGGTGGGCAGTATATTTTAAGAGGGTTTGGTCTGGGGAAACACAACCTTAGGATTTAAAGAGTATTCCATGGGGGTCAGCTTTACTGATAAAAATGTATATCTGCCCAAACATACTCATTTTAGCAACATTAGAATAATGAAAGACTGGGGAAGTTCTAACTATATCACAAAACAAAAAAAGCGAAGTTTTAACTATACCATTCATGTTTGTATGCAGCTCTTTGATGACAGTTCATTGGTCACTGTCCTATGTTAGGACTGTAACTTCTGAACTGCAAGTAACACAAGGATCTCTGTGACAAAGGCAGTAACCCACTGAGCTTCCACATAAAATACAGTTCATCTGCATTTAAAAACTACTAACAGACAAATGATTACTCTCCAGCAGGATCATTTATCACCAGCGTTATCTGGGCATTTTGTATTGTCTTATTGTTGTCCTGCATCGGCCATGATAATGATAAAAACTGTTTCAATAAAGCACACACGAAGTATGTGTCCTGCTGGGCCTGTGCAGATTTTAAAAAGAAAAACAATTAGTAACACATTCTCTTACCTACTCCATTAGTCAAACTTTGTGTCACAGCCTGATGTGATAAGCAGCTGCAGGGGTCAGGAAAGTTCAATAGGAATAAACAAACTTCTTTTCTCCTGGCTGCATAGAAAATGAAATATCCACGCAGCAGAACAGTAGGCAAAGGTTACCCTTGTCAAAGAAAGGATGTGTCACCTTTCGCCATGTGGAGATGAAGGGGTGAAAAAATAAATAAAGCCTCGTTAACATGTAAATGGTCTTTTAAAGACCTGTGAAGTACTCGGGTGCGGCTGGGCTGCGATAATCTCTAAAACTGTCTGTGTGTGTGTGCGCCCGGGAACCTGTCTCGGCCCCGGCTGACACACACGCGGGGAGGGGGGGTTGAAGCACTTTGAGCCCAATGGCGTTGCGCGCCTGCCTTCAAGCCCTCACTGCGAGGGCCAAGGCTCCTGTTTGGGTGGGCCAGGCTCATGTTTGGGTGGGCCTGGCCCACCCGGCCCACCCGCTAGAACCGGGCCTGAGCCCAGGACCGGTTCCTTCATTACTTGGAGGATAGTGGTCACCTTTTGAACGTTCTACGGGAAGTGGCAGGGGAAAGTGCTGGTGAAAGCGGTCTTTAGCATCAGTGGTGCAGCAGGTGCAGTGGCACCAGAGGCCAGAGCTGTGGGGGTGGGGGGCTCTCTGCAGCCTGATTGCAGATGTTTTTCCACTACCCAACAAGGGTCACAGGGACCATTTTTCATTGTTGCATTAATGCCCATGGCACTTTTGCTAGGCCACGTTTAGGCAAGGGGTGCTAGTAATCTTGTTAATAGAGGTGTGAAAAGGGTTTAGTTACGAGAGAGGTTTTCTGGGTGTTCGAAGTAGTAGCCGTGGTGTACTTCACACAGTTGCCTGACTGTCCTTCGCCTCCTCCCAAGCATATTTTGTCTCTTGTGAGTGACACTATGCGCTTCTAACTCACAAGCATTTTTTGCACGAGTGAGTATGTTCCTTGGCGCTTTCACGTGCTGCCCTTAAACCGACTCGTGCTGGGTTCTCGCAAGCGTTGTGTACACCAGTGCATGCCTTGCTTAGCTTTTCCTCGTGTGTAACACAGCATTCACGAAGGAAAGTCCACCAAATTAAACTCGCGTACAAGATACTCGCAAAAGTCCCGATTTTTCACGCAAAAGCCCCACTCGCATAGAATTTAAGGAGTTTCAAATACTACATAGTTTTTGCAAGAAGAATGCAAATTGCATCAGAATAAAACGCGTAACTTGAAACACCCTTCTTTCTTACACAGACAACCTAGTTTATGCAAGCCTTACCCAGGCGGTGGACTGCAGACAGCGTGCTCACAATCTTTCCCACAATATCAAGGCATAGACGGATTCGAAATGTAAAGAATACTGCCAGAGAAGATGTGGTCTAGGCCACACCTTTTATCCTGGATTGAATTATTGTACCGTGCCCCCACTGGCCACCACAAGGGTTAGACGAACCCAACCCGGACATTTCCATATATTCGGGACCAGACAGGGATGGCCGCTGGCGCTTTCCATGTCCTGTGGGAAAGTACTTTTAGGAATGCGTTTTGGAATGTGTTAAGTAGCCTGCCGAGGTGTTTGGAGCATGCGCCTCACCCACTCTGCTGCCTTCCACCTCCGATCAGGAATGACTGGCACGCGTCGCTGGCGGGTGAAGATTACCCAGGCATTGCTGGAGCCGTAATTCACATCCCTCTGTGAGCCAAGTACCTGAGCCCCACTGAAGCGGCCTCCCTCTGACACACAGCCGGCTGCGTGGAGTGCCTTTCCGTCCTTAAATCAGACAAACGACGCGGCAGCTCGCGGTAATGCCTCTCATTCAGGCGAGTATATATTACTGTCAGGCCCGCGCGCCAGACGGAAGGATGTCTGCCACAGGGGAAAGCAAGGGCCAGCTGTATCAAGGGTGTTTGCGTTCGCAAACGGGCCTTTTGCAATGTATGAAACTTTTGGCATTCGCAATATGGGTAATCGCAATTTTTTGCGATTACCTGAATTGCGAATGCAGTTAGGGAATAGCAATTTGTGATTCCCTAAGTGCAATGCATGAAGCAATCGCTAAATGCGAATTTGCATTAAGGAATCGCAAATTACCATCAACTTCAAGTTGGTGGTAATTTGCAAATCCTTAGAAAAATGCACAAAATTGCATTTTTCCAAGTGCCATGTGGCCCTTAAGGCCTGTGTGTGCGCCACATGTGCACACTTACCTTTTTTGGGGGTGCATCAGAGGGGCCTTATGTCCCCCTGGCACCCTTACATTTGCATTCGCAATTTGCGATTACCTATGAAGGAATATGTGGGATTCGCTATTTTTTTTTTTGCGAAACCTACATACATTGCATTTTGCGATTCCAAAATAGCGAATTTTAGAATCGCAAAATGTAATGTTGATACATCTGGCCCCAAGTACCAGAATCACCCTTGAATGACAGACAGCCCAGGCGCGGCTCTTCAGTCCACCAATCAATGCATTCTGGGAGTTGTAGTCTCCATTTGCTTCTGTTGACCCAATTGGACTAACTCACTTGATTACAGGGTTGAAGAAGATTTCTTGTGAATAAATGAAGATATTATACATATGGAGTTGAATTCATGTGGATGAACAGTGACCAGTCGCTGATCAATCACTAGAAAGCTAGGAGCACCTGGTCAAACCAGGACAATATTACCCAGTGGAGTGCAAAGTGGGGGCGTTTCTCCCTTCCAAGAAAACATGTTCTTTCCAGTATTTTGTTACGTGCAGGGTCAGAGGGCGATACCCGCTTGCACCCAATCAACTGTGAGAAAGTGGATACACAGTGTTTGATTTACCAGTGCTTTGTAAAAGGAAAGCCCTGGACCGGATACATACTGTTTGATTTACCTGTGCTTTGTAAATGGAAAGCCCAGGGCTGAATACATAGTGTTTGATTTACCAGTGCTATGTAAAAGGAAAGCCCTGGGCCGGATACATAGTGTTTGACTTACCTGTGCTTTGTAAAAGGAAAGCTAAGGACTGAATAGGTAGCATTTGATTTAACTGTGCTTTGTAAGAGGAAATCCAAAGGCCGGATACATAGTGTTTGATTTACTTGTGCTTTGTAAAAGGAAAACCCTGGACCGGATACATAGTGTTTGATTTACCTGTGCTTTGTAAGAGGAAAACCCTGGGCCGTATACATAGTGCTTGATTTACCTGTACTTTGTAAAAGGAAAGCCCAGGACTAGATACATGGTGTTAGACTTACCTGTGCTTTGTTAAAGGAAAGCCCTGGGCCAGATACACAGTGTTTGATTTACCTGTGCTCTGTAAAAGGAGAGCCCAGGGCTGAATACATAGTGTTTGACTTATATGTGCTTTGTAAAAGGAAGGCCCAGGGCTGAATCCATACTATTTGACTTACCTGTGCTTTGTAAAAGGAAAGCCCTGGGCCGGATACATAGTGTTTGATTTATCAGTGCTTTGTAAAAGGAAAGCCTTGAGCTGGATACATAGTGTTTGACTTACCTGTGCTTTGTAAAAGGAAAGCCCAGGACTGGATACATGGTGTTTGACTTACCTGTGCTTTGTAAAAGGAAAGCCGTGGGCCGGATAAAAGTGTTTGACTTACCTGTGCTTTGTAAAAGGAAAGCCCAGGGCTGAATACATAGTGTTTGATTTACCTGTGCTTTCTAAAAGGAAAGTCCAGGGCTGAATACATAGTGTTTGACTTATCTGTGCTCTGTAAAAGGAAAGCCCAGGGCTGAATAAATAGTGTTTGACTTACCTGTGCTTAGTAAAAGGAAAGCCCTGGGCCAGATACATAGTGTTTGACTTACCTGTGCTTTGCAAGATGAAAGCTGAGGCCTGGATACATAATGTTTGACTTACCTGTGCTTTGTAAAAGGAAAGCCCAGGACTGGATACATGGATTTTGACTTACCTGTGCTTTGTAAAAGGAAAGCCCTGGGCCCGATACATAGTGTTTGATTTACCCGTGCTTTGTAAAAGGAAAGCCCAGGACTGGATACATGGTGTTTTACTTACCTGTGCTTTGTAAAAGGAAAGCTGAGGACTGAATGCATAGTGTTTAATTTACCTGTGCTTTGTAAAAGGAAAGCTGAGGACTGAATACATAGTGTTTGATTTACCCGTGCTTTGTAAAAGGAAAGCCCAGGACTGGATACATGGTGTTTTACTTACCTGTGCTTTGTAAAAGGAAAGCTGAGGAGTGAATGCATAGTGTTTAATTTACCTGTGCTTTGTAAAAGGAAAGCTGAGGACTGAATACATAGTGTTTGATTTACCTGTGCTTTGTAAAAGGGAAACCCTGGACTAGATACATAGTGTTTGACTTACCTGTGCGTTGTAAGAGGA
This sequence comes from Calotriton arnoldi, assembly GCA_963921515.1. Lineage (NCBI taxonomy): Eukaryota > Metazoa > Chordata > Amphibia > Caudata > Salamandridae > Calotriton > Calotriton arnoldi. The sequence goes on along the minus strand of CAWUFW010005137.1, from coordinate 1,011,272 downwards.
AAGCCCAGGACTGGATACATAGTATTTGACCGATCTAGAGCAATATGGCGAGCACAGTTGGCATAGAGTCTGCTTATCAGAAAGCAGCACACTTTAATCATTTAAACACAAATTACGTGCTGGTGTAAAATACTTAAACGAGTTTAGCATTCACTGCTTAGATAATTACAAAAAGTTTCTTTTTACCATTGTTCTTCCTACCACAAACTTGCCACTTTGTAGCATTATAGATAACAAGCACCAGTATTGCCTAATGTAATCCTAATTTGATTGTATTCAATTTATCACATCTCAAGCATGATAGGCTGATTCGGACCTGCAGGGATTTGAACTTGTGAACTGCAGATGACACAGATTTAAGCAGGGAAAGATGAACTCGCTGAGCCACCTCACCGTATAGATTCAGATTGCCGGTGTGATTTCTGCCAGTTCAGTTCAGTAATCTTCACCCGAGCAGTGCTGATAAAAAGAGTATTGGCATGGAAATGTCCCTTTCATGGCTCTAAAGCACGTCCACATGTCTCCTCTGTCCTATGTGTATTTGATGGCAGAGTTGCTGTCATGTCTCTGTGGCTTTTTTTTTTGCCTCGGTGAGCATGACAATCACGTGTTCACCGAGGGCCTCCCTGGTAAATGGGCTGAGACCCCAGGGCGTGGCTCAGAGGTCAGGACTGGCCAACAATGGGGACCCCTCATAGGGAGAGGGACTATGGTCCTCTCAGAGAGTTGAGGCATTAAATCCCAGTGGAAGGAGAGACCCCCCTCCATTGGACCTCAAGACTGCTCGATCCTCTCTTCTGGTCTGAGGGTGTATTGGTGGAGGTACTAAGCGAACACCTCAAAGAACATAGAAGTAGACATAGAACAAAGACATACATGTAAACGTCATGGGTATATTTAACTTTGAAGCTCCGACTCATGGAAGCCCTTTCTGTCCCCCAGCTGAGCCCTCCAGGCCTGTGAGCTCTACCCTCAAGCTCTGCAGCAGTGTAATATTCTAACCTTATTCGCAATTTTTTAAAATATTGTGCGTTGTAAAGTTCGCTGAAGTGGTCCAGGGATTCCAGGGCGTGGGCCCTGTGTGGTACACCTATAGTTCCTGACTCCCCTCTGCCCACCATCCCTCCCCCTGGTTAGTGCCAGGGATCAGCTTTGGGTGAGCGCTTCACTCTGTTTAGACATAGGGTGTACCTGTGTGCCTGGGCTCGGGGAAGCTACCGGGTAACCCATGAACTTGTGCCAAATACGCTAGGCACGGTTTACGATAGTGTGATGATGGCCCTCTTCCAAACACTGTAGTGAAAGGCTTAGAGGTATGGAACCGGCTAACCATTCGCTTCATCTGGCGAATGGCCCTGTCTGGTACTTCCCTGTATGGCTAAGAGATGCTACTCAAAGTGGTTCAGAAGAGCTTTACAGAAGCTGTTTACACTTTTCATTTATAAAAATCTCTATAGGTAAAAATGTGTTTTTAAAACTGCTGTGCAAGACACGTTCCATGCTGCATCTCTTCCTCCCCTCCAACCTTGTGAACAACCCTTGTACACATTCCATGCTGGACCTCTTCCTCCCCTCCCACCCTGTGAACAATCCTTGTATACATTCCATGCGGCATCTCTTCCTCCCCTCCCACCTTGTGAACAATCCTTGTATACATTCCATGCTGCAGCTCTTCCTTCCCTCCCACCTTGTGAACAATTCTTGTATGCATTCCATGCTGCATCTCTTCCTCCCCTCCAACTTTGTGAACAATTCTTGTATACATTCCATGCTGCATCTCTTCCTCCCCTCCAACCTTGTGAACAATTCTTGTATTCATTCCATGCTGCATCTCTTCCTAACCTCCCACCCTGTGAACAATTCTTGTATACATTCCATGCTGCATCTATTCCTCCCCTGCAACCTTATGAACAATTCTTGTATACATTCCATGCTGCATCTCTTATTCCCCTCCAACCTTGTGAACAATTCTTGTATACATTCCATGCTGCATCTCTTCCTCCCCTCCCACCTTGTGAACAATCCTTGCATACATTCCATGCTGCATCTCTTCCTCCCCTATAACCTTGTGAACAATTCTTGTATGCATTCCATGCTGCATCTCTTCCTCCCCTCCCACGTTGTGAACAATCCTTGTATACATTCCATGCTGCATCTCTTCCTCCCCTCCCACCCTGTGAACAATCCTTGTATACATTCCATGCTGCATCTCTTCCTCCCCTCCCACCATGTGAACAGTCTTTGTATACATTCCATGCGGCATCTCTCCCCCAACTTGTGAACAACACTTGTACACATTCCATGCTGCATCTCTTCCTCCCCCTTCCCACATTGTGAACAATGCTTCTATAGATTCAACGCTGCATCTCTTCCTTCCTTCTCACCTTGTGAACAATCCCTGCTGCATCTCATCCTCCCCTCCCACCTTGTGAACAATCCTTGTATACATTCCATGCTGCATTCCTTCCTCCCACCACCTTGTAAACAATTCGTGTATAAATTCCATGCTGCATCTCTTCCTCCCCTCCAACGTTGTGAACAATCCTTGTATACATTCCATTCTGCATCACTTCCTCCCCTCCCACCTTGTGAACAATCCTTGTATACATTCCATGCTGCATTCCTTCCGCCCCCCACCTTGTAAACAATCCTTGCATACATTCCATGCTGCATCTCTTCCTCACCTCCCACCTTGTGAACAATCCTTGTATACATTCCAAGCTGCACCTCTTCCTCCCCTCCCACCTTGTGAACAATCTTTGTATACATTCCACGTTGAATCTCTCCCTCCCCCATCTTGTGAACAACACTTGTATACATTCCATGCTGCATCTCTTCCTCCCCTCCCACCTTGTGAACAATCTTTCTATACATTCAACGCTGCATCTCTTCCTCCCCTCTCACCTTGTGAACAAACTTTGTATACATTCCATGCTGAAATTCTTCCTCCCATCCCACCTTGTGAACAATCCTTGTATACATTCCATGTTGCATCTCTTCCTCCCCTCCCACCTTGTGAACAATCCTTTTATACATTCTTCTTTAGACGTACCCCTCCCCCTTGGATGACTCCTGGTGGCCCTCTGCCCTAGGATCTGCTCCAACCCCCACCACCCACGCCAGGAACCTGGGCATCACACTGGACAGTGAGCTCTCCATGGAGCGCCAGGTAAATGCAGTAACCTCCTCAAGCTTCCACGTCCTCCGAATGTCCCGTAAGATCTTCAGGTGGATCCCTGTGAACACCCGGAAAACAGTAACACAGGTCCTCATCCCCAGTCGACTGGACTACAGCAACGCACTCTACGCCGGAATCACACACCAATTGCTGACACAACTCCAGACCATCCAAAACACAGCAGCTACCCTCATACTGGACCTCTTCCTTCCCTTCCACCTTGTGAACAATCCTTGTATACATTCCATGCTGCATCTCTCCACCTCCCACCTTATGAACTATCCTTATATACATTCCTTGCTGCAACTCTCCTCCCTCCCACCTTGTGAACAATCCTTATATACATTCCATGCCACATCTCTTCCTCCCCTTCCACCTTGTGAACAATCCTTGTACACATTCCATGCTGCATCTCTTCCTTCCCTCCCACCTTGTGAACAATCCTTGTATACATTCCATGCTATATCTCTTCCTCCCCTCCCACCTTGTGAAAAATCCTTTTAAATATTCCACACTGCAACTCTTCCTCCCCTCCCACCTTGTGAACAATCCTGGCATACATTCCTTGCTGCATCTCTCCTCCCTCCCACCTTGTTAACAATCCTTCTAAACATTCCATGCTGCATCTCTTCCTCCCCTCCCACACTGTGAACAAATCCCACACTGCATCTCTTCATCCCCTCCCGCATTGTGAACAGTCCTTTCATACATTCCATGCTGCATCTCTTCCTCCCCTTTCACCTTGTGAACACTCCTTTTATACATTCCATGCTGCATCTCTTTCTCCCGTCTCACCTTGTGAACAATTCTTGTATACATTCCATGCTGCATCTCTTCCTCCCCACCCACCTTGTGAACTGTCCTTTCATACATTCCATGCTGCATCTTTTCCTCCCCTCCCACCTTGTGAACAGTCCTTTCATACATTCCATACTGAATCTCTTCCTCCCCTTCCACCTTGTGAACAATACGTGTATGCATTCCATGCTGCGTCTCTTCCTCCCCTCCCACCTCTTGAACAATTCTTGTATACATTCCATGCTGCATCTCATCCTCCCCTCCCACCTTGTGAACAGTCCTTTCATACATTCCATGCTGCATCTTTTCCTCCCCTCCCACCTTGTGAACAGTCCTTTCATACATTCCATGCTGCATCTCTTCCTCCCCTCCAACCTTGTCAACAATCCTTGTATACATTCCATGCTGCATCTCTTCCTCACCTCCCACCTTGTGAACAATCGTTGTATACATTCCAAGCTGCACCTCTTCCTCCCCTCCCACCTTGTGAACAATCTTTGTATACATTCCACGTTGAATCTCTCCCTCCCCATCTTGTGAACAACACTTGTATACATTCCATGCTGCATCTCTTCCTCCCCTCCCACCTTGTGAACAATCTTTCTATACATTCAACGCTGCATCTCTTCCTCCCCTCTCACCTTGTGAACAAGCTTTGTATACATTCCATGCTGAAATTCTTCCTCCCATCCCACCTTGTGAACAATCCTTGTATACATTCCATGTTGCATCTCTTCCTCCCCTCCCACCTTGTGAACAATCTTTTTATACATTCTTCTTTAGACGTACCCCTCCCCCTTGGATGACTCCTGGTGGCCCTCTGCCCTAGGATCTGCTCCAACCCCCACCACCCACGCCAGGAACCTGGGCATCACACTGGACAGTGAGCTCTCCATGGAGCGCCAGGTAAATGCAGTAACCTCCTCAAGCTTCCACGTCCTCCGAATGTCCCGTAAGATCTTCAGGTGGATCCCTGTGAACACCAGGAAAACAGTAACACAGGTCCTCATCCCCAGTCGACTGGACTACAGCAACGCACTCTACGCCGGAATCACACACCAAATGCTGACACAACTCCAGACCATCCAAAACACAGCAGCTACCCTCTTACTGGACCTCTTCCTTCCCTTCCACCTTGTGAACAATCCTTGTATACATTCCATGCTGCATCTCTCCTCCTCCCACCTTGTGAACTATCCTTATATACATTCCTTGCTGCAACTCTCCTCCCTCCCACCTTGTGAACAATCCTTATATACATTCCATGCCACATCTCTTCCTCCCCTTCCACCTTGTGAACAATCCTTGTACACATTCCATGCTGCATCTCTTCCTTCCCTCCCACCTTGTGAACAATCCTTGTATACATTCCATGCTATATCTCTTCCTCCCCTCCCACCTTGTGAACAATCCTTGCATACATTCCTTGCTGCATCTCTCCTCCCTCCCACCTTGTTAACAATCCTTCTAAACATTCCATGCTGCATCTCTTCCTCCCCTCCCACCCTGTGAACAAATCCCACTCTGCATCTCTTCATCCCCTCCAGCATTGTGAACAGTCCTTTCATACATTCCATGCTGCATCTCTTCCTCCCCTTCCACCTTGTGAACACTCCTTTTATACATTCCATGCTGCATCTCTTTCTCCCGTCTCACCTTGTGAACAATTCTTGTATACATTCCATGCTGCATCTCTTCCTCCCCACCCACCTTGTGAACTGTCCTTTCATACATTCCATGCTGCATCTTTTCCTCCCCTCCCACCTTGTGAACAGTCCTTTCATACATTCCATACTGAATCTCTTCCTCCCCTTCCACCTTGTGAACAATACGTGTATGCATTCCATGCTGCGTCTCTTCCTCCCCTCCCACCTCTTGAACAATTCTTGTATACATTCCATGCTGCATCTCTTCCTCCCCTCCCACCTTGTGAACAGTCCTTTCATACATTCCAAGCTGCATCTTTTCCTCCCCTCCCACCTTGTGAACAGTCCTTTCATACATTCCATGCTGCATCTCTTCCTCCCCTCCAACCTTGTCAACAATCCTTGTATACATTCCATGCTGCATCTCTTCCTCACCTCCCACCTTGTGAACAATCGTTGTATACATTCCAAGCTGCACCTCTTCCTCCCCTCCCACCTTGTGAACAATCTTTGTATACATTCCACGTTGAATCTCTCCCTCCCCCATCTTGTGAACAACACTTGTATACATTCCATGCTGCATCTCTTCCTCCCCTCCCACCTTGTGAACAAGCTTTGTATACATTCCATGCTGAAATTCTTCCTCCCATCCCACCTTGTGAACAATCCTTGTATACATTCCATGTTGCATCTCTTCCTCCCCTCCCACCTTGTGAACAATCTTTTTATACATTCTTCTTTAGACGTACCCCTCCCCCTTGGATGACTCCTGGTGGCCCTCTGCCCTAGGATCTGCTCCAACCCCCACCACCCACGCCAGGAACCTGGGCATCACACTGGACAGTGAGCTCTCCATGGAGCGCCAGGTAAATGCAGTAACCTCCTCAAGCTTCCACGTCCTCCGAATGTCCCGTAAGATCTTCAGGTGGATCCCTGTGAACACCAGGAAAACAGTAACACAGGTCCTCATCCCCAGTCGACTGGACTACAGCAACGCACTCTACGCCGGAATCACACACCAAATGCTGACACAACTCCAGACCATCCAAAACACAGCAGCTACCCTCATACTGGACCTCTTCCTTCCCTTCCACCTTGTGAACAATCCTTGTATACATTCCATGCTGCATCTCTCCACCTCCCACCTTGTGAACTATCCTTATATACATTCCTTGCTGCAACTCTCCTCCCTCCCACCTTGTGAACAATCCTTATATACATTCCATGCCACATCTCTTCCTCCCCTTCCACCTTGTGAACAATCCTTGTACACATTCCATGCTGCATCTCTTCCTTCCCTCCCACCTTGTGAACAATCCTTGTATACATTCCATGCTATATCTCTTCCTCCCCTCCCACCTTGTGAAAAATCCTTTTAAATATTCCACACTGCAACTCTTCCTCCCCTCCCACCTTGTGAACAATCCTTGCATACATTCCTTGCTGCATCTCTCCTCCCTCCCACCTTGTTAACAATCCTTCTAAACATTCCATGCTGCATCTCTTCCTCCCCTCCCACCCTGTGAACAAATCCCACACTGCATCTCTTCATCCCCTCCAGCATTGTGAACAGTCCTTTCATACATTCCATGCTGCATCTCTTCCTCCCCTTCCACCTTGTGAACACTCCTTGTATACATTCCATGCTGCATCTCTTTCTCCCGCCTCACCTTGTGAACAATTCTTGTATACATTCCATGCTGCATCTCTTCCTCCCCACCCACCTTGTGAACAGTCCTTTCATACATTCCATGCTGCATCTTTTCCTCCCCTCCCACCTTGTGAACAGTCCTTTCATACATTCCATACTGAATCTCTTCCTCCCCTTCCACCTTGTGAACAATACGTGTATGCATTCCATGCTGCGTCTCTTCCTCCCCTCCCACCTCTTGAACAATTCTTGTATACATTCCATGCTGCATCTCTTCCTCCCCTCCCACCTTGTGAACAGTCCTTTCATACATTCCATGCTGCATATCTTCCTCCCGCTGACCTTGTGAACAATTCTTATATACATTCCATGCTGCATCTATTCCTCCCCTCCCACCTTGTGAACAATCCTTGAATACATTCCATGCTGCATCTCTTCCTCCCCTCCCACCTTGTGGAAAATCCTTGCATACATTCCACACTGGATCTCTTCCTCCCCTCCCACCTTGTGAACAATCCTTGCATAAATTCCTTGCTGCATCTCTCCTCCCTCCAATCTTGTGAAAAATCCTTTAAAATATTCCACACTGCATCTCTTCCTCCCCTCCCACCTTGTAAACAATTCTTGTATACATTCCATGCTGCAGCTCTTCCTCCCCTCCAACCTTGTGAACAATCCTTGTATACATTCCAATCTGCATCTCTTCCTCCCCTCCCACCTTGTGAACAATCCTTGTATACATTCCAAGCCTCAACCCCTACTGCCCCTCCCACCTTGTGAACAGTCCTTTCATACATTCCATGCTGCATCTCTTCCACCCCCACCTTGTAAGCAATCCTTGTATACATTCCATGCTGCATCTCTACCTCCCCTCCCACCTTGTGAACAATCCTTTTATACATTCTTCTTTAGACGTATCCCTCCCCCTTGGATGACTCCTGGTGGACCTCTGCCCTCGGACCTGCTCCAACCCCCACCAACCACGCCAGGAACCTGGACATCACACTGGACAGTGAGCTCTCCATGGAGCGCCAGGTAAATGCAGTAACCTCATCAAGCTTCCACGTCCTCCGAATGCCCCGTAAGATCTTCAGGTGGATCCCTGTGAACACCAGGAAAACAGTAACACAGGTCCTCATCCCCAGTCGACTGGACTACAGCAACGCACTCTACGCCGGAATCACACACCAATTGCTGACACAACTCCAGACCATCCAAAACACAGCAGCTACCCTCATACTGGACCTCTTCCTTCCCTTCCGCCTTGTGAACAATCCTTGTATACATTCCTTGCTGCAATTCTTCTCCCTCCCACCTTGTGAACAATCCTTATATACATTCCTTGCTGCAATTCTCCTCCCTCCCACCTTGTAAACAATCCTTGTATACATTCCATGCTGTATTTCTTCCTCCCCTCTCACCTTGGGAACAATTCTTGTATACATTCCATGCTGCATCTCTTCCTCCCCTCCCACCTTGTGAACAGTCCTTTCATACATTCCATGCTACATCTCTTCCACCCCCACCTTGTAAACAATCCTTGTATACATTCCATGCTGCATCTATTCCTCCTCTCTCACCTTGTGAACAATTCTTGTATACATTCCATGCTGCATCTCTTCCTCCCCTCCCACCTTGTGAACTATCCTTATATACATTCCTTGCTGCAATTCTCCTCTATCCCACCTTGTGAACAAACCTTATATACATTCCATGCCACATCTCTTCCTCCCTTTCCACTTTGTGAACAATCCTTGTACACATTCCATGCTGCATCTCTTCCTCCCCTCCCACCTTGTGAAAAATCCATTTAAATATTCCACACTGCAACTCTTCCTCCCCTCCCACCTTGTGAACAATCCTTGCATACATTCCTTGCTGCATCTCTCCTCCCTCCCACCTTGTGAACAATCCTTATATACATTCCATGCTGCATCTCTTCCTCCCCTCCCACCTTGTTAACAATCCTTCTAAACATTCCATGCTGCATCTCTTCCTCCCCTCCCACCCTGTGAACAAATCCCACACTGCATCTCTTCATCCCCTCCCGCCTTGTGAACAGTCCTTTCATACATTCTATGCTGCATCTCTTCCTCCCCTTCCACCTTGTGAACACTCCTTGTATACATTCCATGCTGCATCTCTTCCTCCCGTCTCACCTTGTGAACAATTCTTGTATACATTCCATGCTGCATCTCTTCCTACCCACCCACCTTGTGAACAGTCCTTTCATTCATTCCATGCTGCATCTTTTTCTCCCCTCCCACCTTGTGAACAGTCCTTTCATACATTCCATATTGAATCTCTTCCTCCATGCTGCGTCTCTTCCTCCCCTCTCACCTCTTGAACAATTCTTGTATACATTCCATGCTGCATCTCTTCCTCCCCTCCCACCTTGTGAACAGTCCCTGTATGCATTCCATTCTGCGTCTCTTCCTCCCCTCCCAACTTGTGAACAATCCTTGTATGCATTCCATTCTGCGTGTCTTCCTCCCCTCCCAACTTGTGAACAATCCTTGTATGCATTCCATGCTGCGACTCTTCCCCCCTCCCACCTTGTGAACAGTCCTTTCATACATTCCATGCTGCATCTCTTCCACCACCCCACCTTGTAAACAATCCTTGTATACATTCCATGCTGTATTTCTTCCTCCCCTCTCACCTTGGGAACAATTCTTGTATACATTCCATGCTGCATCTCTTCCTCCCCTCCCACCTTGTGAACAGTCCTTTCATACATTCCATGCTACATCTCTTCCACCCCCCACCTTGTAAACAATCCTTGTATACATTCCATGCTGCATCTATTCCTCCTCTCTCACCTTGTGAACAATTCTTGTATACATTCCATGCTGCATCTCTTCCTCCCCTCCCACCTTGTGAACAGTCCTTGTATACATTCCATGCTGCATCTCTTCCTCCCCTCCTACCTTGTGAACTATCCTTGTATACATTCCTTGCTGCAAATCTCCTCCCTCCCACCTTGTGAGCAATCCTTATATACATTCCATGCCACATCTCTTCCTTCACTTCCACCTTAACAGTCCTTGTACACATTCCATGCTGCATCTCTTCCTCCCCTCCTACCTTGTGAACTATCCTTGTATACATTCCTTGCTGCAAATCTCCTCCCTCCCACCTTGTGAGCAATCCTTATATACATTCCATGCCACATCTCTTCCTTCACTTCCACCTTGTTAACAATCCTTGTACACATTCCATGCTGCATCTCTTCCTCCCCTCCCACCTTGTGAACAATCCTTGCATACATGCCTTGCTGCATCTCTCCTCCCTCCCACCATGTGAACAATCCTTATATACATTCCATGTTGCATCTCTTCCTCCCCTCCCACCCTGTTAACAATTTATTTATTTATTTATTTATAAAGTTTTGTATAGCGCGAACGTGACCCTAATGGGTATCAGAGCCCTTTACATGACAGGGACTAGTGTAACATTTTGTCTGACAAAAACACACAAACCAGGTAATACATGCGTGAGAATCAAACAGATCATAAAGTATACTAGTATAACACAGATTCGTCTAGAATAAAGACAGTAATAGGAGGCGATAATCCCCTTGGGAGTTTGCTGACTATACATTATCAGTGAGATCTGTATATTGTCTTAAGGTAAAAACTTCATCAATAGAAAAGATTTGGCTTCTTTTTTGAAGGAGGAGGTAGAGGAGATTAGGCGAACATCCGGTGGTAGAGAGTTCCATATCTTGGGTGCAATAGCCGATAATGCTCTGGCACCCATTTTCTTTTTGTGAGTTCGTTGGGGTTTCAGAAGCATGGTGAGCGCGCTTTGTGAGGATCTGCTGCCCCCTGATTTTTCTAGCTTTTGAGCCAAGTAACTGGGGGTATTGAAGTGTAACGCCTTATACATCATGCAGGCAATCTTCAGCTGGATCCTTGCCTCGTGCGGTAGCCAGTTGAATGATTGTAGATCCGGTGAGATGTGTGTGTTTCTTTTTGTTCCAAGGACAAGTCTGGCTGCCGCATTGAGGGATGCTCTTAGAGGGGCCAGTTTGTATCGAGGTAGGCCACATAGTGTGGCACTACCATAATCCAGTCTGGGTAATAGTAGGGCTTGAACCGTGTGTTTTAGGTCTTTTTGTGGTAGATAGGGTTTAAGTTTCCGCAGAATGCTTAGTTGATGATTCGCTCCTTTAGTGGCTGCGTTGATGTGATCCTGCATATTTAGGTGTTTATCTAATGTGATACCTAGTGATCTAGCAGAGTCTATGATGTGGGGCGAGCATTTGAGGGCTGTAAGATGTTTCAGCCAAAGATCAATGTTTGGGCTGTGTTTCGGTGGGGAGATGAGAAGAAATTCGGTTTTGGCAGCGTTGAGTTTGAGATGGTTAACCGTGAGCCACAGGTATGTGTTTTGTAAGATGGAATTGAGGGATATGACGTCCTCTGGGAAGGCGATTTTGAGATACAGCTGAGTGTCATCAGCGTACATGTGGTATTGGATATTGGAAGATTTTAGGAGGTAAGCCAGTGGTTCAAGGAATAGGTTAAATAGAATGGGAGAAAGAGCAGAGCCTTGAGGAACGCCAAGCGTGATCGCATGGGACTTAGACAGCGATTGATTCATTTTGACTCTTAGGGATCTGTTTTGAAGGAAGGAAGCGAACCATTGAAGTACGACCCTGATATGCCCATCCTTTGTTCCAGTAAGTTCAATAGATTATCATGTTTGACGGTATCAAAGGCAGCCAATAAATCAAGCAATAGCAGAAGGCATGATTCATTTTGATCCAGCATTTTTAGTATGTCATCCACTATATGAGTAAGTGCAGATTCGGTACTGTGATCTTTACGGAATCCTGATTGGTGTTGGTCAAGGAGTTTATATTTGATTATGTGATTGCATAGTTGACTCTGAATACATTTTTCTAAGAGCTTTGCCAGGGTAGAGATGTCGGAGATGGGTCGGTAGTTGTTAGGATCAGAGCAGTCTGCCATATGTTTTTTTAATATGGGAGTTATTTGTCCTACTTTTAGGCAGTCAGGGATAGTGCCTTGATGTAGTGAGCCATTTACAATCTTGGTCCATAGATGGATAATAATACACACAAAAGAAGGGTGAGGGTACGGACTCACCTACCCCGAACCCCCTGTAAACACTTTATGCACCAGAAGGAGTAGGGAGTAATAAAATATGTAACGTACTGGCATATACGATACGTTCTAATACTGCCCTCACTCACACAAATGTGTGACATGCTTCATCATTGGGCTGCTACAAAAAACACCCCGGCGTAGCCTCGCCTGGGGTGGAGCAATAGGGTGGGGGAAGACAATACAACACAGAGAAAGACACAAATAAATTCTATAGTGACTGGGAAGGACGGTGAGTGAAAGTGCAGTTAAGTGAATTAAAACTAGCTCGGAAGTATCGCTGTGCCTGAAACTTTTATTCCTGGATCTTCCGGCCAGAATAAAAAGTGTGAAGGATGATGGTAAATGGGAGGTTCTATGTGCTCCTAACACCCCTCCTAAACTGCGAAGTGGTCAACATGTTTCGGCCGTTAATGTGTGCCCCTCATATAGGGTCACGCCGGCCTTCTTCAGGACTCTACCTTTCCCAGTGAGTTCTCCCTCACCTCCAATTAAGATGAGAGAAAATTAAAAATTAGTTCCTTACGTATTCAGGGTTTTTCTCCCATGGATCGTGTAGTTACTGAGGAACCGACAAGACAAACAAAACAAAAGAGGACAACCCATCAGGAATAGTAATCTCCTGTAGGTCAACACTATATCATATTGAAAAATTAACGCAAGCCACAGTACCAACCATGGTGTCATTCATACTACAAGGAATGACTATTATGTCTATCCCATCTTGTATTTACTTGTGCCAAAGAAAATAAAATAAAATCTGCGATCATATCCACAATTAAAATAATTCATATAATCATGTACATATTGATTATATATATATATATATATATTTATATATTTGTTGTTGTATGTCTTTCCAGCATCATAAACCAACAGGCATTTGTTCACACAACCACAGTCATTGTCCAATAGGGGTCCGGTGTATCTCTTTACTCACCGAGTTTACCCTAAAGTCAAATTTGAACTGGCGGCGGGCAAGGAGAGACCCCTATGGTCACACTCTTTCCAAGAGGGGAATAAAAACAATTGAGATCATTACACACAAAGATGGGATCCATACTACGGAACTTTTCTCTATATCTAATATGTATTGACAGTTTTACGGAGTCAAGGTTATGTCAAATGGGGTAATTTCAAATGTGCAACTGGCGTATATTAGCAGATGGTGATAGCTGCTAGTCCCTGAAAAGCCGAACGCGGCTGGTGGTACCCTGGGACAGCTTACAACTACATCTCCAGCCCTGAATATATCGTTTGTCCTCCTCTCTAGCATTCAGCCATGTCAACAGAGTGCCTCTCACATTCTGGTATTCACTCGACAATGACTACGCCACTCAGTAATCCCCTATGGTGTTCTATACAGTAGATGAAATCCACCCCACATATATCAGCCCGTTAGACTCATGTATGCACACACAGCACACCAGTACCCCTCCTTACTACATCAAGGGTGGTTCTCCGCAAATACTGCTCGTCTCCGTCCGCCGTGAAGAGTGGCAGCGGAGTCGAGCGTACGATGTTTTATCCCTCTCAAGATGGATAACACATGATTTGATTTCCTTTAGTATACGAGGAGGTAGCGGGTCTGTGAAGTGGTTAGATGGGTTTAAGGAGGAGAGAATGTTGTACATGTCGTGTTCATTGATTGGGGAGAAGGTGTTCCAGGAGGCATTGTTTTTTGAGGGGGGCCAGGTTGTTTCATCCCCTTCCGTGATCTGGGAGGTATAGGAGAAATTGCATGAGGTAGTTGGTAGTAGTTCCTTTTCTAGTTGAAGTTCTGTCTCTATCTTTGAAGTTTTTGCTTTGAAGAAGGTGGCCATTTCTTCGCAGTTTGGCAGGGGGCTGGTTCCGGAGACTGCTGCGTTATATGTGTTACGTGATTGCTGCTTGACTATTTTGAATAGTTTTTTGGGCCTATTTCTGGCTTGGTCAAGCTGTATTCTAAAGAAATTAGCTTTCTCTTGCCTTATTCTTCTTTTGTAAGTATTCCTAGTTGTTCTTAGGCGTTTTAGCAATTCTAGGGATGGCGAGGGTCTCCAAGCTCTTTCTGCTGTTCTAAGATTACGTCTTTCAGTGTTCAAGTTGTCGTTGAACCATGGTTTTGAATTTTTATTTGATATGTTTTTCTGTTGAAGAGGCGCGATGGAGTCCATGACTTTCAATATGGAAGTGTTGTAGTAGTCAGTGAGCTCATTGACATCCTCCATGTTGGTCTGTGGGATCAGGGTATTATTGCATAGGGTAGCTAGCTTATTGTGGTTTATATTATGAAGGTCCCTCTTCTATTGTTTTATTTTCTTTGGTTGTACATGCTTAGGGATCGCCTTTAGATTGATGAGGAAGGTGATGCGATTATGGTCTGTCCAATCACAGGGGCTAATAGATTCTAGGGAAACAGTGTCGGTTTTTGAGATAATAAGGTCCAGGGTCTCCCTCTTGTTGTGTGTTGGCCTGTCGCAAATGTGGGATAACTCATGGTTTAATAGAAAGGATTTTAGGTTATTCACTGAGTGGTCGTTGTGGTCATTCCAGTGTAGATTGAAGTAGCCCAGGAAGATCTGGGGTCCTTGCGTATTGTCATTTATTGTGATGATTTCAATGACTTGTTCAATGAATAAAGAGTTATCACCGGGGGGAGGGGTGATATAGGGCATGTATGTTACAGATGGATTTATTGTTGCATGCAATGTTGATGCTTAGATATTTACATTTCGTGACCACTATTGTTTCCAATTGTAGTACTGATAGGGTATTGTGGTAGATGCATGCTATACCACCCCCTATTTTTTCCGGTCTAACAAGTCGAATGTTCATGTGACTAGGTGGTACTAGTAGATCTATGATGGGATGAGATGCATTGTTTAACCATGTTTCTGTTAGGATAACTATGTCGAATTTCTGTGAGAGTATGAGGTCATAGATATCTGCTGCGTGCTTATTTCCTGATCTGCAATTGAGGAGCATGCACTTCAGCTGCTTATTATTATGAGGAGAGACCATCTGTGACAAAGAGACGCTCTTGAGGTTATTCTTGTTTATTCCGTTGAGGTTGAGGCTCGGTTCTCTGAAAGGATTCGCTTGAATGGTTTGTACAATCCTTCTAAACGTTCCATGCTGCATCTCTTCATCCCCTCCCGCCTTGTGAACAGTCCTTTCATACATTCCATGCTGCATCTCTTCATCCCCTCCCGCCTTGTGAACAGTCCTTTCATACATTCCATTCTGCATCTCTTCATCCCCTCCCGCCTTGTGAACAGTCCTTTCATACATTCCATGCTGCATCTCTTCATCCCCTCCCGCCTTGCGAACAGTCCTTTCATACATTCCATGCTGCATCTCTTTCACCCCCACCTTGTAAACAATCCTTGTATACATTCCATGCTGCATCTCTTCCTCCCTCCCACCTTGTGAACAATACGTCTATGCATTCAATGCTGCGTCTCTTCCTCCCCTCCCACCTTGTGAACAGTCCTTTCATACATTCCATGCTGCATCTCTTCCTCCCCTCTGATATTGTGAACAATTCTTGTATACATTCCATGCTGCATCTATTCCTCCCCTCCCACCTTGTGAACAATCCTTGTATACATTCCATGCTGCATCTCTTCCTCCCCTCCCACCTTGTGAAAAATCCTTTTAAATATTCCACACTGCATTTCTTCCTCCCCTCCGACCTTGTGAACAATCCTTGCATACATTCCTTGCTGCATCTCTCCACCCCCACCTTGTGAACAATCCTTGTATACATTCCATGCTGCATCTCTTTCACCCCCAACTTGTAAACAATCATTGTATACATTCCATGCTGCATCTCTTCCTCCCCTCCCACCTTGTGAACAATACGTCTAAGCATTTAATGCTGCGTCTCTTCCTCCCCTCCCACATTTTTAACAATTCTTGTATACATTCCATGCTGCATCTCTTCCTCCCCTCCCACATTTTTAACAATTCTTGTATACATTCCATGCTGCATCTCTTCCTCCCCTCTGATATTGTGAACACTTCTTGTATACATTCCATGCTGCATCTCTTCCTCCCCTCTGATATTGTGAACACTTCTTGTATACATTCCATGCTGCATCTCTTCCTCCCCTCCCACCTTGTGAACAATCCTTGTATACATTCCATGCTGCATCTCTTCCTCCTCTCACCTTGTGAACAATTCTTGTGCCTTTCCCCCCAGTACCATCTAACTAGGCTAGATAGAAACATCAGGAGAGGTGGAGGTTTAGCAATTGCCACTACGGCGGGACTGGAAATTACCACGCTAAAATCTATTACCTCTGACCAGTTAGAACTATGCATTTTTAGAATTGAAAAACAATCTAAGGAAACCTGGAGAGGTGCTTTAGTATATAGACCTCCCGGCCCGAAAACGAATTTTATACACAATCTGCTCAAAGTTATCGCCCCCCATGTATTAGCAGCTGAGAATTTCTTCCTTATTGGTGATTTCAATTATCATGCGGAATTACTATTAGATCCTGACACTAATCAATTGATCACCAATTTGAATACGTTGGGGTTGGTCCAAATGGTGGTGGGACCCACCCACTCGGCTGGCCATACGCTCGACCTCTTGTTCACGAATAATACTAGCATTAGAGTAGAGCCCCCTTTCCCTCTGTTATGGTCCGACCATGATTTGCTGAAATTCTCTATACCAGTAGTCACTACTAAAAATGATTTTAGTAATAAATCTACATGGAGAAGGCCTTGGCGGAAAGTTACCCCTACCACCTTTTCTGCCCATTTCAGCCCCCCTCCTTCGTTCCACACTGAGAGTGTTGACCAGGCTGCCACCTCCTTTGAGGCAGCAATCACAACAACGCTGAATATCGTGGCCCCCTTTACAAGGGTCAAATTTAAGCCCAGAACAGCACCCTGGTTCACAGAACAACTAAAAATAGAAAAACTTTCTTGTAGGATAGCTGAACGGAAATGGAGAAAACGCAAAAGTATTGAAGATCGAAAAAAGTATAAACTCATCCATCAAAGTTATCTGGTCAATATTAGACAGGCAAAAAAACTTTTTCTTACAAATAGAATTAAAACTGCTGCCAATTCCAATAAGGAACTTCATAAAATATTAAAGGAATTTACTACCTCTCCTACCCAGCCATGCGTCCCTGTTTCACAAGGCTGGGCTGATTCACTTTCCACGTTTTTCGAGGAAAAGATTATTGCTATTCACAATTCTTTCCCGGATTCCGATACCATAAACATAAAAAAGTTTGAAAGTGATTCCGTTGTCACTCTTCCTCTTCTAGAGGTGTTCACTTTGCTTAACCCAGACGAAGTGACAACCGCCCTGGCTAAAATTAAATCGAGTTCTCCAGTGGACCCAGTTCCACCACGCGTTTTCTCAACTATTGCCCCCTTGCTTGTCGGTAATCTCAGGGATTTATTCAATATGTCTCTTGTACAATCAGTAGTCCCAGTTATATAGAAAGCGGCTAGAGTCAAGCCGATTTTTAAAAAAATTACCACTGACCCCAGGTCACCAAGTAATTACCGTCCAATTTCTTTGCTTCCTTATTTTGGAAAGGCACTTGAGTCCCTGATTAATCGGCAACTCACCGCCCATCTGGAGAGTCACGGTTTGTTAGACCCGTCACAGTCCGGTTTCAGGGCCGCTCATAGTACCGAAACAGCGTTGGTGGAAGTCATTGATAACATCAGATTGGCCCAGGATAACGGGCAGTCAGCTATGCTTGTCCTGTTGGATCTATCAGCCGCCTTTGACACCATCTCCCACAGCATACTAGAACAACGGCTCTGGGAGATGGGTGTCAGAGGTAAGGCTTTGAATGTAAATAAAATTTAAAAAATGTAAATCCGTATTTGTAAATTGCAAACTACTCACCCTTACGGGTCTCAAGGCGCTGGGGGCCATTGTGGAAATTAAGTGAGCTATTGCCCAGAGTCACATGGTGCTGAGCTGAGCTGCCGCCGGAGCCGGGGATCGAAACGTGAGCCCTGTGCTCCGAAATCAGCTGCCCTGGCCGCTGCACCACACCTCTCTGGCTCAGAAGCTGTCTAACTGACCGAACCACCACCGTTCAGATTGGCAACTTGGTCTCTTGCAGCCGGCCAGTAAAGATGGGAGTCCCTCAGGGCTCGATTTTGAGCCCTATGCTCTTTAATCTTTATGTGAATCCACTGGCCAAGGAGATCAGGTCCTATGGCTTCGATGTGGTGTCTTATGCTGATGACACCCAGCTATTGATCACTCTAGGTCCTGACCCTATCGACACTAAAACCCACTTCAAAAACTGCATGACCCACATCGATGGCTGGATGAGCGCCAACCATCTTCAGCTAAATGGTAGCAAGACTGAGGTTATTCTTTTTGGCAGGGCACATGAAGTGTGATCAAACGACTGGTGGCCCCTTAACCTGGGTCCTTGTCCATCTCCAAAATCAGTGGTGCGGAATTTAGGAGTACTGATTGATAACCAGCTATCAATGAAAAATCATGTAAACCATATAATCAGTATCTGCTATGGAATCATGCCTAGTCTACGAAAAAAATTTCAATGGATTCCAATTGAATCGAGGAAGCCACTCGTCCAGGGACTGATTATAAGCCGGATTGATTATGGGAATGCTCTGCTAGCCTCAATCAATGAAGAACTTTATTCCAGGCTTCAAGTCCTGCAGAACACGGCTGCCAGGCTGGTACTGAACATGCCCTCCAGGTCTCCATCAGCGTCGAGCCTGAAGCATCTTCATTGGCTTCCCATTAGGAAGCAAACCCGTTTTAAGATCCTTTGTCTTGTGCATAAGAATATGCACGGAAGTGGGCCCAGCTACTTTGTAAAAAAACTTAGCTGCTACCAGCCAACTAGGCCGTTAAGGTCAAGTACTAAATCCCTTTTTACTCCATATAGAGCTCGCACCGCCAGGAATGGCGGGAGATCGTTTTCTTTTTTTGCACCCACTCTTTGGAATAAACTCCCATCCCATCTGCTTTCTGTTACAGATCACAATCGATTCCGCAGGGAACTAAAAACTTGGCTGTTTGATCACCAATAGCATCCCTATTTTTTTCTGACCTTCAGCTGATGTGGAGTCGTACGCAAGCGCCATAAGACCTTTGGGTGATATGTTGCGCTCAACAAATGTTCTTGATTTGATTTGATTTGATACATTCCATGCTGCATCTCTTCCTCCCCTCCCACCTTGTGAACACTCCTTGTATACATTCCATACTGCATCTCTTCCCCGTCTCACCTTGTGAACAATTCTTGTCTACATTCCATGCTGCATCTCTTCCTCCCCACCCACCTTGTGAACAGTCCTTTCATACATTCCATGCTGCATCGTTTCCTCCCCTCCCACCATGTGAACAATCCTTTCATACATTCCATGCTGCATCTCTTTCACCCCCCACCTTGTAAACAATCCTTGTATACATTCCATGCTGCATCTCTTCCTCCCCTCCCACCTTGTGAACAATACGTCTATGCATTCAATGCTGCGTCTCTTCCTCCCCTCCCACCTATTTAACAATTCTTGTATACATTCCATGCTGCATCTCTTCCTCCCCACCCACCTTGTGAACAGTCCTTTCATACATTCCATGCTGCATCTCTTCCTCCCCTCTGATATTGTGAACAATTCTTGTATACATTCCATGCTGCATCTATTCCTCCCCTCCCACCTTGTGAACAATCCTTGTATACATTCCATGCTGCGTCTCTTCCTCCCCTCTCACCTTGTGAACAGTCCTTTCATACAGTCCATGCTGCATCTCTTCCACCCCCCCACCTTGTAAACAATCCTTGTATACATTCCATGCTGCATCTCTTCCTCCCCTCTCACCTTGTGAACGATTCTAGTATACATTCCATGCTGCATCTCTTCCTCCCCTCCCACCTTGTGAACAGTCCTTTCATACATTCCATGCTGCATCTCTTCCAACCCCCACCTTGTAAACAATCCTTGTATACATTTCATGCTGCATCTCTTCCTCCCCTCCCACCTTGTGAACAGTCCTTTCATACATTCCATGCTGCATCTCTTCCAACCCCCACCTTGTAAACAATCCTTGTATACATTTCATGCTGCATCTCTTCCTCCCCTCCCACCTTGTGAACAGTCCTTTCATACATTCCATGCTGCATCTCTTCCAACCCCCACCTTGTAAACAATCCTTGTATACATTTCATGCTGCATCTCTTCCTCCCCTCCCACCTTGTGAACAATCTTTCTATACATTCCATGCTCCATCTCTTCCTCCCCTCCCACGTTGTGAACAATCCTTGTATACATTCCATGCTGCATCTCTTCCTCCCCTCCCACCTTGTAAACAATCCTTGAATACATTCAATGCTGCATCTCTTCCTCCCCTCTAACCTTGTGAACAATCCTTGTATACATTCCATGCTGCATCTCCTCCACCCCCCACCTTGTTAACAATCCTTGTATACATTCCTTGCTGCATCTCGTCCTCCCCTCTCACCTTGTGAACACTCCTTGTATACTTTCCACACTGCATCTCTTCCTCCCCTATAACCTTGTGAACAATTCTTGTATCCATTCCATGCTGCGTCTCTTTCTCCCCTCCCACCTCGTGAACAGTCCTTTCATACATTCCATGCTGCATCTCTACCACCCCCCACCTTGTAAACAATCCTTGTATACATTCCATGCTGCATCTCTTCCTCCCCTCTCACCTTGTGAACAATCCTTGTATACATTCCATGCTGCATCTCTTCCAACCCCCACCTTGTAAACAATCCTTGTATGCATTCCATGCTGCGTCTCTTTCTCCCCTCCCACCTCGTGAACAGTCCTTTCATACATTCCATGCTGCATCTCTTCCACCCCCCACCTTGTAAACAATCCTTGTATACATTCCATGCTGCATCTCTTCCTCCCCTCCCACCTTGTGAACAATCTTTCTATACATTCCATGCTCCATCTCTTCCTCCCCTCCCACGTTGTGAACAATCCTTGTATGCATTCCATGCTGCGTCTCTTTCTCCCCTCCCACCTCGTGAACAGTCCTTTCATACATTCCATGCTGCATCTCTACCACCTCCCACCTTGTAAACAATCCTTGTATACATTCCATGCTGCATCTCTTCCTCCCCTCTCACCTTGTGAACAGTCCTTTCATACATTCCATGCTGCATCTCTTCCACCCCCCCACCTTGTTAACAATCCTTGTATACATTCCATGCTGTATCTCTTCCTCCCTGTCACGATTCACTCCCTGTGCTCTCGTTCCCACCACTAGGGGGGCGAATTGTGGGGCTTTCCAGTGTTCTAATATGCTTCCAGACACTCCCCTGTATGCATATCCTGACTTCCAGGCATTTGGACATCATTTTGGAATTGACATCCATTCCCAATCCATGCCGGGTTTTGTGGAAGCCAGTCTGCTCATGCTGGAAACTCCATTACCTATAATCCCCTGCTCACTGCTTTGTCTCTACCCCTGGAGGCCAAGGATGGGTGGAAGAATTCAGCTCACCTGTGGCTGGCTGCTGCTAGCCTGCTCACACCTGATGCGCATGAGTATTGTGAGCTCTTTTAAGCCCCAGCTCCCTTCAGCCCAGTGTTGGTCATTGTGGCTGTTTTCCGGTGAGACCGATCCTTGTTTCCTGAGCTTTTGATATTCCTTGATTCCTGAGCTATAGTTAATCCTTGTTCCTTGATTCCTGAGCTATAGCTATTCCTTGTGCCTGAATTAGCACTGCCTGCAGTGCTACCTTGTTTCCTGAGTTCCTGAGCTATAGCTATTCCTTGTGCCTGAATTAGCACTGCCTGCAGTGCTACCTTGTTTCCTGAGTTCCTGAGCTATAGCTATTCCTTGTACCTGAATTAGCACTGCCTGCAGTGCTACCTTGTTTCCAGAGTTCCTGAGCTATAGTTATTCTTTGTTCCTGTTCCTGGGCTTCAGCTATTTCTTGTTCCTGATTTGCACTGCTTGCAGTGCTCTCTTGACTCCTTGTTTCCTGAGCTGTAGCTATTTCCTGTTTCCTTGAACCAGCACTGCCTGCGGTGCTACCTTGACTCCTGAAGCGTTAGTAATTCTCTGTTCCTGAACCAGCACTGCCTGCAGTGCTACCTTGACTCCTGAAGCTTTAGTAATTCTCTGTTCCTGAACCAGCACTGCCTGCAGTGCTACCTTGACTCCTGAGCCTTAGCTCAATTCTTGTTCCTGCCCCAGCACTGCCTTCTATGCTACTTTGTTTTCTTGATTCCTGAACCTGCACTATTCTAGTATACCCTTGTAGCCTCCCCTTCTGTATATCCTTTTCCAGCCCCTGCCTTTCTTCCCATTTCCTTGGTTCCAGTTCCTAGTTTGCTGTCTTTCTATTCTGCTGTCTTGCTTCTATTACCTTGTATGTTTGTTACCTGCTTTCTGCCATGTGTGCCCTGTGATTTCCTTCCTTTCCTGTTAAGCACTCCTCCTTGCTAGCTCCTTGTCTATTGTGCTTGTGTTTAGTTCAACCCCTTTGCTGTTACTGCCTTGCGTGTTCCTGTTTGATCGCCAGGATCCGTGGGCACAGCTGACTACCTAGGTGGTGTTTCTTGTTCACTGTGAGTATTGTCTTTGAGTTACAGTTATAACATCACCATAGGTATAAGCTCCACAGACCCTGCCTTTGCATGCATATCCTATATGTGGGTATTTTCAGTCAGTATCTGTAACAGCAATTGTGGGTGAGGAACTTACTGAGCTTCAGTCTTACCGTGTGGAGCTCCTGAGTGCTTTACCCGACATTCCCTTTATTGTTAATGTTGTATCATATATATATCATGCATGTCCATCCTGGGTCTTGTTAGTCTGAACGCTAAATTGCCTTGTGAGTGCCCTTCCTTTCTGAGTCTTAGCCATCTTGTACAGGCTTCCCCTTTGGATCCCTTTTTCTCCTCTGACTCCTTGTGTGATCCTGGGCAGCGCTGTACTACTCTTTCTGTGCACGGTACGTTTTCTACCCAGTCCCCAGTCCTTGCTCAAGTCCCTGACTGTGTTCCCGACATAGTCCCGGACAGTCCCTGACACTCCCCTCTCACCTTGTGAACAATCCTTGTATGCATTCCATGCTGTATTTCTTCCTCCCCTCCCACCTTGTGAACAGTCCTTTCATACATTCCATGCTGCATCTCTTCCACCCCCCACCTTGTAAACAATCCTTGTATACATTCCATGCTACATCTCTTTCTCCCCTCCCACCTTGTTAACAATCCTTGTATACATTCCATGCTGCATCTCCTCCACCCCCCACCTTGTTAACAATCCTTGTATACATTCCATGCTGCATCTCTTCCTCCCCTCTCACCTTGTGAACAATCCTTGTATACTTTCCATGCTGCATCTCTTCCACCCCCCCACCTTGTTAACAATCCTTGTATACATTCCATGCCACATCTCTTCCTCCCCTCTCACCTTGTGAACAATCCTTGTATACATTCCATGCTGCATCTCTTCCACCCCCCCACCTTGTTAACAATCCTTGTATACATTCCATGCCACATCTCTTCCTCCCCTCCAACCTTATGAACAATCCTTGTACACATTCCATGCTGCATCTCTTCTTCCCCTCTCACCTTGTGAACAGTCCTTTCATACATTCCATGCTGCATCTCTTCCACCCCCCCACCTTGTTAACAATCCTTGTATACATTCCATGCTGCATCTCTTCCACCCCCCCACCTTGTTAACAATCCTTGTATACATTCCATGCTGCATCTCTTCCACCCCCCCACCTTGTTAACAATCCTTGTATACATTCCATGCCACATCTCTTCCTCCCCTCTCACCTTGTGAATAATCCTTCTAAACACAAACCATGGCCCTCAGAGCCATCTCTTCACAGCCCATGTTCAAAGTGTGCTGGGTGTAAGAGGAATGTCTCGTCGGCTGCTCCAGGCATCTATCAGTCTGCACTTGCATGCTGACTTCAGTGGGAATGAGGAAGACAAGGAAGATGGAGTGGAGGACCAGGGGAGCAGGAGGAAAGGCAGGATGATGAAGAGGGGAACTATGAGGAGAAGGACCAGGCAAAGGAAGGTTACCATATGGAGGACCACGGAAGACCAGGAAAGGAGAGAGCTAGGAAGAGTACATGAACCAGGATTACCAAGACCAAGAAGACATGGATTAGGAGGAACACCAGGAAGACCAATAGCAAGAGGACAAGGAGGACCAGGAACAGCAAGAGGCAGGGAAATAGGAGAGGAAGATGAGGAGGAGGACCCAGAGGATGAGAACCAGGAGGCAGACTAGGTGGGGGAGGAGCATGTTATGATTATCATTTTGTTTTTCTTTTAGGTATCCCTCTCCTTAAATTATACATGTGGTTAATTTATGTATAAATGTCACATTTAAATGTGCATTTATTCATGTCATTATTCATTGCAATGTGATCATTAGTCTTCTCAAATATATTCGTCTCTCTGTATTGATTCAATTCCCCGAAATTGATTAGCCCATATTTCTTTTAAACCATGGACTGTCTTTCTTTTTATTATTATCAAATTTTAACGAATGGTTTTATTTAAAATGTTAAATTGCTGCTAAAAAAAAACAAAAAAAAACAACAAAAAAAAACTATCTTTTGCTGCTTAGTTACTCGTTGTGAAGTCATGAACTATTTTTATGGAAATCTGGAATTTTGAATGTATTGATTGCTTCAAAATATGAATTTTGTTTTTATGATAGAACGCTTTTATGGTTATTTTGTTATTAACCGAATAAAGCTTGTTTTGAATTTGATTCAATTCCCTTTTCCAGTTTAAATAATGAACAAGGTTTCATAGAAACTTATAACTTCATTATTCTTTTATTGTTTTTAAACAATAGGCAAGGTTTCAACGAGTGTAAGTAAATGAATGTGTGTGATGGCCTTTCTGCTAATTTCTTTATTCTGAAATTGTTGAACAATGTTCAGATACATTATATAAACTAAGAACAGGGTATAATGAGATAGAGCAACTTTGTACCAGGGATTTGAGAGAAAGGCCGTATAGATCTGTAATCTTCGTTCACTATAGGCTACCCGGAGGCACATCTAGCTTCGTTAAGGGGGCTTATTTGCCTACCTGCTAACACAGACGAGAATAGCAGATGCTGTTTTTTTACTGAACATTGTTCCTCTTGTTCAGAGGAGATATGCGAGTGTGAGCCATCTTTGAATCTCAAATTAGACCTCTTTCTGGTGCTAAAGCTTAGCTTACTGGCTGGCAGGGGAGCAGGTCTCTGCCAGCCCCCCCGCTGCCAGCCTCACTGACAGCGTTATGCTCCTGCTTGGAGCCAGCCTCGCTGCATTTCCCTACCAGCTGCTAGCATCAGTCCAGGCCAGCACCTGCACCAGGCTCAGATTCCAGTCCCTAGGGCCCCTCCTTGCCACTGCTTGCCTCGCCACTCATCGTGGCCAATTCCCGCTTTTTCCACTTCCTGTGTTTCCTGCCTCCCCAGCGCCCCTCCCAAGCATATTTAATGGCGACTGCAGCATGGCCGCACAATGGCTGCGTACAGTGGCCGCATGCAGCAGACGCGTAGCGGCCGTGCACAGCGAACATGCTGCTGGTACGCCAAAGGCAAGCCCGTCTGCGCCTGTCTGTGCCTGGACCGCACTCAGCGCCTGGAACCCTGGCCCTCCGGACTCCCACAGGTACTCCGCCGCCGAACTCCATGCCCTAGACCCCGGTCGCAACAATAACTTCTGCATCGCATCCCCTCACTCCACATCGGAACTGTTCACCTGTCTCCATTACTGCTTCACCTCCACTACAGTAGCGAACGCCTCCGCAGCATCCAGCACTGTGACATCCTCGTTGACCGAGACCCCACCAGATCAACTCAGATGCCTTCTCATCAGCACCAGATCCCTCTGCAAACACGCCACCGAAGTCTGGGACACCATCTCCACCCTCATCCCCGATGTGACCTTCATTACAGAAACCTGGTTCACCCCCTTGTTGACCCCGGACATTGCCACAGCAACATCCAACAGCTACAAGATGAAACACTGCGACCACACTAACAGACACAGAGGCGGCCTCGCCATTGTACACAAGGAATCAATCAGCTGCGCCATCGCCCATGACGAAACCACGCAGATCATGGAACACATGAATTTTCAGCTCTGTACCAATGATAACACCACCATCAAAGGCACCCTTGCATACAGACCGCCAGGACCACGGACCGGACTCAGCAACGTCATCGCTGAATTCATCACCCCATTCGCCATTGAATCCGAAAACTACATATTCCTGGGAGACCTCAACTTCCATCTCGATGACTCCATTGACACCAACTCCATGGACCTCCTGGAAATATTGGACAACATCGACCTCAAGCAGCTGGTCATCGACCCCACACACAAAGCAGGACACATGCTGGACCCCATCTTCACTTCCAGCAACAGAATCCGATACAGCCACACCTCGGAACTCACCTGGTCGGACCACTCCATCATACACTTCACCCTTGCCGGACCGACCCGCACTGCCACCAACCGCCACAGCGCCCCCTTCCGCAGCTGGTCCAAGGTCACTCAACAACAATGGACTGATGTCCTCAACACCACACAACTTCACGATACCACCAACGTAGATCAGGCAGTACAAAACTTCAGCAACTGGATCACCTGCGCCGCCGACCAAGTCGCTCCAACCAAAATAGCCAAGACACATAGACACTCCAAACAAGCTAGCTGGTACACCCCAGAACTCAGCACGTCAAAACGCAGATGCAAACAACTGGAAAGAAAATGGCACACCAGCAGGAATAACACCGACCAAGCCACCTTCAAATCAGCCCTCAACGAATGCCACCGCCAGATCAAAGCAGCAAAAAAGACAGCCCTGCTCCTTCAGGTAAAGACCAGTGCCAATCAAGCCAAGGAACTCTTCACCATCATCAGGTAGTTCACTTCCCTGTCCGACACTGAAAACTCGATCCACATCTCACAGGAAATCTGTGGCACCCTTGCCAATCACAACAAGATAGCAACCATCTCCAAAACCTTCGATCCCCCAACCTCCAACCTCCTAAGCATCACATTCACCACCACCGCCGACCACCCGCTCACCACATGGGAACAACTCAGCACACCGAATACTACTGCTCTTATGAACTCCATCCACTCAGGAGCTCATACCAACCCCTGCCCCCACTGTCTTTTCAACCTCGGAAGATACGAAATCAGTTGCCAACTCACCTCCATCCTCAATGCATCGATAAACACAGCCACCTTTCCCAAAGCATGGAAACAAGCTGAGGTCAGACCCCTCCTCAAGAAACCCTCTGCAGACCCCAGCGAGCTACAGAACTACCACAAAGTCCTGGAGAAGGCCATCCACTTCCAACCCACCGAACACCTTAAGAGAAACAACCTACTCAACCCATTCCAATCAGGCTTTAGAACCAACCACAGCACCGAGACAACTCTGATTGCCACAACAAATGACATCCCACCCTACTCAACACAGGAGAATCAGCCGCCCTTATTCTTCTTGCCCTGAACCAGAGGACTAAAAGGACCAAGACCATGAGGGCAAGGAGGCCCAGGATTATGAGGGGTATGTAAACCAGGGGGACCAGGACAACCAGAGAGAACCATCACGACCAGGAAGACTAAGACCTGGAGCCC
This sequence comes from Calotriton arnoldi, assembly GCA_963921515.1. Classification (NCBI taxonomy): domain Eukaryota; kingdom Metazoa; phylum Chordata; class Amphibia; order Caudata; family Salamandridae; genus Calotriton; species Calotriton arnoldi. Next base: position 983,241 of record CAWUFW010005137.1, on the reverse strand, counting down.
CAGGAGGATCAGGATGGCCAAGACCAGGAAGACAAACCTGCCCTATGAAACTCAGGACCAAGAGGACAAAAATCAGGATGATCAGGGAGAGAGGGTCAGGAGAAGCAGGTTAACCTGGAGGGTACAGATCACCAGTAGGATCAGGGTCAAAACCACCAGGAGCTCAAGTACCACCAGGAGGACCCAGAGGAGGAAGAGAAGAAGGACTTGTGGGGGCAGGGTTAAGAGGAGAAGAGCCAGGGAGAATAAGGGGCCAGGGAGAGGAGTAGGATTGATATAAATATGTAGATTTATGTGGGTTGTGGATAATGCTTTCTTCTAACCAGTGACATTAGATTACCCCCCACACACACACACAGTCTATGTGAAGCCAAGATTTGGTCCACACAGACTCTGTAACATATGTAAACTATAATGCTTCGAGAAACATGTTTCTGTGTTTTAACAAGTGAATTAGATTTCTAAGAGGAAGGCCTCTCTTGCTGGTGTCAATGAAATCCCCCACAATGGACATTGCTTTGTGCCAACTACACAATTCCCTTGAAAAAACTGTGTTATGTCCATTAAATAATTGCTGAACGATGATCAATTTATTACACTGCATTGAATTTGTATAGCACTTCACGCCCAAACTGTGAAGCACTATATGCACTTCAATGCGAGTCACCCTGGGTCATTGATGGACGGGTGTCATGCCACACTGTGAGGGAGCACTGGGCTGGCAGGGGCTGAACCCGCTGTGGGCATATGTGAGAAGGGTTTCGATGTCATGAGTAGGTGACCAGAGAGGTTCACTTATGTCTTGAGTCCCAGCGCTTGGCTGGCGGGGGGCTGAACCCGATGTTGGCATACGTGAGAAGGGTTTCGATGTCATGAGTAGGTGACTAGAGATGTGCACTTATGTCTGGGGTACCAGCGCTTGGCTGGCGGGGGCTGAACCTGCTGTGGGCATACTTGAGAAGGGTTTCGATGTCATGAGTAGGTGACCAGAGAGGTGCACTTATGTCTGAGGTACCAGCGCTTGGTTGGCGGGGGTTGAACCTTCTGTGGGCATACGTGAGAAGGGTTTCGATGTCATGAGTAGGTGACCAGAGAGGTGCACTTATGTCTGAGGTACCAGCGCTTGGTTGGCGGGGTTGAACCTTCTGTGGGCATACGTGAGAAGGGTTTCGATGTCATGAGTAGGTGACCAGAGAGGTGCACTTATGTCTGAGGTACCAGCGCTTGGTTGGCGGGGGTTGAACCTTCTGTGGGCATACGTGAGAAGGGTTTCGATGTCTGAGTAGGTGACCAGAGAGGTTCACTTATGTCTTGGGTACCAGCGCTTGGCTGGCGGGGGGCTGAACCTGCTGTGGGCGTACGTTAGAAGGGTTTCGATGTGATGAGTAGGTGACCAGAGAGGTTCACTTATATCTTGGGTCCCAGTGCTTGGCTGGCGGGGGGCTGAACCCGCTGTGGGCATACGTGAGAAGGGTTTCGATGTCATGAAGTGAAGTAGGGGGTGAGATGCACTCCAGGTAATCCTGCTATTAATCCATATTTAAACTTTCGAACGTTATCGGCGTGCAAAGCTTGCTTCGCGCATCGTACCATTGCGCTGTGAACACTACAAAACTCAACGACAAAGGAACCAGCTTTGGTTCCACCAAGCTGCACTGCCACGTCACTGCCTGAATCCAATGAATTAAATTCATCTGTTTTAAACTGCTTTTTCATTTTTTCTTTTTTCTCCATAAATTTTCATCCTGTCTTTTCTTTTATTCAATTCATTTTACTCAATGCATGTTAACCATCATTGTTCAACATAAGCTCAGAAGCATAAGGTGGGTTCCACGTCATGATTTATTTACCAAGCCCAATGCATTTGGGGAATAAATTTCCCTTCGTCAGGGACATCATGACATGCGGTTGAATCATAAATTTCCGACATCTATTTCACGAATACTTAATACACTTTAATTTGAAAAAAGGACGTAAAATCATTTTCCTCTTCACTAGTGTGCCGAAGCACGCGTGTCTTATTTAAAATGTAAGCTGAAACTCAAACTCCAAAGCGCCGCTTTTCTATGTTACCGCCCCTCTTAACGCTCCCCAGGTGATTCATTACGTCCTGAATCACCTGTATTAAGTATTCGTGAAATAGATGTCTTGGGTCCCAGCGCTTAGAAGCCTGTCAATGGATGATGTTATTCCTCATTCATTCATCACCTGATACGAGTAATATGCTGAGCCAGCTTTAAAAGGAATTTGCACCTTTATCCAGTTCATTCAGGGCCTGATCCCAGAAAACTGATGCAGCACATGTGTGACCTCAGGATAAACATCTGGAGAATCAGCTGACAGGGATATTATGTTGACTACGGATACTGCCCAGTGAGGCCCACATTTTATATTCTAAGAATGCATCCACTAGGGAAACACTGCAGAGAAAGTATGGAATATGGGCCGGCACCAGCATCCACTGTAGGGATAACATTTGTTATTGTTTGAGGTTTACAGTCAGTTCAGGGGTGTTTCTCAGTAAAGCTGGACAGATCTTGTGAAATATCACTTCTCCTGCATGCAGGGTAGGTGCAGTACCACAGAAATGCAGGGGCAGAGCAGAGTGATCCCACTGCATGCCTGCCACACCCAAACAACAGCCCTGCACCCACGGAGCACAGGATATTAAAGTCATGCACAGCACACGCGTTGTACTCTGCTTGGATGCTGTATGGAGATATTTGTGATGGTGCAAGAGGCCTCCTTTCAGATGCAGGGTGGGCATATTTGTGCTTTGCGGTACAGTGTGGAGGTGTTTATTATGGTGTGAGCGTCCTCCGCTTGGATGCAAGGTGGAGATATGTGAGGTGACGTGAGAGGCCTCCCTTTGGGGTTCAGTCTGGAGGTGTTTATTACGGTGTGGGACTCCTCCCCTTGGATGCAAGGTGGAGATATGTGAGGTGACATGAGAGGCCTCCCTTCGGGGTTCAGCCTGGAGGTGTTTATTACGGAGTGGGAGTCCTCCCCTTGGATGCAAGGTGGAGATACGTGAGGTGACGTGAGAGGCCTCCCTTCGGGGTTCAGCCTGGAGGTGTTTATTACGGTGTGAGAGTCCTCCCCTTGGATGCAAGATGGAGATATGTGAGGTGACGTGAGAGGCCTCCCTTCGGGGTTCAGCGTGGAGGTGTTTATTATGGTGTGAGATCCCTCCCCTTGGATGCAATGTGGAGATACATGAGGTGACGTGAGAGGCCTCCCTTTGGGGTTCAGCGTGGAAGTGTTTATTACGGTGTGAGAGTCCTCCCCTTGGATGCAATGTGGAGATACGTGAGGTGACGTGAGAGGCCTCCCTTCGGGGTTCAGCGTGGAGGTGTTTATTATGGTGTGAGCGTCCTCCGCTTGGATGCAATGTGGAGATACGTGAGGTGACGTTAGAGGCCTCCGATCGGGGTTCAGCGTGGAGGTGTTTATTACGGTGTGAGAGTCCTCTGCTTGGATGCAATGTGGAGATACGTGAGGTGACGTGAGAGGCCTCCCTTCAGGGTTCAGCGTGGAGGTGTTTATTACGGCATGAGAGTCCTCCCCTTGGATGCAAGGTGGAGATACGTGAGGTGACGTGAGAGGCCTCCCTTCCGGGGTCCAGCCTGGAGGTGTTTATTACGGCGTGAGAGCCCTCCCCTTGGATGCAATGTGGAGATACGTGAGGTGACGTGAGAGGCCTCCCTTCCGGGGTCCAGCCTGGAGGTGTTTATTACGGCGTGAGAGCCCTCCCCTTGGATGCAATGTGGAGATACGTGAGGTGACGTGAGAGGCCTCCCTTCGGGGTTCAGTGTGGAGGTGTTTATTACGGCGTGAGAGTCCTCCCCTTGGATGCAATGTGGAGATACGTGAGGTGACGTGAGAGGCCTCCCTTCGGGGTTCAGCCTGGAGGTGTTTATTACGGCGTGAGAGCCCTCCCCTTGGATGCAATGTGGATATACCTGAGGTGACGTGAGAGGCCTCCCTTCCGGGGTCCAGCCTGGAGGTGTTTATTACAGCGTGAGAGCCCTCCCCTTGGATGCAATGTGGAGATACGTGAGGTGACGTGAGAGGCTTCCCTTCCGGGGTTCAGCCTGTAGGTGTTTATTACGGCGTGAGAGTCCTCCCCTTGGATGCAATGTGAAGATACATGAGGTGACGTGAGAGGCCTCCCTTCTGGGGTTCAGCCTGGAGGTGTTTAGTACGGCGTGAGAGTCCTCCCCTTGGATGCAATGTGGAGATACGTGAGGTGACGTGAGAGGCCTCCCTTCAGGGTTCAGCGTGGAGGTGTTTATTACGGCGTGAGAGCCCTCCCCTTGGATGCAATGTGGAGATACGTGAGGTGACGTGAGAGGCCTCCCTTCCGGGGTTCAGCCTGGAGGTGTTTATTACGGCGTGAGAGTCCTCCCCTTGGATGCAATGTGGAGATATGTGAGGTGACGTGAGAGGCCTCCCTTCCGGGGTTCAGCCTGGAGGTGTTTATTACGGCGTGAGAGTCCTCCCCTTGGATGCAATGTGGAGATACGTGAGGTGACGTGAGAGGCCTCCCTTCGGGGCTCAGCCTGGAGTTGTTTATTACGGGGTGAGAGTCCTCCCTTTGGATGCAATGCGGCGATACGTGAGGTGACGTGAGAGGCCTCCCTTCGGGGTTCAGCATGGAGGTGTTTATTACGGCGTCAGAGTCCTCCCCTTGGATGCAATGCGGAGATATATGAGGTGGCGTGAGAGGCCTCCCTTTGGGGTTCAGCGTGGAGGTGTTTATTACGGCGTGAGAGTCCTCCCCTTGGATGCAATGTGGAGATACGTGAGGTGACGTGAGAGGCCTCCCTTCGGGGTTCAGCGTGGAGGTGTTTATTACGGAGTCAGAGTCCTCCCCTTGGATGCAATGCGGAGATATGTGAGGTGGCGTGAGAAGCCTCCCTTTGGGGTTCAGCGTGGAGGTGTTTATTACGGCGTGAGATCCCTACCCTTGGATGCAATGCGGAGATACGTGAGGTGACGTGAGAGGCCTCCCTTCGGGGTTCAGCGTGGAGGTGTTTATTACGGCATGAGAGCCCTCCCCTTGCATGCAATGTGGAGATACGTGAGGTGACGTGAGAGGCCTCCCTTCGGGGTTCAGCGTGGAGGTGTTTAATACGGCGTGAGAGCCCTCCCCTTGGATGCAATGTGGAGATATGTGAGGTGACGTGAGAGGCCTCCCTTCGGGGTTCAGCGTGCAGGTGTTTATTACGGCGTGAGAGCCCTCCCCTTGGATGCAATGTGGAGATACGTGAGGTGACGTGAGAGGCCTCCCTTCGGGGTTCAGCGTGGAGGTGTTTATTACGGTGTGAGAGCCCTCCCCTTGGATGCAATGTGGAGATATGTGAGTTGACTTGAGAGGCCTCCCTTCGGGGTTCAGCGTGGAGGTGTTTATTACGGTTTGAGAATCCTCCGCTTGGATGCAATGTGGAGATACGTGAGGTGACGTGAGAGGCCTCCCTTCGGGGTTCAGCGTGGAGGTGTTTATTACGGTGTGAGAGTCCTCCCCTTGGATGCAATGTGGAGATACGTGAGAGGCCTCCCTTCGGGGTTCAGCGTGGAGGTGTTTATTACGGTGTGAGGCTCCTCCCCTTGGATGCAATGTGGAGATATGTGAGATGACGTGAGAGGCCTCCCTTTGGGGTTCAGTGTGGAGGTGTTTATTATGGTGTGAGGCTCCTCCCCTTGGATGCAATTTGGAGATATTAGTGATGGTGCAAGAATCCTCCCATTAGATGAAGGCTAGACATATTTGTGATGGAGTGAGAAGCCTCCCTTTTAATGCAGTTTGGAGATATTTGTGATGGTGCAAGGGGCCTCCCTTTAGATTAAGCGTGGAGATATTTCTGATGGTGCAAGAGGCCTCCCATTAGATGCAGTGTGGAATATATTTGAGATGGTGCAAGAGGCCCCCCTTTGGATGATGTGTGGAAATATTTGTGATGGTGCAAGAGGCCCCCCATTAAATTCAGCATGGATATATTTGTGATGGTGCAAGAGTCCTCCCTTTGAATGCAGGGTGGAGGTATTTAAGATAGAGTGAGGTCTCCCTTTGGATGCAGTGTGAGATGTTGCAAGAGGCCTCCTATTAGATGCAGTGTGGAATATATGTGAGATGGTGTGAGAGGCCTCCCTTTGGATGCTGTGTGGAGATATTTGTGATGGTACGAGGGGCCTCCCTTTCCATTCAGTGTAGAGATATTTGTGATGGTGCAAGAATCCTCCCTTAGGATGCTGTGTGAAGATATTTGTGATGGTCTGAAAAGCCTCCACTTGGATTCACTGTGGAGATAATTGTGATGGTGAGAGAGGCCTCCACTTGGATTCAGTGTGGAGATATTTGTGATGGTATGAGAGGCCTCTCGTTGGATGCAGTGTAGAGATATTTGTGATGATGCAAGAGGTCTCCCTTTGGATGAAGTGTGGGGATATTTGTGATGGTGCGAGAGGCCTCCCTTCCGATGCTGTGTGAAGATATTTGTGATGTGTGAGAGGCCTCCCGTTGGATGCATTGCAGCGTGGAGACGTGTGATGGTGTGAGAGGCCTCCCGTTGGAAGCAGCATGGAGATATTTGTGATAGTGCTAGAGGCCTCCCTTAGGATACAGTGTGGAGATATTTGTGATGGTGCAGAGGCATCCCTTTGCATGCAGGGTGAAGATATTTGTGAAGGTGCAAGAGCCTCCCTTCGGATGCAGGGTGGAGATATTTGCGATGGTGCAACCGTGCAAGAGTCCTCCCTTAGGATGCTGTGTGATGATATTTGTGATGGTGTGAGTGTTCTCCCTTCGGATGCAGTATGCAGATATTTGTGATGGTGCAAGAGGCCTCCCTCAGGATGCAGTGTGGAGATATTTGTGATGGTGTGAGAGGCTTCATTTGGATACAATGTGGAGTTATATGTGATGGTTTGAGAGGCTTCCATTTGGATGAAATGTGGAGATATTTTTGAGATGATGTAAGAGGCCTCCCTTAGCATGATGTGTGGAGATATTCGTGATTGTGTGAGATGCATCCCCTTGGATTCAGTGTGGAGATATTTGTGATGGTGTGAGAAGCCTCCCATTGCATGCAGTGTGGAGATATTTGTGATGGTGCAAGAGGCCTTCATTTGGATGCCATGTGGAGATATATGTGATGGTGCGAGAGGCTTCCATATGGATGCTGTGTGGAGATATTTGTGATTGTGCAAGTGGCCTCCCTTTGGATGCAGTGTGAAGATATTTGTCAAGGTACAAGTGACATCCCTTTGCATGTAATATGGAGACATTTGTGAAGGTGTGAGAGGCATCATTTGGATGTCATGTGGAGATATTTGGGATCATGCGAGAGGCCTCCCCTTGGATGCTCTGTGGAGATATTTGTGATGGTGCGAGAGGCCTCTCCTTGGATGCAATGTGGAGATATTTGTGATGGTGTAAGAGGCCTTGCTTAGGATGCTGTGTGGAGATATTTGTGATGGTGCAAGAGACCTCGCCTAGCATGCTGTGTGAAGATATTTGTGACAGTGCAAGAGGCCTCCCTTAGGATGCAGCATAAAGATATTTGTGATGGTGCAAGAGGCCTCCCTTTGGATGCAGTAGGGAGATATTTGTGATGGTGCAAGAGGCCTCCCCTTGAATTCAGTGTGAAGATATTTGTGATGGTGCTAGAGGCCTCCCTTTGGATTCAGTGTGGAGATGTTTGTGATGGTGCGAGGGTCCTACATTTGGATGCAGCGTGGAGATATTTGTGATGGTGTGAGGGGCCTCCATTTGGATGCCATGTGGAGATATTTGTGATGGTGCGAGAGGCCTCCCCTTGGATGCTGTGTGGAGATATTTGTGATGGTGCGAGAGGGCTCCCCTTGGATGCAATGTGGCGATATTTGTGATGGTACAAGAGGCCTTGCTTAGGATGCTGTGTGGAGATATTTGTGATGGTGCAAGAGACCTCGCCTAGGATGCTGTGTGAAGATATTTGTGACCGTGCAAGAGACCTCTATTAGGATGTTGTGTGGAGATATTTGTGATGGTGCAAGAGGCCTCCCTTTGGCTGCAATGAGGAGATATGTAAGATGATGCAAGAGGCCTCCCCTAGGATGCAACATAAAGATATTTGTGATGGTACAAGAGGCCACGCTTTGGATGCAGTAGGGAGATATTTGTGATGGTGCAAGAGGCCTCCCCTTGGATTCAGTGTGAAGATATTTGTGATGGTGCGAGAGGCCTCCCTTTGGATTCAGTGTGGAGATGTTTGTGATGATATGAGGGTCCTACATTTGGATGCAGCGTGGAGATATTTGTGATGGTGTGAGGGGCCTCCGTTTGGGTGTAATCTGGAGATATTTTTGATGGTGTGAGAGGCATCTATTTGGATGCCATGTGGAGATATTTGGGATCGTGTGAGAGGCCTCCCCTTGGATGCTGTGTGGAGATATTTGTGATGGTGGGAGAGGGCTCCCCTTGGGTGCAATGTGGTGATATTTGTGATGGTGCAAGAGGCCTTGCTTAGGATGCTGTGTGGAGATATTTGTGATGGTGGAAGAGGCCTCCATTAGGATGTTGTGTGGAGATATTTGTGATGGTGCAAGAGGCCTCCCTTAGGATGCTGTGTGGAGATATTTGTGATGGTGTGAGAGGCCTCCCCTTCGATGCATTGTGGAGATATGTAAGATGATGCGAGAGGCCTCCCTTAGGATGCAGCATAAAGATATTTGTGATGGTGCAAGAGGCCTCCCTTTGGATGAAGTAGGGATATATTTGTGATGGTGCGAGAGACCTCCCCTTGGATTCAGTGTGAAGATATTTGTGATGGTGTGAGAGGCCTCCCGTTGTAAGCTATATGGAGATAATTGTGATGCAGTGTGGAGATATTTGTGATGGTGCAAGAGGCCTCCCTTAGGATGCAGCATGGAGATATTTGTGATGGTGCAAGAGGCCTCCTTTAGGATGCAGCATGGAGATATTTGTGATGGTGCAAGAGGCCTCCCTTTGGACTCAGTGTGGAGATGTTTGTGATGGTGCGAGGGGCCTCCATTTGGATGCAGCGTCAGGATATTTGTGATGGTGTGAGGGGCCTTCAATTGGATGTAATATGGAGACATTTGTGAAGGTGTGAGAGGCATCCATTTGGATGGCATGTGGAGATATTTGTGATGGTGCAAGAGACCTCGCCTAGGATGCTGTGTGAAGATATTTGTCACAGTGCAAGAGGCCCCTTAGGATGCAGCATAAAGATATTTGTGATGGTGCAAGAGGCCTCCCTTTGGATGCAGTAGGGAGATATTTGTGATGGTGCAAGAGGCCTCCCCTTGAATTCAGTGTGAAGATATTTGTGATGGTGCTAGAGGCCTCCCTTTGGATTCAATGTGGAGATGTTTGTGATGGTGCGAGGGTCCTACATTTGGATGCAGCGTGGAGATATTTGTGATGGGGTGAGGGGCCTCCATTTGGATGCCATGTGGAGATATTTGTGATGGTGCGAGAGGCCTCCCCTTGGATGCTGTGTAGAGATATTTGTGATGGTGCGAGAGGGCTCCCCTTGGATGCAATGTGGCGATATTTATGGCGGTGCAAGAGGCCTCTATTAGGATGTTGTGTGGAGATATTTGTGATGGTGCAAGAGGCCTCCCTTTGGCTGCAAAGAGGAGATATGTAAGATGATGCGAGAGGCCTTCCTTAGGATGCAGCGCAAAGATATTTCTGATGGTGCAAGAGGCCACCCTTTGGATGCAGTAATGAGATATTTGTGATGGTGCAAGAGGCCTCCCCTTGGATTCAGTGTGAAGATATTTGTGATGGTGTGAGAGGCTTCCTTTTGGATTCAGTGTGGAGATGTTTGTGATGGTGCGAGGGTCCTACATTTGGTTGCTGCGTGGAGATATTTGTGATGGTGTGAGGGGCCTCCGTTTGGATGTAATCTGGAGATATTTGTGATGGTGCGAGAGGCATCCATTTGGATGCCATGTGGAGATATTTGTGATCGTGTGAGAGGCCTCCCCTTGGATGCTGTGTGGAGATATTTGTGATGGTGGGAGAGGCCTCCCCTTGGGTGCAATGTGGTGATATTTGTGATGGTGCAAGAGGCCTCGCTTAGGATGCTGTGTGGAGATATTTGTGATGGTGCAAGAGGCCTCCATTAGGATGTTGTGTGGAGATATTTGTGATGGTGCAAGAGGCCTCCCTTAGGATGCTGTGTGGAGATATTTGTGATGGTGTGAGAGGCCTCCCCTTCGATGCATTGTGGAGATATGTAAGATGATGCGAGAGGCCTCCCTTAGGATGCAGCATAAAGATATTTGTGATGGTGCAAGAGGCCTCCCTTTGGATGAAGTAGGGATATATTTGTGATGGTGCGAGAGGCCTCCCCTTGGATTCAGTGTGAAGATATTTGTGATGGTGTGAGAGGCCTCCCGTTGTATGCTCTGTGGAGATAATTGTGATGGTGCAAGAGACCTCCATTTGGGTGCAGTGTGGAGATATTTGTGATGGTGCAAGAGGCCTCCCTTTGGATGCAGCATGGAGATATTTGTGATGGTGCAAGAGGCCTCCTTTAGGATGCAGCATGGAGATATTTGTGATGGTGCAAGAGGCCTCCCTTTGGATTCAGTGTGGAGATGTTTGTGATGGTGCGAGGGGCCTCCATTTGGATGCAGCGTCAAATATTTGTGATGGTGTGAGGGGCCTCCAATTGGATGTAATATGGAGACATTTGTGAAGGTGTGAGAGGCATCCATTTGGATGTCATGTGGAGATATTTGTGATGGTGCGAGAGGCCTCCCCTTGGATGCTCTGTGGAGATATTTGTGATGGTGCGAGAGGCCTCTCCTTGGATGCAATGTGGAGATATTTGTGATGGTGCAAGAGGCCTTGCTTAGGATGCTGTGTGGAGATATTTGTGATGGTGCAAGAGACCTCGCCTAGGATGCTGTGTGAAGATATTTGTGACAGTGCAAGAGGCCTCCCTTAGGATGCAGCATAAAGATATTTGTGATGGTGCAAGAGGCCTCCCTTTGGATGAAGTAGGGATATATTTGTGATGGTGCAAGAGGCCTCCCCTTGGATTCAGTGTGAAGATATTTGTGATGGTGCGAGAGGCCTCCCGTTGTATGCTATGTGGAGATAATTGTGATGGTGCAAGAGACCTCCATTTGGGTGCAGTGTGGAGATATTTGTGATGGTGCAAGAGGCCTCCCTTAGGATGCAGCATGGAGATATTTGTGATGGTGCAAGAGGCCTCCTTTAGGATGGAGCATGGGGATATTTGTGATGGTGCAAGAGGCCTCCCCTTGGATTCAGTGTGAAGATATTTGTGATGGTGCGAGAGGCCTCCCTTTGAATGCAGCATGGAAATATTTGTGATGGTGCAAGGGGCATCCCTTAGGATACAGTGTGGAGATATTTGTTATGGTGCGAGAGGCCTCCCCTTGGATTCAGTGTGAAGATATTTGTGATGGTGCGAGAGGCCTCCCTTTGAATGCAGCATGGAAATATTTGTGATGGTGCAAGGGGCATCCCTTAGGATACAGTGTGGAGATATTTGTGATGGTGCGAGAGGCCTCCCCTTGGATTCAGTGTGAAGATATTTGTGATGGTGTGAGAGGCCTCCCATTGGATGCTATGTGGAGATATTTGTGTTGGTGCAAGAGACCTCCATTTGGGTGCAGTGTGGAGATATTTGTGATGGTGCAAGAGGCCTCCCTTAGGATGCAGCATGGAGATATTTGTGATGGTGCAAGAGGCATGCCTTAGGATGCAGTATAGAGATATTTGTGATGGTGCAAGAGGCCTCCCTTAGGATGCAGCATGGAGATATTTGTGATGGTGCAAGAGGCCTCCCTTAGGATGCAGCGTGGAGATATTTGTAATGGTGCAAGATGCCTCCCTTAGGATGCAGTGTGGAGATATCTGTGATGGTGCCTGAGGCCTCCCTTAGGATGCAGCGTTGAGATATTTGTGATCGTGCGAGAGGCCTCCCTTTGGATGAAGTAGGGATATATTTGTGATCGCGCGAGAGGCCTCCCCTTGGATTCAGTGTGAAGATATTTGTGATGGTGCAAGAGGCCTCCCTTAGGATGCAGCGTGGAGATATTTGTGATGGTGCAAGAGGTCTCCCTTAGTATGATGTGTGGAGATATCTTTGATGGTGCAAGAGGCCTCCCTTAGGATGCAGCGTGGAGATATTTGTGATGGTGCAAGAGGTCTCCCTTAGTATGATGTGTGGAGATATCTTTGATGGTGCTAGAGGCCTCCCTTAGGTTGCAGTGTGGAGATATTTGCACTGGTGCGAGAGGCCTCCCTTCGCATGCAGCGTGGACCTATAACTATGTTGCCTGCTCTCACCCATAGGCCAGCGCTCTCTTGTACACCGGCTCGTCCGTATCCGCGGACCGAAGCCTTCATCCCCTACAGAAGGAGCTGTTAGCCGTAAGCCGGCTACTTCCCAGAGGCCTCGTGTGAGCTGAGAGCGCCAGTGAAGTCAATTACCCGCTTCCAGGAAATACGCAGCCAATGCCACAGAGAGGAATAAAAAAGCAACAGAAATCAGCACGCTTTATCAGAATGGGAATACATACAAGGCACGCCAGGACTGCCACAGAGCAGAGGCGTTGTGTGTACAAGACCTGGATTAGAGCCGAGGGACTCTGTGGATGGCTCCCGGCTCAGCCCTTGACACGGGGGCAGCCCCTGGCTGCTTTGCTGTATACGTACAGTCTTACAACCTGTTTTGAAGGCCACCGGGCTCCGAAACGTGTAATTATTCATTCGACAAAATGAAAGTTGCAGCTTCGTGGTTTCTTGGACGCAGGGGCATAGCTTTCTTTGGTGCAGCAGGTGTAGTGGAACCGGGGCCCCGTGGCCTGAGAGGTCCATTGAACCTGATTATTGCTGTATTTTATAATTCAAACAGCAGCCAGGGGACCCATGTCCTTACTTGCATTAGGGTCCACGACACACTGACTTTGTTGATGTTTAGTTAGTCTCATGTAGACTCCATAAATATCACACTAAATTTGTATGTGCTAGACATTACAACTGGTGACGTCCATGGGGGCCACGAAACACTTGGTGACCTGGTTTTATAGGTCCCTCGCAGACATGACTAGGGGCCACTAACTGTATTGAGGAACAGGTGGGAGAAAGCCCTACAACGGGGGTTATCCGATCCGGAATTGCAAAGAGTACTAGCCTCACCTAAAAAGATATCCGGAAACACCAGACTTAAATATACTCAGTGCAATGATGTACATATGACATGCATGACACCACACAGACTGCAGGTGACATACAGAGGCGACCCCCGGCCCTGCCCTAGGTGTGGACACCTAGATGCAGGTTTTGTACACATGGTATGGGACTGCCCGCAATTGCAACCATACTGGTCGAAGATCCTGGCCGGCCTCAACCTTACACTGGGGCGAACCCCCCCTCGTACACTTGAGGCATGTATCTTGGGATTATACCTGAGACCGAGCTCCAAGAACGTCGGCACCAGATTCCTGGACTTGACGATAAGACTGGCCAAACGAAGAATAGCCATAGACTGGAAATCGCTGATGGGTCCGTTGGCCAAGGCATGGAAAGCAGACGTGACGCAGTGGGCTATGGCTGAAGTACGGGCCCTGATTAGAGAAGAAGCCAGGGGAATAAGACTCCGTCCAATAGCAGACCTGTGGACAGAAATACTAACAATGTGGGATCACCCAGAACAAAGTAGCAGTAACGAGCCACAAATAAATGACGACACAACAGATGATGATGATAACGGGCCACTCCCCTCCACTATAGAAGAACCGAGAAACGACCCAAAATCCGAATAGCCACTAAGATAGCATCACAAAAGGACACACCCATACACGTGCACAATCTCACTAAACTCAACAGTGTGGACAAATGCTGCACAGCAGGCCAAATACCAGGAAATACTAGATACCCCAGACACCCCTCCTCATACGGTATTAGACTGAAGCTCTCCCTCCTCTACCTCTTTCCTTTCTCCCCCTATTGCTGTGTAGAGTTAGATTTAAGTTGTATGTGGACTGAGGTTCTGAGATTGGATGTGAATACACAACATCATTGTCTTGCTGTATGCGCAGAATGCACTCCCAGAGCTTCTAAGCATTGATATGTTGTATTTTCAAGTACAGTGATATAACATCCTAAGATTGCAATAAAAAAAAGAGACGCGAGAAGAGAATGTATAAGTAGGCGATGCCGTATGACAGCAGAGAGATAACCAAATGTATTATAATTCATGTTGAAATGGCAACAATGAAACGTTGAGTGTGGATTATTGCCAAATAACAAAGTAATGTTGTGTATAACTGACGAACAAAAACACCAATAAAAAGATATTTAAAAAAAATAATAATTAGTATGTGCTAATATATAAACCGTGCATACTGACTCACACTGCTCGTGTCTCAACTATACAAACACACTTTGATCACCATGCTAGGTTACTAACGTGCACAGAACACTCTTAGAAAGAAAGCTTCAACTGTACAAATACACACATTGACCACATCGCAGCCTACATAACATACCATCTAGTCCGTGCAAACACAGCTCACACTGTTTATGTGTGTACTGTAGGGACGCACACTAATCAAACCCCTTCCAGGTGGCGAGTCGCCCCCTCCCCTTTCCTGCCCACTTCCCACCAAACTGCGTTCCTGTAACTCCTTAAATCACCAATGACAAGCGTGCTTTGGTGCCATAACAGGTCGCAGTTTATTCAACAACACATTTATACATTTCAACGTTCATGGTCATATCCTCTGTTTACTTAATGTCCATGTTACACATTTACATTTACTGGTCTTTGCCCTTGTTTTTGCTCTCGGTATGGACCCAGCCTCCTCAATTTCCCGGGAGGGGAGGGACCCTCTGTCTGGGCCTCCGATTCACGGGTCTAGGCTTCAACTTGCTACCGACTTGGAGGGTGTCCGTCTGGACCTGCCCGGGCTGCAAGTGCTGTCCCGCTCGCCCTGTACCCTTTTGTGGGCCCTCCCTGCTCCCAGGGGTCCCTGCCGTGTGGCATCCCAAGGACCTTACTTGAGCATCTACTCTATCTTTCCTGAGGCTGAGTCCTTGGATACTTCTCCCTCTGTACCCCTGCCGTGAGGCATCCCAAGGGTCCTGCGGGAGCATCACATCTACTCTTTCTATGGCGGCACGCCGCCCCTTGGCTCCCTCAGTGCCCCTGCCGTTTAGGCATCCCAAGGACACTGTGAGAGCCTTCCATCTACCTTCTAGTAAGTTCTCTCTTTTTACTACCTTCCTTGTGTTTGTTCCGCCACGCTACCTACGGTTTCCCGACCGGAGGGAGCTCCCCCCTACCCCGGCCTCCCCTTCGCTCTCAGTTGAACCCCATCTGCTCCAGCACACCTACAATGTTCAGTAGGAACATGTCCATACCTACCCCAGTAAGGTGTACCCCGTCCTCCAGGTGATAACCCGGGGACCTCAAGTTTATGAAACCGTGTCTGACGAACCCCCATCCGTTGGCCCTACAAACCTTCGCCATGGTAATATTGAGTTTCCGTCTGGATTTCTCCACCGCCCCCAAGTCTACTGCCCCTCGCCAGGCGTTTCGCACTATTATTTCTGAAAAAATTACTTCGGCTGGGCGTATCAGGCGTGGCAAGTCCGTGAGGCTTTTCTGCATACTTTCTATGAGAGCCCGCCTACCCAAGGCCGCCAAGTCATCTCCTCGCAGGTGGACCACCACCGCATCCGGTCTGCCACCTTGCCTCAATGCTTCCCGCGCCGCGGGTAGCAGTTGGTCCCATTTCATTCCCGAGCGCCCCCACCAGATTATTTCGGTGTCCCGCAGCCATATACTGCCGAATTCGCGTCTGGCCGTCGCCCATTGTTGGGCCTGCATCACGTAGGAGTGCCCCATGATCCACACCTTCTTGCGTGAATTGTTCAGACCTATATGGGTGTGGGGGGAGGGAGAAATCGGACTCAGTACATCGTGGGGCGTACGTAACGCTTAAATGCGCTGGATGCCCAGCGCCCTATTCCCTTGATCTGCTCACTGCCTAACCCTAATCCTGCAGCTGTGGTGGCCGCCCCTATCCTGAAGGAGTGGGAACCAAACTCTTTTGCAGGGAGGCCCATCGCTTCCAGGGTCCTTCTCATCACTGCTATGAACTGGAAGCGGCTGAGGAATGACCCATCCCTGTGCTTGAAAAGTGGTCCCTTGCTGCCTTCCCCAGGTCCCAAGTATTCTCGCAGCAAGCAAACCGGGCAGCAGGCTGTGTCCTGAATGCAGTGTATTCTTGTCCATGTACCCCTTCCTGCCGGTCCGTTTTTGACCGTCACAGCAGTATGTCCATGCACCTTTTGCCTATCTCTATGTCCCTTCTGCGGATGCATGCTGTTCCTGGGTCACTGACTGATGGGGCTACCAGCTCGCTGACCCTGTAAGCCCCAAAGAATGCTAGTGCAAATGCTGCGCCAAAGAGCGTTGTCTCATGTCTCGAGGTGCATATTCCTGCCAATGCCCCCAACATCCCTTGCAGCATGCTAAAGTGGATGGGGCGCCTTGCGTCCTTCTTTGCTTGTTGTAACCTCCCCCAACCTCTCATGGCCATCCTGCACTGAAAATCGCTAGTTGGGTCCTCCCTTGCAGCCATCTTTGTGTAATAAGCCACTGCGTTTAAGTGTGTCTGGGCCCAGGTTTTTGTCCTGCCTGACGTGAATGCCCAATCAATGAATCCCAGGACTTCCTCCCGCGTAACCCACCGGCCCCCTTCTAAACCTGTCCAGGCCATGAATGTCTCCCAACACTTACGGTAGCGTTTGTCGGTCTTAGGGGCCAGTGCATTGTTCAGCAGTGTCTTCAACCCAGGTCCACCCATGCCCACACTTCCTCTGGCACTGGGGTCATCTCTTTGTCTGCGTCTGGGGCAAGCCATCGGAATTTCGCCCACTGAAAACGAGAAATGGCATCCGCCACTGAGTTGTCTACCCCAGGGATGTGTCTCGCCCTAAGCGCGATGTTGCCCCTTAGCTGGCAGCCGACTAGTTTTCGCAGCAGGGTTGCCACCGCCGGGCATTTTGCTGATCCTATGTTAATTGCCTGCACCACCGCGTGGTTGTCAGACCATAGCGTTATCTGCCTGTTAGCTAGCTGCTGGGGCCAGATGTGGAAAGCCACCACTATTGGGAACAACTCCAATAAGGTTATGTTCTTGGTGAGCCCAGCGCTCTGCCAGACCTCTGGCCAGGCTCCCGCCACCCATGCGGTCCCTAGGATTGCTCCAAAACCGAAACCCCCGGCCAAGTCCGTGTAGAGTTCTAACTCGTCTGCCTGCACCCAGGGTTCTCGCCATATTAGGGTGCCATTGAATTCTGACAGGAAATTCTCCCATTGCTCCAAGTCCTCCCTCACTCCTTGCATGATGCGGACCCTGTGGTGCTTTTGTGTCATGCCCCTGGTCAACCATGCCAGGCGTCTTGCGAAGGTGTGCCCTGCGGGGATCACCCGAGTGGCAAAATTCAATTTCCCTAGAAGCTGCTGTATTTCGCCCAGCGTCGCCTTTTTTTGCTGCCTCATTCTTCCTATGGTGTCCCGTAGCTCAGCTACTTTCTCTGGCGGCAACCTGCACGTCCCGGCTACGGAGTCCAGTTCTATCCCCAGGAAGGACAGTTTTGTGGTTGGGCCCTCTGTTTTATCCTGCGCTAAAGGGATGCCTAACTCCTGGGCCAGCATTATGAAATTGTTTAGAAGGTTGGCGCACTCCCCTGTGCCTGCTCTCCCAATAAAAAGGAAATCATCTAGGTAGTGTACTCGTCCGCCCTTTGGAGCGCGCAATCCCAGCTCCCACTCTAGAAAACTACTGAAAGCCTCGAAGTACGCGCATGATATCGAGCACCCCATTGGTAAGCATTTGTCATAGTAGTATTGCCCCTCTAGTTTGAAACCCAACAGGTGGTAGCTATCTGGGTGCACCAGCAATAACCTGAATGCTGATTCTATGTCTGATTTTGCCATCAGGGCACCCTTCCCTTCCTGTTTGATGAGGTCCACTGCATCGTCCACCTATGCGTAGGCCACCGAGCATGCCCCTTGTTCTAACCAGTCATTGATGGACTCTCCCTCGGGGTGAGACAGGTGATGGATCAGCCGGAATTTCCCCGGCTCCTTTTTGGTCACCACCCCGAGCGGTGATACCAGCATATCTTTCATTGGGGGGAAGTGAACGGGCCGGCCACCCTCCCCAGTTGAACTTCTTTCTCTACCTTCTGTTTTGCCACCCCGGGGTTATCTTTCACTGATTTCAGATTCAGGCTCTCCCGGGCGCCCCTGGGTCCTTTGTAAGTGATTGGGAAACCTTGTTTGAAGCCTTCCGCTAGAAGCTGTCTGTCTGTTATCTTATGATAGTCCTTTAACAAGTGTAATAGTCTGCTTGCCTTTATGGGTGTTGGTAGCGTCTGTTCCCCGCCCCGTACCCCGTTGCCCCCGATTGGAGGGGCCTCTGCCTCATTTCTTTGTGCCTGTCTTATCCTTCGTGACCCCTGGCCCTGTGGCCCATCTACAGCGTATGGTGGGGTGGTTTCCCCCGCATGTCCCACAAGCGTGTTTAAATCTGCATGAAGCCCCCCACTTACACTCGTCTTTGTCAAACTTCCAACATGGCTTACTTGATCTGCTACTGTCCTGGTTCTTCCCTTTGAAATCTTTCCCTTGCCCCTCGAATCTGCCCTTACTCCCGTAGGGACGAAAATTGCTCTCTTTTGCGCCGACCCCCTCCCTGGCCACCACCATGTGTTTCGTGAAACCTTCCATGTCCTGACAGTCCCATCCCATTATTGGCCATACCTGCATCTTCTCACTAAAACCCTCATCGTATTTTAGCCATGCCTCGCCCTGATACTGTTGCTGCGCCTCGTGCACCTTTTGTTCGTATAAGATCAGTGCTGCTGCGCTTTGAGGGAATTTCTCGATGAATACCCATGCTAATGTTCTGAATGCTTTCAGCCAATTCTCTATTGATCTTTCTACCCAGGGTTTACGGGTGGCCCTCCTGTCATCGTCCTTCTTGTCTTGTGTTGCTAGGTCTAAACCTGCCTGGCGCACTTCCAGTAGTGAAAAGATGTCTATGAACTCTTTTCTCCAGAGCCTCTCCTTCACTGTTAGTGGGATGAGGTTGGCCAGCCCTAGCAGCTTTGTGGTCAAGGAAGGGTCGCTCAGTGAGGGGCGCAAGTACTCGCTGGCCGGCTTTCGGTTAGTGTCTGGCCCTTCTCCCGTCTTGCTTGTACTTGAATTATCCCCCCCAGGGGACCCTGCACCCTCTGGTGTGGTTGCCTCAGTTCCTGTCCCTTCCCCCTGCTGCACCTGGTTTGCTGCCCCTGACTCCTTGTTTGTCGCCTTCTTTGTGTGGCTTCTCTTGTCTGCCCCTGGCATCGGGCTGCCCCCTTGCACCCCTGGGCCCCACGGGGTGTTCCCTGGGAATGGAGCTCCTACCCCTGGCATTGCCACCAGGGCATCCATGCTGTAGGATGTGCTGCCCCCGCAGTCCAGGCCTCGCCATGGAACTCCTGCCGCCCCTGTCCTATCCCTGTCTGCCACGGGGGGTGCATGGGCCATGGTCCTTGCATTGCTACGTTGCTCACTCCTAGCTGAGTGCCCATATTTACGTTTTGCCCTTGGCTGTTCTCTGCTCTTTGCCCTCTCCCGCGCCCTCGCTTGCTTAGCCGGCCATGCTTACCATTCTCTCTTTTGCCCCTGGTTTCTTGTCTCCCACGTCTCTCCTGAGGGGCCGCCGTGCTGGCTACAGACCCCTCGTCATCGCTGCTCCCATCCGTCTCCGAGCTAGACACCTGCTCCGGTGACGCAGCCCTCTTGCTTCTGGCGTTCAGGGGGTTCCTTCCACCTTGGTCTGGTCCCTTTCCGGCCTTCGCAGGGGCCGCCGTTTTGGCTGCAGGCCCCTTGCCCCCTGCCTTCTTAGGGGGTGGCCGCGTTGGGGAAGCCCGCCGTGGCCTCTTCTCCTTCCCTTGGGCCCCATCCTTGATCTGCTGGTCCACCCAGCTTTGTCCCTTCAGGGCAACCAGAGCCCTGGTTTGATCCAACATAGCTTGCAGGTCATCGTCCAGCTCGGGCCCCGTGTCCCCTCCGCATCTCTTCTGTCCTTTCTTTGTGGCTTCCGGTTGTGCCTGGTTCTCCCTGAAGCGAGCCGGTGTTAAGAACAAAACCACAATCATGAACATTCTGCGCCATCTTGTCTGATGAAAGTTCCTACGTGCACATAAACTACAGTCATTCTGATTGACCACAGCCATTTTGTACTCTGTTGGTCACCTTCATTTCACCCTGTCCTCTAGCAGCCTTCTGACTCTCTGACCAAACCTGATATGTGTGCTGGGGGCTATAAACTATTTCCACGACAAACATCAACATCACCTGCTGCCTCAAACTCGTCTTTCCTCTCATCCCTGCACAAACAGGTTACAAATACCAAACAGACTCTTGCAAGCATGGTTTATTGCACTGCACACAGCAAGACTTGTTTTTTGCCAACAATGGGACCTGTTTTTATCAACAGAACGGACTCTTAGATCTGGCCGGTCTCACTTGTGTTTAGACCCTGAAGCAAGGTCCAGCTGCAATTAAATTGTCTGTTTTTGACCTGGGCGGGAGGAGAGTTAATGTTGGGCTTGTGTAACCATGTTGATGAAACAATGTTGGGCTTGTGTAACCATGCTGATGAAACAATGTCGGGCTTGTGTGACAACCTGCCCGGGGCGGAGACTCCAAGCTTGTAACCATGATAAATGAAACAAATACATTGTGTAAAACCTGTATAAAAGGAAGAGCCAAAAGCATTGCCAGTAGAACACCTCCCTGAAGACATCCTGGTGTCAGCAGTTGACGTGGTCTCCTCTAAGAGTAATAAACCTTTTTCTTGCCTTCCAGCTTCCAGCGCCTGCCTCGTTATTTTAGATAGCGAATCCAAAGTGGATTAAAGGTGACCTTGCGCCGGGCAGCATTGGGGATCTCAGGAGACTCGCTGCTTTTCACAAATTGGCGACCCAACGGGGGGCCCATCAGAGACACGTGGGTCCAGTAGAGAGGTCCTAACGACGGAGTGAACGACTAAATGATTGGAGTGCACCTGCCTGAAAGAGACCCTCGTCTGGCTGCCAATCGACTGAACTTCACCGGTTCCGAACGGACCTCTCTCGAGTGACCTGCGGTCCTGACTGGGGCCTTACAGGAACGCCGCATTGATTGTTGGAGTAAGAGGACAACCAGGCGCTGGAAGGGGAATACGAAGAACTGTCCATACGGTCCGGGTAAGGTCGTGAGAAAACATGACTTAAATTGATTGATTGATAGAAATACTAGTATTCCTTTTTGAGTTATTTGAGACATTCCCTGCTTGCAAACAACGTAGAATAGGAATATTCTCTCTTTGCAGACAGCGAAGGACAGGTAGTGCAGACTTTTGTCTAACATTAATTGAGATATTCATTTTGACCGCTAAATACGTCATGCCTGTTTTCTCTAGATTGTTTGATTGTTTTGGACCGGACCGTTTGTTAGAGGTCAGTCATCCGGCACCGCCGGAAGGCACCCCTAACAAGGACATGTACGTGAAATATGGATTAGCCACCGTAGCTTATAGCAAACTATGGCATAAGTACACTAGGAAGGACCGGGTAAATCAGTGGCCACTGACGGGATCTTTCGATCCCGCTAAAATAGAAACGTTAGAATTAGCTCTCCACAAAAAGAAAGCTAGACCAGCCATGTTTGATAGTTTTGGTTTATGGCGAAAAGAGGCAGCTCAACGAAAGAAAAGAGACGAAGCTAGACAAGATAAAGAAACGCGAAAATCAGCTTACCAAGCCTGTAAAAAGTTAGAAGAAGAACTAAAAGAAAAGGAAATCGATAAAAAGGAACAGGAATCAAAAATATCAGGTCAATGCCCTGTTAGAACGCCCTTAACTCTTTACCCCGAGTTACCAGCAAAACAGGGGGTAGATGATGATTTATTGTTAGGTCCCCCAATGATATACATGCCACCCCCTTACGCCCCTACTCATCCCATAGTACAACGCCAGGACCACCAAAGTATAGCCGGAGATGGCACGATCGCCTCAGTCTCCACCGCCTCTGCTCCCACCGAGTCACCCACACCAAATGCCTCATCAAAGGATACAGTAGTAGAGGTAGGATCAAAAGAAAAAGGAGCGCCCAGGGTCCCGCGATTAAGTAAAAATGAGCGAGCAGGCATTGATAAAGTAGTTAAATCCCTCATAGATAGGAAGGAGACAGAAGAGCATGTAACTGACATATGCAACTCCTATGTTGAAAACCGCAAACGATACTTTATTGTACGTCTCTGTTACCACACCCTTACTGCATATGAAGAGAAGTACCAAGACGTAGGGCCCGAGCGATTAGTGGCTCTCTACAGGAAGGTAGACATCGGAGATGAAGGCGACAACGATGTTGCAGAACTATTTTCATCCACACTAGAAGTATTGCGTCACCTCATAGAACAAGGACAGATAGATAGGGACAGGACAACTAAGGTAGCAGGACCCCCAGTGGAAAAAACAGATAGCATGATGCCAATAAAAGAAGCTGCCCCTTACTGGATACCTCCTAGAGGACAAGGGACTAATGACGATATAAACCATCAAGACGCTAGAGGAAGGGTGGTCTACAATTGGGTGTATCAGCCATGGGACAGACAGGACATCCTGACCTTCCGTAAATCTTTGCCGGATTTACGAAAGAACCCCACCGCCTTTTACACCGAGCTAGGTACCGCTCTGGGATCAACAATAATGACACTTGCCGACATAGACTTGTTCTTCGGGTTATGTTTGCCAGCAGATGTGTGGAAACAGGTTAGGAAAGTAGACCATACCGAACTGTTTGGTCATACCTGGGAACAACTCGACACACTAGATAAACAGCGGAACCCTGGTCAAAAACCAGTTAAAGCAATATTAGACCTCCCTGACAAAATAGTGCAGAAAGTGAAAACGCTGATCCCAGAGAAAAAGATAGACTGGTCCATAGTAACCGCATGCCGCCAGAAACCACAAGAGGACGTCTCAGAGTACTTCTCCAGATTTGAAACTGTGTTCTCTGATTACAGTGGACAAGACATGTCCACCGCAACCGGACACCACTTATTTGTGCAGAACTACGTCAAAGGATTACTGCCAGATGTATCCCAGAAACTACAAGCCAGCGAAAGTAGTTGGGCAGCATCTAAACCGACGGCCATTCTCCAAATGGCCCAGTACTACGAGCATCAGAGAAACGAAAATGACAGGGCTACAGAAAGGAAAAAGAAGGACTTGAAGGAAAGGGTAATGATAGCACAACTCCAGGGGGCGAATACAGGAAGGGAGCAATATAGGGGAGGAAACCAGCAGAATACCCCTAGAGTACAGCCCCCTAGGAACAATCCATCTACATCATATGTAGGACGCCAAGACCTAGGACAGGATCAATGTGCATTTTGCAAAAAATATGGACACTGGAAATCCCAATGCCCGGCTTTGTTAGGAGCTGCTAGGGGCAGAGGGGCGAGGGAAATAGCAAGTGGACAGAGAGGAAGAGGACGTGGAAGAGGGTACGCGAGTGAAGCAAGCGAGGAAAGGCCAGGAAGAATGAACGCATTTGACCATCCCAGACAGAATCAGTACCAACAGACAGATTATGACAATACGTACGACTTTGCATAGGACAGCCAGGGGCAAGGAAGGGATCCAGTCGAGCTCTGCGTTGATCAGCAAGGCCCTTATGTTACCGCTGAGGTCCTGGGCACAAGGTCGCCATTTTTGGTAGACACAGGAGCAACACGTAGTGCACTATCCAAACGACTGATTCCAAGGGCACCCTTGTCAGGCTCACATGTGACCTCAATAGGATTTGACGGTACGCCCTCCACCAACCCTTTGTCCCGACCCATCCCTTTTAATCTTGACAGCAATGGCGTCGAAACGACATTCCTCCTCTCATCTAACACCCCAGACGCCATTATGGGCCTCGACCTTTTGAAACACTTCCATGCGACTATCAGATGCTCACCAGACGGAGTGCGTGTCATCCTGTATGACAACCCCCAACGCCATAGAGAGAACCCTTTTCAGCACATGTTTTCCATCTCTGAGACTGACACATCCCTACTGGACACTTTGCCATCACACTTATGGGCTAGGGCTGATTCAGACGTAGGACGAATGATGATTGACCCAGTACACGTAACAATACGACAGGACGCAACCCTACCGAAGGTACCGCAGTACAAAATATCGCCAGAGGGTGAGAAAGCACTAACAGAGATCATACACTCTTTGGTAGAGGCAGGGGTGGTAGAGGAAGTAGTGAGCAACATTTGTAACAGTCCCATACTACCGATTGTAAAGAGACAGGGAGAGGGAGATGGGAAAGCCTACCGCTTCATCATTGACCTGCGGGAGGTAAACAAAATCGTAGTACCACAATACCCAGTAGTTTCCGACATCACGACAATTTTGACTTTAATCCCCTCCACTGCCACCACCTTCACTGTGATCGACCTCAAGAACGCCTTCTTTTCCATACCTATACACGAGGACAGCCGCTATCTTTTTGGATTTACCCTAAATTCCCGTTCGTATAGATTTTGTAGAGCACCTCAGGGGTACACTGAGAGCCCAAGTATCTATAGCCAGGCGCTTAAAAGACAGTTGGACGCCATACAATTGCCAGATGGAGTGGCACTAATACAATATGTAGACGACATCCTTCTAGCAGCAGACACCATACCAATAGCCGTCACAGCCACCATCAAACTACTCCATTTCCTTGCTGAGAATGGTCACAAGGTCTCCCGAAAGAAACTGCAGTTCTGTAAATCACAAGTGACCTATTTGGGTCACCTTTTATCAAAAGAAGGGAGAAAACTCACGCCTGACAGGATCCAGACAATTCTAGGCACCCCTGTCCCCAAAAATCAGAAGCAAGTCCGCTCTTTGATAGGCCTCACCTCGTTTTGCAGACAGTGGTTACCGAACTTTAGCCTCATTGTCAAACCCCTTCTCTCCCTCCTAGCTAAGGACATCCCCTCACCTCTCCCCTGGACCCCCGAATGCCAGACAGCCTTTAAAGAACTACGCAATACCCTTTGCTCAGCACCAGTCCTAGGAACCCCAGATTACTCCAAACCATTCTTCCTCTACACACACGAAAGGGAGGGATGTGCATTGTCTGTCCTAACACAATCAATTGGTCACAAACAACGCCCTTGTGCATATTTTTCTGCCACCCTCGATCCAGTAGCCAGAGCACTGCCAGCGTGCCTGCGCGCTGTGGCAGCTGCAGCAGTATCAATACGCCAGAGCGAAGGAATAGTGCTCTCCAATCCAGTCACTGTTTTAGTACCCCATGCAGTCGACACACTACTGAACCAGACCAAAACCCAACACTTGACTAGCGCCCGACTGACAGGATATGAGTTGACCCTGCTAGCACCGCACATTACCCTAAAGCGATGCACCACCCTCAATCCAGCCACGCTGTTACCCCTACCCGAGAACGATCCTAACGTGGCTCCACTACACGACTGTGTGACACTAACCGATGAACAAACAAAAAGTAGAGTAGACCTCAGAGACACCGCCTTTCTAGAGCCAGATGGAGAACTATGGGTGGATGGTTCGTGCATCAAACTCCCCGACGGCACCACCTCAGCTGCATACGCTGTCACCACAGCCCGAACCATTCTAGAAACAGCCCGTATTGCCCAACGTTCCGCCCAGGCAGCAGAACTCATTGCCCTCACACGAGCATGTATTTTAGCAGCTGGCACGACAGTTAACATATACACCGACAGCCAATACGCCTTCGGGGTGGTTCACCATTTCGGGATTCTATGGAAAGAAAGAGGGTTCCTGACTTCACACGGTACACCCATCCTGCATGGAGATTTAGTCTCCGCCTTGACGGAAGCAGTCCTCCTCCCCAAAAAGCTAGCAGTGATAAAATGCCAAGCACATAGGAAAGTGACAGATCTCATTGGACAGGGAAATGCGCTAGCAGACGTTACTGCCCGAGCCACGGCAGAAGACAGAACTATGACACGAATGTATGTGACCAGGTCACAAGCTGAACAATGGACTGATGCTAGGACCACTGTAAGGGACATACAGACTACAGGCACACAAGACGAATTGACCGAGTGGGAAAAGGTGGGACTAAAAGACGAGGAAGATTGCTGGAGAACTAAAGACGGAAATAAATGGCTGTTACCCAATGCCTACCTCATCCCCATATTGACCATGGCACATTTACCAGCACACATAGGCTCCACCCCCATGATTGAACTAATCACAAGAGTATGGCATAATGTCAAGATAACAGAATCTGCAAAGCGCCTAGTACAACAGTGTATAGTATGCCTACAACACAACCCAGGGAAAGGGACAGTAGTACCACGGGGAGGGTTTGGAGTCCCTGATCACCCCTTTGAAGTCCTTCAAATGGATTACATCCAACTAGAGAGATGCCATGGTCTAAAATATGTCCTGGTGGTTGTGTGCGCTTTTAGCAAATGGGTGGAGGCATATCCCACCCGCGACAATACTGCCATAGCCACTGCAAAAGTATTGTTGAAAGAATTCTTCCCCCGGTACGGCCTTTGCAGAATTTTATGGAGCGACAACGGCCCACACTTCGTAGCCGAAGTGATACAGAACATACTGAAAGGGTTGGGGGTAAAACAAAAATTCCATGCCGTCTTCCACCCCCAATCAGCGGGCCTGGTAGAGAGACACAATGCAACATTGAAACTAAAGCTAGCCAAAATAGTTGCCACAACCGGGTTGAAATGGCCCGACGCCCTTCCATTGGCATTGCTATCAATGCGCTCCACCCCGACCAAACACAGACTGACCCCGTATGAAGTGGTCTTCGGCAGGCCTATGAACATTTGGGCGGCACCAAGACCCACCTCCATTAACGATGTCCCGAACATATTAATGTCAGACTATCTGCATAAATTGACAAACGAGCTAACAATTATCCACCAACAGGTGCAGCAAGCCTTGCCTGACGTATCCAGGGGCCCAGGACATGTGATAAAGCCTGGGGACTTCATCCTAGTTCGCAACTTCCAAAGAACGAAGAATCTGGAGCCCAGGTGGACGGGCCCCTGGCAAGTCTTGATCACCACTCGAACTGCCCTCCGAGTGGAAGGAAAAAGAAATTGGCTGCACGCCCACCACTGCAAGAAAGTCCCTCCAACGCTGGCAACCTGTGAAGAGGTGGAGGTGCAAGAGGAAGTACTCGCAAAAGACCGACCAGCTCTGAGTTGCTACCCACAAGAAGACACCCTCCAACTGTCTGAATTTCCCGACCCCACGGTGCCATCCAAGGAAGGGTACAACCTAAGATCGACAAAAAGGGGAGCTCCAACAACCAGGCCACTAACTGAGTCAGAGTCTCAGATCGGTAGCACAGCCAAACAACGCTACCAGGAAAAACACCAGACAAAAGTCTGTGGTCCTAACAGTTGGTGAGCTCCTCGAAGATGATGGAAGAAACGGAACACCTGCAAAGCCACCGCAAAGACACCAAGACTTTTGAACTGCACAGTACAAAGACAATTGCACTTGTAGCTGCATTTCTCACCTGCCTCCTACTAATGGTCACACTCTGGATCATTGAAGAGAATGCACCTGCATACAGAACATTGTCACCAACCATGCAACCAATCACAAAGAAAGAACACTACCTGGTATCACTACCGCCACATCTCCGAGAACGACGCAAAGAATTCTGGAATAATTCTTTCGTACAGATGCTGCACCAGCACAATCTTGCCACCAATGCCACTAACTGTTGGGTCTGTGGGCTGCTACCACATGCCACTGAACATTCCATCCCTTTCATCCCTTCACCCTTTTCTGTTCATGGATCTTGCCTTGCCTGGATGATGCTCCTACAAGAAAGTTACAAAGACAATGCCACTTCCGATGGGACAATCGCTCAGTTCTACAACGAGTTCTGGCTAAACCAAACAGGAAGAACAGCAGCTCCCTTTTGCCCTCACACCTCCAATACGACATTCCCAATGAATGTCCCCTCCAAAGAACGAGTGGAAATACAAGTGTTCAATAATCCTGTCAGAGCCACATTTTCCTACCTGAAGAAAAGAACTGCTGCAACACTGACTGTGGCCCTATCTGTGGTGAACGTCTCTGGCCTTGTATGCATTGAAGGCCGTGGGACTAAGAATGTGGGTCACAGCACTTGTAACATTGTAAGGACTTTGAACACTGCCAACCCTCCAGCATTTGTTGCATCACCCAATATGTACTTTGTCTGTGGAACCAAAGCCTACACCTGGCTCCCAAGAAACTGGGGGGCACGTGCTACATCGCTTTTGTTTTGCCACCGACCTACACAGCCCCTGCAGAGCATCATCGAGAAAAGCGTTCTAAAGACACTGATCAAGCAGACTCTGCCGCATCACAGTTCGTTGACGCAGCAAAAGGGCTCGTCCCGCTATGGGGTCCGATGGCAAACAGCCGAGCCATCAGACATCTGTCTCAAGCGGTAGAAACCGCCCTGAACGTCACAGCTGGCATCCTCACCAACAACACTGCCGAGCTTCAAGCGGTCCGTCTGGTGGCCCTACAAAACCGCATGGTCCTGGACGTGGTACTAGCGGATCGTGGAGGAGCATGTCGCATCATTGGTGCCAGTTGCTGCATATACATCCCTGATAATTCACCCTCTGTCTATGAAGCAATCGAACATCTCCACAGACTGTCTTCAGAAATTCATCAAGGATCAGAGACTTGGACAATTGGAAGTTGGCTTTGGGGCATCTTGAAGGACTGGGGTTGGAAAATATCAATGTTTCTCTTGGTCCCAGTATTGGCAATATGTGGTTGCTGTTTGGGTGTACACTGTATACCACCTTTGTGTTCTCTTTGCATAAGTGCCTTGCGCCCTAAGAATATGGACACTCAGTTAACAAAAATGAGAGTAATGTATGAACAAGAAATACAGGACATTATGGAGATCGAAATAGACTGACAAGATGGCTAGTTATGTTCAAAGGGGCGACTGTTAAGAACAAAACGACAATCATGAACATTCTGCGCCATCTTGTCTGATGAAAGTTCCTACGTGCACATAAACTACAGTCATTCTGATTGACCACAGCCATTTTGTACTCTGTTGGTCACCTTCATTTCACCCTGTCCTCTAGCAGCCTTCTGACTCTCTGACCAAACCTGATATGTGTGCTGGGGGCTATAAACTATTTCCACGACAAACATCAACATCACCTGCTGCCTCAAACTCGTCTTTCCTCTCATCCCTGCACAAACAGGTTACAAATACCAAACAGACTCTTGCAAGCATGGTTTATTGCACTGCACACAGCAAGACTTGTTTTTTGCCAACAATGGGACCTGTTTTTATCAACAGAACGGACTCTTAGATCTGGCCGGTCTCACTTGTGTTTAGACCCTGAAGCAAGGTCCAGCTGCAATTAAATTGTCTGTTTTTGACCTGGGCGGGAGGAGAGTTAATGTTGGGCTTGTGTAACCATGTTGATGAAACAATGTTGGGCTTGTGTAACCATGCTGATGAAACAATGTCGGGCTTGTGTGACAACCTGCCCGGGGCGGAGACTCCAAGCTTGTAACCATGATAAATGAAACAAATACATTGTGTAAAACCTGTATAAAAGGAAGAGCCAAAAGCATTGCCAGTAGAACACCTCCCTGAAGACATCCTGGTGTCAGCAGTTGACGTGGTCTCCTCTAAGAGTAATAAACCTTTTTCTTGCCTTCCAGCTTCCAGCGCCTGCCTCGTTATTTTAGATAGCGAATCCAAAGTGGATTAAAGGTGACCTTGCGCCGGGCAGCATTGGGGATCTCAGGAGACTCGCTGCTTTTCACACCGGGGGCTGCGTTTTCCTCCCTTCTGCCCCCCGCTTGCTGGCCATTCCTGCCAACCAAATCCTGTGTTGCCCCTTGTTCTTGTGGTGGCGTGGTGCTGAGTTGTCCAGCTACTTGTCTCTGCTGCTCCTGGCTTCTTTGTACTGCAGTGTATGCCCCCAAATGCTCTGCTGTTAAGAGCCAATCCTTGGTCCTGTGTGACCAACAGCCACAAGACCCAATGCAGGCGACTTAAAAACTGCTCTTGCGCTGTTCCCGCCTTTGACTCTCTCCTGATTTGAAACTTTTATAGGAGCGAGTGCCCACTGCGCTGTTCGCGCCTTTTTTAGCTCCCGGGCGGCCCTTAGAGACCTCCTGCTGGCCTCAGGATGCCTGTCCCAGCCGAGCGTACACAAGCTGCCCCAATGCCGCCCGAAGCTCCCCGATTGCGGAGCGCGCTTGTCGCCGCTCCTTCTGGCACTCGGAGACCTCCCACTTGCTTCGGGTCTCCCGTTTCGTTTCCGTTGCCTGGCGAGCCAAAAATAGCTTTGTTCGGCCTCCGACGCTCCTCTCAGCTGTGTGCTTTAAATCTGCATCGTGTGCCTTTAAGGCTTGCGTCGCTCCTCTGCTGGGACCGCCCATCACGCCGCTGCAGATTCTCCTTCCCCGTTGCCGGATGGATGTTTTCTCCGCCGCAGGGAAAAGGGCGCGAAAGCCGGCCAGAGCCCTCCGCTCGAGCCGACCTCCGCTTGTCCCACTGATTTCCTCCGAACCAGATCGGTTGGTTGGGCGGCTCGCCGCGAGGACAAAGGTGGAGCAGCAGGACCGGCTCCAGGCAGCAGTTCTCAGGCCCCACTTGGTGTCGGATGTAGTTTTCCCGAGGCAGACGTTCAGGAAGCAGTCCTCCGGCTCCTGGTAGGTCGTCGCCTCCACCGACACGATTCTTCCAGTTATTCTGCAGCGAGGGGGGGGTGGTTGTGCTTTCCTGAGGCCTGCTGGCCCTTTTTATCCCCCCTCGCCCTCACTTGCTCGCCCCCTGATTGGAGGGGGCCCGCGCTCTCACTTGGGGGACCAATCCTGGCTGCCCCCACCTAGCTGTGATATGCTAATGGTGGGGCGGGGGAGGGCTTCCCGCCTCCGGACGGCGTTTGACCCGGGCCCCCATCAGGTCCGGCTTCGCCTTCCCGGCCCGGGTTACCACTGCTTGCACATGGACTCTACAAACAACTATAAAAGCAAAAACAAACCAGCCACACAGCTAGCCTTCTATTCAGTGCAAGCACCACTCACACTGCTTATGAACGATATAAACACACACTGATCACACTGTCAGGTGTGCTACGCGCTTCCTCGCAGATGTGCGAAGGGCGGAGCCAAGCCCGTATATTAAGGGCCAGAGAAGTCACGAACTCGCTTCGCGTTCAGTGTTTGACGAGCCTCCGCTTACCTGATTCTTGCTCCGTTATCGGACGTGCAGGCGTAATCCCACGTCGGGTGTCCAAGAGCTTTGCTTCCGGTTCTTCATCACGATTCCCTTTCCTGGTCGTAGTCGGCTCCCTGGACGGCACGGCAGTTCTTCGAATTGCTCCTCTGCAGTTACGGCTCATTTCTTCATTAAAACCTCTCGTTTAGCGTCCTGTGATTAACGAGAGGAAAAAACTGAAATCCTTTAAAGAATCTACATTATCTGAGAGATGGTAACCATGTTTATGCTACATTTTATGATACAAGTATCAAATACTTATCTGAAGTGCACCTTCCATGGTGAGTGGACATTCTGTTCAAGTTCTGGAAGTGTTTCCTGGCTATAAAAATAGAACAAAGAATATTATTAGTATCAATTCAATTCAAAGATCTTTATTCGGATACAGATATATCCATAAAAGCACATGTCAAAAATAGCAGCATGATAGTACACAAAACAACAAGAAAATACTATCAATTCATGATACAATAGCAGCTGAGAGCGATTTCCAGTTAGGCCCACTTAATTTATGCCTGTCCTATATCATGGGAAAAGTTAAAAGATTAATCCAAACAAAACGTCCATGAGTTTTTAGCTATGAACGTGAATACGATATTAATATAAAATCAATAAAAAACAACCCTCATACAGTGCACATTGTATTACGCGCATGTACTGCAGCTTTCAAAAATGAGCCCACACGAAAAATTAGTTCTTCCTCTTCCAATTTGAGGATTTTCATGTAAGCTGCTTTATAGTGGACAGGGGAGGTCTTTTTAAAAAATGGTATCAGAAACCACCTTGCATATTTTAAATAAAAATTACAGAAAAATAGAAAGTGTAACATAGTTTGTCTGCTTCAGTCATCGCAAGGGCATGGCAATTGGTCAAGATTGGCATTATACCCCTGGGGAAAGCAAAGTAAGAATTTCACTGTGTCAGCCCTTAGACGAAAAAGGAGTCCTCTCTCCCAGCGGCCTATAGGTTTTAAGAGGTAGCTAGATGGCAGATGGGAGACATCCTCAATAGACATATACCTGACAACAGTGGTTTTCTGAATCTCCTTTTCGTGTCTTACTTTGCTATAATGTGTATATAGGGCCTCCCTAAGGGCTTTTTTGTTTGTGCCATCTAAGTCAGTAGGGTTTAAAAAGACATGCTCAAGGTTTACGCTACTCAAGCTCTCCCTCACTGCGGCTAGCCATGGTATTTCCCTACCCTTCTCACACTTGAAACAGTCTGTTATAATATCTCTGGTGAGGGTCGCTGCCAGGTTTTTCCAGATTGCAAGCCAAAATATGGCAGGGCGAGCCATCATATAATCTTCAACGTAAAACAATTTCAATTCGCTGTGGCAGACATATTGCGATGCAGAGATCGGAGCTCCCAGGAGTTTTCGACAAAGTCTATTTTTTTCGCCCCGTATACTATTGCACTTTGTGAAGCTCCAAACTTCTGCGCCATATGTTGCAGTTGGGATGCATTGAGATTTAAAATTTTTCGTAATAGCTAAAACTACCTCTGTCTTTTTGGGATGTGGGAGACTGAGGATTGAGTTAATAGCTTTGGAAAACTTGTTCCTACTGTACACCACATGATCAGTCCAGGAGCCGTTAGCTGCAAATACCAGCCCCAGATAAGGAAAAGTGCAAGTGCGCTGTAAACTTTGGTTGTCAATAATAATAGAGTTTAAAAGATACTTTTTTGGCCCACAAGCCATTATAAATGATTTTTTTAAATTAGTACACAAATCTAGACTAGCCATAAAATCTACAAAACCCCGCACTAAAACGCGTAGAGCGTTGGGTGTGCGGCCCATTAAGACCGCATCATCGGCATACAATAGGGCGGGGAGTATTTTGTCATTAATTTTAGGAACGTCGTTAGAAAGTGTTATCAGTGATTTATGTAGGTCGTTGATATATAGGATAAAGAGGAGAGGAGAGGGGCCAGGGCGCAGCCCTGCCTGACCCCTCTACCAACTTCAATAGGGTTCGAGACCTCCCCGCCCTTATTAATCCTCACCCGGGCTTTCAAGTCTTTGTGCAGATGAGCTAAAAAATTAACTAAGACCTCATCCAAGCCATATTTTAAAAGAATAGACCATAGATGTGACCTGTTGACAAAGTTGAAGGCTGAGGTAAGATCCATAAAAGTCAGATAAATAGGGGATTTTTGGGCTATGGTTTATTTACCTATGATCAAGTTAAGGTTTAAACACTGTTCGATAGTGCCTATTTTACTTCTAAACCCTAACTGACATGGTTGTAAAATGCAATCTTCCTCAGCCCATATCTTGATCTTATTATACAGGATCCTCCCTAGAATTTTCAACGTATTATCTATCAGGGAGATCGGTCTACAACAGCTTGGATTGGATTGGTCACCCTTTTTAAAAATTGGTACAATAATGTTAGTTGACCATGTGCTTGGGATCGGGGCAGTAGTTAGAATCTTAAAAACATTTAATAAAAGAGGCGCCCAGAACTCAGGATTGTGTTTAATAAGGTCAATAGGTAGCCCGTCAGGTCCGGGAGCTTTATTGCCCAAGCTTTGTTGGATAGCATCCTCCACTTCCGATAGAAAGATTGGAATCTCAGTGGGAACTTGATATTCAACGTGCTCATCATTTTGTATTGGAGCTAAATAAATCATAGATAAATGGGCTTCCCAAGCCTCACTGGTTATAGTGCAACTTTTCGGGGTCAGTGATTGTCCCATGGACCTCATGTCTTTGACCGCTGCCCAGAAGCCATTCGCATTCTTTGATGTAGCAGCACATGCAAGGACGTCCCAGCGCTCTTTTACAATTTCATCCTTCCTTCGGGTAGTGGTTGCCTTATACTTTAACCTTAATGAATTAATAAGAGCAGGGTCTCTGGGGTTCGTTGAGAGTGCCTTACGAAGCTGTCTGTTAGCTGAAGAGCAGTCGCTATTGAACCATCTTGGTCCATGTTGTGCTTCCACACAGGGTTTTGATAACATGGATTTAATACCCACACAGAGTTTCGAAAAAGCACCGATTACCTTGGGGTTATGGTCTTGTAACGACAAACAAATGTCAATTGGTATTGGGTGGTCCCTTACCATCTTGTAAAACAAATCAGTGTTGTCGACTCCTCGCCAAACTATTCTTAAGTTGTCGGCAGTAGGGGTCAAGTTCCTAGCACCGCATTCTTTAACATATGTCGGCTTAGGAGCGATTCTCAATGTTATTTTGATAGGATTGTAGTCACCATAGACAGTTGGGACAACCTCAGCTTTCAATAAACAATCTTCAAGGATAGGAGAGATAAAAACATAATCGATAGTGGAAGCACTGCCCCTACCTCTGAATGTTGGCTCAGGGGGGTTATTATTATTGGTTACTGCAGCAATTTCCATTACGTTAATTATTATTGCGCAGATGATCCAGTAGTTCTACCCCCCTGTTACACTGGGGCACCTTGGGGATAGAGTCTATAGCTGGAATATTTGCCCTGGGGATCTTAGCATTAAAACCCCCCCCCAAACAGATGCCAGCTAATTTGTCGAAGCCTTTTTGATGTTGCAGTTTAGAGATAAAATCAAACAAGTTAATAAAATTCATGTTCGGTAGGGTTTGGAAATCGTTGTTATAAAAATTGAGTAGGCAGATTGAAACACCCCTTTTATAAATTAGTGCCTGGAATTTATCACTTTTAGTGTCTAGAGCCGTTGCACTACGTCCAGCAGAGACTTTAACCCAGATTGAAAGCCCGCCTGATGGGCGGCCTAACTTAGGGATTGGGGCAGCAATATTAAAACATTCAAACCCTTCTAGGTATAAATCTTGCGTAGCCCAGATCTCTTGAAACATAAGGATGTCCTGTTTTTGAACTATTTTTAACCAGTCTGGTAAGGTTATTTTAGATGCCAAACCAGCAACATTCCAGCTTAGTATATTTAAATTTGTGTCAACATCTGGCTTTATTGGGATGATGTGCTCACGTTGCTCTGGTGGATGGATATGTAGGGTGGGGGTGGTCTCATTAGGTACTAGTGAGGGTGACAGTCAATCCTGGCTATCCAAACCAGACAGTGCTGAGAACCTATTATGTATATTTAGAAAGGGAGCGTCATTAGTTGTAGACCCGGGGGTCGGTTTGTAGAAGTAACCCAGTGGCAATGACCAGATATAAGTTGGATTGGTGGTATTAACCTCGTGTACCTTCAGTAGTGATCTGACCATAGATGGACTTCGAAAATTGATCACTACGCAGTCACCCTCTATGTTCTTTAATGATGCCCCCACCCACCCTACTCTTCGCACCATGATGATGTCATTCATGTTTAATACCTTAAACCCTCTGTGTTTAGATAGCCAGTCTGCGCACTTATTACGCAGTTGTTCCCACGTTTCTTCTTGATTTTTCTTAAGGGTGGGTACCAAAACATAGGGACATGCTGCTGGTGGTAGGCTCAGGACCTCCCTGCTGGGCTCGAGGGTTCTCAGTCTCGATGGGTCTGGGACGCCCTCACTCAAGCTGCCAGGCCTTGGATTTGCTCTGACTGGGTTATTCTCACGTTCACAATAAAGAATAGGGGGTATATACGGAACAGTGCCAGACGTACTTCTAACACCACCAAAGTTAGGGGGAGTTTCGGGCACAGCAGTAAGTTTAGAAAGAAAACACTCCTTAACTTTACTACATATTCCACAAGAACCAGTGGGTGCAATTGGTGTTGATACGATAGACCATGGATTAGAATTGGGGTTAGGTACAGCATCAATCAGCGGTATCGGACCCCCCACCCTACTAACAGCAGAGTCAATAGTTTTCTACTGTAAGCTTAATTTGTTTGTAAGCGTGTCCAGACGGTCTAATCGCTTCCATAGGCAAGTAAAATTTTTATCTATTAAATCTTTGATGCGTTCAAAAACAGTGTCTACGACAGTATTGATAAAAGTGTCTCCAGATCCGCTACGGTCAAAGGTGGGGAAAACGAACTCAGTCTGGGTGCTGACAGAACAACACAATTCCTTGTTTAATTCATTCTCTGCAATAACAACATTCTGTGTGGGCAATGAGGGCTGTATCCACGAGCTCATAACAGTGCGGGAAGAACTGGAACTAATAGGTTGTGTCCTTTTGGAACAGACAGGCTTTCCGAGCTTCCTTTTACGTTTGGCCCCTAGAGCTGTAGCAGATATTGGCGAGCCCGTGTTTAGCAGTGGCTCAGCAATGTTATCTCCCTTACAATTCTCATTGGGGAGGCCCACATTATCGCAGCTGAGTCCTTGGTGTAGTTGCGGGCGCACTGCAGAATGTGGCGGGAGAGACAGGATCGGTTAGAGACGCTCCTGTCATAAAACCAGTCTGTTGAGCCTCGATTCCGAGGGATAGGCACCTCTCAGATAATTCAATTTCATTAGAAACTATACTGACCGCCCTTTCTAGCATGCTGTCAATACTGGTGGTGACAGGCCGCAGAGGGATTGCCCAATTACGCTTCCCCATAATGGGTACTAGGAAATACTTAATTGTTATTTTCCAGCAGTGTGGGCACTCACCTCAAATATCTTAGTGATGATGAATGTAAGAGGGGTGGCCCAGCCCTGCCTCTTCCTGGCTCGGACGGGCGCAGATGGGCCCGCCCTTGGCCCAGGCGCAGCCTGAGCTCGCCCGCGCGCGTCCCGCGCTGCGGGAGCCCTGGGCCGGTTTTATGCGCCTCCGGGCGCGGCCGAATCGCGTTGGCGCCTCCTGCCGCGATAGCCATTGGGGGTTGCAGTCCCCGGGCTAAGGTGCAGCGTGAAGGAAATAAAGTGCGGCGTGCTGGAACAGGCTCCCGCACTGCGGGAGCCCTGGGCCGGTTTCATGCACCTCCGGGTGCGGCCGAATCGCGTTGGCGCCTCCTGGCGCAAAGGCCACTGGGGTTTGCAGTCCCCGGGCTAAGGTGCAGCATGAAGGAAATAAAGTGCGGCGTGCTGGAACAGGCTTAGGGGCACATGCATCAAGCTAGGCAATTGCGATTCCTTAATAGCGATTATTAAGGAATCGCTATTAAGGAATCGCAATTGCCTATGCATGTAGAAATCGCTCAATAAATAGCGATTCCTAAACATTCCTTAATTGCTACTCGCAAATTGCGAGTCGCAATTAAGGAATACCTACTCATTCATTCCAATGGGCCAGGAGGCCCATAGGAATGAATGGGAAGATATTCACTATTAGCGATTCGCTAATAAAGAATGGCTAATAGTGGGAGCTATTTCATGGGTGCCAGGGTGTCAAAAGGACACCCTGTTGCACCCCTGAAATCTGCATATGAGTACATCTTGCACACACACATGCCCCAAGGGCATGTGTGTGTGTAAATGGAAGTTTGAAAAATGAACTTTAGTGCATTTTTCAAAGTTTTTGCAAATTACCATGCAGTTTAACTTCATGGTAATTTGCTCCCCTATTAGCGAAATCGCGAATTTCTTAACTTTAATGCATTGCATTTAAGGAATCTCAATTTGTGATTCCTTAAATGCAATTGCAATTTAAGTTATAGCAATTTTGCGATTCCTTAAATTGCGATTTCTGCATTTGGGATGATGCATCCCAAATGCAAAATACTGGTCGCAAACGGGGCAGATTCTGAGAATCTGCCCGTTTGCGACCAGTATTTCGGTTGATGCATGCGCCAGTTAGTATCTTAACGTTATAAGGTGCTAATGAAATCTTAGAATACATGTTATTAGCTTCCTGATGTTACAAGGTGCTAAATATATAATTTAACTTACCCCAGCACCTTTTTGTGTGTATTTTTATCCAGTATGGGAAAATATGTTTTTTGTTTTTTTCCTGGTTTATATTGGATGTGAGCTTTTTGGGGCTTTATTGAATAGTGATGTAACATATGTTGAGTTACTACAAGACTTTGTTTTCTGTTTTCTGCCTTCTTTACCTTACTACGAGAGGAAGAGGGACTACAAACAGGATGTACTGCTCATCTGCTCCATCCAAACGCTGTGAGAGACATCCGGCTGTGACACATCTCCTTCTCACTTTCCTTGTTTGGTTTACCCCTTTTCCCCCATCCCACCATCGCTAGCTTTGACAATATTGAGCTGACTTTGGTGGTTGTGGGAAGCTGGGTCCTAGCATCGGATCTTGCATCTTGCTTCGGCGGAAACACCAGGTGAGACCCACACACACTGCATATATCTTACTTGTGCAAACACACAAGTGTCGTTCCTTACTAATAGCGGAAGTGGAAGTTGTTGGGCAGGAAGGTCTAGACAGGCAGGATGGCACTTGCTCATTTAAATGTAAAGTAGAAAAAGCCAGGGTCTCTGAGATTTAAGTAAAAGTGTTAGGTGCACATGGACATTGAGGACAGAAGGGTCGCATGGAGGTGGGTTGTTCTTGTGCTGTCACAACAGCAACCTACCAAGTGCATCGTCGGTCACCCTCACATGTTTAGGATGCCAATCTGGCTAGGATCTGAGAGATGACCAGGATAGGGCTTGCCCGATTTGTGCTTGCCTACAGTCTGAAAACAAGAGCGGGGCTTGAGGCACAACCCTGTGCTCAAAATGTTGGTCTCTTTTGGCCTGGCAGGAGTAGGTGAAATCCTACCTTGTTCATGTTGCCATATGGATTACTAGGCCCTTTCTCATAACCCCCCTTTCTTGGTGCACAAAGCACCCCACTGCCCCTCAGCTAGCGTGGCGCTGCTGTTTTATGAATTGTACATACACACTGCTCACACACAAACACAACAATCGTATGGCTTATATATGCACTGTCCAAACAGGCACAAACTGGACACCATCCAATAAGGGCAGGCACAACTCACACTATTTATTTCTAAACACTAATAGCGCACACTACTCCCACTGTGTGTATATGAACCATGCAAACAAACACAGATAGCCACCTGGTTACACATGAACTGTACAAGGACGCACATACAGCTCACACTGCTAGAATATTACCTAATCTGCACCACTTATGCTGAACTGTGCAAACACACACCACTCACACTGTTAGCCTGCTTTCAAATCTGTGTAAATACCTCTCACATGGCTAGTATCTACACCATGCAAGCATCTCTCGCACCGCTAGTATCTACACCATGCAAACACCTCTCGCACTGCTAGTATCTACACCATGCAAACACCTCTCACATTGCTAATATCTATGCTGCTAGTGTCTACACTGTTCAAACACCATTGAGACTGGTAGTGTCTAAACCGTTCAAACACCACTCACCCGGCTAGTATCTACACCACGCAAACACCTCTCACACGGCTAGTAGAGAAGCTAAGAGCAGCTGTCTACAACTCAACAAGGACAAAACAGAAGTACTCATCATGGGCCCTCACCCCGATGCCTGGAACGACACCTGGTGGCCCCCTGCGCTCGGAAGCCCGCCCACCCCCACAGACCACGCACGCAACCTCGTAATCAACCTGGACTCCGAACTTAAAATGGACCGCCAGATCAACTCCGTCGCATCCTCCTGCTTCCACACCCTCCGCCTCCTACGCAAGACCTTCAAATGGATCCCCCTCAAGCACAGAAAAACCGCCACCCACGCCCTCATCACCAGCAGACTCGACTACGGCAACGCACTCTACGCCGGAATAAACAAAAACCTCACCCGCAAGCATTCAGAACACCGCCGCAAGACTGGTCCTCAACCTGTCACGACACTGCCACATCTCCCAGCACCTGCGCACACTCCACTGGATCCTCATCGAGGCTAGAATCACCTTCAAGATCCTCACCCACGCACACAAAGCCCTCCACAACACCGGACCAGCATACCTCAACAGCCGACTCAAATTCCACGCACCCCAAAGGACCCTACGATCAGCCCAGCTCTCCCACGCCGTGGTCCCCCGCACCAGAAAGTCCAGATCGGGAGGCCGCTCCTTCTCCTTCCTCGCGGCCAGAGCCTGGAACGCCCTCCCGCTCCACCTCAGACAGACATCACTCCCCATCTTCACGAGGGACCTCAAAACATGACTCTTCGATAGACCTCCTCCTTGATGGACAGGATCCTACACCTCCCCTCCACCCCAGCGCTTCAAGACCCTTACGAGTGAGTAGTCGCGCTTAATAAACCCATGGTTTATTGATTGAGTATCTACACCACGCAAACACCTCTCACACGGCTAGTATCTACACCATGCAAACACCACTGACACTGCCAGTATCTTCACCACGCTAACACCTCTCACACGGCTAGTATCGACACCACGCAAACACCTCTCACACGGCTAGTATCTACACCATGCAAACACCTCTCATACAGCTAGTATCTACACTATGTAAACACCACTGACACTACTAGTATCTACACTGTGCAAACACCTCTTGCACAGCTAATATCTACGCTGCTAGTGTCTACACTGTGCAAACACCACTGAGACTGCTAGTGTCTGCACCATTCAAAGACCACTCACATGGCTAGTATCTGCACCATACAATCCCCACTGACACTGCTAGCATCTACACCATGCAAACACCTCTCACACTGCTAGTATCTACACCATGCAAACACCTCTCGCATGGCTAATATCTATGCTGCTACACTGTGCAAACACCACTGAGACTGCTAGTATCTACACGATGCAAACACCACTGATACTGCTAGTATCTACACCATGCAAACACCTCTCGCATGGCTAATATCTACGCTGCTAGTGTCTTCACTGAGCAAACACCACTGAGACTGCTAGTGTCTGCACCTTTCAAACACCACTCACACGGCTAGTATCTACACCAAGCAAACACTGCTGACACTGCTAGTATCTACACCATGCAAAAACTCTCATAAGGCTAGTATTTACACCGTGCGAGCACCACTCACATTGCTTATGTCTGAACTGTACAAATTGAGACGCACAATCACACTTCTAACATACTCTAATCTCGCCGTATGCTCTGATGTACATACCACATACATACATCATTAAACATGCTGATTTATGAAATGCACAAGCACACTCTATTCGAGGCAAAGAATGACAGCAAGGTTGGTTCACACTGCACTACCCAGTCTGGTCACTAATGTTTTCTTGCATGCGTATTGCCCACCTCAAATGACCAGCCGCCACATGGCCACAGATAAGATACAAATTACACAGAATGATGAGAGGCAATACAAATAAAAACAGTGATGAGTCAGTGATCAATAAAGTTTCTTTCACAAGTTTTGTTGTTATTCATTGCAGATTCTATATTTATTTTCACTAATTGGTACAGTCAATGCGTTTCGCCCTTGAGAGGGCTTCTTCAGGGCTGTAATTACATACAATATAGCTTGTTTTTTTAAAAACAACTGTATTAATTCCTGTTAGAATTAAAAGAGTTGTGCTGCTAAAATGTTCAAAACTCGACAGTGAGAAGAGGAAGAAGAACCAGTCGTGAAAGAACATGACGGTAATATTTCAAAAGTGTCAGACATTGTGTAGAGCTAAGAGAATAATCTCAGTATAGAGAAAGTTTCAGCAACCAAGCAAAGTGTATAGTGACTGTCAAATAAGGAATGTTCAAAAGGAGAGTCCCAGGGAATAAAGAGTTGTTTTAAAAGGCTCACCGCTTACCAAACTATTGTAGTAAGCACAGTTCATGTGTTCAGTATCCGAAACGCCAATGATGAAGTACGTCAATTACGTATCTTGGTCAATTCAATATAATCCACTTCTTGTATCCAGGTATCCTAAGCAAAAATGAGTATCATTCAAACTCAGCGTGGTTCGGTAACCATGTAAGATCATTGGTGTCAATATCTAACAACCATTTCTACCCAAAAATTGTCTGAACTTCAAAAGAAATGCTGCAGTGAGGTGACCACAGATGGAGTGGTTAGGCCAACATCTGAAATCCATGTAAAGGCCCAAAACAGCACTTTCACTGTAATGCCCGAGGGTAATGGCAGGATGATTGAAATGGCACTACGTTAGTATCTACACCATGCAAACACCTCTCGCATGGCTAATATCTAGGCTGCTAGTATCTACACCGTGTAAACACCACTCACACTGTTAGTATCTACACCGTGCAAACACCACTGACACTGCTAGTGTCTACACCGTGCAGACATCACTGACACTGCTAGTGTCTGTACCGTGCAAACAGCACTCACACTGCTAGTGTCTATACTGTAATACACTACTCACACTTCTAGTATTGACACCGTGCAAAAACCACTCACACTGCTAGTATCTACACCGTGCAAACACCACTCACTCTGTTAGTATTTACACCATGCAAACACCACTCACACTGTTAGTATCTACACCGTGCAAACACCACTGACACTGCTAGTGTCTACACCATGCAAACACCACTCACACTGTTAGTATCTACACTGTGCAAACACCACTGACACTGCTAGTGTCTACATAGAGCAAACACCACTGACAATGCTAGTATCTACACCGAACAAACACCACTGACACTGCTAGTATCCACACCGAGCAAACACCACTCACACTGCTAGTATCTACAGCGTGCAAACACCACTCACACTGCTAGTATCTGCATAGTGCAAACACCACTCACACTACTAGCATCTACAGCATGCAAACACCACTGAGACTGCTTGTATCTACTCCATGCAAACACCACTGCTACTGTCTACACTGTGCAAACACCACTGACACTTATAGTGTCTACACAGAGCAAACACCACTGACACTCCTAGTATCTGCACTGTGCAAACACCACTGACACTGCTAGTACCTAAACGGTGCAAACACCACTGACACTGTTAGTATCCACACCTAGCAAACACTTCTGACACTGCTAGTATCTACACTGTGTAAACACTACTGTCACTGCTAGTATCTACACTGTGCAAACACCACTCCCACTGCTAGTATCTACACCGTGCAACCACCACTCACACTGCTAGTGTCTACACCGTGCAAACACCACTCACTGCTAGTGTCTATACTGTACATACACTACTCACACTTCCAGTATTGACACCATGCAAAAACCACTCACACTGCTAGTATCTACACTGTGCAAACATCACTGACACTGCTAGTATCTACACTGTGCAATCACCACTCACAATGCTAGTATCTACACCTTGCAAACACCACTGAGACTGCTGGTATCTACACCGTGAAAACACCACTAAGGCTGCAAGTATCTACATAGAGGAAACACCACTGACACTGCTAGTATCTACACCGAGCAAACACCACTCACACTGCTAGTATCTACAGCGTGCAAACACCACTCACACTGCTAGTATCTACAGCGTGCAAACACCACTCACACTACTGGCATCT
Organism: Calotriton arnoldi; assembly: GCA_963921515.1. Taxonomy (NCBI): domain Eukaryota; kingdom Metazoa; phylum Chordata; class Amphibia; order Caudata; family Salamandridae; genus Calotriton; species Calotriton arnoldi. Next base: position 939,594 of record CAWUFW010005137.1, on the reverse strand, counting down.
ACAGCATGCAAACACCACTGCTACTGTCTACACTGTGCAAACACCACTGACACTTATAGTGTCCACACAGAGCGAACACCACTGGCACTGCTAGTATCTGCACCGTGCAAACACCACTGACACTGCTAGTACCTAAACGGGGCAAGCCCACTGACACTGTTAGTATCCACACCTAGCAAACATTTCTGACACTGGTAGTATCTACACCGTGTAAACACTACTGTCACTGCTAGTAGCTACACTGTGCAAACACCACTCCCACTGCTAGTATCTACACCGTGCAACCACCGCTCACACTGCTAGTATCTACAGCGTGCAAACACCACTCACACTGCTAGTATCTACAGCGTGCAAGAACCACTCACACTGCTAGTATCTACAGCGTGCAAACACCACTCACACTGCTAGTATCTACAGCGTGCAAGCACCACTCACACTACTAGCCTCTACAGCATGCAAACACCACTGAGACTGCTTGTATCTACTCCATGCAAACACCACTGCTACTGTCTACACTGTGCAAACACCACTGACACTTATAGTGTCTACACAGAGCGAACACCACTGGCACTGCTAGTATCTGCACCGTGCAAACACCACCGACACTGCTAGTACCTAAACGGTGCAAGCACCACTGACACTGTTAGTATCCACACCGAGCAAACACCACTGCACTGCTAGTATCCACACCGAGCAAACACCACTGACACTGCTAGTACCTAAACGGTGCAAGCACCACTGACACTGCTAGCATCTACACCGTGTAAACACTACTGACACTGCTAGTATCTGCACTGTGCAAACACCACTCCTACTGCTAGTATCTACACCGTGCAACCACCACTCACACTGCTAGTGTCTACACCATGCAAACATCACTCGCATTGCTTATGTTTGTACCATTCAAACACGCACACAGCTACTGCTAGCTTACTATCAGATCAGTCCAAATATCACTCACGCCTGTGTGCCATGTCTGAACTGCACGAACACACAGAGTAACCACACTGCACATATGTGAACTGAACAAAAACATAGATCGCTTACTCTGCTTACTCTGGTCATGTTATGAGATGTAGAAACAAAAAACTCTCATACTTCATACATGTGAGCTGTATGGTCACAAATGGCTGACACTGTTTATATCTCAACGGCGCAAAGATTAATAACTTGAAATTTGCACATACACACAGCACTCACATAGCTTTTGTTTTAACCACCCTAATAAAACACTCATACTGCTAGTATCTAAACTGTGTAAAACATCTGTACAAATCCACATACACCACTCACACAGCTTGTGTTTGACCCAACACTAACATACCACTCAAACTATTAGTATGTAACCATGTAAAACATCTGTACAAACTCACATAGACCGCTCACACAGCTTGTTTGAATCACACTAATATACCACTCACACTGCTAGTATCTAAACTGTGCGAAGAGTCGGTACAAACCCACATACACTACCCACGCAGCATGTGTTTGAAGCACACTAGCATTGCACTCACACTATTAGTATCTTAACTGTGGAAAACATCTGTACAAACCAACATACACCACTCACTCAGCTTGTGTTTGAAGCACACTACCATACCACTCACACTGCTAGTATCTAAACCATGTAAAGCATCTGTACAAACCCACATACACTGCTCAAGCAGCTTGTGTTTGAACCACTCTAACATACCACTCACACTATTAGTATCTAAACCATGTAAACTATCTGTACAAACCCACATACACTGCTCACACAGCTTGTGTTTGAACCACTCTAACATACCACTCACACTATTAGTATCTAAACCATGTAAACTATCTGTACAAACCCACATACACCGCTCACACAGCTTGTGTTTGAACCACTCTAACATACCACTCACACTATTAGTATCTAAACCATGTAAACTATCTGTACAAACCCACATACACCGCTCAAGCAGCTTGTGTTTGAACCACTCTAACATACCACTCACACTATTAGTATCTAAACCATGTAAACTATCTGTACAAACCCACATACACCGCTCACACAGCTTGTGTTTGAACCACTCTAACATACCACTCACACTATTAGTATCTAAACCATGTAAACTATCTGTACAAACCCACATACACCGCTCACACAGCTTGTGTTTGAACCACTCTAACATACCACTCACACTATTAGTATCTAAACCATGTAAACTATCTGTACAAACCCACATACACCGCTCACACAGCTTGTGTTTGAACCACTCTAACATACCACTCACACTATTAGTATCTAAACTATAAAAGCCATCTGTACAAACCCACATACACCGCTCACGCAGCTTGTGTTTGAACCACTCTAACATACCACTCACACTATTAGTATCTAAACTATAAAAGCCATCTGTACAAACCCACATACACCGCTCACGCAGCTTGTGTTTGAACCACTCTAACATACCACGTACACTGCTAGCATCTAAACCGTGTAAAGCATCTATACAAACCCACATAAACCCCTCATGCAGCTGGTGTTTGAACCAGGCCTGGGCGTGGTTCGCGGAGTTCTGCGAGCTGCGGAAGGCATTACCTAGTGCCGTTCGCACTGATTTTTAGCGCTGGGTTGTGAGAAGCTGGCATGGTATATGATGTCCACTTATGTAAGTGGGCACCTTGCACCAGTCCAGACAACCCTTATGGTGATTTAAGAGGTCTTAGACAACCTTAGAAAGCTCTCTAAGTGGTAGCTGTGGAGAGCAGCCTTCAGGCTTAGTCCAGAAGGAGTGTAAAGCAGCTTGTTTTACCAGAATGCAATCTTATAGTATAGATTAAGTGAAAAGAACCACACCAAGTATTTATAAAAATATGTATTTATTATATAAAACTCTCTAGTCCGTTCAAATATCTCCTACATGGAGATAAACACAATGCACACAATACTTTAGCAAAGAAACACAGTAAATAGCACGAAATACACAGTGGAGCCCAGGGGAGACCAAACCATATATTAAGAAAGTGGTATAAGAACCACGACTTGGATCAAGACAATGTTGAGAGGACGTAGAAGTGCTGGGACTCCAAGGAACCACCCAAGGTGAGTAGATAGGGACCTTACGGAGAGCGTGTGCAGTGTGGGAACACAACCACGTGCTCCGTACAACTCTACGTGTAAGTCACGGTTGGATTTTTAAAGATTAAGGACCCTTCACAGTGGACCCCGAAGAAACCCCGTGGAAGACAGAAGGTTGGAGAGCCACCCCACCGGTGGATATCCTAGTACCCACGTTACCTATACCAGGGAAGCCGGGTGCTTACGTGTGAAGTGGTGTCAGAAACCGTCGTCAAACCCAATGGAGGACTTCGGGAAAGTGCAGCTGTTGCAAGAGGAGAAAGTGTCCGGTGAAATCCGAAGGTGGATTCAAGATGAGAGGTACCTGCAAGCAGAGGGGACAGAGTCTATGTCATTTAGGAATGACCAGGAGACCTGGAAGACGAATGCCCTCCGATGTTGGGTGTTGCAGGAGGGGTGACGATGACCTTGACTCTGCAGCTGTGAGGACCAGGTGACACTGAGGAAGACCAGGAGCCATGCATGAGCTGTCCCACCAAGGATGTCGAGTGCTGAGGGGTCGGTGTCCAGCGGGAGCACCAACAAGCCTTGGCAAATGCAACCAATGCAGGATTCAAAGAAGGAGCAACGTCAGGACCAGCAAGGTCCAGGGGACTCACCAAAAGCAGGGGAGTCAGGGCAGGCCCTGAGCAATCAGGAGAGCCCAAAAGAAACAAGTGTGACCCCTAAGTGGACCCTCAGGCCAGAGGCACTGGAGTCGTGAGAGGACCTCAAGCAGCTCACCAAAAGATGCAGGCCACGATGCACACAATGTGGTGTGGCTGAAGATTCTGGTCACTGAAGGTGCTCGAGGTTGGGGCTACTTGGAGCCCGAAGATCTTCTTGGAAAGAAGTCAACAAGCCTTTGCAACTGCAAGTTGACGTGGTGCACAGGGGTTCGGTTACCCCCACGAGGGATACTGGCCTCCAACTTCGTGAGAGGGCAGGGCAGGCCTCGGGAGTTGTGGAAAATCACCACCTGTGTTGCAGAGCCTTTGGAGTCCGGAGAAGCTTAGGATCAGCAGACTGGTCGACTTAGTTGCGGTGCCTGTGGATGCAGGGGAGTGACTCCTTCACTCCAAGGGAGATTTCTTCAAGTGTCTTTGATGCTTCACAGGCCTTGGAAGGTTCCTGTATGATGCACAGGCGATGCAGCAGACTGGAAGGGAGACGAAGTCCAGAGTGCCCAAACGGCAGAAGAGCAGTGGTGTCTGATCTGAATCTTATCCCATGACGAATCTAGGGATCGACACCCAGGTAAGCCCTTAAGTACCCTAGGGAAAGGGTTGGGAAGATTCAGGGGGATCCTCCCAGGGGAAGGTCTGGACAGGTGGGAGGTTACTCCCATGTCCTTTGTCCAGTTTCATGCCAGAGCGGGAGCCAATGACTCCCAGGACTGGTTTGAACTGGACTATGCACAGGCCACCAAATGTGCCCCTCCTGCAGACTAAGTGGTGCTGGCAAGCGCACCCACCCCATCCCAATACACTAAATCCTGTCTGGGAGGTGGTAACACCTCCCTGTGACAGGATGCCTATTGTTCTGCCTTCCCCTGCTCGAGCTTGGCTCAGCAGCAGGAGGGCAGAATCGTGTCTCTGGTCGGCAGCAACCATTTTGTGCTGTCCGGGTCAAGAAGGCTGGTGCCGGGAACACTGAAAGCCTAACGGAGGGCTCTCGCAGTGCTTGGAATCATACCCCCCACACCGTTTACGGTGTGGGGGGTATGATTCCAACATGTTTGCTACCAAACATGATAAGATTCATTGCCGCCAGTTTCGAGATGGTCATCGCGTAATTACGCGGTGCCCCTCTATATAGTATATGGCTGCTTCACTGACAACCCAGGAGAATGGACTCCATAGGCTGTAGGGGTGTCCTGCTGTGGAAATCGCAGAAATTGCTGTTAGCATAAGCTGAAGCCATTTTGATTGTGGCATCCATTTTCGTTAGCCATGTGTTAGCCATTTGCTTCTCCCGCCTTCACTGTTGCTTGCCTTTCTATTCTGCTTGAGTCATCAATTGTAGTTAACTCCTTCAGTACTGAGCCAGAGCAATGTATGCTCAGAAAGGCCTGTACCTGCTAGAATGCACCTGTTTTAGAATGTAACTGTCAGGCTATTCCAACTGATGTAAGCAGTTCTGTTTCTCCTCCCACTCTGCTGACAAAGTGGTTTCTATCTGTCCATGTTAGTCAATAGCTATTCCTGTGTATGCCTGTACCTCCCTTTGAGTCTCCATGCTTACTCAGCTGTAAACAGGGTATATAAGACCCTTGGTTTCTGTATTCTATGGACTACCTCCTACAGTGCCTGAGGGTGCTGTATTGATGTAGTCCCACTCATGAGAGATTTATAAACTTGTTATTTGATATTCCAGCTTCCGTGCCAATCTCTACTTTGTTGGTTTAAGGACCAGTGGACAGACAAGGGTGAACCCCTGCACCGGTGGGCCCCTAAAAAGGCTCATTTCCACACTGCTCATGCAGGGGCACCCTCTCACTTAGAACCAAGCACCCAGCCTTCAGGATTGCAAAATGCCTGCTATAGGGGTGACTTATAGGTTTTAAGTGCAGTGACCCTAGATATAGGAAACCTATATCTTTAGTAAGTGGTGCAAGCACCAGCTTACACAGGCTGCAATGGCAAGCCTGCAGTTACATTTTGAATGGTCTCTCATGGGTGGCATAATGCATGCTTCAGCCCATGGGAGACCTCTGGGGTACCTATGCCCTGGGTACCATATACTCGGGACTTATAAGGGTACCCCATTATCCAATCTGGGATGTACCTAAGTACTGAACAACACAATTTAGGGAGAAAGCAGATAGACTGGGGTCCTGATTAGCAGGATCCCAGTCAGACTAGTCAAATACAGCTTAGCACTAGGCAAAAAGTGGGGGTAACCATAGAAGCAGATCCTACTTTCCTACAGGGGTGTTTGTCTGTAAAATCAGCGTGAATAGCACCATGCGCAGCGCAAGGGGGCGCTGCATCTTTCTGCCGCTCGAGTAGAAGTTCTACTCGAGCGGCAGCTTCCTCAATGCAAACGGAATATTTCTCGATGCGAGTGTGGTAGAGACCATCCGCGACCGTCCGCATAGAGAAATCTCGCTGGGAAGGACTCTAGCGTTGGATTTTCCTCACTCTCACTCACCAACTTACCATTGGCGGGCGTGAGGACAAAAATCAGCTCCGTGCGTTTTTGGGATCTACGTGAGCTCCGCGGAGTGCAAAAAACTTCGCAAACTCTGCGATAGGAGTGGAGTTCACCACCCAGGCATAGTTTGAACTACTGTCATACTACTCATACTGCTAGTATCTAAACAGTGTACAAACCCACATACACTGCTCACGCTGCTTGTGTTCGGACCACACTAGCATACCACTCACACTATTGGTATCTAAACCGAGTAAAACATCTGTACAAACTCAAATACACCACTCACACAGCTTGTGTTTCAACCACACTAACATACCACTCACACTATTAGTATCTAAACCGAGTAAAACATCTGTACAGTCATGCATACACCACTCACACCGCTTGTGTTTGGACCCCACTGGCATAACACTCACACTATTAGTATCTAAACCGAGTAAGACCAAGGTCAAATAAAATCCTCTTTGGTTCACTCAATCACTCAATTACCATACACCCCATATCACCAAAATATAAAGGTAAAAATAAAAAGCATATAAAAAATATGCCAAATAGACAGACAAATATTTCCACTATTGCAAACAGGAACAAATTTATTAAACCAATATGTACTGCATATAAATCTTCTTGGACATCACATTCAGCATACAAAATGATTCTAGTATATACATTTAGAAGTTAAAAACACCCAATTCTTGAATCCTTCAAGATGGACAATAAACATATGACATCACAGTTAATAACGCAAGAATAAAACAATACAATTTCATAAAAAAATAGTGCAATTTCATTAAAAAAACAACAACACAGTGGGAGAACAAATCAGACAGAATATCATGTCATTGAATCAGCACTAGTCTGTGTCGGATCATTTGTTTCCTGTCGAAACTTCAATGTCTCTTGCCTCACAAATGTCCCAGAGATCTAGCGTCCTAAGAAAAAGTAGAGCATCGACGCGTTTCGGTGGACCTTACAGTATCACAGCCACCTTCTTCAGGAAAGAAAGATCTCCCAGCAACAGTTTGTTCACTCAATAAAAGTCGAAAACAGCTTCAGACAGGTATTGCTGTGAATAATGGAGCACCCCTAATGGGATAACCACAGTAGAATGTATTACTCTTAATCGCATACGGACCTATTTTGAACATTCCCTTGAAAGGAATAACGATGATGAGTGGAATAAAAACTGGATTAAAAACTCGAATATCTGTATCTTAAGATCAGGTAAATGATGATTCCCTCCGACAGATATACAGCCCGAGAATTTATACAAGTACAAAAACATCTGTACAAACTCACATACACCACTCACACAGCTTGTGTTTCAACCACACTAACATACCACTCACACTATTAGTATCTAAACCATGTAAAACATCTGTACTGACATGCACACACCACTCACACAGCTTGTGTTTGAACCACACTAACATACCGCTCACACTATTAGTATCTAAACCGTGTAAAACATCTGTACTGACGCATACACCACTCACACAGCTTGTGTTTGAACTACACTAACATACCGCTCACACCATTAATATCTAAAATGTGTAAAGCATCTGTGAAAACCCACATACACCACTCACACAGCTTGTGTTTGGACCACACTAACATATCACTCACACTATTAGTATCTAAACCATGCAAAAAATCTGTACTGATATGTATACACCACTCCCACAGCTTGTGTTTGACCCACACTAACATACCACTCACACTATTAGTATCTAAACCGTGTAAAACATCTGTACAGACACGCATACACCACTCACACAGTTTGTGTTTGACCCACACTAACATACCACTCACACTATTAGTATTTAAACTGTGTAAAACATCTGTACTGACACACATACACCACTCACTCAGCTTTTTTGAACTACACTAACATACCGCTCAAACAATTAGTATCTAAACAGCATAAAACATCTGTACATACTCATGTACACCATCATGCAGCTAGTGTTTGAACCAACATTAAAAAAAAAAAATCCGTATTTGTAAAGCGCGAACTACTCACCCTTACGGGTCTCAAGGCGCTGGGGGCTGTTGTGGAAATTAAGTGAGCTATTGCCCAGAGTCACATGGTGCTGAGCTGCCGCCGGAGCCGGGGATCGAACCGGGAACCCTGTGCTCCGAAGTCAGCTGCCCTGGCCGCTGCACCACACCTCTCCACACTACACACCCCTCACACTATTAGTATGTTAACCGTGCAAAACATCTGTACAAACTCACATACACCACTCACACAGCTTGTGTTTGAACCACGCTAACATTCCACTGACACTATTCATATCCAAACCGCGTAAAACATCTGTAGAAACTCAAATACACCACTCACGCAGCTTGTGTTTGAACCAACACTAACTTACCGCTCACACTATTAGTATCTAAAACGTGTAAAGCATCTGTGCAAACCCACATACACCACTCACCCAGCTTGTGTTTGGACCACGCTAACATACCACGCACACTATTAGTATCTAAAGCATGTAAAACATCTGTACTGACACGCATACACCACTCACACAGCTTGTGTTTGAACCACACTAACATACCATTCACACTATTAGTATCTAAACCAGGTAAAACATCTGTACTGACACGCATACACCAATCACACAGATTGTGTTTGAACCACACTAACATACCACTCAACTATTAGTATCTAAACCGTGTAAAGCATCTGTGCAAACCCACATACACCACTCACCCAGCTTGTGTTTTGACTACACTAACATACCACTCAAACTATCAGTATCTAAACCATGTAAACATCTGTACTGATACGCATACACCACTCACACAGCTTGTGTTTGGACTACACTAACATACCACTCACACTATTAGTATCTAAACCATGTAAAACATCTGTACTGACACACATACACCACTCACACAGCTTGTGTTTGAACCACACTAACATTCCACTGACACTATTAGTATCTAAACGATGTAAAACATCTGTACTGACACGCATACACCACTCATCCAGCTTGTGTTTGGACTACACTAACATACCACTCACACTATTAGTATCTAAAACAGCGTAAAACATCTGTACAAACTCCTGTACACCACTCATGCAGCTTGTGTTTGAACCAACACTAACTTACCGCTCACACTATTAGTATCTAAAACGTGTAAAGCATCTGTGCAAACCCACATACACCACTCACCCAGCTTGTGTTTGGACCACGCTAACATACCACGCACACTATTAGTATCTAAAGCATGTAAAACATCTGTACTGACACGCATACACCACTCACACAGCTTGTGTTTGAACCACACTAACATACCATTCACACTATTAGTATCTAAACCAGGTAAAACATCTGTACTGACACGCATACACCAATCACACAGATTGTGTTTGAACCACACTAACATACCACTCAACTATTAGTATCTAAACCGTGTAAAGCATCTGTGCAAACCCACATACACCACTCACCCAGCTTGTGTTTGGACTACACTAACATACCACTCACACTATTAGTATCTAAACCATGTAAAACATCTGTACTGACACACATACACCACTCACACAGCTTGTGTTTGAACCACACTAACATTCCACTGACACTATTAGTATCTAAACGATGTAAAACATCTGTACTGACACGCATACACCACTCATCCAGCTTGTGTTTGGACTACACTAACATACCACTCACACTATTAGTATCTAAAACAGCGTAAAACATCTTTACAAACTCCTGTACACCACTCATGCAGCTTGTGTTTGAACCAACACTAACATACCACTCACACTATTAGTATCTAAATCGTGCAAAACATCTGCACAAACTCACATACACCACTCACACAGCTTGTGTTTGAACCATACTAACATACCACTGACACTATTAGTATCCAATCCGCGTAAAACATCTGTACAAACTCACATACACCACTCACGCAGCTTGTGTTTGAACCAACACTAACACCACTCATGCTGTTAGTATCTAAATCATGCAAAACATCTGCACAAACTCACATACACCACTCACACAGCTTGTGTTTGAACCATACTAACATACCACTTACACTATTAGTATCCAAACCGCGTAAAACATCTGTACAAACTCACATGCACCACTCACACAGCTTGTGTTTGGATTAACATACCACTCACACTGTTAGTATCTAAACCAGGTAAAATATCTGCTAAAAGTAGTTAAGACATTTTAATGCAGCCACACTGCAACAGCCCGACCCCATAACTATGAACCATCTGTTCAATGGTCACCTTTTCAATGCGAGACACAACTGATGGGCTGATTCCCAAGCGGTTTGCAGAGCTTTTTATTCTTTGCCCTGCTTGACGAATCCCACCGAGCACTTCCAGGCCAGGAAAGGGACCCCAGCAAGCTCTATGTCAGATTGGACGCAACCAAGGGTACACTGGTGGTCAACGTCAGAGGGGGTCACCACAAAGCACCCTCTACAGCTGACCCTCCTGCAGGGTCCCTCACAGCACTGATCTCAGTCCCTTTTCTTTCCTGCATCGCGGGGCTCTCCTCATATAGATAATGTCGTTCTCAGGGCCACACTCCCAGGGTCTCCTTCAGAGTGTGTGGCATTGTCCCTCAAGGCCGATGCTGCATTTTCAGCAGGGTCAGGACCAAAGTCACTTGCAAAGGCCCTGATTACCAGGCAGCTGTGTTGATGACTTCACAAAGCAAGATGTATTTTTGGGGTACAGTTGAGCAAACCCCTTTCTGTAGTAGACAGTTCCCCTTTCTCCTAGCAGTCTACTGGTCTCCTTGAAGCAAACTTTGCCCCAAATGATTTGATTTAAATTGTGTAAAGCGCGTGATTGCCCAAAGGTGCCTTGGCACTAGCGCATCACTCCAATCTACGCCTCAAGTAGACCATAAATGCATGAAAATTATAGAGAAAGGGAAACAGCCAGGTTATCAACAATTCGCAAGAGCAAAGGAACTTTGTCTGGCTTTTTATCTCCATTGGCATTTTATTCCAAAATGGACTAGTAGTGTGGACAAAACTGCGACCACCCACTTATGGTGCTTTCTTAATTCTGGGGACAATCACAGATCTTAATATCGCAGAACGTAAAGTTCTTTTCGGAGCATACCCACTAAATTTGTTTCTTAGGTTCCCTGGACAAATTCCATGCAAGGCTTTGTGTGCCAAACACAGAGTCTTGAATACAATCCGATTTCCTACAGGGAGCCAATGGAGTTCGGCCAATGTGCCAGATACCGACTTAAATTTAGGAATTTTCTTTAGTAAGCGACAAGCTACGTTTTGCAGCATCTGAAGCTTGTTTATAGGTCTCTGTTGGATGCTCGTATAAAGGGCATTGCAGTAGTCAATCCTGGATATAATTAAGGAAATAATGACTGAATTCTGCAGACTTGTGGGGATAAAAGGTAACAGCTTCATCAGCAGTTTATTATGAAGAAACATGATGAAGAAAGTTTGTTGACTTGTTCCATAAAAGACAACTCTGTGTCAAAGATAATCCCCAGATTTCTTACTTTGGAGACCGGTACTGGAAGAGAACCAAAGACTGCGGCCACCAGGATCGATTCCAAAATGTGGCATCTCTGCCAAACAGGACAACCTCTGTTTCTTGAGAGTTCAGCTTTAGACAATTCTTACTCAACCAACCCACGATGGCTTTCATACAGGTGTTAAAACGTTCTGCAACTTCATCCACGTTATTAGTGATTGATACCACAATGTGTGCGTCATCGGCCTACGCTATGGTGGCAAAGCCAAAAGAGTGGATACATTTAGCTAACGGAGCCACATATATATTAAATAGCATAGGACTAAGGGCTGATCCCTGGAGGACCCTGCAAGGCAGAGTAAAAGGTTTAGAGTTAAACTCCCCAAGGGTCAGCGTCTGTTCTTAGCCACTTAGGAAGGAGGAAAGGAGGTCCAGTGCAGCACCAGAAACCCATATTTCTGATAACCTCTCCAAAAGAACTTCGTGGCTGACAGTGTTGAAGGTTGCGGACAGATCTTACAATATCACCTCAGCCTTCCCCCTCTTATCCATGGTCACCCTGTTCTCCTCCGAGGCTGCTAATAAAGCAGTCTCAGTGCTATGGGCTGCCTGAAAATTGAACTGTGTCTCATTCAGAAGTTTGTTATTTTCCAGATATTCTGATAAAGTTTTGTTAAGATGTTTTTCCAACACTTTGGCAGGAAATGGTAGCCGTGAAATGGGCCGATAACTATTTTCTGATGTGGGGTGGGGTTGTCAATCAACAATTCCAGTTTCTCTCAATGAAACTCCTGAAAGCCTGAGCAGAGCAACTGCTCAGTATTCATTCTCCATTTGGCCAATCAGCTGTTTCCAAAGTACACACTTTTGGGAGGCTCCTCCAATCAGATCCTGCCCATCCACTGACCACCAGAGCAGCTCTCTCAGAAGCTGGTTCCAACCAGTCCTTGCCTTTTTATTTATTAGTCGGCCTTGTCACTCAAATGCAGCAGGATTAGGGGTGAAGATGGGAGAGTGCTGACAGAGATCAGGAGTCTGTTCTGCAAAGGAATTGAAAAGCCATCCCTGCCCCGACCTAATGTAACCCGACTCCTGGAGCAAAGGGCAGGAGTGCTATAGAGCTCACTCTTAAGTGATATAAAGGGATGTTCCACCAGCAGCCACTAAAGCCTTGCTGCATTAAACCCCTCTGGGTGAAGGTTCGAGAATCTTCCATAGCTGGGTGCTCAGGTCAAGCTAGGGTAGCCTCGTCTTCTTGCACCTCCACACAAAGGAGCCCCAAGAAAGATCCCTGTGCTCAGACAGGAAAGCTCACTCACACACTCCACCCTGCCTCGCACATGCGCAGTGAACACAATAGATGGGACGATGGTCCAGGGTGAGTGAGAGAAGCTGATCTTTTCATAGGAGAGGCAAGTGGGCATTTCTCCCCTGGAGGCGACAGGCTAAGGGAGCCCCCCCCCCCCCCATCTAGAACTGAAGCCCCACCTCTGTGAGTCATTCTCAGCCCAGTGAGAGGACTGTACTCACCCTCCAAAGAAGGGCGGCTCTTTGAGTGCCCCATCTGAGGTCAGAGTCACACCCTAGGGTTTAAATCCTCAGTGAACATTGGGGATTGTTGTCTTCACTGAGGTAAAAGAAAAAAAATCCAAAGTTTGCAGAAAAGACAAAGTATATTTGCCAGCACTCTCCACAGGACAGGGCCACACACTCCACAGACCCCCTCAAGGAATATTTCTGCCCTAACATCATAGATGTGAGCTGTGAAAAGATACACACCCCTCACTCTGCTGATGTATGAACTGCACAAACACACAAATCACTTACCCTGTTTGCATCTGAACTATTGTGAGACACACCATTCACTTATGTGAACTGTCCAAATACGCAATCACTCACACAGCTTGAATCTGTAATGTACACAGATGTCACTTTCACTAACTGCATCTGAACTTCATAAACACACATTTCTTGTATCTGAATATCAATAAAACACCTCTTGCAGCACGCACACGACAGTAAGACAATAGGTCTCGCCTTTGCCAAGACTTTTTAAGCAAAATGCTTGTTGCTAATGCTGAGAATAAACACTGTTATACGCAGAGATCTTGAACAATAAAAAACCTTACACACCCAAGCAGTAACTCGTTAAATAAAAAGGTATTATTTTTAGAAACTGCAAACCCCCACTCTTGCCTGGCACTCCAACCCAGAGGCTCAAGACTTAAGACAATTAAACAAAATAAAAAGATAAAAGCGATAAAGGAAGGGAAGGTGATTAAATAAACAGAATACCACAGAAGGAATGAGCAGGAGACAAATTTATACTTAAGGAAAAAAATTATAAAAAAGCAACTCCATATGTGATTATATTTACATGAAGCTCTGTAACAATGGTGCATTTCTAAGAAAGCAGGCCTCGGCCTCTCTTCCACGCAGAGAGCTACACTCGTTCAGTGGTTTGCCACTCCCCCAGCAGAAGCCTGAATGCGCCAATAAACATTCCTTCTTCAACAGTGATCAATATTTTCTACTTCTGTTGGTTTATTCTCAGACCCAGATCCAATCTAGAAATAAAGTTACTCTTCACGAGGTTTTCCCAATCTGGGAGCCCCAAGGCCCGCTCTAAATCTCCTAACACAGCACTAGTATTGCTTATCTAACAGCACACATAGACCGTCACTTCTTATACAGTTACAGTAGTAACTTGTGACAACACACCACTCGCAACGCTTGTCCGACCTGTACTAACGCGCCACTTACAACGTTTATCTGAACAGTACACATACACCGAACTGCTTATACATAACATGACTTGTGCAAACACACACCACTCACACCGCTTAAGTCCGACCTGTACTAACTAACACCACTTACAACGTTTATCTGAACAGTACACATACACCGAACTGCTTATACATAACATGACTTGTGCAAACACACACCACTCACACCGCTTAAGTCCGACCTGTACTAACTAACACCACTTACAACGTTTATCTGAACAGTACACATACACCGAACTGCTTATACATAACATGACTTGTGCAAACACACACCACTCACACCGCTTAAGTCCGACCTGTACTAACTCGCCACTTACAACGTTTATCTGAACAGTACACATACACCGAACTGCTTATACATAACATGACTTGTGCAAACACACACCACTCACACCGCTTAAGTCCGACCTGTACTAACTCGCCACTTACAACGTTTATCTGAACAGTACACATACACCGAACTGCTTATACATAACATGACTTGTGCAAACACACACCACTCACACCGCTTAAGTCCGACCTGTACTAACTAACACCACTTACAACGTTTATCTGAACAGTACACATACACCGAACTGCTTATACAGTACATAACTTGTGCAAACACACACCACTCGCAACGCTTGTCCGACCTGTACTAACGCGCCACTTACAACGTTTATCTGAACAGTACACATACACCGAACTGCTTATACATAACATGACTTGTGCAAACACACACCACTCACACCGCTTAAGTCCGACCTGTACTAACTAACACCACTTACAACGTTTATCTGAACAGTACACATACACCGAACTGCTTATACATAACATGACTTGTGCAAACACACACCACTCACACCGCTTAAGTCCGACCTGTACTAACTCGCCACTTACAACGTTTATCTGAACAGTACACATACACCGAACTGCTTATACATAACATGACTTGTGCAAACACACACCACTCACACCGCTTAAGTCCGACCTGTACTAACTAACACCACTTACAACGTTTATCTGAACAGTACACATACACCGAACTGCTTATACAGTACATAACTTGTAAAAACACACACCACTGGCAACGCTTACGTCCGACCTGTACTAACTCACGCCACTTACAACGTTTATCTGAACAGTACACATACACCGAACTGCTTATACAGTACATAACTTGTAAAAACACACACCACTGGCAACGCTTACGTCCGACCTGTACTAACTCACGCCACTTACAACGTTTATCTGAACAGTACACATACACCGAACTGCTTATACAGTACATAACTTGTAAAAACACACACCACTGGCAACGCTTACGTCCGACCTGTACTAACTCACGCCACTTACAACGTTTATCTGAACAGTACACATACACCGAACTGCTTATACAGTACATAACTTGTAAAAACACACACCACTGGCAACGCTTACGTCCGACCTGTACTAACTCACACCACTTACAACGTTTATCTGAACAGTACACATACACCGAACTGCTTAAACAGTACATAACTTGTGAAAATACACACCACTCGCAACGTTTACGTCCGACCTGTACTTACTCACACCACTTACAACGCTTATCTGAACAGTGCATATACACCATAACTGCTTATACAGTACATAACTTGTGAAAATACACACCACTCGCAACGTTTACGTCCGACCTGTACTTACTCACGCCACTTAGAACGCTTATCTGAATAATACATATACACCATCACTGCTTATACATAACATGACTTGTGCAAACACACACCACTCGCACACCTTACGTCTGACCTGTGCTAACTCACGCCACTTACAACGCTTATCTGAACAGTACACATACACCGAACTGCTTATACATAACATGACTTGTGCAAACACACACCACTCACACCGCTTAAGTCCGACCTGTACTAACTAACACCACTTACAACGTTTATCTGAACAGTACACATACACCGAACTGCTTATACAGTCAATAACTTGTGAAAATACACACCACTCGCAACGCTTACGTCCGACCTGTACTAACTCACGCCACTTACAACGTTTATCTGAACAGTACACATACACCGAACTGCTTATACAGTCAATAACTTGTGAAAATACACACCACTCGCAAAGCTTACGTCCGACCTGTACTAACTCACGCCACTTACAACGTTTATCTGAACAGTACACATACACCGAACTGCTTATACATAACATGACTTGTGCAAACACACACCACTCGCACACCTTACGTCTGGCCTGTACTAACTCACACCACTTACAGTACTTATCTGAATAATACATATACACCATCAATGCTTATACATAACATAGCTTGTGCAAACACACACACTCACACTGCTTACGTCTGCCCTGTGCTAACTCATGCCACTTACAGTGCTTATCTGAACAGCACATATACACCGACACTGCTTATATATAATATAACTTGCGAAAACACACACCACTCGCACACCTTACGTCTGACCTGCTCGAATTCACGCCACTTACAACACTTATCTGAACAGTACACATACACCATCACTCCTTATACATAACATAACTTGCGAAAACACACACCACTCGCACACCTTACGTCTGGCCTGTACTAACTCACGCCACTTACAACACTTATCTGAACAGTACACATACACCGAACTGCTTATACAGTACATAACTTGTAAAAACACACACCACTCACACACCTTACGTCTGGCCTGTACTAACTCACGCCGCTTACAACACTTATCTGAACAGTACACATACACCATCACTCCTTATACATAACATAACTTGCGAAAACACACACCACTCACACCACTTACGTCTGACGTGTGCTAACTCACTTCACTTACAATGCTTATCTGAACAGTACATATACACTGTCACTGCTTATACATAACATGTATACGCCCTAGGGTATTAGTTGCGCTATACTAATAAATAAATAAACATAACTTGTGCAAACACACACCACTCACACCACTTACGTCTGACCTGTGCTAACTCACTTCACTTACAATGCTTATCTGAACAGTACATATACACCGTCACTGCTTATACATAACATGTATACGCCCTAGGGTATTAGTTGCATTATACAAATAAATAAATAAACATAACTTGTGCAAACACACACCACTCACACCACTTACGTCTGACCTGTACTAACTCACTTCACTTACAATGCTTATCTGAACAGTACATATACACCGTCACTGCTTATACATAACATGTATACGCCCTAGGGTATTAGTTGCGCTATACAAATAAATAAATAAACATAACTTGTGCAGACAAACACCACTCACACCCCTTACGTCTGACCTGTAGTAACTCATGCCACTTACAACACTTATCTGAACAGTACATATACACCGTCACTGCTTTTACATAATGTAACTTGTGAAAACACACACCTTAAGTCTGGCCTGCACTAACTCACACCGCTTACAGTGCTTATCTGAACAGTACATATAAACTGTCACTGCTTATACATAACGTAACTTGTGCAAACACACACCACTCGCACACCTTACGTCTGGCCTGTACTAACTCACACCACTTACAACACTTATCTGAACACTAGATGTACACTGTCACTGCTTATACATAACATGACTTGTGCAAACACACACCACTCACACCGCTTACGTCTGACCTGTGCTAACTCACGCCACTTAAAATGCTTATCTGAACAATACACATACACCGTCACTGCTTATACATGCTTGTGCAAACACACACCACTCACACCACTTACGTCTGACCTGTACTAACTCACACCACTTACAGTACTTATCTGAATAATACATACAGGGCTTTAAGTGGGCCGGGTCTCACCGGTGCGGAGCACCCGCAGTTTTTTGAAGTGGGCCTCGAAACGGGTCTCTATCGGACTCTGTTTTGTGCCCTGGCACAGGGGTCCGTTTTTTTCCGGACTTCAGTGACAGAAGGCTCATGGATGTGCGCTGCTCACTTCTCACTTGTGTGCGCGTGCTCACACTGCTCACTTCTCACTAGTGGAGAAGTTACGGCATGACGTCATGCCAGGTGAGCGTTGTAGGGGAAGGGAAATCCTTTAGAGAGTCATTTTCTCTCCGGATTTCCCTTCTCTTTTTGAAACTCAGGAGCAGCAACATCGTTGTGGTGTCACCAGGGCTTTAAGTGGAAGCTTTTCCAATATTATATTCAAGCCATAGTTGTTGCTTCTTTATCTTATGCAACAAACAACCATTGACAAAGCCAATAACCCTGACTTGTTGTAGGTATGATGTTACTTGTTTTATATATCTGAATGCAATGACAGAAACAGCAAAATACAAGTCGGGCGGCACACTATGCTAAGGAAAGATTTTTAGATCCGACTCCTCACCCACGCACACAAAGCTCTCCACAACCAAGGCCCCAGATACCTCAACGACCGTCTGACCTTCTACACTCCCACCCGCCAGTTACGATCGACCAACCACGCCCTCGCCGCCGTCCCCCGCATCCGAAGAGCCCAACGGGAGGAAGATCCTTCTCCTACCTGGCTGCCAAGACGTGGAACTCCCTACCCATCCACCTCCGCCTTACCCAGGACCACCTCTCCTTCAGGAAGCAACTCAAGACCTGGCTGTTCGAACAGTAGCGGACCCCCCTCCCCCAAGCGCCTTGAGACCCTCTGGGTGAGTAGCGCGCTATACAAATGACAATGATTGATTGATTGATTGATTAGCTTATGTGTTTTTAAGCCACGCCCTTAATTACATTGGTCACGTCCCTTTGAGAGCCCCCCCAGTTTTTTCATCCCACTTAAAGCCCTGAATACATATACACCATCACTGCTTATGCATGCTTGTGCAAACACACACCACCAGGGCTGGAGTCGGGGGTACACGCCGGTGGACGGCGTCCACCCACTTTTTTCACAGGGTGGACGCCGTCCCCCCTGCCAAGAAGTTGGGCCCCACTAAAAAAGATGCTGAATTCGTCCCGGTGTAATTTCTAAACACCAGGACACATTCAGCAGCGCCTGCATGTTGTTGTTATCTTCTTTCGATACACAACAACGTGCAGGCGGGGACGGGGCTCCCTTATTCCAGTCTCCTGCTGGGCCCATAACAAAGGCCGAATCTGGGGGGTCATCAGGCCTCCTTTTGTTCAAGTCTCCTGGCTGGGAGCAGTCAGGAGCCTCACACCTGATGCAAATGCAGCAGAGGGGAAACAAAGGCTCACACCTTGTTAGCACTTCACACATACTTAAGAGAGGCAGCTTTTCACTTTGTTCAGTCCCTGTTTACAAGATATGCATGCGCTGTAAGAATGTCAGATGTGTTGGTCTTATACAGTATTTGCACAAAATAAATAGCATTTATATAGAGCTTACTACCCCTGAGGAGGTGTTGTAAGAATTTAAATATCACTATTTTTTCTTTTGAAGCACTATGGCTAGAGGAAGCTTTACGCTGACAAAAGGCAACATTGTTTTATGTGTAGTCTACAAAAGTGTGAATCTTCTGCCTAAATCAGGAGTTGCAAGTATACTCGAAATGTGCTCAAATGTACTCATGATAGACCTGCTAAACATGTATGTGAGGGCTTAAGATCTGATGTCACTTCTTGTGATGCCACTTCCTGTGATGTAATGCACGTCACGCGCCGCGATGTCACGCGGCGTGATGTCACTTCTTGTGATGCCACTTCCTCAGATGTCACGCGCCGCGATGTCACGCGCCTCACGCGCCACGATGTCACGCGCTGTGATGTCACTTGCATACTGATTAACTAGGTTAGTCACCCCACTTCTTTTTTTAGGACTTGTGCCCTGCACACCACTCACACCGCTTTTATCTGACCTGTACCCACACCTCTTGCCGTACTTATACACCCCACTGTCACTGCTTACACATAACTTGTGCAAACCCACACAACTAACCCGACACCACGTACAGATCTTGACCGACCACAGAGACCAGACCTCAGCCAAATCTAATCAGTTTTACTTTTGCAAGCATTGGAATCCCTTCGACACTTAACCCCGTCTTCTCCTTCACGAGACATCAGTACAACTCCTGTCGAGGAGCAGTAACCTTACTCCATATTTTGTACCCCCAGAATATTGTGATTGGCCTGACAAAGAAAGCCCCAGGCCTGGGCCTCACTAAGGGGCGAAACACATGTTGGCTGTCTATCGCGCATTACGGCCACCGAAACCAGAAAAAAGGAGAAGAAAAATGAACGAGCGACTCGGGTTCTAACTATTACAAAAATGGTATCGCCTCCCCTTTGTTTATGATCACTTCTTGAATGTGCAAACTTTGTGATTTATCAGTTTGAATGTACTGATTTTTCCTGCATTACCCAACAAACCATTTACATCTCTGTGGACGTGGGGGGATCCCCACTTAGGGAACTGTCAGCACAAAAGTGACTCTTTCAAAAGCCTTGTTCATGAGGAGAGGGCTTCCCAGGGGGAATTCCCCTCAGGCTATGCAAAACCACAGGCACACAGTGTCACTGCTTGCACAAGACATATCCAAACATACACCACTCACAGTGTTTGTCCGGCCAGTACTCACAACTCAGCAGTACTTATATTTGAACTATGTCACACCACTGTTACTGCTAACACATACCTTGTCCAAACACACACCACTCACTGTGTGTGTCCGGCCTGTACTCACAACTCAGCAGTACTTCTATCTGAACTATATACACACCACTGTCACTGCTTACACGTAACTTGTCCAAATACACACCACTTAATGTGTTTGTACGGTCTGCATAAACACACACCACTCACACTGTTTGTCTGTACTGTACTCACACCTCTTCTACTGCTGAAGTCTGAAGGACATATACATGCACACCACTGTTACTGTGTACACATACCATGTCCAAACACACACTACTCACAGTGTTTGTCCGGCCTGTACTCACACCTCTTGTACTGTTGAGATCTGAAGGGCACATACACACCTGTGTCACTGCTTACACATAACTTGTACAAACACACACCACTCACAGTGTCTGTCCAGCCTGTACTCACACCTCTTGCAGTACTTAGATCTGAACGGTATACACACCACTTTCACTGCTTACACATAACGTTTTTAGACACACACTACTCACAGTGTTTGTGGCCTGTACTCACACCTCTTGTTCTGCTGAGATCTGAAGAGCACATACACACCACTGCCACTGCTTACACATAACTTTTCCAAACACACACCACTCACACTGTTTGTCTGTACTGCACTCACATCTCTTTTACTGCTGGGGTCTGAAGGGCACATACACACCACTGTCACTGCATAAACATACCTTGTCCAAACACACACTACTCACACCTCTTGTTCAGCTGAGATCTGAAGGGCACATGCACACCACTGTCACTGCGTACACATACCTTGTCCAAACACACACTATTCTCTGTTTTACTGGCCTGTGTAAACTCACACTACTCACAGTGTGTTTCTGGCCTGTGTAACCACACACTACTCACAGTGTTGGTCTGGCCAGCGTAAACACTCACGACTCAATCAAACAGCATTTGTAGAGCACAGCACTATCACCCCTCCGTCGAAGAGCCAGGTCTTGAGTCTCTTTCTGAAGTCTGCCAGCGAGGGGGCTGTACGGAGCCGGAGAGGAAGGCCGTTCCAGGTCTTGGCAGCGATGTAGGAGAAGGAGCAGCCACCGATGCGATGGATGCTGGGGGTGTGTGCGAGGGCGAGCGAGGGGGAGCGCAGGTGTCTAGAGGGTTGATGAAAGCTCAGTCGATGGTTGAGGTAGGTAGGTCCCAGGTCACGGAGGGCTTTGTAGGTGCGTGTGCGGAGCTTGAACTGGCATCTTTTCTGGAGGGGGAGCCAGTGGAGGTCTCTCAGGTGGGGGGGGAGGTGATGTGGGTTTGTTTGGGGAGGTCCAGGATGAGCCTGAGTGCAGCACTCACAGTGCTGGCCTGGCCTGTGTTAACAAACACTACTCACAGTGTTTGTCTGGCCTGTGTAAACACACAATACTCAGTGTTGGTCTGGCCTGTGTAAACAAACACTATTCACAGTGTTGGTTTGGCCTCTGTAAGCACACACTACTCACAGTGTGTGTCTTGCCCGTGTAGACACACACTAGTCACAGTGTTTGTGGCTTGTACTCACACCTCCTATACTGCTGAGAACTGAAGGGCTCATATACAATACTGTCACTGCTTACACATACCTTTTCCAAACACACACTACTCACAGTGTTTGTCTGGCCTGTGTAAACACACACTACTCACAGTGTGTGTCTTGCCCGTGTAGACACACACTACTCACAGTGTTTGTGGCCTGTACTCACACCTCCTGCACTGCTGAGAACTGAAGGGCACATACACACCACTGTCACTGCTTACACATACCTTTTCCAAACACACACTACTCACAGTGTTTGTCTGGCCTGTGTAAACACACACTACTCACAGTGTGTGTCTTGCCCGTGTATAAACACACACTACTCACAGTGTTTGTGGCCTGTACTCACACCTCCTGCACTGCTGAGAACTGAAGGGCACATACACACCACTGTCACTGCTTACACATACCTTTTCCAACCACACACTACTCGCAGTGTGTGTCTGGCCCGTGTAGACACACACTACTCACAGTGTTTGTCTGGCCTATGTAAACACACACCACTCACAGTGTGTGTCTGGCCCATGTAGACACACTCTACTCGCGGTGTTTGTCTGGCCTGTGTAAACACACGGCTCTCACTGCTCATTACGAGTTGTATAAACACCACTTGCGTGGCTCGGGGCTGTCTTTAAAGAAAGCTGTTCGTCTCCAGCGCTGCAAGAAGGCAGCTCACTGAAGAGAGGCCGCCTCCCGTGTGGAGCCAGCTGTTTCCCTCTTCTCCCAGCATCTGTCTGGGGCTCTGGCAGTTTAAGGGGACGCTTGGAGGGTCTCAGATCAGAGCCCTGCGCACCGGTGGCTGAACAGTCAATACATCAAAACCCTTCAAAGGGGAACAGATGCAATATAACATGAATTAAGGGGTGAGACGGACTGTCAGTCACTCCAGCTCTCCCACGAAGCAGTCGCTTAAATGCAAAATATACTGATCACCCTACGGTTCTTAAAAGAGGACAACCAATGGACAGCAAGGGATTCAGTGACGTCGGAGCACACGAACCTGTAGGTCGAATGAGGCAAGTTCACAGAATCGCCTGGAGATTTTAAATCATTGCTTTCATTTTTAATAGTGTGCTACGATAACGTGACAACGGGCAGTCTGGGCGCCTTCGAGGCCAGTCCCTGCTCTGCAGTGCCTCCTTGTCTCTGTCTGTGCTACTGGCCCAAGTGAAATCGAGAACTACTGGACTAGGCTGAAGCCTGTGAAAGGCGGGTGGGGCAGGGGCAGAGTGAGTCGATCACAAGCCGAGATCACCATGCTGCCAGCTGCCTCTACAAGGCCTGGAGGCCAGGGACACCATCGGTCACGTAGTTGATCTCCTGATTTGCTGTTGCATTTGAAAGGCAGTGCGGGGTGGGAAGGAATCAGTTACATTTTATGATGTGCCACCTCGCTGAGGCAGAGCCGACACATACCAGGAACTGAAGGCATCCCTCTGCAATTCTGCAGCTGCAGAGATTGCCACAAAATTATAGATTCATTTGACTGTCCACATAATCCATCAACTGCCGCATAATTTGAGAATTTCAATAAAAATGTAACGCTAGGTCAAACGGATCAAAATGTACTAAACCCTGCAGAGGCGACCCATTGCAATTGTAACTGTTCACATTTTGATTACTTGCTGCCATATTCTGGCGTTAATCTTGTAAATGAACTAAGTGAAACAATTCGCCAGCCAGTATTAATGTGTTTTAATATGAGAAAACGGACAATTAATGCTAGCGCAGATTGTGATACATTATGCCGCATAATTTGAGTTACATTGCTGCATAATTCTGTAAACCCTGCCTTATATGTTGGCCCTTCGTTGCCAAATGTCTCCACAGGCCCTGATCACATGCCATGAAGTCCACACTGGCCTTTGCATCTAAAAGGCTGCTAGAACTGCGACCTCAGGCTTACCCCTTGTAACCACTGGCACTGCCAGTGCGACCCTTGGCCTCAAGGGTGTCCTAATCAGCGCCAGAATTACAGTGGCAGGTTGTCCTTATGGACATCAGTTGAGGCTCCACTATCTTTGTTTTCTGTCAATTTTTTTATTACACTAATAATGAATAATATTACATTATTCACTATTAGTGTCACAAAAAATTGAGAACAATTAGCTGGAATTAGACCTTTCCTGGCAGCTGAGGTAAGTAACAAAATGTTTTTAAATGTATACTGTGTGCGTGCTTGTGGGTGAGAGCGTGTTTACATGAGAGAGTGTGTGAGTAAGTGTGAACGTGTGTGTAAGCACGTGTGTGTGAGTGAAAGGGAAGGCCAAAGGGCGTGTGATGTCATTTTCGCTTCCCCTGGCATTTTGGTTAATTGACGTCCATGAACAGGGGCAGAGTCAGTCTCCAGTGAGGCTGTGTGACCGGCTCTCACTTTACCTGTGGTGGTGCCTTTTATTTCTCTTGATAGTCAAGACCTTTTGATTTTACTCAAATTATACATATAAATACTTATAAGGGCTTTCAACCAGCCCTCTACATCCATTGGTCTATTCATGTGTAATTCACATTTTTCTTCTGCTCTCTATAGCATATGGCACTGTACAGAACCCTATTGGCTAACCTCACAGTGAGTGACATCATTCTGCCCTTTCACAAGGAGCACAGCCACTCACAAAGTAGCTAATGTGTTCTTTATGACAGAAGTATTTTTGTTGCTTTAGCTATTATCTAGATAGATGGATGGATGGATGCAAGGGCTGGGCAGCTCCCAAAACAATGTTTATTTTTTTGTTTTTTTAAATGACATACTAAACCAGGCAATGATAAAGCCAAAAGGCTGGCAGCCGACGAGCTTTGCCAATGTTGATCTGTACAATTTGGGGCTCGGCCCATTATTAATTGCCGCTGAAAATCCCCTTCAGTGCATATTGAGCTCTGCCGAAACAGGAACAGACACAGAAGAGCATATTCAAATTTGAGCATTTGACTGCGTGTGTGTGTTGCACAAATGTGTATTTGTGCATGTCAGTGCGTGTGGAGGGGTTTATGCTTTTGTGTGCACATGCATACACACCTGTGTGTATGAGTGTGTAAGAGTGCACACGTGTGTTTTGTGAGTGTTTGAATGTGTGTACTTGCACATGTGTATCTTTTGTGTGCGGGTGAGGGCTTATGCTTGTGTGTGTCCATGCATGCACACCTGTGTGTGTGAGTAGGTGCATGCGTGTGTAAGAGTGCACACGGATGTGTCTTTTGAGTGATGAGTGTTTATGTGATTTGAGCATGTGCCAGTGCATGTGTGTGTGGGTGAGGACTTCTGCTTGTGTGTGGACATGCGTGCACAACTGAGTATGATTGTGTGTGCATGCATGTGTGAGAGAGAGTGCACAAATGTGTTGTTGTGTTTGCACTAGTGGTGGAGCAGAAGGGAGCAGATCTGGACATCAACAAAGTTTCATTTGCACTTTGAAATTAAATTCCTTGGACAAATTGTTCTCTTTTTTAACTGTTTCTCAGGGGTCTGAAGAGGGTGACGTCTTGTAACTTTATATCAGATTTATCTCGTATTATTCGTTCTAAATACACAGTTTACTAGTGGAATCTGCCAATATATTATCTAACCCTAAAAGGATCCTCGGTTGCAGTTTGGGCCTCGGGGTCTGCTCGATGGCAGAAGCATTACATTCACTTCATTTTTACACCCCGAGGAAGCTGTGATTTCACTATTTCCCTTTCGCCTCAGAATTGCACGTTTCCGGTTCCACAAGTGTGCACAATCACTTTTGCACAATGCTCTACCTGCAGCTCCTTACGTGGCAGAGGAGAGACTGACCCTTACTTGACAATAGTGTTCCCTATTTTTCGGTGTAAAATATGCAAGTGTCTCTCTAAAGTTCTGCGACCCGTTGCACTAGTGCAGGCAGTAGGCGAGCCTCTGGTGATGCTCTTTTTAGGGGGCTGAGAACAGGTTGGACAGAGTGGTACACCCGTGTGATACTGTTCCGCCGATCACGAGTGCAAGTCTTCCAAGATCTGGGACTACCGGGGGCGGTAACAAGAGGCCTGAGGTTAACAGCTAGAATTACCAGCCAGTTATACAGAGTGCGGGTGGGGCAGTCGCTGCCGCCACAACCGCAGCCTGGCCCCCCACCAACGCCCTCCAGTGGCATGGGACATCTCCACCCCGCCTGCCACTAGCCACCCTGGCCCCGGGATCCCTCCCGACCTGTAGCGATCGCCCTCTCCCGTTTCCAACCTGCTTAAGGCAGGTATTAAATGGGGGCAGAAAAGGGCCTAAAATTCTGCACAAACTGGGGATCCAAATAGACTTTGAAGAACCAAGTCCACATTGTATTCCCAATATCTGGCAGAACAACTTATAATAGTCAGATGTAGCTGCTGGGACACTGTTTGGAATTGAATTCCAACCACCAGGTAGCCATGCACCCAGTGCTTAATTTGAGCCGGTGGTTTCCAGTGCTCGCACCTACACTTAATTGTCAGCACCAGCGCTTTTGAGAGACTGCCACATGGTAGCACTGTCTACCTAATTTAGATAAGAGCACAACAACAGCTGTTAATGAATTCAATATACATTAAAAGTGACTAATACCTGCCTCCCAAGCCATTCGTATAGCTTTGGGGGCCTGGAATAGTATGAACTGTCACACATGTAAGAGTGTGATGAATAGTAGGTTTGCTTATACTGTCATTGCCAGCGCTGGCATGGGCAATGGATAATGCAAGCTGCAGTGTCCTCCTGACAAGCCCCCGGGTACTTGTTTTTGTTTTGTTGCAAATTAAGCACTGATGAGGCAACTAAATCTGGCTAACTTGTAGCAAGACTCTAATTGGGGTCTCGAGCTCAGTAAAACCATATCAAGCCTGGTTCCGCACAGAAGCCGGTCCATAGTTGGTTTTAGGCTTCCCACCTGCGCCAACCAGGTGCATGTCCACGGCGAGCTCAGGCTGGGCCAGGACTTCTAGTTTGAAGTTGAGGCGCTTCTCTACAACACCTAGTTCTATGTCGAAGATGTCAGGTAGCAGGAGGCAGGAAAAGAACTACACTAGCCTTGTAGTCCACTATTGGTGGTTATACACCAGTAGATAACTTCTCTGTCACCGAGTTAGGGGCGCAAGTCGCTGGCGAGCGTTTATAACAAGGGAACGGGACGACAATGATGAGCCAGAGGGATGAGCTGTAATGGAACTAGAGTATTCTACCCTATGAGGTAGAACAGTAATCTGATAGAAACATCAACGTTGGAATACTTGGAGGAAAGGCCTCTAGCAGCCATTACTGCCCTCTGCCACTCCATTGCCTTCACTGAGGCTCCCATTAGCCCAATACTCTTAAAAGCCACAACTCGTGTTGCTGAGGGAAGTATGGATTCAGCCCCTTAGCGCATATTAACAGCAGCATTTCCTATGACGGGGAAACTTATGCAGCGGTGCAGCCAGGATGTCATGAGCCCTAAAGCAAACATGGGCGACCATTGGAAAAACCAATAAATTTGGCCAGGAAAAGGCTTAGATATACTTCTAAATGTGTTTGCAAGAATATGCGACTGAAATTAACATTTTTAACAAGTTGAAAAACATAAAATGTGCCCAACGAGCTGCGAGGTTCTCACAAAACATGCAAAGCCAATAGAAAAAGTAAAGAAAAAGAGAGACTTGCTCACCAGCCCTGGCACTGAAGTTCATCGCTTTTAGGCAGATGTGGTAGTGATCAGAAGAATGTTGGTAATCACAGCACAAAGGAGCCAGCGGCTGAAGTAGGCCGACCCATACTGTGTGCTGTGGTGGGTGGAGGCAAAATGTGAATGACAGCTTAACAGACCAATGGATCACGAGCAGACTCAAAACCTCTCTCTGAAGGTCTGTATATTTGTTTATTTTTATTTATGATTTTTTTTTTAACAGCATGAGTTTTGCCAAATGCTAAAACTGTCTGTAGGCCAGATCTAAAAAAGTACCCCTCTCGCCTATGGTTGGGTAGTAAAGGCCGTACCTGTGGGGCAGTGGCCCCTTCACCCCCTAAGCACAGGCGCCACTGCACCTGGTGCACTAGTGACAGTAACGCCCCTGAGCTTAAGTCTTTCTCCCCCTCCTCTTCCCTCATTACCCCCCTCTTTTTCTACCACCTTCCTTTTTTCCCATTATTAATAACACCAATTTCCTGAGTTATTCTCTCGTACGAGCCATGCTTGAGTATCGATCGCATTGATGCAGTTATCAAAGCAGGAAATGATTTTAATCAGCTAATGTGATAGCCTTCATTGGGTGTCATGCTGCCTTTCTGTTTGTACCCTACATGTTTTTTAATAAACGGTCTATTTGTCCAGCCTTTGCACATGTGCGCTGCTTGCATCGCTTAAGGGACATCCGCGTGTGGGGGCGGACACTGTCGGCCCAGAATATCAGTTATTACAACTCATGTCGTTTAAAACGCGCGCCTTTTCGTCGGATTTGTACAAGGAGTTGTCGTTTGTAATGCATTGTTTAACAACGTGGTCTTTTTTACAGCACATTATATGTTGAAAATATTGATTTTACATACCTGGGCGCTTCAGTTTTAAGCCCTGATGTGCCCCGGGTCGAGTGTCAATCAGTGACACCTCGTCACAGAGTGTGGTGGGGTCAGCAAGTCTCACTGAACCCATCCCACACTGTGAGGTGTAAGGGACTCTTTCTTCCCTCATTCACTGACCTAAGGTTAGCCAATGAGAAAAGGCAGCAGTCTTAACCCTCCT
This sequence comes from Calotriton arnoldi, assembly GCA_963921515.1. Taxonomy (NCBI): domain Eukaryota; kingdom Metazoa; phylum Chordata; class Amphibia; order Caudata; family Salamandridae; genus Calotriton; species Calotriton arnoldi. The sequence goes on along the minus strand of CAWUFW010005137.1, from coordinate 910,258 downwards.
GAGACCTTCGAGGCTTTCCTCTCCCGGAGCGGCAGGCCAGGTAAATGTTGTTTCTGAATGTTTGGTGCGTGTATGTATAAATGTGTGAATATGTTGTGAGTGTTGTAAATGGGTGCGTGCATGCGCGTTTGTGAATGCACAAGTGTGAGTGAGTGAGTGAGTGCATATATGTGCTGTGTGGCCCGCCCTCCCCCCTCACTGCCAAAAATACTGACCAGCACTGGTTTTCATTGGGAGACCATTTTTTGGTTTGCTAATAACTTTGGCGCAGTTTGAAGAATCTTCACAAAACTTTAAAACAAAAATGTTCCCTATGCATTTTGTATGGAAATATTTGAAAAGGGCTACAGCCAAAACGCCTGAACGGAATTATCCCAAACGTGGCAAGAAGCTAGTTCTTGGTCCAGAAAGCGTGCTTTTTGTGATTTGGTGTAAATCTGTTCAGTACTTTAGGAGAAATTAAGGTAAAATATATTTGTAGATCTGGACGGTTGTGTTCGAGGTACTCTTGCAAGAGTCCCACAAGCTCATCTTAAAAAACACAGTGTTGTGATTGGCTGAGGGGGCTTTTTTCCCTTGGGTGATATCGCTCCAGAGCAACCTGACTGGCTGGCTGAAACATGAACATGAACAAAAATGTTGCAGCAGCCATTACAGGACTCATGGACATAGTCCAGTGTCCTCAAAATGTTTAAAAATAAGATATAAGGGGCATGGTAGCACCCCTGCTGACAAATTTAAAAAAGATTGGGGCTGTGATCCCGCGGTACTGCCATGGGATTGCAGAAAAAAAATGTGGCAGCCATGTTTTTAAAATAGATAAGACACGTGTGGTGGGCCAGGGCCCGGGGTCAATGTATTGTATTATTTGGGGAGGGGACACGTGTGCGACCCAATACCCTGGGGCCCAACATCTTTATGATAGGGGAGGGGGTACGTGGCCCCCCTCCCTAAACCAATCATGGCCCGGGAACCCCATTCCCTGTGGCCCAGAATAAGTATTAATAGGGAGGGGGTGCATGGTCCCCCTTCCAGAGCTGATCACGGCCCAGGGGACCCCATATCCCTGGGCCCAGCATAAATATTAAAGTAAAGTCAAGTCCTGCGCACACGCGTTCGTGTAGTTGGAAAGTTGCTCCAAAGTCGAAATCAAAGTCAATATAGTCTTTTGTAAGTATTCTTATTCTTTATTCCAAAGAACACCACAAGGTCCAGCCAACACGTGTTTCGTCGCTGGGGTAATAACGAACGCATGTGCGCAGGATTTGACTTTATTCACTGTGGACCTATGGTCCTAATAGGAGGGTTTTAGGGGTTTTTCCCTCACCTGTTGCACCGTTAGACTTTAATGCATTGAGTTACAGTACGATACACTGCAGGCGCCGTATTTACTGTGTGAATTAATACCCCCCTCTTGTCACGATAAATATTAAAGTGGAGGGGGGCCCGTGGACACCCTTCCAGAGCCATTAACAGCCCTGGGGACCACATCCTCTGGGGCCCAGCATAAATGATAAAGGGGAGGGAGGCACAATACTCCCCTCCCCGAGCAATCACAGCCCCGGGGGCCTAGCCTAAATATTAAAGGAGAGAGGGCTATGGTACCCCTCCCCAGGTCGATCACAGCCCCGGGGTCTCCATCCCCTGGGGGCCAGCTCCCTGGGACACTGTTTCCCTGCCCACAAGAGCAAGGGCAGAGAAAACTTGTCTGCTTCCACCTAGCGGGAGCTGCAAAAAGGCCCCTGCCGAATGAGAGCAGATATGTGTTTCCCTGTCCGCGCTTTCGAGGGCAGGAAAACTCAGATTGCTCCTGCCCAGTGGAAGCAGTTAAAAATACCAGCTCCCTCCAGGCAGGAGTAATGCCGGCTCCCGCTGAACCCAGGATGGGTGCATCTGGGGAGCTGATGGGGCTGTAGGAGCTCCCGCTATGGCCTCCTACATTGTTTTTCACGGGTGTCCCGGTGAGTACTGAGACACACCATTAGACCCCTGGAGATGGGGTCCCAGGGGCCAGTAAAGGGTCAAGGAGCAGGGTTGCGTGGCCCCATTCAAAAAAGGGCCTGGGGGGATGGGGTCCCTGGGTCCAGTAGAGACTCGGGAAGAGGGCCACATGTCACTTCCCCATAACAAAAAACGGCCCTGGGGAATGGGGTCCCCGAGGCCCAAAGAGGCGCAGGGAGGGGGCCACGAGCCTCCTCCACACAAAATAGAAAAAGGCCCCAGGAGATGGGGTCCCCAGGGCCCATAGTGGCTCAAGGATGGGGGCCACATGCCCTCCCTCCCTAAATAAATAAGTATGGCCTGGGGTTTGGGGGACCTGTAAAGGCTCAGAATGAAGCTGCACGCCTCAGTTCCAATATTTATCTTTTTTAAAGGGTGTCCCGGACAGGCACTGGGATACCCAAAGTAAGAGAGAGAGAATAATAAATGAGCGGCCGGAGCCACTGATTTCTTGTTCACTGCTCCTTGAAGGAGTGCTCCATCATGCCCTGCAAGGGCTTATTAAATATATTTTGTCAGCGTGGTGGTGCTCCTAGAAGGCACTGGGGCAACAATAAACTTTTTTAATGTTCTGGGGGACTGCAGGGAGTGCTGCAAGGAATGCAGCACGCTCCCGGCAACATTAAAAAAACTGTAAGATTCTTGGGTCACTAACTCCATAACACCAGGAGAACTTACTATCTTTTTCAAAAACACTCCTAGCTAGAGCTGGAGTCTTGCTTTTAATATTGCATTTTGTGGGCAGAAAAATGTTAAAAGAAATGCTCAAAGGCACTTTTTCAAAACAAAACCTACATGTCTCTGAGTGTTTCTTTTAATATTTTTCAGCTCACAAAATGCAATCATAAAACGACCACAGGAGGGTCTTACTTTCCAGCTGAAGAGAATAGAGCTCCAGTTAGGAGTGCTTTAAACACATATTTGGGGTCCGCAGCAGGAACCCACAGCACCGCGAGACCCTCACGGGTGAAGCAGCCCCTATACTGATTGATTGATTGAAATATGATACATTTTCCTGGGTTAGGGTGGCTACGCCCCTTGCAGCCCCCCACTTCCTTAAAAAAGGCTTGATGTTGGCCCTCCCTAATCTAGGGGCACAACCAAGCTTACAATATTATAAACAAAAAAGCGCTCACATTGCATTATGGGGGGAACCTTGAAAAAGCAGTGAATAATAAATGAATTCATAATTTTGGTGTCCTAGTGCCCACCCGGGACACCCTTTTTTAATTATTGGGGCGAGGGGTGCAACCCCCATCCCTGAGTCTTTAGTAGGCGTGGGTGGGCAACTTCGCTGCACATGCGGAGTTCACGAGTTTTTGATACTCCGCATTTCACATGGAGCGCCGAGTTTGGCAATTGCGCCACCTACGCCGTGTGGCGGAGTTTACCGGCAGCACCTACCCGAAATGGCTCCTTAAAGGTTAGCTCTCTAATTCTCCACTTCTCCTCTGTAATAGTCAGGCATGAACTGTACATGCCTGAGACTTGCCTTTACTCCCCTGCACTCTGCAAAGTTAGTGTGGTGGTGGGAAGCGTGCATGCATGTGGGCAATGACTCTGGGGCTGGACTCAAGCTCGCAGGGGCAGTGGGAGGCACACACCTGAGACGCCCTGTGTGCATGTGGGAAGGGCGGTCACGAACTTGGTTTTTCTTGTTGTGTACCACTTCTTCCTTCTAATCCCTAACAATTGGGGGGCCAGAGAACGCATCCGCCAAAGGTAACCCCAAGGTAGTTCCCCGTAAGGCGTGGGGGTCGGAATACGCCCCCTCTGACATGGGGACCCCGCCGCCGGCATCGGGGAAGGAGATGGCGAGGCTTTGCAATGGGAAGGATCTCATCATAGCACCTTCCTGACTCTGCTGCTGGCCCTGTGTGCCTTTGTCTCTCTGTGGTACACAGCCTTCAGCGGTGGCCCCAAGGGTGAGTACCCGTTTGACAGCAAGTCTAGGTGGCTAAGTGGTGGAATAGGAATACATGCACCATCGGATTGCATTGATTGATTATATTAGCCGAACAATGCTCGCTGTCAGACTCCCCCGCCTCAGCGACCCTCAGTATCAATGTGTGAGTGTTGCCAGTTGCCAACGGACCAAGATTTGAAGTGGCAGTGAGGTTAGCTAGACATGTAATTGTGGGACTCCTAGGATAATAAGTGACCTTAGAGGAACAAGGTGCATTTGTAGTTAGCCCCAATTCTTCTTCAGCTAAAATAATATCATGAGTTATGGCCCCTACTGCGGAAGTTAAAAATATCAGAATATTGGCGCCTTTGAAAATCCATTTCTGAACATTGGGTACTAAGGAAAATGTGTGCTTACCCATGCTGTAGATTATTGGCGGGAACAGCCAAGGGCGGTGGCCCGGTCTGGTCTTGGTCAGTCGCCGACAGGCCTGGGGCAAGGACTGGGCGCATCCTGCCGAGCGGGACTTTGGCTGGTGCTTTTTATGGCACGTTTGGAGGAGGCCTGGCCCCTCCTGTGGAAGTGGCATTGGTGGCAGAAGTCTGCGGCTCACCATCAATCACTGCTATACCCGCCAGTGGGACTTCACTGGCACTATATGGTGTGTTTGAAGTAGGGGTGGACAAGTGGACCAACTCAGCGGAATTCCACAGAGTTTTTATGCAACTCCACAGAATTCTGTGTAGTGCAACTCTACGAGTTCCGCCCCCCCATCCTGGGTGCATGGGGAGCCAGCATTGCTCCCACCCGGAGGGAGCAGCTATTTTTTCATGCCTCCTCCAGGTGGGAGCAATCTGAGTTTCCCTGCCCACAAGAGTACAGGCAGGGAAACACGTCTGCTCCCACCCAGTGGGAGCATTTTTGAAGATCCTGCCAGGTGGGAGCAGACATGCCTTCTCTGCCCACGCTCTTGCAGGCAGGGAAACTGTGTCCCGGGGATTGGCTTCCTGGGTCACAGTCATTGAACTGGACCATAGAGATGGGGTCCCCAGGGCCTTTCAAGTCTTGAGGAGGGAGGAAAGTGATATGCTCTGCTATGTGTATTGTAATTTATGCCACCTTGTGAGTCCTTGAAAGCACTAGGTAGTGTGTGGCAGGAGGGATGCAGGACAGGGGCCAATAGGGAGGGAAGTGATGCTGCAATGTGGACCACCAGTCTGAAGTGTCTAGTAAGCAGGGGGGAGGAGGAGGTAACAGGAGAGAAAGAGAGTTATCTATTGTGACTTAGGGTAACAGTGGAAGCAGTCAGGGCCTGACAGAGGTTTACTGGCTGATTTAAAATGATGCCATCACAATGTCCGCCATTCTTATGGCACATGGGGTGCGCCCCCATAGGGGAGGTACAATGTTAGACTTTTCTAGAGATTCTAAGGCAGGCCGGATACAGACCATTGGAGGCAGAAGCTTTCCTCCTCCCCTCACCACAGTGTCTCCAGTCAGAGCTCGGATACAGCTTCTGCCTAAAATAGGCTTTTCACATGTGCCAGAGCTGAAAAGGATACAGGAGTGAGGGAGAGCTGGGGGCACCTGGCTGCTGTAGGCGCTCAGACTTCTGGGAGGAATACCCATCAGGGTTTCAGAAGGAGGCCGTGGCGAAGGTGCCACTGTTTATGTTCATGCATGAGACAAAGATGGGTGGTTAGTTACAGACAGTTGCAGCACATAGAGTCTATTATGTACATTAGACTGAGTCCCACTGCTGGGGGTGCAAATAGGGTTGGCATGGAAACACAGGAGTTGACAGACATGGGGTCGCTAGCCATCAGTAGTGGAGCTGCGGGGGATGAGTGGAGGGATCTTGAATGAGGGGAGAGAGCTGGTGGTGGCTCGGAGTAATGCAGGGCCTGAGTGTCAGTTTAGGGTACAAATGGGCTGATAAAACATCATTCATGACGCAACAGTGGGTCGTGGTAGCAGGGTGGCTCTGATTGGCAGGGCAGAGATTCCACACAGGGATGTCTCGAGAAGACTTTGCCTGGGGTATGTTGGCGCCCCGCCAGAGATTGCTTTAAAGACCAGGATTAGCAGCTCAAATGAGACCCTGTGGTTGGCAGACAGCCAGCCTACCTGTCATAGGGAGGTGTAGGCTGGTGTGTGCCTGAGTGAGAAACACCTGGTGTAGTTTATCACTTTGTCCAAAATGGGGGGCTGGTAGGGACTATTGCTGTGGACCAACCGGGAGGCTGCTACCATGTAGCAGAGCAGTGGCTTTTACCCGTTTGACTTCTGTGGACCCCAACTTAATCATTACGGGAATCCATGGGTCCCACTGAATCAAGAGAGGTGGTGTGAAGGACAGAGAGAAGCAGGGTGGGATTGTGTCTTGGGAAAAATTAAAAGATGAGGGGAAATTCCAAAGAGGATAAGACGCAGAGTGAAAGTGATCAGAAGGGCTACACCTGAACCATTGATACCAAATGTAGTGAGTGTTGTTAGCAACATGTGATGAGTGACGTGTTGAAGGTAGTCAGCAAAAAATCAAAGAGGGGGAGTGAAGAGGTGTGAAAGTAGAATCATCCTCCTATCCAGACCTTAATTAAACAAAGAGATTCTACCACTTTTCAATATATCCTCCCTTGTGTTGAAAGCTATAATGAAGGTGGTGGGAACATTGTGTTTGAACCCAAGGAATTGTCATGGGAAAGGAGAGGTGTGGTGCAGCGGCCAGGGCAGCTTCCTTCAGAGCACAGGGGTCATGGTTCGATCCCCGGTTCCGGCGGCAGCTCAGCACCCTGTGACTCTGGGCAATAACTCACTTAATTTCCGCAACGGCCCCCAGCACCTTGAGACCCGTAAGGGTGAGTAGTTCGCGCCTTACAAATACGGATTTAGATTTTTTTAAATTTTTTTTTAGGGAAACACTATGTGTTTTTAAAATACCCCTCACACACTAAGAATCCCTTAGTGTCATGCTTCATCATGGGGGTCTTCCCGTCCCTCTACGGGGCGGGGCGTGCTGCAACATACAGAGATGTGGGAGCACTTAATTTGAGTGAAAAAAGGCTATGTGTAGTGCAGAGGTAGGAGTGGTAGGGTCGGGAAAGATAGTGGTGCAAAATTAATAGTTGCCTGACTAGTGGAAAAAATAAACTTTATTCGTTTCCCTAGCTGGAAACATTGAAAATGGGGAAACGTAGGAGGTATGCTATTATGAGTTGCCTTCTACTTGGTCAACATGTTTCAAAAGCCATCCCCTTGGCTTTCTCTTCAGGACCGTGCGTGATCCCTACTTCACTCACATATTATTTATATGTAATACATGTGCCTAAATTTGTTCAGCCACAGATCATGCTAAAATTAAGCATGCCAAAAAACCATACCTATTTGGTATATTTTACAACCTGTAAAATAAAAGAAATGGAAAAATGACACAGTAATGCATTGTATGAAACATATCACCATCATGTGGAACAAGAAAGTTGGCAGTAAATACCACCATGATAGATTTTTTCTCAAATTGATCGAGGTACACCACACTTATACTTTTAAAGTGGGTGCTGTGCTGCCCAATGATAATTTCAAGTCACTCGTCATGTCGTTAAACACACTTAAAAACACACACATATATATGTACATAGCACACACAAAAAAATGCCCAGTGTTTTAAAAGGTATCTCTCACTCGTGTTACACTTTAAACCCACGTAATTCTGCTTACAATCATTTGTAATACATACACTATTTTATGGGAATATTAGGCTTCATGAGCTGTCACGGAAGGGGAGGGCGCCTGTAGTCAAACACTGCGGGGTAAAGACGATAGATAGTATAGTATTAGTTAAGTTCACGTGGTCGTTCGTTTGCAGACCATGGGGTGGCTATATTTAAAGACCCGCCCGGGTCTTACTCACATCGTCAAGGCTGCACACTCGCCCGTAAATACCTTCGTGTGGCTCCGAGGAACGTTGTCTGAACATTCGGAGCTCCTATTTGTATTGCCAGCACTTTGAATGCCCGCTAAACAGGGGATCAACCACTAGAATGTTACTTCACCAAAAATGGCCGCCCGTATTGTGCTGTTCTAGTAAATAGGAAAGCCACACTTCCTGTATAATTACTAAAGCGCGGTTAATGTCCGTTTTCACCCGAATGGCTCCTGAATACAAAGTTGTTCATCTAGATAGTAACTTTATGCAGAGCAAGATATTTAATTTAGTAGGAACCCAATGGATATACTGATATTTCATGCAAGTACTACTAGAGTGCTGCCTTTCACACAGTGTTGAAGGTAGTTACATGTGTATGTGGTATTTCTATCATTCGAACCCAGCTAAGAGGGATCTGAGAGATGAACAGTGTCAAAGACAAGCATACAGTCAATGAGTGACAGGTGAAGTATATGAGTTCTGGGCAGTGGCGTAGCTAGGCACTCTGACGCCCGTGGCGGTCCCTGCCTTATGCCGCCGCCGAGCGCCTAAGAGCGGGGGGGGGGGTTGCTGGCGATAAATTTACCTGCCGCCCCGAAATCTCGTGCCGCCCGGGGCGTACCGCCCCCTCCGCCCCCCCCTTGCTACGCCAGTGGTTCTGGGAGAAGAAGTGTACTGTAACTGCATCACGATGGAGTGCCACAGGTCACAGAGTAGTCAAAAAGATTGACAAAGTAGGATAAGCAGGAGTGAAGAGCTGTGGTGAGTTAACGTTGTAAGGAGACACCGTGCAGTGAAGTACCGGAAATATGGATTGGAAAAGGTTGAGTAGATTCCCCATGGAGATGCAGTGGCAGGGATTACACAAGGGGGAAGCAGAGGGGGCTGGTTGGCCCAGCCGCCGCTTCCTTTAGGGTCTCACTCTGCCACTGCTAAATGTATGTATACATCACAAGGAAGACTTTGTGGGGCAGATTTACAAGAAACTGACACATCTGTAAGATGCGTCAGTTTCCCTGCACCTGCGTGAAAAACCCTTGCACCACCATAGATGCGCCGTATTTACAATACGGCGCACTATGGCGCAAGGTTTGACAGATGCATCAGAAATTCTGATGCATCTGTTGGCGGGAAAGTCACGCGTTGCTGGAGTCGTGTCGCAAGCACGACGCAACTCCAGAAATGCGTGTTGCGGCCTACTCCCAATACACTGTGTCACTCCTTACGCCTGCTTCAAGCAGGCGTAAGGTTTTGACGCAGTGGCGTCCTAAAAGTCACGCAGTGAAATCTTGTAGATTTCGCTGTGTCACTTTTACGAGGCTTTCCTGCTTGGGAATGCCTACCCTGCATACATTATACCTGATGCAGGTATAATGTCACGCAGGGCTTTACAACGTGACGCATCTCCCTAGATACGTCACGTTGTAAATTTGCCGCACAAAAGTGACGCAATGGCAGCGCAAAAGTGTTGCAAGGGGCTTGTAAATCTGCCCCTGTATGCTTTGTGATTTATTTACAAAGAGGCAGGTAACTACTGCCCCCACTTGGTGGTGCCATGTACTGGAGCTCCTTCAAAATGTACCAGTATTTCTGCCCTTGGACCAGAGAGGGGCCCCGTATGATGCTAGGGACCTGGGCCCAACAAAAGCTTCTGACAGGCATAGACCATGATGAGTGGATTGAACACAGGACATACCTGTGATGTTGTTACATCGGTCGGTCCTCAGGATCGGTTTGTTGCTAGGAATGGTCCACCTCTCGATCTATCCTAGCCTTATAGCCGTAATGGCACAGGTCACAGGAAGGATCAAGTGGGGGAAGGAAAGGAAGGGAACAGCCGGGAGGGAGATCTGAAAGACAAGCACAATTGTAAGTACCTTCCGTAACCCTTCTTACTATAAACACACAACATGCATGGAACCACGGTACTGAATGGTGTCACCTCTATATACCTGTAACAAAAAAGAATACACTTTGTAGAAGATGGCACTTCTATATAGGGGGCGCCGTCTGTGTGGAACACTACGTGCTGTGTCTATAACTTCATAGGAAAATCACATAGAGAAAGAAACATATCATGAGCATAAATTCTTACTATACATAACTGGACTGCGACAGTACGGAGGCACAGTAACACTATGAACCTACCCTTGTCTAAACTCCATTGAACATCACAGGGATAGAGCGTAGTCTTCTACCACTCATCAAAACCCCTGTTAAAACAGAGCCAGAACATCATGGTTATAAAATCTTTGTACATTAACGTTAACACCAATGTTCCTGCGTAGTATTCCTAGATACGGTTACTTCACCGTTGGAAATGATTCACACATTATAGCATTCAAATGCAAAACTAATAAAGCTTTAACACTCCCAGTGTAATGCGCGTTACCAGGAAGGAAGTATTGGACCTGTATAGAAGCTCCAGCCCTCTGCGCATATGTGTCTGTCAATCCCTTTTGACAACCATAGCTCTTCAGGGTATGCTGGGCGCAAAGGGGTAACAAGGACTCAATGAAAACACCGCCGGCCGACAGTACCGGCCAAGAACCCAAGGGTAATGAAGCCAGCCTCCGCCTGAGCCGAACGCTCCCCAACGGAGGATGGTGACCAGGGAATCAATAGGGGAAGCGAAGCACCCTTACCCGACCTTTTCTTACTGGAACCAGGAACGGCTGCGAACACAACTGGCGGGGACGAAGAATTTCCGACACTGACTTGTGTTCAGTCTCCTCCTATGAGCCGTCTCCAGCGACGTCGTGCGTGACGCGCACGGCCTCATGGGAGTCGTAGTTTGTAGCGTTACGGTGACGTCAGTTGCAGAACGATCGTCACCCATAATCTGTGCGCTCGATGGTTTGCGCACTTAACAGTACATCCCCTCCCTAACAAGAGCGCACCAAGGGGCCCGGTTTAAGCGGGTGTGTTCTGTGGAAGGACGTCAGCAATCTAGGAGCGTGCACACCCGATGCAGGTTCCCACGAGTTCTCTTCAGGGCCATACCCTTTCCAGGCCACCAAGTACCATAGGTTGCGGCCACGCAGTTTTGAGTCTCTAATACCTTGCACTTCAAATTCCAGGTCCTCATTGACCAAAAGAGGCGGAGGTAACCTCCTAACTGGTGTGGAGGAGGGTTTCAGTAAAGACACATGAAATACCGGATGAATGCGCAAGTGCGATGGCAGTTTCAGCTTCATAGTCACTGGATTTATGCGTTTAGCTATCTTATAGGGTCCGATATATCTAGGGTGGAACACACTATGTTTCCTAAAACGTATATTCTTGGTGGATAGCCAGACTGTGTCTCCCCTACTGTACAAAGGACCCTGGCGCCGGTGCTGGTCTACGGTGGCCTTGTACTTGATCTTGACTGCCCTTAGGTGCTCCTGTGCCTTCACTAAAGTCTCCTGAATATGGGCCACCCTCTTCGTTACTTCTGGTATATTGGTGTCCTTCGTTGGATGGATGAATGGCAGGAACCGTGGATGACGACCATAATTGCAGTAGAACGGAGATGCCTTTGTGGAACTATGTGTGGCGTTGTTATAGGCGATCTCAGCAAGCCACAGGTAATCCACCCATTCCTCCTTGCTATTGTCCACATAACATCTTAAGTACTGCTTGAGCGTTTGGTTGAGACGCTCCGTCTGCCCGTCTGTCTGGGGGTGGAAGCTGGTAGATAAGGCAGTGTTGATGTGTAGGGAAGAACACCACTTCCTCCAGAACTGTGCCGTAAATTGCGAGCCCCTATCGAATACAATGACGTCTGGTAATCCATGCAAACGGACCACGTGTGCCATCAGTAAGCAAGCCAGCTGGCCAGCTGAAGGTACCTGTCTGCAGGCGATAAAGTGCCCCATCTTTGTCAGGTAATCAATGACTACCAGAATGGTTGTACACCCTTTATCCTGTGGTAAACCGACAATGAAGTCAAGTGAAATGTTCTCCCAGGGACTGGTAGGAGTGGGAAGCGGTTGTAGCAAGCCCTGAGGGCGACGATGATCAGATTTCATCTTTGCGCACTGTTCACAGGAGGACACCCACTCTCTAACGTCCACCCTCAGAGAAGGCCACCAGAATTGACGATTGATTTGTTCTACGGTCTTCTCCACCCCAATATGACCTGCACTAGGGGAATCATGGCACCAGGCAAATACTTGTTTTCTTAGCTTCAGCGTAGGAACCAAGAGGCGGTTATTGTTCATAGTGAAGCCATTCCTCACTTGCCATTCCGAGTGACTTTTGAGCCAGGTTCTCCAGGTAAAGGAAGCAACCCCCTTGAGTATTTCTTTCAAAAAGGCATCTGGTTGTATCACACATAGCACCTTCATGGGGTCAATGATGCGACCATCAGGAGTACTTTCCGGGTCTTTGGCAGAGGTTTGTCGTGTGAGAGCATCAGCCTTCTTGTTCTCCGAGCCAGGTCGATATGTTATGATGAAATGATAACCAGAGAAGAACAGCATCCAACGAAGCTGACGCGGGGTAAGATGTCTTGCTGCCGTCATGAATTGTAGATTCCTATGGTCGGTATACACAGTAACCACGTGTCTGGCTCCCATTAGGAAATGTCTCCATTCCATGAATGATTCCTTAATGGCCAAAAGTTCCTTTTCGGCAATGTGATAGTTCCTTTCGGCGTCATTGAGCTTCCTAGACATATACGCCACCGGATGGAGTTGACCCGTGGAAGTATGTCTCTGCGATAAGATGGCACCCAACGCAACTTCAGAGGCGTCCGCTTCGACTATGTAAGGTTTCTCAGGATCCGGGTGTGACAGGATTGGGGCAGTTATGAAAGCTGTTTTCAATGCCAGAAATGCTTCCTGAGCTTCGTCGCTCCACACGAACTTCTGCGATTTCCTCAGTAGATGTGTTATCGGGGCTACAAGTTTGGAGAACTGATTGATAAATCGTCGGTAGAAGTTGGCGAAGCCAATGAAACATTGCACATCTCGAATATTTTGGGGGAGGCCAATCCTTAACAGCGGTGATCTTTCTTTCAGCCATTTCCTGGCCTGATGGACTTAGCATGACTCCAAGGAATTCCACAGTGTGGACATGAAAGTCACATTTGCTCAATTTACAGAAGAGATGATGTTGCTGTAGGATCTGAAGCACCGATTCCACATGTTGGATGTGAGCATCTTTATTCTCGGAATAGACGAGGATATCATCGATATATACCACTACATAGTGGTCCAAGATCTCCTGAGAACGTCGTTCAAAAGTATTGAAACGCCGCAGGGGCGTTACATAACCCGAATGGCATCACCAGGTACTCAAACAGCCCGTACCGGGTCTTGAACGCTGTTTTCCACTCGTCGCCGCTTCTCATGCGAACCAGATGATAGGCTCCTTTTAGATCCAGTTTGGTGAAGATGGTTGCCTTTTTCACCTGCTCCAGCAACACACTAATCAGCGGTAAGGGGTACCTATTCTTCACGGTAATAGCATTCAATGCTCTAAAGTCCACACAAGCGCGCAGCTCACCATTAGCTTTAGGGATAAAGAAAAGCGGGGAGGCGGCAGGGGACTTGGAGGGGCGGATAAAACCCAGTGCCAGGTGTTTGTCCAGATAGGCTCTAAGGTGGAGGTTCTCAGGTTCCGTTAAGGCGTATATCCTCCCACTAGGGACTACTGCCCCCGGAACAAGATCGATTTGACAGTCGTACTGTCTATGAGGTGGTAGCTCCTCCGCCTGGACGTCATTAAACACATCCTCATATTTCCGATAGACAGCCGGGAGCTGGACGTTCTTTTCTGCAGCGGTGGCAACACACGTGCCACAAGCTAGGGCGGTGACAGGTTCATCCGGGATACTGAAACAATGTTCCAAGCAAAAGGAAGAGTTCATTTGCACGGACCCGGCAACCCAATCTATCTCAGGGTTGTGTCTTTGCAGCCACGGTAACCCAAATATGACCCCATATTGGGGAGCGTGTATGATGCTGAAGGTTATTTGTTCCTTGTGCGAAGCCCCATAGTGCACCTCTATTTCTTCGGTGTTGTACCCTATGGGTCCCGTACATAACTTCCTTCCATCCACTGCATAAACTTCTTCAGGGGAGTCTTTGGGCACTAGACCTATGCCTCTGCGTTTAGCTTCTCCCATGTCCATGAACATGCCCGTGGCTCCTGAGTCCACCATGGCCGATGTGTGGATTCTTTCCGTTGGTGTAAACAATACTACATTAATGTATAAATGTCCCGGTGAGTCCATATCTTTGTTCCGTAAGGAAGGGATGTATGCCTGACTCCAAGAAACCCCTTCATTTTTCTTTGAGTCAACTAGTTTTCCGACGTTGATTCCTTAGCAGCCGTTGTCATCCTACTGGTACGGAATCTACTTGTCTTGGGTTTCACCGGGCATTCTCTAACAAAGTGTCCTCTCTTGCCACAATATAAGCAGAGCCCTTGCTTACGGCGGACGTCTTTTTCTCCCTCAGTTAATGAGGCCCTTATGGTTCCAATCTCCATCGGTTCTGATGCGGAGGCGTGACCCATCTCTGTGGGTTTCTGCCTTTCATAGGACTGTATGTGTCTCTCCTTCTTTTTGTGGTCCCCTTTTCGCTCACTCATTCTATGCTCTAAGCGTAGCACAAGATTAATTAAGTCCTCACATGTGGTAGGCTGAGGATCTATCTGTGCTATGACGTCCTTGAGATCCTCCCTTAACCCTTGATGGAAGAGAGCAGCTTGTTTGGTCTCGGGCCACTTAGTTTCTGCCACTAGCCTCCGAAAAGAATTTAAATACACCAACAGGTTCTTGTTACCCTGCCTTAACTCAAGTAATTCTCTGTCAGCCGTGTATGAATCTGCTCTTCTGTCAAAAACCTTCAGGAATTCCACCCTGAACGCCTCCCAATCGTGTAAGAGGGGGTCATCACGGTTTACCAGAGGTACTGCCCATTGCGCTGCATCACCTGCTAGGTAGGAAATAAGAAAGGCAACCCTCGCCTGATTAGTGGGGAACGACTTTTGTTTACATGAGAAGTGAAGCATCACCTGTGTTAAAAACACTTGTACCTTCTCAGAATCCCCATGATACCTTTCCGGGGTGGCTAACGGTATGGATACAGGCATTTCTACCACTACTGCCGTAGAAGGTGTTGCTGCCATACCTGCATTGAAAGGATTCCTCTGCATCCCATCCACCCTGGCTCTTAAATCTGCTGCCTCCTGACGGGACGCAGCTAGCTCCCCCTGGACCGCGGTAAGCATCGCTATCACATCATCTAGAGTGGCCATACCCAACACAACCCGACCGGGAGGACAAGAATTCGTGGGTCGGAAATTCTGTTACATCGGTCGGTCCTCAGGATCGGTTTGTTGCTAGGAATGGTCCACCTCTCGATCTATCCTAGCCTTATAGCCGTAATGGCACAGGTCACAGGAAGGATCAAGTGGGGGAAGGAAAGGAAGGGAACAGCCGGGAGGGAGTTCTGAAAGACAAGCACAATTGTAAGTACCTTCCGTAACCCTTCTTACTATAAACACACAACATGTATGGAACCACGGTACTGAATGGTGTCACCTCTATATACCTGTAACAAAAAAGAATACACTTTGTAGAAGATGGCACTTCTATATAGGGGGCGCCGTCTGTGTGGAACACTACGTGCTGTGTCTATAACTTCATAGGAAAATCACATAGAGAAAGAAACATATCATGAGCATAAATTCTTACTATACATAACTGGACTGCGACAGTACGGAGGCACAGTAACACTATGAACCTACCCTTGTCTAAACTCCATTGAACATCACAGGGATAGAGCGTAGTCTTCTACCACTCATCAAAACCCCTGTTAAAACAGAGCCAGAACATCATGGTTATAAAATCTTTGTACATTAACGTTAACACCAATGTTCCTGCGTAGTATTCCTAGATACGGTTACTTCACCGTTGGAAATGATTCACACATTATAGCATTCAAATGCAAAACTAATAAAGCTTTAACACTCCCTGTGTAATGCGCGTTACCAGGAAGGAAGTATTGGACCTGTATAGAAGCTCCAGCCCTCTGCGCATATGTGTCTGTCAATCCCTTTTGACAACCATAGCTCTTCAGGGTATGCTGGGCGCAAAGGGGTAACAAGGACTCAATGAAAACACCGCCGGCCGACAGTACCGGCCGAGAACCCAAGGGTAATGAAGCCAGCCTCCACCTGAGCCGAACGCTCCCCAACGGAGGATGGTGACCAGGGAATCAATAGGGGAAGCGAAGCACCCTTACCCGACCTTTTCTTACTGGAACCAGGAACGGCTGCGAACACAACTGGCGGGGACGAAGAATTTCCGACACTGACTTGTGTTCAGTCTCCTCCTATGAGCCGTCTCCAGCGACGTCGTGCGTGACGCGCACGGCCTCATGGGAGTCGTAGTTTGTAGCGTTACGGTGACGTCAGTTGCAGAACGATCGTCACCCATAATCTGTGCGCTCAATGGTTTGCGCACTTAACAGATGTACAGAAGGGGAGGTCTGAGACAGGGAAGAAGTTGAAGGGGCCAAATGGCTCAGCATTGGTCTTTTTGAGCGGAGGTAAGACAATGGCAGACTTAAACACTGTTCCTAGGAAATGAAGGAAGGAGGGATTGGTGAGGCAGGACAGGACCCTGATGGTGAGAGACAAAGATCTGATAGTCTGAAAGCTGAAGGAATCAAACAGAACTTAGGAGGAGTTTGCAAACTTGAGTATACAAGTAAGTTCAATGGGAAATGTAAGAGATAACGATTTAAGTTGAGTAAAGTGATTGGAAAAGAGTGTATGAGAGAGCGTGTCTGCAGGAAGGGGAGGAGTGTGGAAATGGTGGTTCTGATAAAGAGGTATCGGAGGAAGAAATTAGATGCTCTGAGATGGAAAAGGATGTGGCAGGACTGAAGAGAAGATGCAGAAGTTAGCGCCGGACAGACTCTGGCAATCAGATTTCATAGAGGAGATGGGTCAATGGAAGAGGTGGCGTGTCCGTGTCAGGATTTCAGCGGTGGCCACTCCATTAGAGCGGAGGAGCACCGCCCACCCGCCACCACCAGCAAATCCAACAAATAAAACGATAATAAAATGGGTTTTAAAACAGTTTTATTATCGTTTTATTTTAAAACCCTGGACCTGCCCCCAGAACTCTGACAAGTCTTGAGGGCGGGTCCAGGGGATGAGACTGCTGGTGGGGGAGTGGTGGGCACTCCCTTCACTGTGCATGGGGTGTATGGCCGGCCGTCTCAGGCTGTCCACACCCCTCATACGCAGTAAAGCTCTCTCCAGCCCCTGCTGCGTTGCTGGGGCTGGAGAGAGCAGGCACAGGCTCCCAGTCTGCCTGGGAGTGCAAGTTGCCAATGCTCAGGCCAATCCTGAAGCTGCTCTCTTGTGAGAGCAGCTTCAGGATTGGCCGCAGGGCAGGCTGGGAGCCTGTGCCCAGAATCAGGAAGAGTGCAATGCGGCGGGCAGCGACAGCATTCAAGGTAATTTTTATTTATTTATTTTTGTTCCCGAAACCTCCCCACCTCCCTCATGCCTGCTCCGGCCTGGTCGCCCCCCACTTTGGCAGGGGACGGGCCGCTACTGCTGGATTTGCTGCGATTGGGTTTGCTTTCCTTTTTGATAGTCAAAACCTGCTTACGTTTAATTAAACAGGTTCATGGCCTGTTTGTCCTCCTCTAGGTGCTCAGAAGCCAGGATTTCTGTCTGCTAAGAAGTTGTGCCTTTATACTTCAAGTGAGCACGGAGTGGGGTTATCCAGGCTTTCGGGTGGGCATTCCTACAGTGAATGTGCTGTGTGTAGTGTAAGTCGAACTCTGACTCCAAAGTCTAGGAACCGGTTCACGTGAGGTGGAGTGAAGTAGGCCTGGGTAGAATTCCAATTACGCCAGAATAATCAGAGTAATTGCGGTAATTCCGCATTACTTTTTGATGCGGAATTTCAGATAATAATGCGATTACACCCGCTTGCATAGTTAAGCGTAGTTTGGGGGGAAAAAATCCTACAGCGAAAGCACATTTAGTGAGTGGCTGCTTTCCCTGCTGTTTACGTTCTGTTGCATTTAGCACTATTTTCATGGTGCAAAATGAATCCATTTTGGAAACTAGTGCTAAATGCTGGGAGTAAGTTGGGGAAAAATCCTATCCCCAAGTGCACAGCGAGCGGCTGTTCATGCTCGCTATTCATGTTATGTTGCATTTAGCACTATTGCTTAGCACAAAATGCATCCTTGCAACCATTCGGGACGTCAGGGGGCTTTTTTGCTCTAAGAAATTAGCACTAAATGCAGAATTACTCTTCCTGCGTAATTCTGCAGCATGTCGCTGAATTTTTGGGTAATTCCGCATAATTACGCTACACAGAACTACGCAAGTTACGCTCATACCCAGAGTCCAAGCGGGGGCCTGGGTCGGCGCGGAATTATCCTAAAAACAGAGAGATCCACCGGGATTGAGTTCGGTGTGGGGTCCCGCTCCTGATTTTGGTTAATACGCATGAGATGTGGTCAAACAGGGTGTGATCGAAGGTTTCAGGGGAGGGAAGGAGACTCCGATATAAGAAGACTGAGCTTGTGGCCATGAATGTGGGTGGGGATTGGTAGATGTTGGTCGGGGTGAAAGTTTGGCTAAGAGAGTCTGATGACGAGTATTAAAGTTAAGGGTTAAGTGGTCGAACACGAGGAGGATAAAGTTGGGTGGCAGAGGCCAGCATGTCATCCAGGTCTTCAAGAATATTCTGGTGGTCCCAGAAGAACAGGACAGTTATGTGTTCTGTGCTCTAATTGGACTAATATTGTTTTGTTATATGTTTTGGGAGGGAGTGAGGGGGCTCAATTGGTGGGGCCGTAAGCTCGGGGGTCTGGGGCTGTCTCTGGTCTAACTAGGCTTGTCTGATAGTCGTGAAGAGGCGGGTTATGGCAGATTGTTTTAGGGGGTTTGTAGAGGCGCACAGATTCCTGTTCAGATATAAACAAACACAAGGGATGCCTGTTCTCAGCATGAAAAGGATGCTGTGGGCAGCGTGTCGCTGGTGACGAGCCGGAGTACGTGCGTTCTCTCCACTGATGGCTCCGATGCACTTATCGCCACTTACAAGTGCGTAGGAGGCGCCCACAGAGGCCTCTTGGTGGCTACAGGAGCGGCGGAGTGACCAGCAGTGGCCTCTTGACAGCCACGTGCAGGTGGCAGAGAAGCCACACAGAGCAGGCTGTGGCGCGCCGACCAGGTATCACGCTAGGCCTTGCGGCGCGCAGCAATCAAACACGGAACTCACTGGGTTTCACTCTCGGCCGAAGGTCACGTGCGACCTCGACCCGTTTATTTGTACCCTCGGACCGAGTCCGGTCACGAGGGGTGGTGCACAGCAACATTGTTGAGTACCGGCCGGGAGGCCCCTCTACACAGGCGTGAAACAGATGAAGAGGAGGCCGGTGCCTAGGCTCTGGGTGAGGTTCAAGGGAGTTGGAGGCAGCGATGGCGAGGCATCATGGATGGCTGGGGTGGGTTGGGGGGGCGGGAGGGGGCTGCCCAATGTGGCACTGGCACTACGTGCCTTTCAAAGTGAGTGCGCTGGACACCAGCCTCACTGCGATTTCACGAAGCGGGCAGAGACTAGTGCCAAGGGGAGGGCTCGCACGTGCAGCGCTGCAGACTCGTCACCTGCCGGTGGAATGGAATGTGCGAGGCACCAGCCTCACTTCCATTTCACGAAAGGGCCGGGGAGGGCGGCGGAGTGGATGATATTGTGAGCAAAAAGTTGGCAGTAATGGAAGTAGAAAATATTTACTCTAGAGACCCTCCGGATCCTCTATTCAGTTCTCCAAGGAATTGTGCGAAAACTTCGCCAACTTCTTCGAAGAAAAAGTCACCAAGATTGAGCTCTCACTAGACATCAACATCAACCCCGTCTACAAAAGCCTGCCTCCAGTGACTATAGAAAGCACGTGCTTGCACCCCACGAAAACATGGAACTCCTTCAACCCCATCCCGGAAGCCGAGATCCTCAAACTAATCTCCACCTCCAAACCCGCCTCTCACGTCCTTGACCCTATACCCACCCAATTGACCAAAAAACTAAAACTCTCCATAGCCCCGTTCTGGTGCAGGATCATCAACAGCTCACTGAGAACCGGCATCATGGGGGGCGGAGCTTGGCTTGCAAAAGAAATGGCCGCTTGAGCCTAGGGCTCCGGCACACCGACCAACTATCCGCAATTAATCCTGCTCACCCTCCGCTGGGGTGTCGTCAGTGAACCGATGGGGGGACGTCGGAGCACCGCGGCGGTGCGTTGAACCTCTGCCGGTCTCCCGAGACCCCTCCGATCCTAAGATACGGCGCCGGCAGTGTGGCGTAGAGAGAGGCCGCGGATCCCCGAGCTTGAGTGCGGGGTGCGTCGCTGGACGTGCGGCGAGGTGCGGCTGGGTCGGACCGGCCCGCGGGACAACGTAAGTCGGACCTGGGTGACCCTTGGAGTAGAAGCCGGAAGCAGTCAGCGGAGCGCTGCCTTCAGTGGGAAAGGTCTTCGTGCGGGTGCCAGTGCAGTGGGAGTCCCTGCTGTGGGGCCCGGCAGTGCGAGAGGCGGAGGCCCCCCGCGCCCCACCCCCTTGTATAGGCAGTACGACTGAGGTTGCTTGGAGGACCCTGAGGACAGCGGCAGCGGGGAGACAGTGCGTGTGAACCCGGCTGCGACGACAAAGACAAGTGGAAGAATCGGGCGCTACATTGGAGTGGTGCAGGATATTCCAGCCGATGCCTGAGAGCTGCCGCCATTTTAGAGGACATCGTGATCGTACAGTGGGTTGCCTGTCAGGAGTGTTTGTGCTGGGGAGAGGCAGGCGAGTCGGCTGAACGCAAAGCAGGAAGACACTAGTGGAGGGGCAAGGAGCGCGCCTGCTGGGAGTGGAGTGCATCCTGACTCTGTAGACCAGCGACGAAGAGGTCGAGCTCGGTGTGACCGAAGGTGCGGTGGCGCTCGGCAGGAGGGGTGCCTTGTGAGGCGGCAGCGCGGGTCCTGCAGGAGACGCTACGTGGGGTACAGGCGTGGAGCTTTGCGCCGGGTGCGGCTTACTCCCTGTGCGCACCAGGTCGGATTTGGGGTGCCAGCTGAGCTAAAAGACAGCGCTAGCTGTGAAATTGACACTCTAGGGGAGAGCGGTGCACTCTGACACTAGTGGTGCGGAACCCGGTAACTTGGAGTGGAAAGGGGCACCCCAGAGGGCGACAGTCCCCTGATAAAGGGGCCAGAATAGACCCACGACGTAAGTTGCGGAGGGGCACATAGTGGGGACCGCGGACCTACTACGGAAAGTGCCTCGCTCAGCGGGCGCAACGCTAGCGAACGCACCCCCGAAAGAGAGCAAGGACAGAGCACAGCACACTTCTAAGGCTACGTTGGGACACGTCAGGCACCCAGTAACACCACCTGGGGGTGCCATCGCACAACAGTGACCCCAGGAGAGAGGCCCGGAGTGCAGCTAACCACAGGGGGAACCCGCGATCTGGCATTTGGTTGCTGCTCGCAGGAGGGGGACTACGTGACGGCACTTGCATAGCCACCCCGCTGAAGAGGAAGAGATGGGTAGAACGGACAAGTCTCAGCCCAAGCTGACCTTCGCCCAACAGCGTTCTAAGTCACATGACCCCATGGCGGAGGAGGCAACTAGACCCATTCCCCCTACGGAAGTCGAGCCGGACCTGCGCAGCTTGTTGTTATCCATGGAGAAAGGGTTGCAGAATGGTATCTCTTCCCTAGGCACGAAAATCGACGCACTCTCCTATCGAATGGACAGAATGGGGGAACGGCTAGACAAGCATGCAGAGAGACTTGACATGTCTGAGCGCCGGCTCACTGAAGTTGAAGAAGCGCAGACAACACTGGACTCGGATCATACAAAGATGGGGCGGATCATGCAGGTGTTGCAAGAAAAAACAGAGGACCTCGAAGCCCGCTCGCGAAGATGTAACCTACGAATCACGGGCCTGCCTGAAACGACACTAACTGGCAACATGGAACGTTTTGTAGAAAAGCTGCTGACCGACTTACTAGGAGCAGAGGTCTTTTCGAACATGTTTGTGGTGGAGAGGGCGCACCGCTCCCTGGGGCCCAGACCCCAGCCAGGAGCCCCACCACGCCCAATCATAGCAAAACTGCTAAACTATCGGGACAGGGATGCGGCGCTGCGGAAAGCTAGGGACAAACAGACTCTTACATATGAAGGGTCAAACATTTCGCTCTATCCGGATTTCACAGCGCGAGTGCAGGAGGCAAGACGTCAGTTTGTACCCATGAAAAAACAATTACGGGAGCTGGGATTGGACTATGCAATGCTGTACCCAGCCAAACTACGGGTGAATAGACAAGGCCGCTCGCACATCTTCGTGGACCCGAAGGCCTTACAGAAGGCGCTCAAGGACTGGACAAGGGAACAGCGGAAGAGCCCGGAGCGACAGCTACTGGACGAAGCGGCTGGGGGGTCACTCGAAGATCAAGACTGAGGCCAGATGGGCCGCAGGCATTAGATAAGTATTGCGCCTAGGGGGCTCGGGGGGGGAAGGGAGCGAGGTAGAAATGTACATAGCGCACTGTTGGGGTGGACAATGAAGGACATTCTGATTTGTATATCTACTCCTGGAACTTACACCGTATTCAGGCATGTTGACATCCCTAGGCAGCCTAGAGGTCTTGGCGGGGCCTCGACGCCAGCCACGGGGGCCCTAGGGAGGGAGGCCTGGGGTCGACAGGTACGCGGTGCCGGACCGTGCCTTCACGCACTTGAACTCTTGGTTGTGGATTGAGCTTCAGCGGAGGGTGAGATGGTACCAGTCGGTGGACAGGGGTCGGGACGGGGGAGTCCTGACGCTCAATTGTTAACTGATAGAGAGCGACCTCCGCCTGCAAGTGCCAAACACCACTTCTGTTATTTGAGTTGGGAGTGGGAGGGGGAGGTGTGGGGAGTCCCCGTTAGGGATGCTGCGCGACCGAGTTGTGGGAGGTCAGCTGTGGGTGGGGGGAGGAAGGGAAGGGGTGTTGTTTTCGTTAAGGAAGTCAGATAGAGCAGACACGATGTTTTGCTGGAAGCTATATGTGCACGGACCTCAGGACTCAGGACGCTATACGACGCTCGACAGACATGATGGTCACGACTAGGGAGGACACAGGCCACAGACCTATAGATGCCATTAGAGCAATGTCATGGAACGTGAGGGGCCTCAACGACCACCGCAAACTCCGCAAAGTGCTGAACTATTTCACTAGGCACAAAATAGACGTTGCTCTCCTACAGGAGACGCATCTTCCGCTACAGAGCCCTATGCTGCGCTTTAGGGGATTAGTAGGAAACATCAATGCTGCGGGCTTCACGACGCACGCCAGGGGAGTGCTGACATGGGTTAACCCTAGATCTGACTACAAGCTGAGGCTGCTGAAGGCGGACTCGGGGGGAGGTTTGTGCTCTCTAGATGCCAGGGTAGGGGATTAGATCTGCTTCTTGTTAATGTATATGGCCCGAATTACGACTGTCCGGAGTTCTTCGCCACATTGGCAAACACAGTGAGTGAGTGCGGGGTGACACACATACTCTGGGGTGGGGACTTCAACTTGGTGCGGAACCCGTGCTTGGATAGGTCAGGAGGACAGGTCAGGAGTCCGGCGGCCGCAGCTAGGGCAGTAGAGAGAGCCATGATCAGAATGGACCTTATTGACGCGTGGAGGGAATTTCACCCAACGGTCGGCGGTTTCACACATTACTCTGCTTATCACAACCTACATACGCGCATTGATTATTGGCTGGTGTCGGCGCCACTACGGTCCCAGATTCGCTCTTGCCAGGTGTTGCCGCGCACACTCTCGGATCATTCGCCCATATTGTTAGTGGTGTCCACTCCTAAGAAAACAATTCCGCCATTTACATGGCGCTTCCCGCCTTATTCATTACTGGACCCCCTCTTTAAGGAGGCTATGGCAGAAGCGATAGAAACATTCTTCGCTACCAACATAGGGTCTGTAGACAGCTTCCAGATGATATGGGAAGCTTTTAAAGTGTATATCAGGGGGAAGCCATGTCCAAACACTCTGCGGTGCTTCGAGATATCCGACAGCGGCTGTCGACTCTGGAGCACAAATTGGGGGAGATGGAGGCTAATCAGCAGTCGGGTATGGACGAGAACTCCAGCGACGCCATGAAGGCACTACTAGAGGAGTATCATGAGGCAGCGGACAGCGAGGTGCAGCATTTGGGGAAATACGCTACAGCTCGCACGTACGGGGAGGGGGATAGGCCGGGATCTGTGCTGGCCAATATGCTAAAAGCAAGAAGGGGTAAGACCGCCATTAGTGGGATACGATCGGAGGAGGGAGGTCTACTAACAGAGGAAGAAGATATAGCTAACAGATTTAAGCAGTACTACTCGGACCTTTACGCCTCTCGCTTGTCGGACATGGACGGAGGAATAACAGATTACCTCGAGCACATTCAGTTACCCTTCTTATCAAACACGCACCGCGAGTTCTTATCTCTTCCTATAGAAAAAGACGAGATAATCGAAGCCCTGTCGGGAATGAGGACAAATAGCGCCCCGGGGACAGACGGACTCACTGTGAACTTTTATAAGACCTTCATAGATCTTCTCCTGCCACACATAGCAGAATTATTTGACGACATGTGCGTAGCTGGACAGATGACCCAGACAATGAGGGAAGCCATATTGGTAGCCATTCCCAAACCGGGTAAGCCCCTGGAGGATTGCGGGTCCTACAGACCGCTCTCCTTGCTAAACGTGGACACTAAGTTATTTGCGAAGATCTTGGCCAACAGACTGGCCCTTCTGACTTCGGAATTGGTAGCCCCGGAGCAGGCTGGATTTGTACCGGACAGGAATCTCACTTATAACCTCCGCACGGTCTTCGGCGCAATACAACATGTCCGGCAGGATACGAAGGCTATTGCTGTCTTCTTGGACATGGAGAAGGCTTTTGACTCGGTGGAGTGGCCCTTTATGCGGCTCGTGTTGACGAGAATGGGACTAGGCCCGGTTTTCTTGCAAATGATTGGGGTGTTATATAATGCCCCCACGGCGCGTATTCGCTTGGGGGACCTGGTTACAGCCGCCATCCCTATAGCTAGGGGAACCCGCCAAGGTTGCCCTCTGTCACCGACGCTGTATGCATTAATTGCGGAACCCCTGGCATGTGCCCTTAGGGAATACCACAGCCACAGAGGTGTCCGTTTCCCCACCTACGAGATCGTGGTATCAACGTATGCGGACGACACCCTGCTTTATGTAAGGGATCCTGAAACCAATCTCTCCCCGGTCCTGCGAGAGGTGGTACACTTCGGAGCTCTCTCCGGGTTGCAGGTCAATTGGTCTAAATCTATTGCTTTCCCGCTCACCTCGTCCACTTCTCCATTTGAAATGGAGTACCCACTTTTGTGGTCAGACGAAGCGGTCCGGTATCTCGGCATCAGACTGCACACGGACTCAGAAATAGTTTTCCGCGAGAACTACGGAACGGCGGTAGATAAACTAGAAGATGATGTCGAAACCTGGATTGGGCTACCACTATCCCTAATTGGGAGAGTATCGATAATGAAGATGGTAGTACTGCCCAGATTCCTATTCTTGTTTGCAAACGTGCCGATAGTGTTGCCGCGCTCTTTTTTTGCCAGGCTCAATAAGTCACTGACGAGGTTGGCATGGGCGGGCAAGCAGGCACGGGTCAAGTGGCGGGTTCTCACATTGCCATATCACATGGGGGGACTGGGCGCACCGGACCTAGAGTTATACTACAGGGCAGCGCAGGGTGCACAGGCGCATAGCTGGATACATGGCGCTGACAATATCCCTTATCTCAGACTTGAGAGGTTGTTCGCGGACTCTAAGCCCCTCCCAGCCGTCATTTTCGAGACTGCGGACCGTAGAACTGGGATCCTCGACTCTCTAAACGCAACTCGGCATGCATGGCATTGTTTACTACAACAGCAGGCGGGGGCGCTGTTATACTCACCGGAAATGCTGGTGGAATGGGCGGTCTGGTTGACCCCCTGTCGCGACAAAGGTGTCATCAGGGCGCTTCGAGCACTGGGCATTAGCAAAGTGGGAGACCTGTTTTCGGATGGCGTTGCCAAAACATGGGAAGAGGTTACGACCACGATAGAAGCAACCACTCAGCTGCAACGTTTCCAGTTCCATAGGGTGCATACGGCATTGTGTAAACAGCTAGGGGAGGACATGGCTGAACCCCCGAGGTACGAGAGCTTTCGTACCTCATTAAAACTAAGTCTCCCCGCAAGCTAGTAACCAACATATATAAACTGGTAATGTCCCAGAGGGCCCACCACTACACCAAGGCCAGATTGGCCTGGCAGTCCGACCTGGACATGGTTATTAGTGATGATATGTGGTTATACTGCTGCGCTAACATAAAGCGTGTGTCACTGCATGGCAAGCACAGACTGATACATTTTAAATTCATCAACAGGGTGTACTACACGCCAGAGAGAATGCATAGGTACGGCCTAAGGGAGGACGCTACATGCGAGAGATGCCACTCCCAGAGGGCGGACTTTGTACACTTAGCATGGGGCTGCCCAGGGGTTTTCCAATACTGGGAAAATATATTTCGAGAAATAAGCATGGTAGTAGAGTTGGAGATTCCTCCGGAACCGGTGATTGCACTGCTGGGATACACTAAACTATTGCCGAAGGCAGCTCGTAGGCTGGTGGATCTGGGTCTGTTGTTGGCGAAGCGTAGAGTGGCAATGTGTTGGCTGCGGGGTCCCTTGCCTACAGTATCGCAATGGTCACGGGATGTTCTTTATTGCAGCACTCAATCGGAAACCTTTAGCGAACTGCTCCCTCCGCGGAGCAGACCGAAAAATTTCTGGGGACTCTACACCACATACATGAAGGGAAAGGGTGGAGGTCCCTCGGCAGAGTCCGGGGCAGAGGAAGGTACTAACGCTCTGGCGACATAGAGACTCTAACTAAGTGGGTGCTCTGGACGGACCCCGCGGATTGGGAACACTGCAGGGATCAGGTGGTCAGAAGAGACTAGACTAATATGTGGGGACAGCGAAGGGACACGACGATGACGGGGAAGAGTTGGGGCGAGTGGGCGACCACAGCAGGGCCATGTGGCAATGGGCGTGTGCAAGAGTCGAGGTCCTAACTGAGAGCGACTGCACTGACTTCCGTTGGTTTGTTTGTTGGGGGGAAAACTAAAAAGAGAAAAAGAGGAAAGGGGAAACAGACAATTTGTTTCTGCATATATACAAGTATATACTCATGGAGCTTTTACTAATCCCAAGGCAGTGCGGTGACTGCACCTGGTAAACGGCCTGGAATAATAACACCTGAGCACGACGATGCCCGGCCTCCGGGATGTGGGTAGTGCTGACGTAAACTGAGTATTAAAGAAATTGGCGGCCGGCCCCAGGGTTGTAGGCACTCTGCTGTGTTTAACAATGCCCTTTTTTCTTTTCTCAATAAAAAAAAAAAAAAAAAAAAAAAAAAAGAGAACCGGCATCATACCTGAATGCCTCAAAGTCGGCCAAGTCACGCTACTACAAAAAAAAACAGGCCTCGACTGCAAGGACCTGAACAACTTCAGACCCGTCTCCAATCTACCCCTCCTAACCAAAATCCTCGAAAAATGTGTCCTCTCTCAACTGACTCAGCACATGGACAACATCAACCTTCTTGATCCCCACCAATCGGGGTTCAGAAAAGGCTATAGCACCGAGACCGCGATCCTCAACATCACAGACGATATCCACAAATCCCTTGATACCGATCAATGCTGCCTACTCATTCTCCTGGATCGGCAGCCTTTGACACGGTCGATCACCAACTACTCATTAAGGCCCTACAAGAAAGGGTAGGTGCTGATGAGGTGGTCCTACGCTGGTTCTCCTCCTTCCTACACAACCGTTCGCAAAGGATAAAAATCAAAAACTTTACCTCCGACCTACACCCCGTCAGCAGGGGCGTACGCCAAGGTTCAGTGCTCTCACCACAACTGTTCAACATATACATGGAACCCCTCACCACCATACTAAAAAATGCCAACATCCCCTTCCACCTATATGCAGATGACACCCAGATCTATCTCGAAACCTCCTCCTTAGATGACATCCTCAGACTAAATGACACTCTAAAAGAAATCCAACACTGGCTGTCTCTTAATCACCTAAAACTCAATCAAGACAAAACTGAGATCCTCCTCATCTCCAACAAAGAAGAGAACCCTCAAATTGCAGAATGGCTTAAAGCGATGGATGCTCTCAACGGTAATCTTACTCTGGCAAACTCCGTAAAATCACTAGGAATCACCCTAGACCCTAAACTCGACATGGCCAATCACATTAAAAACTCCGCAATGAGTGCCTTCCTCAATCTGAAGCTACTCAACAAAATTAAACCATTCAGCCCTTCCAAATATCTCAAACAAGCCACCCAATCACTGGTGCTATCCAGACTCGACTATGGGAACGCAACCCTCACCGGTACAACAAAATCCCACCTAGCTCCCCTAAAAACAACCCTCAACGCAGCAGCCAGAATGGTCACTGGAATCAGGAAATATGATCATATTTCACCAGCACTAAGAGAACTAAAATGGCTCCCAGTCGAACAGCGTGCTAATTTCAGAACTGCCTGCCTCACGCACAAAGCCCTACACACAGGAAAACCAGAATATCTGGCCGCCAAACTCAAGAGGGCTGGTCAGACAAGAAACCTCAGGAGCTCCAACACCCTACTTCTCATCCCTATGAAAACCCACAAACAAAAAACTGCTGCAAGGTCCTTCGCCGGAAACGCGCCAAAAATCTGGAACTCCATCCCAGCAGATATCAGAACTATCTCGTCCTTCACAAAATTCAAAAAACACCTAAAAGTACTCTTCCTCAACCGCTCCCTCCCAAATGGATAACCGCCGCCTTACGCAAACCCCGACTCCATTGCTCTCTGACTCTGTATCACAAAGACCACTTAAGTTCAACCCAAGACGATGTGCAATCCACGAGGTTACCTCAGTACTCACCACTACCTCAATACTGCACAACACGCTTGGACTTCCGAACCATGATGTATAACAATGCTCTATTATATAACTCTTGCGATAAACTGTTGTAAAGCGCTCCGATACCCCCGTGTTGGAACCGGGTTTACCGAGTCCGCCACGGTAGCATGGCGCGAGGCGGGAAAGCACGCGAAGGCAATGTGTAAGGCAGTTGTGCAGCACACTCTTACTTTGACTCAGGAATGCGAACGCAATAACATGACACCACACCAGGCTTGTGTATTTAAAATCAAGATCTTTTATATATAAATCAAGGTAGCATCAGATGAGGCAGATTAATTCAGATCTACATTTAAATTCATTGCATTACTCAACTGGTGCACATTCTTAATAAAGCATCATAGCTCATCAACATTGTAGGCCACTAAGAGGCCGCAGGAATTATCTCTTAAACGTAGCACCAATAATGATCACAAGATGCATTAATAAAACATGGGCCTAAACATGCAGTTCACTTCAAGCATATTTAATTACTTAAAAGAAGGCTTTTCACGTTACATTTCAATAGGCCTGCATTAATCTAGGCGCACCCACATTCAGTACAGTGGCGTCGCAATTCCAGTACACCTGTAACATAAAACACTTCAACTCTTGGCGGTGTACACTTCAGCTCAATTCAATTAATCACTTTCCCCCTTTGGTAAAGACTTTGCAGTTATCAGCATAGGCCTAGGCAGTAATTACAATAGGCATCTGCATTAAATTAGTAAACACTGTGGGGAACCCCTCAACATGTCCTGTATCCTGGGGCTTCTATGTCTCTTAGGGGTTAATTCCCGGCTAGGCCCACTCCTCTCCGGGGCCTCGCCTCATGGGGAAAGTTACACGGTTAATTTAGGGGTTAATGGTGGCCCCCGGCCCCCAGTGGCGTTTTTGTGGGCCCTAGGGGCCTCCTGGGCTCACCTGGTGCTTGGTCGTTGGTCGCGCTTCTTAGCGACTGGCGATCTCCAGGCCCGGCCCGTGTTCTGGAGGGCGGGGCCCGGTCGGGGTACCTCGGCCTTCTGGCCGGAATGACGGGTCGTTGCGGGGGCCGGTATCACCCTCCTCCGGCCCCCGGGATCAGGGAAGTGACTTTGCGGCACGTTGCGGGGGCCGGTATCACCCTCCTCCGGCCCCGGGGATCAGGTGAGTGATTTGGCGGGCTTCAGGGACTTCGGGAAGGGGAGCGGGAGCCGGCAGTCCTCTCCGGCCGGCTCCCCGTCTCCCTCTGCACGGCCGGAGCTCTTCCTCGGCCTCCGTCGGCACTGGGGGCGTGGCGGGAGCCGGCGCCCAATCGCTGCACGGCCTTCCTGGGGGCGCGGCCGGCGTCCCCGGTTGCTCAGCAACGGCGTCGGCGGGGCCTGGAGGCCTCGCGGATCGCGCTAGGCCCCGGCTGCTTCACGCAGCCCCCTTGGGCTGCGGCGGTGATTTCTTCGGCCGCGACGGCGGCGGTGGGGCCCCGGGCCCGGCGGCGATGACTGGGGCAATTGTGAAGGCTTCGGTGAGGGCGCAGATGGCGCACCTCACCACATCCACTCGAGGGGCCTCCCTCAACACAGCGCTTGCTTCAGTGAGGGCGCGGACGGCGCACCTCACCACACGGCCTCGAGGAGGGCCTCTCCTCACAGCAGCACTTCTCCCCACGGGGCGGCGGCCGCGGCGGTGATTTCCTCACAAGGTCAGTGACCTGAGGGGGGGCAGTTTCTCCCTCGTGGCGACAGAACGCGGGGCGCACCAGCAGCCTGTGGGCAGGGCTGACTGGAAAAGTACTTGGGGGCAGCCCAGCAGCAGGCAGGAATAGATAGGGGGTGACGGTCTAGCGCTTCAGGGTACGGCGCTTTACCTGGTGATCCCCAGTTTGGCAGTTTAGGTTTCAGGCCTTGCTGGACGGTCAGGCCTCCTCAAATTAAGGTTTCTTGCGGTTGTTTCAGATTGGTTGCTTCTTAGGAGTTTCTTGTCAGGAGTTTCTTGTCAGAAGTTTCTTAATATAAGTTTCTTGTCAAAAGTTTCTTGTCAGAAGTTTCTTCTTATGAGGGGGGGGGAATGAGTTGGTGGTTCTGAGAGTGCTTGATGTTCTTCCCAGCACGCTGAAGGTGGTTCCCTGGGTCCCCTCACACTGGGCAAGGTCAGTGGGTGGTGGGCGTTCCTCGGCTAACTTACTACAGCAGGGCCTAAGCCCTGTCAGCAGCAGTAGTGTAGGTCTCCCCCCTAGGCCCTAAAGCCTGTACTCCGGCAGAGGTTCTCCCAGGATCAGTGGTGCCCCATCTCAACTGACTAAAAAGTTTTCCCTCCAAGCCTTTTATACCCCTAGGTCAGGTGACCCTCCCAAAGGCGGCAAAACATAACTCCTCCCACAGCCCGGAAGGTTCTGGAACCTTCCACATGTCTGGCTATGTGGCCCAGAGGCGGGGACGGAATGGATACTGTATCCCTATGTCCCAGCCTGACCCTGGCTACTAGTGTGTATGCGTGTAAGGCCCCTCTGCAGTAGCAGGGGCCTGTGGCAGCCATCTTGAGTGAGAGAGCACCTGCACCTCAGCACTAGCTAGCAGTGGCAAGGCGCCGGGAGACCTAGGTCCAGTAAAAATACGGTGGCAAAAATGAGGCGCAAAAGGGAAAAAAAACAGGGCAAGACCACCCTAGGGCTGACAGGTCTAACACGCGTCCCCCCAGCCGAAAGAGGGGAGAGCTTCCCAACCTCTAGGGAGTTCTCGTCGCTAAGGCGGAAAAACCGGGAGAGACCGTCAGCGTTGGCGTGGTCTACACCGGGTCGATGTTCCACCCGAAAGTCCATCCCCTGGAGGGAAATGGACCACCTCAACAATTTGGGGTTTTCGCCTCTCATCTGCATGAGCCAGCGAAGGGGTCTGTGGTCGGTCTGGATCAGGAAGTGACAACCAAAAAGGTATGGCCTCAACTTCTTTACAGCCCAAACCACGGCAAAGGCTTCTCGTTCGATGGTACTCCACCGCTGTTCCCGGGGAGTAGTCTTCGGGAAATGAAGGCCACTGGCTGGTCTTGGCCATCGTCATTCAGCTGCGAGAGCACAGCTCCTATGCCATGCTCAGAAGCGTCTGTCTGCACGATAAATTCCCGTCCAAAGTCTGGAGTCCTGAGCACCGGTGCGGTGCACATTGCACGTTTGAGGGTTTCAAAGGCTTCCTGGCAGGCAGCCGTCCAGATGACTCTGTGTGGCTGCTTCTTTGAAGTCAATTCCGTCAATGGGCCCACGATGGTTCCATATCCCTTGACGAACCGGCGGTAGTATCCCGTGAGGCCGAGAAAAGCTCGGACCTCGGTTTGGGTCTTGGGGGGCTCCCAGGCCAAGATGGTTTCAATCTTGGCTTGGAGGGGTTGCACCTTACCTCCGCCCACCAGATGTCCCAGGTACACGACAGATCCCTGTCCAATCTGGCACTTGCTGGCCTTGATGGTTAGACCAGCCCGTTGCAGAGCCTGTAGCACCTCCTGGAGATGCTCCAGATGGTCCTCCCAGCTGCTACTGAAGACAGCTATGTCGTCCAGGTAGGCAGCAGAGAAGGCCTCTAGGCCAGACAGCACCTGGTTCACCAACCGCTGGAAAGTGGCTGGAGCATTTTTCAACCCGAAGGGCATCACCCGAAATTGAAAGTGGCCCTCGGGGGTGGAGAACGCAGTCTTCTCCCTTGCTCCTTCCGCCATGGCGATCTGCCAATAGCCTGACGTCAAATCAATGGTACTCAGATACCGGGCTGCTCCCAGCCGGTCAATGAGCTCATCCGCCCGAGGGATCGGGTGAGCGTCGGTCTTAGTGACTGAGTTGAGTCCACGGTAATCCACACAGAACCGAAGTTCTGGTGTGGTGCCCGGTGGGGCCGCTTTCGGCACCAACACCACCGGACTAGCCCAAGGGCTACTGGAAGGCTCAATGACTCCCAGTTCTAGCATCTTGGTAACCTCACCCTGGATACTAGCCTTGACTTTATCGGACAGCCGGTAAGACTTGGTTTTTACTGGCGGACTGTCCCCTGTGTCCACATCATGGGTACACAGGTGCGTGATCCCAGGCGTGAGGGAGAACAACGAGGCGTACTGCCCCAAGACCTGGCGGCAGTCCCTCTGTTGCTCTGGGGTTAAGGATGGGGCGAGGACCACTCCCTCTACCGAACCATCCTTCTCATGGGCCGCCAGAAGGTCTGGAAGAGGCTCACTCTCCTCCTCCTCACTTCCATCTGTTATCATCAGGAGAGTGAGCTCTGAACGCTCCTGGTGGGGCTTCAGGCGGTTGACGTGGAACACCCTGTGGGGTTGACGTGGGGTCTTCACATCGACGACATATGTGGTCTGGCCTCTCCTTTCCAAGATCTCAAACGGCCCAGTCCACCGGTCCTGGAGGGCGCTAAGCTCTCCTGGCTCCATGACCCACACCTTCTGTCCAGCGTCTAACTCTACCGCCCGAGCGTTCCGGTCATACCATGTCTTCATGACGGCCTTACTAGCCTCTAGGTTGTCCGAGGCCTCCTTCAACAGCTTGGCCACTTGGCTGCGGAATGCCAGCATATAGCTGACCACATCACGGGGAAGCTTCGAGGAAGACTTCTCCCACCCCTCCTTGACAAGACTGAGGGGCCCCCGAACGGGGTGGCCATAGAGCAGCTCAAAGGGGCTGAAACCGACCCCCTTCTGCGGCACCTCTCGGTAGGAGAAGAGCAGACAGGGTAAGAGGATGTCCCACTTCCTTCTCAAGTCCTCAGGTAGGCTCCTGATCATCCCCTTCAAGGTTTTGTTAAAGCGCTCCACGAGCCCGTTCGTCTGGGGGTGGTAAGGAGTGGAGAACCGGTAGGTCACTCCACACTCCTTCCACATGGCCTGCATGTAGGCCGACATGAAATTCGTGCCCCTATCTGACACCACGACCTTGGGGAATCCCACTCGGGTAAAAATCCCCATCAGGGCCCGCGCCACCACCGGTGCAGTGATGGTCCTCAGAGGGATTGCCTCCGGGTACCGGGTGGCGTGGTCTACCAGCACCAAAATGAACCTATGTCCTGCAGAAGTCGGCGGGTCCAATGGCCCGACAATGTCAATCCCTACCCGCTCAAAAGGGGTATCGACAACTGGGAGAGGTTCTAGAGGGACCTTCACTTTCGTCCCTGTCTTGCCGCTCGCTTGGCAAGTGGTGCAAGTCTTGCAAAAAGTGTCAGAAGTGACGCGCATCCTGGGCCAGTAAAAATGTGGGACCAGACACGCAAACGTCTTGTCTTGGCCCAGGTGTCCTGCTAGTGGTATTTCATGTGCCAACTCTAGCAGAAAGGCTCGGTAGCATTGGGGGACCACCACGGCCCTTGATGACCCATGCACCGGAGCCTTAGGCTCACTGTAGAGGAGACCATCCTCCCAGTAGACATGGTAGTTACCAGTCTCGGTTCCAGCTGCTTGGGCTTCGGCCTGTTACCGCATGCCTTCAAGCGTAGGGCACTCCTTCTGCGCCCGGCAAAATTCCTCCCGGGTAGGCCCTCCTTCCACCTGCCACTCTGCAGGGGTCGGCAGGTCCCCCACGGGAACACCAACCACCTCAGCGGACTCCGGGTCCACCTCCGCGGGCTCCCCATCCATCTCACCGGGTGTCTCCTCCTGGACATCTCCTCGTCCAGCAGTGGGCTGGGCCATTATTTCAGGCTCCAACCCGGGCTGAGTTCCCTGTCGGGCAGCCATGGACCGCGTGACGACACAAGTCCATCCTGGTAATCCCAACATCTCAGCATGGGCATTGAACTCTACCTCCCTCCAGGCAGTATGTTCCAAGTCGTTGCCCAGCAGACAGTCAACTGGCATGGCAGGGCTCACCGCAACCTTCAACAGACCTGATACTCCTCCCCACTCAAAGGGAACTTGGGCCACGGGGTAATGACCCAGGCTATTATCAGCCATAACAACCGGGTGGAATTCCTCAGGAATCACTTGCTCTGGGGACACCAGCTGACGTCTCACCATCGTCATGCTGGCACCTGTGTCCCTCAGAGCCTCTACCTCCTCCCCGTTCACCAGGACCCTCTGCCGATACTTGGCAGTGTTCGCGGGTACCTGAACCCGTGGGATGATCTCTCTATCCCCCAGGGAAACTAAGGTCAAGCCTGTCCACTCACCTCCCTACCTAGGGACAACTCCTCCCCAAGCGCTACACTGGCCACCCCGGGGCTCTTACCTCCTGTGGGGGCTGGGGTTCTCTTGCGACACTGGGGATCCCCCTTGTAGTGTCCAACCTCCCCGCACTCGTAGCACCGGACAGTTCTGGGCTGCTGACTCCTGTCAGGATAAGTGGGTTTCTGGAATCCAGATTGGGATGGGGAACCTACCCCTCTCCCAGGCGGTCTATTTTGGGGGCCTTTAAAGAACTCCCTCTTTTTATCTCCCCCTCTTTCTTCTGGGGGAGCCCCTGTCCACCTTTCGGGGGTCCGCCCCGGCTCCCTTGTGGGACACCCGAGTGCTGACCCACGTGTCTGCCTCCTCTGCAAGCTCCCTAGGATTGGTCAGCTTGCGGTCCACCAAGTACTGGCGCAGCTCCGGAAAACATTTCTCTAGGAGGTGCTCTCTCAAGAACAGGTCGTACAGCCCTTTGTAATTGTCAAAGTTGCTGCCACGCACCCAACCCTCCAATGCCTTCCGGGCATAATCAAAAAAATCCACCCAGTTTTGTGTGTGAAGCTTGTGGCTGTTGCGGAACTTTTGGCGGTACTTCTCTGGGGTGAGGCCAAACTTCTTGAGCAGGGCCTCCTTCATGATAGGGTAGTTGGTCTGATCCCCCTTATCCAAGGTTAAAAGTGTGTCCCTTACTGGTGGAGGTATGTACCTGTAAAGACCTCCCCCCAGTAGCTCTCAGGAACTCTATGGGCCACCAAAGCCACCTCGTACGCCGCCAACCACTTATCGATGTCATCTCCTACACTAAAACTGGCTATCACCTCTCTTGGTAGATAAAATTTGGGCTCCTGTTGAACCCCAGCAGGTATGCTGCCACCATTCACTTTGCCCTGCATCTCCATCTGCAAGGCTCGGAGCTCTAGTTCCTTCAGGCTAAGCTCATGCGCAAGCTTCCTTTCCTCCATGGCTAGCCTTGCCTGTTCTCCTACTCTTTCCATCCTAGCAAGTTCTAATGTTAATCGCCTCTCCTCCCTCCTGTCCTCAAATTCCTCTGCCGACAAACTCCCCCCTGACGCACTACTGCCTGCCCTGGAACGTCTTCCTGGCAACACATTCTCGCTAACATCAATGTGCAGTAGGTCCAGTTCTCCTGGGTTGTCTGCCTCCCCCTGCTCCTCGTCCCCTCTTCCCTCCGGGTGGGCCATTACCCATGTCCTCAAAGCTTTCTGAAGCACCTCCTTCCTGGCGCCTCGCTTGACGGCCACCCCCCTCTCTAGGCAGAACTCCTTGAGCTGTGTCACCGTATACCTTTCTAGGTTGGCTAACTCAAACTCCATCCTCCTAGGTGGGGTCCCAGACAATTTAGGGAAAGGGTTCTAGACTGTAGGTAGCAGGTCTAACGCAGGAATGTACACAATCGGCAATTACAAAAGAATTCCTAGCACTTGCATTACAATAGGTGTCTAATTGCGGCGCACACTGAGTCACTGTAGGGTGCTGCACAAACACCAGTCCTTATCCAAACGCTGAACACCAAATGTTGGAACCGGGTTTACCGAGTCCGCCACGGTAGCATGGCGCGAGGCGGGAAAGCACGCGAAGGCAATGTGTAAGACAGTTGTGCAGCACACTCTTACTTTGACTCAGGAATGCGAACGCAATAACATGACACCACACCAGGCTTGTGTATTTACAATCAAGATCTTTTATATATAAATCAAGGTAGCATCAGATGAGGCAGATTAATTCAGATCTACATTTAAATTCATTGCATTACTCAACTGGTGCACATTCTTAATAAAGCATCATAGCTCATCAACATTGTAGGCCACTAAGAGGCCGCAGGAATTATCTCTTAAGCGTAGCACCAATAATGATCACAAGATGCATTAATAAAACATGGGCCTAAACATGCAGTTCACTTCAAGCATATTCAATTACTTAAAAGAAGGCTTTTCACGTTACATTTCAATAGGCCTGCATTAATCTAGGCGCACCCACATTCAGTACAGTGGGCGTCGCAATTCCAGTACACCTGTAACATAAAACACTTCAACTCTTGGCGGTGTACACTTCAGCTCAATTCAATTAATCACTTTCCCCCTTTGGTAAAGACTTTGCAGTTATCAGCATAGGCCTAGGCAGTAATTACAATAGGGATCTGCATTAAATTAGTAAACACTGTGGGGAACCCCTCAACATGTCCTGTATCCTGGGGCTTCTATGTCCCTTAGGGGTTAATTCCCGGCTAGGCCCACTCCTCTCCGGGGCCTCGCCTCATGGGGAAAGTTACACGGTTAATTTAGGGGTTAATGGTGGCCCCCGGCCCCCAGTGGCGTTTTTGTGGGCCCTAGGGGCCTCCTGGGCTCACCTGGTGCTTGGTCGTTGGTCGCGCTTCTTAGCGACTGGCGATCTCCAGGCCCGGCCCGTGTTCTGGAGGGCGGGGCCCGGTCGGGGTACCTCGGCCTTCTGGCCGGAATGACGGGTCGTTGCGGGGGCCGGTATCACCCTCCTCCGGCCCCCGGGATCAGGGAAGTGACTTTGCGACACGTTGCGGGGGCCGGTATCACCCTCCTCCGGCCCCCGGGATCAGGTGAGTGATTTGGCGGGCTTCAGGGACTTCGGGAAGGGGAGCGGGAGCCGGCAGTCCTCTCCGGCCGGCTCCCTCAGCACGGCCAGAGCTCTTCCTCGGCCTCCGTCGGCACTGGGGGCGTGGCGGGAGCCGGCGCCCAATCGCTGCGCGGCCTTCCTGGGGGCATGGCCGGCGTCCCCGGTTGCTCAGCAACGGCGTCGGCGGGGCCTGGAGGCCTCGCGGATCGCGCTAGGCCGCGGCTGCTTCACGCGGCCCCCTTGGGCTGCGGCAGTGATTTCTTCGGCCGCGACGGCGGCGGTGGGGCCCCGGGCCCGGCGGCGATGACTGGGGCAATTGTGAAGGCTTCGGTGAGGGCGCGGACGGCGCACCTCACCACATCCACTCGAGGGGCCTCCCTCAACACAGCGCTTGCTTCGGTGAGGGCGCGGACGGCGTACCTCACCACACGGCCTCGAGGAGGGCCTCTCCTCACAGCAGCACTTCTCCTCATGCGGCCGCGGCGGTGATTTCCTCACAAGGTCAGTGACCTGAGGGGGGGCAGTTTCTCCCTCGTGGAGACAGAACGCGGGGCGCACCAGCAGCCTGTGGGCAGGGCTGACTGGAAAAGTACTTGGGGGCAGCCCAGCAGCAGGCAGGAATAGATAGGGGGTGACGGTCTAGCGCTTCAGGGTACGGCGCTTTACCTGGTGATCCCCAGTTTGGCAGTTTAGGTTTCAGGCCTTGCTGGACGGTCAGGCCTCCTCAAATTAAGGTTTCTTGTGGTTGTTTCAGATTGGTTGCTTCTTAGGAGTTTCTTGTCAGGAGTTTCTTGTCAGAAGTTTCTTAATATAAGTTTCTTGTCAAAAGTTTCTTGTCAGAAGTTTCTTCTTATGAGGGGGGGGGAATGAGTTGGTGGTTCTGAGAGTGCTTGATGTTCTTCCCAGCACGCTGAAGGTGGTTCCCTGGGTCCCCTCACACTGGGCAAGGTCAG
Organism: Calotriton arnoldi; assembly: GCA_963921515.1. Lineage (NCBI taxonomy): Eukaryota > Metazoa > Chordata > Amphibia > Caudata > Salamandridae > Calotriton > Calotriton arnoldi. The sequence goes on along the minus strand of CAWUFW010005137.1, from coordinate 871,702 downwards.
TGGGTGGTGGGCGTTCCTCAGCTAACTTACTACAGCAGGGCTTAAGCCCTGTCAGCAGCAGTAGTGTAGGTCTCCCCCCTAGGCCCTAAAGCCTGTACTCCGGCAGAGGTTCTCCCAGGATCAGTGGTGCCCCATCTCAACTGACTAAAAAGTTTTCCCTCCAAGCCTTTTATACCCCTAGGTCAGGTGACCCTCCCAAAGGCGGCAAAACATAACTCCTCCCACAGCCCGGAAGGTTCTGGAACCTTCCACATGTCTGGCTATGTGGCCCAGAGGCGGGGACGGAATGGATACTGTATCCCTATGTCCCAGCCTGACCCTGGCTACTAGTGTGTATGCGTGTAAGGCCCCTCTGCAGTAGCAGGGGCCTGTGGCAGCCATCTTGAGTGAGAGAGCACCTGCACCTCAGCACTGGCTAGCAGTGGCAAGGCGCCCGGAGACCTAGGTCCAGTAAAAATACGGTGGCAAAAATGAGGCGCAAAAGGGAAAAAAAACAGGGCAAGACCACCCTAGGGCTGACAGGTCTAACACCCCGGGTCCAGCCAGCGCTATATAAAACTCCTAAAATAAAAATATAATTTGGGCGGGGGGGTGAAAGCGGGAAAAGTGGGGGACATGAGGAGTGGTTTTAACTGGAGCAGAGTTCAAAACTGTGGGCATATGACTTTTATTATTTTTAACTCGTCCCTAGAGAAATTGGTAACATGGAAATGTAATTATAACTGTTTGTGGCTTACTTAATTGGCAGAAACGACCACATTTAAGGAGCGCCTAGAGGTTAACGAAGAGCGTTATGTGTATCCAACAAGTTTCAGGGTGTGAAAATGGAAAGATCACTCAGGTGGTTGATGCAAATCCCGGGGTGTGTAATCTGTGGTCCCAGGGTTGAATTATCATAAAATTGCTCAGATGGTGAATGTGCCTGCTGCAGAGCAGTGCTTGTAACCTTTTAGTAACAGCTTTGTATTCTATGCAAGATAGATCAGCAAGTTATGCTGCTGTTGAAAAGATTTTGGCACAGCAATCTTTAAAGATAGATGGTGTCAAAAGGGTGCAAGGAAGGCGGGGTTCGTTACTCTTGTCATTCTTTTATTGACAGGAGAAATCATGGCTGATGAAACTGATTGGACATTGGCCTGATCTCTTTGGATGCACGATGGTGACGCTATCGTGAGAGATGTGAGAGGCGGAGCCTGTGAAGGTGCGAGCAAGCTGAGGCGAGCGGCGAGCCAGCGGTCAGCGTTTCTCCCGCAGCCTGAAACCTTTCCGTAACGCCACCTGAGACTTGCACCCGACATGCACCCGTAACCCCCTTACGGGTTGGTAGGTCGTGTTGTTGCCGCCGACCACAAAATTTCAGCCGATCAAGGACGAAGACCGGTGCGGCCGCCGATAGTTAGCGGCCGCAGAGAGAGAGTTATAGACAGTCCGCTGAGGCAGCCCACTAGGTTCGGGTGTGGATGCGGTCCGCGGTCTCGTCGGGCAGGTGGGTTCCAACTCGCCCATCCTCCCTGCCCACGGCAGGAGCCAAAAGATCACTCCAAACAGCAAAGAGAGCAGCAACAGGAAATAAAGAAGAAATAAAGGCGAAGTAATAGTCCAGCCAGAGACTTAGTGCAAACTTCAGAGGTCTCCTCAGCTATAGTTTTAACTACATTTTCTGCCACATCCCTGCAACATTCCTGCTACTTCAGCCAAGTCTCTGCAGAACCCCAGGCTTTGGCGCAGTTACAGCGGTTCAGCTACATTAGTTACATCAGCCAAAGCACCGCAATACTGTAGGATATGCTGTGGTAGTAAGGACCTTACAGATATTGCAGAGCCGGAGGTAAGAAGGCCTTCATATTATTGTCTCTCTTCGCACTGGGAGTCTTTTAGATATGTACTGCCACCAGACTGCCACTAGGCTGTTGTGAAAACCGTGAAACTGTGTAAGCGAAAGAAGCCCTTGCAAGACGGCAGAGGAGATGGACAGAGGAGAATTGGCCTATTGAGCAGAAACCAGAGAGCCTGAGAGCAGGAGTGGATGAGCTCCATTCGTGACCCCGCTCAATGGTTTATTTGTTGTAATCTTGTGGACTTTCTGGGCTCACTTGGCCTAGAGTGCGCTGTTCAGAGTAGACCAGCAGACCAGCGGAGTTAGTTCCACCGCACCCCGCAACACCGAGTTTGAGCCTGGCAGGCTCAATTAGGACTAGTCAGCATAATCAGCATAACTAGCTAAACCAGCAGTGAACTAAAATCACCTGCTGATGCCCTCCAGGTGCCTGCATTCAGGGCGCTCTACTGCTCCCTCTGGATCCCCCGCAGGGTCGCTAGGGTCCCATCCAGAGCCAGCTAATTGCTCCTTTGATCACACTAGTCCTCTTAAGTTACTTAAGACCATCAGGCGAAGGAAACCTCGTGGTCACATTTCACACCTGAAATCCTATCCCTCCGTGATGTCGATGTTCACGAAGGGCGTGAGGAGCTCATTAAGGGGCATAGTGGCAAATGATATGGCCCAGGGAATAGGCACTGGTGTAGTTCGTGAGGTCGAGGTGGGTGCTTGCCCTGCTCTTTCTGAGCTGACAGTCCCACTTTCCTCTAAGTTTTTCCATCAGAACACTGGCGGAGCAACCACAATATCTCCATTAACACAGGCCACCGATGGAAGTGTTCTACCGGTAGTGGCGGAAGACACCGAGATGGAGATGGACTTGCCCGTGGAAAATGTTGAGGCTCAATCTGAAATAAATTCCGTTGGAAGGGAGTTGTCTCCACTGGCAGGGCCGGTATCCTTGGAAGTTAAACTTAGCCTCTTGAGCAACACTGAGCGTTGTTCCGGTCATCTCTCCCCTAAAATGACTCAGCAAATGACACAGACTGTAGACTGTAGCCTTGAATTCGGGGATTTGGAGGATTACACCTTGCCGGACGTTGCCATACCGTTGGAAAAAATCAAATTCTTGGAGGCCAATTGGAAAACGCCAGTCACCAGGGAGCTGGAGCAGAGACTCCCATCGGTTACTCACGCCCTCGTATGCCAACCCTGTACAGTAGCACCCCTCTAGTGTGTCTCGTGTGCACTCATTAGATTTGTCTAATCTGGAGGCGCCAGAAGCGTCGCCAGATAAAGGGGTTCACGATTTTATGCAAGTATTAAATGTAGCAGATAATAGATTGGGGGGGAGGGGTAATCTCGAGATATTTTATGTTTTAGAGAGGATTCTCTCGTCAATTTTATCCTAGTTGGAGAAAACCACTATGAACTCTGATCATATACTGGACGTCCTCTCACCAATTCTAATCTGGGTTCATAAGCTCAATCCTGTTAATCTCAGTATAAGTAAGCTTTAAAAGGGCATTGAAGTAAAATCCCAGGCAAGCCCGACGCATTTAGGGGTGTCTAGCTTGGGAATCCAGGCTGAGGTTCAGGAAGATAGGGGGGTCCCCATTGCTTCCCTGTTTAGAGGTAGTCCCTTGGTAAGCTCTGCCCCTGAAATACAATACGTGGGGGATACCTTGTACACCAGTCCTGGGGGTAACACAAACGTAATCGCACCTATGAACCCATTACAAGTGTACCCCATTTTTAAAAAAGAGAAAACTAACATATCTTGCACAACTGAATCAATATCCAACCCCCTCCACGTTAAATAGTCCACTGACAGTTTAGATGCTGTTCTCCCTGGGGAGGTTGCCTCTCCGAAAGAAAGTAATGGACTGAAAGGTCGGAGGGGGAAGAAGAACAGGATTTGGCGCATTCCAAAATGGAAGCACAAAAAATTGCGGTTTCCTATGGCACTTGAGGAGCCAGAATCTCAAACCCGCCTCAAAGTATGAAGGACTCCAGGCCCCCAGTCTTTGATAAAGGCCAAAATTTGGGCTGTTTAGATATAAATCCTCCCACCCCCTCCCCCATTGCAGTTGACCCCTCTTGGAAGGAATCAGGGGTGCGGGAAGGGCAGGAAGATAGAGGGACCCCAAAATCTATTGTGGGGGGAGCAGGAAACACATGGGAGAATTTTAAAATACATCTCGACACGGATGTAGTGCACCGAGGAATCAGGAAAGATCATAAGTTAATAGCACAAACCTATGCCGTTGTGCCAGACATAGGTCAGCCCGAGGATAATGTCCCTCCGGGCCGGGGTACTCTCCCAGTACGGTTTGATCCCAGCCAAGGGAGGTTCCCGGAGGGGGGTTCCAACCTTGCTCCTTGTACTGGGCTGTTGTCCGCATTAGGGTCTGATCTAAGGTTAAGTGATAAGACATATGTTAGACACAGTTTTGGGCAAGCAACAGAATTTTTGATTTTTGCTTCCTTGTTTGATCCCGAATCAGCTCTATTTAACAGAAGCTCTTTGCTGCAGCTGTTATCAGAAATAGAGGATTTAAGATTAGTAATAAGCAAAGACATTGAGCTGGTCTATCTAGATTTCAGTAGCGGTACCCCAAATACCAGAGTCACATTCAGTTCAGGGATAATTGCAATGCTAGTGTTGGCTAACGTTGATCATTTTAGGAAAAGAGGGATAGATGTGTTTCCATATGTGGAACCCTTGGTTCCCCGCTCAAATCCAACAGGATTGACTGTCAGGAGCCAGGTAGTATGTTTCCCAACACAAGGGGTGCCATAAATCCAAAAGACATTACAATTTCGGTGGGTAGCTCGTTAGGAAAAAGAGAGATTAACATTATAGGACCCAAGGTACAAAGTTCCATCAAATCCATAGGGGATGAAGATATGGCCCAGTGGAGTTGGGTAGCTGGCTCGCTGAATGGCTCAAAAGAAAACACAAAACTGCCCATGTTGCGGAGGTGACCCACTGGGAAAAATCTTGTCTTGGAACCTAGCGGGTGTTGGAAATTCCAATTTCAAGTTAAACTCCTTATTAGAAAACGATCCCAAAATAATTTGTCTCCAGTAAACATGGAGCTGCGTGGATTTCAATTTTGAGAACTTTTTTGTATATTGTGGTGCAGCAAAGCCTTCAACTTAAGGTCATGCTAGCGATGGCCGAGCCATCTTACTGAGCTGCACTATAAATTGGAATCCTGTGTTTTTTCTCCATCCTTCCAAGCTTTGCATGGGTGTGAAACGTAGGCTAGAGATATGAGGTCAGACTGCATCACTTTTTTTGTTTGGTAAATGTATACATTCCACCTGGGAGAGCATCAGACTCACTGGTTGAATCGATTTCTCCCTTTGTGCATAAGACAAGTATCTCCGAAGAGTGCACCTCGATATTGATGGTGGGTGATTCTAACGCTAAAATCTAGAATTTTTCCTCTATGACTTTTTCTAACCCTGAGTTGGAGTACGTATGGTCCATCCCTGAATCCTTATTGCCCGGCCACATTAGATCAGATAGGCGGGGTTTGTCTTTCTTGCATAATCTGAGAATGTGTGATTTTGTGCTGTTAAATGGCAGATTCCCAGATGATTCTCCTGCCTCTTTCACCTTTCAGGGCCCACGCGGGCACTCACTGATCGACTATTTGGCGGTCTCCTACCAATTGTTTGGTGCATGTACGCAATTTAAGGTACTGCCTACAAACTTGAGCGATCATGGAGTTCTATTACTAGATGTTAACATGGAACTCGAGTTGCTGGAACCCTTGATTTGAAGGGATGAAAGCATTCTATACAACCAAATTAACAGGTGTACTTTTTGGTCTAGTAAAAACCTTCCATGTTTTAGGAGAATTTTTGAAAATGCGTATCCTGGCCCTAGTCAGGAAAATCCCAATTCCAGATTTGAGAGGATATTGGTCCTAATTTGATTGTGCGGAAGCAAAAAGCAAATCAGCAGCACTAATCCTTTAGTGCCTAAACCATGGGAGATAAAAAAAACTGAATCGTGAGATTAATGCCCTGATAAGGGAACAATATAAGCAGTCTTCAATGTCTAGACAAAGGGAAATTAATAGATTAAAACAGGCAAGAAAAAGAAAATTGGTATCCGAGCGCAGAGGGGTGGAAGATGCAAATTGAATGAAATTAAGAGAGGTGGCACAGTCCGGTGATACTCGTAAATATTGGGCTTTAATAGCCAAATTTTGTGATGGAAAAACTAAGGCAAAACCCATTTTGGTATCTGATGAAGAATGGACCATATACATTTTCCAGTTATATGCTCAAAATACCTCGGCTGGGTGGAGTATAGACTTGGTCATTGACTCCTCAGTGGGGAGCGAATATGGCGCCCCCTCGTGCAATGAAATAGAGGGTTACATTAAAGGGGCAAGGTATTCAGGTGCGATGGGCCCTGGTGACTTACCAATAGCTATAGTCAAACAGCACAGCGCAGCATGGGCACAATTCTTGTGCCCGTTTTTTTCTTACTGCTATACACATGGGACCATTCCGTCGTCCTGGAAGGGTAGTATTGTGGTCCCATTTTATAAAAAGGGACCAAAAATTCCCCTGCAAGTTTTAGACAGATCGCACTATTAGATGCGACTGGAAAACTGTTCGCCAAGAGCATACTCATTCACCTTCAAGACTGGGCCTTTGGAAACGGTTTTGTCCCAGTAGAGCAAGCTGGGTTCCGTAAACATAGCGGTACCATTGATAATATTACTGCCCTACAAACATTAACTGAAAAATACCCAATGAGCAGGGGTATGCCCTTATATGCAGCCTTTATAGATTTCTCCACGGCCTTCGACCGGGTTGACCGGTTAACACTGTGGAGAAAATTGATCGCTATGGAGATACCCATGAATCTTCTTAGATTAATCATTGCATTGCATTCCTCCACTTGGACTCAGGTCCTACTGTGTGGAACACAAGGCCTGTCAAGTAAAATAGAGACCCATAACGGGCTGAAGCAAGGGTGCCTACTGGCCCCTCTTCTGTTTTCTCTTTATATTAATGATTTGCCGAGTAGGGTAGGGCTTTGTAATGGGGATCCCCCAAAATTAGGAACTATAAAGCTGAGCTGTCTGTTATATGCGGATGATGCCATTTTATTAGACTTAACTCCAATTGGACTCCAAAGACGACTCACCGAGTTAGTAAGTTATTCAGAAGATTACCTTTTAAAAATAAATATTTCAAACAGTAAAATTATGTTTTTTAGATATCGGGGATGCCGAGTCAGGAAAAATATGCACTAGTTCTTGGGGAATGATAAACTTGCTGTGGTGAAGTTATATCCATAATTAGGGAGAATTTTCACAAGTATGTGCTCCAGTAGCGATCATATTGACCAATGCAGAGGCAAGGCAATCTCTCAGGCCTCCGCTATTAGCAGACTCTATAAGCATTGCGGGAAAAGACACTTTGCACATGTTTTATCAGTTTACAAAATTAAAATACCTCCAGCGTTGAGTTATGCATGCGAAACGGTAGACGAACAGCACTGGGAGAATTTTGAGAAAGTAGAGGGGCGTATCTGGCGCCAAATGTGTAATCTAAATCGCGCAGCACCCATAGCGGCGATTCGGCTCGAATTTGGGTTACTTTCCACTTACGTGTTCTCTATGGCTGCGTGCTTAAGATGGGGCAATGCACTATTGAACAGTTTTGAGAACCCTTTACGGGTAGCAATTAGTGAGGAAATTTTTGACACCTTGAAGGGTAAAAGTGTTCTTTTTAGGAATTACCAGAAAGCGGTGAATTTGTTCGATCTTGAAATCATCTGCACAGGTACTCTTCCCAAACACGTTTTGAAAACCAGAATTAAAAAAACTATTTATGACGTATCTCGTAAAAGAGATACAGTACCGTGCGCAGAGCATTGCAATAATGACCTTATAGTGGGGAGTAGTATTTATGAAAAGACACAACCCTACGTTCTATGGAATCTCCAACACGGAGTGCGCAGAGTAATCCTGTTACACCGGCTGAACTTACTTCCCTTAAGAATTGTAACAGGAGCTTGGGAGGGTCTTCCAAGGCAGGAAAGACTTTGTCACCTATGTGGTACTTGTGTACAGGACTTAAATCACGTCCTATTTGCTTGTCCCCTATTACAACTTTTACGACGTAGATATTTGAGTCCTTTTTTTCTAAAGTACAATATTGTCACCGCTGAGCCCGTAACTGTCTTCTGCCCCCCCCCTCCGAACCTGTCTGTTTTAAAATGTTTCGCTTTTTAAAACAATTTTGAAATATATTCTAGAGAATTAACCGGTTGCCCCGTTTAGCCATAGTAGGCCGGATAGGCACCACTTAGAGCTAAACTTAATGAATTTTATAAATAATTCTTTTGGGTAGCTTTTATTAGCAGGTTGTAATTGTTAAAGTGTTATTGTACTAATATGTTTGTTACTATCTACGTTATGGTCGCATTTTAAAAGGGACTTTTGATATTGGTGCTATAGTTGTGTACCTGTATTTTTATCTCCTTATACGCTGCTACAATTACCGTTATGTACAATTGAATATCTATCATTCCAAGATTTTGATATTTGAGCACTTGCACTTTTTCATCTCCCTTGATGCTGCTAGTTATTGTGTACATTATATCGAATTATAGAATTTTGAATTAATCGTTTTATTGCAATCATATATTTTAGCAATCACCGTAAAAGCGCAGTTGAAGTCGTCTAAGGATCCACGGGTTTAACTTGTTTTGTCCAGCCCCTGCAAGCTTTGTATTTGAAGGGACCCTGAAATTGACTTTGTGCTCATGTTGCTCCTCTCTGTGTAATTAACATGTACTTGTGAATTTTTTATCTTTTTATGAAAATAGAATTTCTTCTTTTTAAGTGTTAGTTGAGTTGATAATTTGGATATATGATTTTATGCCACACAGTCCGGATTCAGGTCCAACCACAGCACAGAAACAGCACTCCTCACTGCCACAGACGACATCCACATGATCCTTGAAAGAGGAGACACGGCAGTCCTCATTCTCCTGGACCTCTCCGCAGCATTTGACACGGTCTCAAACTCCATCCTCTTCAGATGTCCACATAAGATTGACATCCAAGGACCTGCTCTCCGCTGGACCTGCTCCTTCTTAATAGATGGAACACAAGCTGTCAGCCTGACACCGTACTGCTTGGAAGCCTGCAGACTCATCTGCGGGGTGCCTTAAGGTTCATCGCTCAGCCCCACCATCTTCAACGCATACACGATCCCTCTGAAAAACATCATCCACACACACAATATCCACATCCACTCCTATGCTGACGACATACAACTCAAACTCTCCTTCTCGGACAAGACCCCAGCAAAAGAAACATGTTTACTGCATGCACGACCAAAGTCACTAACTGGATGAAAGTCAACTGTCTTCAGTTCAACACCGAAAAGAGAAAAGTAGTTTTCTTGATCAAGAACACCCTAGCATGGATTCCAACTAGTAGCCAGCCAAACTCAGACCCATACCCACACAAGAATCTCAGAATAATCATCAACAGCAAACTAGACTTGCCTACCGTAACTGCATCCTGCTTTCACACACTGAAGATCCTGAAGAAGATCTTCAAATGACTCCCAAGCAAACTAGAAAAAGTGTCACTCACGCCCGTGTCACCAGCAAGCTGGACTACAAGAATACCCTCTATGCCAGGATCCCCATGCATCTCACCCAAAGACTACCAATCATCCAGAACTCGGCAGCCAGACGCATCCTCAACCTCCCACATAGAACTCACATCACACCACACCTCACAGAGCAGCTCTGGCTCCTGATACTCAAACTCCTCACACACTCGTTCAAGGCACTACAAAACTTAAGTCCCATGTACTGGAACAGTTGCATCTCCATCCGCCAACCACCCACCCACCTCCACTCCACAGGACTCCTACTCGCACACATCCCACGCATACACACAACCAGATCAAGGAGACGGGCATCTTTTTACATCGCTTCTAAAGCGTGGAACGACCTCCCAACCCACTTCAGAGCCTCCTCCTCCCTTCTTGAATTCCACAAGAAGCTGAAGACCTGCCATTTCAATTAACCAACCTACTACAGACAGGGCTGCTCAGGCTACTACACACACCTGCTCAGCGCCAGGAAACCCTTGCAGTGATAGTGCGCTTTCCAAATACACATAACAACAATAGTAACAATAACAGCACTACAGAACCACGTGACAGTGGAAGAAAACACTACAGAGAGAGAGAGAGTAACAATTTGCAAGATAGCTGAGCAGGTTAATGCACTGCTACAATGATCTGTTAATATGCTGGAGGAGCACAAATGCAAATCCCAGTGGACTGGTTTGATTTTTTGTTCTTCTAAGGTTGATAAAATGAGACCCATGCATTGGGCAACCTGTTTTCAGCCCTTCGAGGTTTAGTGGCTGAGTAATTTAGTGTTTCACTGAAAATCTTTTAATATTTCCTGGCAGAAGACACCATTTTCGAAACAGATTAATAGGAATTTAGATAAAGATGTATTTCCTGATTAATGAGCCCCCTTAATATTCTAATGCACTGCCATAAGAATACAGGAGAGGCGCAATGGAAAAGTATGCCAGCGTAGAAACAGTAACATGGCTCTGGGAAAAGAAGACAAAATAAACGTTAAAAACGACAGGTGCAACACACCAGGCCTTCCCCAAAAGAGACATCATACATCATTGCAACTATAATATGTGTTTGTTAATTCACCTCTCTCCTCATTTGTGTGGGGGGGGCGGAGACAAGCCAAAATGAACTGTGGGCTCTGCCCAATTTAGGCAGCGATGCCGTGCGACAGCAGAAATGTAGTTTCCACGGACCAGTATAGCTGCCAAGTTTCTCAGGTCCATGTGTGATGTGCTGCTCCAGGTCCATGTGTGATGTGCTGCTCCAGGTCCATGTGTGATGTGCTGCTCCAGGTCCATGTGTGATGTGCTGCTCCAGTCCAGGTTTTTTTCTTTTGAATTATGGGAATTGTAGTCCTGTTTTATTATGGAATTAACAAGACGACGGGACCCAGAATTCAAAGTAAAAACCTGGACTGGGGCAGCACATCACGCATGAACCTGGGAAACGTGGCAGGGCTGGACCAGCACTGTCCTTCTAGCTCACACTCCTGTCTATTTTTGTCTGTTTTGTGGTGCTTGCCTCAGCCCAGGTCATTACAGACACTGTCCTCAGCCCTGAACTTCCACCTACAAATCTTTGCTTTCAATAAGATCCCAATTAGTTCAATGGAGACAAAAGAACGCTACAGCACCCAGAATGCATCAGGTTATCACAACAAAAGTCCAGGACTGGATAAAGTGTTTGTAATGGCTTGGAGGTAGCTGCTGGTCCTAATCTATGTGTTTCTTCTGAGCCTTGCCAGAGGCTCCTCCTCCGATGTGTTAGCTCTTTTCTCTAAACTCTGTGGGTCGTATGAAGTACCTGGCAATGTTAGTGATGATACTCTGTGTTCTCGCGCTGTTATCTCTACGTAAAGGTGGTAAGGTGTATCTTCGTGACAATGGGATGACGTGGGCAACCATGATTGGTAACGTTGATGGCGGTGCCTCCCTAACCAACAAATGGTGCTCTGTGAACCTGTGCGGGCTGATGCCGTGATTCTCCTATAGCGTCTGTGAATCCCCAAGGTTCATTGATAGTGTTTCTACGAGGAGTGCAACCAAGAGGCCAGTGATACAACATCCAGACAAAGATGGACACCACTCAGTAGCCAAGCTCTACAAGAGTAGCAGTGAGTGAACTAGAGGACAATGGAGTCTGCCGTGGGTCAGGAGTAGCGGGCGGGACTCTGCAGTGGTATGGAATGGAGTGGAATGGGATTTGTAGAGCTCATTATGCCCAAAGGCGTCAAAGCACTAAAGCCGGTAAAGGTAAACAACATCCTCTACAACCAGAGAGCAGCCATCACGGGAGGAAGAAGAGCCAGGTTTCAATTGCTTACGGAGCTACGATCGGAGAAGTAAAGTTTCTTTGATTTGTCCAGATTGTAGTCATCGCTATGACTCCTCTGGCTGCCTCATTTCATCCAACAAACCTTCATGTTTTTTCGGCACAGATAATTAAAAGATATATTTCCACCTTTCTCTACCGTTCCCAGTAGTGTAGCAAGGATGCCTTGGGCCCTGGTACAAGCACGGAAAATGACCCCTTTAACTGCTGTTGGGAGAGTAAAATACAGCAATTATCAGGATTCAATGAGCCCTCTTAGGACTGTGTGCCCTGGTGCCACTGCACCTGCTGCACTAATGGTTGCTACGCCAGCTGCATGGCCCGTCTCCTGGACATGCTCTGTATGATGCTCACACCCAACAAGTAATTTTGACTCCCCAACTTAGTTTCCACTGATGTTCCCATAGTTTCCCACACTTGATGTACCTACTTTTACAAGAAGCAGGGTGTCCACTTCACTGTCACCATGCCTGAATTTTTCAGCTACAAATCATGGTTTCAGGTGTGTTAGACTAATAGGCTTGATGGTTTGATGGAAGCAAACCAAGACTACAGCATCCAGGATGCACTATGTGATCACACAAAAGTTTAGGTCTCTAAACAGTGTCCATAAAGACCTGGAAAGAGGTGGTCACTGTAGCAAGATCCGTTCCTTTCTTACTTTTCATACTCATGCTCTTTCTTACTAGTTGTCATCTGAATTTTTATCCCATGCTCCTGGATGGTGCTTTTACATTTGCTCTCTGTACACCTTAACTGTATTACAACTCTGCTATCACCTTCTTTCCAGTTTCCAACTACTCCTAATACTTCTCTCTATCTTTCTTCCCGTCGCATTTTCCCCAGTAGCGTAGCTTACATTGGTGCAGCAGGTGCAGTGGCACCAGGGCCCAGAGGCTTGAAGGGCCCATTAAACCCTGGCAATTGCTGAATTTTATAATTGAAACATCTGCCTTCAGGCCCATTCCCTTCCTTGTACTAGAGTCTAGGACACACTGGCTATGTCACTCCATGGCCTTTCTCCTACCTGCCTCTACTTTGATACTCATGTTCAGGGCCGGCTATAGGGCAGTGTGACTGGTGCAGCTGCACCTGGCGCAGACCTGGGGGACCGATGTGTTTAGAAACAACATATGGGTTTATAAGCACCTGTTGCAGAGTTCCTCCGGAGTTTTGTCTAGTTGCAGTTTTACCTCATTATAAAGTAGCGCAGAGGGTTAATATGCCTGCTGCAAAGAACAGCTACCATGCAGATCACAGAACTGTATTTTATGTGGCCAGCTTAGTAGGGTACTGGTGATGTCACAGAGATCCTTTTGTTACTTGCAGTTTAGAAGTTACAATCCAAATATAGCACAGTGACCTATGAACTGTCAGCAAAGAGCTACATGCAGAATGCATGGTATAGGTTAGAATGTTATGTTTCTTCCCCAGTCTTTCATTATCCTAATCTTGAATAAAAGGGTTTGTTTAGGTAGAAACACATTCCTATTAGTAAAGCCAATCTCAACCGCTGTGGTACGTTTTAAATCCTGAGTTTGTGCTTTCCTGGACAAAACACTCTTAAAATATACTGCCTACTAGTATGGATGACGTGATTCCTACACCTTGTAATCCTCATTGTTTTATGTAATATTTCCAACAGACAGGGCCAATGGAATTATGCAGCAAGAGAGGGCCAAATTATGCAGCGGGGTTGACTAAATCATGCAACAAGAAAAGGCAAATTATGCAGGCTAATGCAGCACATTTTCTGATAGTATCACTTTATTATTTTGTCATTTTTACACTTGTTGACACTGTCTGGGCAAAAATTGCACCTCATTAGTACCAGTTTAAAACCCAAACATAGAAATAAGCAACAGAAAAGTGACCTGTCTACCTTTGCAAAGTGCCTTTCACTGCACGGCAACACGTGGCGCTGCGTTTTTAGTAACTTTTGAACCGTTTGAGCTAAAAACTATTTTTTTTTTTTAAATCTGCAGATTATGCAGCAGGTGATGGATTATGTAGCAAATGTGGCAGACTAATAATTATGCGAAAAACGCTGCGGCCGCACAATCTCATAATTCCAGTGGCCCTGCCTATAGACTGATTTATACATGTAGGATTCATTGCCTCGGTATAATGTGCATGTGCTGTAAAGTGCTCTGACACTCTACACTGGTATGAGTAGCGCTATAAAATACATGATATGCATGTGAGAGCCTGAGGGCCTATAAAGAGATTAAGGGCACTGTTGGAGGGTGGTGATGAGGAAATCCGTGGAGAAGGAGGTTATTGGGGGCGGGCGCTAAGTCATATTGTCACACCGGGTGCCACAGCACTGACGCCAGCCCTTCTCATGTACACCTTCCAGCTATAAACCTTTGTTCAGTAAACCAATTCTTTGTTTCTACCTCTTGCCTTCCTTCAGCCTCTTCTTCTTTCTTTTGGCTTGTTTCCAAGGTTTACAATCTGTTTCCCCTTCTCTTTCTCCACAGCTCCTGCTCGGTATGCTCTTCCTTCGGCTTTCCAGGACACCTTTGGCCTAGGCCTTGAGAGATTTAGCCAAGAATTCAACACTTGAAATCAAGTGGCCCTGGTGTGACTGGTACCCCAGAACCTCACTGTTCTCCATGTTACATTCTGGTGCTAAGGAGGGGCAATACCATCCGGGATCTTGGAAACTACCGGGTCACTGAGACACCCCCTTCTCATAATCTGAGTGTGCAGACAGTAGGTTCCACACCCGGGCACATTACAGCTCTACCTTCTTTTGTGAAGGTTTAGGCCTTACGCATACCTAAATTAGGGGTTTGTACCAGGCACAAACATTTTTAGGAGCTAGATCTAGTTTCGCAAGGTATGCTCCAAGAATATCGAATCAACAATTTCGATGAGACAGACTATCGAGGTAAGAATATCGAAACTAAAATATCGTCAGGTAAGTACGTCTAGATTTTCTATACCTAACCCCACATATACGTACCTATGTGGTACATGTATCTTCATAGTATGTAGATGTGGAATTAAGAATAGTAAATCTCCAATTCCCTACATGCACTTTCCTTTCGATATTTTGTCCCTCGATGTTCTGTTCTCAACACTAGTATACCACAATATTGTTGGTGTCGATATTCAATAGTAAAGTCCTTTTACGAGCTTTCTTTTGAAAGGCTTAAATTAGCTGAGTAGGTAAACACGGGTTGGGCAGTCTCCAACGGGTGTGCAACTTGCAAACTCATGTCTGCTGTTCAACTGCTGGACAAACATGCTGGGAGTTCCGAATGCTATGTATTTTAAATATTTTGTGATGTACTCCAAAAGAGGCTATCCGTGTGGACCCTGCTTCCCTAACACTTGCATGGTCTCTAGTATAACAGAAACAAGCTGTTGACCCAATTTAGGCCCTGCCACACATTTCCATCCATAGCTCACCACAAAAGGGCGCCTTCCCGCTTGTGCCATTAGCCACCAGGTAATAGACGCTGCTGACGGCGGCCATGTTATTCCGCCTGCGCCATTAGCGCCCAGATAATGGACGCCGCTGATGGCGGCCATGTTATCGGGCAATGAAACATGCTCCTCTGTAGAGATGCTGAACTCTTGTCAGTGGGTGAGCAGGTTTTTCCTCTTTCTCCCTCTCGCCCGCTCGCTCCACACTCTGAAAAGCAATTTGAGAGAAGCCAGAAGAAGCAGATGTGCTGGCGCTGATTGATAGGCCCTGATTTAGATGCCTTTAAGGGAGTTTAATCTGTAATACAATTTCATGTCAATTAACTCTGCTGGCTGCCTTGGCTGCTGTAAGACTTAAGGACTTCTCCTCCAAAAGGCGAGTCCAATGTGTAAGATTAATGAGGCCGAGTCCATGCATTGGGAGTAACTAATGTTCTCCTGCAAACTGTTCGCGCCAGGGAGCTGGTCTGGTTGGTCCCTCGCTGGCAGAAATATGGAAATTGACGACTATATTAAAGATAGTCTGATCCAATCATATTCTGATCTTACAAACAACAGATCCCTGGGCCTCTGCATCCCCCCCCCCGCTGTTTTCCCTCCCGGCTCCTAGAATCTAGTTTTTGTAAATTACCAATGTCACCTCCACTGGGAGGTGTGGCCACTGGACCAGTCCTGTGGTCAAGAAGGACTCTTCACCCAGCTCTGCCATCCTTCATTCTGACCTCCTCACCCTACTAGCTCGAACATCCCATCTGCACCTACACAATGCGTACCTCGAGGCTCTTCTACTCTCTTCACACCAGTTCTAGGCTACAATTGATGGGTCCTTGAGTCTGCGATCAAAGGGTGTCTCAAATTTACCGTGCGCAACCACAGACAGAAAAAGCAGAACCTGCAAAACCAAAGTCCATTAAAGAGCAGGTATAATGAAACACAGACAGGGAAATATGGGTCCCATAAAAATGTCCCTACAAAAAGGTAGATCTGCTCAGCTTTAAATTCCTAAAAGTGTACTAAGTGACTTCCCACCTTTTTCAAGACTAAATAGGCCTTGGGATGAATATAGTCCAGGTCAGTTTCTAAAAATCAGGATATAAAGGGAAAGGGAATATACCTTTGGGACAATGCGCTACAACGCTCCGTGTACTGACGGCAATGTCTCACTTTCCAACAACAAGCGCCAAATTCATCAGAACACACTGGACACACGAAGATCACACTCATTTGCAGCCTCCATAACACTAAGGTCCACAGGCAGCGAAATCACTCTCCATCAGCACTAAACACACTCCAAACACATCTGCACCCGCAGTACAACCGTGCACCCACGTCACCAGCAGAACGAAAACATGATACACCGCATATTTCAGCACTGCTGTTATAATATGAGCTTCTAAATGCACCAACAGCACACTCAAAAGTGTCAGACAGGGCAGCCAGGGGCTCCCTGACAGCTACCGCACCAAGCACGAGCAGAACACCACCCTCCCTTGGCAAAGGAGAAAGACAAACAAACTACTCAGTCACTGCCACACATGCCTTCTCATTTTCATCACATGTGCCAACACGCACAAGAGTCAACAGTAATGGAGCTCTCGCTACCCTTATCCGTGCCATCAGCCCTGTCAGTCACCAGCCCAAGCTCACCGACCTCTTCCACAAGTGCAGAACCACCATGGCACGAAGAACCACCAAACAGCATGGCATTACTCTGTACCAGGGTCACTAGAATTATGCGTTTGTACGGCTGCTGCATTTTTTACATAATTATAGATTTGCCGCATTTGCCACATAATCCATCATCTGCTGCATAATCTGCAGATTTTAGCAAAAAAATATATGCTTCTCGCTCAGACGGTTCTAAAGTTATTAAAAATGCAGCAACACATGTTGCTGCGAAGTGAAAGACCCAATGCAAAGGTTTACTAGTCACCTTTCTGTTGTTTAATGCTGCATTTGGGTGTTAAACTGGTACTGATGAGGTGCAACCAATTCCCAGACAGAGTAAAAATGACAAAATAATGAAGTAATACTATCACAAAATATGCCGCATTGCGCCACATAATTTGCCTTTTCTTGCTGAATAATTTACTCAACCCTGCCGCATAATTCCAGTGGCCCTGCTCTTTACATACAGCTCCTGTGTGCGTACCCCCTTCCAGCAAACCCACCACAAAGCTAAGAGCTGAATCTGCATGGCCGACTGCATGCATGTAGGCAACAGCGTATTCTGCATGCTCACACATGCACGTGCTGGCCAGCTACTGGAAAGACTGGGTCCTGACCATAGTGCTGCAGCAATGCACACTCAGACATCCTGTCCTAATGCACATGACTGACCACCTAGTAGGTGAACTGCACATTCGGGGCAGTTTGCAAGCACTTGGAGGCAGCATCAGTGGCTATTGCATTCCCAACAAGCAGCTTCCTTTCTTAGGTGTCCTGTGTATGGCTCCTGCACCCTTTTTGGCAAACATGCTGTATGCTATATGGACTCCATTGAGCTCCAGGTCAGCCTTCTTCCACCATTAACTTCCTTTGGTCAAACTCCTTCACCCATTGGCCTGCGACTTTGCCAATCACACCTTGCATCAGCCCAAAGGAGTATTTTAGTCTCCCTGCATTTCTACTTGCTGCGATTGGAATGCGTGAAGGACTATTTTACATCAGCATGCGGCCCATCAGCATCGGGGCTGGCGCTCTCAAAAGCCTCTGACAAATTAATGCTGCAGAAGATATATTTTTCGGTAGAATCTGTTTTCCAGATGATGTTGTGTGCGCTCTCTCCCCAGACCACAACTAATCATTGGCCAAGCAAATCAATTTGACATGTGTGGCTTCAGCACGACCAATCTGCATGCCACTCAAACTTCAAACATATTGGCTTTGCCAAGGTTTGTTATGTTAGGGTAGCACTGAGGCTCTCTTTTTGAATGGCACTTTTACTTCCAAAGTCAAAACCTGCATATATGGGGAAATGTGCAGAAATGTGATTTCCCCACATGTTTTTGAATTTAGCGGGTGTCTAAGTCACCCTCATCGAGTGCTTGGGTAACCCTCAGAAAAATATGTGTGTTGCCTGTGCATCATTCACAAAAGCAGGACAAACAGCCAGAAATGTAAACAAAATAAAGACTCCATGCCATTTTAATGAACTGGCAACAAAGGGGGGGGGCGCCTCGAAGACTCCACAAGTCCATTTAGCACTATTGCATAGAGAGGACCCGTATGTAACCTGCTGAGGTCTCTTCAAGGTAACAACAATGTGAGTCCACAGTGGTCGATGGAACAGGGCCTCTGAGGACAGTCTGCACAGTCAGAAGTGAACCACGGGCCATATATGCCAGTTCAAAGGGTGGTCCCCAGATTGTACCAGAGCCACCTCTGTGCCAAGTCTGGATCTAACACAGCTGCAAAGGGACCGCACTTGGCTCAGAACTGCAGGAAGTGGTTCCCAAACTACCCAGGAGGGTCATCAGTTTATGACACTTTGCTGGTTGGTGAGGGTGCCGGGGCTGGCAAAAGGGGGAAATGTGGAAAACAGACCAATTTGCTGTGGTCTTTTAAGACTATGATTTTTGAGCATTTTTTCACATTATCAGCAATCTATTCAACAAATTGTTCTTCTTCTTATCCAATAGGATCAAGTTGCTCCTTAATACAACTGAGATGTGTTTGGCTCCAGAATGTTGTGCCCTAGAAGCTCCCTCAAGACTAATATTATTAATTTATCAACATAAAAGGATGCTAAGGGAGAAAGAAACATAACAATGGTTTGAACAGAGTGTAGGGAGGGTGCAGCAACACAGTGATTCACAATGAAGCCACATCTACGGGGGTCAGACAGGATGTGGTGGTGGCGACAGGATGTGGCGCAGCGGCCAGAGCTGTTAACTCAGGAGCAGGGGATTCGGGTTCGAGTCCCGGCGTCGGCTCAACATCCTGTGATTCAGGGCAAATCACTTAATCTCCCTGTGCCCATGGACAGCGCCTGGATACCCTCACGGGTGATAAGCCGCGCTATATAAATCTAAAAACACCATGTGCTTTCCATAGGTAAATTCAATCACCTCAGAAATCCCACAGTTACAGTAATATACGGTTTGTGCTAGGCTGACAGAGTGCAAGTGGAAATGGTTTGCTCTTACTGGTGTCAGTAAGAAATAACAGAGGTCATTGAGTAATACATACTACACCAGGATGTAGATTATATGGTGAAACTGTTCTATCCTAGAGATGTACCTGAAGACTTTGTTCTGAAGTGTATGTAAAATAATTCGTGCTCATGTTATCATTACTGGTGGCTCACAGACATAAGGGCTACATTTAGGAGCTGTTGACATTCAGACTATAAACAGGTAGAGCAGCTCTGTAGTCATCTGGGGTTGAGAGGTTGCTGGTCGCCTTAGTGACAAACAAGTGCAAGGCGTGGAGCACAGAGTCACCAAAATGAGCAATCTGGGTCAGGGTGATGTTGGTAAAGGAATGAAGGAGAGGAAAGAGGTCACAGAGAGGTCACTGTCATCTTAAGAGTCACTGATAAAAAAGGAACCAAGAGAATGAGCTGTGTATAGAAATAAACCTCTGTGACTTTAAAGAAAGAGTGCACATCATGGAGGAGACAACTGTAGGAAGTGACACGGCATCGCCTGCTTTGCATCTTATGGGAATGTGGAAATCACTTTTTCAATGTGTGTTTTGCATATTAAGAGCAATATGGAAAGTGGCCTGGGCATGTCTACTTTTTTTTTGTTGCTTTTATTTAATCATTTTACATAGTGGTACAGAAACACAATCGCCCAATGGTAACCTGAAAATACCCGTGAGTACAAAAATACACAGAGAAAACGCCCATGGTACAACCGTATTGGGTAGATCTGTAGCCTCGGTGCAATGCGGCCAAGATGAGTATGCTGGAAAAGAAGGAATGAAGAGGCTTGGCCATGGGGGGGAGGGGGTGTACTAGTATGTGGGATACTGTGTGGGGGGACTGTTGGAGGTAAGGGAAGGAAGGGGTGACGTCATGGGCCTCAAATAGGCCGAGGAAGGGGCGGCCTGGTGACTGCCCCTGAAGCGGCAGTCACCGCTTCAAGGGTTTAGTGCGGGTGTAAGCGCCCCGGACCACCGCCTGTGTGTCTAACAACCATCAACGGCCGTCGCTTAGGAAGGGCGACCCTATATGGAGGAATGTATCAGCCTTGTCTTGCAGATTATAAATAAGTTGCTCGTATGAGGCCGTTTTATACATTTCTATGGGCCATTCCTCATAGGTAGGTAGGTGAGGGGACGCCAGAGTCGGAGAACACAGATCTTTGCCACCGTTAGCACCACCTGAAGCAGCCTGCGATCATGATGGGATAATGAAGGGGAATCTGCTATGTCATGAAGCATGATCGTGACATCAGGGTGGGGATCGCTAATGTCCCGCTCAACGTGGATCCAACGTCCACCCAGAAAGGGTGGACCTCGGGCTGTCATACAGTATGTGCACCATCTCACAGCAGTGGAGAGGTGTGGTGCAGCGGCCAAGGCAGCTGACTTCGTAGCACAGGCCTCACGGTTCGATCCCCGGCTGCGGCAGCTCAGCTCAGCACCATGTGACTCTGGGCAATAGCTCACTTAATTTCCACGACGGCCCCCAGCGCCTTGAGACCCGTAAGGGTGAGTAGTTCGCGCTTTACAAATACGGATTTACATTTACAGCACGTACGGTCGCAGCGCCAGCAATTGGAATGAGGCAGTCACCCTGCAGCCCTGAGTTTCGTCAGTGTCCAATGCCAGTCATGTATTGTTTTAAAGGAGCAGAATTTCATGCTAGCCTCTCTAGCTCCTTCGCACAGATTGTCCAGGAGCTCAGCCTAGTCCCCCGCCTCATATTCCGTCTGGAGCCGAATCTGCCACCTAACCTGCAGTCTCTCCGCCTGTGGTTGAGGGCACAGGTGCCAGATCAGAAGGTTGTAGATGACGGACATTGCTCCCTTAAAACACCCCCATGTATTGTGATAGGAGAGCACCGGGGAAAACGGGATGACCCAGGGCTGTGGCCCTAGTCGTTTCGCGAGACAGTTGCGTAACTGGTTATATTTCCACTGCTGATGGGAAGGTAAATAGAATTCCTCCCTGAGTGTCTCAAAGGGTTTAAATGCCCCTTGGGCTATTACATGATGCAGTGAGAGGATCCCCGCCTCGCACCAGAGATCCCAGTTAAGCATTTTTCCTCCAGTTCAAATACTGGTGTTGCCCCATTGTGGCGCCGTGTCATGAAGGTAGGCGTCCACCGAGAGGAGCCTGTGGGCTCTTATTCATGTTTTAGCTTAGCCTGGATTATGGTATTCGCCGGACCAGGCGGAAGGCGTCTTATTTATACAGCGAGTGTATCCCCCGAGAATAGCTCATGATGTTATTCTCAATCTCAAACCACAGTGGGGGGTCTTGGACAGAAAGATGCATGTAGGCAAGCTGCGCCAGGTGCAAGGCAATGCAATAATCCTCAGCTGAGGGGAGTCCTAGGCCACCACAGGACTGGTGGGCCATAAGCCTGCCCATGGCCAGCCGGGGTCTTGCCTTCCCCCAAATGAAGGTCTTAATGCTTTTTATCCACTGACCGCAGCACCTTGAGGGGTATTAGCAATGGAAAGATTTCCAGCAGATAGGTGAGTCTCGGAAGTGTCACCATTTTTACAGCTTGCGTCCTACCCCACAGCGAACGGTGGAGTTGAGACCACTTGTCGTAGTCAAGTCTCGACCAACCCAGCAATGGCCCAATGTTGTCCGCCACCATACGGTCCAAGCCCTGGTTAATGTAAATCCTCAGGCGTGAGGATTTCCATTGGAACGGGTAGCCATCAATGGCTGCCCTGGGTGTCACCTGCGAGATCGGTAGGGTCTTCCTGTTTCCGCAGTTGATTTTGTATCCAGAGAATGCTGCGAAGGTGGAGATGGTATCCAGAAGAGCCAGGAGGGATTTGGCTAGAGCAGAGAGCGTGAGTAGAATATCGTCCACAAAGAGATAGACTATTGACGGACCTCCTGGGGTGGGGATGCCTACTATATGTTTCAATTGTCACAGAGACGAGGCCGGGTGTTCCATGGCCAGAAGGAAAAGTAAGGGTGACAACGGCATCCCTGACATGTTTCCCTGTGGACTGGAAATTGGAAAAAAAGGAAAAAGCCACATTGGACCTTGGAGATGAAATCCTCTCCCAGGCCGAATTTACGGAGAGTTGCAAAGAGGTAGCTTCATTCAATTCTGTCAAATGCCTTCTAGACATCTAGCAATAGGGCCAGGGTATCCTCTAGTAGGTCTCTTGCAATCCACAAGGTGTGGGCCAGTGTGCGAAGTTGGTTAAGGACGAACATCCTGGGACGAACCCCACTTGGGAGTGGTGGATCAGAGAAGGAATAACCTTCCATAGGTGAGCTGCCAGGATCCCGGCCAGTATCTTAACGTCTCCGTTAAGTAGGGGAATTGTCCTATAACTTCTACGAAGGACAGGGCCCTTCCCAGGCTTGGGGAGGACTGTGATCAGGGCCCTGTTTGAGAGGGGACCAATGGTCCCCTTGTGTTCCGCCTCTCAGAAAATATTGTACAGGGAATCCACCACTTCCTCCTTCATCCACTTATAGAACTCGGTCGGGAAGCTGTCCTCGCCTGGGGGCCTTATGGTAAGGAAGGTTGTAGATGGCCTGTGCTATCTCCGCCTTAGTGATTTCACCCTGGAGCAGTTCCTTGCATGTCTCGTTGAGACCGGGAAGGTGTATACTGTCAAAGAAGGCATTTAGCCAGGTAGGGTCCGCGCCCACCTTGGGCTGTAGAGGTCCTGGTAGAAAGCTGCAAAGGCATTTGGAATGTCCTGTGGACGGCTGGTGATGCAGCCGGTGTCAGCTTTTATAACAGAGTGATGGCATCTCAGCTTCCCTCTGCCGCTTTAGAGGTGTAGAGTGCATTGAGAGCCAATGCGTGCTTTCTCCAGGCGGCACCTGAGAGGTACAGAGGGTCGGGCCGTATAGAGGCAGGTCAGAGTCGCTATGTCACCCCCTAGGGCACTCTGCAGCTCCGCCTTTTGTTTATTGGATAGAGCAGAGTCTCTCATCAGTTGCCCCCCTGATTGTCACCTTGGCTGCCACCCATAGCATTTGCGCCAAGGCCGCAGACCCCTGGTTGTGCTCTAGGTAAGTGGTGACATGAGTCTTAAGTCAATCCTTGCTCTGGGGCTACTTGTAACGGGAGAGGTTGCGGCACCAAGGTTTGCGGGCCGGCATTGCCAGCCCTAGATCTGCCCAGAAGAGGATTGGGTAGTGATCCAACAGCACTCCCTCTAGGATAAGAGTTTCACTCACCAGGGTGACCATTGGCTGAGAAGCAAGGAAGTAATCTAATCTCGATTGGGTGCCATTCACTGGCGAGAGGAAGGTGAATTCCTGATTGGCGGAATGTAGCAGACGCCAAGAATCAACAAGGCCATGGTTCGTGGTGATGTCGCCCAGGAGGGCCTGGTCCACGTTGTTGCCCGCATCAACTGGGCCGGTGCGATCCAAAATCGCTTCTTCGTCTAGATTCCAGTCGCACCATAGAAATAAATGAGTGGCATTGATTTCTGTTAGCAGGTGGTTGAGCTGTAGGAGAAATAGACCTTTCGGCTCAGTGAATGCATAAAGAGTGCCCACGCACAACGTCTTGTTGCCTATTCGCATTTGACAAATGCGTACTGTCCCACCTGATCAGACCATGACTTAAGCCCAGTAAATGGGAGAGACTTGCGTAGCAAGATGGCAACGTCGCATTTCCAAGGTGTCACAGTCCCATCGGCTGGCGACGGTGGGAGACAGCTGTAAATGACTGTACCCATCCAGTTGCGCCGTAGTTTCTCTGCCTCTGTGTTTGTGAGGTGGGTTTCTTGAAGCAGTGCTACATTGGTACGCTTGAAGCTAAGGTACATGAGCACTTTTTTGCATTTCATTAGGTGTGTGAGGCCATTCATGTTCCACGATATGATGTTCAGTGTCTTCCGCTGAAGCTTCGCAGCGCTGTTGGCCTAGGAGTAGTGACGGTGGGACTGGGAGAGGGGGTGTGCTCGGTCAAGCTGCGTGCAACGATATCCAGTGCTAGAGTCGGCCAGTAAGGAACAGGGTGGGGATGGGAAAAAGGGGTCTCCCTGCAAAGAGCTTGTGCGGGTCTGGGGTTGGCACTGGCCATATCTAGCAACCCCACATTGAAGCCGCAGGCAGGGGATGCAGGAGGGGAGGGGAGGAGGAAAGGGGTGGAGAAACATGGGAATTGGGAGAAGGGGGCAAATATGGAGGGAGTGGGAGGGTAGGGAGAGACCAACAAAGGCTATCAGAGCGAGCTAGCACCTGGTACCCAGCTAAAACTTTGGTCCGCAGGTCCAAACCTGTGGATCCGCAAAGCCTGGAAGGTCCCGGAGTGGGGGGGGGCACCAGCAGAAGTCCGCAGTGGGTGGGCTTTGGCGAAGAGAGCGATGGGCACAGAAGGGTCCCCGAGTGGAGCACAGGCGAAGGGGCACCAGAGGGCATCGGCACCAGCTTGCAAGAATTTCCAGTGGCGAGCCGAGCGGGCGAGGGCAGCAGAGAAGCATATCGCTGGGCAACCTTCAAGCAAGGGAAAAACGAAGCTGTCGGTGCTGGGTGGGGGCCCCGCGGGGCCCCAGGGGAAGGGGAGTATCCACAACGACAAGCGGCGTGGATCACCAGCGCATTCCCAGTGAGGGAGGCCCTACAGATAGGGGATGGCTTTAATATAGGGCCCCAGGCCCTGATCCACCCAGGTCAGGCGACTCAGCGACCCTCGACCGTCCATGGGGAACCAGACACGGTTGTCAGCATCAGGTCAGGATGGACCCCATGGGAGCAAAGAACATAAGAACATAGAACCAGTCGAGTCGAGTCACAAGCATCACCTTAAACTAACAGTAGTAACAGTAACAACAATCAGTAAACATTGGAACAGAAGGCAGGCATGCAATACTCATGTGCCATCAACAGAGACACTAAAAGGCTACATCAGTCTGGAGCTGGTCCAGGCATCAACAGGGAGCAGGATTTGTCGCGTCCTATGTCCTGTGTGAGCTCCACCACTGCTCTGATCGCCTTGTCCTTACCACTTTGCAACCGGGTTGATCTGTCCTGATGTCGGCAGCCTCAGAGGCACAGGCCCTCGGCCCCAAAAGAAGATATACCCACAGGCTGTGCAATCGTGGCCGGTGCAGCATGGGCTGTGCCCATACACTGGTCCTGAAGGCCTTCTAAGAAAGACCATAGCTCATCTGGATTGTGAAAGTCTTTGGATTTGCCGTCCTTCGTGATCCACATACGGGCTGGTTTGAAGAGACCAAACCTTATGTCCCATTTGTGCAGTTGATGTATAAGGGCCAAATAGGCTTTCTGCTTTTCATTCGTCTCCCTGCGGACCTCTTAAGCAAGGTCAGTTGACAGGACGTAGATACCTGGGGAGTAGGATTCCATCCGTCTGGCTGGCAACCAGGCCCTGCCCGGCTGAGTGGCTCACGACTCACGAGCCGGGCCCTCCCCTGAGTCGCCAGATGTGGATGAAGAGGGCGTCAGGTTGCCCCTGATGAAATGGGGGGAGAGAGCGACCACCCCTCCATCGCAGGTCCTCTTGCATGCAATGCAGGCAGCGGGGCAAAGTTGTCCAAGGCAAATGTTGAGCCATCCAGTGGGTGGCGCGGCTGTCTGTGCCTCACCTGTTTACTTGAAGGGACCCCAGGCCTAGTTCCGATTTTGAACCTGAAGGGGGTGGGGCTCCACCTGGCTGATCGGCCTGCCTGTCGAGTCCTCTCCACACTGTGGCACACTCGCGGCTGCCTCTCCAGACCTGGCGCCGCTAATCACCCCGGTTTCTCCAGACCAACACCAGCTCATACCACACCTGCCCTGGGCTGCTGCCGTGCTGCGGGGGGATGTGGAGGAACCCCCAATCAGGTCACTGTCAGGTCTGAGGTCTCCTTTGACCAGTCTGCTTCTGAGAAGTGCAAGGTACCAGTGCTATAACCCCCGAGTCCTACCAGTTCAGTGAAGCTCTCGGATCAGGCGGCCATCTTGTTCGGCGGCCAGACTCCGCCCTGGTAATGTGTACTTGATATATTGGGGCAATGAGGAAACTGGCATGACAATATGCTCTGTGCATGCCAAGGACAAGCTTAAAACTGGTAGGTATGTAAATAGACTCGCCAGATTCACCTTAATTGGGCAAGGCAATGTTTGTCTTCAATTAGGCAAGGCACAGTTTGTTTACAGACTGAGGGGGCTGCTGATGCTTCTCTGCGATGGTGGCTCGCTTTATTTTTCTATATCCAAATATATGAATACACAGGAACACCATAAGTCTTTTTGTGCGAGGTGTTAGCAACCCTTCTCTAGCTTCAAAAGGCCAGATCATCTCAACTCTGCACTCAATGAGCATCCATAACATAATACAAAAATACCATAACTATATATACTAAGGAATGCGGATACGGTTCGACAGAGGCGCAACTAGAGTGAAATTTCGGGGGGGGGCTAATACAAATTTCGGGGGGGGGGGGGCTAATTCTTCCAGCAATCGGCAGAGTGAATGCAGGGGCTCTAAGAAGGAGTGAAAACACAACAAAGCCTCGTTAAAAAGTAAATGGTCTTTTAAAGACCTGTGGAGTACTCGGGTGCGGCTGTGTGTGTGCCCGGGAAGATGTCTCAGCCCGGGGTGAAACACACGACGGAAGGGGGGGGGGGCTGAAGCCCTTTGAGCCCAATGGGCGTTGCGCGCCTGCGGTTCGATATGGAATTGTGGAAACTGGCATGGAAATGTGTACTTTAATTTCCATGAGCTACTGGGAACAAGCCTGTCTAAGTAAGATTACATCCTGGGCTGTGTGGGAGTTGACATGTCAGTGCCTTCTCTGCCATTCAGTTTCTGGTTTCCCTGTAAACAATTCAGAACAAAACCAGGGGCGGCTCCTTCGTAATGGCGGAGGAGCGTCACCCCACAGCCCAGCGCCAGCGCCAGCAGATGATAAATAAAATGATAATAACAGAATGTTATTATCAATGTATTTATGCTGTCTGAGCAGTGCAATGAGAATTGGGCGGGGCCGGCCGGGCATGGCAGGGAGGAGGAGTAGTGTGCACTTATAAGTGCGCATGTCGGTTTGGTCGGCCGTCTTTGGCCGACCAAACAGATATGCGCACCTATGTTTTGCACAGCCACACAGCCGGGTCGGAGAAATGCCACAGGCTCCAATGCACTGTCTGAGCAGCAAACGAGGCCGCTCAGACCAAGCCCTCGCTGCCTCTCTCTTTGCTTGAGAGCTGCGTCTGGATTGGGTAGGGAGACTGTGCCTTGAGGGCCCATCCCCTTGGCCCGATGAGAAGAGCAGGGAGGCGGCCAGTGGGTCAGCTGGAGCGGAGCAGTAGGGAATCCTTTTTTATTTTTGTATTACTAATTTAGATAGGCGGCGGCGGCGGCCACCAAAACATATCCTTTTCAAGATCTGAAGAAGTAGGAACGTAACATTAGTGCAAGTAGGTAACTGAAAAATTACCAAAAAGAAGCACCACTCTGGTTTTGAAAGGAAAGCAATTCATTTTGCCCTGTACGTTTTTGCAGTTTTATATAGCGCCAACTCAACCCGAAGGTACTGGGGCGCTTGACACGAGGCACCAGTTACTTTACACAAGGACAGATTCTTTCTTTTTGGCACGGGGAGATTAAGTGATTTGCTCAGAATCACAGGATGTTGAGCCGACGCCGAGACTCGCACCTGGTCCCAGTTCCAAAGTCGGCAGTTCTGGTGGACAATTGACAACAATGTGCCTTCAAAGTGGCAGATAAAAAGGTAGAGTAGTTAAATAACATTTAAATGTGTTTAAATCAGCAGAAGGCGGTGGCTGGATGATAAAAAATGGGTAAAGAGAAAAATATTTCACAAGTAAAGGAGACAAGAGGAATGTGTTTTATCTCAGCAGTGCTCAAGGGTTGTTCGCCTAATCTGCGGGCTTCACAATGTAGGAAGGTGGGGCGGGGAGGGCCAAAGGGGGGGGGGGCTCCAAGGGTGGAGACTCCGGATTTTTAAATATCTGCAGGTCACTGTGGAGAAAATCAAACAACATCACAAGATCCAGAGACTTCAGCAACATCACCAAAGTCGGTAATTCAAAAATAATGAGCCATTGGCAGCCTGCCATGGCAGCACTTATGAGGTGTATTTACGCCCTCCCCCCCAAGGCACTTCTCCTGTGAGCGCCCCGCCGGATCCCGGCATGGCTTCATACTTCAATCCTGAAAGACACCCAGCAGAGATTCTGAGCCCTGGCAAACGTCAGGCCGATCCGAGGCCCCGGTTCACAGAAGAAATACTGCTGCTGTCTGACAATAACCTCTCAGTGGTTTCCAATCCGGTCCGCCCGTCCCTCGATCACCTCCTCCAGATATCCAACACCGTGGAGAGCTGCCCGAGGATAACGAAAGCAAGTCATTCAAGACATATGCACCAGGTCCGGGCCTAGGGGAGAGGGTGTGGCCTAACGGCCAGAGCTGTCGACCTTGGCGGTGGAGAACCGGGTTCGAGTCTGGGGTGGGCTCAACATCCTGTGATTCTGGACAAATCACTTAATCTCCCCGTGCCTACCAAAAAAATGAATGTGTCCTTGCGTAATGTAACCGGTGCTCATGTAAAGCTCTCTGTTACCTTCGGGTCGAGTTCGCGCTATATAAATCTACAAAAAAAAGAAAAAAAAGCCTCTGTGGGCCGCTCCAAAGAACAGTTGTTTGCCAATCTTTAATATAGACTTGTTATCTGTGGCGCCCGTTCTAGATTAAGACAATGTTGGCCACAACATTTATCCTTATGATGAAGACATGCATGCCAGAATATCTGTTGAAAAACAGAACTGAGTGTTGTGTCTTAGAATCCACGCCCAGCATTGGACGTGACTGAATTTCCTCCAACTCGAGGCCTCAAAAAGATAGACCTTCTAAGCTGCTGTAATGCAAGCTTCAGCCGGCCCTCTTCCCCGGGTCCTTCCTTGCAACTTCACAAACAATGTGTCACATGGAGATCACATTTGAGGTTAGGTTGGCCATCTTTCGTCAGCTGTACTTGGTGACCAAAGATGATTTTGGTCCTAGCGTCCCTTGAGAAGCCTACCTCTACCACTGCTAGCCCACCGGATCAAGCTGGGCCTGGACTTATTCCTGCATTGATGGCTGCAATGATTGGTCAATCAATCAATCAGGGATTTGTAAAGCTCAGCAAATCACCCGTGAGGGTCTCAAGGCCCTGGATTAGCTAACTTCTTTATGGTGGTTGTTCATTCGAATAACCAGGCCTGGAGCCCTTTCCTGAATTCCCGGAGTGATGTGGCGGTCCTCAGGTGCAGTGGAAGGTTGTTCCAAGCTTTGGCTGCCAGGTGTGAGAAAGCGCGTCAGCCACTGTTGCTTCAGCAGATCCAGGGGGTGTCTGTGAGGAAGAGGGAGGCAGACATAGGTGTCTGGTCGGTTGGTGGTCAGTCCAGCTGGTCAGTCCAGTCAATGCAACAAGCAATCTCTGAAGAGCACAAAATTACTGGGCTCCCCAGAGGCTAGGCCTAACTGACCAATACTTTCACCCTTGTGGTGAAGATGCTCCAAAGGCGTCAAACTTTTCTACCTACTGCAAAAAGCATTGTATGCCGGAGACACTGACTACCACGAGGAACTGGGGCTCCCATATCAGCCAATCAGATGCAGATGTTAGCATCCAGAAACAGACTCTCATTCCGCCTGGAGACATACAAAGGTTTTGAGTGAGAGCCTTTCCTTTGGGTGAGAGCCTTTCCTTCATCTGTATCTACTCTATGAAATACTCTTTCAATGCCCTTTTACATTTGTGAGGGATTCAGAAGATTCAGAAATATTTTGCTATGAGTAGGTGTACCGTAGTCTTGTAATGCTCCTAACTTAATCCTGTATTCAAGTACTAGTACTGGCTTAATCCTGGATTACTCCTGGAAACCAGGAGTGAGCCTAGCCTACTACAAGAGGAAAGCAAACACAAGGAGATGATAGACGGAGCGCTGAAACTTTTCAGACACTCACCCCCAGCCACAGATCTGGGTTCAATCCATCATCGTTCTTTAGCTCACTTCACCACCCCAGTTCAGACCCAGCTCTATGCAAATCAGTCTTGACCCTGTGCCTCATCGGAACAGTCCAGCCCGAACTGCCAAGCCAGATCTAAACACAATCCTGGGCACACGTATTAGGGGTAAAACCAGTAGTATGAGAGTCTCGTTCAGATAAATCACAGTTGTTGATGTCTGGACAGAGTTCAGTAATATTTATTGAGAGAGAACAAAATTATAGAAACAAAGCAACCAGCCGACACGTGTTTCGTCACAAGTATAATGCCTGTGACTCTTCAAGGCTTAGTGGAGTGTTCCATGCGAGAGAGTCAGGTTGCGAAAAGCGGTGTGAACATCAAAATCGTCCCGGGGTTAGGGGAGGACTGAAGAATGTAAGCAAGTCAGGTTTGTTCCAGAAAATAATTAGGGCAGGTGCAGAGCCACAAGTCCACCTAAGGTACGTGGCAAGTCAAAGGGGGGCCCTGTGTGTTAAAGGGAAGGCCGTCCAGTAAACTGTGCCTGCAATCGTAAAACTAATGATGCTGTGTGTGGCAGTAAGGTACAGCGCCTGTATTAGGGCTGTCGACGACCATCCAGGAAGATGGGCGTGTAGAAAAGGCGGGTACGCCTGTGTGTAGAGTAATGAAGGCCGCGGGAACCTGTAGCCTTGACCTGAACCGGACTGGAAACAAGCATCCTGGGACCGGTTACTACAAGAGTAGGTCACAACAAAATCTTTGTGAATCCGGCCCATAAAGGTTTGTCAAATTATGAAGCTGATCCTCTTGAGTTGCTGCCCCGGCCATGAAGTGATCAAAAGCAGCAAACAGTGAGAGACAATGCGAAGGCTCCACAGAAATTATATTGAAGTGCAGGGGTTTTAAATTGTGTAACAGTGTGTGTATGTGAGGGCGAACGGTCCCACTATCAACAAGCATTGGCAAAGACTATTGGTCTCCCAACCCAATTAGGACCTATTGGCTTGGTCAATGGTTTTTAGCTATGCTGTAGAGCATCCCCAATGCTGTAGAGCATGGCTGGCAAAAAAGTCTATTGTGTCATTTTGTAGGTGCACACACCACGCATGTGCATGCCTACAGGGGCGTAACACAGGCCCCCGCAGATCTAGCGGTGCGGGGGGGCCCTCGAGCTGCAGGGGGCACCCTCAGCACAGTACTCAGGCCTGAGAGCTCCGGATCAAATCCGGAGCGGGGGCCCCTTAGTGTACCTTGCAGGAGGGCCCCCTCAACTGTCGTTACGCCAGTGCATGCCTACAAAATGAGGCGGTTGCTTTTTTTGCATTTTATTTGTCCATCCAACTCAGAAACGCAAATAAAAAAGAAAATGTGTTTTATTTTACCTTTTTTTTTTTTAAGCCTGTGGGGGTAGCATCACGGGCAGAGGACATGAAAGCAACACTGGTGGGGGGGGCAAAGCAGGTGGTGCAAACAATACACTTGGGGTGCACAGAAGGGGAAACAGTCGGAACAAAGCGAGCAGAGCCATGCGTGTTCTGACAACGCAAGCATAACCACACTTGCCTTAACCATGCATATGCCTTAACCACGCATGTGCTTGGTTAAGGCAGCGCGTGGTCTAGCTGCTGCAGAGCCGAAGCAGGAAGCAGGAAGGATGAGGGGAGAAGACGCGGTGAGGAAAGTGGGGCTAGGGCTGCGTTTTGGGGGTAGTTTGTAAGGGTTGGGGGTACTTTTCAGGGCTGGGGGGTCGGGTAGTTTTTAGAGATTTGGGGAGGGTGGGGTAGGTTTTAGGGCTCGCGGGGGTCAGGGTAGTTTTATTAATTAGGGGTTAGGGTTTTAGGTGTCAGGGCAGTGGGAGGGGTTGGGGTAGTTTTAAGGACAGTGCAGGGTGCAAGGGTCAGGGTAGTGTATGTAAGGAGGAGGGTTTTAGGCCTCAGGGCAGGGGGAATGGGTAGTTGAGCAAGTTTTTAGGGTTTAGGGGAGGGCAGGGTAGTTTTTAGGGATCGGCCGTCGGGATAGTTTTTTAAATTAGGGGTTAGGGTTTTAGGCCTCAGGGCAGTGGAATGGGTTGGGGTAGTTTTAGGGACAGCGCAAGGCGGTCAGGGTAGTGCAATTTAGGGCTTAGGGCATGGGAAGAGGGATCGAAGTAGTGGCGACCTTAGCTATGCATACCCCCTTACCATTCATGCCTTTACCATGAAAATACGTGGTAAAGGCATGCGTGGTAAAGGAATTTGTGGTTAAGATGCATTCGTGGTTCAGGCTGCATCATAGAGGTACACGTGGTTTAGCCATGCGTGCCTCTATCATACAACCGTACAGAGCAATGTGAGAACCGGTAGGGGCTGAAGCAACGGGGGGTCTGAAAGCAATATAGAGGGCACAGGTGGAGGGAAGCAACACAGAGGGAGCAGAGAGGAGCAAACGATCGAGAGGAGAGAAGCATGGAGCATGGCGGGGTGGGGTTTGGGGGAGAAAAGCAAACGGAAGAGAAAAGAGCATTTAGAGCTGAGAGGGGCTAGAACACCAGCGAGGAAGCAAAGCAGGCAGGGGAACACACTATGGCAAGTGCATTAAGGAGAGGGGCAGGGTAGAACCACGAGTGGGAGAGAGAAGCATGGAGAGGGGAGAGACATTCCCTAGGAAGAAAACTGGAAAACACATGCAGTCTTGCGGCGTGATTAAACAAAAAGAAACAA
Organism: Calotriton arnoldi; assembly: GCA_963921515.1. NCBI lineage: Eukaryota > Metazoa > Chordata > Amphibia > Caudata > Salamandridae > Calotriton > Calotriton arnoldi. Next base: position 838,664 of record CAWUFW010005137.1, on the reverse strand, counting down.
GCACTGGCAAAGCCAATAGGATTCACGTTTGGGAACTATTGGCTCTGGCAATGTTTTTTAGTGATGCTATGCAGCATGGCTAAACAGGAAACAAAAAAAGGTCCTATGACACAGCTACAACAGCTATGTCATTTTGTAGGCACATGCACTGTGCATTCAAGCACCTAATGAATGTGCAGGGGCTTTTTTTTCTTTTTATTTACTGATCCAAGTTGGATTGGTAAATTTAAAAAAAAGGTAGTGCCAAAGCAAGCTTTTAAATAAAAAAAAGTGGGTGGGGTGAAGCAACAAGGAGAGCAGGGGTGTAAGCAACACAGAGGACGTGGTTGGGGGAAGGATCACAGAGGACGGAGTCTGCAGCAACACAGAGGATGGCAGGAGGAGTACAGAACAAGTGCACAAGAGCACAGCGGGGAATGGGGAAAAGCACAGAGCAGAGAAAGCAAAGCAGGGGGAAAGCACACAAGGGCAAACACAATAAAGAAGGATGTGGGTGGAAGAAAACGCACAGGTGAGAGCAACATGAGGCATGGTGGAGGGCTGATGAATTTGCAGTACTATATCAGACTATCAGAGAGAGTCGGCCACCTTGATGAGAGATCTTGTCAAGCGTGAATATCCTAAACAAGTGGTTGCTCTCGCTCGAAAACGAGCAAGACATAACAATCGAGAGAGTTTGCTGGAAAGTGTGACTAGAGAGCCTGACCACACAATCACTTGTGTCACCACTTTTACTCCTGAGTCTGACCGAATTAGAAACATTATTCAGAGTCATTGGGGAATTCTCAATACAGGGACGCTGAACTTACCAACACCTAGGTTTGCTTTCAAACGAACTAGCAACCTCAAGGATCTGCTAATTCATACGAGACCCAAAAACCACATAATAGTTCACAGAGAACATTATGGGATCTTCCACCTATTAAGGGACACTACCCCTGTGGCTCTTGCTCTATATGCCCCCAGACTACGATCAGTAAAGAGCTGACGTTCCCCAATGGGGTATCGTGGACAATGAAGTCCCATACCAACTGCAACTCATCTAACTGTATCTATTTACTGAGTTGCCCATGCGGACTCCTATATATAGGAATGACTACAAGACAGGTCAAAGTCCGTATGATGGAACATAGAAGTAATTTCAGATGTCATAAAACCAATACTAAAATGACTGCCCACTTCCATCAGGAACAGCACGCCTCTGATTCTTTCCAATGGTGCATTCTTGAAACACATCCGGGCATGCCTAAGAAATCGCTGTTCCGCCTTGAACAGCGTTGGGTGCTGCGATTATCGACTGATAAGGGAGGGTTGAATGAAGATATCCCTTGGAGCCTCCTCACATAAACAATTCTAATGAATTCAAAGTACATTCTCACCCTTATATTTTGTGCTCCATTTCTATCTCTTCTGGACGTCATCTTATACTGCCTTGATTAGCATTAATATGTAATCATTATCCACCTTGACATCCCCTTGTCTAGGTGTCTTGTTATTACATTTTTTACCACATCTTGATATCAGGTCCCCTTCAATTTTGTTGCTTTGGCTTTCTTTTATAATTTTTAAAAGTAACCCGGTTCCCAGAGGTGGCTTCTTCAGATGGGTTATACAGTACTACCCAGGACCTGTCCAACATGGCGCCCGCCAGGCGGGTTTAAGCGTTCTAGCCCCCAGGACAGTCGTTTGCGTGATTTCCGGAGGTACCGCCTCCTTTACGCGCCCGGCCGGATATAATTAGATGAGCCTCGCCACTTCAAGCAATCCGGTCCGGTCGAGCGAAGGGTAGGAATACTGATGGTCCTTTTCGACTTAACTGTAAGTATTTGGGCGCGCACGCGACCCGCTGACGGCTCTCTGCATATGGGAGGTGATTAGGCGGTCCTGATTTACTCCGAGATTGCCGCGGATGTTGACAACTGTGCCCGTGGTGTTACGACCTGGAGAGAGCTTGGTCCTGCACTTTGGGTTTGGTACCGATGCTGGCAGGTCACGGCATCTACTCTGAATTGTGCACCTTTGGACGTTGTGTAAATGCACGTGTCCCGTCTTTGTGTTTTATACTGCAATGGTCAGTCCATGGGGATACGGGGATAACCACACCTGATGTTGGCCAGGAATATTCCAGACATCGTCCCTGGTTGTTACTAGGGGGACTGCTTGCCAGTGCCGGTGTGAGTGGTCTTACGTTATTCACTTTTTTACCATTTCAGTGTTTACACGTGGAGTGTCCCCTTGACTCCTGCACATCTCCAGTGTTCGAGATACAGGCGGTGGTCTCTGGATTTGATACCTTGGTTTCGGCACTGCCCACTGAATACCAGTACTGGGTCCCAGTGCTCTAATTTTGTTTGTTCTTTTCTCTCCTTTTTCTTTTCTTTTCTTTGTTTCATCAGGACACTACACTTTAGTGTCTGCCTCTACCGGTACACGATGCCATTTACCTTTGACCCGATTTGGGTGAGTGCGAAACAACCATCTGCGTGCAGACCCTGTTGTGTTCTTCGTAGTTGCTGCTGCTTTTTTAGTTTTTACTACACCCAGATCACAGTTGATGCATGTTTTAGCTCACCTGTGTTCTGCATGCGTGTGAGGCACCATGGATGTTTAGTGGTGCACTTTAAATATTGCTATAACTTTAATATGAATTGATAATGTCGTCATATTGTTTTTTGTTCTCATTGCAGGTTTTGGTATAGATCTACACGTACCACTTTTTAGGGTGCTGTATTGGTGGTCATTTATGCACTTTACTGAGTTCCCGACCACCACCAAAAAGTGTAGGTAGATCTACTTTTGGTCCTGACGAATTGCCATTGAATAGATAACAGGCAAGAAACATGTTGACCTATTTTTAGCATATCTCCCCACAACCTTGAGAGGGAGAGTTTGCGCCTTTTCAGTTTTTAATCAGGTTAGCGTCCACGATTCATTAAAATTGTTTTGAGTGGTTCACTATTCCCTGTTTTAATTTTTCACGTCCTTACACATCACCATCACCTACACTATATCTCTTTAGGGCCCTTACACATTCAACACCCAACGGCATAGGAATAAAGATCTCTGCCAAGAAGGCCCCATCACGGGTGCTGATCGGGTATTGCAGTGCCGACCCGATAAGGAGCAGACCCGATGATGAAGCATGACACCTAGCACGCTGGGTGTGTGAGGGTCTTTTTCCGAAAGGAGGAAACTTTCTCCTGCTCTTCTTATTTATCCACCCTTTGTTCTTACCTTGTGATCAATTATCATTATCTGCATTATGTGTTAGGAACGGCTTACTATTTTTGTTTTCATGTATATTTGGGCATGTATGCCGGACCTGAGTGATTCATTACTCAAAAGCCCTTTAAATTTTCCCCCACTTTGACGAGATTTCTTGCACGGGCTACACCCGTGGGAATATAGATACTAGGTTACCAGGTGGTCCCATTGTGTTCCCCTGGCCAATCACAACGGGTATTAGGAACTAATTTAGACCTGATTACCCTCTTGTGAGTCCGTTAGGACCTCTGACTATTAGGATGGAGGACTATCAGGGACTCAGCTTCGGCGACGAAGCAGCAGTAGAAATACTCAGAACACCGTCATTACTGGGGCCAGATGGCAGTTCTGCATCGGGCAGCCAGTCAGAAGATTGGACCTCATTGTCCAATATGAAACATGAATGGCTTAAGGTTACACTACATGGTGCTCTGATGACGGAGTACTTAAGGGCTAATATAGCCCCGAATGGCTTGATTGTCAATAATGTCCCGCGTTTATTCTTGGAGGATGCGTTGTTTAAGAAGGAGTGGTCCCTAGTAGCATGGAAATGCACTAGGGACTGGCTCATCCTTATAATTAATACAGCCAAAAGAATAGCTGACGCTCTGCTGATCAGAATCCAAACAGCAGAGGGTGCTATCAAGGTTATTGTACAAACGACAGCATACAAAACTAAGCTAGCGGAGATCAATGCGGAGATTGCGGATAATAGGGAGTATTTGATGAAACAAAAGATCACAAAACTCCAGAAAGATATACAGAAATTTTCCACAGAAAAGATCTACCCTTACTTGAAAGCTGACTACACAGCATCAGCCACTGGGTATTCTTCGGATGAAAGCTCTGGTCTCTCCAGAAGGGGTTCATCATCTAATAGTGACTCGAGCACGCGAAGTTGGAACACTAGGAAAACGAGATCTTACCAACCCCCTATGTACCCTCCTTACAACTTACCCCCTTTATCAGGGACCCCAGTTCTGGCAATACCCGATGTACCAACATGGCCCTCCGCCCTTTCTTCCACATGGGCCAGAGCCACCTTTTTTCGACAGAGGTTGGGGCAGAGGAAGAGGGCGCAAAAGAGGGCTAAAAAGAGTACAATGGCAGGAACAGCCTGCACGATCGGTAGAAACCAGGAGTCAGATGAGGGGGAAGAGAAATTGATCATTAACCTTTCCCCCAGGGTTCTTACACCAGTAGAGGAGCAGGTCCTCCAAAAAGGTCTTGGTTATGTTCCCACACCTAGAACTGACAAATTTCGTGACATTTGTGAGGTGCAAGGTTTCTTTCGCAAGATTCGATTGCAAGCATTTTTTCAGGATCGTCCGCTACCTCCTAAGGCCGACTCTGGTTTACATAGACCATCTACTTTTACGCCAAACAGCAGTATGGTTCCCAATGAAGTGCTGACATACGAACAGGCAGTACTGAATGATCTGAACAGTACGACCACCCTTGCCTCCTACCACAATTTATCATCAAGCGAGGCCATCGCTATCAGGGATTTGACAAATGATGTGGATATTACCATCAAACAAGCCGATAAGGGTGGTGCGACTGTGATCATGTCCACTATGGACTATGATATTGAATGCCGCAGGCAGCTGAGTGATAGGAGATATTACACCCCTATTAGAGAGAACCCGACTCTCAGATTGAGTAGGAGCATATCTTCCATGGTCTTCTCTGCAGAAACTGAAGTCTGGATTACCAAGAAGGAAGCTGACTTCCTAGTAGCCAGAGAACCCAAGATTCCTTATTTCTATTGCTTACCCAAGATCCATAAGGGGATCACCCCGGTGCCTGGCCGCCCCATTGTGTCAGGGATTGGGTCCATTCTAGAACCGCTGTCTAAATTTGTTGACCATTTCATCCAACCACTGGTCAAAGCAACACCATCCTTTGTCAAGGACACTACTGACGTCCTCCATCTACTGGAGGGGGCCCAGCACCCAGAGGGAGTGGACTTACTAGTTACTCTGGATGTTGAGGCCCTCTACACCAACATTCCACAGAGGGCATCCCTTTGAGTGATTGAGGATGCTCTTAGTAACATCGAATGGGACTCACCAACCCCGGTGGCCTTCATAGTAGAATGCGCAACCATGGCGTTAACTGAAAACTTCTTTGAGTATGAGAGACAGCTCTACCATCAAACACAGGGTACTTCCATGGGCAGTACGTTCGCGCCGAGTTTAGCTTGTATGTACATGTCAGCTTTTGAGGATAGAGAAACCAATAACCTCAATAATCCATACCGGGCGAACGTGCTGCTGTGGAAGAGATTCATAGATGATATCTTGATCCTATGGAAAGGAGAACGCACTAAATGTGATGAGTTCTGTACATGGATTAATACATTGAATCCATTCCTGAAGTTGACCAACAGGATTTCGGAGACAGAGATCCCGTTCCTTGACTTATTGGTCAAACTAGAAGGAGATAGGATCACTACTACTTTGTATCGAAAACCTACTGACAAAAATAGTCTTTTGTTATTTAGCAGTCATCATCCAAGGGCTTTAAGACAGAATTTACCCTTTGGGCAATTCCTTCGTATCAGAAGGAATTGCAGTACTATATCAGACTATCAGAGAGAGTCGGCCACCTTGATGAGAGATCTTGTCAAGCGTGAATATCCTAAACAAGTGGTTGCTTTCGCTCGAAAATGAGCAAGACATAACAATCGAGAGAGTTTGCTGGAAAGTGTGACTAGAGAGCCTGACCACACAATCACATGTGTCACCACTTTTACTCCTGAGTCTGACCGAATTAGAAACATTATTCGGAGTCATTGGGGAATTCTCAATACAGGGACGCTGAACTTACCAACACCTACGTTTGCTTTCAAACGAACTAGCAACCTCAAGGATCTGCTAATTCATACGAGACCCAAAAAACCACATAATAGTTCACAGAGAACATTATGGGATCTTCCACCTATTAAGGGACACTACCCCTGTGGCTCTTGCTCTATATGCCCCCAGACTACGATCAGTAAAGAGCTGACGTTCCCCAATGGGGTATCGTGGACAATGAAGTCCCATACCAACTGCAACTCATCTAACTGTATCTATTTACTGAGTTGCCCATGCGGACTCCTATATATAGGAATGACTACAAGACAGGTCAAAGTCCGTATGATGGAACATAGAAGTAATTTCAGATGTCATAAAACCAATACTAAAATGACTGCCCACTTCCATCAGGAACAGCACGCCTCTGATTCTTTCCAATGGTGCATTCTTGAAACACATCCGGGCATGCCTAAGAAATCGCTGTTCCGCCTTGAACAACGTTGGGTGCTGCGATTATCGACTGATAAGGGAGGGTTGAATGAAGATATCCCTTGGAGCCTCCTCACATAAACAATTCTAATGATTTCAAAGTACATTCTCACCCTTATATTTTGTGCTCCATTTCTATCTCTTCTGGACGTCATCTTATACTGCCTTGATTAGCATTAATATGTAATCATTATCCACCTTGACATCCCCTTGTCTAGGTGTCTTGTTATTACATTTTTTACCACATCTTGATATCAAGTCCCCTTCAATTTTGTTGCTTTGGCTTTCTTTTATAATTTTTAAAAGTAACCCGGTTCCCAGAGGTGGCTTCTTCAGATGGGTTATACAGTACTACCCAGGACCTGTCCAACATGGCGCCCGCCAGGCGGGTTTAGCGTTCTAGCCCCCAGGACAGTCGTTTGCGTGATTTCCGGAAGTACCGCCTCCTTTACGCTCCCGGCCGGATATAATTAGATGAGCCTCGCCACTTCAAGCAATCCGGTCCGGTCGAGCGAAGGGTAGGAATACTGATGGTCCTTTTCGACTTAACTGTAAGTATTTGGGCAGGCACGCAACCCGCTGACGGCTCTCTGCATATGGGAGGTGATTAGGCGGTCCTGATTTACTCCGAGATTGCTGCAGATGTTGACAACTGTGCCCGTGGTGTTACGACCTGGAGAGAGCTTGGTCCTGCACTTTGGGTGTGGTACCGATGCTGGCAGGTCACGGCATCTACTCTGAATTGTGCACCTTTGGACGTTGTGTAAATGCACGTGTCCCGTCTTTGTGTTTTATACTGCAATGGTCAGTCCATGGGGATACGGGGATAACCACACCTGATGTTGGCCAGGAATATTCCAGACATCGTCCCTGGTTGTTACTAGGGGGACTGCTTGCCAGTGCCAGTGTGAGTGGTCTTACGTTATTCACTTTTTTACCATTTCAGTGTTTACACGTGGAGTGTCCCCTTGACTCCTGCACATCTCCAGTGTTCGAGATACAGGCGGTGGTCTCTGGATTTGATACCTTGGTTTCGGCACTGCCCACTGAATACCAGTACTGGGTCCCAGTGCTCTAATTTTGTTTGTTCTGTTCTCTCCTTTTTCTTTTCTTTTCTTTGTTTCATCAGGACACTACACTTTAGTGTCTGCCTCTACCGGTACACGATGCCATTTACCTTTGACCCGATTTGGGTGAGTGCGAAACAACCATCTGCGTGCAGACCCTGTTGTGTTCTTCGTAGTTGCTGCTGCTTTTTTAGTTTTTACTACACCCAGATCACAGTTGATGCATGTTTAGCTCACCTGTGTTCTGCATGCGTGTGAGGCACCATGGATGTTTAGTGGTGCACTTTAAATATTGCTATAACTTTAATATGAATTGATAATGTCGTCATATTGTTTTTTGTTCTCATTGCAGGTTTTGGTATAGATCTACAGGTACCACTTTTTAGGGTGCTGTATTGGTGGTCATTTATGCACTTTACTGAGTTCCCGACCACCACCAAAAAGTGTAGGTAGATCTACTTTTGGTCCTGACGAATTGCCATTGAATAGATAACAGGCAAGAAACATGTTGACCTATTTTTAGCATATTTCCCCACAACCTTGAGAGTGAGAGTTTGCGCCTTTTCAGTTTTTAATCAGGTTAGTGTCCACGATTCATTAAAATTGTTTTGAGTGGTTCACTATTCCCTGTTTTAATTTTTCACGTCCTTACACATCACCATCACCTACACTATATCTCTTTAGGGCCCTTACACATTCAACACCCAACGGCATAGGAATAAAGATCTCCGCCAAGAAGGTCCCATCACGGGTGCTGATCGGGTATTGCAGTGCCGACCCGATAAGGAGCAGACCCGATGATGAAGCATGACACCTAGCACGCTGGGTGTGTGAGGGTCTTTTTCCGAAAGGAGGAAACTTTCTCCTGCTCTTCTTATTTATCCACCCTTTGTTCTTACCTTGTGATCAATTATCATTATCTGCATTATGTGTTAGGAACGGCTTACTATTTTTGTTTTCAAGTACAACAGGAAGACAGCCGAAAAACACATTCACTCCCATGGCGCGCTTAACCAAAAAGAAAAAATGAGTGTCTGAAAAGTAAGCAGTAGAAGGACACAAGTAATGAGGCCATGCTCCAGGGGCATGATAGACACAAAAAGAGCAAGGAAAGCCCTCACAACCGGTCTTTGAAGCAGGATTGACTGCGTTCATAGGTTGCTGTATTTATTAGGATGCCACGTAATGCAGTGAACTTTACATTCTCCTACACCCACTGCACAGCAATTAAAGTGTACAAGCAAATCAAATATGAAGATTATTCAAATGTGAATCTGCCCAATGAGCACATCCTACAATAGAGTTCCTTCTCACTGCTTTTACATTAATTTCCATAGATAAAGCTGATAGGTCGATAGATAGCTAGAGATGTGTTAATATTTCTTAATCTTTGATATGACTTATCTTTACTAAACAGCTCGATGCATAGTTTCTAGTGAGAACAAGTTACTCAAGAGTAAATAAATGCAGATGTAGGCCATAACTTTCCATGAAAACCACAGTCAAGTAATGGTGTTGAAAATGGTTGGTAAATAATTAAGAGCGTCTACAGGAATTGAGTTTCCTGTTGATTGAAAGGGTGGCGGTGAGTAGGGTAGTGATGTTAGTGTGGTGGTGCTGTTGGTGATGATAGCTGTGATGGTGGTGGGGATAGTTAGGGTAGTGGTGAAAGCATAGTGATGGTGGTGAGGGTGATAGTAGGAGTTATTGTGTAGTGTTGGCAGGGTAGTGGTGATGGTGGTAGGGTAGGGGTGGTGGTAGGGTGTTGGTGGTGATAGGGTGGTGGGGGTGAGGGTGGTTAGGTACGGGGTGGTTAGGGTGGTGGTAGTGAGGGTGGTGGTGAGGTTGGTGGTGAGGGTGTTGGTGGAGAAGTGAGGTGGTGATGGTGATAAGGCTGGTGAGGTGGTGGTGAGGGTGGTAAGGGTGATGGTAGGATAGTGGTGGTGGTTAGGATGGTAGTTAGGGTAGTGGTGGTGAGGGTGGGGATGGTGGGGTGGTGAGGTTGGTGGTGATGGTTAGGGTGGTGGTAGGATAGTGGTGGTGGTGAGGTTGGTGGTGATGGTTAGGGTGGTGTTAGGGTAGTGGTAGTGGTGGTGAGGGTGGATAAGCTTGTGGTGGTTAGGGTTGTGGTGGTTACGGTGATGTTGGTTAGGGTAGGTTGGTGGCTAAGATAGGATGGTGGTGATGGTCAGAGTGGTGGTGGTTAGGGTAGGGTGGTCATGGTGGTTGTGGTTGGGGTGGTGGTAGGCTGGTGGTAGATGGTAGTAGGTCGGGTTGAAGTGGTAGGGGCAGGGTGATGGGAGTGGTGTGGTAGGCTGGTTAGAGTGGTGATGAGGTGGTGAGAGAGTGGTGGTGGTGAGCGTGGCGGTGCTGAAGTGGTGGTGAGGGTGGAGGTAGGATGTTGTGGTGGTTAGGATAGTGGTGTTGAGGGGAGGGTGGTGGGGGGGGTTATGGTGAGACTAATGTTGGTGAAAGTGAAGGGGTGGTGGTGATGTTGAGGATGGCGGTGGTGGTGAGGGTGGTGACAGTAATTAGAGTAGTGATGGTGGTAGTTAGGGTAGTGGTGATAGAGTAGTGGTAATGTAATGTAATGTAAAGAAAACTTGTAGAGCGCAACTAATGCCCGAAAGCGTCTTGGCGCTATAGAAAGCTGGGAATCGGTGCAGCAGAAGTGGAGAATTCTGCTGTGGGCAAGAACTAAGAAAAAGCTAAAATTATCCGGCTTCCACAAATAGCCAGGTTTTTAGGCCCTTTCTGAAACTGATCAATGAGGGTGCTGTTTTTAGGGCAAGAGGCAGTTGGTTCCAGAGCATTGCTGGGGTCCTAAAGAAGCTTCTGCCTCCCCATGTGGCCTTCTTGGCTGGAGGGACCATCATGTTTTTCGCTAGGCCTGAACGTAGAGTTCTTGCTGGCGTATACCATCTCAATTTATTTTTAAACTGGTCTGGTCCCAGTCCGTGTAAGGATTTAAACGCCAAGCAGAGGGCCTTGAATTTGCTTCTTTGTCTGACTGGCAGCCAATGCAGTCTTCTGATGGCTTCCCTTGCTGATTCATTTTTTGGGATCTTAAAAATGAGGCGGGCTGCCGCATTCTGTAAGATCTGAAGTCTGTTAACGAGACCCGTAGCAAGTGAAAGATAAAGACTATTACAATAGTCAATTCGTGTAAGGACCATAGCTAGGGTTACTTCTTTTCAAAGTTCAGTCGGGATATATTTTTTGATCTTTTTAATCAACCTTATAGAACAGAAGGATGCCGCTGTAATTTTGTTGACTTGTTCTTTAAATTTAAGTTCCCTATCCATTATAATACCTAGGTTCTTTACCTTGGTTGAGGGTGTGGGTAGGGTATCTAACTCCGGTGGCCACCAGTCTGGTGTCCAGAGGGAGGGTTTGTTGCCAAAGATGATGACCTCGGTCTTTGAGGCATTCAGCTTCAGGCAATTTCTATCCATCCAGTCACTCACCTCTCTCATGCAAGTGCTGAAAGCGCATCCAGGACTGTTTTCCCTATTTGTCAGAGACACCACAATTTGGGTGTCATCTGCATAAGAGGCGAGGAAAAACCAGCATTTTTTATAATCGATGCTAGTGGCGTAACATAAAGATTAAAAAGTGTAGGGCTGAGTGCCGATCCTTGTGGCACTCCACATGGTAAGGAGAACTGCTTGGAGACAAACTTCCCCATTGCCACATTTTGCTGTCGATTCGATAGGAATGATTTTAGTAGATTAATTGCAGTGCTTTTTATCCCTAAGTCTTGGAGCCGGTCCACCAGAATCTCATGGCTAACCGTATCAACCCTGGTGGTGACGATGGTACATTGAGGTGGTAGTGGTAGAGTGTTGGTGGTGGTATGGTGGTAGTGGTGAGGGTGGTTAGCGTGATGGTGGTTAGGGTTTTGGTGGTAGTGGTTAGGGTTAGGGTGGTAATGGTTAGGGTGGTTGTGGTTAGGGTAGGGTGGTGGTTAGGGTAGGATGGGTGTGGTGGTCAGGGTGGTGGTTAGGGTAGAGTGGTAGTGGCTGTGGATAGGGTGGTGGTAAGCTGGTGGCAGTGGGCTGCTGGTGGCAGGGTGTTGGTGGTAGGGGAAGGATGGTGCTATAGGTAGGGCAGTAGGATTAGTGGTGGTAGGCTGTTTAGGGTGCTGGTAGTGAGGCATTGGTAGTGAGGGGGATGGTGAGGTAGTTAGTGTGGTAATTATAGTAGTGGTGGTGAGGGGTGGGTGGTGATGGGGTTTGGGAATGGTGGTGAGGGTGGTGATGGTGAGAGTGGTGAGGGTGGTGGTCATGATGGTGGTTAGGTGGTGGTAGTGGTGGTGATAGTTAGGGTAGTGGTGGTATGGTAATGGTGGTGGTGAGGGTGCTGGTGGTAGTAAGGGTAGTGGTGGTAGGGTAGTGGTGATGGTGATGGTGGTAGGGTGTTGGGGGTGGTAGAGTTGTGGTGGTGAGTTTGGTTAGGGTTGTGGTGATTAGGGTGGTGAGGGTGGTGGTGGTGAGGGTCGTGGTAGTAGGATGGTGCTGGTGATCTTTAGGGTGGTGGCAATGGGTAGGGTGGTGGTTTGGAGGTAGTAGGGGTAGGTGGTAAGAGTGGTTGGGGTAGTGGTGGAAGGGTAGTGGTGATGGTGAGGTTGGTGGTCAGGGTAATGGTGGGTGGGTAACGGAGATGTTGCTAGGGTTGGGGTGATGGTGGTAGAGTGTTGGTGGTGGGAGGGTGGTGGTGGTGAGGGTGGTGGTGGTGAGGCTTATAGTGGTAGGGCGGTGGTGGTGGTAATGTTTGGGGTGGGGCCATGTAGGGTGGTGCTATGTAGGGTGATGGTAAGGTAGTAGGGTGGTGGTAGGGATAGGTTGGTGTGGTTAGGGTGGTGGTAGGGTGGTGGTGGCAAGGTGATGGTGAGTGTGGTGGTGGTGAGGGTGATGGTGGTTATGATGTTGGTTGTGGGTGGGGGAGAGTGGTGGTGGGTAAAGTGGTGGTGTGGTGGTAGGGTAGGCTGGCAGTATTGTTAGGGTGGTGGAGGTTAGGGTGGTTGTAGAATGGTGATGGTGGGGATGTAGGGGTGGGAGTAGTTAAAGGTAGTGATGGTGAGGGTGAGGTTGGGGAGGTGGTGGTAGTAATGGTGGTGTGTGTGGTGGTGGTAAAAGTCATGGTGTTAGAGAGGTCATGGTGCTGATGGTGGAGGTGAGGATGGTAGCGATGAGGGTGATGGTGTGGGTGGTGGTGGGGTAGTCGTGACAGTGGTCGTTGTGGTAGTTAGGATGGTAGTGGTAGGGTGTTGGTGGTAGGGCAGTGGTGCTGGTAGTAGAGTGGTGGTGATGAGGGTTGTTAAGGTCGTGGTGATTAGGGTGATGGTGGTGGTGGTTAGGGTGGTGAGGGGTTAGGGTAGGGTGGTGGTTAGGGTAGAGTGGTGGCGGTGGTTAGCATGGTGGTAGTTAGGGTAGGCTGATGGTGGTTAGGGTGATGGTTGTTATGGTAGGCTTGTGATAGATCAGGTAGGGTTGTAGTGATTAGGGTGGTCAGGTTGGTGATGGTTAGGGTGGTGGTGGGTGTTAGGGTAGTGGGTAGGATGGTGGTAGGGGGTGGAAGTGGGTGTAGGGTGGTGGTAGGCTGGTTGGGGTGGTGGTGGCTAGGATGGTGGTGATGGTTAGGGTGGTGGTTAGGGTAGTGGTAAGATGGTGGTGGCAGGGTGTCGGGGTGAGGGTGGTGGAGGATATAATGGTGGTTACAGTGGTGTTTTAGGTGGTGGTTAGGGTGATGGTAATGGTTAGGGTCAGGATGGTTAGGGTGAAGGTGGTGGTCACGAAGATGGTGGAGGTGATGAGAGTGGTGGTGGTGAGAGTAGTTAGGGTGGTGATGGTCAGGGTAGTGAGGGTAGTGGTGGTGAGTGTTGTAGTGGTAAGGTGGTGGTGATTGTTAGGGTGGTGCTGTGTAGGGTGATGGTAATTTTTAGTGTGGTGGGTAGGGTGGTGGTAAGGTGGTGGGAGGGGTAGGTGGTGGTGGTTAGGGTGGTGGTGGTTAGGATGGTGGTTAGGGTGGTGGTGGTGGCAGAGTGGTAGTGGCAAGGTGGTGGTGGGTAGGATGATGGTGGTCATGGTGTTGGCGGTAGTGGTTGGAGTAGTGGTGGTGGGTAATGTGGTGGTGTGTTATGGTGACAGTGGTTGGGGTAGGGTGGTGGTGTGGTGGTAGGGTGGGGTGGCAGTAGTAATAGAGTGGTGGAGGTAAGAGTGGTGGTAGTAGTTATGGTCAGCCGCGGTCCGTGCAGGTAACAGCAGTGGGGCGGTGTAAGGGGGGATTCCGAGGGACGAAGCCGAGGGAAAATTAATTATTTATTTAATTTTCCCTCGGCATCGTCCCTCAGAAACCCCCCTAACACGGCCCCACCGCTGTTACCTGCACGGACAGCGGCTGGTTATGGTGGTGGTAGGGTGGTGATGTTGGGTGGTGGGGTTGGTTAGGGTAGTGGTGGTGAGGGCAAGGGTGGTGAGGGGGGTGAGGGGGGTGGTAGTGAGGGTGGTGTGGTGGTGGTGAAGGTTATGGTGGTAGCCTGGAGGTGGTGCTGATGGTGTTGGTGAGGGTGGTAGCAATGAGGGTGGTGGTGTGGGTGGTGGTGGTGAGGGTGGTCATTGTGGTAGTTTGGGCAGTGGTGGTAGAGTGTTGGTGGTATGGTAGTGGTGCTGGTGATAGAGTGGTGGTGGTAGTAGGGTGGTGGTGGTGAGCGTATTAAAGGTGGTGGTTATTAGGGTGAAGGTGGTGGTTAGGGTGGTGGTGGTTAGGGAATCGGTTGGTGGTTAGGGTGGTGGTAGTTAGGGTAGGCTGGTGGTGGTTAGGGTTGTGGTGGATAGCGTAGGCTGGTGGGGGTTAGGGTAGGGTGGTAGTGGTAGTGGTTACGGTGGTCAGGTTGGTGGTGGTTAGGGTGGTGGTGGGTGTTAGGGTGGTGGGTAGGATGGTGGTAGAGGTGAAAGTAGGAGTAGGATGGTGAGAGGCTGGTTGGGGTGGTGGTGGTTAGAGTGGTGGTGATGGTTAGGGTAGTGATTAGGGTAGTTGTAGGGTGGTGATGGTGGTTGGTGGTGGGGTGATGGTGGTGGTAAGGGTGGTGGTGGAGGTTATGGTGGTGGTTAGGGTGATGGTTGTGAAGGTGGTGGTTAGGGTTGGGTTTGGGTGGAGGTGGTGGTGGTTAGGGTAGTGGTGCAGCAGCCAGGGTGGCTGACTCCGGAGCTAGGGGCTCACGGTTTGGTCCCCAGCGCCGGAGGCAGTTCAGCTCAGCATCATGTGTTTCTGGGCAATAGCTCACTTAATCTCCTCGACGGCCTCCAGCGCCTTGAGACCCTTACGGGTAGTTCAGCTCAGCATCATGTGTTTCTGGGCAATAGCTCACTTAATCTCCTCGACAGCCTCCAGCGCCTTGAGACCCTTACGGGTGATCAGTTTGCGCTTTACAAATACCAGGTTATAATGTTATTGTTAGGGTGGTGGTTAGGGTGGTGGTGGTGTGGTTAGGGTCAAGTGGTTGTGGTGGTTAGGGTGGTGGTGGTTAGGTTAGGATGGTGGTGATTAGTAGGGTGGTGGTGGTTAGGGTAGGGTAGTGGTCTTTAAGGCGGTGTTGATGGTGGTTAGGGTGGTGTAGAGGGTGGTGGTAGAGGGTGGTGATGGTAGGATGGTAGCGGAATGGTGGTGGTAGGGTGGAGATGGTAGAGTGGTGGTGGTGTAGTAAAGTGCCTCTTTTGACATGGTTAGCCCGCACTTTTTGCCAGATGTATGATGTGATTTCGAATTGAAAGTGCACTGGGTCCCTGCCAACCAGGTTTCCAGTGCCAGATCTCTTTCCTAAAACGGTAACACAATTAGCACAACTTCAGCCACCCCTGTAAGTCTCTAGTAAATGGTACTCCTGGTACCTAGGACATTGGTACTGAAGAGGGTCCACTGGGGCTGCAGCACCAATTGTGCCACCCCAGGCACCCCTCACCAAGACTATGAAAGCTGCCATTGCAGGCTATGTGTCTTGGTGCAGAGAAATCTGAATAGTCGACATGGCACACAGCCATGTGTGCCATGCCCCATACACTGCATGAGGTATAGGTAAGTCACCTCTACTGCAGGCCTTATACCCCTATGCAGGGTGCACTATATCTCATGTGTGAACATATCTGCATGACCCTACAATATCAAGTCCATTCTTGGATATTGTAAGTTCACAGGGAAGCCATAGAGAGTGCCTGGGCTGGATACTTGTCATTACGAGTTTCCTATCTCTGTGATGGCTTCACGGTATCCTAAGATGTTTGGTACCAAACATTTTGTCTTGATAAATCCTCACCGACGCCAGTGCTGGATGTATTAATAAATGTAGACAGGAGACCCTTTAGAGGTGTAGTCTTATCCAGCCTGCCACTACTAGTCATGTTTCTGACCTCAAGGGATGAGAGCCAGCGCACTCAGAGGCCAGTTACAAAGCCAGCTCTGCGCGGGAGAGCTTCACACTTCCTCCAGGCCGGAATGGTCTTCCAGGGCAGGAAGCTTCAAAGGCGATGCCGCCTTTGAAATGAGACCCAGGCAGCTCCAGATAGTGATGGATGCCAACCCCCTTTTCCTGTTCCACATTTGGCAGGAGGACAGGCAGGAACATTAGTTAAATTAGGAGGTGGGTCCCTTTTCAACCAGCACCACCCCTAAGGTGGGGCAGGTGATGTGGAGTCCACTTTTCATTTCCCTCCATCTTGGTTTGTGAGGGAATTAGCCAATTAGGGCCAGGATAGTGCCCCTTCCACAGGGTGTAGATACCCTAAAGGTAGGTAGTCCATTGGCTACTACCTATCACCCCCTTTAACATCTCTAAATATAGTATTTAGGTGGCATCCCTGGACCCTGAACTTAGATTTGATGGACACAGAGAAGAAAAGGACAAAGATGAGCTGCTGACCCGAGGACTGAAGCCTTGCTGCAGAAAATTGGGGCAAAAAACCCTGCCTGCTGCCTTAAGGTCTCGACAATCATGGTATGCTGTCTCATCCTGCAACTGTGAGGCCTCCAAGAACCCCAGAGCTCCTCCAGCCTTCTACAAATCACCAAAGAACTCATTTGGAGTGGCGATACCGCTCCCCTGCAGCCGCAGGCACCGAACTGCAGAATCCGGTTTTACTGACTTACTGCTCCCCCGCTACTCCAACGCAGCACTCAAACCAAAAGTGGTACACCAGCTCCGGAGGATCCGATCCAATCCTCTGCAGCATTCTCCAAGACGAAAAGTCCAATCCAGACTCTAACTGCCCAGGAAGCAAGCACCTATCGAGGGACTTTGAGACCCCTGAGACCCACCTCATGAGTGGCCCAGCTGCACCAAAATTGCCTCTCGAAGCTGCCCGATCCTGACCACAAGGACATCTTGACGCACGCCGCTCGGCTGACCTATCTGCTCGGAACCCGGCCTTGGTAATGATGATCCAGCTGTGCTCCTGTGGTCCTGAGGACCTTGCAACTCGCTTCCTTGAGTGGGACCCCTCAGACTTACCTTTAAGTCCCTTTGTGCAGTGTGTTTTCAAGTGGCCCCTTTCTTCATAGCGCACTAGCTACCAACGACTTCAACACCCTGCTCGCAGCCGATTCCGGGACACTCCAGTGAATCCGCTGGTAGAACATTGTGCTGGCCTTGCTACCAACTTAAATTCCGAAGGTGAACCTTGAAATCCAACTGTGTGATCTTATATGCATTTTTCTCTTTTTCCCTTTGACTTCAATGATGCATAATTGCACATAAAAGTAATTCATTTTGTGAACTTGAAAAATTCATAACTTAGAAAGTACTTACTGTAGAATGAAATTTTTGGTCTGAAATATTACATAAAAATCAGTTTTATTTTTATAAATTGGTCTCAAATTTATTCTTGAGTGTGTACCTCATTTATTGCCTCTATGAGTACAACAAATGCTTAGCACTACCCTCTGATAAGCCTAATTGCTCGCCCACACTAACACAAATAGAGTGCAAGTATTATCTACTTTTGCCTCTGTATACCAATCTGGGTCTCACTGGACTATCTGCACAGTGTACTTCATTTTAGTGCACTATATAGAGAGCCAGCATCCTACAGGTGGTTAGAGCGAGGGTGGAGGTTAGTGTATAGGTTGTGGTTAGGGCAGAGTGGTGTTGGTTAGGTTGGAAGTGGTTAGGGTATGGTGATGTGGTTGTGGTTAGGTTGGTGGTGGTGGTGGTGGTTAGGGAGGTGGTGGTAAGGTGGTGGTGGTAGGGGGTGGGGGAGTAGACCTAGAGTGGGGTAGTTGGGATGGTAGAGGGGTGGGATTAGGGTGGTGGTGGTTAGGGTGGGGGTGGTTATGGTAGTCGGTGGTGGTGGTTGTGGGGTGGCAGTAAGGTGATGGTGGTAGGACAGAGGTAAGGTGGGAGTAGGGTGGTCATGGTCGGGTGGTAGGGTGGTGTGTGGTGATGGTAGTAGGGTGGTATGATGGTGAAAAGGTAGTGGCAGTAGGATGGTATGGTGGTGGGGTGGTGACAGTAGGGTGATGGTTGTAAGGATTGGTTGGATGGTAGTGGTAGGTTGGTGGTCCTGATACTGATACAGCAGGGGGATGGAGAAAAAGCAACAAGGACAATGGGTGAAGAAGAAAGAAAAATAAGTACCTCAACTCCAGCACTTGGAGAGAAAAACAGTAATCAAAAAGAATCATTTAGTACTTGGTCCATGCTCCACGGAAGGGAGAAACTAAGAAAGAGAAAGTGAAACTGGCACATGCCGACCATTCAGCAAATAAGAATGACAATGAAGCCAATGAATGGTAAGCAATGGGCAGGCTCCCAGCCACTTTCAGGTTTGACCTAAAAACTATCATCTGAAAAAGCAAGTGTAAGGACATAGTAATGTATCCATACTGCAGGGGGGGTCAAACACAAGACATGGGAGGAAAGCCCACACACACGAATGAATAAACAAATGAGATTGCTAGTGAAACCAACCAATGGTAAGCAGTGGGTGGGCTCTAAACCCAGTGTAAGCTAGCAGTACAGCTAGCAGCAAACAGTGCATGCGCTGTCTAGTAGACAAGACTGAATAAACCACTCTCGGCCTCTGCCAGTGGGCCCCTGAAAGTGGGCCCTTGGCATGTGTTCAGGATACAGGGGGTACAGACATTGCCTATGTACAATTGTTCGCACTATAGTTAAGCAGAAATTGTCATTCATGTTGGGCGTGATGAGACAGGTTGGTGGTAAAATTATTTTCTTGTGGGCAGTAACACTTTAAGAAAGCTATAACCAGCCAGCCAGAGGGGGTGATAAACGAAAGGTGTCTCTCTTAAGAACACTTCAAGCTTTACAAAAGTAGTTATCACCACATGTGAAGTTATTTACATTTCTCCATGCTGTATGCTCAGTGGGTGGAAGCAAAGCGCGAATGTCACAATAACAGGACAATGGATGAATAAGGCTGGATGAAGAAGGCTGGCTGAAAGCTCCTATATATAAAAATGTTCTACATACATTTTTAGTAAAAATAAAAGGTATCGTCTATGACACAACAGACCAATTGATGAGAGGGCTGACTGAAGGCCCAGATAAGTATTTATAATATATAAAATCTATGATATAGCTTCAAAAGGTCTTGCCTAAATCCAGACAGGGGCGGCTCCTCCATTTGAGCAGAGCAGCGTAGCCCCACAAGCCCCAGAGCTGAAAAAAATGGTAATAAAGTTTATTTATTACTGTTTTATTTTTCAGGAGCACATCCCTAACTGAGTGTCAGGACGGGGCGGGGCTTGCGCTGCCGAGTGGTAGCAGCAGGGAGCTGTGTGCTTTAAAATGTGCATGTCTGTATGGCTGGCCGATAGGGATGGCCAGCCAGACATGTGCATTTTAAAGTTATCTAACCTAGCTGTCTTAGAGAGCTGGGTTAGAGAAAGGGCAGGCCTCCAGTGCTCTTAGGAGCACTGGGAGAGCCTGCCCTATCCAATCCTGGTGCTGCTTTCATGCTGTGAAAGCATTAGCGGGATTGGGTAGTGCAGTGTCCTGCATCGGGAGATTCCTGGAAGACACCTAAGGGAGGAGGAAGTTGCGCTGTGGAGGTAAGTGAATTTTTTTGTGCCCCTGCACCTCACCACCCTCTGTACAAGCCAGCCGCGACTGAATCAAGACTAACAAAGAAGGCAAGAAGTTAAGCATAAGGGCGCATAGAAATGAGAAGAAGATGGGGTGGGGGAGAGGAATATGAAAGTCCGAGCAGAGGATGTCACGAGAATCCAGTGATGCAGGAACAATTTTCAGATTGGTGGTGCTGCTATTAATGTTATAGCACTTATGTCATAGGGATGGTGAAAAATATGTGTTACACAAAAATCAAGTGTAGCAAATGTGCCACGCCCATCCAGCAGCAGAGTGGTATGGGTGTGGTATGTAGCTGGTGGTGCATTTTGGAGCACTGGTGAGGCTGCGCACTGTCTTTTACAGTAAGCATTTTTCCGTTGCAATGGTCACTAAATTTGCACAGACATGCAGTTTACTGGTAAAGGTATATAGCGCAAAAACAATAATGAGTGGAAATCAGATTTCAGCAAATATTTATTATTTTGGCATCACCAAGTAAAGTTCCATCACTTGTTTTGATCCTATAAAAATCTTTGTATTCATCACAATTACCTAAAATTTGCTTCATTTGTGTTTTCCTAATTGCTGATGTAATTTGAAATATGCGTGTAGTTAATTTACTTGTTGTGAGAAGTTGGCCTGGTATATGCTGTCCACTAATTAAAGTGGACACCTTGCACCAGTCCAAACGACCCTTATTGATGATTAGGTTAAAGACAACCTTTATAGAAAGCTATCCTAGTGGTAGCTATGGAGAGCAGCCTTCAGGCTAAGTCTCGAAGGAATGTAAAGCAGCTTGTTTTACCAGATCAGAACCTCCTGAATGACCAAATGAAAGGAGAACCACACAAGAGATATATAAAATATATGTATTTATTACTAAACACTCTCTACTAACCTCTTTATGAGATTAGAGCACACAGTACACAATATTAAATCAATAGAACGACAGTAAATAGCACAATACACAGCGGGCTCCAGGGGGAGACCGAACCATATACTAAGAAAGTGGTATAACAACCACAACTTAACTAGACACAGTGCCTAGAGCACGTAGAATCGCTGGGACCCCAAGGAACCACCCAAAGTAGTGACACAGGGGACCCACGGAGGGCGGGTGCAGTGTGTGAACACAGACGCGAGCTCCGTACAACTCTATGGGAAAGTCGCAGTTGGAAAATTACAGTTTAAGGACACTTCGGAGAGGACTTCAAGCAAACCCTTTGGAACATAGAAGGTTCTAAGGCCAGCACCCTTGTGAGTACCGAGGTACCCGTGTTACCTATCCCAGAGGAGCTGGGTGCATAGGGGTCAAGTGGTGTTGGAAACCCTCGTCGTTTTCAATGGCGTGATGCGAAGAAGTGCTGCTGCCGGGAAGATGAAAAGTGTCCGGTGGAATCCAAGCCTGGATCCGAGGTGAGAAGAACCTGAAAGCAGAGGGGACAGAGTCTGGGTCACTTCAGGGTGAACAGGGGCTCGGTAGACGAATGCCCACCGATGTCGGGTGCTTCAGGTGAGGTGACGGGATGCTTTACTCTGCAGCCACGGGGACCAGGAGACGTCAACGACGACCAAAGTCCAGAGGTGAGCTGTCCCACGAAGGATGTCGAGTGCTGGGGGGTCAGTGTCCGGATTGAACACCAACAAGCCTTGGCAACTGCAACCCACGCGGGAGCTGCGTAGATGCAAACCGGTCAGATGCGTTGAGGTGCCTGCCTTGCAGGGGAGTAACTCCTTTACTCCAAGGGAGATTCTTCAGTCATCCAGCAAAGCGTAGATTGTCGAAGGTTACTTGGTTTCTGTAGCAGAGTTTAGTCCAGGTAATATCTAAAGTCCTGTAGTCAGGGTTCCTACTTTATACCCAAGGAAGGGGTGGGACAAACTCTGGGGACCCACCTATGGGAGGGTCAGGACAGAGGGGTGGCTACACCCATGTCCTTTGTCCAGTTTCGCGCCAGAGCAGGAGCTGATGGCCCCTGCAACCAGTTTGAGCTGAACTATGCACAGGGACACCAAATGTGCCCCCAGGGCAGACATCAAGGCACTCTGAGAGTGCACCCACCCAGCCCCAATACACTAAAGCCTGTCTGGGAGGTGGTCACACCTCCCTGTGACAGGAAACCTATTGTCCAGCCTCCCCTGCCGGAGTTTCGTCCAGCAGCAGGAGGGCAGACTCTTGTCGGTGGCTGGCAGCATCCATTTTGTGATGCCAGGGCTCTGTGAAGCTGGTACCGGGTGTACCGGTGCTGTCATATTTCTCCCTCTAGGAGGGAGGAATCATACCTCCCACACCAGTTACTGGTGTGGAGGTATGATTCCAAGGTGTTTGACACGACATAATTGCTTGCAGCCGTTTAAAAGTTAGCATTTACCGCGAGGTTATAATGCACTTAAGAGTTTATGGTTGGCTGCATCACAGACAACCCCGGAATAGTGGTTCCGAAGGCTGCAGAGGGGCTCTGCTCATGCATGGGCACCCTCTCACATAAAACCCAGCACCCTGCCTTCAGGATTGATAAGGCCTGCCATATGGGTGACTGATAGGCTTATATGTGCAGTGATTAGGATAGATATAGTGAACCTATATCTAAGGAAGGGGTGCATGCACCACCTTACACAGGCTGCAGTAGCAGACCTGTTGTGTCATTTTGAATGGCCTCTCAGGGGTGGCATAATACATGCTGCAGCCCCTGAGAGGCCTCTGGGGTACCTATGCCCTGGGTACATAGTATACCATATACTAGGGACTTATAAGGGTACCCCAGAATCCAATCTGGAGTATACCTAAAGTACATGCAATCAATTTAGAGGAGAAAGCAGATAGACTGGGGTCCTGAATAGCAGGATCCCAGTCAGACTAAGTCGAAAACAGTGAAACATCAGCAAAAAGTGGGGGTAACTATAAGAAGCAGATCCTACTCTCCTACACTTGTATTTAAATGATGCATGTTAGAAAAAACTGACATCCTACAGCCCTTCCTTTTACCCCCTGTACCTCAGCAGTATTGTCACTTAGAACAATTTTATAAAATCCTCTCCTTTTGCAGTTAGAGAAATAAAAATACAGGCCAGTTTCTCAATAAGCAGCAATTTGTCTGACAACAGAGCCTGTCATTTGACCTTTGTCTGTGACAAGATAAACACAAAATGTAAAGGCATCTTTATTACTCATTCACCTTCTGAACTCCAGCATGATTATTTATAGGGGGGCTGCAGCTCCCTCCCTCCCCACACTCCTGCACCCCTGCTTCCAGCCGCTATGGGAGGATCTGCGTCACTAAGAATGCAATTCTCCAGTCCTGCTCTTTCTCTTATAAATTACTTCAACTGAAATTAACCTGGACTACATCCTGGGACAAAGCCTCAAGGGGGATGTTTGGGGTGTGACACCCCCAAATAAATGCATTCTTGGCGTGGTAGTTGGGTCTGCTGTGTCTGTGTCAGTTGGTTTTGTCATGCACCAAGAATAAAAGCCAAAACAGTGACTTTAAAGTAAACGGGAGAGAGAGATACAGAGATACACATCTGGAGGCCAAATTTCAAAATGTGAATCCAGATAACCTGGAATCAATATTGTTTTCCCTGCTTGTCCAAATTGTATAATCCTGGGCACATGTTTTATTTCACAGCCTCCTTTTTAGGTCGAAGCCTGTCAGACCGCGCAGCTGTCTGGTTTCCTAACAACATCTTGGGGACATTAGGAAAGCTTCCCTGGGAATGCATTCCTCCCACGTTGCTTACCATTGACTTTGTGATTTGTAACTGTCATTTGCATGCTTTCCATTTGCTGGCTTTGTTTGTTTTAGGCTGTCCAGCTTCAGTTCATCCCATCCAAGGGGCAAAGCCTTTTCACACTAACTCTCCTTGTATTCTTCCACAAGTGCTTCTTTCTGTCAACAGGCTGTAAATCGTGTTCTTATCTTGTCACATTTGCTGTGCATTCAAACACTGAAGTCAGTGAAAGAAAAGTGAACACCAAGCTCCCTTTGAAGACACAGCCTGATATTTGACATCTAAGTGAGAGGATTTATGTGACAATGTTGCTGGATACTGTGTGCAGGAAAGGGTTTTTTCCAGGCACACAACAACATTTAAATGAACTATACAAGTACTTCACAATACATCACAATTAGGAAGGCACAAATGAAGCACATTTTTTTGTTTTGTTTAAACTTTTTATTAAATATAAAGCACAATATCAATATGGCAGTACGGTCGTAGGGTACATTACTGAAACAGCACATTAAATCAGTGTCAAACATATCACACATGAAGGCATTGTGGGTTCTCAATTCTGGTTCGTCTCATTGCCATCTCTTCTGTGGGAGAAGTACAAATTTCCCCCCTAAAAGTGTTCCACCCTCCCCATTTTTTATCCCACTTCTTAGGGCAGCCCCTTCTTTTGTAAACCTCCTTCTCTGCGATCATGCATTTGTCCATTTCTGCTACCCAACCTATCGCGAGTGGTGGTGTGCTGGAGCCCCAGGACATGGCCACGGCCCGTTTCACCAATAAGTATCCCAACGCCACCCATTGCTGCTCGATTTCCGTTAGGTCAGTAGGCTCCCATATATTTAGGATCCCCATTTTTGGCGACAGTTGAATGTGTTTGCCCAGAGTATCTTTCATCTTAGTGGTGGTTCTTACCCAAAACGGGCGAATAAGAGGACAGTCCCAGAGGATGTGATAAAAGGAGCTGTCTTGTCCGCATCCCCTCAGGCATAATGCCTCACTCCTGTTACCTATTTTCGCCAGGAGGATGCCAGAAAGATATGTCCTATGGAGTATTTTTAATTGTATGAGGCGGAAGCGGTGGTTCACGGCTGTTTCTCTGGGGGACATCAAGGCGGCCTGCCAGTCGTCATCGTCCAATTCCCCTAAGTCTGCCAGTCAACGACGTCTCAGAACTTGAAAAGTGTCAGGTAAGTTGTTGCAGAGTTTACGATACGTGCAAGATACGGCCTTGGTCAAAAGTGGTTCAGTAAGTAATCGGTCTTCTAAAGGGGAGGCGTCAGGTAAGGAAGAGAGGTAAGGGATATTAGTAAGAATGGCGTGTCGGATTTGCAAGTATCAGAAGATCTCTCCTCGTGCGAGTGTGTGTTTGGTTTGCAAGTCTTTAAATGTGAGGAGTTTCCCTTTGGCTACTAGGTCCCCCAAGTTAGTGATTCCGATGGTATCCCATCTATCAAACCCTTTGTGAAAGCAGAGCGACCCCAATCGTTGCGAGGACCACAACGGGGTAGCCTTGGTGAATTTATCCGCCCACCTCAGGCGTTTGTTAGCCTTATGCCAAACCGCCACCGTTTGTGACATGGGTCCTAGGTATCGGCCATTGCGGACTTTGCTATAGAGAGATCCCATATATCCTTCTCGGCCTGTTTGGTATTTTTCTAAGTGAAAGGCCGGGTTTGTTGGGGGGCCATGGATCCATTGGTTAACTGGTACCAATTGGGAGGCCCAGTAGTAAAGGCGGAGATCTGGAAGGGCTATTCCTCCGTCGTACCAGCTCCTGGTGAGTTTCTGGAGAGCGATCCGCGGGGCTTTCCCGTCCCATAGTAGGGTGTGGAGCTCACTCTCTATGGCAGTGAAGTAATTTTTCGTTACGAGGAAGGGGCTATTCTGAAGAACATTCAAAAATCGGGGCAGGGAGAGCATTTTAAATAGAGCTGCCCTGCCACGGAGGGACAGGGGCAGCGATCGCCAGTGTCGCACGTCTTCTTGAAGCCGCTTTAAGGGACCCAGGAGATCGGACGTGATGAAGATGCCCAGATATTTAAAGCCTGTCGATGTGCACTAGATTGAGTATCCACCAGGTAGACGAGGTGGAGGGCCGTGGAGCACATATAATACTGATTTTGACCAGTTGATAGAATAGTGATAACATTAAACAACCTGTTTAGGGAAGTTCGGGGGGATGCCAGGTATATAAGGATGTCATCCCCATATAGTGAAATTTTGTCTTCTATGTCCTCACTCCATTTTAGTCCCCGTATTAAAACATCCCGTCTTATCCAGTGGGCTAGAGGTTCAAGGGTAAGGGCAAACAATAAGGGGGATAAAGGACAGCCCTGTCTGGTACCTCTATGCAAGGCAAATGTGCGGGAGGTGTGATTGTTTACCCTAACCTGCCCCAGCAGGTCCGTATATAGTAGTGCCACCCACCGTCGAAAATTGGGGCCAAAGCCCATGAAGCACATTTTTGTTAATTCTGAAGTGTGCTGGAAACAAATACTTTCATAGGATCAAAACAAATCAATACACTAGGTGATGCAATTTCAAACACATTATCGCTTGTGTGCTGTATAGTTTTATTAGTAAAACAGTATGTCTGTGCAAATGTAATGGTTATTTCAATTGGAGATGTGTTGTCTGTAAAGGCAGGGTGCTATCACACCATGCATACTGCACTCCAGGCCACTCCACTTTTCTCTGCACCACTCCACGCCATTGCACTCTACTCCACTCTGCATCACTCCACTCTATGCCACTGCACTCTACGCCCCTTCACTCTATGCCTTTCTACTCTACTCAGCACCACCCTACTCTATGCTATTGACTCCATGCCATTCTACTCTACACCACTCCACAATTCACCACTGCACTCTGCACCACTCCAGTCTAGGCCACTTCACTCTACTCTGCACAACTCCACTCTATGCCACTCTGCAACACTGCACTCTACACCACTGCACTGTATGCCAATGCACTTTACTCTGTACAACTCCACTCTATGCCCCTGCACTCTATGCCAATCCACTGCATGCCACTCTAATCTACTCTGCAATACTGCACTCTATGCCACTGCACTCTACACCACTTTACTCTACCCCATTACACTCTACTACACTGCACTCTACCCTGCACCACTCCACTCTATAGCACTTCACTCTATTCTGAAACAATCTACTCTATGCCACTGCACTCTGCGTCACTGCACTATAAGCCGCCACTGTGCTCTATGACACTCTTTCCACCCTGCGCCACTCTACTCTGCCACTGCACTCTACTCTGCACCACTGTAGTCTACCCCACTGCTCTCTACGCCAATGTACCCTACACCAATCTACACCACTGCACTCTACAACACTCTACTCAGAAACACTGCTCTCTACATCACTGAACTCTCTGCAACTCTACTCTGCATTACTGCATTCTATGTCAAGGCACTCTGCGCCACTGCGTTCTATGCCACTCTACTCTGCAGCACTCCACTCTATGCCACTGCACTCTATGGCATTATACTTTACTCTGCATCACTCTACGCCACACTACTCTACACCACTCTATGCCACTGCACTCTATACCACTACACTATGCACCACTACACTCTACACCACTGCACTCTACTATGCAACGCTCTATTCTATGCCAGTGCCTTCGACAATGCTGGATTGTGCACTACTGAATTCTATGTCGCTGCACTCAACATCACTATACTCTGCAACACTCTATGCCAATACACTCTACACCAGCCCACTTTGCTCTGTCACTCCACTGTACGCCACTCAACGCAACGCCACTCTATGCCACTCCAATACACAATACTCTATGCCATTCAACTCTAAGACACCCTACTTCAGTGCTTAATTTGTAAAAAACAATAAGTGCCAGGACTCTTGTCAGGAGACCACTGCAGCTTGCACCACACATTGCCCCTGCCATGATGCCAATGATAGTAACAACACAACAACTAACCATTATACTCCTACAAGTGTGACAATTCAGACTATTTCAGGCCTCCAAAGCTATAAGAATGGCTTGGGTGGCAGG
The DNA here is from genome assembly GCA_963921515.1 of Calotriton arnoldi. Classification (NCBI taxonomy): domain Eukaryota; kingdom Metazoa; phylum Chordata; class Amphibia; order Caudata; family Salamandridae; genus Calotriton; species Calotriton arnoldi. Next base: position 811,191 of record CAWUFW010005137.1, on the reverse strand, counting down.
TAGTAGTCATTTTTAATGTATATTGAATTAATAATTACCTGTTGTTGTGGCATCTGTACGTTTTCCACACAACGCCACCTTGTGGCAGATTGTCACAAGCGCCGGTGCTTACAATTAAGGGCCGGTGCCAATCACCGGAACCCACTGGCTCAAATTAAGCACTGCTCTATTCCACTCTTCGTCATCCCACTCTGCGACACTCCACATTACTCTCCTCTATGTCACTTACTTTTAGCCATACTGAACAGTAGCCACGCTGGTGTACAACATGGCTAACACAGTGGTGAGGCCAATAGCTCTTGCATAGGCTAGACCTTTTGACTTTGCCAATGCTTGTTTTCTTTATTATCATATATGAGCTTACTTTTAAATGCTTGAGTTCAGGATGCGCGCGGTACAAACACCTCATGTTTAATTTAATAGACTGTAATGTTGCATAAAGGTGTTCAAGTAAACCACATGAGTGGAGCACTGCATACTTGGTGACGTGTCATCATCTAGCAAACAGCCCCGCTACAAGTGATCGACGATGCCCTGCGAGTGCTTGACTCAGGCAAGCCTTGTCTCCTAATCCTTCTGGACCTATCTGCAGCCTTTGACACTGTTAATCACAACACTCTTCTGAACACATTAAATCAAAGAATGGGTTTTGAAGGCACAGTGCTCAAATGGTTTGAATCAGACCTCTCGGGCTGGTCTCAGACAATCTAAATAGCAAACTGTCTCTCTACATCAAAGGCTGTGGAACAAGATGTCCCTCAAGGCTCGATCCTCGTGCCCACCGTGCTCAATCTTTACAAGGAACTACTGGAAAATCTCCTAAAAAAAATCCGGGATCCATTATCCCCTCTATGCTGATGACACCAAAAACTGCCGAAAAGTGTCCTCCGCACATGACATTTCAATCCTCAACACCACCCTCAACTCCATCCAAGACTGGATGTCAACTCATCAACTAATTCTGAATCCCTCCAAAATGGAATTCCTTCTCTGTACCTCAATCTCTCCTCCTCCTGTTCAAACATGGATGGACAATCTGAACATACTTAACATCAAAGCTACCATTGTTGACATCGACAAATCCCTAGGCGTCATCCTAGACAAAAGACTCAACCTACATTCCCATATGAACACCATCACCAAGAACGCACGCTACCAATTGCGCCTTCTCGGGGGGGTTCAGCGTTTCATTTAATGAGGAAGACCTAAAAACTCTGGTTCAATCACTGGTTCTCTCCAGATTGGACTACTGCAACTCTCTCCTTGCTGGCCTCCCCAAAACCCACCTTTCCCCTCTTAAATCCGTCCTCCATTAAGTGGCATGTTTCGTCTATGGGGCCAAGAGAAATTATCATATTACACCCATACTGTTTTCTCTTCACTGGCTTCCCATTGAAGCTCGGTCAATTTACAAGACTGCCTGTATCAGCCACAAAACCTTGCACACTTCCACCCCTCGCTATCTTGCGAATAAACTCAAAATCTCAGGTGGCGCTGGACCTTCACGCAATGCTGAAAACGTACTGCTCGAACCTCCTACCTTCAAAAGGGAAAGATTTATGGCGCAATCCTTCTCGGGTAATGCGACTAGAATTTGGAACTCGCTACCTCCAATCCTCCGGACCACTGCCCCTTTCCGGACTTTCAAAACAGATCTTAAAACTCTTCTTTTCCAAAGACACTTGTATGAATAATTCAACCCAGGTCATGACCCTCATGGCCACATGACATTCATGTGAGCTCAATTTTGTAAATATGTATTCTGTACTTGTATTACCCTAATTGTGCCGCTGTTCATTTTTATAATCGTGATTGTACATGTAACTTGTTAATATGTAAATCCCATCACGCGTACCATATGCAACTTACTTCGTTCTATTGTAATGTGCTCTGACACCTTTGTGTAAAGCTTGCTCTATATAAAATTGCATTAAATAAATAAAATAAATAAGTAAACCTTACCCTGACAGACCTGGGGCAGGTGAGACAGGAAAGGGTAAATTAAGAGAGTGCTGGGTGATGAGGCTATGGGAGATGACCCAATAAATGAGAACAATGGGGAATAGAGTCTTGGGGTACAGCACTCCTCCTCTTACCATGAAGTCAGCACGGAAATAATCTTGCAGAAATTAAGTCAAGGTTGGACCTTGCCTTGCTGTGCATAAATTGTTTAAAGGGGGAGAAGTAAAGCATTTTAATTCGAGGAACCCAAACGTATGTCAGATTTCATTCTTTGGGTCAGATTCGATGAAAGTGTAACTTTTCAACCTGACACCCCCTCTGGGGGCCAGTGACATTGGGACAATCACCTCTGCCGACTTTGGACATTCGTAAATCAGTTCCTGACCCTTTGGAGGGCAAGGCTGCAGGCAGCGCTGCGAAGACGCTGCAGTTACGATGAGCTACACAAGTGTGAGGGAGATCAGTCCCTGTTGGCAATGGCGTGGCGTGGGGGGGGTCCACAGGGGCGGTTGCCCTGGGCGCAAAATTGTTAGGGGCGTACATTTTTAAAAGAAAGTATTGCACCACCTAACCAGTGGACGGTTAGCACTTCCTGAGCTAACGGTCTACGGGTTAGTGCGGGCAATACTTTATTTAAAATGTTTGCACCGGGCGCAGGAACCCCATGCTACGCCGCTGCCTGTTGGTGACTCAGAAGAGAGTAAGTCAAGGGCACACTTAGGACCTGGAAGTAAGGGGAGTTAAAAGGCAGAATGCCTCGGCTCGGAAAGGCTTGTCTGAGGCAAACCAAGGATGTCAAAAATATAAGGTTGACGTCAAAGTTGCATGAACTACATATGGGCCGACGTATATAGCTTTTGCTTGCTCCTGAATTCCAGGAGTAAGCCAGGAGGATATCTGGCTTACTTCTGGAATTCACGAGTTATACAGGAACACTACAAGAATAAATCACAGCTACTCATAGCACAAACATTGTGAATAGGACCCACAGAACTTTGTAGAGTTTGTGCACTGTGCCTTGTCTGCACCTGTGAAGATGTTTATAGCTGAACACTTTTATGCAGACAAATGTTCAAGCAAAGACTTGTGTTCGATTTTTATTAGGTTTGCCAAATGTTCTTCTCTCACCACCTACTGTCAGCAGTTCTATTGATTTGCAGTTTTTAATGACGAATCCAACCCCATGATGTTCACGAAGAAGGTGAACATTTAAAAAGAACTTCATGAAGGGAAGAAGCATAGTTTCACAACGAACCTAGGGGCATATTAGCAAGGGCACTATCGCCGCTTTAGCGGCACTTTTTGCCGCTAAAGCGGTGATATTTTTATCGCCCTATCAGCAAACTGTCTCTAACAGCAGTTAGAGACAGTTTGCGGGCATTAGCGCCCGTTTTTACCGCTTTGCATGTCAGCGATATTTATCGCTAATGACATGCAAAGTGGGCGTTCCGACGAACAAACCTGGGAAACACTCGCTAACAGGCCTATCGCCTATTAGCAAGGTGGCCATGGCCCCAGTTAGCGACGTGAAAAGTCGCGCTAACCGGGGTCATCGCCATTTATTTAACACCTGCAATTAGCAGGTGTTAGCCATACCTAACATGGGGGGTGGATTATGCTGATACGACCACAGGGTCGTATCAGCAAGGTGTTCTCCCTTCTCCATGCAACATCGCTGGTTTTCAGCGATGTTGGCCCATTTCCCCGCTATCGCTGGAATATTCATCGCCATAGCGCTAATCGTTGCTAATACAGCGTTAGCGTGGCGATATATTCCAGCGATAGCCGGCGATAAAAAAAATCACGCTAAGCAGGGTTAGCGATGATTATCGCCTCTTCTTGCTAATATGCCCCCTAGAATTCTGCGAAAATTGCTGCTGCCGCACAATCGCATAATTCCAGTGGCCCTGAATATAAGTCCGCATGTCAGAGGCGGCTGGCATCTACGGGGAGTGGGCGCGGGTGCTACGGGGAGTGGGCGCGGGTGCTACGGGGAGTGGGCGCGGGTGCTACGGGGAGTGGGCGCGGGTGGCATCTACGGGGAGTGGGCGCGGGTGCTACGGGGAGTGGGCGCGGGTGCTACGGGGAGTGGGCGCGGGTGGCATCTACGGGGAGTGGGCACGGGTGCTACGGGGAGTGGGCGCGGGTGCTACGGGGAGTGGGCGCGGGTGCTACGGGGAGTGGGCACGGGTGCGCATGCAAATTATAGATTTTTAAAAAGCGCAAATAATATATAAAAAATAAATAAACTTACCTGACACAAACAAGACGTCCTCCAGACCGGACCTCTCCTTAGGCAGGAACTGGAACCGGATGCAGCAACTCCCTTGGCCAATCCTAGGGCTGCTCTCACCAGCATGAGAGCAGCAGCCTGATTGGAGGTAGCGGCCTCACTCAGAGCTCCACAGCGCTCTGGAGGCCTGCACTTGCTCTAACCCAGCTGTCTTAAGACAGAGCTGTTTAAAGTGCGCATGTGTAGCTGGCTGCTTCAAGATGGCCGGCCAAAAAAACATGCGCACTTTAAAGAGTGGTTTGCCAGCCCTCCCTGCTGAGTGACATGCTACTGTCACTCAGCAGCAGCCCCACCCCCATCCTGACGCTCTGCTCGGGATGGGACATGAAAAATAAAATGGTAATAAATTATCCCTTTATTTTTTATCTCTGGTGCTTTGGTTTGGGGAGGGGGTGTTCATGGGGCGACACTCCTTCGCTCCAACGGAGGAGCCGCCCCTGTTGTATGTGTTAAGTGCTTACATTTGTAATGCAGTTTGTCTTTATTCATTGCTTTTTATTATGTTAATGTATCTACCTGAATCATAAGCTGGTCTGGCATGTTGTCATCGTCTTTATACATGTCTGCACAAGCTATATGCCTGTGGGGAAATCTCATCCTCTGCCAACAGGTGGATGCTTCAGAGAAGATGGAGCGCCAATGTGCCGACGACACACAATTCAACCCGAAAGACTCCTCTGTTATAGACATCCAATGCCTCAAACACTGCCTGCACCTCACCAAGACCCAGACCACATACCTGACCGCAACCCCACAAAGACACAATTCCTTTTATTCAACAAGAACAAGCAACGACTAGAACAAAACCAAGGCTTGACAACATGAACCTGGACAGATTCAAGCCCCCATATTTCACTCAATACCGAGTCACTTAGATTCACCAAGGACACCAGTCTTATCTTCAAAGAATACATCGCCAAGAAAACGAAGACACCCTGGTACCAGCCCTCTCCGTTGAAGAAGTGAAACCATTACTCCCTAAGAGCAGCTTTCAGAACGTCTGTTCAAGTCCTCGAACTCTTGCATCTGGATGGTGCCACTGTTGGGAGGCGTGTCAGCCTGATTTATGGTTTATGGCTTGGCAGGCACAAGGGGGTAGCAGGGCTTAACAAAGGCCCACACAGCCTCCACGGTGCAGGGGCGCCCCGGAATTACCCATACTGGAGGGGGCTCCCTCAGCCCCTACTGATTTGAGTGTGAGGTGCCCCTTCAGCATATCTTGTGGGGGGGGGGGCCCTCACCTTTTGTTATGCCACTGGGCGGTAGTACTGCAAACTCAACCCCACAGGTCCATTATGGGGGAAGGATAGGATGTTGGTCTCCACAGAGCATTGGCACTGTCTGCTGTGAGGAGTCAGATGTGTGGAGAATGGACTATGTGACAGCATCCTAGCGACAAACTACATTTCCCAGCATCCCTGAACTATCCTGTTGTTTTGGAGATGGTGTTTGCCATCTTGGCTTATCAGGTATATTTTTTCTCATGTTTCCCAGAGTTCCTACTCAGCAATCCTGCTACAATGTTGTCGCAGCCAGGAGCTTGTTATTTCGAATCAAGACTTCCTTTTGCAAAACAAAACTAGCTTCTTTGACAGGAGGACAGTTGTCAATACAGAGAAATATTCTGAAAATCAAGTCATGTTGAGAAACTGAACTGTGAACTATTTTGAATGTTTGATTTTGAACATTGCCAAAAGATTGAAGAATTGCTGAATTAAGCTTCGGGTTGTTAAAAGCAAAACGATAATCATGAACATTACCTGCGCCATCTTGTCTGGTGGAATTCTATGTGCACATAAGTTGCAGTCATTTTGATCTATCACAGCCATTTTGTACTCTGTTGGTCACCTTTGTTTCACCCTGCCCTTACTAGCATCCCTCTGACCCTCTGACCGACAGGGTATGTGTGCTGGGGGCTATAAACTCTATTGCCACAACAAACCTCAGCGCCACTTGCTGCCACAAACTCGTTTTTCCTCTCATCTCTGTTTTCAGGCAAACCTTTGGACACTCTACCCCTCACTGCACCTAGTTACACAAACAGGTTCCAAACACCAAAAAGACTCTTGCAACATGATTTATTGCACTGCAAACCGCAAGACTTGTTGTTACCAACAATGGGACCTGTCTTTATCAACAGAACGGACTCATAGATCTGGGCGGTCTCACATGTTTTAGACCCTGAAGCAAGGTCCAGCTGCAAGATAAGATTGTCTGTTTGACCTGGGTGGGAAGAGAATTACTGTTGGGCTTGTGTGACACCCTGCCCGGGGCGGGGACCCCAAGCTTGTGTAACCATGGTAATGAAACAAATGCATTGTGTCAAACCTGTATAAAAGGAAGAGCCAAAGGAGTATCAGCAGAGCACTTCCCTCAGACAGCCCGGTGTCTGCAGTTGACGTGATCTCCTCATGAGAAATAAACCTTTTTCTTGTCTTCCAGTTTCCAGCGCTTGCCTCATTATTTTGATAGCGAACCCAAAGTGAATTAGAGGTGGAACCCTGCACCGGGCAGCATTGAGGGTCTTAGAAGACTCGCTGCCTTTCACAAATTGGCACCCAAACGTAGGGGCCCATCAGCGACGCGTGGGTCCGGTAGAGAGTTCCTAACGACGGAGTGAACGACTAAACGATTGGGGTATACCTGCCTGAGAAGACCCTTGTCTATCTGCCGATCGACTGAACTTCACCGGTTCCGCACAAACCTCTCTCGAGTGACCTGCGGTCCTGACTGGGACCTTAGAGGAACGCCGCATTGATTGTTGGAGTGAGAGGACAACCAGGCACTGGAAGGGGAAGACGAAGAACTGTCCATACGGTCCGGGTAAGGTCGTGAAAAAGCGACTTAAATTGATTGATTGATTGAATAGTTTGATTGAAATACTAGTATTCCTTTTTTTGATATTGAGTTATTTGCGACATTTCCCTGCTTGCAAACAACGAAGAATAGGAATATTCTCTCTCTTTGCAGGCAGCGAAGGACAGGTAGTGCAGACTTTTTGTCTAAATTGATTGATTGAGATATTCATTTTTGACCGATAAATACGTCATGCCTGTTTTCTCTAGATTGTTTGATTGTAATTGTTTTGGACCCGACCGTTCGTTAGAGGTCAGTCAGCGAGCACCGCCGGAAGGCACCCTAACAAGGACATGTACGTAAAGTATGGATTAGCCACCATAGCTTATAGCAAACTATGGCATAAATACACTAGGAAGGACCGGGTAAATCAGTGGCCACTGACGGGATCTTTCGATCCCGCTAAAATAGAAACGTTAGAATTAGCTCTCCACAAAAAGAAAACTAGACCAGCCATGTTTGACAGTTTTGGTTTATGGCGAAAAGAGGCAGCTCAAAGAAAGAAAAGGAACAAAGCTAGACAAGATAAAGAAACGCGAAAATCAGCTTACCAAGCCTGTAAAAGATTAGAAGAAAAACTAAAAGAAAAGAAAATCGATAAAAGGAACAGGAATCAAAAATATCAGGTCAATGCCCTGTTAGAACGCCCTCGACTCTTTACCCCAAGTTACCAGCAAAACAAAGGGTAGATGATGATTTATTGTTAGGTCCCCCAATCATATACATACCACCCCTTACGCCCCTACTCATCCCGTAGTACAACTCCAGGACCACCAAAGTATAGCCGGAGATGGCACGATCGCCTCAGTCTCCACCGCCTCTGCTCCCACCGAGTCACCCACACCAAATGCCTCATCAAAGGATACAGTAGTAGAGGTAGGATCAAAAGAAAAAGGATTGCCCAGGGTCCCGCGATTAAGTAAAAATGAGCGAGCAGGCATTGATAAAATAGTTAAATCCCTCATAGATAGGAAGGAGACAGAAGAGTATGTAACTGACATATGCAACTCCTATGTTGAAAACCGCATACTTTATTGTACGTCTCTGTTACCACACTCTTACTGCATATGAAGAGAAGTACCAAGATGTAGGGCCCGAGCGGATAGTGGCTCTCTATAGGAAGGTAGACACCGGAGATGAAGGCGACAACGATTTTACAGAACTCTTTTCATCCACACTGGAGGTATTCCGTCACCTCGTGGAACAAGGACGGATAGATAAGGACAGGACATCTAAGATAGCAGGACCCCCGGTGGAAAAACCATATAGCATGATGCCGATAAAAGAAGCTGCCCCTTATTGGGTACCTCCTAGAGGACAAGGGACTCATGACGATATGAACCATCAAGACGCTAGAGGAAGGGTGGTCTACAATTGGGTGTATCAACCATGGGACAGACAGGACATTGTGACGTTCCATAAATCTTTACCGGATTTACGAAAGAACCCCACCGCCTTTTACACCGAGCTAGGTACCGCTCTGGGATCAACAATAATGACACTTGCCGACATAGACTTGTTCTTCGGGTTATGTTTGCCAGCAGATGTGTGGAAACAGATTAGGAAAATAGACCATACCAAACTGCTTGGTCATACCTGGGAACAACTCAACACATTAGATAAACAGCGGAACCCTGGTCAAAAACCGGTTAAAGCAATATTGGACCTCCCTGACAAAATAGTGCAGAAAGTGAAAACGCTGATCCCAGAGAAAAAGATAGACTGGTCCATAGTAACCGCGTGCCGCCAGAAACCACAAGAGGATGTCTCAGAGTATTTCTCCAGATTTGAAACGGTGTTCTCCGATTACAGTGGACAAGACATGTCCACCGCAACCGGACACCACTTATTTGTGCAGAACTATGTCAAAGGACTACTGCCAGATGTATCCCAGAAATTACAAGCCAGCGAAAGTAGTTGGGCAGCATCTAAACCGGCGGCCATTCTCCAAATGGCCCAGTACTATGAGCATCAGAAAAACGAAAATGACAGGGCTACAGAAAGGAAAAAGAAGGTCTTGAAGGAAAGGGTAATGGTAGCACAACTCCAGGAGGCGAATACAGGAAGGGAGCAATATAGTGGAGGATACCAGCAGAATACCCCTAGAGTACAGCCACCTAGAAACAATTCATCGACATCATATGTAGGACGCCAAGACCTAGGACAGGATCAATGTGCATTTTGCAAAGAATATGGACACTGGAAAACCCAATGCCCGGCTTTGTTAGGAGCTGGTAGGGGCAGAGGGGCAAGGGAAATAGCAAGTGGACAGAGAGGAAGAGGACGTGGGGAGAGGGTACGCGAGTGAAGCAAGCGAGGAAAGGCCAGGAAGAGTGAACACATTTGACCATCCCAAACAGAATCAGTACCAACAGACAGATTATGACAATACGTACGACTTTACATAGGACAGCCAGGGGCAAGGGAGGGATCCAGTCGAGCTCTATGTTGATCAGCAAGGCCCTTATGTTACCGCTGAGGTCCTGGGCACAAAGTCGCCATTTCTGGTAGACACAGGAGCAACACGTAGTGCACTATCCAAACGACTGATTCCAAGGGCACCCTTGTCAGGCTCACATGTGACCTCAATAGGATTTGACGGTACGCCCTCCACCAACCCTTTGTCCCGACCGATCCCTTTTAACCTTGACAACAATAGCGTCGAAACGACATTCCTCCTCTCTTCCAACACCCCAGACGCCATTATGGGTCTCGACCTTTTGAAACACATCCATGCGACTATCAGATGCTCACCAGACGGAGTGCGTGTCGTCCTGTATGACAACCCCCAGCGCCATAGAGAGAACCCTTCTCAGCACATGTTTCCCATCTCCGAGACTGACGCATCCCTACTGGACACTTTGCCATCACACTTATGGGCTAGGGCTGATTCAGACGTAGGACGAATGATGATTGACCCAGTACACGTAACAATACGACAGGACGCAACCCTACCGAAAGTACCGCAGTACAAAATATCGCCAGAGGGTGAGAAGGCACTAACAGAGATTATACACTCTTTGGTAGAGGCAGGGGTGGTAGAGGAAGTAGTGAGCAACGTTTGTAACAGTCCCATACTACCGATTGTAAAGAGACAGGGAGAGGGAGACGGAAAAGCCTACCGCTTCATCATTGAGCTGCGGGAGATAAACAAAATCGTAGTGCCACAATACCCAGTAGTTTCCGACATCACGACAATATTGACTTTAATACCCTCCACTGCCACCACCTTCACTGTAAATTGACCTCAAAAACGCATTCTTTTCCATACCTATACACAAGGACAGCCGCTATCTATTTGGATTCACCCTAACCTCCCGTTCGTACAGATTTTGCAGAGCACCTCAGGGGTACACTGAGAGCCCAAGCATCTATAGCCAGGCGCTTAAAAGACAGTTGGACGCCATACAATTGCCAGACGGAGTGGCACTAATACAATATGTAGACGACATCCTTCTAGCAGCGGACACCATACCAATAGCCGTCACAGCCACCATCAAACTACTCCATTTTCTTGCTGAGAATGGTCACAAGGTCTCCCGAAAGAAATTGCAGTTCTGTAAATCACAAGTGACCTATTTGGGTCACCATTTATCCAAAGAAGGGAGGAAACTCACGCCTGACAGGATCCAGACAATTCTAGACACCCCTGTCCCCAAAGATCAGAAACAAGTCCGCTCTTTGATAGGTCTCACTTCATTTTGCCGACAGTGGTTACCGAACTTTAGCCTCATTGTCAAACCCCTTCTCTCCCTCCTAGCTAAAGACATCCCCTCACCTCTCCCCTGGACCCCCGAATGCCAGTCAGCCTTTAAAGAACTACGCAATGCCCTTTGTTCAGCGCCTGTCCTAGGAACCCCGGATTACTCCAAACCATTCTTCCTCTACACGCACGAGAGGAAGGATGTGCATTGTCTGTCCTAACACAATCAATTGGTCACAAACAACGCCCTTGTGCATATTTCTCTGCCACCCTCGATCCAGTAGCCAGAGCACTGCCAGCGTGCCTGCGCGCTGTGGCAGCTGCAGCAGTATTGATACGCCAGAGCGAAGGAATAGTACTCTCAATCCAGTCACTGTTTTAGTACCCCATGCAGTCGACACACTACTAAACCAGACCAAATCCCAACACTTGACTAGCGCCCGACTGACAGGATATGAGTTGACCCTGCTAGCACCGCACATTACCCTAAAGCGATGCACCACCCTCAATCCAGCCACACTGTTACCCCTACCCGAAAATGATCCTAGCGTGACTCCACTACACGACTGTGTGACACTAACCGATGAACAAACAAAGAGTAGAATAGATCTCAGAGACACCGCCTTTCTAGAACCAGATGGAGAACTATGGGTGGATGGTTCGTGCATCAAACTCCCCGACGGCACCACCTCAGCTGCATACGCTGTCACCACAGCCCGAACCGTTCTGGAAACAGCCCGTATTCCCCAACGTTCAGCCCAGGCTGCAGAACTCATTGCCCTCACACAAGCATGTATCTTAGCGACTGACATGACAGTTAACATATACACCGACAGCCAGTATGCCTTCGGGGTGGTTCAACATTTTGGGATCTTATGGAAAGAAAGAGGGTTCCTGACTTCACATGGTACACCCATCCTGCATGGAGATTTAGTCTCCGCCTTGATGCAAGCAGTCCTCCTCCCCAAGAAGTTAGCAGTGATAAAATGCCAAGCACATAGGAAAGTGACTGATCTCATTGGACAGGGAAATGCACTAGCAGACGTTACTGCCCGAGCCACGGCAGGAGACAGAACTACGACATGAATGTATGTGACCAGGTCACAAGCTGAACGATGGACTGACGCTAGGACCACTGTAAGGGACATGACAGACTACAGGCACACAAGACGAATTGACCGAGTGGGAAAAGGTGGGACTAAAAGACGAGGAAGATTGCTGGAGAACTAAAGACGGAAATAAATGGCTGTTACCCAATGCCTACCTCATCCCCATATTGACCATGGCACATTTACCAGCACACATAGGCTCCACCCCCATGATTGAACTAATCACCAGAGTATGGCATAACGTCAAGATAGCAGAATCTGCAAAACGCCTAGTACAACAATGTATAGTCTGCCTACAACACAACCCAGGGAAGGGGACAGTAGTACCAAGGGGAGGGTTTGGAGTCCCTGACCACCCCTTTGAAATCCTTCAAATGGATTACATTCAACTAGAGAGATGCCTTGGTCTAAAATATGTCCTGGTGGTTGTGTGCGCTTTAGCAAATGGGTGGAGGCATATCCCACCTGCGACAATACCGCCTTAGCCACTGCAAAAGTATTGCTGAAAGAATTCTTCCCCCGATACGGCCTTTGCAGAATTTTATGGAGCGACAACGGCCCCCACTTCGTAGCCGAGGTGATACAGAACATACTGAGAGGGTTGGGGTAAAACAAAAGTTCCATGCCGTCTTCCACCCCCAATCAGCGGGCCTGGTGAGAGACACAATGCAACGTTGAAACTAAAACTAGCCAAAATAGTTGCCACGACCGGGTTGAAATGGCCCGACGCCCTCCCATTGGCATTGTTATCGATGCGCTCCACCCCAACCAAACACCGACTGACCCCGTATGAGGTGGTCTTCGGCAGAGCCTATGAGCATTTGGGCGGCACCAAGACCCACCTCCATTAACGATGTCCCGAACATATTAATGTCGGATTACTTGCATAAGTTGACAAACGAGCTAACAATTATCCACCAACAGGTGCAGCAAGCCTTGCCTGACGTATCCAGGGGCCCGGGACATGAAATAAAGCCAGGCGACCATGTATTGATTCCCAACTTCCAAAGAACGAAGAATCTGGAGCCTAGGTGGACGGGCCCCTGGCAAGTCCTGATCACCACCCGAACTGCCCTCCGAGTGGAAGAAAAACAAAACTGGCTGCATGCCCACCACTGCAAACGAGTCCCTCCAACCCTGGCAACCTGTGAAGGGGTGGAGGTGCAAGAGGAAGTACTCGCGAGAGACCGACCAGCTCTGAGTTGCTCCCCACAAGAAGACACCCTCGAACTATCAGAATTTCCCGACCCCACGGTGCCATCCAGGAAAGGGTACAACCTAAGATCGACGAAAGGAGGGTGCTCCAACGACCAGGCCACTAACTAAGTCAAGGCCTCAGATCGGTAGCACAGTCAAACAACGCTACCAGGAAAGCGCCAGACAAAAGTCTGTGGTCCTAACAGTTGTTTAGCTCCTCGAAGATGATGGAAGAAACTGAACACCTGCAAAACCACCGCAAAGACACCAAGACTGCTAACCTGCACAGCACAAAGACAATTGCACTTGTAGCCGCATTTCTCACCTGTCTCCTGCTAATGGTCGCACTCTGGATCATTGAAGAGAATGCACCTGCATACAGAACATTGTCACCCACCATGCAACCAACCAACAAGAAAGAACACTACCTGGTATCACTACCGCCACATCTCTGAGAACGACGCAAAGAATTCTGGAATAATTCTTTCGTGCAGATGTTGCACTGTGAAAGGCAGCGAGTCTTCTAAGACCCTCAATGCTGCCCGGTGCAGGGTTCCACCTCTAATTCACTTTGGGTTCGCTATCAAAATAATGAGGCAAGGCGCTGGAAACTGGAAGAGAAGAAAATGGTTTATTTCTCATGAGGAGATCGCGTCAACTGAGACACCGGGATGTCTGAGGGAGGTGTTCTGCTGACAACTCCCTTGGCTCTTCCTTTTATACAGGTTTGACACAATGCATTTGTTTGATCAACATGGTTACAAAAGCTTGGGGTCCCCGCCCCGGGCAGGTTGTCACACAAGCCCAACAGTAATTCTCTTCCCACCCAGGTCAAACAGACAATCTTATCTTGCAGCTGGACCTTGCTTCAGGGTCTAAAACATGTGAGACCGGTCAGATCTAAGAGTCCGTTCTGTTGATAAAAACAGGTCCCATTGTTGGTAATAACAAGTCTTGCTGTTTGCAGTGCAATAAATCATGTTGCAAGAGTCTTTGGTGTTTGGAACCTGTTTGTGTAACTAGGTGTAGTGAGGGGTAGAGCGTCCAAAAGCTTGTCTGAAAACAGGGACGAGAGGAAAAACGAGTTTGTGGCAGCAAGTGGCGCTGAGGTTTGTTGTGGCAATAGAGTTTATAGCCCCCAGCACAGTACCAGGTCGGTCAGAGGGATGCTAGTAAGGGCAGGGTGAAACAAAGGTGACCAACAGAGTACAAAATGGCTGTGATAGATTAAAATGACTGTAACTTATGTGCACATAGAATTTCACCAGACAAGATGGCGCAGGTAATGTTCATAATTGTCATTTTGCTTTTAACAGTGGCCCCTTTGAACATAACTAGCCAGCTTGTCAGTCTATTTCGATCTCCATAATGTCCTGTATCTCTTGATCATACATTACTCTCATTTTTGTTAGCTGAGTGTCCATAGTCTTAGGGTGCAAGGTAGTAGTTATGCAAACATAACACAGAGGTGGTATACAGTGTATACCCAAACAACAACCACATATTGTCAATACTGTGACCAAGAGAATCATTGATATTTTCCAACCCCACTCCTTCAAGATGCCCCAAAGCCAATTTCCAATTGTCCAAGTCTCTGATCCTTGATGAATTTCTGAAGATAGTCTATGGAGATGTTCGATTGCTTCATAGACAGAAGGTGAATTATCAGGCTGCGTCGAGGAACTGTGATGAGGCAGAGTCTGCTTGATCAATGTCTTTAGAACGCTTTTCTCGATGATGCTCTGCAGGGGCTGTGTAGGTTGGTGGCAAAACAAAGGCGATGTAGCACGTGCCCCCAGTTTCCTGGGAGCCGGGTGTAGGCTTTGGTTCCACAAACAAAGTACATATTGGGTGATGCAACAAGCGCTGGGGGTTGGCAGTGTTCAAAGTCCCCACAATGCTACAGGTGCTGTGACCCACATTCTCAGTCCCACGGCCTTCAATGCATACAAGGCCAGAGACGTTCACCACAGATAGGGCCACAGTCAGTGTTGCAGCAGTTCTTTTCTTCAGGTAGGAAAATGTGGCTCTGTTAGGATTCTTGAACACTTGCATTTCCACTCGTTCTTTGGAGGGGACATTAATCTGGAATGTCGCATTGAAGGTGTGAGGGCAGAAGGGGCGGCTGTCCTTCCTGTTTTGTTTTGCCAGAACTCGTTGTAGAACTGGGCGATTGTTCCGTCGGAAGTGGCATTGTCTTTGTAACTTTCTTGTAGGAGCATCATCCAGGCAAGGCAAGATCCGTGAATAGAAAAGGGCGAAGGGATGAAAGGGATGGAATGTTCAGTGGCATGTGGTAACAGCCCACAGACCCAACAGTTGGTAGCATTGGTGGCAAGATTGTGCTGGTGCAACATCTGCACGAAAGAATTATTCCAGAATTCTTTGCGTCGTTCTTGGAGATGTGGCGGTAGTGATACCAGGTAGTGTTCTTTCTTGGTGGTTGGTTGCATGGTGGGTGACAATGTTCTGTATGCAGGTGCATTCTCTTCAATGATCCAGAGTGCGACCATTAGCAGGAGACAGGTGAGAAATGCGGCTACAAGTGCAATTGTCTTTGTGCTGTGCAGGTTAGCAGTCTTGGTGTCTTGTGGTTTTGCAGGTGTTCAGTTTCTTCCATCATCTTCGAGGAGCTCAACAACTGTTAGGACCACAGACTTTTGTCTGGCGCTTTCCTGGTAGCGTTGTTTGACTGTGCTACCGATCTGAGACCTTGACTCAGTTAGTGGCCTGGTCGTTGGAGCTCCCTCCTTTCGTCGATCTTAGGTTGTACCCTTTCCTGGATGGCACCGTGGGGTCGGGAAATTCTGATAGTTCGAGGGTGTCTTCTTGTGGGTAGCAACTCAGAGCTGGTCGGTCTCTCGCGAGTACTTCCTCTTGCACCTCCACCCCTTCACAGGTTGCCAGGGTTGGAGGGACTCGTTTGCAGCGATGGGCATGCAGCCAGTTCCATTTTCCTTTCACTCGGAGGGCAGTTCGGGTGGTGATCAGGACTTGCCAGGAGCCCGTCCACATAGGCTCCAGATTCTTCGTTCTTTGGAAGTTGCAGATCAAACATGGTCGCCTGGCTTTATTTCATGTCCCGGGCCCCTGGATACATCAGGCAAAGCTTGCTGCACCTGTTGGTGGATAATTGTTAGCTCGTTTGTCAATTTATGCAAGTAATCTGTGTAGTTCTGTCTCCTGACGTGGCTCGGGCAGTAACGTCTGCTAGTGCATTTCCCTGTCCAATGAGATCAGTCACTTTCCTATGTGCTTGGCATTTTATCACTGCTAACTTCTTGGGGAGGAGGACTGCTTGCGTCAAGGCGGAGACTAAATCTCCATGCAGGATGGGTGTACCGTGTGAAGTCAGGAACCCTCTTTCTTTCCATAAGATCCCAAAATGGTGAACCACCCCGAAGGCATATTGGCTGTCGTGTATATGTTAACTGTCGTGTCAGTCGCTAAGATCGGTCGGGACAAAGGGTTGGTGGAGGGCGTACCGTCAAATCCTATTGAGGTCACATGTGAGCGTGACAAGGGTGCCCTTGGAATCAGTCGTTTGGATAGTGCACTACGTGTTGCTCCTGTGTCTACCAGAAATGGCGACTTTGTGCCCAGGACCTCAGTGGTAACATAAGGGCCTTGCTGATCAACATAGAGCTCAACTGGATCCCTCCCTTGCCCCTGGCTGTCCTATGCAAAGTCGTACGTATTGTCATAATCTGTCTGTTGGTACTGATTCTGTTTGGGATGGTCAAATGTGTTCACTCTTCCTGGCCTTCCCTCGCTTGCTTCACTCGTGTACCCTCTCCCACGTCCTCTTCCTCTCTGTCCACTTGCTATTTCCCTCGCCCCTCTGCCCCTACCAGCTCCTAACAAAGCCGGGCATTGGGTTTTCCAGTGTCCATATTCTTTGCAAAATGCACATTGATCCTGTCCTAGGTCTTGGCGTCCTACATATGATGTCGATGAATTGTTACTAGGTGGCTGTACTCTAGGGGTATTCTGCTGGTATCCTCCCCTATATTGCTCCCTTCCTGTATTCGCCCCCTGGAGTTGTGCTACCATTACCCTTTCCTTCAAGTCCTTCTTTTTCCTTTCTGTAGCCCTGTCATTTTCGTTTTCTGATGCTCATAGTACTGGGCCATTTGGAGAATGGCCGCCGGTTTAGATGCTGCCAAACTACTTTCGCTGGCTTGTAATTTCTGGGATACATCTGGCAGTAGTCCTTTTACATAGTTCTGCACAAATAAGTGGTGTCCGGTTGCGGTGGACATGTCTTGTCCACTGTAATCGGAGAACACCGTTTCAAATCTGGAGAAATACTCTGAGACATCCTCTTGTGGTTTCTGGCGGCACGCGGTTACTATGGACCAGTCTATCTTTTTCTCTGGGATCAGCGTTTTCACTTTCTGCACTATTTTGTCAGGGAGGTCCAATATTGCTTTAACCGGTTTTTGACCAGGGTTCCGCTGTTTATCTAGTGTGTTAAGTTGTTCCCAGGTATGACCAAGCAGTTCGGTATGGTCTATTTTCCTAATCTGTTTCCACACATCTGCTGGCAAACATAACCCGAAGAACAAGTCTATGTCGGCAAGTGTCATTATTGTTGATCCCAGAGCGGTACCTAGCTCGGTGTAAAAGGCGGTGGGGTTCTTTCGCAAATCCGGTAAAGATATACGGAACGTCAAAATGTCCTGTCTGTCCCATGGTTGATACACCCAATTGTAGACCACCCTTCCTCTAGCGTCTTGATGGTTCATATCGTCATGAGTCCCTTGTCCTCTAGGAGGTACCCAATAAGGGGCAGCTTCTTTTATCGGCATCATGCTATCTGGTTTTTCCACCGGGGGTCCTGCTATCTTAGATGTCCTGTCCTTATCTATCCGTCCTTGATCCACGAGGTGACGGAATACCTCCAGTGTGGATGAAAAGAGTTCTGTAACATTGTTGTCACCTTCATCTCCGTTGTCTACCTTCCTATAGAGAGCCACTAGTCGCTCGGGCCCTACATCTTGGTACTTCTCTTCATATGCAGTAAGAGTGTGGTAACAGAGACGTACAATAAAGTATCGTTTGCGGTTTTCAACATAGGAGTTGCATATGTCAGTTACATGCTCTTCTGTCTCCTTCCTATCTATGAGGGATTTAACTACTTTAGCAATGCCTGCTCGCTCATTTTTACTTAATCGCGGGACCCTGGGCGCTCCTGTTTCTTTTGATCCTACCTCTACTACTGTATCCTTTGATGAGGCATTTGGTGTGGGTGACTCGGTGGGAGCAGAGGCGGTGGAGACTGAGGCGATCGTGCCATCTCCGGCTATACTTTGGTGGTCCTGGCGTTGTACTATGGGTTGAGTAGGGGCGTAAGGGGGTGGCATGTATATGATTGGGGGACCTAACAATAAATCATCATCTATCCTTTGTTTTGCTGGTAACTTGGGGTAAAGAGTCGAGGGCGTTCTAACAGGGCATTGATCTGATATTTTTGATTCCTGTTCCTTTTTATCGATTTCCTTTTCTTTTAGTTTTTCTTCTAATCTTTTACAGGCTTGGTAAGCTGATTTTCGCGTTTCTTTATCTTGTCTAGCTTCGTCCCTTTTCTTTCTTTGAGCTGCCTCTTTTCGCCATAAGCCAAAACTGTCAAACATGGCTGGTCTAGTTTTCTTTTGTGGAGAGCTAATTCTAACGTTTCTATTTTAGCGGGATCGAAAGATCCCGTCAGTGGCCACTGATTTACCCGGTCCTTCCTAGTGTATTTATGCCATAGTTTGCTATAAGCTACGGTGGCTAATCCATACTTTACGTACATGTCCTTGTTAGGGGTGCCTTCCGGCGGTGCCGGCTGACTGACCTCTAACAAACGGTCTGGTCCAAAACAATTACAATCAAACAATCTAGAGAAAACAGGCATGACGTATTTATCGGTCAAAATGAATATCTCAATCAATCAATTTAGACAAAAAGTCTGCACTACCTGTCCTTCGCTGCCTGCAAAGAGAGAGAATATTCCTATTCTTTGTTGTTTGCAAGCAGGAAATGTATAAATAACTCAATATCAAAAAAGGAATACTAGTATTTCAATCAAACTATTCAATCAATCAATCAATCAATCAATCAATCAATTTAAGTCGTTTTTTCACGACCTTACCGTATGGACAGTTCTTAGTCTTCCACTTCCAGCGCCTGGTTGTCCTCTCACTCCAACAATCAATGCGGCGTTCCTCTAAGGTCCCAGTCAGGACCGCGGGTCACTCGAGAGAGGTCCGTTCGGAACTGGTGAAGTTCAGTCGATCGGCAGCCAGACAAGGGTCTTCTCAGGCAGGTATACCCCAATCGTTTAGTTGTTCACTCCGTCGTTAGGACCTCTCTACCGGACCCGTGCGTCGCTGATGGGCCCCTACGCTTGGGCGCCAATTTGTGAAAGGCAGCGAGTCTTCTAAGACCCTCAATGCTGCCCGGTGCAGGGTTCCACCTCTAATTCACTTTGGGTTCGCTATCAAAATAATGAGGCAAGGCGCTGGAAACTGGAAGAGAAGAAAATGGTTTATTTCTCATGAGGAGATCGCGTCAACTGAGACACCGGGATGTCTCAGGGAGGTGTTCTGCTGACAACTCCCTTGGCTCTTCCTTTTATACAGGTTTGACACAATGCATTTGTTTGATGAACATGGTTACAAAAGCTTGGGGTCCCCGCCCGGGCAGGTTGTCACACAAGCCCAACAGTAATTCTCTTCCCACCCAGGTCAAACAGACAATCTTATCTTGCAGCTGGACCTTGCTTCAGGGTCTAAAACATGTGAGACCGGTCAGATCTAAGAGTCCGTTCTGTTGATAAAAACAGGTCCCATTGTTGGTAATAACAAGTCTTGCTGTTTGCAGTGCAATAAATCATGTTGCAAGAGTCTTTGGTGTTTGGAACCTGTTTGTGTAACTAGGTGTAGTGAGGGGTAGAGCGTCCAAAAGCTTGTCTGAAAACAGGGACGAGAGGAAAAACGAGTTTGTGGCAGCAAGTGGCGCTGAGGTTTGTTGTGGCAATAGAGTTTATAGCCCCCAGCACAGTACCAGGTCGGTCAGAGGGATGCTAGTAAGGGCAGGGTGAAACAAAGGTGACCAACAGAGTACAAAATGGCTGTGATAGATTAAAATGACTGTAACTTATGTGCACATAGAATTTCACCAGACAAGATGGCGCAGGTAATGTTCATAATTGTCATTTTGCTTTTAACAGCACCAGCACAATCTTGCCACCAATGCTACCAACTGTTGGGTCTGTGGGCTGTTACCACATGCCACTGAACATTCCATCCCTTTCATCCTTTCGCCCTTTTCTATTCACGGATCTTGCCTTGCCTGGTTGATGCTCCTACAAGAAAGTTACAAAGACAATGCCACTTCCGACGGAACAATCGCCCAGTTCTACAACGAGTTCTGGCGAAACAAAACAGGAAGGACAGTCGCCCCCTTCTGCCCTCACACCTTCAATGCGACATTCCAGATTAATGTCCCCTCCAAAGAACGAGTGGAAATGCAAGTGTTCAATAATCCTAACAGAGCCACATTTTCCTACCTGAAGAAAAGAACTGCTGCAACACTGACTGTGGCCCTATCTGTGGTGAACGTCTCTGGCCTTGTATGCATTGAAGGCCGTGGGATTAAGAATGTGGGTCACAGCACCTGTAGCATTGTAAGGACTTTGAACACTGCCAACCCCCAGCGCTTGTTGCATCACCCAATATGTACTTTGTTTGTGGAACCAAAGCCTACACCTGGCTCTCAAGAAACTGGGGGGCACGTGCTACATCGCCTTTGTTTTGCCACCAACCTACACAGCCCCTGCAGAGCATCATCGAGAAAAGCGTTCTAAAGACATTGATCAAGCAGACTCTGCCTCATCACAGTTCCTCGACGCAGCAAAAGGGCTTGTCCCGCTATGGGGTCCAATGGCAAACAGCCGAGCCATCAGACATCTGTCCCAAGCGGTAGAGACCGCCCTGAACGTCACTGCTGGCATCCTCACCAACAACACTGCTGAGCTCCAAGCGATCCGTCTGGTTACCCTGCAAAATCGCATGGTCCTGGACGTGGTACTAGCGGACCGTGGAGGAGCATGCCGCATCATCGGTGCCAGCTGCTGTGTATACATTCCTGATAATTCACCTTCTGTCTATGAAGCAATCGAACATCTCCATAGACTATCTTCAGAAATTCATCAAGGATCAGAGACTTGGACAATTGGAAGTTGGCTTTGTGGCATCTTGAAGGAGTGGGGTTGGAAAATATCAATGATTCTCTTGGTCCCAGTATTGACAATATGTGGTTGTTGTTTGGGTATACACTGTATACCACCTTTGTGTTCTCTTTGCATAACTACCTTGCACCCTAAGACTATGGACACTCAGCTAACAAAAATGAGAGTAATGTATGATCAAGAGATACAGGACATTATGGAGATCGAAATAGACTGACAAGCTGGCTAGTTATGTTCAAAGGGGCCACTGTTAAAAGCAAAACGATAATCATGAACATTACCTGCGCCATCTTGTCTGGTGGAATTCTATGTGCACATAAGTTACAGTCATTTTGATCTATCACAGCCATTTTGTACTCTGTTGGTCACCTTTGTTTCACCCTGCCCTTACTAGCATCCCTCTGACCCTCTGACCGACCTGGTATGTGTGCTGGGGGCTATAAACTCTATTGCCACAACAAACCTCAGCGCCACTTGCTGCCACAAACTCGTTTTTCCTCTCATCTCTGTTTTCAGGCAAACCTTTGGACACTCTACCCCTCACTGCACCTAGTTACACAAACAGGTTCCAAACACCAAAAAGACTCTTGCAACATGATTTATTGCACTGCAAACCGAAAGACTTGTTGTTACCAACAATGGGACCTGTTTTTATCAACAGAACAGACTCTTAGATCTGGCCGGTCTCACATGTTTTAGACCCTGAAGCAAGGTCCAGCTGCAAGATAAGATTGTCTGTTTGACCTGGGTGGGAAGAGAATTACTGTTGGGCTTGTGTGACAACCTGCCCGGGGCGGGGACCCCAAGCTTGTGTAACCATGGTAATGAAACAAATGCATTGTGTCAAACCTGTATAAAAGGAAGAGCCAAAGGAGTATCAGCAGAGCACTTCCCTCAGACATCCCGGTGTCTGCAGTTGACGTAATCTCCTCATGAGAAATAAACCTTTTTCTTGTCTTCCAGTTTCCAGCGCTTGCCTCATTATTTTGATAGCGAACCCAAAGTGAATTAGAGGTGGAACCCTGCACCGGGCAGCATTGAGGGTCTTAGAAGACTCGCTGCCTTTCACAGGGTTTGATCCCGTGATGGAAAAAGAGGACTTCTCACTCCGAGATAAGGTTACACAGGATATATATATAGATAGATCATTATACGTAAGGCAGTGGGAGTTCTTAGCAAGTGATATATGAACTACTAACAACAGGAAGCACAGAATATTAATGCCCGGTAACTGCTTTCCAGTAGCAGAAGAATTAAGTAGAACGTAAGTTACCTACATCAGGGAGTGCATAGTTACAAAGCTTGCGCGGGTACCTTGCTTATAGAGGAGAGGTGTTGATTAATATACATGAGGGTATTCAACTCTTGTTAAACTACAGTTATAGGAATAGAAAACATCATATCTGAACTCCAGGTTGCACAGAATTACAGTTAAGGTGTATTCAGGGCCACTGGAATTGTGTGATTGTGCATCAAAACCTTTGCCCACATCATGTCAATATGTGTAGGAATAGCAAAATAATAAGGTAACTCTATTTAAAAAGTGCATTTTCTTACCGCATAATTTAGTCAAGACTACTGCATAATTTGTTCCTCCCTGCCGCATAAATCCAGTGGCCCTGGGAATATCCGTTCCCCTGCTTTGGTTAGATGCAGGGCATTCATGGCAGGCTACTCCGATATCTCCGACTGTCTTTGGATACCCACTTTGAGCTTCAGATGTCAATGCACAGCAGAAGGGATGAGGCAAAGCAACGGTCTATGGTGTCTCTGTTTTTTCTCCTATCCCATTCATTTTCCTCGTTTCTACTATTGGCCCTCATATCCTCGACAATTTGTGGTCATCGGTGGGGGAAGTGATGGAGAGTGAACCACTCCTGTTTGACGCAGGGTACCAGGTTCATGCTTTCTGACAGCGCCATTCACCTCCATGGGTTGCCAGACTTCTCCTTGTCTGCGTTTTAAGGCCTTCTACGCAGCGCAGCATGCCTCATCGAGGGCGTGAAGGAATAGGATTGCTTTACCCCCATCCTGCTTGAAATCTATGCCCCCCTCCCTCTTTCTGTCCTTCACCATCTTCAAAACTAGCTGCATCGTCTACAAAGCCATCACGACCTTCACCCCTGCCTGTCTGGCTGACAAGCTCACCATCTCTGGAGGCTCCTGGCACACCCACAACCAGGCCACCATCGGTCATTCACATTTATCAGTAATAGAGCGCATTGCTGCTGTTTGCGCCCTGCACCCCTCATGAAAGGTGCGCTGCAGTGCAAACGAGGACAGTGCACCCTAACTGTAATAGAGCCCATGGTGCCTTTGTCCATGTGACAAACCGGAAGTCGAGAAGAGTACTTCATGGAGGGGGGTGCAGGGTGATTCCTGGTCAATTATGGCCTCCGTTCTGTAGGGTCGATTACTTGTAGCGGCCAGAGGGCTTGTGTCGGTTGTCACACATTCAGCCAACCCTGGCTTTGTAGCCGCAGCAGTGCATGAAAAACAGGAGCCAGTCATATATTTTTGTTTTGTGAGACGTGAGGCGCCCCACAGAGGGTGAAAGGTGCGTTGAACTTTGTGCAACAACCAAGTAACTTATCAGGGCCACGTGGTCGGTGCTCATGAAGTGCCCATGAAGCAGAACAGTCAGAGCATGCGTAACAAAAGAACTGTCCACTCAGAGATGTTAGTGTTTGTGTGATTTTTAACTTACTGTACATGTGAATCATTACACTGCAACAAATACCTGTTTGTAAACTACAACGCGTGCAGGAAAGGGGAGTATTTATTTATTTTAGTACTTTGTAAAAAGCCGCTCATTTGGATGATGAAGGCATCCCAGCAGGGGCGGCTCCTCCGTTATGGCGGAGGAGCGTCGCCCCACTGCTGGAACCAGCAGACGCACGTAAAATAAAATGATAATAAAGCAGTTAATAAACCTGCTTTATTATCATGTTATCTTTCTCCGGAGCCGCAGCCGCAGCCGAGTCTTGAGGGCGGGGCCAGCAGGAGGAGTGGTGGGCTCAGGGCACTGCCAGTGCACATGTCGTTTGTCTGGCCATCTTAGGACGACCAAACCAACATGTTCACTTGGATATCTCCAGGGTGTTGTTTGGAGATATCAGCAGGGCTCAGGAGCACAGGCTCCCAGTCCCTGCTGGAGCGTGGAATCAGCCTGCTCCACCCAATCCCTACCCTTCTCTCATGATGTGTAATAACAGCATGAGAGTAGCGTCTGGATTGGCACAGGGGACTCTGGGAGACTGTGTGAACACCGTTGGAGTAGGAAGATGCAGCGAGGCGGCGGACGTCAGGCTGCAGGCAAGTTTTTTTTTTTTCCCCCAAGCTGCCTCACCGATTTCCCCTGCTAGTGGCCGCCACTGCATTCCAGTGGAGGTAGTCACAGGTGCTGGCCACCACCAGTCATTTTTAGGGACTGCAACTTATTTTTCATCATCAGACTTTGACCCAGCGCCAGAAAGAGAAAGGCAGAAAGGGAGGAAGAAGGAGGAAGGGAAAGTGAGAAAACAGTGACAACGTGAGAAAGCAAAGATGAACAGGAATCTGCAAGAGTGAAAAAAAGAGGCAGGAGGTGCAAGGTGGTGTAAAAAAGAGGCAGGAGGTGCAGGGCGGTGGAGGAGAGAGGCAGGAAGTGCAGGGTGGTGGAAGAGAGAAGCAGAAGGTGCAGGGTGGTGGATGAGAGAGGCAGGAAGTGCAAGGTGGTGGAAGAAAGAGACAGGAAGTGCAGGGTGGTGGAAGTGAGAGGCAGGAGGTGCAGGGTGGTGGAAGAGAGAGGCAGGAGGTGCAGGGTGGTGGATGAGAGAGGCAGGAAGTGAAGGGTGGTGGAAGAGAGAGGCAGGAAGTGCAGGGTGGTGGAAGAAAGAGACAGGAAGTGCAGGGTGGTGGAAGTGAGAGGCAGGAGGTGCAAGGTGGTGGAAGAGAGAGGCAGAAAGTGCAGGGTGGTGGAAGAAAGAGACAGGAGGTGCAGGGTGGTGGACGAGAGAGGCAGGAAGTGCAGGGTGGTGGAAGAGAGAGGCAGGAGGTGCAGGGTGGTGGAAGAAAGAGACAGGAAGTGCAGGGTGGTGGAAGTGAGAGGCAGGAGGTGCAGGGTGGTGGACGAGAGAGGCAGGAAGTGCAGGGTGGTGGAAGTGAGAGGCAGGAGGTGCAGGGTGGTGGAAGAGAGAGGCAGGAGGTGCAGGGTGGTGGACGAGAGAGGCAGGAAGTGCGGGGTGGTGGAAGAGAGAGGCAGGAGGTGCAGGGTGGTGGACGAGAGAGGCATGAAGTGCAGGGTGGAGGAAGAGAGAGGCAGGAGGTGCAGGGTGGTGGAAGAGAGAGGCAGGAAGTGCAGGGTGGTGGAAGAGAGAGGCAGGAGGTGCAGGGTGGTGGAAGAGAGAGGCAGGAAGTGCAGGGTGGTGGATGAGAGAGGCATGAAGTGCAGGGCGGTGGGAGAGAGAGGCAGGAGGTGGTATCTAGACCAGTCTGCCTTGGTATTTATCAATCCTGACAGTCAGCATCACAGTAAGTTGGCTCCTAGGAAAACCTGAGGCCCCTGAACTTATGTTTTTTTCCAATTTAAACATTCAAGCTCAACATCATTCCTTCCCTGGAGCCAGGTGCTGTGTTAGGTGTCACTTAAAGCGCTTAGTTTTAAGGAGTTTCCTGAATCAGAGACAGTTCGGTTCAGCTTTGAGTTGGAGGTCCAGGCCATCCCAGAGGTTTGGACCCAGCACTCCTAGGGATCTCTTTCCATGTTTCTGCCGGTTGCCGTGGCAGCGAGGAACCAGGCGTGATGTTGTTGATTGTGTGTCCTTGCAGGGATGGAGTGAGGGTCCAGCCTTTGTAGCTATGTCAGTCCTTTGTTACAGCAGGCCTTTTGGGTGATGCACAGCGCCTTGAATTATCCTCGCGTCCAGTGGAATTCAATGCAGTGCTCCCAGAGCTGGTCAGTTTTATCAACACTTGGGCACCTCTTTGCTGCTTGCTTTTAGCGAGGTGATGATGTCAATTAGAGGTGGGCATAACTGGCGTAATTCAATATAGCATAATCACATGAATTACCTAAGAATTCCCCAAAGGTTATGCATTATTATGCGGAAAGAGTAATTCTGTATTTAGTGCTATTTCTTGGTGGAAGAATTCCCCCCTGCGTCAAAAATGAGCGCCAGAATGTATTTTGCGCTAAGAAATAGTGTTAACAGAACACGAATAGCAAAGTAAATGTGATCTTGGATTAGGATTTTCCCCAATTTACTCCGAGTATTTAGCACTATTTCCTTAGTGCGAAAAGATCCCCTGCATCCAGAATGGACACAAGGTGCATTTTGTGCTAAGAAATAGTCCTAAATGCAGCAGAACATGAATAGGGCACCCGGCGGCCACTCACACTTGTTAATTGTGCCCTGGTGGTAGAATTTTTTCCCCCCAGTTTCGCAGGCAGGCGTAATCGCCTTATTATTGGCAATTCCACATCCAAGAGTAACGAGAAATTACTGCAATTTCTCCGATTGCTCTGGCGTAATTGAAACACCGCCAGACCTAATGCCAATCGACCTGTGTAGGTCGCATTGCAGTAGTTTACTTTCCCAAATGATGCTTCTTATAAATGTAGGAGTTTACAGGAGAAGAAGTGTTTTGCATAGAAAGGAGAATTGAAAATCGACCTCCCTTGACCATGGCATTGATTTGAGGGATGAATGAGTGACTAGCATCAAAGATCATCCTCAGGATTTTTGGTGTGTGATGGGAGTAATGGGACTTAAACTGAAAGGCCATTAAAGTGGTAGAAGTTGTCCTCATATGAGGTGAATGTCCATTTTATACACATTTAAAAAGAGGAAGCTGATTGTCATCAAATGTTGAATGCAGTATTGTGCTTGTGACGTTATTATATGCCGTAAACATGTTCTCATGGCTGATATAGCTTTGCGTGTCATCAGCACTGGGTCGGGGATCGGCTGATTCTAGTCCCTCAGCAGAGGCAGTCATCACAGGCAGAAGATATGGGGAAGTGGCATGTTCAAAAAGAAAATGAAAGGAAATACCGAGCGATTATGGAACCGATATATATTTTGGAAGTCAGTCAGTCCTCTTCCAGGGTGAGGGAGTAAATTGCTCTGTCACCCTGGCGGAGGTCCCGACGACCAAATTTAGAAACGTCAGTCAGGCTGATAGACATTTCTTGCATTCGCAGGAACCGCCTCCAACGCAGTTCTTGTGAATCTGTTGTAACTTTGATGTATGGCTCTGTCAAATGTGACGGGTCCGTACAGCAAAGCTACAGTTTTTTTTTACTTTCCCGAAGCTGGATTTTTTTTTAAACTAAAAACAATAAATGCCCCCCTCACCATGGGAGTGGGGCATTAAGCGGTTTTCACTGCCCCTTTACTGCCAGAGTTTTCCTGGTGGTGAGGGGCAGTGAAAACTGACTTGTGGGCAGACGTAGAGGTGAACCTCAAAGCATCATTACTCCGTCGGGGGTGCAACCATCGTAGAGATGGAGTAGTTTATGCCATGGTTACAACAAAGGTCTGCCCGCATTTAAATCGGGAGGGCAGACTAATATGCTGGAGGCAAGGATTCTTCATCGCTGTGGCGACAGTGTACCCTTGCCCCCAACATATATATCTGCCCTTATGTCACTGGAATACACAAATACAATTCCAAACCAGCTAACAAGCACTTTCATCAAGTTAAAGAAATAGCTCAAATAACACAAAACAGATTAATAATACATTAGGCCGCCTGCTTAGGACGCCGGAGAGTGAAGGCACGGGTTGTTGTATACACAAGAGAGCATAGAATGGGAATCAGTGAGTATCAACTGGAGAAAAGTATCTGGGTGCAACAAAGAGTAAAATCAGAGGCAACCTAAGCAATGTGATCGGGAGAGACGGTAAGTCATCTCGGCTAGGTAAGTGCCCATGGGTCCAGGGAAACCATTACTCAGAACCCATCGACTGAGTCGATTTCAGAGATAGTCATCCACCTGAGGGAGGTCCCTGATCCCACCGGATCGCAGATCAAAGCACGCTGGATCAGTGCAGTCTTAAGAGATCCAGTCCACAGGTACCACACTCGGAAGGCAGAGGATAATTCAGCATTGTGGGCCACCATGGGAGCTCAGGTACCCCCTTCATCATTTCCGTGCTGAATTAGGACAAAAAGTGGGAACCCAAAAAAGAAAATTAAGTCAACTGCACATATAGGTGTTATTGGGCTATAAATGTTGGGAATATCACAAGCTTATCGACAACTTACTACAAAAAAATAAAATATTAGAGTTACAAACCAAAGTTCTTAATGAAAAAAAATAACAACAATAAAAATATTGAAGATGATGATGAGACTAATAATAATTGAATGAAAAGCCTTCCATCGTGAGCAGCTGTTTCTGTGCCACCAGCTCATCCATTACTCGTGGTTCCTTCGATGAGCTGTGCCCAATGGTGCTCACACGGTGATTGATTGGCTGCGGAACTAAAGTTGTCGATTCCTCCCTCTTTTTGACTTTACCTTCATGTCACAAGGTCAGACTTCTCCTTTGCCCATGGGACTGACTGACACACAGACACACACACCCCAAGCAGCAGGGACACACCAGCCTCCATGTCACAAGGTCAGACTTCTCCTTTGCCCATGGGACCGACTGCCACACACACGCACACACCCCAAGCAGCAGGGACACACCAGCCTCCATGTCACAAGGTCAGACTTCTCCTTTACCCAGGGGCTGACTGACACACACCCCAAGTAGCAGGCACACACCAGCCTCCATGTCACAAGGTCAGACTTCTCCTTTGCCCATGGGACTGACTGACACACACACACCCCCCAAGCAGCAGGGACACACCAGTCTCCATGTCACAAGGTCAGACTTCTCCTTTGCCCATGGGACTGACTGCCACACACACACACACACACCCCAAGCAGCAGGGACACACCAGCCTCCATGTCACAAGGTCAGACTTCTCCTTTTCCCATGGGACTGACTGACACACACACACACCCCAAGCAGCAGGGACACACCAGCCTCCATGTCACAAGGTCAGACTTCTCCTTTACCCAGGGGCTGACTGACACACACACACACCCCAAGTAGCAGGCACACACCAGCCTCCATGTCACAAGGTCAGACTTCTCCTTTGCCCATGGGACTGACTGACACACACACGCACATACCCCAAGCAGCAGGGACACACCAGCCTCTATGTCACAAGGTCAGACTTCTCCTTTGCCCATGGGACTGACTGACACACACACACACCCCAAGCAGCAGGGACACACCAGTCTCCATGTCACAAGGTCAGACTTCTCCTTTGCCCATGGGACTGACTGCCACACACACACACACACACACACCCCAAGCAGCAGGGACACACCAGCCTCCATGTCACAAGGTCAGACTTCTCCTTTGCCCATGGGACTGACTGACACACACACCCCAAGCAGCAGGGACACACCAGCCTCCATGTCACAAGGTCAGACTTCTCCTTTGCCCATGGGACTGACTGACACACACCCCAAGCAGCAGGGACACACCAGCCTCCATGTCACAAGGTCAGACTTCTCCTTTGCCCATGGGACTGACTGCCACACACACACACACACACACCCCAAGCAGCAGGGACACACCAGCCTCCATGTCACAAGGTCAGACTTCTCCTTTGCCGATGAGACTGACTGCCACACACACACCCCAAGCAGCAGGGACACACCAGCCTCCATGTCTCAAGATCAGACTTCTCCTTTGCCCATGGGACTGACTGACACACACACACACCAAGCAGCAGGGACACACCAGCCTCCATGTCACAAGGTCAGACTACTCCTTTGCCCATGGGACTGACTGACACACACACACCCCAAGCAGCAGGGACACACCAGCCTCCATGTCACAAGGTCAGACTTCTCCTTTGCCCATGGGACTGACTGACACACACACACACCCCAAGCAGCAGGGACACACCAGCCTCCATGTCACAAGGTCAGACTTTTCCTTTGCCCATGGGACTGACTGCCACACACACACCCCAAGCAGCAGGGGCACACCAGCCTCCATCTCACAAGGTCAGACTTCTCCTTTGCCCATGGGACTGACTGCCACACACACACCCCAAGCAGCAGGGACACACCAGCCTCCATGTCTCAAGATCAGACTTCTCCTTTGCCCATGGGACTGACTGACACACACACACACCAAGCAGCAGGGACACACCAGCCTCCATGTCACAAGGTCAGACTTCTTCTTTGCCCATGGGACTGACTGACACACACACACCCCAAGCAGCAGGGACACACCAGCCTCCATGTCACAAGGTCAGACTTCTCCTTTGCCCATGGGACTGACTGCCACACACACACACACACCAATCAGCAGGGACACACCAGCCTCCATGTCACAAGGTCAGACTTCTCCTTTGCCCATGGGACTGACTGCCACACACACACACACCAATCAGCAGGGACACACCAGGCTCCATGTCACAAGGTCAGACTTCTCCTTTGCCGATGAGACTGACTGCCACACACACACCCCAAGCAGCAGGGACACACCAGCCTCCATGTCTCAAGATCAGACTTCTCCTTTGCCCATGGGACTGACTGACACACACCAAGCAGCAGGGACTCACCAGCCTCCATGTCACAAGGTCAGACTTCTTCTTTGCCCATGGGACTGACTGACACACACACACCCCAAGCAGCAGGGACACACCAGCCTCCATGTCACAAGGTCAGACTTCTCCTTTGCCCATGGGACCGACTGACACACACACACACACCAAGCAGCAGGGACACACGAGCCTCCATGTCTCAAGGTCAGACTTCTCCTTTGCCGATGGGACTGACTGCCACACACACACACACACACACACAAACCCCAAGCAGCAGGGACACTCCAGCCTTCATGTCAGAAGGCCAGTGTGCACCTTTGTTAATTGGGACAGATTGCCACAAACACACACACACACACAACGCCAGCAAGGAGCAGGGACACACCAGCCCTCATGTCACAACCTGTGTATACAAGTGATGCTCTGATGGATCCCTGGGCTCTGGGCGGAAGTGGGACACCTGAGCTGGTCTCCTCTGATGGGATTATGACAACTGCAGCATTGGCTTCATCCAGACGTCTTACCAGGTCATGGCCCTTAACAGGGTCATGACCCCACTCCACTGTCCCTCTGAGAGATTGGCCCTTTTCTATGCAAACTTGAGAACAGAGTTAAAAATGTCTAGGAAATTGGCAGGACGGGGTCCCCTTTTATTGATGATCTGCCTGGGAATTCCGATGAAATTATGCAATAAAGTTAACCCTTTCAGCTTCTGTAGGAGCACTACAAGGTGCAAGACACACCTCAGACAAATGGAAAGCTTCAGTGTGTGCTAAGTTTTATCGTCTGGGTCATAACTTCTCTCTGTAGATTGATTTTGCATTTCATTTAAGTTTTTATGGCTGGTAATTTTGTCTGAATGGACAACAACACCTGCAAAAAACTGAGACTATGGGAAGCCGTGTTTCTCAGTCCAGGTGGAGGGGACGAAGTGGCATGTAATAGGGTGCTCCTAAAAGTAGGTCGATACTGGTATCAGCAGTGCACCCCGTTTCTCCAGGAGGACCCCTGGAAATGAGTAACTGGGGAGGGTTTAAGGGAGGGTAAATCTCAAAGTAGTGCTGGAACTGAGTGTCTCTTTACATTTCTCAAGCTCTCCAGGCTGCCCTGCCAATTCAAAATAATATACCACACCCACAGCGTGATGTTTCCTAATCAGGATTGTTGTTCAATATAAACTCTTTTTTCAAAACCTCACAGTAAAATAATTGCAGATATGAGAGCTACATATGGGGGGAAAGGCCTGGACCAGCCTCTTCTGTCAAACAGCATCAACCCAGCTTTGGGCCCTGCGATTGTGGTGAAAGCAGAAGAAGGTGTCTGAAAAACATATGTAAATGTAGGGCAGGCAGAAGAGAGGCTCATCCTTGCCAGGTCTGTTGAGACCCAGCTTGGGCTCCACTGCTCTCTCTACTGCTCTACAGCTTTGCATCAAAGGTTCTCCTTCTCCACAAGTATGAAGGCGCGTGCCCCAGAACCTCAAGGTAAGTCCCTTTTCACTTTCAGCCAAACATGCATAATTCTCTACTCTCCCCTTCAAACTCCCAGCTGTATTGTCGATATATGATAGATTTCAAATTAAGTATTCATCAATGGATGAATAACATGTTACCCAGCATCCCATCTGCTTACGTCATATTCACCTGCCTACTTTTTCAAGTCCACCATTTCGGCCACATGAAAGAATTCTCAAGATGGCTCCTACTGGCCATTCATAGGCAACAGGTTGCCCCTGACATTGCTGTTGTGCTTCACTTCTATAAAACATAATTGAATGAACAATACTTGTTATTTAAGTAGAGTCATATATAGCACTTTTTGAAGAATTTGGGGCTCTTTTGTAATGATTTATCTATCTATCTATCTATCTATCTATCTATCTATCTATCTATCAATCGTTCTAGCTAGCTAGCTAAGTGGAGCCATGACATTTCAGATTATCATGTCTTTTCATTTTTAATAGTGTTAGTGATCAGTTCAACCGTGCGCTGTGCCTTAGTACTAAGACTTTCCTCTCTATAAGTAGGAATGTGGTGGTCCCTCTAACATCCTGTCCGCTGGATAAACTTCTGCACTCTCTCACACTTCTCACACCATATCTGCAAGTGTCAAATATTACATTTGAGACTGTAGGCCCTGAACACAGGGAGCCCATCACCTTGTGCATATTAATAAAGCTGATTTCAGAGAGAGGAGTTTCCTTTTGAGGGTGTTACTTCAAGGCGATAGACTTTCCAATTATGTTTTAAGTATTTGTATATTTATTCAAGGGTGTTTACAGTGATAGAAAACATGTCGATATGCAACCCCTTCATCTCACAAGGATGTGGACTCTGTGCACTCCTCAGATCACTCCCAGATGTCCAGGTGAAGGAGAGAGCTCCGATAGACCTCCTGGAAGCAATGTCAGAGACACCGGATATTGGAGAGGTCCTTTTCCTGTTGGGGACAGGGATGTGGTCTCTGGAGGCAGAATTGTCACACTCCCTCACTGGTGTTCAGTGCTTAAGTTGAGCTGGTGGTTGCCGGTGCTGCCCACTGGCACTCATTTCTGAGTCCACTGGTGCTTATTTTTCCTTATTAGACCTTCCCCAAGAGCAAGAGAGGGGAAAACACAGAAACGAGAAAGAAGAAGGACGAAGGAAGAGTAGACAGAAAAACATCAAAAAGGCAGTTTCAGTAATACATGCATCCAGTGGGCACCTTAGAGGTGCCCCCGGAAACCACACCAGCCACTGGGGTGCTGGCTGGCTGGTTCTCACCAGACTGTCATCAGAGATGAGTTGCTGACCCCCAAGGGTGAGGGTCTTTGCTCACCGGGGGCCATAAACCAAGACTGCTTGAACAGGGGGTGCTTTGCACCCCCACCCACAGCATGAGCTGCAGATTAGCAGTCCAGGGCCCCGAAGCTTCAAAGATGCCCACTGCCTTTGGTATGCAAATCTGGCCTCTCTCACAGGAGAGGAAATCAACCCCCTTTGTCCAGAGCCCTTGGGCAACTTGACAGGCGGGGAAATCAGCTAGGCAAGACAGGTGTGTCCACCCTCAGGCGAGCACCACCCCTGAACTGGGCTACCTGAAGTGGATGCGACTTTTCAGAAGTGACCATCTTGGTGTTGATAAATTTAGGATCTGTGGGACAGGGTAATGCCTACTTCCTCCAGGAACTGATCATATAGGGCGCATAATAACTCCAGGGGTAAGTAGCCCATTGGTCACTACCCTACAATCCACTAATGCCACTAAATTCAGTATTTAGGGGTGCCCTGGCACCAGGACATCAGATCCTGCCGACCAAAAGAAGAAGAAGGACGGAAGAGCTGCGAAAAGCAAGAACTGAGGAAGAAGCAACTAACTTGGTGCCAACCCTGCCGGCCTGTCTGCTGTTCCCGAATATTGCACCAAAGTCGACTCATCCTGCAAGCTGCTATGCCTCCAAAAGCCTTGGAGGACTGCCAGCACTTCTGCCAAGACTCAAGAACTCCTGTGGAGTAGCAGAGCTGCTTCCCTGCATCCTGCAGGCACCCAAAGAGACCTGAGAGGACTCTGAACAGCCAAAATCCGACACCAGAAAGCACAACTGCACCGTGCTGCCTAGCCCGAGCTGAAGAGGGACAATGGTGCCAGTGTGGTCCATCGGCTCTTCAGAGACAAAGCCCACCTTGGAATTGCCCACTGTGGACTTCCCAACGCCACCTGCAGCCTCTGTCTGTAGGCCCCCTCTGCTGCGAGTGCTTCTGGTGATGAAAATCCGATGCCTGAAGACACCTCTGCCCCCGTCACCCCTGGCCTGTGGAGGAGAGGACCAAAGGTGTCCCACGTCCCCAAGCATCATGAGACCTGAGCCTCCCTTGTGGTTCAGACCGATTGGCTTCCTAGTCAAAGCCTGCAGCCTCTTTTTGACCGGACCAATCCCCATAGGATAAAATTGGGCACTCAATGCTGAAAATGCACCTCTGCACCCGGCCGCCCCAGTGCTGCCCAAGGTGACCTGTTGGTGCTGCCTCTGACCTTGCCCCATACTCACCTTAAGTCCAGGAGATTGGTCTCGTAAGTCGCTGTACTGTACTGGAATCTCGTCCTTTTTTTCCTCCCATAAGATAACATTGCATCTTCTGATAAATGCACTGTCGACTTTTTAAATGCAAAAGTATTTCTCTTGAAAAACATATTTACCTGATCGTATGGTTTCTGGTGCCTAAACATATAAAAAGATGCTTGTTATTTTTATAAATTGGCGTGGATCTCCTTATTGAGTCGTGTGCATCATTTATTGACTATTGTGTGTATTTGCAGATGTCTAACACTCCTCTCTGATAAGCTAAGGCTGCTCGACCACACCACCCCCTAAAAGAGCACCTTGGGATTGCAAGAGCAAGCCCCTGTTCACTCATAGGGAATACCTGGGCTTTTTGCACGGTATACCTATTTTTGGTGTACTATATAAAGAGCAAACTTCCTACACTCCCCCTCCAAGCTTGATTGCTGCTTCCCCAGCCTGCCCCGTCCTGCTTTTTTTTCATGCAAAGAATCCTCCCACCAGATCTGTTGCTCCCTCCACCGCTCCTCAGCATTTACTTTTCTCTGTTACCCATTCTACCATTGCTTCCGCCACTGAGTTCCTACTCCTTCTCCTTTTCATGTTTTTTAAAAACATTTACTCTTTTTTAGAGTGCCTAGCAGCTACAATGTATTGCTGGTCTGCTTCTTTCTTAAAAAAGGACTTTTGCACATGTTTTATATAACTTTAATATACTGTTCTTAGATGGGTGTCCACTATCACGGAGTGATACATCTAAATGAAAACAAAATGGACACTGCCTCTGACGTATGCAAACACAAGTAGTGATGCATGTACACGTATTTCACTATACTAATTCAACACTAATCCTTATGGTTTCCGGAGTAGCGTGCTACTCGCCCAAAAAGTGCTTTGACGCCTTCTCAGGGGTAGTAAGCGCTATATAAATGCAATTACAATACAATATTATGTGGGCATGCAAACTGACACATGTGCGTGCATTTCTCACTTTTTGGTTTGCGAATATTGTTCTGTATCAGAAATACGCATGTTTATCATTTTTCTGATGTGGAAATGCATTGACGAAAAGCCACTGGAGAGCCAAAAGGCAGAGCAATACCATTGAATGCTGAAAGCAATTTACTTTGCCAATGCTTGTTGTGTTTTTGTTTTGCTGGACCAGCATAGAGGCTTCCGTAATCCAGTCTTCATAATAATGTCAGTGAAGAGGATGGCTTGTAGACTATGATAACTATCCTTTGTGTGGATAGCTGGGGCTTTGTGTGAAAGTCGGTTTGTGAATTTACATGTAATCATGCTGAGCAGACTGTGCACAGTCAGGAAAGTGCATGCTGGAATCCTTCCACCCTGCTGCGTTGCACCTTCCCACATTGCAACCATAAAACTGCATACACGTTTCAGCTGTTAAGGCCTTGATGTCGCTGGAGTCTTTCTTCAGCTCCCAATGTGTAGTTCACAGCACTGCCAGTTTTCACAACCTTCTGGGTGGAATGTTTCTGCCAGAGCTCCTGTTGAACCTTCTCTGAGATGATACTTGGTGGAGGGCTGGTAATGTGGTAAACACCACGCCCTCCATAAAGAGGCACACCTGATCCTCCTCTCTGTGGTCCGGTGCAAACCCTGACTCCCCACATAATGACCGGTCTCGAGAGGTAGGTAGGTACCTCTTGTAAGGTCCTGCTGGAGGTGGAACAGACTTCTGCTGATCCCAAGGTGGGAACAGTGAGGACTGATCTTGCAAGCCATGTAAACTCAAAATGGAACTGGTGCTGGTCAAGGCAAGGGATGGCCATTTATGTGTATAGCAGTGCCCTATGCAAATGTCAGGTGTGGGCGTACAGGAGTTCCAGAGATGTGCTGCACCAAGGGTCGCCCACAAATGGCCCACACCTCTTTGTGTGCCCATCCTTGGATGACGGCCACTGCGTTCCACCAATGAGAAGTGGCTCTTTCTGACAGTGGTACTCTACGACCCTGTTTATACACGGCCTAACAATTCACACCTCCCCAGAGTAAACCTTAAACCATACAAAAGAAAAACATGGCAACAGTGGCGTAGGAGTTGCACATCCCATATTTAAATTATTGGTTTTTTTTGGGATGTTGATGCTCACACAATATTAGACATCCATTGCCACGATGTGCCTCAGCGTGGTACGTTAGACCTATACCAGCCAGCACTCAAATCCTATAACATGCAAATATTGGAGCACTCTTGCACCTGTAAAAACAAAATAGTATTGTGGCTCCCTGATACGTTTCTTGCCAGCAGTCAACATACCATAGTCCTAGCTTCCTCCTCTTCAAATCAATAGTCCAGAGCTCATAGGAAGTGGTAAGTGCTTTCTTTACTTATTCTCATGCCATCACATAGAATAGAGGTGGTTTAGCCATATAAGATACAGATGATTCAGTTGACGTGTGTTTCGTCCAACACTGGACTTTTTCAAGGCTGTATAGAGGAACCTATTCCAGATTTATGATGCTGAATCCAATTGTACTTGTCCAGTTCAAGTGG
Organism: Calotriton arnoldi; assembly: GCA_963921515.1. Taxonomy (NCBI): domain Eukaryota; kingdom Metazoa; phylum Chordata; class Amphibia; order Caudata; family Salamandridae; genus Calotriton; species Calotriton arnoldi. The sequence continues at coordinate 773,670 of CAWUFW010005137.1, read as the reverse complement.
TAGAACCGAACTATTGAGAAACCAACCTAAATGGAGACCTAATAGCGTGTGCTACGTGTGTCAAATCTATTCCCCTTTTTAAGGGAATCAATGTCCAGTTTTTTCACATATCCTATCATATATTCCATAAACAATTCAATGAGATGGACCCTAATAAGCCCCGTACACGTCTTAGACCTTAATAAGTACAAGGCCTGACGTACAGGTGAAAAAAGTTCCTGTGAGCGTCCTGTACTAGTAAATGTTCAACCATAAGGGCTTTATTTAGATTTTATGGGTCAGGATACTTCTTCACAAACCTGTCTGATGCCCCCCTCCCCAGCCCTACTACAAGTGCATGTAACCTAAAGCACTTGTAATATGGATGATGAGATATTCGCCACTCTTTCAAGGAGTACCCCGACTGCAACACTCTAAATTAGACGACATCTTTATTAAGTCTCATGCTTTCCGAGTATAGTCATTTCAGATATATAGGCTCCTTTGTACGGCAGCCTTGTTTGTTACTAAAGCGATCTTTCCAAACTAGAAAAAAGACTTACTCGATCATTAGCCTCACTTACTCACTAGAATTTGTAGGTCTCACAAGTTGGAGCACAGTCTCTCCCACCGAGTGTGAGTCTTACCCCACCAACACATTTCCACTCTCGACCAGTTGCAATAGTCATAAGGCCTTTAAAACAGTTTTCATCATTTTTCTTATGCAAATGTAAACTTTAGCCTACATCTGCCACATCTCACGACGTTGGAGCCTTGGAGTCCAAAATCATTGGAGTCTGTCATTTTAAAAGCACGGGCACCCATCTCCACCACCCAGTTACTCATTCGTCCCCTCCAGTCCTTCCTTCCATCAATCAATCAATCAATCAATCAGGGTTGTTGTAAAGTGCGACTACTCACCCGTGAGGGTCTCAAGGCGCTGAGTGGGGCGGGAAGGGGGTGGATCTGCGGTTCAGTTGAAGAGCCAGGTCTCTACACCCCAGGTCTCCACACCCCAGGTCTCCACACCCCAGGTCTCTACACCCCAGGTCTCTACACCCCAGGTCTCCACACCCCAGGTCTCCACACCCCACACCCCAGGTCTCCACACCCCAGGTCTCTACACCCCAGGTCTCCACACCCCAGGTCTCCACACCCCAGGTCTCCACACCCCAGGTCTCCACACCCCAGGTCTCTACACCCCAGGTCTCCACACCCCAGGTCTCCACACCCCAGGTCTCCACACCCCAGGTCTCCACACCCCAGGTCTCCACACCCCAGGTCTCTACACCCCAGGTCTCTACACCCCAGGTCTCCACACCCCAGGTCTCCACACCCCAGGTCACCACACCCCAGGTCTCCACACCCCAGGTCTCTACACCCCAGGTCTCCACACCCCAGGTCTCCACACCCCAGGTCTCCACACCCCAGGTCTCCACACCCCAGTTCAGTACAGCACTTGTCTCATTGGGGACCAATCCCATCAGAGAGCACACAATATGTCAGTGTTGACACAGAACTGCTGGTCCAACTTGAACTCAGCATTGACAACTTCAAAGGAGTTACGTTGCAGACAAATTGCTATCCCTTTAGAGCTGAATCTGGGTTTTAAGGAGGTCCTATGACCCACTCCTTTAGTAGGAGAGGTCTGCACTCAATCCCTCCCATCGCTGCTAGGTTTCTAAAGAATAGATATTAGCCTGGTGATATCATGTCCAGAATCATCAGAAACATAACTATGTATACAGTTAACCCTACCTGTCCCTGGCACAGCCAGTGGCATAGGAAGGGGGTGCGGTGGGTGCAGGCCGCTCCGGGTGTCATCACTGAGGGAGGTGACAAAATGGCAAAAATATGTGTTTTAAACACATATTTTTGCCATTTTGTCAAGCCGGGGGTGACAAGAAATTTTCCGCACCGGGTACCACCTGACCTTGCTACGCCACTGGGCACAGCGAAATGCGCGTGAACAAACATGAGCTCCGTGACAAGATAATTAGATGCGTGAAAAAGCGTGAAACATGCTAAATCAAAGCAATGCATAAGAAAGTCACGACATGCCTCATAAAATCGCGAGATGCCCACTAAATCCATGAAAACAATGTGACATTTAGATGGCAGCAAATATTGTGAGGAGGAAGATAGCATAACAAGGTCTGTGATCGTGCTGTGTAAGGTTTGATAAACTCACGAGAAAAGTGACCGAACCATGAGGCAAGTGATAAAATATTGTTTGCGTTGCTATGGCGTTGTACAAAATAAAAAAAAGAGTTTAGTGATAAAATGACAACATGCGTGGTAACATACCAGTGTCGGATTGGTAACGCGGGCACTCGGGCAATGCCCGAGGGGCCGGTATCCGAATTTCAGCTATGGGCTGCTTTTTTGAGCAGCCCGGGGGGCCGATTTGGGCGGTTTCTGCGTTTTTCTATGCCGACAAGCGGCCCAGTGGGTGCCTGAGTGGCCTTTCTGGAGGTAAATGGGCGTCCATTACCTCCCTTTTATCAACAGCAGAGGTGTCACTCCCTTTCTCTCGCAGGGCGTCCTATTAATATATGCATATTGAGCGGGGGCAGGGGGCCTGTGCAAAAGTGGCCTCACTTGTTTTCAGGTGTGTTTCACCAGTGTAAATTAATTTGTGCGTTTTTTTTAGCCCCCCCTTTTTTTTAAATACAGTTTCGCAGAAGCAGTGTTTTGCGGAAAGGCAATATGCAAATGTGGGCCACTTTTTTTTAGCGTGCCCTGGCCGATTTTTAATCCCAATCCAACCCTGTAACATACGTGTAATCATGTTACAGGTGCGGTGTGTCTGATTAAATAGCTAGATGTGGATTTATGCCACGTGTTGGTTGCTAAAATCACGAAATGCGTGTGAAAAAGATAAGATGCATGAGAAAAGTGTGTCACGCATGTTGAAATGATGAGTAGCCTGATAGCGTGCTCTGCACGTAGCCTTGACAATAATGAGTTAGCAAGATTTCAGTTGAAAAGAGCTCTCCAACCCAGGGTTTTGAGCATTGTTTGAAATCCGATTTATTTTAATTAGCAGCAGCATGTAGAAATACCTGAAGACGCTCTCCCCCCCTCCCCCCCCCCCTTCCCCTGCGTGCCCCCCACTGCCAGCGGCCGGTCTCTGGGTACAGGGGCAGCCCCCCCGAGCGCCCAGAGCAGGGATCTGATGGATAAACTCTCTGAATAAAGTGCCTGACTTCCTCTCTGGTAATTGCAGGCTGGCGGAAGTACGTCACTTGTTATCTGCCCTGAGCCCTGCTGCACTGTACAGCCCAGACAGAGGAGCTGAGGCAGAGACACAGCCCCCTCCTGCCCTTCTACCCCTTTAAGAGCTCCCACCCCCCGTGATACCGCCCCAGCGGGGGCAGGTAGAGAGCAGGGCGGCCGGTGCCTGCGGGGGGCCAGGATCGGGGGGCCGTCTCCCCCGAGGAGGGGGGCTGCAGCAGGGGGATGAAGGGAGCCTGGGAGCCGCTGCCGCCTGTTCTATGGGGGAGAAACTGACAAGCTGCCGCTTCTGCACATTGGAAACTTACAAAGCAGACCAGGGGGCCAGGAGCGGACCCCCGGGGGCCACGGCCCCCCTCCCGGCAGGGCTCCTCACCGACACCCCCGGCGATGTGACCAGGGGGGAGGCACCGCCCCCCCTCTGCAACAAAGTTGCAAACCAAGTGATCCCTTTTATTGCCGATTTCCCATCTGGGGAGGGAAAAAAAGAAAGAAGATACATGGTTTCTACATATTCACCTTTCCTGGATTCCGTGGCGGAGGATTGTGTGTGGATTTCCTGGGAGTGTTTCGCTCTGGATTAGTGGACATTTTCAAGGATTTTTTAAAGTGGTATTTTTATTTTTTTTCCATCAAGGTCATTTTGTGGATATTTTTCCCAACTGTGGATCTGTGAATCGGAGGGTTTTTCCGGTGTTTTTCTTGGTGTTTTTGTTCTTTGTCGGCACGCGGAGGGTTGGATATTCCTGCTGGTGGATTTCCTGGTGGTCTTCGCGTTCGCCGCCCCCGAGGATGGAGGGGAAGGTAAAGCAAAGCCGGAGGTCGAGGTCCCAGCGGGACCGACGGAGGAAGCGGGGCGACCCCGCCCGGAATCACAGCCCGTCCTCCGGCTCGGACCGGGAGCGGAGCCTGGGGGGCCCGCGGGGCAAGGAGAACGGAGGGCCCCCTCGAGCCCTGGCCGCCCCCCCTGCCCGGGTGCCCCGGCCTCCCCGGCGCCGCAGGAGGGAGTCCAGCTCCCAGGAGGAGGATGTCATTGACGGCTTCGCCATCGCTAGCTTCGCCAGCCTGGAGGCTCTGGAGGTGAGAGCCCCCCACAAGGCTTATTGTTTCATTTGGGGCGGGGGAAGATTAATGCAGGTGTTCAAAGGTGAAGCAGGTAGAACCTAACCCCTGTCTGCAGGAACCAATCCAACCAGTACACTGGTAGAACCCACCATCCCTTCCTCGAGAAACCCACCCCTTCCTCGAGAAACCCACCCCTGCAAGCAGAAACCCACCCCCTGCCAGCAGAAACCCACCCCCTGCCAGCAGAAACCCACCCCCTGCCAGCAGAAACCCACCCCCTGCCAGCAGAAACCCACCCCCTGCCAGCAGAAACCCACCCCCTGCCAGCAGAAACCCACCCCTGCCAGCAGAAACCCACCCCTGCCAGCAGAAACCCACCCCTACCTGCATAAACCCACCCATTCCTGCATAAACCCACACCTTCCTGCAGAAACCCAAACCTTCCTGCAGAAACCCAAACCTTGAAACTCAAACCTTCCTGCAGAAACTCAAACCTTCCTGCAGAAACTCAAACCTTCCTGCAGAAACTCGCCCCTTCCTGCAGGAACTCACTCCTTCTTTTAGAAACTCACCCCTTCCTGCAGAAACCCACTCCTTCTTTTAGAAACCCACCCCTTCTTGCAGAAATTCACCTTTTCCAGCATAAACCCACCCCTTCCTGCAGAAACTCACCTCTTCCTGCAGAAACTCACCTCTTCCTTCGGAAACTCACGACTACATTTAGGAACTCACCCCTCTGTCTGCATAAAATTACCTCTTCCTGAAGAAACCCACCCCTTCCTGCAGGAACAAATGCAGTCTGCAGGAACCCTCTCCTTTTTGCAGGACCTCACCCAGGCCTGCAGGAATCCACCAATGCCTACAATAATCCACTACTGCCTACAGAAGCTCACCTCTTCCTGTAGGAACAAATGCAGTCTCATGAACTCATCCCTACCTGCAGGAATGTACCTGCAGTCTCATGAACTCATCCCTACCTGCAGGAACCCACTCCTTTCTGCAGAACCCGACTCAGGCCTGCAGGAATCCACCACTGTCTACAGAAGCTCACCTCTTCCTGTAGGAACAAATGCAGTCTCACGAACTCATCCCTACCTGCAGGTATGCATGCTGCAGGAACCCACTCCTTTCTGCAAGACCTCATCCCGGCCTGCAGGAATCTACTACTGCCCGCAGGAACTCACTCTTTCCTGCAGGAATAATTGCAGTTACAGGAACCCACTACCTTTTGCAGGACCCCACTCATGCTGCAGGAATCCACCACTAGTGCCTGCAGAAACTCACTCCTTCCTGCAGAAACTCACTCCTTCCTGCAGGAACTCACTCTTTCCTGCAGGAACAAACGCAGTCACAGGAACCCACTCCTTTGTGCAGGACCTCACCCCCTGCCTTCGTTCTGAAGAAGATTTCCCACACACATAAGTTGTCGGGCCACACCCACACCCCAGTATGAAGGAACCCCAAAGGCCCCCAGTGCACGGCCCTCTCTCAGTGGGCTGCCATCAGAGTTTAAAAACCCCTCGCACTGCAAGTACCTGGCCTAGTCATCCCCACGAGCAGACCACCCTCAGCGTGTTGTATGTAGATCAGACCCACTCTGACTGCAGAACCCTCACTCACCCAGTCTAGTGCCCCCCTTCCAGCTTGCAGGGTCGTTACTGTAACACCAACAATTACCCACCCAACAAGGTGTAATAACCCCTCTTTTACCCGCCCCCAGATTGTAAGGGCCACCTCACTCCTCTGTCTATAGGACGCTAAACTGCAGGACACCCCCCGCCCCCATCTCAGACTGCAGCCCCCCCACCTCTTCTATGCCGTACCTCCCCCCTTGCAGACCCTCCTCCTCTCCCCAGTATGCAGCAGCCTGCCTTCTTTAGCTAAAGGAGACTACCTCCCCCCCCCCCGCCCCGCCCCCCAGGTCTGCAGGTATCCCCACCTCCCCCCAGCTTCCTAGGATTTGATTTATCGCAATAAACTGTTACCCACTAACAACGCTTTCATCAATAGATGCGCCAAAGACTCGGGTGGGCCCCTTCCTTTGTTGGGTACAGCCTGGCGTGTGTGCCACTCACATGGGCCTTGGCAAGGCCCGCCTTCCCTTCCTCTGAGATGCCCTGGAGTTGGGCTCCGATGCCATAAACATACTGTCCCCATTGAAGGGTTTGTGACTTGACTTGCACCTTTTTGCTCCTGTTTTTACTGAGCTGCTGAAAACGTGATGCCAGGGGGCGTAAAGAGTGCCCACAGATAACGACAGTCGGATGGTGGGTGGTAGGTACAGTACCAGGCAATGCCAACAGGATGCCTTCACCCTCCATCAGCCCTGCTTGTTTCCTATGTGTTTGTGGTATGTTACCTTTGAACTTTTTGTTTACAAATCACGTGTGTGTGTGCAATGTTCACTTGTGTACAGTACACACTTGTATTTCATGTGTTGTAACGAGACGAAGTTACCTTCATGGCCTCGGTGTTGGGGCGACAAACTGCCAGCTTGTTACACGGAGGCAAACTTTGCAGACTACTTGTGAGTTTGAGGCGTCGAGGTACTTGTGAGTTTGAGGCGTCGAGGTACTTGTGAGTTTGAGGTGTCGGGGTACTTGTGAGTTTGAGGTGTCGAGGTACATGTGAGTTTGAGGTGTCGGGGTACTTGGAGTTTGAGGTGTCGGGGTACTTGTGAGTTTGAGGTGTCGGGGTACTTGTGAGTTTGAGGTGTCGGGGTACTTGTGAGTTTGAGGTGTCGCGGTACATGTGAGTTTGAGGTGTCGAGGTACTTGTGAGTTTGAGGTGTCGAGGTACATGTGAGTTTGAGGTGTCGGGGTACTTGGAGTTTGAGGTTGTGAGTTTGAGGCGTCGAAGTAATTGTGAGTTTGAGGTGTCGGGGTACTTGTGAGTTTGAGGTGTCGGGGTACTTGTGAGTTTGAGGTGTCGAGGAAGGAGCCCCTTCCTCAGACTCCAGAATTGCCTCTTTTAATCTCGGCATGTACTGGATTGATGCTGCCACAAGGACGGCAGGGTGGCACGGTTTGCTTCCAGACCTCGTCTGTTTGAGAAGTTGTAGCCATGTTGTGTGTTTTTGGAAGTTCTGCACTTGACTGGAAACTTGCAGGGCAGTGACGGCGTGTCCCCCTCTCCGAGTAGAACTGCTTGTCCGAGAGCAGAGAACAAGCAATATTAGCTGAGTAAACACAGCCCGTCTCTCTCTGGGCAGGCATGGCACGGTGCCCACGGCGTGCAGCAGGAAGGCGCGCTTCACCCCTCCCCCGACCATAGACTGGCATTAAAGTGTGGGCTGCCACTTGTTGAAACCGCCGTGGGCCCGGGAGAAAGGTGCGCTCTGCTACGGCCCTCTCCCCACTGTGTGTGCGCTCAGCCACGGCCCTCTCCCCACTGTGTGTGAGCTCTGCCACGGCCCTCTCCCCACTGTGTGTGAGCTCTGCCACGGCCCTCTCCCCACTGTGTGCGCGCTCTGCCACGGCCCTCTCCCCACTGTGTGCGCGCTCTGCCACGGCCCTCTCCCCACTGTGTGCGCGCTCTGCCACGGCCCTCTCCCCACTGTGTGTGCGCTCTGCCACGGCCCTCTCCCCACTGTGTGTGCGCGCTCAGCCACGGCCCTCTCCCCACTGTGTGTGCGCGCTCAGCCACGGTCCTCTCCCCACTGTGTGTGCGCGCTCAGCCACGGCCCTCTCCCCACTGTGTGTGCGCTCTGCCACGGCCCTCTCCCCACTGTGTGTGCGCGCTCAGCCACGGCCCTCTCCCCACTGTGTGTGCGCGCTCAGCCACGGCCCTCTCCCCACTGTGTGTGCGCGCTCAGCCACGGCCCTCTCCCCACTGTGTGTGCGCTCTGCCACGGCCCTCTCCCCACTGTGTGTGCGCTCTGCCACGGCCCTCTCCCCACTGTATGTGTTTTCCACTTAATGCCCTTGGTGGACGGCAGGATGCAACATATGACGATGCTTCGCCTGAGTTTGGAGTGATTTGGGGTCCATTTGTTGCACCTCGGAGTTGTGGAATGCTTACCACACGGTGATGATGGTGGTGGGGAGTACGATCCCGCTACTTCTTTTGTACAAAATTGTGATTTTATATATAAAAAGTGTTTTAACTTATCCAAGGTCCTAATGCTATTCAACACTGTTTAATAAACTCGTGGTGATATGTTTTCTAAACAAAGTAATCCATTACAATGTCAATTGCTCAGGTCTTGTCTGATCCTTTGTTTAATTTCACACCAACATTGCTTGGTTTTGGGGAGAGTATAAGAATTGTGAGCTCTCAGAAGCTCTTGTTTTTCATCGCCAATTTATTGCAAATCTTGATTAATAATGAAAATTGATCGGTTCTGTGGCTTCTCCAGTGATTAGCTCTTTGCACTTTTGGTACCCGGTCTGTCCAAAGGTAGGAGCTCCTGGTCTGTGCTCATTGAATCATGAGGTTTAATCAGAAAAATCATGTCCCTGCCCACCCAGCATGTGAGGGGTTGGGTGGTGGAGCGCCTACAGGTCTTTAAATTGGTGGTGAGTGCTATATAAAAGTCCTCCCCACTTGTTTTAATTGTATAAACAGGGCTAGTTTTTCCTGAAGTGTGACATGGAATGGATTTGTTGATTCTAAAGGGCCGTACAAGAAAATGATGAAAAGAGGTGAAAATTGATTGCTGAAATGTATTATTGTGGATTTGCGAAGATGGTGTGGATCGGTGCCTTCAAACTCAAAGAGGGAACTTCCTTTCCAGTAGGTTTGCTAGGGGTGTTCAGAGTGACTGGTGTATGCGCTTCGGTTGGCCTTGCCGTTACTGGGGCGCAGCACGTGTCTAGGATCGGGAACAGCGCTTGGATATGCTCAGTGAAAGACTGCTATGATTGCTCATTTTATAACCTGTTCCTTTAAATAAATGTGCCTGCCCAATGGGAGCTTTGTTGGAGAGGTTTAGTTCAAGATCACAGAGAGGATGCTAGGCTGGCCAGGTGTTGCTAGAGTCCACTCAGAAATGTGTTTGATGGCGCCTGAATGTTTATGTTTATGGATGGACCTGCCCTTTGCCGTCTACCTAATTGCGTATTTTGCTCCAATTTGTCCCTATGAGCTGAACAAACCACAACTCCCATAATGCATTTGCTTATGAAGTGAAATCCCAAGGCTGGAGAAATGAAATGGTGCAGCTACCATATGATGCTGAATTGTCAAACTGTGCCTGGTTGACCTTTGATGTCAGCTAAACAATGTCATGCTCTGTCGATTAGACAACTACATCAAAATGTGCAGGCTTGGACTGTATGAGTGAATCAAGGGGGGGCACCCTCACAAAGAAACTGATGGACTCGGAAGGGGTGCCCTACAACTATGAATTAAACAAGTGAGCCAATGAGAAGCATCCATTTCTACACACGGTGCCTCCCATCTGCTTTACTCTGTGGTGCAGTCTCATCTCCTGTAGATGGAACCTGGTCTATCCCACCCTGATATGGGGGGACAGCTCTGATATTTATTGGACGCAGCGGTGAATATTCAGAAAAAAGGCCTGGGATAAGTTCTTGTTTTTTACATTTAATTGTCACCATTTTCTTCCTTGTGTGAATAACCTACAAAACTTGGCATTGTTTGGGGGCTGCATTATATGCTTAAATCACCTTTAAACTTCTCAGTCGCTTCTCATAATGAGGTGTTTTTATCTGTACACAGGACGCCATAATTTTAGGTCCGAATGTATTACTGAAATCTACTGATTCTTCGACTATGAATCTAATTTTTACCAAATCTAACTTCTTCTCTTGTCAATATCAGTTTATTTAGTGGTAGTGAGAATCGAGTTTGTTGATGCTTTTTTGATTACGGTCCCTTTACATAGGCCCAATTTCGCTAAGATCTTCAATGTAGAGAAATGACAACAAACAATTGGGGGGTGGCGAGTAAGACTGTATAGTAGCCATCCTATAATTCACAACTTTTATTTCACAGAGGGCTATCTATTATAGTAACAAAAAGTTGAACATACGTCTCAGCAGTGATGGAGTGTCGACATGTTTCTGCGCATCAGTGGGATGTTATCATGAGCTTTCATGAAGACCTCATAATAATTTTACCTACTTGGGGGGATTTATACAGAAGAGCGGTTCATTACATTTTGTTCAGAGACGCTCTCCTAGAAGAGTGTGTTGTACATTATCAAAATTACCCTAAATAAAAGGTGAGTACAGGTAGTTTTCCAAACTCGTGAGTCGGGCATGAAACTTGTCAAAGTGTGTGGCTCCCTGATTGGATTTACTCGTTTGAATTTGCTTACTTCTTTTGAGTGGCCGTATATCTTCCGGAAGTGGAGAAATTAGTATGTGTTGTGTCAATCTACTGTTGTGCCAATCTGCTGACAATGTGTGATGCCATTACTAGAGGCATTTAATCAGAGACTTATTGGTACTGGCTGGACACCCACCACCGCGTCACATGAGGCTATTCACACATTTCTCAAAAGCCCACAATGCCCCTCCAACTTAAGCTACTGGACTTGTGTAAAAGGCCTAGAACTGATCGCCCTTCACAACTTGAGGCCGGGTAAGGACTGCCGGTCCTACATAAAATTCTATTTTCCCCTCCTTCTCTTGACACACAGACCCTACTTCATTCCCAACCTACCCACTACTATGCCTTTGGTCCACACCCGCTCCTTTTTCCATATCCACCCCTTGTATGTCACATACCACCGCGGTGGCCTTTTGTTCTCCATGCGCTGTTCTCTTCTGACTCGAATATGTTGAAAAACATCAAATATTGTTTCCCCCTTTAGCTGAACATGAAAGCTCCCGACCCTCGTTTCCGCCTCCCCTGAAGTGCTGCGTTGTGGGTCAAAGCTACGATTGACCGGTTTCACGCCCAACCCCCCCCCCCCCCCTCTGATTGCAGCTTCTGAGGATGTGGATGTCCAAAAAGCCGAGTTGATAAATAAATGATGTTCTGCCTGCGCTGCAGAGGTGGTCAGAGCTTCACAGGCCAGTGGGCAGTTTCCCTCACGTTCTGCATCCGTCAGCCTGTCAGAAGGAACCTCGTTTTTCATGAACATGTGCATTGTGCAAGGAAAAATAATTCGAGTTTTTGACCAACTTGTTCAGTGGTGGTTGTGGTAAGCTGTTGTGATGAGTATCTAATTACAGAGGCACCTTAATATCTCAGCAGGACTGAACCCCTTTGATACACTCTTAGAAATATTCACTCGCCCAAGGCTAGTGATAAATGTGTCCTAGCAAAATCAACGTCTGCTGCGACCAGTTATGTTAAATGAGGTGGAGTTGGAGACTGCACGTCAAAACGCGCACTCGTCATGTGGTTGCGGTTACCTGGCCGTGCTTACCATCCACACTTTGCTCCTCCTGTGACAGGACCCTAAGTTCTGATGGGCAGGATCACACAGTGCCCTATGACTGGTGTGCGTAACCTCACCTTGCAGGCTCTATAGGGTCTCTCTGGTCGGTAGGTAGCAGATGTGATCCTTGTAGGGTGCTTGGCAATCGTGCGTAGACCTGAAACCTTTCTGGTGTAACTTTCGTATGGAAATGCTGACTCATCCGAGGTGCATATATCCTTTTTAGGATGGATCGTGTATCCCTGGTGCAGTATTAGCTTGTCCCTGAGACTGTACTAATTCCGTACCATATCACATGCGCGGGTGCCATCCGCCTTGAGCTGGCTGTCTTGGCACAGTTGCTTGCCTGAAGGTGACCGTGCTCACCGTCAGGGACCCAGGTTTTCCATCTTTGATCAATTTCTTTCACTCTCATGTCCAGACCCTTTTCTCCGAAACAAGCCCTAACTTTTGATGCCCTTCCCCCCCAAAGGCAAGATTGGGTTATGTCAGCCTGAGTTCCCCCCAGCAGCAGATAAATTACATATGATTTGCTTCCCCAAGGCCTGAGGCCTTTTCACAGGTGTCAGGCCTCACCCACCTGATATCAGGCCTCACCCACCAGGTATCGAGCAGTCACACCAATTATTTTGCCTCCACACCAGGTATCGGGCCTCCACACCAGGTATCGGGCCTCCGCACCAGATATCGGGCCTCCGCACCAGGTATCGGGCCTCCGCACCAGGTATCGGGCCTCCGCACGAGGTATCGGGCCTCCGCACCAGGTATCGGGCCTCCGCACCAGGTATCGGGCCTCCGCACCAGATATCCGGCCTCCACACCAGGCCTCCACACCAGGTATCGGGCCTCCACACCAGGTATCGGGCCTCCACACCAGCTATCGGGCCTCCACACCAGCTATCGGGCCTCCACACCAGCTATCGGGCCTCCACACCAGGTATCGGGCCTCCACACCAGCTATCGGGCCTCCACACCGGGTTTCGGGCCTCCACACCAGTTATACGGCCTCCCCACCAGGTATCCGGCCTCCCCACCAGGTATCCGGCCTCCCCACCAGGTATCCGGCCTCCCCACCAGGTATCCGGCCTCCCCACCAGGTATCCGGCCTCCCCACCAGGTATCCGGCCTCCCCACCAGGTATCCTGCCTCCGCACCAGGTATCCTGCCTCCGCACCAGGTATCCTGCCTCCGCACCAGGTATCCGGCCTCCGCACCAGGTATCCGGCCTCCGCACCAGGTATCCGGCCTCCGCACCAGATATGCGGCCTTCGCACCAGATATCCGGCCTCCGCACCAGATATCCGGCCTCCGCACCAGGTATCCGGCCTCCGCACCAGGTATCCGGCCTCCGCACCAGGTGTCGGGCCTCCGCACCAGGTGTCGGGCCTCCGCACCAGGTGTCGGGCCTCCGCACCAGCTGTCGGGCCTCCGCACCAGCTGTCGGGCCTCCGCACCAGGTGTCGGGCCTCCGCACCAGCTGTCGGGCCTCCGCACCAGCTGTCGGGCCTCCGCACCAGGAGTCGGGCCTCCGTACCAGGAGTCGGGCCTCCGTACCAGGAGTCGGGCCTCCGCACCAGGAGTCGGGCCTCCGCACCAGGAGTCGGGCCTCCGCACCAGGAATCGGGCCTCCGCACCAGGAGTCGGGCCTCCGCACCAGGAGTCGGGCCTCCGCACCAGGAGTCGGGCCTCCGCACCAGGAGTCGGGCCTCCGCACCAGGAGTCGGGCCTCCGCACCAGGAGTCGGGCCTCCGCACCAGGAGTCGGGCCTCCGCACCAGGAGTCGGGCCTCCGCACCAGGAATCGGGCCTCCGCACCAGGAATCGGGCCTCCGCACCAGGAATCGGGCCTCCGCACCAGGAACCAGGACCTCACACCAGGCATCATACATTTGCACCAGGTATGAGGCCTTAGGCCTTCACATTAGGTATCAGGTTTTCGCACCAGTTTTCAAAACATTGCACCACTTTTCAGGTTTGGTAAGTGCAGAATTTTACCACCTCCTATCTCCCATTCTGGCTGAACAATTCCCTTTAAAGGAAAGCAGATTATATTGGATATTAAATACTAAACGGTTATGTACAGTTTAACTGTTGATCCAGGTGCAATTAATGTTTAAAACAGTTTTAAAATATTTGAAATTGTAATACACAATGGTCACATTAAATCCCCGGACCCTAAACACTGCCAGATGTAGAGATCACTTATTGTGAGAATCACCTAAAGGAAGGTGCAGGATTGTGTACAGTGCGTGCTCATTGGAGCTTCTCCCGCTGGGCCATCTGTTTTTATTGTTGGTCAGGACTGCAGGCCAGGATATTTTATACATGAAACGGATTGTGAACTTGTTCAAAAATTAAATTGCAAAACGTGATCACTTTAAATTGTGTTTCAGCAATATTTATCTTACTGGGGTACACACTTCAAACACTGCAACATTTTTTGAGTACATTTTCGTAAGTACTACATGCCATCAACCGGAAAGTTAAAAAAACACTAGGATGCAGCCAGCATTGAACGCGTCATATATCTGTTATTTTTTCTTTACTTTCTAAAACATAACTAAAAAAACTGACAAAGCTAATAGAGCTTGCTTAGGCGAGACCTATTGGCTTAGCCAATGCTTGTCTGATGCCAGTGGTGTTGCGTAAAATAAATCCACCATCCTGATCTGAGGATGTTCTTAGTTTCTACTTCTTGTTAACTGAGAACAACTCACTGAATCTGATATTTCAATAGTTAGAAAAATAGAATTTCTTGTGATATTTGAGCCTTTACCTTAAATCTTTTGTTTGTTTATTTAATTATTTATTTATTTCACTGTCACTTTATCCCACCCTCCTCGCTTTTGAATTATGCATTCTTACGCGCCGTGCAGAAGCAAATACATTAAATTGTTGTCTACGTTTGCCTAGGCTATGGGCCATAGTTCCAAAACCAGAATAGCAACAGCAAAACGTAGAACAGGAACTTCACTCCTGCTAGAAGAGCAACAACTAACGAGAGCTGTTGTGGTGCACCAGGGGTCGAGGCAATGTACATTTGAAGAAGGACTTCACCAAACACGCCATAGTGGAACTCTTGTGAAACACAAAAGATTGTGTGCGCTTCCTTGTGCTGTCTGTAGAAAGTTTACTTGTTTACATGCAGGTGGACCGGCAGTTGAACCAGCATTTCGCCAACCACAGCTCCGACTAGATTTACCAAAACTTGTCACTTCAGTGTGTCCAAGGCGCGCGTGGTCTAGATGTCTTTGCGGAGAAGCATGCATGCTTAAGGGATATCGCCTTTTATTAAGGGAATGCGAAAATAAACAATACTATAGCAAGGAAGCCAAAATAAAGAAAATTGACATCAAAATTAGGCAGAAAAAATAAAATTGAAGATAAGATTATTATTTTTTTAAATTGCAATATTACATTAGTTAAAAGCGGTTAGGATTTAAATTGTGAGTTTGGTAAAAGTAAGGGTTATAACTAGGATTAGGGTTGATTTGGGGTAAGGTCTGGGGTTAGCGGTATGGGGCGAGATGTTGCCTTTCATTTTACTCATTACTGATTTTGGTTTTATGGATTTGCCATTCTAATCAGGCTGAGTTCATTTTCAGGTAGATCCTTTATTAAAGCCATGTGCCTCTGTGAGGTGTAGTCCTTCTCTGATCCCCAGCTCGGGGGTCCTTCTCTGATCCCCAGCTCGGGGGGGTCCTTCTCTGATCCCCAGCTCGGGGGGTCCTTCTCTGATCCCCAGCTCGGGGGTCCTTCTCTGATCCCCAGCTCGGGGGTCCTTCTCTGATCCCCAGCTCGGGGGTCCTTCTCTGATCCCCAGCTCGGGGGGTCCTTCTCTGATCCCCAGCTCGGGGGGTCCTTCTCTGATCCCCAGCTCGGGGGGGGTCCTTCTCTGATCCCCAGCTCGGGGGTCCTTCCCCGGTCTGAACTTTGGCAGGGAAGACCTTCCAGGATTGTTTTGTGTGACAGCGGGAGAGAGGAGCGGCCTTGGAGCATCTCTCTCCCAGTCCTTGAAAGAGGAGCCTTCCTCTGATCTTCAGAATCAAACGAGGCTCTAAAGTGACTTCTTGCATCGACGTTTGAAACATGAACTGCTTCCTGCAGACCAGCGGCTGCTTTTTACAACTTTACTGCATGTGTTTAAAACTCTTCTCTTCCTCACCCAGCCTTCCCAACGTCTTCTGTCTCATCATCACACTGCCTCTGGCAATACTAAACTTGACTGTTGCTAGGAGATCTACCACAGCAAGCATCCCCATCACAGCTGTGCATCGCCCCCTAGGGGTCTCAACTGGCAGATTTGGGAATCCTGGGGCATTGGGTGGGTGGCTGTAGATTCATTTTACATTTCTGGCATGAAGGGCGCTCTTCTCCACATCTTTTTTTATCCATCCCTTTATTCTCCTTCTTAGGTGACCTTGGAGATCCTCTGTAGAGGTCACTGGCTGTCAACAAGCCTTTTGCCCAAGGCGCACCCATGCCTTCTACGTGGCATGGAGCCTGCATGGTACCTTGGTGCAGATGACTCTAGTCAAGCCTTGGCTCCTAGTCCACACTGTCCCGCAGCCCTTCCACATCTCTTTTATCCATCCTTATTCTCCTCCTTAGGTGACCTTGGAGGAACCTCTGTAGAGGTCACAGGCTGTCAACGTGCCTTTTGCCCAAGGCGCACCCATGCCTTCTACGTGGCATGGAGCCTGCATGGTACCTTGGTGCAGATGACTCTAGTCAAGCCTTGGCTCCTGGTCCACACTGTCCCGCAGCCCTTCTGTGCGTTGGTACTACACGCCCGAGGCCCTCCGGTTCTAACCTCACATCCTTTGTACTCATCGGAGACGAGAGCATACTTGTGACCTGCCGCAGGACACCAGGCTAGGTGCCCCCAGGAACCTTCTATGGACCCCTCGAGGCCACGGCTTCTCCATCACTGTACTCCAGTCTGGTCTAGTTCAACCTCCTGCGGGCTGTCGTTGCTGACCTCCTCTTCAATGCGCTACCCTGTCAGCTCTTCGAATACTCCTCCATAGATGTGCAGCCTTCCATTCCTCTACCCCACCAGCTTCCCCTCTACAGGAACTGGCATTTGTTGTCCTTTGCAACGTATTTGTCTTTATTTATTAATCTACGTCAAATATATCTCGCTTTGCCAGGTTAGCACTTCACAAGTCCATATCCCGAGGTGCACTTCACTTTTTCAGATTTGCAGCTTCTCTTTTACCTTTATCGACCTCCTGTTTTTCACACTTTTATGAAAAGCTGCTCCTAGCGCCAAGAGACCATTTTGTTTATGGAGAGAGCTACAGGAAATACTCTCTGCCGCTCCGGCTTCTTAATAGCGCCTTGTCTTGCTTTCTAGCTGTCCGTCTTTGCTTGCTTTTTTGTCACTTTTAATCTCCATCTATCAATCTCTGCATCGGTCTGTTTCTCAAAGTTTATTTAAGAACCAACCGATTCATCTCTCACTCTCTGTCTCTCACTGTCTGAATAGCTGCAAGTCTGTTTACCTCTCTGTTTACCTGTCTGCTTGCCTATGTAGCTACATCTGTCTGTCTGTCTGTTGGTCTGCCTCTCTCACTCCTCCCCAATTACATTTAGTCTTTTGGAGAAAACCTTGAAAGCTAGAAAGAAAATGTCATGAAACACCTAGCCTCAGATGAACTGAATTTCAAATAACTCTCACTTCATTCCAAGTCCATTTCGAAAGCAAAAAACCTAATAAAACCCCAACCACAAAAAGGTGCAGGAACCCCTTTTTTCAGTCCGCTCAGGAGCTTGTTGACCTCGACTGGATGTCTCCGCGGATATCCAAGCTTGCGAGTGCTCAAATCGGGAGTGAGTAGCCAAGTGCGTGGGACCTTAATCATTCCACCACGAACCCTGGTGGTCCCTTCTTTTGAATGCAGTGACATTGCGCAAGATGGCCGCCCGCCCTGGTGTTGACAGTCACACTATGGAATTTCGTACTGTGCCCATTCCCGGGTAGATGATTCAGCCAACAGAAAGGGCGAGCCTTTTGCCTATTCATCCAAGAATGTTGTGTCCTTTCCCACGTAGGGCTACTTCAGTTTGCCTTCATGAGAAGTTTAAAGAAAAAACAAACCTAAGTTTGATTCGCATCTGCTTGCAGTTTAGCCCCCATTGCATCCATCTTGTTTGAGCCAATGGAGTTTGAGATGGACGTGGTTGCACTTCACCCATTGAGTTTCTTGGCATGAAACTGATTGGTCATGACCTGTCGGTGCGGCTGAACCTTCTCAAAGGTGTTCACCGCGGTGTTCTGTCTGCATGATGTCTTGGGAAGTGTCACTAGGTGTCGGCCCATTCTTTTGTTGCCAGTGGTCTGGAGTTGGTCATGCTGGGTCAGTTCCCCTCATCTGGCCCACATGAACCCACAGGATACCACATTGACCCCAATACTGTTCAACCTCTGGATGGGTCCTGCTGTTGTGGTTTCATTTGTTCATGGTTGTACTGTAAATCAGACGCAGGTGACACCAAGCTATAGGTGATGGTGGGTGTTCGTCCTACGCAGAACTAGGCATATACATCTTTGCATTAATCAAGAATTGAGTAACTAGCTCTTAGTTACTGCCCATTCGCTGCCTGCCTAACCAAAAGTAGGGCTTTGGTCTGGTCTTTTCCAAACACCCTTCGGTTTGGGTAAGACCCCTTGTGTACCTCTATCTCACGGTGTCTCTCTCTTATCTCTGACACACGCTCTCACCCTCAATTGGGAACATGTTTATCCTATGAAGCAATGTAAGGCTGTTTGTTGAACCTTTGTCTGTCTGTCTCTCCCTGCTGTGCCGTCTCTCCCACTGTCTCTTTGTCTACATATCTCTCACACAACTCCTGTGTCACTATTTCTATATCAGTCTCTTTTTCTACAAGCGTCTGTCTCGCCCTCCTTGTACAGCAGTCTTGCTCTCTTTTTTGTGTCCCTCTGTCTCTTTTCCTTTGTCCCTCTGTCTCTTTTCCTTATCTTTCTTTCTGTTTCTGTCTCTCTGCCCGCCTCCTCATGAGTCTTTGGATAATAGCTCTCATTACCTGCCTTTGGTTTGCGACTCCCATAGATGAACCGGCAAAGAAGCAAGATAGTTAGCATCCTTCTTGTGGTTGTGTGGGGCAAGGGTAAACCTCCAGTTGGGGGGAGGCTCCCAACAAGTGATCCCTTGGTATAATCAGACGCACTTCCTTTGTGGATGAGTGCATCCTGTTGAAAACGACCAATCAACAGCTGCTAAACACATCTCCACCCTAGTTTACCTAGGCATAAGGAAGCCATCCTTAGTGGAAACAAAGATTGCTCTGTGCAGCAAATGTAGAAGGTGTCCAGTTCCTCCCGTGCACTTTTAAAACATCAGAGGAAATTACCAGTCGCAGATTGCTCGTGATACCACAAACTACCCGAAAAACTGATGTGATACTGTTGAACATAATTTCTTAAATAGTACTGAGCGTACCAGATCCACGTTTCCAAGGATTAACAGTGTGGAGGCACGGTACACGAAGACTCAAGTTTAGCACGGTGTCCTCGTTCTTCCTCATTTAAAGAGATTACGTTGGATGAAACGATTGTGTGGTTTGCGAAGCCTCCTTTCTCCCTGGGGCACCCATGTCCCATAAAAGTGGGCAGGGAGGCCTTTAAGGTGTGGATTCCTCATTTTAATAAGATCATCAATTACTGTTTTAGGGGAGGCTCTGACCCAGTGAGGTTTAGGAGTTTTAGCTATCACCACTGTTCATAATAAAAAAAAAACATAGATTTGAATGTAGTGAATGCCAGAAATGATTGGCCGATCGGTAATGTCCGCTGCCTGCTCAATATTTTTGTGACGGTATGTACTTTGCAGCTACAGGAACTTGTTAGGTCAAATTCTATCCTGGGAGATAGGCGACCTGTCTTTCCTCCCCATAGAGGAATGGAAGCCGCACTGATTGTTGCTCAAACCATCATTTTGAATACAGTGGATTCTGGAGCCCTGGGTCTGGACCATCCTGTCATGTTTGATCATCTTAGAACGGCGATTACGGTGTCAGTGACATCTTCGTGGACATCGTCTACCATGGTCGGAGCATCAAGAGGGGTCATTGGTAAAGACTGAGGAAAGACTATTGAAGGGTGAAGGGCCACGAGACACGTGCCTGCTCCTTACCCCCTTATTTTCAGTAATTCTACCCAGTCTTCTGGTCTACTCTCAAAATGATGTTGCTGATACTCAGGTGGTGCTTCAGTTTGCTTCTCACCCTGCCTGAGGTGTTGCCTTTATCCACATTTGGATGAATAAAAACTAGTTGACTCAGGATGCTGGCAAATGTGAGTCCTTGCTCATCGGTACAGAGCATTGGTTCAAAAATAAAAAGTTTGGCTATTGGTGCTTTTCAAGTGGAGAACTGGACATCCAAGGTAAAGGTAGCCACGACCTTAGGAGCCTTCACGGAGAAGAGGCTTGGGTTGGCTCCCAATGATTAACATCGCCCAGACCTCTGACTTCCATGTGATGCTCCTGTGCAAGTCGTGTCACCTACTTATGCAAGATGCTAAAGAAACCATCGCCACGGCGGTCGTAGGAGAAAAACTCGCTTATGAAAATGCGTTATTGTGGGGGCTTTGAGGTCTGATCTCACTAAGTTTGAGGAGCTACAAAATTTTGCAGCAGGGGCAGTCTGCAATTTACCAAACATGTCCACGTTTCCCCCATGCTGACACACCTCCACTTGCCCCCCATTGCCTGGCGAGTTCAGTTCAAGGCTCTGACTGGCTATGCTTGCGTTGGTTTTTATTTGAGCTGTCGTTGCCTGTTTCCCCCATGCTGACACACCTCCACTGGCCCCCCATTGCCTGGCGAGTTCAGTTCAAGGCTCTGACTTTGGCTAGGCTTGCGTTGGTTTTTATTTGAGCTGTTGTTGCCTGTTTCCCCCATGCTGACACACCTCCACTGGCCACCCGTTGCCTGGCAAGTTCAGTTCAAGGCTCTGACTTTGGCTATGCTTGCGTTGGTTTTTATTTGAGCTGTTGTTGCCTGTTTCCCCCATGCTGACACACCTCCACTGGCCACCCGTTGCCTGGCGAGTTCAGTTCAAGGCTCTCACTTTGGCTATGCTTGCGTTGGTTTTTATTTGAGCTGTCGTTGCCTGTTTCCCCCATGCTGACACAACTCCACTGGCCACCCGTTGCCTGGTGAGTTCAGTTCAAGGCTCTGACTTTGGCTATGCTTGCGTTGGTTTTTATTTGAGCTGTCGTTGCCTGTTTCCCCCATGCTGACACACCTCCACTGGCCCCCCGTTGCCTGGCGAGTTCAGTTCAAGGCTCTGACTTTGGCTATGCTTGCGTTGGTTTTTATTTGAGCTGTCGTTGCCTGTTTCCCCCATGCTGACACACCTCCACTGGCCCCCCGTTGCCTGGCGAGTTCAGTTCAAGGCTCTGACTTTGGCTAAGCTTGCGTTGGTTTTTATTTGAGCTGTTGTTGCCTGTTTCCCCCCATGCTGACACACCTCAACTGGCCACCCGTTGCCTGGTGAGTTCAGTTCAAGGCTCTGACTCTGGCTATGCTTGCGTTGGTTTTTATTTGAGCTGTCGTTGCCTGTTTCCCCCATGCTGACACACCTCCACTGGCCACCCGTTGCCTGGCGAGTTCAGTTCAAGGCTCTCACTTTGGCTATGCTTGCGTTGGTTTTTATTTGAGCTGTCGTTGCCTGTTTCCCCCATGCTGACACAACTCCACTGGCCACCCGTTGCCTGGTGAGTTCAGTTCAAGGCTCTGACTTTGGCTATGCTTGCGTTGGTTTTTATTTGAGCTGTCGTTGCCTGTTTCCCCCATGCTGACACACCTCCACTGGCCCCCCGTTGCCTGGCGAGTTCAGTTCAAGGCTCTGACTTTGGCTATGTTAATGTTAATGTTATTGCAATTTATAGAGCGCAACTGTTACCCAAGGGTGTCCTGGCGCTGTGTGAAGTCCTATGGAGGCCCGCGGGAGAGAGACCAATCACGAAATTACGAAGAGAAAAGCCAAGTTTTTAAGGCCTTCCTAAAAGAGAATAAGTTTGTTGTGGATCTAAGATGTAGCGGAAGGCCATTCCAGGCCTTTGCTGCGCAGGCCACAAAACTTCTGCCTCCCCAGCTAGCTTTACGCACTCTGGGTACCGAAATCAGCTTTGCCTCTGTTGAGCGTAACGATCTTTTAGGTACATACCAAAAAAATTGTTGTTTAAGGAAGTCGGGGCCGACTCCCTGGAGTGCTTTGTGGACCAAGCACAGGGCTTTAAACTGAATCCGTTTTCTTGCGTTGGTTTTTATTTGAGCTGTCGTTGCCTGTTTCCCCCATGCTGACACACCTCCACTGGCCCCCCGTTGCCTGGCGAGTTCAGTTCAAGGCTCTGACTTTGGCTATGCTTGCGTTGGTTTTTATTTGAGCTGTCGTTGCCTGTTTCCCCCATGCTGACACACCTCCACTCGCCCCCCGTTGCCTGGCGAGTTCAGTTCAAGGCTCTGACTTTGGCTAGGCTTGCGTTGGTTTTTATTTGAGCTGTCGTTGCCTGTTTCCCCCATGCTAACACACCTCCACTGGCCACCCGTTGCCTGGCGAGTTCAGTTCAAGGCTCTGACTTTGGCTATGCTTGTGTTGGTTTTTATTTGAGCTGTCGTTGCCTGTTTCCCCCATG
The DNA here is from genome assembly GCA_963921515.1 of Calotriton arnoldi. Taxonomy (NCBI): domain Eukaryota; kingdom Metazoa; phylum Chordata; class Amphibia; order Caudata; family Salamandridae; genus Calotriton; species Calotriton arnoldi. The sequence goes on along the minus strand of CAWUFW010005137.1, from coordinate 751,370 downwards.
CTGACACACCTCCACTGGCCCCCCGTTGCCTGGCGAGTTCAGTTCAAGGCTCTGACTTTGGCTATGCTTGCGTTGGTTTTTATTTGAGCTGTCGTTGCCTGTTTCCCCCATGCTGACACACCTCCACTGGCCCCCCCGTTGCCTGGCGAGTTCAGTTCAAGGCTCTGACTTTGGCTAGGCTTGCGTTGGTTTTTATTTGAGCTGTTGTTGCCTGTTTCCCCCATGCTGACACACCTCCACTGGCCACCCGTTGCCTGGCAAGTTCAGTTCAAGGCTCTGACTTTGGCTATGCTTGCGTTGGTTTTTATTTGAGCTGTCGTTGCCTGTTTCCCCCATGCTGACACACCTCCACTGGCCACCCGTTGCCTGGCGAGTTCAGTTCAAGGCTCTGACTTTGGCTATGCTTGCGTTGGTTTTTATTTGAGCTGTCTCTGCCTCTCTTGCTTAATGTTCGCATTGCTTTATCACTGTCTGGCTTGTTGCTTCTGCCTAACTCTCGTTTGCTGACTGTTCGCCTATGTCTGTCTTGCTGTGTTTCTGCTTATGTACTGGTATATGCATCTGTCTCTCTCTCTTCAGCTGTCACTTTAAAGCCTTCCATCTTTTTGACCTCAAATTGCTTGATTGATATTGGCCTAGCTGCCTGTCTCTCTTGATACACATCTCTTGTTTGATATCTGTCTTTCTTGATGTCTATATTTTCTCAATGTATGTCTGTCTTTATCATGCTATTTTATTTGCTCAGTTCCTGCCGGTATCTTTCCTTCCGTACCTGGTTTAATGTCTTTTCTTTATCGTGGTCTGTCTCTTCTTGCATGTTTATGTCACACTTGCATTTTGGTTGTTCAAAGTCTGCCTTTGTCTGGTGCCATCTGTCCCTAGTTTGATGTCTTCATCTCTGTCACTTCCTCTCGTAACCTCCATCTCTCATTTGTTTGACGTCTTTGTCTCTTCCTTGCTATCTGTTTTTTCCATGTCTGTCTCTGTTCTCCTCTAGATTATCTATCTCTGTACTAACTTCACCCAGGAAACATCTATTACAAAGCAAGCATTACATCGTGGTGCCTTTACAACGGTCAGTACCACGACTGCGACGTTAACCTGAGTTCCATTACAACGCATGTCATTACAACGACTTGCTTTAGGAAATTTGGTGTTGGACTGGTGTTGGATTTTAAGTCCAACACCTTCCCTACTGATACACTGACTGGAGTTGGAATAGTAATTTAAACTATTCCAAAGTCCAGCGCTTCCCTAAAGCAAGTTGTTGTAATGCCTTGCATTGTAATGGAACTCGTGGTAACAACACAGTCATGGTATTGACTGCGTTGTTAAGCCTCGCGTCGTGTTGACATGCGTGGTAACAGATTCTATTTACTTCACCCCACCCTGCTTGCTGTCAACCTCACCTGTACTTGGGGTGACTTGAACACACGATGTCACGACTTTTGCCCATTAAAAATGAATTTTCCGCACTTGCCACCTAACCCTTCGTTTGCTCCCTAATTTGCAAATGTGGACAAATCAAAGTTATCGAAATGGCTACACGTGGAGGCAGGAGTCACCTGACAGCTTGCATCAGTTAAATGGTCACCTTTAAGCTTTTGACTGATGGTTTTGGCACAGAGCTGACCATTTTGCCAACATAGTGTAAAACGTCCCCTGTTGTTGGATACAGGGAGGTTGTATTCTGCAGCATGAAACAAAATCATAAAATTCTAAAATGTAATTCAAATTGTATGGGAAGAATGACTGTCTATCACAAAGATGTTCAAATCCATGTTTACAGCAGAAATGCTGTTCTCAAAGCAGCAGTTATTTCAAGAGGACTTTCAGACTTTAGAAAAATCTCAAAAGCATGTCCTCTCCTTTTAGGCCTGGGTTGTGACATCACAGTTATCAAACAGACCTATTGCTCACAGTGTTATAGAGTGGGCTTTGGGTCCACCCCTTTCAACCTCTGGCTTTCTTCAACCAGCCTATTTCAGTCAGTGCCTTGAGACTTTGCCAATCGCATATTGGTTCATCCCAGTAGAGTATCCATCTCTCACCCTATACTATTGGCTGTTTGGGTGTATCCTTCCACCTCCATTTGAGTGCTTGGATTGAACTGTATGAGGGACTACTTTACAAGTATAACCTTCTATATCCGCTCCTGATGGCTCCCTCTTGTGTATCTCACTCGTATGTGCTAAATCTGCACAATAAACCCAGACCTTTTTACTTTGCCAATGCTTGCTAAATTATGTTGCTTTGAATCCTAAGGTATGTTCTAATTTGCCATAAACATAATAAATGCAAGTGTTCAATCTGTCCTACAGGGCTGTTTCTTCATGGAAATTATTGCTTCCCGAGGCCTGTGGTGTGAAATTGGAGTAAGTACAAAACTGAACACAGGTTTTATAAGAGAACTGGGCTGTGCCACATGAACAAGATACACCTTTTATTACAAGAAGTGTGTACGTGCAGGAATCTGTAGAAAGGACAGTGTGAACACAGCGGCATTGCTGCACTTCCGGAACATTCCGATAAGGATCCACTGGACACGCCCCTCCCCTGAGTGGGGGAAGTGCCCAGTGGCTTCTGTAACACTGAGGACGGTCTTGGGGTTCCAGCGACCGAGTACATTAAAGAAGCAAAAGGAAGAATTGATGGAGGAAAAGCTGAACAATGTCAAACACTCACCCCCTGTACAGAGATCTGGGCCGAGGTCCATCGTGTTTTTTGCTCACCACGCCATTCTAGTTTGGACCCAGCCATATGCTAATCTTGACCCTGCACCCCATGGGAACAGTCCAGCCCGAACTGCCAGGCCAGGTCCTCCCCAGACCGGAAACAAGCATCCTAGGACCGGTATCGGGGTATCACCCCTCACCAGCCACGATAGCCTGAATCCAGTGGCATAGTGAGCACGGGACCCACATCTGGGCATACCCGTTAGTACATTAAAGAGGCCGGGGTGCAGTGCACGGAACATCCCTACCCACACACTACAGTCGGGAGGGTCAAGCAGCGCCACAGAGCCCAGGGGGACAAACCCTGGTCGTCAGGAGAGCAGAAAGCTCCGGTGAGAACGTATCCTCCATGGCTCCAGATCAGGGGCGGCTCCTCCGCAATGGCTGAGGAGCGTCGCCCCACTGGCTCAGAGCCAGCAGGTGAAAAATAAAACGATTTTCTAGCGTTGTTTTATTTTTCATTTGCAGGCTCTGACCCAACGTGTTCAGGGAGAGGCTGGGCGGGGCATGGGAGGGGGGTAGGAGGAGTGCTTTGGCACTTCTAAGTGCCCATGTGTGTTTGGCTGGCCGTCTCAGGCCGGCCAAACACACAAGCGCACTTAGGTTTCTCCAACCTGGCTGTGTTGTACAGCCGGCCCGGAGAAACTGCACAGACTCCCTGTCCTGAGCGGAGTGTCTTTTGAGCCCGCTCGGGCCAATACCCACGCTGCTCTCATAGCATGAGAGCAGCGCGGGGATTCCTCAGGGAGTCTGTCCCAGTGTATGCTGGGAGCCTAAGACCAGGAAGAGCACATGGAGGTGCGACGTGGCAGGCGGCCGCCAGCTTAAAGTAAGTTCAATTTTTCAAAATTATTATTACCCCTGTGCGCTCGCCCTCTTGTTCCCCCTCCCACACTACCTCCACCCGCCCACCATCCATTGTTTGTGGCAGCCGCCACTGGTCCAGAACACTGCTTAACCTGGGCCAAGACCCCGATGAGATTCTGGATGGACGTATCCAACACATGTTGTCAGTCCCAAAATGGCCGCCTCTCGGAGGTGCCCTGGTGATACAGCTTCAGCACAGACAATAACGCACTTTGTGTTTTGCATGTGTTCCTCTACACAACGAAGCAGATAAATGTGCATTGCCCCTGTAGTAAGGACCACAGGTTTTAGCCGTTGCACACCAGCGCCTACACATCTTTTGCTGCTACCTACCCCTCTGATTTGTCACGCAGGAGCGAAGATGTTGATTTTGGCTTCAAAGCATAGGAACGCCATGACATACAAAGGCAGAACTTCTGCATAAGTGAACTATTGTATTATTATTAACATACATCGGAGGTGCTTGTTAGGCAGTGAAAATGCAGTTTTACATCACTGCTGCAGCTAGAGACCCCCCTCTCCCCAATCCCCCCCGACGTTCACTCGCCCTTCTGGCCAACTTCAGACGTGCAATGACGAAGATGTCACTGAATATAATAAAGTATTTTGGAAAAGGGCGGCACTAACAGTGAACAGAGAAAAGTGTAACCTGCGATGGCCGTATTGCGCGTCACCCAGGAGTTCTGTCCCCCTATAGGATGGGAAGGACTGCGTGGCCTTAACTTGAAGTTGGGCAAGTCTTTTCGCGTATTCCAGTATGGTTTGTTAGTTCCACTACCCATCATATCTACCTAGACGCCCGTAATGTCCAGTGTAGGGGGTGAGGGGCCGCCTGTCTCCCTGTCCGTCTGTCTATCCAGCTAGATCCAGCTTTCTTCCTAGCACGCAGCACACCTGCCAGAGCAGGACGCCGGCGCCGCGCCGACTGCTCCCCGCTGAATCTATAACTAAACACTTCTGAACAAGTAAAATCAAATTGATTTCTCCCGGCTTTATTAGCATGCCCGAGGCAGCGCGCGCCTCTGTCTCCTGTTCTCATTGGCTCGCCGGGGTGGCGCGCGTCAGAGTGGGGGAGGCTTTCTGACCCTCTATCCCTGAAGCCTCTTCTTGGTGCTGAGCCAGCCTCGTGCCCCAGAAGTGGGGGCGCCGGCCACCTGCACATCTTGCCTTCTGACCAGGGGGCCCGGGCCCCACTTCCATGTTCAGGACTTCATCTGGCCGGGGATTTAAAGAACCCAGCAGCCGACCAGCTGTTTGAGCCAAGCCCTTTTTTAAATCCAGGTCATTAACAAATGTATGAGATTTATTAGAGATAAGTAATGGGTTTTCCTCAAGGAGTCGATTTCCTTAAAGTGTTCAGCTGTGTTGGGGGGGCAGGGGATGTTGGCAGGGCTCAGGCCAGCCACATCTTTGTTTAATTGTAATCACCAGCTGTTTTATGTAGTTGGCACAACGTGGTTTGTCATAGAGAGTGTTGTATTGAAATACTGCCACTATCATCTCTCTCTAGGCAACAGCGCCCTACAGTTACTTTTTCCCTATGTTTTAGTTCAGGTGATGAGGCTGTGACCATGAAAAGGGTAGACAAACGACAGCCAGGCGTGTCACGGGTTGGGTTGGGCAAGTCTCAGACTGCCACTTGAGTTTGGGTCTTATGCAGGAATAGCTGTAATTTTGTGTAACGTGATTACACAAAATGACAACAAAATTGTGGAAAATTATGCATTACTACACAAAATGCATGTCACACTCACGATCCGTTCGGGTAACAAATCGATTCGCAAATGTAAGTTTGAGTCGATCTCCGGCTGCTCACATTCATAGCATTGATGCTTTCAAGTTGTAGTTTTGCTCTCAAAAATTACCCAAAATGTACACCTCGCATTAACATTTTTCTCTAGAAATTACCCGATGTGTCGTAATTTCATGCTAATTTCGTTACACAAAATTACACTAATTTCTCTGGCGTAATTTTGTATTTCGCCGAGGCCTAGTTTTATGTGCTTGTTGAGGGACGCGGGGTAGTGTGGACTGACCAACGCGATGGACACATGACAGACAGATGTGTCATAGGTAGGCCAAGCTTCAGGCAGACTTCCCACTTATTGTAGGAATAGGTCCTTTCACTCCAGACATAGCATATTTAGGGCCATGTGTGTAATTGTGGGATTATATGCAGGTCACTATTTCTATAAGGAGATGTTTATGAAAGTGCAAGTTCGAGATTCTGGCAGTCAATATTTTTGCATAGGTTTTTAATTGCACTCTCTGCTTTTTGAGTCTGTTTTTAATCTCTGCTGTTGGGCTTTTGGTGGTAATGTCATAATGGCAAAACAACCAATGGTGAAAGCAGAAAAAAATGTGATTTTAAGGCCTTCTGAAATGTGGAAGATGAAGTGTAGATCTGAAGCAGACCGGTAGAGCAGCGCCAGTACTGTCACCTGTACTGAAAGTACAGAACAACCGATTCCTTGATTTCGTACTCCTGGGACTGCTTTCAGATGCAAATAGGGCTTATGGGTTGGTGGAAACTGAACTTCTCTTGCAGACAAGATGGGCCTTTTTTCTAAGCACTATGGTGTATTTGATGTAATGATTTTAAAGAAAGGTCTGTTGTTGATCCAGTGAAGGCTATGGCTTAGGCAAGGAATCACAGGATCTGTGATCCTTCAATCTCACGTAATCCAGAGTCCACCGTGCAGCGTATCGCAGCCGCTGCAACCACCTAGTAGCCTATTGAGATGTGCTGTGATAGATGCTGTTGGCATAATTAGGCGCAGTCGAACAAGCGCTTTAATAGCTTATACTCGCTAAGAGTGAGAATACCTCCACGTCACGAGGCCTGGAGGTACTGGTAGTGGCATGTTTTTATCCAACTGGATTATAGAACCGAAGTCTGTACTCATTCCACTGAGCTCTCATCAAAGCACATATTCCTGCCACTGACCTCTCATTATGGTTCAAAATGTGTGTTTCACTTAAGCGCTTCAGTGCCTCATCAGCGTATGAAACACTGTATAAATGGCAGCTGCGATGAAAATAACGAATAGTTCACAATTGGGGAAAAAACACAGACTTCACACAATTAAAATTCTAGGTTCCAAAGCATGTTGAGAGAGCTTCATGACCTCGGGTTGTTACTTTTAATTGACTGGGTTGCAGATGTTTTAAGACTACAAATTTGAGATCAGAAAGAAAGAGCGACACCAATCGCCATCATCTCATTTTTCTTGGAATTCATTTTAGCCTTGTTAAGTTCTCCATCCCTCGGCTGACAGTAAATGTTCTGTTGTCTTTTTCTGTAGTTGGTCCTGATGTGAACAGCATCTCTCAATGTGCTGATCAGTGTTGCCCATGACAAAGGTTTGCGTTGAGGAACAGGGACAGTAGCGCTGATCCCTGGTACCCTCCGTGAACAGATTTAAACGGGGAGATGGCCGCTGCACGAGTTGAGTGTGCCAGGAAGTAGATGACCCAGTTCAGCGCCAGTCCTCGCTACTACTTTAAAAATATGGGCCGGCCACCCATCATTTAGAGAACCAGCTGCTTCGCTTTCTTCTGTTTTTGCAGGTAGATCTGCATGGTGGTCACATAAGCTTCCCTGGTTGGCTTGAAGACTTCCAATTTTTTCTCTTGGTTTGTGTTGCTTCAAACAACGGTGAATGAAACACACTTTAAGGATTTGCACTTAATCCTCACATAAATGTTGTCCCTCTGTTGCCTCATTATGTTTTTTGTTCACCTTCTCACTGTCAGTGGCCAAAAGGCAAAGAGCTGCGCTTTACAAACCCCCCAGAAAAAATATCTGGCACGGGTTTTCCTCCCGTCCATACTTTTGAGATCCAGGATAAGGGGTCCCTAGGAAGTGAGACTTTTTTTTGTTTATATTTCTCCACCAACCCTGGCAGCTCTCTCTTGAGGCTCCAGATAACTCTTTCCCAGACTTTGTTGGTGCAGGTTTTGTGGCCATATTGATGTCCAAGCCTTGCGCTCGCCATGATGACCGGCAACTCCTCCTCCAGCTGGGCGAGGCACAACTGGACATCTGTGGGGGGTCGCTCTGAGCAATGATGTTGAGCACATATTCTCAATCTGAAATTTAAGGACTGGTTCTCAATCCCGAGAAGTAACTTATGATCTGTGAAGAGAGACTTAAAGTCAATCGGAGTACCCAGAGCCCAGACCGAGCTCCGCTGCGAGCAGAGCATCTCTATTGCAAGAACCCGAGCAGCTATGCATAGATGATTGTGAAGTGTGGATGCAGTGGGTCCGGACAACAGACACCAGCAGAGTGTTGGATGGTATATGTATATATATATGTGTGTGTGTGTGTGTGTGTGTATATGTGTGTGTGTATATATATATATATATATATACATATATATATATATATATACACAGATATGTGTGTGTTTGTGTGTTCAGTTGTTTCTACTGTGCTTTGAATTTGGACAGATGAGGCGCCTAGAAGTCTACCTTAGAGCATTGGCGGCCTGGTCTTCACCACAGCGGCACATGTTCTTCCAAGGCAAGTTGACGGTGTCTGGTGCGCCTGGTATCCTGCGGAGTAGCTGTGTGACTCCAGGGCTCTGGTCATGGTTAGAAGTGATCTTTTGCCAGCTTTGGTGTTTAGGAGGGTAATGCAGACCTCCCTGGGGCTCCAATTCACCCTTGTGGGCACCAAAAAGAACATTGAACACTCTTTTCTCTCCTGCTCACGCAGGGCCGCACCTCTACCGAGTACCTGTTGAGAGAAGAGGCTGCAGAGTGGTCACGGAGCCAGAGAGCTGCCCTCAGCGGAAGAAGCACCAACCACAGAGCAAATCCTTGCTAATCAATGTATAGAAGTCAATGCTACCATAAATACGGGATTTAAACCTAAGTCTACTTTTATCCCGATTTCACCGAGGGACTCAATCGACTCATTCAATGATGCAATTGTGACTGAAATCAAAAAACTGAATCACAAAACTCAGGCTACAACCAAACATCAAAAAGCGTGCCAGCACCAATATCATCAATTAATAAAAAAATTAAAAACAAATGACTCGTTGGTCATAAGAAATTCTGATAAAGGAGGCAATGTGGTGCTCTGGCCCAAGAAATTGTATATGGAGGAAGCACTTGGACAATTAAATGATCGGACGTGCTACAAACTTAGTAACAAGTTAACAACTTTAACAGCACAAAATGAATTATTTAAAAGACTGTTGGCATGGAAAAGTGTGGGCTTGTTAAATCAAGATGAACATACATTTAAAAAAAATGATTTTCCGATCACGCCCGTAATTTATTTCATTCCCAAAATACATAAAAACATCAACAAGCCTCCGGGAAGACCCATCATTTCCGCGAAAAAGAGCCTGTTGGAAAATGTATCCATATATATTGACTTTTCTTACAGGAACATGTCAGAGCCTTACCTTCCTTTATACAAGATACCACAGACTTTTTGAAACAGATATATGAGTGTCAATGGTGTGATGACTATCTGTTGATAACTATAGATGTATCAAATTTGTACACCAGCATACACCACAGAGATGGTATTAGGGCGCTCAAATATTTTTTAGACAAACGAGCAATTCAGTTTTATAATCACAACAAAATGATCATCAATCTAACTGAATTCTGCCTGAACAACAACTATTTCCTCTTCCAAACCCAAATTTACCAGCAAACTAGAGGAGTGGCTATGGGGGCAAGCTTTTCTCCAAGTTATGCTTGCCTCCATATGGGGTGGTGGGAGGAAATGATTGTAAAAGGTTTATATGGCAACATATTCTCTGACCATGTGATTAAGTGGGTCAGATATATTGATGATTTGTTTTTGATTTGGTGAGGAAACAAAGAAAGTGCAGTAAATTTCATCACTAATGATATTAACCGGCATCTCACGTACAATATCAGTGAACACTCTGTCTACTTTCTTGATGTGGAAGTATTTGTGATTAATAACAATCTTGAAACAAGACAGTATATTAAACCCACGGCAGGCAATACCCTACTGCATGCATCTAGTTGCCACCCAAAACATACAGTACATAGCATCCCCTATGGGGAAATGCTTCGGGTACGCAGACTATGCAGCAGAGAACAAGATCTCAATATAGCCCAACAGGATTGTAAAATGCGCTTCTTAGCCAGGGGCTATTCCAATCAAACAGTTGATGCAGCAATAAGAAAAACAAGAGAACTCTGTAGGGAGGATTTATTATTTAAACCCACTTGTAAATTGAATGTACAAGCAAATAAACCAGTGAGTGAATCCAACAATCCCAGACTTATACTAACATATAATACACAGAGAGAAGATATAAGTCGGATCATTAGGAAAAGCTGGCACATTATCCGCTGTGACCCCGTCATAGGTGAGATGTTTCCTAATAAACCCACCATAACCTATAGAAGAGCTCCATCAACTAGTGATTTCTTGGTGAGCAGCAGCCCTGAAATAATCCTTAATAAAAATTGGTTATCGGGACAAAAAGGCTTCGTAAGATGCTCAACGTGTAAGGCCTGTAAATTGGGTGTAAACAAAACATCGTATGTCACACCCTTTAAACCTGAACCCACTAAGATCTCTAAACTTTTGACCTGTAAAACCGAATTTGCTATCTATGTGTTGGAGTGCTCTTGTGGACTCTGCTATATTGGCAGTACGAAGTTGCAGGTCCACAAGAGAATTCTCCAACACATTAGAGCTATTACCAATTCAGATCCCAGCTACCCCGTAGCACGCCATTTCAAAGAGGTCCATAGTAATCAAATACAGGAATTGAAGTATTTTGTGGTGGACTCGGTACCCCCACTCAGACGGGGTGGGAATAGGGAGGCCAACCTTAGGAAATTGGAAACTCAATATATTTTAGAGTTTGACAGTAAGAGTCCTAGGGGTCTTAATACGACTGAGGATTTGTATACATGGCTATGAACAAATAACATTAAAACGAAGCCATATAATGCACTCAGACACTTTTTTGAACATACTCATCGCATAATTAACAACTTCCAAAAACAAGATGGTAATTTTAATTAAACCTCTGCACATACCTGCTTTTTAAAAAAAAATTCTACTAATTTTAACTCTTTTTTTACACTTTAAACTGATTCTTAAACAGTTTTAGCACTTAGGCACAGTTTAGCACTTTTTATATTTAATTCTTCACATGACCGAGTTATTGTAACATATGCCTTCAACATGGAACAACAGACTTGGCCCACTGGGGCTATATTGTTTTGTGGTACTTTGATTATGTACAATACAGGGATCAAAGCCAATGATCACAAAAGTGCAAAGAATATGGTTGTTAGGATCCTAGCCATGGTATGTTATTTTAACACAAGGTTAAGTTCTAATTGGCGTAGTACACCTAGTATTTTTAAATTGTACATACCATATCTATATCTATTTATATATTTATATTTACCCTGTTCTTTGTAAATTGTGATTGTGTTTGATTTTATAAAAAAAACAACGGATTTTCAAAATGGACTGTTTAACAACATGTATTTATACAGATATAATGTGATCATAGGACATTGCAACATTGTGTTTGAATATGGTATTGCCACAAAATTATTTCAAATGGTGTTGTATGGCAGGTGAAATTTAAAGACAGGACGATAGTCTGTCTTCATGGTCGTTTGATGCACTAGCACTTTAAAGGGGAGAAAATTGCGTAGTCATGTCATGTGATCAAGGGCTGCATAGCCCGAAACGCGTCATGGCGACATTTGCACTGAATAAACCAGCATTGCACTGAATAATTGGAGTCCGTTTCCTTCTTGCGAGTTCCAGATTTAGGATCTCTTCATCAGGAAAATCGTGTATGTGTATATATATATATATATATATATATATATATATATATACACACACAGATATGTGTGTGTTTGTGTGTTCAGTTGTTTCTACTGTGCTTTGAATTTGGACAGATGAGGCGCCTAGAAGTCTACCTTAGAGCATTGGCGGCCTGGTCTTCACCACAGCGGCACATGTTCTTCCAAGGCAGGTTGACGGTGTCTGGTGCGCCTGGTATCCTGCGGAGTAGCTGTGTGACTCCAGGGCTCTGGTCATGGTTAGAAGTGATCTTTTGCCAGCTTTGGTGTTTAGGAGGGTAATGCAGACCTCCTGGGGCTCCAATTCACCCTTGTGGGCACCAAAAGAACATTGAACACTCTTTTCTCTCCTGCTCACGCAGGGCCGCACCTCTACCGAGTACCTGTTGAGAGAAGAGGCTGCAGAGTGGTCACGGAGCCAGAGAGCTGCCCTGTACTAGATTGTGTCCAACTCTAATCACTGCAGGTTCTCTTCTCTGGTCCATGGGGTCCTCTGCTCGGGTCCCTGCAAGTTCATTACTCCACTCTCCTCGGGTTCTTGGCTCTGCTCCCTGTGGACTCCTTACTGTGGTTGGTCCCTGCACGCTCATTAATCTGGTCTCTGTATGTTCATTCCACTGGTCCCAGCAGGTTCATTCCTCTGGTCCCTGCATGTTCATTCCCCTGGTCCCAGCAGGTTCATTCCCTATGGGTTCAACACTGTGGTTGGTCCCTGCAGGTTCAGTCACCTGGTCCATGCATGTTCATTCCCCTGGTCCCAGCAGGTTCATACCTCTGGTCCCTGCAGGCTCATTCCCCTGGTCCCTGCAGGCTCATTCCCCTGGTCCCTGCAGGCTCATTCCCCTGGTCCCTGCAGGCTCATTCCTCTGGTCCCTGCATGTTCATTCCCCTGATCCCAGCAGATTCATTCCCTGTGGGTTCATCACTTTGGTTGTTCCCTGCAGGTTCATTCCTCTAGTCCCCGTAGGTCCTTTGCTCTGCCCCCTGTGGGTGCATCATTATGGTTGGTTCCCTGCAGGTTCATTCCTCTGGTCCCAGTGTGAAAGGCAGCGTGTCTTCTAAGACCCTCAATGCTGCCCGGTGCAGGGTTCCACCTCTAATTCACTTTGGGTTCGCTATCAAAATAATGAGGCAAGCGCTGGAAACTGGAAGACAAGAAAAAGGTTTATTTCTCATGAGGAGATCACGTCAACTGAGACACCGGGATGTCTGAGGGAGGTGTTCTGCTGATAACTCCTTTGGCTCTTCCTTTTATACAGGTTTGACACAATGCATTGGTTTCATCAACATGGTTACACAAGCTTGGGGTCCCCGCCCCGGGCAGGTTGTCACACAAGCCCAACAGTAATTCTCTTCCCACCCAGGTCAAACAGACAATCTTATCTTGCAGCTGGACCTTGCTTCAGGGTCTAAAACATGTGAGACCGGCCAGATCTAAGAGTCCGTTCTGTTGATGGTAACAACAAGTCTTGCTGTTTGCAGTGCAATAAATCATGTTGCAAGAGTCTTTTTGGTGTTTGGAACCTGTTTGTGTAACTAGGTGCAGTGAGGGGTAGAGTGTCCAAAGGTTTGCCTGAAAACAGAGATGAGAGGAAAAACGAGTTTGTGGCAGCAAGTGGCGCTGAGGTTTGTTGCGGCAAATAGAGTTTATAGCCCCCAGCACACGTACCAGGTCGGTCAGAGGGTCAGAGGGATGCTAGTAAGGGCAGGGTGAAACTAAGGTGACCAACAGAGTACAAAATGGCTGTGATAGATTAAAATGACTGCAACTTATGTGCACATAGAATTCCACCAGACAAGATGGCGCAGGTAATGTTCACGATTTTCGTTTTGCTTTTAACACCAGCAGGTTCATTCCTCTGGTCCCTGCAGGTTCATTCCTCTGGTCCCAGCAGGTTCATTCCTCTGGTCCCTACTGGTTCATTCCTCTGGTCCCTGCAGGTTCATTCCACTGGTCCCTGCAGGTTCATTCCTCTGGTCCCAGCAGGTACATTCCTCTGGTCCCAGCAGGTTCATTCCTCTGGTCCCTGCAGGTTCATTCCTCTGGTCCCAGCAGGTTCATTCCTCTGGTGCATGCAGGTTCATTCCTCTGGTGCATGCAGGTACATTCCTCTGGTCCCTACAGGTTCATTCCTCTGGTCCCTGCAGGTTCATTCCTCTGGTCCCTGCAGGTTCCTTCCTCTGGTCCCTGCGGGTTCCTTCCTCTAGTTCCTGCGGGTTCATTCCTCTGGTCCCTGCGGGTTCATTCCTCTGGTCCCTGCAGGTTCATTCCTCTGGTGCATGCAGATTCATTCCTCTGGTGCATGCAGATTCATTCCTCTGGTGCATGCAGATTCATTCCTCTGGTGCATGCAGATTCATTCCTCTGGTGCATGCAGATTCATTCCTCTGGTGCATGCAGGTTTGTTCCTCTGGTCCCTGCAAGTTTGTTCCTCTGGTCCCTGCAAGTTTGTTCCTCTGGTCCCTGCAGGTTTGTTCCTCTGGTCCCAGCGGGTTCGTTCCTCTGGTCCCTGCAGGTTCATTCCTCTGGTCCCAGCCGATACGTTCCTCTGGTCCCTGCGGGCTCGTTCCTCTGGTCCCTGCAGGTTCTCTTCTCGCGTCCCTGCAGGTTCATTCTTCTGGTCCCTGCAGGTTCATTCCTCTGGTCCCTGCAGGTTCATTCCTCTGGTCCCTGCAGGTTCATTCCTCTGGTCCCTGCAGGTTCATTCCTCTGGTCCCTGCAGGTTCGTTCCTCTGGTCCCTGCGGGTTCGTTCCTCTGGTCCCTGCGGGCTCGTTCCTCTGGTCCCTGCGGGCTCGTTCCTCTGGTCCCTGCGGGCTCATTCCTCTGGTCCCTGCAGGTTCTCTTCTCGCGTCCCTGCAGGTTCATTCCTCTGGTCCCTGCAGGTTCGTTCCTCTGGTCCCTGCAGGTTCGTTCCTCTGGTCCCTGCAGGTTCGTTCCTCTGGTCCCTGCGGGTTCGTTCCTCTGGTCCCTGCGGGTTCGTTCCTCTGGTCCCTGCGGGTTCGTTCCTCTGGTCCCTGCGGGTTCGTTCCTCTGGTCCCTGCGGGTTCGTTCCTCTGGTCCCTGCGGGTTCGTTCCTCTGGTCCCTGCGGGTTTGTTCCTCTGGTCCCTGCGGGTTTGTTCCTCTGGTACCTGCGGGTTCGTTCCTCTGGTCCCAGCGGGTTCGTTCCTCTGGTCGCTGCGGGCTCGTTCCTCTGGTCCCTGCAAGTTCTCTTCTCGCGTCCCTGCAGGTTCTCTTCTCGCGTCCCTGCAGGTTCATTCCTCTAGTCCCCGTAGGTCCTTTGCGCTGCCCCCTGTGGGTGCATCACTATGGTTGGTTCCCGCGGGTTCATACCTCTGGCCCATGCAGGGGCTGGGGGTCTGCTCGGGTTCCTTTGGGCTCATTTATCTGGTTCTTACAGGCTCTTTCTTCTGCTTCCTGTGGGCACATCGCCGTGATTGGTCCCTGAGGGCTCATAGATTTGGTCCCTGAAGGTTTCTTTCTCTGGCTACTGTGTGGTCTTTGCTCTGCTCCCTCTGGGTTCATCGCCGCCGTTGATCCCTATAGGTTCATTCATTTGCTCCCTGTGGGCCCATTACTGTGGTCGGTCCCTGCATGTTCATTCTTCTGGTCCTTAGAGGTTCATTCCTCTGGTCCCTGCGGGTTCATTCCCCTGGTCCCTGCGGGTTCATTCCCCTGGTCCCTGCGGGTTCATTCCCCTGGTCCCTGCGGGTTCATTCCTCTGGTCCTTGGAGGTTCATTCCTCTGGTCCCTGCGGGTTCATTCCTCTGGTCTTTGGAGGTTCATTCCTCTGGTTCCTGAGGGTTCTTTCCTTTGGTCCAGGCAGGCTCACTCCTCTGGTCCGTGTGGGCCTATCACTCTGATTGGTCCCTGCAGGTTCGCTCCTCTGGTCCCTGCAGGTTCATTCCTCTGGTCCCTGCAGGTTCATTCCTCTGGTCCCTGCGGGCTTGTTCCTCTGGTCCCTTCGGGTTCGCTCCCCTGGTCCCTGCGGGTTCGCTCCCCTGGTCCCTGCAGGTTCATTCCTCTGGCCCCAGCAGGTTCATTCCTCTGGCCCCAGCAGGTTCATTCCTCTGGTCCCTGCGGGCTTGTTCCTCTGGTCCCTTCGGGTTCGCTCCCCTGGTCCCTGCAGGTTCGCTCCTCTGGTCCCTGCGGGTTCGCTCCTCTGGTCCCTGCGGGTTCGCTCCTCTGGTCCCTGCGGGTTCCCTGCGGGTTCGCTCCTCTGGTCCCTGCGGGTTCGCTCCTCCTGTCCCTGCGGGTTCGCTCCTCTGGTCCGTGTGGGCCTATCACTCTGATTGGTCCCTGCAGGTTCGCTCCTCTGGTCCCTGCAGGTTCGCTCCTCTGGTCCCTGCAGGTTCATTCCTCTGGTCCCAGCAGGTACATTCCTCTGGTCCCTGCAGGTTCATTCCTCTGGTCCCTGCAGGTTCATTCCTCTGGTCCCTGCAGGTTCATTCCTCTGGTCCCTGCAGGTTCATTCCTCTGGTCCCTGCAGGTTCATTCCTCTGGTCCCTGCAGGTTCATTCCTCTGGTCCCTGCAGGTTCATTCCTCTGGTCCCTGCAGGTTCATTCCTCTGGTCCCTGCAGGTTCATTCCTCTGGTGCATGCAGGTTCATTCCTCTGGTGCATGCAGGTTCATTCCACTGGTGCATGCAGGTTCATTCCTCTGGTGCATGCAGGTTCATTCCTCTGGTCCCTGCAGGTTCATTCCTCTGGTGCATGCAGGTTCATTCCTCTGGTGCATGCAGGTTCATTCCTCTGGTGCATGCAGGTTCATTCCTCTGGTGCATGCAGATTCATTCCTCTGGTCCCTGCAGGTTCATTCCTCTGGTCCCTGCAGGTTCATTCCTCTGGTCCCTGCAGGTTCATTCCTCTGGTCCCTGCAGGTTCATTCCTCTGGTCCCTGCAGGTACATTCCTCTGGTCCCTGCAGGTTCATTCCTCTGGTCCCAGCAGGTTCATTCCTCTGGTCCCTGCAGGTTCGTTCCTCTGGTCCTTGCAGGTTCGTTCCTCTGGTCCTTGCAGGTTCGTTCCTCTGGTCCTTGCAGGTTCGTTCCTCTGGTCCCAGCGGGTTCGTCCCTCTGGTGCCAGCGGGTTCGTCCCTCTGGTCCCTGCGGTCTCGTTCCTCTGGTCCCTGCGGTCTCGTTCCTCTGGTCCCTGCGGTCTCGTTCCTCTGGTCCCTGCGGTCTCGTTCCTCTGGTCCCTGCGGTCTCGTTCCTCTGGTCCCTGCGGTCTCGTTCCTCTGGTCCCTGCGGTCTCGTTCCTCTGGTCCCTGCGGTCTCGTTCCTCTGGTCCCTGCGGTCTCGTTCCTCTGGTCCCAGCGGGTTCGTTCCTCTGGTCCCAGCGGGTTCGTTCCTCTGGTCCCAGCGGGTTCGTTCCTCTGGTCCCTGCGGGCTCGTTCCTCTGGTCCCTGCAGGTTCTCTTCTCGCGTCCCTGCAGGTTCTCTTCTCGCGTCCCTGCAGGTTCTCTTCTCGCGTCCCTGCAGGTTCATTCCTCTGGTCCCTGCAGGTTCATTCCTCTGGTCCCTGCAGGTTCATTCCTCTGGTCCCTGCAGGTTCATTCCTCTGGTCCCTGCAGGTTTATTCATCTGGTCCCTGCAGGTTCATTCATCTGGTCCCTGCAGGTTTGTTCCTCTGGACCCAGCGGTCTCGTTCCTCTGGTCGCTGCGGGCTCGTTCCTCTGGTCCCTGCAGGTTCTCTTCTCGTGTCCCTGCAGGTTCTCTTCTCGCGTCCCTGCAGGTTCTCTTCTCGCGTCCCTGCAGGTTCATTCCTCTAGTCCTTGTAGGTCCTTTGCTCTGCCCCCTGTGGGTGCATCACTATGGTTGGTTCCCGCGGGTTCATACCTCTGGCCCATGCAGGGGCTGGGGGTCTGCTCGGGTTCCTTTGGGCTCATTTATCTGGTTCTTACATGCTCTTTCTTCTGCTTCCTGTGGGCACATCGCCGTGATTGGTCCCTGAGGGCTCATAGATTTGGTCCCTGAAGGTTTCTTTCTCTGGCTACTGTGTGGTCTTTGCTCTCCTCCCTCTGGGTTCATCGCCGCCGTTGGTCCCTATAGGTTCATTCATTTGCTCCCTGTGGGCCCATTACTGTGGTCGGTCCCTGCATGTTCATTCTTCTGGTCCTTGGAGGTTCATTCCTCTGGGCCCTGCGGGTTCATTCCTCTGGGCCCTGCGGGTTCATTCCTCTGGTCCCTGCGGGTTCATTCCTCTGGTCCTTGGAGGTTCATTCCTCTGGGCCCTGCGGGTTCATTCCTCTGGTCCCTGCGGGTTCATTCCTCTGGTCCCTGCAGGTTCATTACTCTGGTCCCTGCAGGTTCATTCCTCTAGTCCCCGTAGGTCCTTTGCGCTGCCCCCTGTGGGTGCATCACTATGGTTGGTTCCCGCGGGTTCATTCATTTGCTCCCTGTGGGCCCATTACTGTGGTCGGTCCCTGCATGTTCATTCTTCTGGTCCTTGGAGGTTCATTCCTCTGGTCCCTATGGGTTCATTCCTCTGGGCCCTGCGGGTTCATTCCTCTGGTCCCTGCGGGGTTCATTCCTCTGGTCCTTGGAGGTTCATTCCTCTGGTCCCTGCGGGTTCATTCCTCTGGTCCCTGCGGGTTCATTCCTCTGGTCCCTGCAGGTTAATTCCTCTGGTCCCTGCAGGTTCATTACTCTGGTCCCTGCAGGTTCATTCCTCTAGTCCCCGTAGGTCCTTTGCGCTGCCCCCTGTGGGTGCATCACTATGGTTGGTTCCCGCGGGTTCATACCTCTTGCCCATGCAGGGGCTGGGGGTCTGCTCGGGTTCCTTTGGGCTCATTTATCTGGTTCTTACAGGCTCTTTCTTCTGCTTCCTCTGGGCACATCGCCGTGATTGGTCCCTGAGGGCTCATAGATTTGGTCCCTGAAGGTCTCTTTCTCTGGCTATTGTGTGGTCTTTGCTCTGCTCCCTCTGGGTTCATCGCCACCGTTGGTCCCTATAGGTTCATTCATTTGCTCCCTGTGGGCCCATTACTGTGGTCGGTCCCTGCATGTTCATTCTTCTGGTCCTTGGAGGTTCATTCCTCTGGTCCCTGCGGGTTCATTCCTCTGGTCCCTGCGGGTTCATTCCTCTGGTCCCTGCGGGTTCATTCCTCTGGTCCTTGGAGGTTCATTCCTCTGGTCCCTGCGGGTTCATTCCTCTGGTCTTTGGAGGTTCATTCCTCTGGTCTTTGGAGGTTCATTCCTCTGGTCCCTGAGGGTTCTTTCCTTTGGTCCAGGCAGGCTCACTCCTCTGGTCCGTGTGGGCCTATCACTCTGATTGGTCCCTGCAGGTTCGTTCCTCTGGTCCCTGCAGGTTCATTCCTCTGGTCCCTGCGGGCTTGTTCCTCTGGTCCCAGCAGGTTCATTCCTCTGGTCCCTGCGGGCTTGTTCCTCTGGTCCCTTCGGGTTCGCTCCCCTGGTCCCTTCAGGTTCGCTCCTCTGGTCCCTGCGGGTTCGCTCCTCTGGTCCCTGCGGGTTCGCTCCTCTGGTCCCTGCGGGTTCGCTCCTCTGGTCCCTGCGGGTTCGCTCCTCTGGTCCCTGCGGGTTCGCTCCTCTGGTCCCTGCGGGTTCGCTCCTGCGGGTTTGCTCCTCTGGTCCCTGCGGGTTTGCTCCTCTGGTCCCTGCGGGTTCACTCCTCTGGTCCCTGCGGGTTCATTCCTCCGGTCCCTGCGGGTTCGCTCCTCCGGTCCGTGCAGGTTTGTTCCTCTCGTCCCTGCGGGTTCGCTCCTCCGGTCCGTGTGGGTCCTCTCCTCTGGTCCCTCCGGGTTCGCTCCTCTAGTCTCTGCAGCTTCACTCCTCTGGTCCCTGCAGGTTCGCTCCCCAGGTCCCTGCAGGTTCGCTCCCCAGGTCCCTGCAGGTTCCCTCCCCTGGTCTCTGCAGCTTCACTCCTGGTCCCTACGGGTTCCCTTCTCTGCTCCCTGTGGACAGTGTTCCCCTCTCATTCTGTTTCTCTCTGTGCGGCAGTAGAACGCTTGTGAGTGACTCTCCCCAGCTGTGTGTGAACAATAGTGAGTCTTTCATGGGGAACATTAGTGACCTGGTACCACCTTGGAAGGGCCAAGAGGGTAAACGTGAGACAGAAGTGAGGGTCATCAAGGTGTTCTGTCTAAAACTTCACGCGGTTGAACATTCAGCTTGTCCTCAGTGACATCTCATAAGTTGCACAACGGAGAGTCTTACTTTCTGTGACCTGAACCTGAAACGAGTCTAAAGTCGATGTAACCCTCGCTGTGCAGATGTCCTGCAGGTTCTGTGTTCTGGTCCAGTGCTTGATTTGTAAAAGAAAAGAAAAAACATAAATGGCAGGGCCCTCATCGGGAGGCCACTTCAGCTTGCAACGCCCAGTGCCACTTCAGCGTGCAACGCCCAGTGCCACTTTCAGCTCTGTCAATTACAGTAACAACACAACTACTGACCCTCACACTCCTACAAGTATGACAATTCTGACTATTCCAGGCCCCCAAAGCTATAAGAATGGCTTTGGCAGAAGGTATTAGTCCTTTTAATGTATATTGAATTAATAGACCACTATTGTTGTGCATGTCTCTAAATTAGACAAACAGTGCCACCATGTGGCAGACTTTTATAAGTGCCAGGGTTGAAAATTAAATGTTGGTGCCGAGCACCTGAAACCACATGCTGAAATTAAGCACTGCTGATTATCCCAAAATAGTTAATTATATGTGTCCAGAGGGGCGAAAAACACACATGAGTAAACAAACCAATATCAAACCCCAATTGTGTGTTTTGGACTAAGGTATTTCAAAGATCTCTGAGAATATTTTTGGGCCCTCGAACAACTAACATTTAAATATCATTCAAGTAGGGGAGGGGCTTACCCACATGTATATTGGTTTAACTGAGTTAGAAGAAATGCTAGTCAGTGCTGGAAGAGGCCACATGCCCTGTCCTGTCACTAAAGCTCACTTTCAATTACTGCTAACAAGCTGGACCATTTGTACTGCTGAACTGGTAAAGTGGAGGCTGAAAGGTGTGATTTTAGGAGAAGTGTCATTATTCCAGGGAAGTAGGCAAAGGGTGGAAGCGGGAAAGTTTGGATGATTCTTCGCAGTGTAGGAGTAGGGTAAAGTAGGCAGAGGCTGCATTATTATCTATGGGACCAGGAGTGCAATTCTGAGATTCTGCATTATTCCCTGCATAAAAGAAGTGTGGAGTAGTAGGTGAGGATTCACTACTTCCTATATACAGAGTAGAAGAAGTGTTGAGTAGGGCGAGGTGCTCCTACTTCCAATATAAAGAGCAGAAGGAAGGAACTGGGGGGCCTCGCATTATTCTGTCTTGAACAGACGGGTGGAATAAAGGGACTCTGCATTCAGTGCTTAATTTGAGCCCGTAGTTTCCGGTGCTCTGCACCAGCACTTAATTGTCAACACCGGCACTTATAACAGTCTGCCACATGGTGGTGCTGTTTGTCCCAATCAGAGATGGGCACAACAACAATAGTTTATTAATTCAATTCACATTAAAAATAACTAAATTCCTGCTTCCCAAGCCATGTTTATAGCTTTGAGGGCCTGGAATGGTTTGAACAGTCACACTTGTAGGAGTGTGATGGTTGTCAGCTGTGTTGGTACCGTTATTCGGAATGCTGCAAGTGGCAGTGGTCTCCTGATGAGGGCCGTGGGGAATATTGTTTTACAAATTAAGCACTGTCTGCATTACTCCATGTAGAAGTCTGGAGTTGGGAGAGGGTACACTACTTACTAATCACAGAGTGGGAGAAGGATGGAACACAGACCCTGAAGGGACTGGAGTCGCAGATACAACATGGCTGCCCTTCTCCTCCTCATCCCAGCTCGCCCCCAGGCTGATGTGCTGGTCTCCCCTCCACTCTGATTTGCCACCTCTTTCTCTCCAGGATGTTTGCAAATGGAGCGAATGCCCTTGATTTAAAGCATGAAAACCATTGGAATAATGAACAAAGCTCCTTTGCAGAAGAAAATGACGATGTGCTTAAGAACCAGACTGCCTATAATGAAAGCCTGGACCACTGTCCCAGGAGAGGCCAGATTGCGCCCAGAATGCACTGCGAGAGAGAGAGAGAGAGAGAGAGAGAGAGATTGTACCAGAGAGAGAATGAAAGAGGGAGCTAGAGTGGCCTTCAGTTTGCATAGGTGACCTCCGTGCTCTCTGGACATGTCAACAGAAATGTGCATCTTTAAAGGACGTCGTCTGGAGTGGCATTAGTTCTCCCATGAAAATCAGAACCGGTGCTGGCAAAGATGCCTGCCATGTCATTGGCTCCACCCATCCTTACACACTTCCAAGGGGCCAATCCCTGCTCATGTCACCGGCTCTGCAGACGGAGGGCGCTGGCAGTGCTATGTTAACATACCCAAATCAGTAAATATACATGTTTGCTAGTTTAACTATAAGTTCCAGTAAAATGTCTGGTTTTGTTCCACCTCGGAGCAATATGAGGTACCATCTCAGGCAGACTAACACAACCACAAGCAACAGACACGACCGGAGGCAGGCAGCTTCTCCTTGAGCCTTGTTCATGCTGGTAAGGTAGCTCAGTTGGTTATTTCACTTGCTGTGGTGAATTGCATGTAGTCTACTAGACTGCGGATCACAAATGTGTATTCTGGAAGGTGTGGCTCAGCCTTTCATCCAGTGCTAGGTGACAGGCATACTCACTATCGAAAGTGCTATTTTGAGTATTTCTAAGGGTGTCTTGCTATATTGCACCAGGTAGTAAAATACTCAAGGGATTCAAAGGGCTCGTGCAAGCCAAAAGCTTGGCATGTTTCAGTGTCTGCTCCTCCTTTCATCATTTGGTTGGTGGCGACATGAGTTGTAATGTAATGTAATGTAACAAAGACTTGTATAGCGCATACTGTAACCCCACGGGTATCCTGTCGCAGTTGAGTGCCACTAAGGTAGGGAAGGGTACGCCGAGTAAAGTAAATCGTTGCCCTGTTTTGATGGATTGTAACAAAACTTCAAGTTGCAAAAAGACGTGCACTTCCAGCCACCACCTTGTTGTGATCGAAATATGGGTAGCAAGCCCACGAATTACAAATTACGAAATTAACTTTTCTCCTGTAGAACTAATTAGCCGAGAACAAAAACAAATCCTTCAAAGGCGATTTTTTTATTTATTTTATATCCGGCTGGCTGGTTATAATTCTGTATTCTCATTGGTGACCTTCATATTTTTATCAATGGCCCATACTACAGTCCCAGCGTATGTGGGGGCGTGGCTTTTACAGTTCCAGCGTATGTGGGGGCGTGGCCTCTACAGTTCCAGCGTGTGTGGGGGCGTGGCTTCTACAGTTCCAGCGTGTGTGGGGGCGTGGCTTCTACAGTTCCAGCGTGTGTGGGGGCGTGGCTTCTACAGTTCCAGCGTGTGTGGGGCGTGGCTTCTACAGTTACATCGTGTGTGGGGGCGTGGCTTCTACACTTCTAGCGTATGTGGGGCGTGGCTTTTACAGTTCTAGTGTATGCGGGGGCGTGGCTTCTACAGTTCTAGCATATGTGGGGGCGCGGTTTCTACAGTTCCAGCGCATATGGGGGCGTGGCTTCTTTCCTGGCATTCCTGGGACTTTCCACGTCTTGTATTGTGAAAGGATGAGGCGGGAGCATCCTTCTCTTTGTCATCAGACGCCGATTTCTGTAGGAAGCGCATCTCCCAAGGTGCACTCGGAAAGCTCGCTATTAACTCCAGCAGCAGATACTTGTGACCTGCGTCTCGCTGGTCCTGCTGCCTGCACTTCCCTGACCTTGTTTCACTGGTTCTATTTTTGTTCGTGAAATGAACGGAACCCTTGTTTGTGAAGGGTTTGCCTCGCAGCCTAAAGGTTGACAACGAAGCCCCTTTCATGATTCAGTTTAAGGACTTGTGAGCCAGCGCGCGCTGTAAGTGTCACGCGTGGGCGTGCAACACGGGGGCCACTGTGCCTTTGGGTCCATCACTGTGGTTGGTCCTTACAGGTTTATTCATCTGGTCCCAGTGGTACTTTTCTGTGCTCCCTGTGGGCCCATCACTGCGGGTGGTTCCTGCAGGTTCATTCCTCTGGTCCCTGCAGGTTCATTCCACTGGTCCCTGCAGGTTCATTCCTCTGGTCCCTGCAGGTTCATACCACTGGTGCATGCAGGTTCATTCCTCTGGTCCCTGCAGGTTCATTCCACTGGTCCCTGCAGGTTCATTCCACTGGTCCCTGCAGGTTCATTCCACTGGTCCCTGCAGGTTCATTCCACTGGTCCCTGCAGGTTCATTCCACTGGTCCCAACAGGTACATTCCTCTGGTCCCTGCAGGTTCATTGCTCTGGTGCATGCAGGTTCATTGCTCTGGTGCATGCAGGTTCATTGCTCTGGTGCATGCAGGTTCATTCCACTGGTCCCTGCAGGTTCATTCCTCTGGTCCCTGCAGGTTAATTCCTCTGGTCCCTGCAGGTTAATTCCTCTGGTCCCTGCAGGTTAATTCCTCTGGTGCATGCAGGTTCATTCCTCTGGTGCATGCAGGTTCATTCCTCTGGTGCATGCAGGTTCATTCCTCTGGTCCCTGCAGGTTCATTCCTCTGGTCCCTGCAGGTTCATTGCTCTGGTGCATGCAGGTTCATTGCTCTGGTGCATGCAGGTTCATTCCACTGGTCCCTGCAGGTTCATTCCTCTGGTCCCTGCAGGTTCATTCCTCTGGTCCCTGCAGGTTAATTCCTCTGGTGCATGCAGGTTCATTCCACTGGTCACTGCAGGTTCATTCCACTGGTCACTGCAGGTTCATTCCACTGGTCACTGCAGGTTCATTCCACTGGTCCCTGCAGGTTCATTCTTCTGGTCCCTGCAGGTTTATTCCTCTGGTCCCTGCAGATCCATTCCTCTGGTCCCTGCAGATCCATTCCTCTGGTCCCTGCAGATCCATTCCTCTGGTCCCTGCAGGTTCATTCCTCTGGTCCCTGCAGGTTGATTCCTCTGGTGCATGCAGGTTCATTCCTCTGGTGCATGCAGGTTCATTCCTCTGGTCCCATCACTGTGGTTGGTCCCTTGAGGTTCATTCCTCTGGTGCATGCAGGTTCATTCCTCTGGTCCCATCACTGTGGTTGGTCCCTTCAGTTTCATTTCTCTGGTCCCTACAGGTTAATTCCTCTGGTCCCTCTGGGACCATCACTGTGGGTAGTCCCTGCAGGTTTATTCCTCTGGTCCCTGCAGATCCATTCCTCTGGTCCCACTGGGCCCATCACTGATGGTGGTCCCTGCATGTTCATTCCTCTGCTCCCTTTGGGTCCATCACTGCGTTTGGGCCCTGCATGTACGAGTGTGAAGTTCACAGTTTCTTAGGCTTGTTCTACAGGTTCTCTTTTCTCACCCCTGTTGACTCTCTGTTGTAGTACCTGTTGGTTCTGCTCTCTGTTCATGTGAGGTTTCTGTAAAGTCCTTGTGGTTCTTTCCGCTAGAGATCTGCTATGGCCTCGTGAGTTCTCTGCTCTGGGCCCATGGGTTCTCTGCTCTGGGCCCGTGGGTTCTCTGCTCTGGACCCGTGGGTTCCCTGCTCTGGGCCCGTGGGTTCCCTGCTCTGGCCCTCTGGGTTCCCTGCTCTGGCCCTCTGGGTTCCCTGCTCTGGCCCCGAGGGTTCCCTGCTCTGGGCCCGTGGGTTCTCTGCTCTGGGCCTGTGGGTTCTCTGCTCTGGGCCCGTGGGTTCTCTGCTTTGGGCCCATGGGTTCTCTGCTCTGGCCCCGTGGGTTCTCTGCTCTGGCCCCGTGGGTTCTCTGCTCTGGCCCCGTGGGTTCTCTGCTCTGGCCCCGTGGGTTCTCTGCTTTTGCCCCGTGGGTTCTCTGCTTTGGCCCCGTGGGTTCTCTGCTTTGGCCCCGTGGGTTCTCTGCTCTGGCCTGGTGGGTTCTCTGCTCTCGCCTGGTGGGTTCTCTGATCTGGCCCCGTGGGTTTTTGCTGCTCTGGCCCCGTGGGTTTTCTGCTCTGGCCCCGTGGGTTTTCTGCTCTGGCCTGTAGGTTCTCTGCTCTGGCCCCGTGGGTTCTCTGCTCTGGCCCCGTTGGCTCTCTGCTCGGGCCCCGTGGGCTCTCTGCTCTGGCCCCGTGGGCTCTCTGCTCTGGCCCCGTGGGCTCTCTGCTCTGGCCCCGTGGGCTCTCTGCTCTGGCCCCATGGGTTCTCTGCTCTGGCCCCGTGGGTTCTCTGCTCTGGCCCCGTGAGTTCTCTGCTCTGGGCCCGTAGGTTCTCTGCTCTGGGCCCGTAGGTTCCCTGCTCTGGGCCCGTAGGTTCCCTGCTCTGGGCCCGTAGGTTCCCTGCTCTGGGCCCGTAGGTTCCCTGCTCTGGGCCCGTGGGTTCCCTGCTCTGGGCCCGTGGGTTCTCTGCTCTGGGCCCGTGGGTTCTCTGCTCTGGGCCCATGGGTTCCCTGCTCTGGGCCCATGGGTTCCCTGCTCTGGGCCCATGGGTTCCCTGCTCTGGGCCCACGGGTTCCCTGCTCTGGGCCCTGTGGGTTCCCTGCTCTGGCCCGAGGGTTCTCTGCTCTGGGCCCTGTGGGTTCTCTGCTCTGGCCCGAGGGTTCTCTGCTCTGGGCCCGAGGGTTCCCTGCTCTGGGCCCGAGGGTTCCCTGCTCTGGCCCCGTGGGTTCCCTGCTCTGGGCCCGTGGGTTCTCTGCTCTGGGCCCGTGGGTTCCCTGCTCTGGGCCCGTGGGTTCCCTGCTCTGGGCCCGTGGGTCCTCTGTTCTGGGCCCGTGGGTTCTCTGCTCTGAGCCCGTGGGTTCTCTGCTCTGAGCCCGTGGGTTCTCTGCTCTGAGCCCGTGGGTTCTCTGCTCTGGGCCGGTGGGTTCCCTGCTCTGGGCCGGTGGGTTCCCTGCTCTGGCCCGAGGGTTCTCTGCTCTGGGCCCGAGGGTTCTCTGCTCTAGGCCCGAGGGTTCTCTGCTCTGGGCCCGAGGGTTCTCTGATCTGGGCCCGTGGGTTCTCTGCTCTGGGCCCTCTGGGTTCCCTGCTCTGGGCCCTCTGGGTTCCCTGCTCTGGGCCCTCTGGGTTCCCTGCTCTGGGCCCTCTGGGTTCCCTGCTCTGGGCCCGTGGGTTCCCTGCTCTGGGCCCGTGGGTTCCCTGCTCTGGGCCCGTGGGTTCCCTGCTCTGGCCCTCTGGGTTCCCTGCTCTGGCCCTCTGGGTTCTCTGCTCTGGGCCCATGGGTTCTCTGCTCTGGCCCTGTAGGGTCTCTGCTCTGGGCCCGTGGGTTTTCTGCTCTGGCCCTGTAGATTGTCTTCACTGACTCCAGTGGATTCTCTGCTGTAGTACCTGTTGGTTCTGCGCTCTGTCCATGTGAGGTTTCTGTGACCTCCTTGTGGTTCTTTCTGCTACAGATCTGATGGGTGGCCTGCTCTGGGCCCGTGGGTTCTCTGCTCTGGGCCCGTGGGTTCTCTGCTCTGGGCCCGTGGGTTCTCTGCTCTGGGCCCGTGGGTTCTCTGCTCTGGGCCCGTGGGTTCTCTGCTCTGGGCCCGTGGGTTCTCTGCTCTGGGCCCGTGGGTTCTCTGCTCTGGGCCCCGTGGGTTCCCTGCTCTGGGCCCCGTGGGTTCCCTGCTCTGGCCCCGTGGGTTCTCTGCTCTGGGCCGATGGGTTCTCTGCTCTGGGGCCCGTGGGTTCCCTGCTCTGGGGCCCATGGGTTCCCTGCTCTGGGGCCCATGGGTTCCCTGCTCTGGGGCCCATGGGTTCCCTGCTCTGGGGCCCATGGGTTCCCTGCTCTGGGGCCCGTGGGTTCCCTGCTCTGGGGCCCGTGGGTTCCCTGCTCTGGGGCCCGTGGGTACCCTGCTCTGGGGCCCGTGGGTACCCTGCTCTGGGGCCCGTGGGTTCCCTGCTCTGGACCCGTGGGTTCCCTGCTCTGGGCCCGTGGGTTCCCTGCTCTGGCCCTCTGGGTTCCCTGCTCTGGCCCTCTGGGTTCCCTGCTCTGGCCCCGTGGGTTCCCTGCTCTGGGCCCGTGGGTTCTCTGCTCTGGGCCCGTGGGTTCTCTGCTCTGGGCCTGTGGGTTCTCTGCTCTGGGCCCGTGGGTTCTCTGCTCTGGGCCCGTGGGTTCTCTGCTTTGGGCCCATGGGTTCTCTGCTCTGGCCCCGTGGGTTCTCTGCTCTGGCCCCGTGGGTTCTCTGCTCTGGCCCCGTGGGTTCTCTGCTTTGGCCCCGTGGGTTCTCTGCTTTGGCCCCGTGGGTTCTCTGCTTTGGCCCCGTGGGTTCTCTGCTCTGGCCTGGTGGGTTCTCTGCTCTGGCCTGGTGGGTTCTCTGATCTGGCCCCGTGGGTTTTGCTGCTCTGGCCCCGTGGGTTTTCTGCTCTGGCCCCGTGGGTTTTCTGCTCTGGCCTGTAGGTTCTCTGCTCTGGCCCCGTGGGTTCTCTGCTCTGGCCCCGTTGGCTCTCTGCTCGGGCCCCGTGGGCTCTCTGCTCGGGCCCCGTGGGCTCTCTGCTCTGGCCCCGTGGGCTCTCTGCTCTGGCCCCGTGGGCTCTCTGCTCTGGCCCCGTGGGTTCTCTGCTCTGGCCCCGTGGGTTCTCTGCTCTGGCCCCGTGAGTTCTCTGCTCTGGGCCCGTAGGTTCCCTGCTCTGGGCCCGTAGGTTCCCTGCTCTGGGCCCGTAGGTTCCCTGCTCTGGGCCCGTAGGTTCCCTGCTCTGGGCCCGTAGGTTCCCTGCTCTGGGCCCGTGGGTTCCCTGCTCTGGGCCCGTGGGTTCTCTGCTCTGGGCCCGTGGGTTCTCTGCTCTGGGCCCATGGGTTCCCTGCTCTGGGCCCATGGGTTCCCTGCTCTGGGCCCATGGGTTCCCTGCTCTGGGCCCATGGGTTCCCTGCTCTGGGCCCATGGGTTCCCTGCTCTGGGCCCTGTGGGTTCCCTGCTCTGGCCCGAGGGTTCTCTGCTCTGGGCCCTGTGGGTTCTCTGCTCTGGCCCGAGGGTTCTCTGCTCTGGGCCCGAGGGTTCCCTGCTCTGGCCCCGTGGGTTCCCTGCTCTGGGCCCGTGGGTTCTCTGCTCTGGGCCCGTGGGTTCTCTGCTCTGGGCCCGTGGGTTCCCTGCTCTGGGCCCGTGGGTCCTCTGTTCTGGGCCCGTGGGTTCTCTGCTCTGAGCCCGTGGGTTCTGTGCTCTGAGCCCGTGGGTTCTCTGCTCTGAGCCCGTGGGTTCTCTGCTCTGGGCCGGTGGGTTCCCTGCTCTGGCCCGAGGGTTCTCTGCTCTGGGCCCGAGGGTTCTCTGCTCTAGGCCCGAGGGTTCTCTGCTCTGGGCCCGAGGGTTCTCTGCTCTGGGCCCGTGGGTTCTCTGCTCTGGGCCCTCTGGGTTCCCTGCTCTGGGCCCTCTGGGTTCCCTGCTCTGGGCCCTCTGGGTTCCCTGCTCTGGGCCCGTGGGTTCCCTGCTCTGGGCCCGTGGGTTCCCTGCTCTGGGCCCGTGGGTTCCCTGCTCTGGCCCTCTGGGTTCCCTGCTCTGGCCCTCTGGGTTCTCTGCTCTGGGCCCATGGGTTCTCTGCTCTGGCCCTGTAGGGTCTCTGCTCTGGGCCCGTGGGTTTTCTGCTCTGGCCCTGTAGATTGTCTTCACTGACTCCAGTGGATTCTCTGCTGTAGTACCTGTTGGTTCTGCGCTCTGTCCATGTGAGGTTTCTGTGACCTCCTTGTGGTTCTTTCTGCTACAGATCTGATGGGTGGCCTGCTCTGGGCCCGTGGGTTCTCTGCTCTGGGCCCGTGGGTTCTCTGCTCTGGGCCCGTGGGTTCTCTGCTCTGGGCCCGTGGGTTCTCTGCTCTGGGCCCGTGGGTTCTCTGCTCTGGGCCCGTGGGTTCTCTGCTCTGGGCCCGTGGGTTCTCTGCTCTGGGCCCCGTGGGTTCCCTGCTCTGGGCCCCGTGGGTTCCCTGCTCTGGGCCCCGTGGGTTCCCTGCTCTGGCCCCGTGGGTTCTCTGCTCTGGGCCGATGGGTTCTCTGCTCTGGGGCCCGTGGGTTCCCTGCTCTGGGGCCCGTGGGTACCCTGCTCTGGGGCCCGTGGGTACCCTGCTCTGGGGCCCGTGGGTACCCTGCTCTGGGCCCGTGGGTTCCCTGCTCTGGGCCCGCGGGTTCCCTGCTCTGGCCCAGCGGGTTCTCTGCTCTGGCCCAGCGGGTTCTCTGCTCTGGCCCAGTGGGTTCTCTGCTCTGGGCCCGTGGGTTCTCTGCTCTGGCCTCTTGGGTTCTCTGCTCTGGCCTCTTGGGTTCTCTGCTCTGGCCCCGTGGGTTCTCTGCTCTGGGCCCGTGGGTTCTCTGCTCTGGCCCAGCGGGTTCTCTGCTCTGGCCCAGCGGGTTCTCTGCTCTGGCCCGTGGGTTCTCTGCTCTGGGCCCGTGGGTTCTCTGCTCTGAGCCCGTGGGTTCTCTGCTCTGGGCCCGTGGGTTCTCTGCTCTGGCCCGTGGGTTCTCTGCTCTGGGCCCGTGGGTTCTCTGCTCTGGGCCCAGCGGGTTCCCTGCTCTGGCCCAGCGGGTTCTCTGCTCTGGCCCAGCGGGTTCTCTGCTCTGGCCCAGCGGGTTCTCTGCTCTGGCCCAGCGGGTTCTCTGCTCTGGCCCGTGGGTTCTCTGCTCTGGGCCCGTGGGTTCTCTGCTCTGGCCTCTTGGGTTCTCTGCTCTGGGCCCGTGGGTTCTTTGCTCTGGGCCCGTGGGTTCTCTGCTCTGGGCCCGTGGGTTCTCTGCTCTGGCCACTTGGGTTCTCTGCTCATTGTCCCTCTGATTCTCTGCTCTATTTCATGCAAGTTTTCTACTCTGTCGCTCCTGGTTCCTAAAGGTTGTCTTCTCGGAACCCTGTCGATTGCCTACTCCAGACCCTGGGGGTACCGTGCTCTAGTGTCCATGTGCTTGTTCGTAAAGATCCATGTAGATTTACTGCTCTGATCCATTCGTGTTCTCTGAAGTCCCTCAGGGTCTCAGTTGTAATCCATGCAGGTTCTGTGCTGTGGTTGCTCCTGTATGTTCTCATCTCTGGTACCTACTCTTCGCCCCATTAAGTCTCTGCTCTTATCCATGGGTGTTCTCTGCTATAGTCCCTGCAGTTTCCCCCCTCTATCTCCTAGGGGTTGGTTTCCGTGGTGTCCCTACAACAAGCAGCAGGTGCTGTCCTCTGGTGCTTCTGCAGGTTCTCAGCTGTGGATACCGCAGGTTCTCGTCTCTTTTACCTCTGAGCTGTCTGCTGTGGTTCCTTTAGATTCTCTGCTGTGGTCTCTGCACGTTATTTGCTCTCTTCCCTGCAGGGTGTTTAGCCTGGTCATTAACAGTTCTCTGCACTGGACCCTGCAGGTACCCTTGCTTTGAACTCTGTGGGTTCAAAGCTCTTGTCTTTGCGGGTTCTCTTGTCTGTTGCTTGTGGCTTTCCCATCTCCGATACCTGCGGGTCTTCTTCTCTGATCCTTGGGGGTTCTCTACTGTAGTCCTTGCAAGTTCTCTGCTCTTAACCCTGAGGGTTCTCTGCTCTGATCTTTATTGTTCATTGTTTCAGTCCCTACAGGTTCTCTTCCCAGGCACTGGGGGTCTTTGCTTTGGTCACTGCCAGTTCTCTGTTTTTAACCCTGCAGATTACAGATTCCTTTCTATGCCTCCTGCACATTCTCATCTATGAGACCTGCGGTTTCTCATCTCTGGTACCTGCGGGTCTTCTAATCTGGTTCCTAGGGGGTTCCATGCTGTCGTACTTGCAAGTTCTGTGCTCTGAACTTTGCAGGTTTGGTGTTCTTTGACCACTGGGTTTTTCTATCTCTGATACCTGGGAGTCTTCTGATCTGAGGATTCTCTGCTCTGTATCCAGTCGTTTCTCTGCTCTAATCCTTGCAGGTTTTCTGTTGCAGGAGGTGCTTAATTTGTAAAAAACATAAGTGCCAGGGCCCTTCTCGGGAGGCCATGCAGCCTGCACCACCCATTGTCCCCGTCAGCGCTGCCAATGACAGTACCAACACAACTGCTGACAGTTGCACTCCTAAAAGTGTGACAATTCAGACTATTCCAGGCCACCTAAAGCTATAATAATGGCGCGAGTGACAGGTATTGTTCATTTTTAATATATATTGACTTATTAAAAACTATTGTTCTGCTCATCTCAAAATTAAACAGACGGGGCCTCCATGTGGTGGACTGTCATTAGAGCCGATGCTGGCAGTTAAATGCTGGTGCCGAGTACCGGAAACCACCGGCTCAAACAAAGCACTTGTTCTAGGCACTACAGATTCTCTTCTCTGCTGCCTTTGGGTTTTCTGCTCTAGTACCTCTGAGTTTCGTATCACCCTGACCTGGGACTTTTTATCGTTATGACCGACAGGGCCTCTGCTCTGGTCTCTAGCAGTAAATCAGACTGGTACCTCCTCTGTGCTGAGCCCTGCAGGTTCTGTGCTCTGGATATTGCTGGTTCTCTGTTCAAATTCCTGCAGGTTTTCTTCTGTAACCATTGTGGTTTCTCATCTCTAGTACCCGTGGGCCCTCTTCTCTGCTTTACTCCCTTCAAGTTCTCTGCTCTGAACCCAGTGGCTCTGGTCCTTGTTGGTTCTTTGTTCTAATCCTTAGAGGTTCTTTTCTTTCCCCTTGTGGTGTTTCTCTGCTCTGTGCTGTGGTGTCCCTGCAGGTGCTGTGCTCTGGTGTCCCTGTAGGTTCTTTGCTGTCCCTGCAGGTGCTGTGCTCTGGTGTCCCTGTAGGTTCTCTGATCTGGTCTCCCTACAGGCGGTGTGCTCTGGTGTCCCTGTAGGTTCTTTGCTCTGGTATCCCAGCAGGTGCTGTGCTCTGGTGTCCCTGCAGGTGCTGTGCTCTGGTGTCCCTGCAGGTGCTGTGCTCTGGTGTCCCTGCAGGTGCTGTGCTCTGGTGTCCCTGCAGGTGCTGTGCTCTGGTGTCCCTGCAGGTGCTGTGCTCTGGTGTCCCTGCAGGTGCTGTGCTCTGGTATCCCTGCAGGTTCTTTGCTCTGTTGTCCCTGCAGGTGCTGTGGTGTCCCTGCAGGTGCTGTGCTCTGGTGTCCCTGCAAGCGCTTTGCTCTGGTGTCCCTGCAAGCGCTCTGCTCTGGTGTCCCTGCAAGCGCTCTGCTCTGGTGTCCCTGCAAGCGCTCTGCTCTGGTGTCCCTGCAAGCGCTCTGCTCTGGTGTCCCTGCAAGCGCTCTGCTCTGGTGTCCCTGCAAGCGCTCTGCTCTGGTGTCCCTGCAGGTTCTCGGATCTGGTGCCGCTGCAGGCACTGTGCTCTGGTGCCCCTGCAGGTTGTCTTCTCTGGTGTCCCTGCAGGTTGTCTTCTCTGGTGTCCCTGCAGGTTGTCTTCTCTGGTGTCCCTGCAGGTTGTCTTCTCTGGTGTCCCTGCAGGTTGTCTGCTCTGGTGGCCCTGCAGGCGCTCTGCTCTGGTGTCCCTGCAGGTTGTCTGCTCTGGTCTCCCTGCAGGCGCTCTGCTCTGGTGTCCCTGCAGGCGCTCTGGTCTGGTATCCCTGCAGGCGCTCTGCTCTGGTGTTCCTGTAGCGTAGGTTCTCTGCTCTGGTCTCCCTGCAGGCACCCTGCTCTGGTCTCCCTGCAGGCCCCCTGCTCTGGTGTCCCTGAAGGTTCTCTGGTCTGGTGTCCCTGCAGGTTCTCTGGTGTCCCTGCAGGCACTCTGCTCTGGTGTCCCTGCAGGCGCTGAGCTCTGCTGTCCCTGCAGGTTCTCTGCTCTGGTCTCCCTGCAGGTGCTGTGCTGTGGTTTCCCTACAAGTTCTCTGCTCTTGTGTCCCTGCAAGTTCTCTGCTCTGGTGTCCCTGCAGGCGCTCTGCTTTCCCTGCAGGTTCTCTGCTGTTCCTGCAGGTACTCTGCTGTTCCTGCAGGTACTCTGCTCTGGTCTCCCTGCAGGCGCTGCGCTCTGGTGTCCCTGCAGGTTCTCTGCTCTGGGGTCCCTGCCGGCGCTCTGCTCTGGTCTCCCTGCAGGCGCTGTGCTCTGGTGTCCCTTCAGGTTCTCTGCTCTGGTGTCCCTGCAGGTTTTCTGCTCTGGTGTCCCTGCAGGTTCTCTGCTCTGGTCTCCCTGCAGGTTCTCTGCTCTGGTTTCCCTGCAGGCGCTGAGCTCTGGTGTCCCTGCAGGTTCTCAGCTCTGGTGTCCCTGCAGGCGCTCTGCTTTCCCTGCAGGTTCTCTGCTGTTCCTGCAGGTACTCTGCTCTGGTCTCCCTGCAGGCGCTGTGCTCTGGTGTCCCTGCAGGTTCTCTGCTCTGGTGTCCCTGCAGGTTCTCTGCTCTGGTGTCCCTGCAGGTTCTCTGCTCTGGTGTCCCTGCAGGTTCTCTGCTCTGGTTTCCCTGCAGGTTCTCTGATCTGGTGTCCCTGCAGGTTCTCTGATCTGGTGTTCCTGCAGGTTCTCTGCTCTGGTCTCCCTGCAGGCGCTGTGCTCTGGTGTCCCTGCAGGTTCTCTGCTCTGGTGTCCCTGCAGGTTCTCTGCTCTGGTGTCCCTGCAGGTTCTCTGCTCTGGTTTCCCTGCAGGTTCTCTGATCTGGTGTTCCTGCAGGTTCTCTGCTCTGGTCTCCCTGCAGGTTCTCTGATCTGGTGTCCCTGCAGGTTCTCTGATCTGGTGTCCCTGCAGGTACTCTGCTCTGGTGTCCCTGCAGGTACTCTGCTCTGGTCTCCCTGCAGGTTCTCTGATCTGGTGTTCCTGCGGGTTCTCTGCCCTGGGGTCCCTGCAGGTTGTCTGCTCTGGTCTCCGTGCAGATTCTCTGATCTGGTGTCCCTGCAGGTTCTCTGCTCTGCTTTCCCGGCAGGTTCTGTGATTTGTTGTCCCTGCAGGTTGTCTGCTCTGCTGTCCCTGCAGGTTGTCTGCTCTGCTGTCCCTGCAGGTTGTCTGCTCTGGTCTCCCTGCATGTGCTCTGCTCTGCTGTCCCTGCAGGTTCTCTGATCTGATGTCCCTGCAGGTTCTCTGCTCTGGTGTTCCTGCAGGCGCTCTGCTCTGGTGTTCCTGCAGGCGCTCTGCTCTGGTGTTCCTGCAGGTACTCTGCACTGGTCTCCCTGCAGGCGCTGTGCTTTCCCTGCAGGTTCTCTGCTCTGGTGTCCCTGCAGGCTCTCTGCTCTGACGTCCCTGCAGGTTCTTTGACATGGTCCAGATGTGTTCTCTGGTACCAGTGGATTGTCTGCTCTGAATTTATGTGGCTTCTCGGATTCTAGACTCTACCTCAAATCTTCCTCCCTGAATAACCTTCTAATGGAGCCGAGGTTCCTGCAAGGGCCGGTCCCCTTTAGGAAACGCTTGGAAACTGACCAGATTCCGGAAGCTTCCGGATGCAGAGTGCTCCTGTGTGTTTCCGCTCCTAGTGCTCACTGTGTTGGAAAGTACCGAGGCTCCTTCCGGTCCAGCGCACTCTATAGGTTTGATGCTGAGTAAGCAGATCTCCGGCGCTGTCAGTGTTCCTCACAAAATTCACTTTCGCCTTCTCTTCCCAGCTCGCTGCGGTGGATAGATCAGTCCATGCAAGGGGTCTGGCGCCTGGTGCCTTACACAGCAGACCCGTCTCACCAGACCAAACAGCTGCCGCTGGTGCCTTACACAGCAGACTCGTCTCACCAGGCCAAACAGCTGCCGCTGGTGCCTTACACAGCAGACTCGTCTCACCAGGCCCAACAGCTGCCAAAGGTGCTGGTGCCTTACACAGCAGACCCGTCTCACCAGACCCAACAGCTGTCAAAGGTGCTGGTGCCTTACACAGCAGACCCGTCTCACCAGACCCAACAGCTGTCAAAGGTTCTGGTGCCTTACACAGCAGACCTGCCTCATCAGACCCTACATTTGTAGGAGGTGCTGGTGCCTTACACAGCAGAATTGTATCTTCACGTCTGTTGTGTGTCTCACACCCTTTTGCCTTCCACGGCACAACTGCCTCACTAGACAACTGTCCAGTCTCTGGTGCCTTACACAGCAGAACCGTCTCACCAGACCCAACAACTGTCACAGGTTCTGGTGCCTTACACAGCACAGCTGTCTCTCCAGACCCGACAACTGTCATAGGTACTGGTGCCATATACAACACAGCTGTCTCTCCAGACCCAACAACTGTCACAGGCTGCGGTGCCTTACGCAACACAGCTGTCTCCCAGACACGACAACTGTCACAGGCTGCGGTGTCTTATACAACACAGCTGTCTCTCCAGACCCAACAACTGTCACAGGCTGCGGTGTCTTGCACAACACAGCTCTCTCTCCAGACCCAACAACTGTCACAGGCTGCGGTGCCTTACACCGCAAAACTGTCTCCCCAGACCCAACAACTGTCACAGGTTCTGGTGCCTTACACAACACAGCTGTCTCTCCATACCCAACAACTGTCACAGGCTAAGGTGTCTTATACAGCAGAACAGTCTCACCAGACCCGACAACTGTCACAGGTTCTGGTGCCTTGCACAGCTGTCTCTCCAGACCTAAAAACTGTCACAGGCTGTGGTGCCTTACACAGCAGAACCGTCTCACCAGACCCAACAACTGTCACAGGTTCTGGTGCCTTACACAGCACAGCTGTCTCTCCAGACCCGACAACTGTCATAGGTACTGGTGCCATATACAACACAGCTGTCTCTCCAGACCCAACAACTGTCACAGGCTACGGTGTCTTATACAGCAGAACAGTCTCACCAGATCCGACAACTGTTACAGGTTCTGGTGCCTTACACCTCGAGACAGTCTCCCCAGACCCTACAACTGTCGCAGGGTGTGGTGCCTTATACAGCGGACCATTCTCCCCAGACCCAACAACTGTCGCAGGCTGTGGTGCCTTCCACAGCAGAACTGTTTCACCAGACCCGACAACTGTCACAGCTTCTTGTGCCTTACACAACACAGCTGTCTCTCCATACCCAACAACTGTCACAGGTTCTGGTGCCTTGCACAGCTGTCCCTCCAGACCTAAAAACTGTCGCAGGCTGTGGTGCCTTACACAACACAGCTGTCTCCCAGACCCGACAACTGTCACAGGCTGTGGTGTCTTACACAACAGAGCTGTCTCTCCAGACCCGACAACTGTCACAGGCTGCAGTGCCTTACGCAACACAGCTGTCTCCCAGACCCGACAACTGTCACAGGCTGTGGTGCCTTACACAACACAGCTGTCTCTCCAGACCCAACAACTGTCACAGGCTACGGTGTCTTATACAGCAGAACAGTCTCACCAGATCCGACAAATGTCACAGGTTCTGGTGCCTTACACCTCGAGACAGTCTCCCCAGACCCTACAACTGTCGCAGGGTGTGGTGCCTTATATAGCAGACCATTCTCCCCAGACCCAACAACTGTCGCAGGCTGTGGTGCCTTCCACAGCAGAACTGTTTTACCAGACCCGACAACTGTCACAGCTTCTTGTGCTTTACACAACACAGCTGTCTCACCAGACCCAACAACTGTCACAGGCTACAGTGTCTTATACATTAGAACAGTTTCAGCAGACCCAACAACTGTTACAGGGTCTGGTGCCTTACACAGCAGAACTGTTTCACCAGACCCGACAACTGTCCCAGGTTATGATATTTTACACCTCAGAACAGTCTCACCAGACCCTACATTTGTCGGAGGCTCTGGTGCCTTACACAGCACGCCTGTCTCCCCAGACCCAACAGCTGTCACAGGCTGTGGTGCCTTACACAACAGAACCCTCTCGCCAGGCCTGACAACTGTTGGAGGCCCTGGCGCCTTACAAGGCAGAGCCATCTCCAAGATCTGACATTGTTACTTGACCTGATGCCCTTACACGGCACAGCTCTCATACCAGAACCGATAACTGCTACTTGCAGCGGTCCCTTACACAGCACAACTCTCATACCAGAACCGATAACTGATACTTGCAGCGGTGCCTTACACGGCACAGCTCTCGCTCCAGAACCGATAATTGATACTTGCAGCGGTGCCTTACACGGCACAGCTCGCATACCAGAACCGATAACTGCTACTTGCAGCGGTGCCTTACACGGCACAGCTCTCGCTCCAGGACCGATAACTGCTATTTGCAGCGGTGCCTGACACAGCACAGCTCTCGCACCAGAACCGATAACTGCTACTTGCAGCGGTGCCTGACACGGCACAGCTCTCGCTCCAGAACCGATAACTGCTACTTGCAGCGGTGCCTTACACAGCACAACTCTCACACCAGATACTTGCAGCGGTGCCTTACACAGCACACCTCTCACACCAGAACCGATTACTGCTACTTGCAGCGGTGCCTTACACGGCACACCTCTCACTCCAGAACCGATAACTGCTACTTGCAGCGGTGCCTTACACAGCACAACTCTCACACCAGATACTTGCAGCTGTGCCTTACACAGCACACCTCTCACACCAGAAGCGATTACTG
Organism: Calotriton arnoldi; assembly: GCA_963921515.1. Taxonomy (NCBI): domain Eukaryota; kingdom Metazoa; phylum Chordata; class Amphibia; order Caudata; family Salamandridae; genus Calotriton; species Calotriton arnoldi. The sequence goes on along the minus strand of CAWUFW010005137.1, from coordinate 713,732 downwards.
CTAATTGCAGCGGTGCCTTACCCAGCACACTTCTCACACCAGAACCAATAACTGCTACTTGCAGCGATGCCTTACACGGCACACCTCTCACTCCAGAACCGATAACTGCTACTTGCAGCGGTGCCTTACACAGCACACTTCTCACACCAGAAGTGATTACTGCTACTTGCAGCGGTGCCTTACACGGCACACCTCTCACTCCAGAACCGATAACTGCTACTTGCAGCGGTGCCTTACACAGCACAACTCTCAAACCAGATACTTGCAACGGTGCCTTACACAGCACACCTCTCACACCAGAACCGATTACTGCTACTTGCAGCGGTGCCTTACACGGCACACCTCTCACTCCAGAACCGATAACTGCTACTTGCAGCGGTGCCTTACACAGCACAACTCTCACACCAGATACTTGCAGCGGTGCCTTCTCACCAGTCCGACAACTGTCCGTTGTCCAGGCTTCAGTTACAGTGTCGACACCAGTTCCATTGTGTGAGTAGAATTAAATCGAGGCCCCCTCTGGGCCCTGCACGGAAGTATAGAGTGATCACCTCAGACCGGGCCACGAGCGCAGGGGTAGGACCCAGGACTCCAGAGCAGAGGTGAGAGGTGAAGCGGTCTGCTCAGTTTACTCGCTGGCGCTCGGCCAAATAGTAAAGCTCTCGGGCGCGCTGACGAGCAGAGAGCAGCCCTGCTGTGTGTCTGAAGCCACTGCCGTTCCAGGAGTGTAGTGGCAGTCGAGGAGATGCTGTCCCGATGGGGCGTCTTCACTGTTGAACCAGGAAGCTCGACTTCTAATCTCGGCTTCCACGCATTCCCGCAGTCTGTGATCCTGAGCTAATCACTTCATCTCGTGCGCCCTTCGGTTCCGCTTTTCTGCCAAAATTGAGAGGACTTGAAGTTCAGCAAACTGCCTTTGTCAAAGGGTGTTTGAACAACTGGTTGCTTGGGCAACTACTCCGCGTTTGTTGTTCAGATTTTATGTCTGCTTCTGCCAGCTTCACTGTTCAGACACTGCTCAACCAGTGCCCCTGGCATCCTAGGCGCTAGGCTAGGAGACATGGCGCTAGCCATATGAAGCTACAGCAGAAAAGATGTACTCACCGGGTGAGCTGCGCAACGCGCTGCATTTTACGAGATGTTGGACCCCGAACAGGAGCATCCGAAGACTGTCATTTCAATCGCATCATGTTTTACGTTTCCACATAGTGTTGTAGAATGTCCATAGCGCTTCATACTCTTGACGGGGCTTCGAAACACATACGGTTTCTGGCATCTCTCAGCAACCATTAATAATTTTGTAATTTCAATGTTCATTACAGGTCGAGAGCACCGTGAATTATATTTCACTTTAAGGGAAGGAGGCAAGACACCCAGATGGAAAGAGGACTGAGTCCTGCTCTTTTCAAACTTTCTGGGGAAACTGAGCACCAGACGAGTTTGCTGTATTAGGAAATGCCCTTGGTAACGGGAAGGCTTTTTGTGATACATTTATGGATGTAAACAATCCTTACTGGCTCACAGATTGCACTTTACAGTGGAAAACAATTCTGTTAAAACTCACAAAGCTGATTAAGTGTGAGTTTATCACTCTGCACAGACTTGTGATCTGGTGCAGTAACTTCGCCCGTCTGCTGTGATCTGGTGCAGTAACTTTGTCCATCTGCTGTGATCTGGTGCAATAACTTTGCCCGTCTGCTGTGATCTGGTGCAGTAACTTCGCCCGTCTGCTGTGATCTGGTGCAATAACTTTGTCCGTCTGCTGTGATCTGGTGCAATAACTTTGCCCATCTGCTGAGATCTGGTGCAATAACGTTGCCCGTCTGCTGAGATCTGGTGCAATAACGTTGCCTGTCTGCTGTGATCTCGTGCAGTAACTTCGCCCGTCTGCTGTGATCTAGTGCAATAACTTTGCCCATCTGGTGCAATACCTTTCCCCGTCTGCTGTGATCTGGTGCCATAACTTTGCCTGTCTGCTGTGATCTGGTGCAAACACTTTGCCCGTCCGTTGTGATCTGGTGCAATAACTTTGCCCATCTGCTGTGATCTAGTGCAATAACTTTGCCCATCTGCTGTGATCTGGTGCAATAACTTTGTCCATCTGCTGTGATCTGGTGCAATAACTTTGCCCATCTGCTGAGATCTGGTGCAATAACTTTGCCCATCTGCTGAGATCTGGTGCAATAACTTTGCCCGTCTGCTAAGATCTGGTGCAATAACGTTGCCTGTCTGCTGTGATCTCGTGCAGTAACTTCGCCCGTCTGCTGTGATCTAGTGCAATAACTTTGCCCATCTGGTGCAATACCTTTGCCCGTCTGCTGTGATCTGGTGCCATAACTTTGCCCGTCTGCTGTGATCTGGTGCAAACACTTTGCCCGTCCGTTGTGATCTGGTGCAATAACTTTGCCCATCTGCTGTGATCTAGTGCAATAACTTTGCCCATCTGCTGTGATCTGGTGCAATAACTTTGCCCATCTGCTGTGATCTGGTGCCATAACTTTGCCCGTCTGCTGTGATCTGGTGCAATAACTTTGCCCGTCCGTTGTGATCTGGTGCAATAACTTTGCCTGTCTGCTGTGATCTGGTGCAATAACTTTGCCCGTCCACTGTGATCTGGTGCAATAATTTTGCCCGTCCACTGTGATCTGGTGTAATAATTTTGCCCATCCGCTGTGATCTGGTGCAATAACTTTGCCTGTCTGCTGTGATCTGGTGCAATAACTTTGCCCATCCGCTGTGATCTGGTGCCATAACTTTGCCCGTCCGTTGTGATCTGGTGCAATAACTTTGCCCGTCCGTTGTGATCTGGTGCAATAACTTTGCCCGTCCACTGTGATCTGGTGCAATAACTTTGCCCGTCCACTGTGATCTGGTGCAATAACTTTGCCCGTCTGCTATGATCTGGTGTAATAATTTTGCCCATCCGCTGTGATCTGGTGCAATAACTTTGCCTGTCTGCTATGATCTGGTGCAATAACTTTGCCCATCCGCTGTGATCTGGTGCAATAACTTTGCCTGTCTGCTGTCAAGTCAAGTTTATTTATTTGCATAGTTCGTTAAAACCGTTGCAATACAAAAATATTTCATTTTAAAATAATATATACGTATAAAACTCCATACTTCAAATACCTTGTGTTTAAAATTCTTCTAAAAACTGTACTATAAATACGGGGTCAATTTCTTAGCCACATTATTTCCGACTTTGCACATATTTGTTATTCCAGGTACCTAATTCAAGTCCGTACATTTCTTTATTGATTATATCAAAGATTAATACGTGCAAATAAGGTGCTTACGGCTCAAATAGAGTTCATTCGTGCCTGACAGGTAGCTCCTCCTGATCCTGCATTTGTTCCACACGGCTGGGTTGTGTATGCGGTTTGTTTGTTTTAATAACTATGCTGCCGGCATTTTCTTTTCGCATATCCTCAAGAACTTTACCAAGGAGCAGTTCAGTTGTGGGTCGCTGGGTGTAAAACATGCCAGAACTGCTTGCCTCCTGGTTCGAACCCCTCGCTGATTAAATTGACCTTTTAGTAATTGTTTCCGTTCTTGTAAAAGTTCTTTACAGGAGCTTAATAATGCAGCAGATCTTCCGGTGCTGAACCGCATAGGCGGCACATAAGGCCCGCTTTCTCCTTTAGCCAGGGTGGGAGATGCTGTATGCAGGGAAACAGACCAAGTCTATACTTCATGAAGCTCATTTTTATATACTTGGCATAGCCCAAATTAAAGTACTTTTGAGCGACTGGCTCCGCGTAGGTATTCAGAGTCATCCATCCGTGAGCCCTTTCTGAAAGAGATGCCTTATCCTCCAGCCATGAAAGATGTTTGACTGTTTTCCAAACCAGTTTCTTGAACATGCTGGTGGTTGTAGGCGTTTCCCAAAGTTGATTCAATCCCATTTTGAGTAAGCCATTTTTAAGATAACTCGCTGCAGGTGAAGCGGTATGTTGTTGTAGCTCCTTCCATAGTTGTTCATTTAGAGTTCCCGGAGGGGCTTTCCGCACTTTGTCCCAGGTAATAATGTATGCCCCTTGTCTTGCGATAGATTGTTTCTGTATGCCAAACTCTAGTCTAATTTGCGAGGGCGAAGTATATTTGGGCAGCCCAAATATGACCCTATACGTAGTTGTTACTGTAGAGTCAAGTATTTAGGCATCTCTTCCTTTCTGCGCCTCACTGCCGTAGGTAATTGTTGGCAGTAGCTTTGCACGAACCACCTGTACAATAGGCAGAATCGATGGGCCGTTTAGTTTAGAGTTCAAAGCTTTTAAAGAAGTTGCCAGGGCAAGGCCTTTATGCCTGATGCTATTTCTCTGTGCAAGAAATCGGCCACCTTTGTCTATCTTCACGCCAAGATATTTATATTCCAATGTGTCCTCGATTCGGGTCTCCCCCCAGAACCAAGCTGCAGTTTTTCCCCTTTTTTTTACTGACCGTCATGGTTCTTGTTTTGTCCAGATTTATCGTTGGACCATTTGCTTTCGAATAGTCCTGTGTGGCGTTTAGAAGGTGTTGAAGGCCTACTTTCGTTTGGCTGATCAGGACTATATCGTCCGCATATAGGAGACATGGCAATAAGATGTCTCCCAATTTTGGGGCGTGTGAATTACAAGCATTTAGTGTCGGTACAAGGTCAGCTATAAACAAGTTAAAGAGTGTAGGTGCTAAAACACATCCTTGTTTAAGCCCTTTATCCGTTGGTATGCGTCTCGACAGGAATGATCCATCGCCCAGCTTTATCTGAACCATGTATCCGTGTGCAGGTTTATCAGCAGGTTTAATAGGGACTGTGGCAGCCCCCAGCTGTGCAGTTTGGACCATAGTCTATTGCGATTGACGTGGTCGAAGGCTGCCTTCTAATCAATAAAACATAGATGCAGGGGCCTCCTTGCAGTTTCAGCCTTATCAAAAAGCATTGCCATAGTTATTATGTTTGTAGTTGTCCCAACTGATTTCGCAAATCCGGTCTGGTTTAATGGAATTGCGAATTTCTCTTTCGCCCATGCCCGAAGCTCCTCTAGTAGCATTCCAGCAAAAATGTTTGCCTCGTTGTCCATTAGGGCCACTAGCCGATAGTTCTGTGGTGTTGACTTTTGCCCTGACTTGTGAATTGGTCAGATAATAGATCCTCTCCAAGAGTCCGGCAAAGTGTTTGTCATCCTTATTTCCCCGAACAGCAGTTCTAGCGCTTCAGCCCAAAAAGTTGTCTCTTGCTTATAAAGTATCGGTGGTATTCCATTTGGGCCGGGTGCCCCTTCTCTCCTACCCTTGCCTATTTGCCTTTTGATTATACTAATTCGGCTCGTTGGCAGATCCTCAGTTGAGAAATCTCCTTCTGATTTCCCAAGTATGGTCTGGTTACTTGTTGCCCAGGCCATGATGATGTTGTGGCCTTCCGTTGCATCCAAAGATTCTTTCCCCCTTACACTAAGCTCCATGTCTTGATGGAAATGAGACCTAAGGTATTTTACCCATACTTCCTCTGAAATGTTCGAAGAAATCCCATTGTGGTTAGGGCAAATAAATTGATTTATGGTGCTCCAGAAACTGGCGCTGTTATTTTGTTTAATGTCGGCATGTAATTTTGCCCAGAGGTCGTTCTCCACATCTCTGTTTGCATCCCTTTTTTGTTTTTTCAATAGTGCCTTGTTCTTTCGTAGTAAGTTTAATTGAATTGTATAGTTTGGCTTACACCGAAGCGGTCTCAGTGAGCGATAGATGGAATTCTTAGTGAGCTTGATTTCTTTCTTTGCGGTTTCTGATATGGACTTCACTCTACCAAATCTCTGCTGTGTTTGTGGTTTGATCTTGGTGGTATATACTGCCATAGTTGTAGTAACATTTTCCCATTTCCTAACTTCATCTTGTCCAGCCCTCAATTCAAAGTGTTCTTTTGCAGTTTTCAGCATCCTGCAGTCTGCGGCAGTCCTGAATTTGATTCTTTTAAGGTCAATGGTGCAATCTGATCCTTGAGGAGCCGGCACCGCTCGAACATAGGAACAATTATTCTGAGCTCAATTTCTTGTGGCCGGAGGTCACTATCTCCTTTGTCACCCAGCTGGAATGAAATAATTTGATGAAACAACTCTAGGGAGACAAAAGTGTAGTCCATCATCGTATTTGTTCTTGTTGAGCTGTGTGTTGTTACAGGAGGGTTATCTCCAGCTGATCTGCCGTTTTGGTTGAATATAAACATTTATTATTATGATGTTGATGTCCATTGCGTGTGTTGATGTTGGGGAGAATAAGTTTACAGCTAAGGTTGCTGGTGATGTAGGTCCAAATTCACGGGCAATGAGATTGGTTGTACTTGCAACATATATGACCAAACCTCCCTGCAGGTGTCCATACTTTTCCCCTGTAAGTGTTATGTTATATTGATTTTGTAAGGCGCACAGCTACCCAAAAAGGGTTTCCCAGTGCCAGCCTGAAGGAACAGAGAACTAGAAATTACTGATTGAATAGCCACGTCTTTAGGCATTTACGGAAGTTCACATAAATTGTTTCATTCCTGAGTGACATGGGGAGGGAGTTCCAAAAGGTTGGGCCCAAACAGGCAAATGCACCTGTGAAAAAATGCAGGAAACCGTGCAAATGAGGAGGATCAATCAACCAAGTCTCTTGTAACGCCACAATATCAAACGCCCTGATATGGGTGACAAAGTCCAGATCTAATAATTTGTTTGCCAGTCCATTCACATTCCATGAACATATCCGTATAGACCCTTTCGTACCGGACCTTTGCAGTGGACAAGGAAGTTGTCAATCTTTTTTATTAATATTTATTGTTCTCAAGATCCATCTTATGTCAGAATCCCAATTCTGCAGCGTAATAGGATCATGACGGGTTTCAGGTTCCGCTGGAGGGTGCTCCCCATTCGTTTTACAGTGCCCCATAGCTCCTTTCAGCACCGATGTAGTAGGCCTGTTTGCGGTCACCTCATTTTCCCTTGTGTGCTTTGGCATTAACAGGTCAGGGTATCCTGGCTTGATGTATGGGGTAATAGTTATCCCCCAGGTCTTAAAAATGTCACTTTCTAAGAATATTCTTTGTGCAATTGTAGATGAGCTCCATGTTGCTCTCGTTTTTTCTCCCGCCATGGAGTCCTTGCATTTGATGAATTCTATCGAGTCTAGGTCCATCGTCTTTAGCTCTGTCAAGGATGGTATGTGGGATAGCAGACGCAGTATATTACCTCGATTCATGATATCATGCCTTCCTTTAGAGGTATATTCTGGTATAAACCATAGGGCGCTTGTTTCCTTCCCACTTATCCCTTTAGGGTCAGTTTTTTGCTTTGTGAATGGAAGGGCAGCATTATTGTGACATCCTCCTATTTCCGGCAGGTTCCCTTCTGCTCTTTTCAGTTGTGCCTTTTGTTCGACTTCTGTCAATCATCCTGCAGATTCTTCCCGATTTAATCCCCAACTAATTCGGTTATGATCTGGGAGCGCCTCAAAATGCTGTCCCCGGTGATGCTCTGTATTTATAGAGGAAGATGTTTGTGTGTCAATCGTGTCCTTATGGAGAAAATGGCTGGTCCTTGTGTTCTCCACTTCCCTATGAACCATGACCTTATTGAGAAAATGGCTCATCCTTGTTTTCTCCACTTCCATATGAACCATACTTTTGATATCCTGATTTTCCAAATTTCCCATGTTTACCTTGCTTCCCTCAGTGACTTGACCGTTTGTAGTTAATGTTTGAGGAATTCCAGATAACATATGATCCTGATTCAAGTCTGGCAATTGGATTCCCGTCATAGTTTCTACTTCAGTATTTTTAAATCGATTTGTAGTGCTGTTTCTTTCCGATTGGGGCTGTGTAGACTCTGTCTGCTGCCTCCCCAGACTGCTCTGTCTTCCTTGCTTCTAGGATCCTGATTGGGGACTTTTGACTTAATCCCACCTTTATTTCTGTGCTCTCTGGTGTAGATGTATTTTGTTGATTTATTTCTTTTTGAGTTGATGTTGCCCCAAAGAGGCGCAAAAAACCGTTCTTATTACAAATTTGTTTTTGATTCCGACCTTTCCGTTTTTGGGCATGTCTTTGTTTTGCATTCATTTTGTTTTCCCCTTTATCCTCTCCTGGAATATCCGGCACTTGGCTCGGTATGTATGTTTTTTTGCTGTTCTCATTTTTTCCGTTGTCTTGTGTTGGTTTGGTCACGGTCGATAGGTACTCTTCCTTAGCGATTTTCATTTGGATGAGTTGTCGTAACTTTGTTGCCATTTAAGGATTGTTCCACTAATAGCTCAGTGTGACCATTGTTTGAAGACTTTTTGATTTGTGAGCATAAGTCACTCACATTGTCGGAAGAGTAGCTAGTTTATCGACAGTCGGGCTGCATCCACAGGTTCGACTGTTAGGTAAGACATAATCCTGTATGCTTTGCAGAGAGGTGTTCAACTTGCCTAGCTTGCTGTCAATTGCAACCACAAAGACTGCCAAAGTATTCATTAAGGTTAGTTGTGTATCCATTTTATCGGATTGATATTGCAGGGCCTCTACCAGGAGTTGCACTGTTTTTAGCAGGCTTGCCCAGGCTTTCCCATTATCTGATTGATGCGTGTCTTCATGTTGATCTCCGGATGCACCCCTTTTGCATCCGTGTAGATTTGCTTTTACTTGCATCCCCTCCCCTGCATTATGAACCGTGTTTCCCGTAGGCCCCTCTATTTTTATATCTACTGGGGTGTCGTTCCTGCAGTTATCCTGCGAGTAGGTTTCGAGGAGTCCCTCCCATTCCTCCTTATCGAGATATGAGAATTGGTCCAGGTCTTCACTATCTTCCATTTCACTAAAATGGGGTGTCATGAACTTACTTTGTGTTGGTGATGTTGCGAGCAGTATTTTATACTCTGAGCCCAGATTTTCGTTTAGGATTACGGATGCCCCCGCTGTTGTTTTTGTTTCTTCCATTTCATCCGCAGGTATGTATGTTCATTTCCTCGTCTGCGGGTTTTCTTTGGGGCTGTCTAGCTCGCAAATAGTTAATGCCTCTGTTATAACACAGTTGCCTCCTTCGGTTTTGTTTCGTGATATACTCCTGGGCGATGGGGCATTTGAGATGTCTGTTGCATCAAAATTGTAAGCGCCTGTTCCTTCTGTGGTGGCTCCCCATTGCTCCTTAGTCCCGTTCTTTGAGTTCGACTCCTGAATTATCTCCGTATCTACTCCATTGGGTTTTGTTCCCAAGGTCTGGGGCGTCCGGTAGGCGGAGATAGTTTGACACTGTAGGATTGTTGTTAGACTGACTAGACTGGCTGGACTGACTGGCCTAGAGTTCTCCGCCCTGCTGCTTTGATCTTGGTTTCCTTCTCTCTCTCCACTTTCTGTTTGGTATAGGGGCTGGAGGGGAGTCCGAAGGCCCGTATTGGTGTAAGGCCTGAGAGAAGAGTGTCTCCCGCGTTTTTTAGGAAGCAAAATTTCGTATCTATTTTGGGCTGAAAAAGGCGATTTTTTAATTTTTGTTTTCTGGAGTTAAATTGCTTGTCTTCTTAGTATCTGGAGTTAATTCAATTATAGTGTCAGTTTTCTGTATAGCAGGTCTAGTCTTTGCCTGCGGTTCGCCCACTGTGCCAGCAGATGTTTTCAGCTTCCTTTTACGCTTACTGATGTTGTTTGTAAGTATAGTCCCTCCACGCACACGTCCTGACCTCATAATTTGCAGTGCTGTGACTGGCTTTTTATGGTTTTATGGTTTTTGTGCCTTTGCAATTCTCTTACACCCTTTTTTGTATATTTGTATATTTATTTATTATTAATTATTAATTTATTAAAAATGTGATCCTTTAAGTGGACACTGAGAACATTTTTGTCCTTAAGTTGTCCTTAAAGGGGGAGGGGGCAATAACCCCAATGTTCCAAGTGGTTCCCCAGTGTCCAATGGCCAGTGTTCAAAACTACAGGCCACGTGCAGCAGACAGCAGCAGGTAGGCAGGCTTCACCAACTAATGCCTCACCGCCTGTCTACCCTATGCCCTCTACACGTCACTCTACTTCTCTACTCCCCTGTCCTCCAGGAGTAGTTACAGGAGCCAGAAAATCCCTGCAGTGAACCCCCTACTTTGCTAGTCTGGGCTGAGCCCCAGAACTATCAGTCACTGGCACTGGCACGTCTTACCGCAGGCTTGCTTTTGTAACGGTTCCCGATTCCTGGTTCTGGGCTGGGGGTCGTGGATGAGACCGGCTCCACTCTGCTCCGCTCAGAGCTCCACTCAGAGCTGGTTCCACTTGTCTGGTCTGCCACACAGCGCGCTGTTCTCCGTGTGTTCACCGTTATTACCCGCTGCCAGACAAAAGTCTTTTGTGGTTCTTCTTGGCCCCCCAGATCCTCGAGGGGCCACTGGCCGGTATGGAGCCGGTATGGAGCACTGTGCGGGCTGTGCCATCAGACCCGGCAGAGCAAGGCAGGGGTCCGCACGGCCGCAAGGGCCGCGAGGGCCGCAGGGGCCAAGGGGGGCCTCAACGGAGCCTCGGAGGACCCTGCAAGGTGAAGACAAGGTGAGGCAAGGTAAAGGCAGCGAGGAGCAGCACGGCGTCTCCCACCTCCTCTCCCTCACTCACAGTGCGGCGGCTGGCAGTTGCGGCAATCACGAAGACACGGACTGGATACCTGTCTGCTGTGGTCTGGTGCAATAACTTTGCCTGTCTGCTGTGATCTTGTGCAATAACTTTGCCCGTCTGCTGTGATCTGGTGCAATAACTTTGCCCGTCTGCTGTGATCTGGTGCAATAACATTCCCCGTCTGCTGTGATCTGGTGCAATAACTTTGCCTGTCTGCTGTGATCTGGTGCAATAACTTTGCCCGTCTGCTGTGATCTGGTGCAATAACTTTGCCCATCCGATGTGATCTGATGCAATAACTTTGCCCATCCGATGTGATCTGATGCAATTAATTTACCCATCCGATGTGATCTGATGCAATTAATTTGCCCGTCTGCTGTGATCTGGTGCAATAACTTTGCCTGTCTGCTGTGATCTGGTGCAATAACTTTGCCCGTCTGCTGTGATCTGGTGCAATAACTTTGCCCATCCGATGTGATCTGATGCAATAACTTTGCCCATCCGATGTGATCTGATGCAATTAATTTGCCTGTCTGCTGTGATCTGGTGCAATAAGTTTGCCCGTCTGCTGTGATCTGGTGCAATAACTTTGCCCGTCTGCTGTGATCTGGTGCAATAACTTTGCCCGTCTGCTGTGATCTGGTGCAATAACTTTGCCCGTCTGCTGTGATCTGGTGCAATAACTTTGCCCGTCCGCTGTGATCTGGTGCAATAACTTTGCCTGTCTGCTGTGATCTGGTGCAATAACTTTGCCCGTCTGCTGTGATCTGGTGCAATAACTTTGCCCATCCGATGTGATCTGATGCAATAACTTTGCCCATTATCTGTGATCCGCACTATTATAGTGTACAGGATATTCACCACGTTTGCACAAGGTATCCTCCTGTCTGCTAGGGTCTAAGCAAGGCCCTCTTTCGTCAAGCTTCTACACCTGATAAAACACCATGGCGTGTAACATGTTGTCTGTTACCTGCGTTGGTGAGGGGACATGACCCACCCATTCAAGGCTTCCCCGCTCATGAATAATGGCCCCTACTCCACTGCCAAAATGTAATACATTATTGCACAAAAATGCGGGGCTTCAAAATCCAAACCCGTATTACACAGGGTGTATATATTATCCTAGAACAACTCTCCGTGTTTACTGCAGATGATTGCATTCCAGCGTCTTTCGGATTTTGTTTAATGGGAGGTCTAGAAAGTGAGTTCCCCATTCCTGTTTCCTTCCCACCGTCTCCTTAGCCAAACAATGTCTGTAAGTAATAAAACGCCACAGCATTCTCCCCGTCTTCACCATTGCCTTCGCTCTAGTCACTGTTCTCTTCAATCAAGAAAAACAAACCCCAACATTCTATCAGCAATCACGACCCTTTGTTGGAGGAACACTGCAGCGATCAGCTGCAAAACCCTTCACTTTTACTTCTGAGGCAGGTGAGAACGTTCTGTAGAAAGTAACTAAACATTGCCCACCAGTTTATTTAGTATATACAGGCACACCGAAAGGTCCAGTGGCTTCTTGTTTCCATTAATATTTTGCAGTTTACAAAGCTATGTTATTTCTATGGCAACTGAACGAAATGAAACCTGGGGAAAAAACGGGTAGTCAAACATACCGTCTTTGTCTTCTTGTAACATTTAAAAACAACTTCACACAGCAAGACATGTTCTCTGCAAGAGTCTCCTGCTGGTAGCTCGAGAGACTTTTTATTCGAGACTCAGGGGCGGTTCCTCCACTAGGGCGAAGGAGCGTCGCCCTTCTGCTTTCGCGCAGTGCAAGAAGCAGAAGCATAAAATTGTAAAACTACCATTTTATGTTTCTGCTTCTCGCTCTGCGAGAAAGCAGAAGGGTTTGGTTGGGGGCGGGCGGGTGGGCGGGGCTGCTCTAGGGCAGGGGAGGAGTGGCTTGCCCACTGCTGAGGGCACTGACTGGTCGGCCCTCTGTGGCCGACCAAACCAGTAATGCGTACTCTGCCTTTTCTCCATGTAGGCTGCATGTAGCCTACATGGAGAAAATGGCCTCCCCATAGGCGCCTGGCTGGTCGGCGTCCCGACCAATCACAACGCTGCCATTGCAGTGTTGTGATTGGCTTTCGGGAGATGAGGGAGGCTGCCTGCTTCCTGTTCCTTCCCCTCACCCCCCGCGAGTCATGCTGGCCGCGACTGGTTATGTTTGGAAAAAACACAAGTGACATGAAATAGCGTAGTGCAGAATTTTGTTATGTTAGATCACCCTGAGCACCATCCTGCCTATGGACTCAGCAGCATGGTCTCAAAGGCAAGTCTGTGAGATTGTGCTGTGTCCTGTGGAGAGTATGTCCAGGCATTCACATGCCCCTTGAAGATCAGGGCAGCATCACTTGCACAAGAGGGGCCACAGGGGTCACTGTGGGCACAAGGTGGGGACTAGAGGTCAGCTGGGAATGGGACATTTGTAAACACTGACCTGGGGACAATACTGGGAAATTGCAGACACTGTCTCAAAAATGCCGCATCAAATACTAGGGTCTCACAGACACCTGGCTCACTCTGTTAACTTACATAATGGACAGGGCACTGGAATTATGCAGCAGAAGAGGGCCAAATTATGTGGCAAGGTTGACAGAATTGTGAGGCAAGAAAAAGCCAAATAATGTGGCACAACGCGGCACATTTGTGATCGTATTTCTTCATTATTTTGTCATTTTTACACCTGGTAACAGTGTCTGAGGAAAAGAGTTCACCTTAATTAGTACCAGTATAACACCCAAATAAAGCAATTAGCAACTGAAAGATGACCAGTCAACGTTTCTGAAAAGCCCTCTGGTGCGCAGGAACCCAAGTCACCATGTTTTTTTATAACTTTGGATACATTTGAGGTAGAAACAGTTTATTTTGTTAAAATCTGCAGATTATCCAGCAGATGTTGGATTGTGTGGCGAATGCGGCAAATCCATAATTGTGCAAAAATCACAGTGACCTCAGAATCGCATAATTCCAGTGGCTCTGATAATGGGGCACCATGAATGCTGGCCTAAGGACAGTCAATTGCGTACTGTAAGATTGTGGATGCTGGCCTAGGGACAGTTGATTACATACTGAAACATTCTGGATGTTGGCATATTTATTTATGTATTTATTTGACTTGTAAAGCGCCCGAATCACCCCCAAAGGGGTATCTCCGTGCTACTGAGGTGCTGCAGTTAGGGAGAGAAAGGTTTTCAAAAAAGCTCAGTTTTAAGGAGTTTTTGGAATAGTAGATAGTCTGGGCATTTCCGGAAGTGGCCGGGGAGTTGGTTCCAATAGGAGGGGGGCTAGGTAGTGGAATGCTTTCCCACCTATGTGGGATTTCTTAGCACGAGGCACCAGTAGTAGCGACTTGGAGCCTGAACGGAAAACTGGCCTAAGTATGGTGCGTTATGTATCTTCGGCACTGTGAAAACTGACCTGGCTGTGGTGCTTTATGTATCTTCGGCACTGTGAAAACTGACCTGGCTGTGGTGCTTTATGTATCTTCGGCACTGTAAAAACTGGCCTAAGTATAGTGCTTTATGTACAGTCCACACTGTGGAAACTGGCCTAAGTATGGTGCTTTATGTACAGTCCACACTGTGGAAACTGGCCTAAGTATGGTGCTTTATGTTTATGTTTTTACAGTGCCGGCGGTACATAAAGCACCATACCTAGGCCAGTTTCCACAGTGTCGACAGTACATAAAGCACCATGCAAGCCAGTTTCCACAGTGCCTAAGATCATAAAGCACCATACTTAGGCCAGTTTCCACAGTGTCGACAGTACATAAAGCACCATACTTAGGCCAGTTTCCACAGTGCCTAAGATACATAAAGCACCATACTTAGGCCAGTTTCCACAGTGTCAACTGTACATAAAGCACCATACTTAGGCCAGTTTCCACAGTGTTGACTGTACATAAAGCACCATACTTAGGCCAGTTTCCACAGTGCCGAAGATACATACAGCACAATACTTAGGCCAGTTTTCACAGTGCCGAAGATACATAAAGCACCATACTTAGGCCAGTTTTCACAGTGCCGAAGATACATAAAGCACCATACTAAGGCCAGTTTCCACAGTGTTGACTGTACATAAAGCACCATACTTAGGCCAGTTTTCACAGTGCCGAAGATACATAAAGCACAACAGCCGACACTGTGGAAACTGGCCTCAGTATGGTGCTATGTACTCGATCGACACTGTGAGCTGGCCTCAATATGTTGCTTTATCTTACAGTCAACACTGTGGAAACTGGCCTAAGTATGGTGCTTTATGTACTGTCGGCAAAGTGAAAACTGACCTGGCTGTGGTGCTTTATGTATCTTCGACACTGTGGAAGCTGGCCTCAGTATGGTGCTTTATGTACAGTCGACACTGTGGAAACTGGCCTAAGTATGGTGCTTTATGTACTGTCGACACTGTGGAAACTGGCCTCAGTATGGTGCTTTATGTACAGTCGACACTGTGGAAACTGGCCTAAGTATGGTGCTTTATGTACCGTCGGCACTGTGGAAACTGGCCTAAGTATGGTGCTTTATGTATCTTCGGCACTGTGAAAACTGGCCTCAGTATGGTGCTTTATGTACAGTCAACACTGTGGAAACTGGCCTAAGTATGGTGCTTTATGTACTGTCGGCAAAGTGAAAACTGACCTGGCTGTGGTGCTTTATGTATCTTCGACACTGTGGAAACTGGCCTCAGTATGGTGCTTTATGTACAGTCGACACTGTGGAAACTGGCCTAAGTATGGTGCTTTATGTACTGTCGGCAAAGTGAAAACTGACCTGGCTGTGGTGCTTTATGTATCTTCGGCACTGTAAAAACTGGCCTAAGTATAGTGCTTTATGTACAGTCGACACTGTGGAAACTGGCCTAAGTATGGTGCTTTATGTACTGTCGACACTGTGGAAACTGGCCTAAGTATGGTGCTTTATGTACCGTCGGCACTGTGCAAACTGACGTGGCTGTTGTGCTTTATGTATCTTCAGCACTGTGAAAACTGGCCTAAGTATGGTGCTTTATGTTCAGTCGACACTGTGGAAACTGGCCTTAGTATGGTGCTTTATGTATCTTCGGCACTGTGAAAACTGGCCTAAGTATGGTGCTTTATGTATCTTCGGCACTGTGAAAACTGGCCTAAGTATTGTGCTTTATGTACAGTCGACACTGTGGAAACTGGCCTAAGTATGGTGCTTTATGTACTGTCGGCAAAGTGAAAACTGACCTGGCTGTGGTGCTTTATGTATCTTCGGCACTGTAAAAACTGGCCTAAGTATAGTGCTTTATGTACAGTCGACACTGTGGAAACTGGCCTAAGTATGGTGCTTTATGTACTGTCGACACTGTGGAAACTGGCGTAAGTATGGTGCTTTATGTTCAGTCGACACTGTGGAAACTGGCCTTAGTATGGTGCTTTATGTATCTTAGGCACTGTGAAAACTGGCCTAAGTATGGTGCTTTATGTATCTTCGGCACTGTGGAAACTGGCCTAAGTATGGTGCTTTATGTACTGTCGGCAAAGTGAAAACTGACCTGGCTGTGGTGCTTTATGTATCTTCGACACTGTGGAAACTGGCCTCAGTATGGTGCTTTATGTACAGTCGACACTGTGGAAACTGGCCTAAGTATGGTGCTTTATGTACTGTCGGCAAAGTGAAAACTGACCTGGCTGTGGTGCTTTATGTATCTTCGGCACTGTAAAAACTGGCCTAAGTATAGTGCTTTATGTACAGTCGACACTGTGGAAACTGGCCTAAGTATGGTGCTTTATGTACTGTCGACACTGTGGAAACTGGCCTAAGTATGGTGCTTTATGTACCGTCGGCACTGTGCAAACTGACCTGGCTGTTGTGCTTTATGTATCTTCAGCACTGTGAAAACTGGCCTAAGTATGGTGCTTTATGTATCTTCGGCACTGTGAAAACTGGCCTAGGTATGGTGCTTTATGTATCTTCGGCACTGTGAAAACTGGCCTAGGTATGGTGCTTTATGTATCTTCGGCACTGTGAAAACTGGCCTAGGTATGGTGCTTTATGTATCTTCGGCACTGTGAAAACTGGCCTAGGTATGGTGCTTTATGTATCTTCGGCACTGTGAAAACTGGCCTAGGTATGGTGCTTTATGTATCTTCGGCACTGTGAAAACTGGCCTAGGTATGGTGCTTTATGTATCTTCGGCACTGTGGAAACTGGCCTTAGTATGGTGCTTTATGTATCTTCGGCACTGTGAAAACTGGCCTAGGTATGGTGCTTTATGTATCTTCGGCACTGTGAAAACTGGCCTAAGTATGGTGCTGTATGTATCTTCGGCACTGTGAAAACTGACCTGGCTGTGGTGCTTTATGTATCTTCGGCACTGTAAAAACTGGCCTAAGTATAGTGCTTTATGTACAGTCGACACTGTGGAAACTGGCCTAAGTATGGTGCTTTATGTACAGTCGACACTGTGGAAACTGGCCTAAGTATGGTGCTTTATGTACAGTTGACACTGTGGAAACTGGCCTAAGTATGGTGCTTTATGTACAGTTGACACTGTGGAAACTGGCCTAAGTATGGTGCTTTATGTATCTTAGGCACTGTGGAAACTGGCCTAAGTATGGTGCTTTATGTACTGTCGACACCGTGGAAACTGGCCTAAGTATGGTGCTTTATCTACCTTCGGCACTGTGGAAACTGGCCTCAGTATGGTGCTTTATGTACCGTCGGCACTGTAAAAACTGGCCTAAGTATAGTGCTTTATGTACAGTCGACACTGTGGAAACTGGCCTAAGCGTGGTGCTTTATGTACCGTCGGCACTGTGCAAACTGGCCTGGCTGTTGTGCTTTATGTATCTTCGGCACTGTGAAAACTGGCCTAAGTATGGTGCTTTATGTACAGTCAACACTGTGGAAACTGGCCTAAGTATGGTGCTTTATGTACAGTTGACACTGTGGAAACTGGCCTAAGTATGGTGCTTTATGTATCTTAGGCACTGTGGAAACTGGCCTAAGTATGGTGCTTTATGTACTGTCGGCAAAGTGAAAACTGACCTGGCTGTGGTGCTTTATGTATCTTCGGCACTGTAAAAACTGGCCTAAGTATAGTGCTTTATGTACAGTCGACACTGTGGAAACTGGCCTAAGTATGGTGCTTTATGTACTGTCGACACTGTGGAAACTGGCCTAAGTATGGTGCTTTATGTACCGTCGGCACTGTGGAAACTGGCCTCAGTATGGTGCTTTATGTACCGTCGGCACTGTAAAAACTGGCCTAAGTATAGTGCTTTATGTACAGTCGACACTGTGGAAACTGGCCTAAGTATAGTGCTTTATGTATCTTCGGCACTGTGGAAACTGGCCTCAGTATGGTGCTTTATGTACTGTCGGCAAAGTGAAAACTGACCTGGCTGTGGTGCTTTATGTATCTTCGGCAAAGTGAAAACTGACCTGGCTGTGGTGCTTTATGTATCTTCGGCACTGTAAAAACTGGCCTAAGTATAGTGCTTTATGTACAGTCGACACTGTGGAAACTGGCCTGGCTGTTGTGCTTTATGTATCTTCGGCACTGTGAAAACTGGCCTAAGTATAGTGCTTTATGTACAGTCGACACTGTGGAAACTGGCCTAAGTATGGTGCTTTATGTACCGTCGGCACTGTGGAAACTGGCCTAAGTATGGTGCTTTATGTACTGTCTACACCGTGGAAACTGGCCTAAGTATGGTGCTTTATCTACCTTCGGCACTGTGGAAACTGGCCTCAGAATGGTGCTTTATGTACCGTCGGCACTGTAAAAACTGGCCTAAGTATAGTGCTTTATGTACAGTCGACACTGTGGAAACTGGCCTAAGTATGGTGCTTTATGTACCGTCGGCACTGTAAAAACTGGCCTAAGTATAGTGCTTTATGTACAGTCGACACTGTGGAAACTGGCCTAAGTATGGTGCTTTATGTATCTTCGGCACTGTAAAAACTGGCCTAAGCATGGTGCTTTATGTACAGTCGACACTGTGGAAACTGGCCTAAGTATGGTGCTTTATGTACTGTCTACACTGTGGAAACTGGCCTAAGTATGGTGCTTTATGTACCGTCGGCACTGTGCAAACTGACCTGGCTGTTGTGCTTTATGTATCTTCAGCACTGTGAAAACTGGCCTAAGTATGGTGCTTTATGTAGAGTCGACACTGTGGAAAATGGCCTAAGTATGGTGCTTTATGTATCTTCGGCACTGTGAAAACTGGCCTAAGTATGGTGCTGTATGTACAGTAAACACTGTGGAAACTGGCCTAAGTATACTGCTTTATGTACAGTCGACACTGTGGAAACTGGCCTAAGTATGGTGCTTTATGTACCGTCGGCACTGTGGAAACTGGCCTAAGTATGGTGCTTTATGTAGAGTCGACACTGTGGAAAATGGCCTAAGTATGGTGCTTTATGTATCTTCGGCACTGTGAAAAGTGGCCTAAGTATGGTGCTGTATGTACAGTAGACACTGTGGAAACTGGCCTAAGTATACTGCTTTATGTACAGTCGACACTGTGGAAACTGGCCTAAGTATGGTGCTTTATGTAGAGTCGACACTGTGGAAAATGGCCTAAGTATGGTGCTTTATGTAGAGTCGACACTGTGGAAACTGGCCTAAGTATGGTGCTTTATGTAGAGTCGACACTGTGGAAAATGGCCTAAGTATTATGCTTTATGTATCTTCGGCACTGTGAAAACTGGCCTAAGTATTGTGCTTTATGTATCTTCGGCACTGTGAAAATTGGCCTAAGTATAGTGCTTTATGTACTGTCGACACTGTGGAAACTGGCCTAAGAATGGTGCTTTATGTATCTTCGGCACTGTGGAAACTGGCCTAAGTATGGTGCTTTTTGTACAGTCGACACTGTGGAAACTGGCCTAAGTATGGTGCTTTATGTACCGTCGGCACTGTGGAAACTGGCCTAAGTATGGTGCTTTATGTAGAGTCGACACTGTGGAAAATGGCCTAAGTATGGTGCTTTATGTATCTTCGGCACTGTGAAAAGTGGCCTAAGTATGGTGCTGTATGTACAGTAGACACTGTGGAAACTGGCCTAAGTATTATGCTTTATGTATCTTCGGCACTGTGAAAACTGGCCTAAGTATTGTGCTTTATGTATCTTCGGCACTGTGAAAAGTGTCCTAAGTATGGTGCTGTATGTACAGTAGACACTGTGGAAACTGGCCTAAGTATTATGCTTTATGTATCTTCGGCACTGTGAAAACTGGCCTAAGTATTATGCTTTATGTATCTTCGGCACTGTGAAAACTGGCCTAAGTATGGTGCTTTATGTACCGTCGGCACTGTGCAAACTGACCTGGCTGTTGTGCTTTATGTATCTTCGGCACTGTGAAAACTGGCCTAAGTATACTGCTTTATGTACAGTCGACACTGTGGAAACTGGCCTAAGTATGGTGCTTTATGTAGAGTCGACACTGTGGAAAATGGCCTAAGTATTATGCTTTATGTATCTTCAGCACTGTGAAAACTGGCCTAAGTATTGTGCTTTATGTATCTTCGGCACTGTGAAAATTGGCCTAAGTATAGTGCTTTATGTACTGTCGACACTGTGGAAACTGGCCTAAGAATGGTGCTTTATGTATCTTCGGCACTGTGGAAACTGGCCTAAGTATGGTGCTTTATGTACCGTCGGCACTGTGCAAACTGGCCTAAGTATGGTGCTTTATGTACCGTCGGCACTGTGCAAACTGGCCTGGCTGTTGTGCTTTATGTATCTTCGGCACTGTGGAAACTGGCCTAAGTATGGTGCTTTATGTACCGTCGGCACTGTGAAAACTGGCCTAGGTATGGTGCTTTATGTATCTTCGGCACTGTGAAAACTGGCCTAGGTATGGTGCTTTATGTATCTTCGGCACTGTGAAAACTGGCCTAAGTATGGTGCTTTATGTACCGTCGGCACTGTGGAAACTGACCTGGCTGTTGTGCTTTATGTATCTTCGGCACTGTGGAAACTGGCCTCAGTATGGTGCTTTATGTACCGTCGGCACTGTGGAAACTGACCTTAGTATGGTGCTTTATGTATCTTCGGCACTGTGAAAACTGGCCTAAGTATGGTGCTTTATGTACCGTCGGCACTGTGGAAACTGGCCTAAGTATGGTGCTTTATGTACTGTCGACACTGTGGAAACTGGCCTCAGTATGGTGCTTTATGTACCGTCGGCACTGTGGAAACTGACCTGGCTGTTGTGCTTTATGTATCTTCGGCACTGTGGAAACTGGCCTAAGTATGGTGCTTTATGTACCGTCGGCACTGTGAAAACTGGCCTGGCTGTTGTGCTTTATGTACCGTCGGCACTGTGGAAACTGGCCTCAGTATGGTGCTTTATGTACCGTCGGCACTGTGACATAATGGAAATATACTGGCCTAGCAATGCTAGAAATTGACTTTGGTGCTTTGCATACAACAGCATTGAGAAAACTGGTCAACCTCTGTAGCGGTTTCAGAATTTCACCTTCAGGCCTACATGTCAACGACATTGGTGTATTGCAACTATATGTCCCAAGCTATGCTCTACAATATAGTTTTTCCCTCCATTTTTTCCAAAATGTTCCCACTGGAGCGGGTTGGGCTGAATCCCAACACTCACTCGATGCAACGTGTGTCTGGTTTTTGCAATTTTTGCGGACGGTATTAAAATATTTACCAGGGCAGTTTTGCATTCCAAACCCATCCCTCACCACCAGCCTGCCACTGCGGAGGCACGCCTTAACCCTATAACTGTTTCTGGTTAGTGATTCTAGATACGTATGTATAGGGTATTCCTACAGGGCAAACCTAGTCCAAAGGCAAAGTAGTAAAGCATTAACAATCATTTATATAGCAGACAATTCAATAAAAAGTCTTTATGTACATTCATGAGGTGAGAGTACGTGGGAAAGCAAGAAAGTGGTGGGTGGAGTGCTATAGAGCCCGGACCCCCCCAGGGAGTCCCCCGCCCCAACCTCATGCAGTCCCACAAACACTTTGCCAGTCCAGGCGTGTGGGTAAAAACGGCCATGTTTAATCAACTTCAAACATTCATAAACATGACAAAAACATTTATACAATTCATATTTAAAATCAATATTTACACCTTTATTATTTACAAGCCTTATCACTGATCATAACCACCGGTTATGCACTATCTACTTACTCCAGCACCAAGGGCCCTCTGGCTCGCCTCTCCTAACTGAGAACCACGCAAGGCGCAACCCACCTGCGTCCTTGAGCGGTGAGCCCCCAGCCCTTGGTCCTTGTCCGTCCTTCGAGGGGCCCACCCCTCTACCACCAGGCTGCCAAGGAGGCACGTGTGACCTGGCGCCCTTGCCTCCCCAGCCGGTGTCCCCATTCTCCCTGCGGAGAGCTTACCGTCTCTCCCCTCAGTGCTGGCCTCGGGAGTATGTAAGCGGGCCTCCCGTTAACCCTGAAAATCACTGTTCTGTGGTCTCTTTTCCGCCGACCCTCACTCCTATTCTAACCCAAACCCCCAATCTAAGGGACGGGTGGGTGGGAGATTCCGGAACTCTGCTGCTCCCGGGGGTCAAGTCCAGGCAAAGAGGATGCCCACAAGGGGACCCGGGGCCTAAATAGCCACCCCTGGCTCCCCCCTTCCGCTCCTCGGGCAGGCCGGAAACACGTCACGGCCGACCCGGAAGTACTTCATTCGGCCAGTAGCCAATAGGGCTACTGGTCCGGGCTATGGGCGGGGTGTGGCGTGGGACCGGTGGGGCCGGGCCCTAAGGGCGCGCTCACTAAGGCCTCGCGCTTTTCATAGAGCCCGGACCCCCAGGGAGTCCCCCGCCCCAACCTCATGCAGTCCCACAAACACTTTGCCAGTCCAGGCGTGTGGGTAAAAACGGCCATGTTTAATCAACTTCAAACATTCATAAACATGACAAAAACATTTATACAATTCATATTTAAAATCAATATTTACACCTTTATTATTTACAAGCCTTATCACTGATCATAACCACCGGTTATGCACTATCTACTTACTCCAGCACCAAGGGGCCCTCTGGCTCGCCTCTCCTAACTGAGAACCACGCAAGGCGCAACCCACCTGCGTCCTTGAGCGGTGAGCCCCAGCCCTTGGTCCTTGTCCGTCCTTCGAGGGGCCCACCCCTCTACCACCAGGCTGCCAAGGAGGCACGTGTGACCTGGCGCCCTTGCCTCCCCAGCCGGTGTCCCCATTCTCCCTGCGGAGAGCTTACCGTCTCTCCCCTCAGTGCTGGCCTCGGGAGTATGTAAGCGGGCCTCCCGTTAACCCTGAAATTCACTGTTCTGTGGTCTCTTTTCCGCCACTAGGGTGACCAGGGCCTACCGGTCCTTCACCCTCACCACCTGCCAATAAGTTCTGCACAAAAGACCAGATCCCCTTTATCCATACGTCTGTGCCAATGTCCGATAAGTGCACGCCGTCTTTGTGGAACATCATGTCCCCTGTGATCAGTCTATGCGGAATGTGACACAAGCGGCCCGGCCCTGAGCACAACCTGGCCAATTCACGGTTGAGCCGTCTCACTGATACGTTCAATGCCCGAGATCTGACTCCAGTGGCCCATGTCCGGCGAGGTATCATGCACGACCATGCAATCCGAGCATGAGGAAATTCTCTCCCGATCCAGGCGAATTCGGTCAGTAAGGCTTCCCTGACTGCCATGCGTCCCAACTCCACCATGTCGTTGCCGCCCAAGTGTAGGATCACCAAATCCGGGGACTGCTGTCCCTCGTGCGCCCTAGTCTCCTCCACCAGCTGCCGCAGCTGCCGGTCCGCAGACCGCCCACGCCGCGCCATAGGAACGACGCCCTCCTTAAACCCGGTGGTTTCGACACTCGCTTCTGCCTTAGCCGAACTGTGGCCCGCCGCACGAGCGAGTGTCCCAACACCCATATCAACTTTGAGGACATACTAATAGTAGGAAGAGAAATGGAAACGTCAGCATGGTCAAATCAACATCTCGGTCCTGTGTTTTCCAGCAATTCAGGTCGCACATAGCGCTTAAAGCAAGTTGATGACCAGCGCCCCACCTTCTTGACCGCTTCGGCTGGGAAGCCTGCGCCTGCTGCCAATGTTGCCGCCCCAATTCTAAATGAGTGTGAGGAGTACCCCTTGGCATCCAGACCCAGACATGCCCGCGCCTGCCCAAACACCGCCCTGAATTGGTACTGCGACACGCAAGCGCCCTGCTCATGTATGAACAGTGCCTGCCCACTCCCTACTGGACGAATCGCCAAGTAGGCTTTCATTCTGTTTACTGGGCAAATATCCTCCCCTGGCGCCGGGCCCAAACGAATTGTCACCCCCTTCCCAATGGATCTGTCTTGGATTTCCTCAAAACCACCACCAGGTCCCCTTGGACTAGCTTTGTATCCTGCCACTGGAGTCCTCCTGCGTGATCTAATTTGGAGGCCCCCACCAATTCCCCCACTCTAAAAGCCCCGTAAAAGGCTAAGGTAAATACCGCCCCAAATAACACGCTCTCGTAATAAGAAGAGCAAATCGTCTGTAATACCCCCAACATGTCGCCCAGAGTTTTTATATCTAACGGCCTTCTACTGTCTTTCTTGACCCCTTCTAGCCTGGCCCATCCTGATAGTGCTCTCCTCACTACAAAAGCTGCGCTGGGGTCACATTCCCCTGCTAGTTTCGCAAAGAAGCCTATTGCTGACACATGTGCCCTAGCATATGACGCTGGCCTTCCTTGCTCCTTCAGAGCTAGTAAGAATTCGCATAGCGCCCCTGTAGAAAAAAGGGCCAACCGGCCAGTGCGCTCAGCAAATATCCTGTAAGCTTTGAACTGTTGCTGATAAGTTCTTCTAGTGCGCTCGCTCAATGACGCTCCCACCAGCCCTGCTAGGGCGGGGCTCCAATCCTCCACAGTGATGTCGGGAACCCAGTCATCTGCTCTTCTGCTTGAGGATGATACCGCCGGAAATCCTGCAACTTGGAGCGAGACAAAGCATCAGCAGCCTGGTTTTCCACACCTGGGATATGTGCCGCTTTGAACAGCAGATTGAGCTTTAAACAGGCCAACACTAAATGTTTTAACAACCTCAAAACATGCTTACAAGTAGCTCCCTGCCTATTGATCGCTTCCACCACTGCCATGTTGTCCGACCAAAAGATCACCGATTTGTTTCTAAAGGATCCCGCCCAGATGTCCACTGCCACTATGATAGGAAAAAGTTCCAGAAAGGCTATGTTTCTGGTCAAACCACTCACCTGCCAGGATGCCGGCCAATCGCCCCTACACCAATGGGACCCCAATACTGCTCCAAAGCCAATGCTACCTGCGGAGTCAGTGAGCAATCCTAATTCTGCGCTAGATATTGGCGGCTCTGGCCAGATTACCTTACCATTGAACTCCTTCAGGAAACTTCGCCACACCCTCAGGTCCTCCCTCACATCTGCCTGTAAGCGCACGTGATGGTGTTTTTGGGTCAACCCCACCATCGCCCGTGCAATTGACCTAGAAAAGGGGCGTCCCATCGGGATGATCCGTAATGCAAAATTCAGCTGGCCCACTAAGACCTGGAGCTGGTGCAGCGTGACTTTGGGACCGGCCAGGGCCGAATCAATCGCTTGCGAGAAAGCCTGTACCTTGTCCAGTGGCAACCTGCATTCCCCCTCACCGTGTCTATCTCAATGCCCAGGAAAGACAGACATGTGGCCGGGCCCACCGTCTTGCCGGGAGCCAGTGGCACCCCCAGTTCCCCCCACATGTCTACTAGCCTGTTCAAGGCCTGGCCACACTCTCCTGATGCTGGGGGGCCCATGATCATAAAGTCATCCAGGTAGTGTACTACATCTTTGTGACTTGTTCTGAATACAAACATCCACTGAAGCATTGTGCTGAACAACTCAAAATACTTGCATGACACTGCGCAACCCATTGGCATACACCTGTCATAGTAGAATTCGGAATTCAACTGGAAACCTAGCAGGTGATAGTCATCCGGATGAACCGGCAATAGCCTGAATGCTGACTCAATATCCGTCTTCGCCATGAGGGCGCTGGGGCCTAAGTCGCGCAGCCTCTGTAATGCTGTGTCCAAGGAAGCGTATGTCACTGAGCAAAGGGACGGATCTATGGCATCATTCACTGACGCCCCCTTGGCGCTGACAAGTTATGGATCATCCTGAACTGACCTGGCTCTTTTTGGGAACCACGCCCAGAGGTGAGCACACATACCCTGGCAATGGGGGAGCAGTAAACGGGCCGGCCACCCGCCCCAGCGCCCTTTCCTTACCAACCTTCTGAGCCACCACTGTGGGCTGCATGCGTGCCGACAGTAGGTTATGGCAATACCCTATTGGGGGCACCCCTTGTGCTGGGATGCGAAATCCTGAGGAGAAACCATCATACAATGTCTTGGCTGCCTTCCTATCCGGGTACTGATTCAGCCAGAAAATCAGTCTACCTATGTCTACTGGCGTGGGAAGCTTACTGTTGGGGAGGTTTAACCTCCCTCCCCTTCTCTTTAGACTTCTTAATACACTTAAACTCGGGATGTGAAGGGTGGCCACAGTAGGCACATGCGTGTTTGAACTTACATGCCCCAGTGGGCCATGTACAAATTTTCCGGTTAAAAGCCCAACAGGTCCCTCTCTTCTCCCCTGTGCCCCCTGGGAAGTCCGAAAGGGCTGCTTCATGGGTGTCTTGTTATTGACACTCTCCAACCACACATTTACCTCTGTTTGGTCCCAGCCCATATCTGGGTCGTCCACTTTGGCCCATCTAAAGTCTCTATCATAATCCAGCCAGGCCACCCCCCGTACATCGTCTGTGCCTTTAAAATCTTATTTGAATAGCAAATCAGGGGTATCGCCAATTCTGGCTTCTTTTCTAGCATTACTATGGAAAAAACATTGAAACCGAACAACCAGTTAGTAATTGACTCTTCTACCCTTGGTTTCCTGTCTCTGAAGGAACCTTCTTTCCCGTCTTTCTCTTTAGAATCTACTTCTCTCCTCTTTGGTCTAATTAAGGAGAATATGTCAATAAAATCCCCCTTCCAAATCTTCTCTCTTGTGTCCTGCGTAACATGTGTTGCCAATTTGCCCCTTTTAGATAACACTGAATCGTGACCACCAATTACCTTTGGCCCGTTATCTACTTCTTTGCTTGAACACTCTACTGCCTTACCTGCCGCAACCCCAGTTGTCGCTGCTTGCGCGGGGGCCGCTTGACCCACCGCCTGTAGGGGCGTACACGCCTCTTTTCTTGCGCCTTGCCCAAGAGGGCCACTTGTTTACTTATATCGCTGAGCACGCCTCCCGTGCCTGCTGATGACGCCCATGATGCTACCGTCGCGCTGCCATTCGGGCTCCCCCCTGCCGGTGCGCCTAATTGCGCCAAAAGAGATGCCACCGTCGCCCACATGGTAGCTGGGGCCGCTTGGCCCCCCTCCGGTGCTGCCATTGGTTGCCTTAAGCTGGGAGGCAGTACCCCACTCGCTGCCCCCCCCTGCGGGATTGGGGCTGCCACTGGCACTACCTCCGGTAATACAACGATGGGGGGAGCAGGAGCTGGCATTAAGGCCTTCAAAACCCCCCTGATCTCAGCCAGTATCGTACTCACATCCTCCCTTCCCTCTCCTAGTGTCTCGTTGACTGCCTGCGGCGGTACCCCCGGCGGAGGTGACGGCTCCATGCTGGGAACCGGTATTTCGGGTACACCCGGCGGCGCTGGGATCCCCGCAGGCACAGGGGGCAATGGCTCGGGTACACAAGGCACTGGCCCTGGGGGCCCACTAGGCGGCTGGGGTACTGGTTGTGGAGGCATTGCAGGAGAGCCGGTGCAGGTAGTTGTTCCTCCAGTCCCCTGCCCCCTCCCTCTCCTGCTCACCCTGGGCCTCTTCACTAATGGAGGGAAGGCCGCCTTGGGCGGGACTATGGTCCTACGGGGGCGGGCCCTCTCGACTGGTTCCGGGACCTCTTCACTATCCGAGATTGGCGCCTCGCCCCCTGTTCCCCCTCATCCTCTTCCTCATCCCTGCCCAGTTTCGCCAACACCAGCTTCAACAGCTGCGTTATTTCCGACTCCCCCTCCTTTCGTTTTTGGTTGCGCTTTGGCGGCATCCCTTTTTCTACTCGGTGCGCGCGCCCTTTTGGCTCCGACCCAGCGCTAATGCAGGCGCGTTTACTCCGACCCCTGAGCTTCCCCTCAATGCCGATATCCCCCTGAGCGCGTGGAATCAGTCGGCTAGCACACTGAAAGACCTCACATCCAGCGAAAGCGCTCTCGAACCCTCCTTCTAAGGGTGCGCAGGACCTCGCACGTGCACTCTGTAGTCTGCCCGCCGCCTAGCACAAGCGCGGTCCCCTGGATTCCTGGTGCCGCCTTCTCCGCTGCACTCCGTACCGCTGAGCAGTAAACAAGGCCCCCCCCCGGGAAGCACGCCAAATGAAAAACCGGCAGACTCACCAACCTCATGGGACCCCAAACGCAGGGTGTCTAGTGGTAGCCCCACACCAAATTTGCCCGCTCTCCGCAGAGAACCGTACCCCTGCGTAGTCAACAAGGCACCCCACCACCGGGGAAGCACGCAAAATCGAAACCGGCAGCACTCGCCAAAATCCTCAATAACCCGCTCTCCGCCCCCACTCGTTATCCAATTCCTGGCGCCTAACAACAGCGAAGCACAATACCACCCGTCCTCGCCTTCGCTCTCACCACCTACGGACCCCGGATCACCCGAGGGAGGTGTCCCACACAAAGCACTCCCGAGACGTGCTAGCACCGCAAGGGAGACCACGGGCGGCCACCAGCGTCCAGCGGGGGAAACAGTCTCTTCAAGCTACAACTTATCTCGCCCACCGGCTACCAGCGACCCCCGCGCTCCCCCAAAGCCCCGACACCTCACCTCGGGATCCGCGTCGCCCAACGATATCCTCCGTGCCAACACAGCTACGCGCCCCCAAGTCCCACGACGGCGCGTCCTCCGAAAGTGGATCCCCGATACCGCGACGCCCGCGATTCCAACGATGCCCAGGATTCCAGCGATGTCCGAGATTCCGGAACTCTGCTGCTCCCGGGGGTCAAGTCCAGGCAAAGAGGATGCCCACAAGGGGACCCGGGGCCTAAATAGCCACCCCCTGGCTCCCCCCCTTCCGCTCCTCGGGCAGGCCGGAAACACGTCACGGCCGACCCGGAAGTACTTCATTCGGCCAGTAGCCAATAGGGCTACTGGTCCGGGCTATGGGCGGGGTGTGGCGTGGGACTGGTGGGGCCGGGCCCTAAGGGCGCGCTCACTAAGGCCTCGCGCTTTTCAAACTTTGTCTCAGTGACTGGTAATTAGCCAGGCTGCATTCTATTCCATCGGGTTTTGTTTTGGTTTTTTGTGCACTACGCTACTCCAGAGAACAACCATATGCAAATCAGACTTGCTCCTGGTCCAATAGGAACGGTCCAGCCTGAACCGCCGTGGCTTGCCCCATGAAGACCCGCAGACGGGCTCTGGTACCATTGCTCCCAAGTGTGGTGCAGTCCAAGTTCTATGGCGTAGTATGCACTGGACACACATCTTCAGCGCCCCAACCTTCCAGAGCGCCTGCTGCGAGCATCTGAGCAAATCTTTGGGCACCGGCACTTATTGCTTTACAAATTAAACACTTGATTTTCAGTTTCTGAAATGAGAGATTATCCTTAGCATGACCAGGGGTGGAACATAGTTCCCTTCAGGCAGCTGGTTTCTGCCTTCAGTTGGCAGTCCTAAGTTACCTGCAAGGTTCTATTCATGATGTAAATAGAATTCTACTAGGTCGGGGCTGTTGAATAAATGTACAACATCACTGGCCTTATTTTCACTCCCTCCCCCCCCACTTCCTCCCCCTCCCTCAGGCGGCTCCAGTCCAGCACTCCCCTAAGCGGTCGCCAAGTTTTCATAAAACCCATGAAACTCCTTCCATTCGCCTCATGTTTTTATGAATTTGTGCGGTGATCCGTACACTTAGACATCGCCCTTTCAGCCCGGAGGCAACAGGTCACGATGGCACTGCATTTTCTCTGTATTCTGTTCTCTCTCTGTCTCTTCCTCTCCCTCGTTCTCTTTCGCTTCATCTTGTTTTTTTGTTTTGTTTTATCTGTTTTTGTTCTTTTCTTTCTCTGTTCTCGATCTCTCTTGTTCTGTTTCTCTTTCATTCTTATTTCCTTTCGTTCATTCCTCTGCTTGGTCCTGCTCTATTACTTGTTCTCTATCGCTCGCTCTTGTGCTATGTTTCTCTTGCTCCTCTTGGTCTTTTCTGTCTCTTTTTCTCGTTCTCTTGCTCATGTGGTCTGTCTCTTGTTCTCGTTAAGTCTTTAGTTTGTCTCTTTATTCTTTTTTCGTTCTCGATGTTTTTTGTTCTTGTTCTGTCTTGCTGGTACTTACTCTCTTTTGTTCTCTATTATTCTCTTTCTCTCGCTTGTTAGTCTCAATCCGTCTCCCGCTCTCTCTCATTCTCTTGTTCTCTCTTGATCGGTCTCTCTCTCCCTCTTTTACTCTCATTCGCTCTATCCATTCTCGCTTCTTGTTCTCTCAGTAGTTCTCGTCCTTATACTCAGCCCCACTCTCTCGTTCTCATTGTCTCTTGTTCTCTCTATGTTCATTTTCTCTTTTCGTTCTCTTTCTGTTATTCTTTCTCTTTTCGTTCTCTTTCTGTTATTCTTTCTCTTTTCGTTCTCTTTCTGTTATTCTTTCTCTTGTCCTCGTTCTTTTGCTCTCATTCTATCCCCTATGGTTCCTGCTGGATTTCTCACTGGATGAACTCGCCGCTTCCCAATGCCAAGGGAGCCTGTGCCAACTTGTAAACTGAGCCCCTTAAAAACGCCATGCCCGAGCCAACCCTAAAGAAGGGGCCCTTTGGGAGATGGGCTGGAACCGGGCGATAACTTAGCCTGCTGCCACAAACCCCTCCCACCCCACCCCACCTCCCCTCAGTGCAATGCTATGAAGTATCCATGGAGGGAAACCACCCCAACCCCACTGAACACCATAGTACCACTGCCCTCTGCTTGGGGTAACATTTGAGCCGAATCCAGAGTTTGCCTGCCTTTCGATTGTCTGATGTCATGGAGTTTTCCTACTTTATGGCCAATCAGGAGTCTACCCTTCAAAGTCACACGGGCAAAAAAAAAACAACATTAAAGGAACCTACAGAAATCCATCAAGCAGGTGCCATTAGGGCTGGGAAGGCGGGCAAACAGGAATCCATGGATCCAAAAGTCAGCTACAGGGTGCCAGGCAGGGGGAAAAGGGCACTGCTGTGAGAAATGTTTGTTTAGAATGGTGCACTTCTGCACAGGTGGGATTCCTGTCTCGTGCGTAGCAGGATTGGTGGTAGCTTGTTAATGGCAAATATTTGTGAGAGATTGTATGGTTGACTGGGAAATATGTTGGTGAAACCAAACAATCTTTAACATAACATAACGTGTATTTGTAAAGCGCATGTTCACCCAAAGGTATCTTGGTGCTGAATAACAGATGTTTATTGTTACCTCAATGGTACTTATTTTATCGACCTCAGAAGGATGAAAAGCGGGGTGTACTCGCCAGGATTTGAAACTGTGACCATGAGGTCGAACATAGGCCCCTAAAGTGGACGCATTAGTCCACTAAGCCACCAGACCCTGCCTTTGCCGCTCGGTTCTTGTGGTCTGCACGGTGAGAGTGGGCCTGCCCCTTTACCACGCCGTTCTTGTGGTCTGCATTGTTAGAGCAGGCCTGTCCCTTTACTGCTTGGTTCGTGTAGTCTGCACGGTTGGAGCAGGCCTGCCCCTTTACCGCCCGGTTCTTGTGGTCTGCACGGGGAGAGTGGGCCTGCCCCTTTACTGCATGATTCTTGTGGTCCGCACGGGGAGAGTGGGCCTGCCCCTTTACTGCGTGGTTCTTGTGGTCCGCAAAGTTAGAGCGTGCCTGTCCCTTTACCGTATGCAAAAGAAACAATTGATGAACGGAATGCTGGACAATGCAAACATTCACCACCAGTCACAAGGATCTGGGTTTAATCCATCATTCTTTTGCTCACCACACCACCCAATTTTGGACCCACCCATATGCAAATCAGTCTTGACCCTGTTCCTTGTGGGAACTTGTCCAGACCGAACTGCCAAGCCAGGTCCTCCCTGGACCGGAAACAAGCATCCTAGGACCGGTTTCAGGGCATCACCCTTCATCAGCCAGGCTAGCTTGAATCCAGTGGTGTAGTGAGACCTGGCCTGGAAGTTCGGGCTGGACTGCTCCCATTGGGCGCAGGGTCAAGACTGATTTGCATATGGCCAGGTTCTAACTGGAATGGCATGGGCAGCAAAAAAACGATGGATTTAGGCCCATATCTCTGTACTGGGGTGAATGTATGACATTGTTCTGCAGTCTGTCCATCAATTGTTGTTTTTGCATTTGCCCCTTTACATAGCAGTTCTTTTGGTCTGCATGGTTTGAGCAGGCCTGTCACTTTACTGCTCGGTTCGTGTGGTCTGCACGTTTAGAGCGGGCTTGTCCCTTTACCGGTCGGTTTGTGTGATCTGCACGGTTAGAGCGGGCCTGTCACTTTACAGAGTGGTGCATGTGGTCTGCACGGTTAGAGCGGGCCTGTCCCTTTACAGAGTGGTGCATGTGGTCTGCACGGTTAGAGCGGGCCTGCCCTTTTACCACACAGATCTTGTGGTCTGCATTGTTAGAACGGGCCTGTCCCTTTACTGCTTGGTTCTTGTGGTCAGCACAGTTTGAGTGGGCTGCCCCTTTACTACTCGGTTCTTGTGGTCTGCACGGTTAGAGCGGGCCTGTTCCTTTACCGCACAGTTCTTGTGGTCCCCACGGTAAGAGCGGGCCCTGCCCCTTTACCGCTTGGTTCATGTGGTCTGCACGGTTAGAGCGGGCCTGTTCCATTACCATGCGGTTCTTGTGTTATGCATGGTTGGAGCGGGCCTGTCCCTTTACTGCTCTGTTTGTGTGGTCTGCACGGTTAGAGCGGGCCTGCCTCTTTAGCGCTCGGTTCTTGTTGTCTGCACGGTTAGAGCGGGCCTACCTCCATTACTGCTCAGTTCCTGTGGTTTGCACAGTGCAATCAGACCCATTTCATTACTGCCCAGTTCCTGTGGTCTGCAGGGTGCAATTAGGCCCACTGTATTACTGCTCAGTTCCTGTAGTCTGCACACTGTGCACGGAGGCCTATCCTGCTGCAGGTCTGTTCCAGCTGGCAGTGTGAACAGGTATATGCCATTACAGCTCAGTTCCTGTGGTTTGCTCGGTGCAGACAGGCCCATTGCATGCTCTGTGGTTAGGCCTATCCCGTTACTGCCTGGTTCCTGCTGGTGCTCTGTGGTTAGGCCTATCCCGTTACTGCATGGTTCCTGCTGGCGCTTTGTGGTTAGGCCTATCCTGGTACTGCCTGGTTTCTGCTGGCGCTCTGTGGTTAGGGCTATCCTGTTACTGCCTGGTCCCTGCTGGAGCTCTGTGGCTAGGCCTATCCTGTTACTGCCTGGTTTCTGCTGGCGCTCTGTGGTTAGGCCTATCCTGTTACTTGGTGGTTCCTGTTGGTGCTGTGTAGCTAGGACTATCCTGTTAGTGCCTGGTTCCTGCTGGCACTCCGTGGTTAAGCCTATCCTGTTACTACCTGGTTCCTGTTGGTGCTCTGTAGCTAGGACTATCCTGTTACTGCCTGGTTCCTGCTGGCACTCCGTGGTTAAGCCTATCCTGTTACTACCTGGTTCCTGTTGGTGCTCTGTGGTTAGGTCTGTCCCGTTACTCCCTGGTTCCTGCTGGCGCTCTGTGGTTAGGCCTACCTCTTTACTGCTTGGTTCCTGCTATCTCTCTGTGGTTAGGCCTATCCTGTTACTGCCTGGTTCCTGCTGGCAGTCCGTGGTTACGCCTATCATGTTACTGCCTGGTTCCTGCTGGCACTCTGTGGCTAAGCCTATCCTGTTACTGCCTGGTTCCTGCTGGAGCTCTGTGGTTAGGCCTATCCCATTACTGCCTGGTTCCTGCTGGCGCTCTGTGATGAGGCCTATTCCGTTACTGCCTAGTTCCTGCTGGCACTCTGTAGTTAGGCCTATCCGGTTACTGCCTGGTTCCTGCTGGCGCTCTGTGGTTAGGCCTATCCCGTTACTGCCTGGTTCCTGCTGGTGCTCTGTGGCTAGGCCTATGCCGTTACTGCTTGGTTCCTGCTGGTGCTCTGTGGCTAGGCCTATGCCGTTACTGCTTGGTTCCTGCTGGTGCTCTGTGGCTAGGACTATCCTGTTACTGCCTGGTTCCTTCTGGCGCTCTGTGGTTAGGCCTATTCCGTTACTACCTGGTTCCTGCTAGTGCTCTGTGTTTAGGCCTATCCTGTTACTGCCTGGTTCCTGCTGGCGCTCTGTGTTTAGGCCTATCCCGTTACTGCCTGGTTCCTGCTGGTGCTCTGTGGCTAGGCCTATGCCGTTACTGCTTGGTTCCTGCTGGTGCTCTGTGGCTTGGCCTATGCCGTTACTGCTTGGTTCCTGCTGGTGCTCTGTGGCTAGGACTATCCTGTTACTGCCTGGTTCCTTCTGGCGCTCTGTGGTTAGGCCTATTCAATACTACCTGGTTCCTGCTAGTGCTCTGTGTTTAGGCCTATCCTGTTACTGCCTGGTTCCTGCTGGTGCTCTGTGTTTAGGCCTATCCCGTTACTACCTGGTTCCTGCTAGCGCTCTGTGTTTAGGCCTATCCTGTTACTGCCTGGTTCCTGCTGGCGCTCTGTGTTTAGGCCTATCATGTTACTACCTGGTTCCTTCTGGCGCTCTGTGGCTAGGCCTATCCCGTTAGTGCTGGGTTCCTGCTGGCGCTCTGTGGTTATATGAATAAACCACATGGGTTTGCCCTAATCACCCCAACACATCTGGGCAACAACATAAGAACAAGCAAAACGCAAGATGTGTAGGAAAAGATCCAAAATAAGTCCTGTAGAGAGAACAATAAATCAGTCCCTACCTATGGGTACTAAGTCCCCGGACAACTCATTTAGTTCATTGATCATTCACTGCCCCCAGTTTGAATTTCCAACATATATTTATATTTTTCACATACATACAAAACATCCAACGAATACAAAAGGTAGTGATGTAATAATCATCACTAATTTTTTTAATTAAATTTTTATTGAACAGCATAACATAGTACATACAGTGCAAACGAGCGAGTTACATTGTGGAAGTTTCAGTATCCGCTACAGTAAAACAATCTTCTCAGTTATACAGAACAGGCCTTGCCAGTAATATATTGCCCCTCTTTAAATTTGCAATGACCTCCCTCTGGGGTAGAGAGTATGTTATACAATGATCTAGTTATACAGACCTCCGCTCATGCAAGCAAATTTAAGTCGGTAATTCCTTGTCTTTTTCGCTTGTTCCCTCCGCCTCCCCTGTTTCCTTTGCCACCAAGTATTGCTGAAACAGATCCCAAAAGCTCTTGGGACGATTCTGCAGTGGCAACAGCTCGTTGTACAGTTCTGATTGCGTATTGCAATATATCATGTCCTTGGACCAGTCAGAGATGGTAGGAATCGGGCCCCGCGCCCCCTTAATAGCGATTCTGCGCTTAGCTAGCAGCAGTCCTATATCAATTAGTCTACGCACATCTTTGGGCAATTTGCCTGTGTATCCCAACAAAGCCATCAGGGGATTTAACGAAAGTTCCAAGCCACATACTTCACTCAATGATTGAAAGATTTGCTCCCAGTACTTATCTATACGTGGGCACGTCCAGGCCAAGTGCAGGAAACCAGCCGGGTCCACACCACACCTTTCACAAGCAGCCGAGACGCGCAGCCCATATCTAAGTAGGCTCTCAGGTATATAATAGACTCTTTGGAGAAATTTAAAATGTATTAATCGATGTCTACCATTCAGGGACACTTTTCTAGTAATCTCACAGCAATAGCCCGACACACTATCTTCTAGTGCCAGAGTTGGGGGTGGTCTAGCCATTATCTTTAAAAATTAACTTCAGCTATCCCTTGTCAATAATTCTGGCTACTCCTCCTGCGAATACCTGGAAGCTGAACTGACAACTTAAAATTCCCACCCAATTCGTCTACACAACATCTATCGCCCTCTGGGCTCCCCCCAGCCCTTCATCGAGGATCTATCTGAGCTCCTGACACAATCCTCATTATCCAACTAAAAAAATATCTTTCTGGGGGATCTTAACCTCCATTGGAACGATCCCGATGATCCCACTATCTCCCTCCTCACTAATCTACTTGAGATTAATGAACTCAAACAACTATGCCTGTCCCCGACACACACCAAAGGAGCCATCCTTGACGCCATTCTTTCCAACGAAGATCTGGCCTCCGTGACCAATATCGTCCCCATTGACTGGTCTGACCATCACCTTATACTGTTCACCATTGCTACCAATGCAAATCTCCCCACCTCCAAAATTAACAGACCTAAGAAACTGACCAGAAATCTAAAACATATCCCTCCGGGTGTTCTTGAGTCTAAACTCCAAGCTCAACTTCGTCTCATTCCCCCCTCACAAAATGCTAATGAGCTCACTGAACACTTTAACAATACTGTCACTGGTATTCTTGATCAACTAGCCCCGCCTAAACTCAAAAACCAAAGAATCACCCCCTCCAACTCTTGGTTTAACACCGAGCTTAATAACGAACGACGATCACTCAGACTGTCGGAAAGAACCCTGAGACACCATCCCTCTCATCTTGCACTCCTCAGACATGCTGGATCCACGTACAAAAAACACATCTTCAAGGAAAAGGCATCCTTCTTCCTCACACAACTTGATCGTGCCAAAAACAGACCTAGGGAACTCTTCAAAATCATTCGTAACCAAACTTCCCCTGCACCCCCAAATCTGATCGCCTCCTCAGCCAGATGAGAAGAAATTTCCCACTTCTTCTCGGAAAAAATAGCCAAAATTGATCAATCCTTCTGTTCCACACAGCTCCCCTCCAAATCCCTATGCAAGCCCGTCCTCACCTCTAATGCCTACTCCACATCCCCTCGACCAGCTGACCCCTTCTCTCTTCCGCCCTCAATTCTACCGCTCCCCAGTGACTCTCCTCTCCCACCTACTTCCTCACCCCCCCTAACCACTCCCCACACCTACCCACTGCCACTTCTCCGGAAACCAACTCCCTTAACTCACAATTAAAGAACAATGCCTCCTTGCTCAACTTCCTCCCCGTGACTGAGCTAGAAGTCCTTAAAATAATTGGTAATCTTAAACCGTCCTCCCACACAAAAGACCCCCTACCCTCTAACCTTGTCCCTGCCCTTAAGCACATCACCCCATACTGGACCACAATCATCAACACCTCTCTCTCCACTGGCTGTGTCCCCACCTCCCTTCAACTTGGACAAATCTCTCCCATAATCAAAAACCCCAATGCTGACCCCAATGACCTAAACAATCTCCGCCCCATCACTAACCTCCCCTTCTCTCAGAGGTCCTTGAAAAATGTGTCCTACTACAACTAGACAAACACATCGAAAACTTCAACCTACTCGATCCCTTTCAATCAGGCTTCAAGAAAGGCTGCAGCCCCGAAACGGCAATGCTAAATGTCGTCGATGACATCCACCACTCACTTGACAATGGCGAGACCTGCCTTCTTATTTGATCTCTCCGCAGCGTTCGATACAGTCAACCATTCAGCCCTACTTAATGTGCTTAGGACCCGTTTCGGCCTCAACGATACTGCCTACAAATGGTTCGTCTCCTACCTACAACACCGAACTCAGCAAATCAAAATTCAAAACTGTCTCTCTAACCCCACTCCTGTCTCCCTTGGAGTCCCCCAAGGGTCTATTCTCTCTCCCTCCCTCTTTAACCTCTTTATGGAACCCCTCACCCTCATTCTTAAACAAGCAGGCATCAACTACCACCTCTACGCCGATGACACCCAAATCTATTACAAGATTAAAACTCATGCTGACATCTTACACCTGAACAACACCCTCACCAAGATCCAATCCTGGTTCCACTCAAATCATCTCAAACTTAACCCTAATAAAACTGAAATAATTCTCTTCTCCCCTAAAAACAACCCTCTACCCGTTCAATCATGGATCTCTGACCTTAACGCACTCAACTGCTCACTCACCCTGTCCAACTCCGTCAAATCTCTTGGTATTTCTATCGACAACACCCTAACCCTTAACATCCACATCAAAAACTCTGCTAAAGGAGCCCTCTTCACTCTCCGTCACCTCAAGAAAATAAAACCCTTTATACCTACCGATGACTTTAAACTTGTAGTCCAGTCACTGGTTCTTTCACGTATTGATTATGGCAACGCTATCCTCAACGGAATCCCCAAGGTCCACCTTGCTCCTATCAAAGCTGTGCTCAACCTTTCAGCCAGGCTCATTACAGACTGCAAATGCTTCGATCACATATCCCCGGCTCTCAAATCTCTTAAATTGCTCCCTATTGAAGGCAGATCTGCCTACAAAACTGCCTGCATCACTCACAAAGTCCTCCACCAAAAATCTCCGCAGTACCTCTCCAAGAAACTCCTCATTGCGGGCACCACACGACCCCTGAGAAGCACCAACTCCCTCCTCCTTATACCACCACTGCATAAAAAGAAAGCCACACAATCACGCTCCTTCTCTGGTAATGCCCCTATCATCTGGAATGCCCTCCCAAAAAACCTGCGCTGCAACCCCTCCTATTTCAGCTTCAAAAAAGACCTCAAAATACACCTCCTCAACTATTATTGGGGATCCTCACCTGTGACCTGCACTTGATCTCCAAACTCACCATGTCATATTAGTCCAGAAATATTTGTACATTTCCTGAACATTATCTGCCTAATTACTTGATATGTATAGCTTCTGCCCCTGTTTATCTATTTGATTTGTTGATCTACTTGTTTGATTTGTTTATCTATTTGATTTGTATAGTTCACATGTTGTTGTCTTTATCTTTTATTTACTTATACGCCATGTTTGGCCCAATTATTATCGGGGTCCTAACCTGTGTCCTGCACCTGATCTCCAATCACCATGTTACATTTTTGTCCAGTAATATCTGTCCATTTACCGAACATCATATACCTAGTTACTTGAAGTGTATAGCTCTTGCACCTGTATATCTATTTTGTTATGTATATCTCACACGTTGTTTCATTATCTTTTTTATCTACTTGTATGCCATGTTTGCTTTATATTATCTTCTCATGTAAAGCGCTCTGATACCTCTGGGTCTAGCCAGCGCTATATAAAACTTTTAAAATAAATAAATAAAATAAATAGTGCCACTCCTAGATCTGCTTGCCATTCTAATCTGGCTTTCGAATAGTGATGTTGCCTATAGTCTTGCATTATAGTGTATATAATGGAGACCATCTTTCTGGGAGATTTGCAACCTAAAATATGGGAGAAAGCCCTCAGCTCAGGGGGCTCCAACAGCTCAGCACCCAACAGCTCACATAGCTCATGTCGCACTCTGTGGAACTGAAAGCGATCCAACTGCATGGGAGGGTCTTCCGCTACAGCAAGTTCGTCCCAACTGCAGGCCTTACCCTCCGTAAACAAATCTTCTATCTTGGAAACCCCTAGTTTAGCAAGAGCCTGGACCACCCCTCTCTCTCGGCTTATTGGCATCCAGTCACACCACTTAATTGGGGTCAATGGGGAATATACAATGGCTCCCGCCTGCCTTTTCAACAAGTTATACCAAGCATGCACCACAGAGTTTACAGAGTCCAGGACCCCAGTTCTTCTTATCGGAGCCCGGAACAACATCACGGGCAACTGCTCCGGCGCCGCCGCCACTTTTTCTATAAACAAATGCAGAGGGCATGTTTCCTCGTGCAACCAGTGGTAGGCATGGGAGTTCTGGGCTGCCCTGAAGTAAAGTTCCAGATCTGGGGCTCCTAGGCCCCCCATTGAGTACGGGAGCGTCAAGATATTCCAACTGACCCTCGGCTGTTTGCCAGCCCAGGCTAGTCTAGTGAGAAGCGTGCGAACTGTCTTAAAGATATGCATGGGCAGTACAATGGGTATGTTTAAAAAGAGGAACAAAAATCTGAGCAGTACTATCATCTTCATAAGGGTTATACGTCCCAGTATCGACAGAGGTAGCCGAATCCATCTTTCGACGTCATCCTCTAATCTGGAGATGTGCTTGCCATAATTGTCCCTAACCACCAAGGCAGAGTCTGTGTGAATCCGGACTCCAAGATACCGAATTGCTTCAGTTGACAATTGCAGAGGATATCCCAACTCAATCGGTAGCATAGCGGGAGTTAAAGGAAATATGGTCGATTTCGCCCAATTAATTTTTAAGCCCGATCTATCACCATATCTTACCACCTCGTCAAGTATTGGGGTGAGATTGACCTCGGGGTCCCTGACGTACAACAGCGTGTCGTCCGCTTAAGCCAACACTATGAGGTTATATTCGGGGAATCGAATCCCTCTGTGGCTATGGTATTCACTAAGAGCGCAGGAAAGCGGTTCGGCTACTAAGGCATACAGTAAGGGGGATAAAGGACATCCCTGTTGCGTGCCTCACGATGTTTTGATAGGGGACGTGACTGTATCACCGACTCGTATTCGGGCGGATGAAGAGCTATTTAGGACACCCACCAGATGGATGAAGATATCGCCCACCCCCATGCGTCTCAGAACAGCGTACATGAACAACCACTCTACTGAATCAAAGGCCTTTTCAGCATCTAAAAATATTGCCGCCGCCTTTATCCCAGGGCTGATGTGTTGTATTGCACCAAATACCGTTCTAAGATTATACGACGGGTTGCACTCTGGGACAAACCCCGGCTGTTCTGAGCCTACCAGCCTAGGGACCGAAGGGGCAAGACGGTTAGCCAGGACTTTCGCAAAAAGTTTTGTATCAACATTAAGGAGCGATAGCGGACGGAATGACGAGCATTCGTCCACCGGTTTACCTGGCTTTAGGATAGTAATAATGGGCGCTTCTCTCATGGAAGCAGGCATCGTCCCCTCCTCACCAATTTCTTCGAAAAGTGTGGCATTAGGAGATCTTTAAATTCTTTGTAGAACGCCACAGTGAGACCATCCGACCTGAGCGCACTCCCCGCTCTCATCGAGCTCAATGCAACCGATATCTCATGCGCATCCAGTGGCCTCCTCAATCAATCAATCAATCAGGGGGATTGTAAGCGCGCTACTCACCCGTGAGGGTCTCAAGGCGCTGAGGGGGAGGGGGGTCCGCTGGTCTGTTTAGCCGAAGAGCCAGGTCTTGAGAGTCTTCCTGAAGGTGTTCAGGGAGGGGGCGCGTCTGATGTCTGGCGGGAGCTCGTTCTAGGTCTTGGCTGCAATGTGAGAGAATGATCTTCCGCCTGCTCTGGCTCTGTGGATGCGTGGGGTTTCGGCCAGTGCGAGGTTGGAAGATCGGAGGTTTCTTTTCGGTACGTGGAAGTTGATTCTGTCGTTTAGGTATTTGGGTCCGGTGTTGTGTAGGCATTTGTAGGCGTGGGTGAGGGTTTTGAAGGTGACTCTTTTCTCCACGGGGAGCCAGTGGAGCTTTCGTAGGTGTTGGCTGATGTGTTCGTGCCAGGGATGCCCAGGACGAGTCTGGCGGCGGTGTTCTGTATCGTCTGGAATCTGTGGAGTAGGGAATTGTTTATGCCGGTGTAGAGTGCGTTTCCATAGTCCAGTCTGCTGGGGACGAGTGCGTGGGTGACTGTCTTCCTTTGCCTCAGGGGGGATCCATTTGAAAGTCTGTCGGAGGATGCGGAGGGTGTTGAAGCAGCTGGAGGTGACGGCGTTGACCTGTCGGTTCATGGTGAGGGATGAGTCGAGTACGATGCCGAGGTTTTTGGCGTGTCCGAGGGTGTCGGTGGGCTTCCGAGGGTGGTCGGCCACCAGGTGTTGTCCAGGGCCGGACTGGCCGTAGCGGGCACCGGGCGTTTCCCCGGTGGGCCGCCAGGGTGGGGCCGGTTTTGGGCCCCTGAGGGGCCGTTTTTGTTACAGGGCCGTTTTTGCAGCATAGCTGCAATACCGGCCCCTGTAACAAAATCGGCCGAAACCGGCCCTGGCAAAGTGCTCGGCCGCACCCCCAACCCCCGGGGGGGCCAGCCGAGCACTTTGCCAGGGCCGGTTTTGGTTCCCAGTCCGGCCCTGGTGTTGTCCCATGCTGAAGGGGTGGTTCCAAGGACGAGGACTTCTGTCTTCTCGGCGTTGAGCTTTAGGCAGCTGTTGGTCATCCAGACTGCGACGTCCTGCATCCCTTTCTGGAAGTTGAGTCTGGCAGTGGTGGGGTCTTTGGTGAGGGAGAGGATGAGCTGGGTGTCGTCAGCGTAGGATACTGTGTTGAGGCTGTGTTGTCGGACGATGGCGGCGAGGGGGGCCATGTAGATGTTGAAGAGGGTCGGGCTCAGTGATGACCCCTGTGGGACTCCACAGATGATTTTCGTGGGATCGGAGAGGAAGGGTGGCAGTCTGATTCTTTGGCTTCTCCCGGTGAGGAATGATCGGATCCAGTCTAGGGCTGTCCCTTGTATGCCGGTGTCATGTAGTCTGGCGACGAGTGTGCGGTGGGAGACGGTGTCGAAGGCTGCTGATGGGTCCAGTAGGATAAGGGCTGCGGAGTGGCCTTGGTCCAGGAGGGTTCGGATGTCGTCTGTGGCGGCGAGTAGGGCGGTCTTGGTGCTGTGGTTGCTTCGGAATCCGGATTGGGATGGGTCGAGGATGGCGTTGTCTTCGATGAATCGTGTCAGTTCCCTGTTGACTGTTTTCTCTGCAACTTTGGCCGCGAAGGGGAGGAGTGAGATGGGCCGGTAGTTCTTGAGGTCGGTGGGGTCAGCTGTGGGCTTCTTGAGCAGGTGCCTGACTTCTGCGCATTTCCAGTCATCTGGGAAGGTGCCTGTGTCGAAGGTGGTGTTGATGGTGCGTTGTAGTTCAGGTGCGATGGCGGCGGCGGCTCTGTGGTAGATGTGTGGGGGGCAGGGGTCCGTGGGGGCCCCTGAGTGGATGCCTTTCATGGTCGAGGCGGTATCTTCGGCCGTGATTGGTGTCCAGGTGGAGATGGTGGGCTGGCTGGTGTCTGGGGGGCGGGCCGGCTGTGGCGTCTGGTGGATGGTCGACGAAGTTGTCGTAGAGGTTTTTGATCTTGAGGTGGAAGTAGGTTCCAAGCTTATCGCAGAGGTCTTGGGACGGGGTGATGTCTGTGGCTTGGCTGCGGGGGTTGGTGAATTCCTGAATGACGCTGAAAAGTTCCTTGGAGTTGGTGGAGTTGGCGAGGATTTTGTTGTGGATGAAAGTCCTCTTGGTGGTTCTGATTCGGTTGTGGTAGTCCGTCATGGCGTCCTTGTAGGTGGTGTGGTTTTCGGGTGTCTTGGTGTTTCTCCAGATCTTCTCCAAGCGTCTGTAGGTGCGTCTGGCTTTTTGGAGATCGGTGGTGAACCAGGCGGGTTTCCTGGGGCGCTGTTTGTCGGGGTTACGTAGCGGGCGAGCTCGTCTGTGCAGTTGGAGATTCAAGTGTGGAGTTCTCTTGCTACGACGTTGGCGTCGGATGCCGAGGTGTGGTTGTCTCAGGTGAGGGTGGAGTTGAGTTGCTCGTCTGTGACCTTGCTCCAGTTCCGTCGTGGTGGGCGTGGGACTGGTTTGGGTGTCTTGGGTTTGTCGACGGTGAAGTGTACGCAGTGGTGGTCAGTCCATGGGGGTTGCGTTGTGTGGCTGAAGTAAGCGCTGTTTCCTGCAGCGAAGATGGGATCGATGGTGTGTCCTGCCCTGTGGGTAGATGTGGAGACAAGTTGTTTGAGTCCGATGTTGGCGAGATTGTCACGAAGGGTGGTGGAGTTGGGGTCGCTGGGGTTGTCGAGGTGGAAGTTCAGGTCTCCGATGAGTATGTAGTTCATTGAGGCGATGGCGTGGGGTGCGATGAGGTCGGTGATGGTGGCGGCGAAGGGGGCTCGGGGGACTGTAGACGAGGGTTCTGCGGAGTGTGGTGTTGGGGCTGGTCTGGATCTGGAAGTGCAGGTGTTCGGCGGAGGGGAAGGTTTCGCTAGAGGTGGTGAGGCGGAGGGTGTTCTTGTGGGCGATGGCGAGGCCCCCTCCCGGGTGGTTGGGGTGGTCCTTCCTTTGGATCTTGTATCCGTCCGGGATGGCGGTGTTGATGTCGGCGGCGGAGGAGGCGTTGGTCCAGGTCTCTGTGAAGAAGGCGATGTTGGGTGAGAGAGAGTCGAGTAGGTTCCAGATCTCCATGGCGTGTTTGTGCACGGAGTGCACGTTGAGGAGGATGCATCTAAGGGTGTCGCTGGTGTTGGCGTTGCCGGTGTTGGAGGCCAGGGTGGTGGTGAAGGTCTGGCGGCAGTGAAGGCAGGAGAATTGGCTGTAGGTCGTGTTAGGCGGGGCCTGTTGGCAGTCCCTGGGTCTTCCGGGGTTGAGTGCGTGGAGGGTGGGCTTTGCCTCATGAGGTATTCCCTGTGCTCATTGGAGAGCCAGGGCATCTGTACATATTCTAAGTAGTCTGTGATAGCTGTCTCGTCCGTGGGAACTTTCTTACTATATAAGTCCGTATAATATTGGTTAAATCTGTTTGCAATATCTGTGGAGTCAGTCAGCAACCCTCCATCCGCTGCCTGTATTTTCATCACATTAGCCGCTTCCCTCCTGCCACGCAGCAAAGCAGCCAACACCGCACCCGGTCGGTCATGCTCACCATACGTTCTAGCCACAGCATACTTCCCCTAGTGCTTTATTTCGCAATATGCAGTATCATGGTATTCGATCAGCGTCTCTTTAAGGTTATCCGCGACACTGGGGCAATCCTTCTCTATATCTTCCTTTTCCAGCTCAGCTAACCTTTCTTCTAAACGTGACAGGCGCTGACGGATGGAGCGCAGTACACCCGAATGCTTAGACATGGCTATCCCCCGATGTAAACCTTGAATGCTTCCCAGATCGTAGAGAACCTCTGGACAGAACCTATATTAAGATCAAAGAAATCCTCAATCGCTTCAGCAAGCTCAGACCGGAAAACGCTATCCAGTAATGAGAATGGTGGAAAGCGCCATGTAAAGGGTGCAGGTCTTCTCTTTAAATGATCTATATCCAGCAGTATTGGGGAATGATCTGAAAACGAACGGGTAAGCACCCTGCAATCGTGCACACGCTGAATCAGGCCCCTCGATACAAACCAGTAATCTATTCCGGTGTGCAAGTGATGTGGGGCAGAGTAGTGTGTGAACCCACCCACACCTCGGGAACGCTCCCTCCAGTTGTACTACTATACCATTAAAAACCCTGGCTGCTGCCGATGGACGTCTCGCCGGCCCTCCAGATCGGTGCAGCGAGGGGTCCAGCACACAGTTGAGATCCCCACCCCAGATAATAGGCAAGTCCCCCCCCAGCTATAATGCGATCTCGCCAAGTTTTGGAAAAACTG
Source organism: Calotriton arnoldi (assembly GCA_963921515.1). NCBI lineage: Eukaryota > Metazoa > Chordata > Amphibia > Caudata > Salamandridae > Calotriton > Calotriton arnoldi. The sequence goes on along the minus strand of CAWUFW010005137.1, from coordinate 668,817 downwards.
TGGGCAGTCATAGTTGGGCCCATAAACATTGACCATCAGCCGGTCTATACCCTTGCCTGTGCACCTGGACAGAGCGTATCTGCCAGATGCATCGGTTTCAACCTCTTGCAATTTGATACCTGATTTGGGGTTAACCCATATGAGAACACCCCTAGCGTGCGAGGTGAAACCAGCAGCATGAATATGACCATGCAGGCTTCTATACTTCAGCATATTGCTACCCGCAGGTAGGTGGGACTCCTGTATCAGTGCAATATCAACCTCATGCCTCACAAAGTATGCGACCATCTTGCACAGCTTTCTATGGTCATTCAATCCCCTAATATTCCAGGTCAATAATCGAATTTTATCACCTCTGCCCGCCATCTAAACTCAGTATAAGAGTCACCTCAGGGGCAATCAGATGTGAGGAGCTATACAGATCACTCACCATAAACATCCTAAACTGTAAAGCATCGTTTGTACGCTACCTGTATCTTACACTGTAGTACCAAACTAGAAGAAAAATTTCCCCCCACCCACGCCATGCCTCTCCCAACTGGGCATGATCGATTCCAACCCCCCCCACCCAATATCCCATAACAATTCGATATCAATTTGAAAATCACATTTGACACTTATTTCCGAATTCAAACTAGGTAGTGGGTAACACTCGAGGCGGATGTTACCGGCGTAACCTCTAATGGTAACTGTGAAACTTTAAGATTAAAAAAACCTTTAGCCATCAAAAACTATTATGCATTCCCCACCCAGCTATGAGACAAAGGGTCCCCATGCAGCAGCCCCCAGATGGACACGCAGAGCGTAGTGATCATAGTCCAGCTCCGTACTTCTGTATCATGACATCAAACATATAAAGAGTTTCGTTGTCTCAATGTACTATCAATAATACAGTCCATGGCTGTTGCCAGTCTCTCAAGACCAAGACCAAATCCTCAGGCAGCCCCAGGACACCTCCGTGGCAATCGAATCAGAGAATCAGCAATAACGTACCTGTTACTGTCATTTACAAACTGCTCATCTCACCCAACCAGGATGTCTATTCTTCCAGGTCTCCTCCTGTCGCCTCCGGCTGATCCCGGGTCGAGTTCCCCCATACTTCTGATTTTTTACAATCCTTGAGGGCCTTTTGTAGTTACCTAGGGTCAACAAATATCTTCGATGTGCCGTTCATCGTGACCCTAAGTCTGGCCGGATAGAGCATCGCGTAATCAAGTCCAAGATCTCAGCTTCCGTTTCAGTGGGGCGAACTGTCTCCCAGCTTCCTGAACTTTGATGGTGAAATCGGGGAACAGTGAGATGGAGGAACCCTCATACTGCAAATCCCTCAACTCTCTAGACCGCTTCAGAGCAGCGTCTCTGTCTCTATAGTTCAGCAGCTTCGCAATCACTGGGTGAGGTGGAGCACCCGGCGGCGGCCTGGGACCCAGAGATCGAGGAGCGCGTTCCACAATGAACATACCCGAGAACGTATATCGGCCCAACAATGTGAACAGCAGCTTTTCTATGAAAACCTCCATGTTCCCCATAGGCGTGGTCTCAGGCAATCTCGTAATTCGTATGATGCTGCGTCTAGACCTAGCTTCTAAGTCTTCCGCTTTGTCCTGTAGGGTCGAAAGTAGCTTCCCCATCTGCTTCTGCATGTTGTCAGTTTCCATTTGAGTTTCTTCGACGTCTGCAACTCTCCTCTCTGTCATATCTATCCGTTCCGCTTGCTTGTCTATCCGCTCCGACATCCTGTCCATCCTGTAGGCCAGAGAGTCAATCTTAGCGTCAATGGTGGACAGACTCTTTTGCATTGCTGACAATATCTGTCGCAGATCTCCCTCCGCTTCCTCCGAGGCAGGTCGCTGATCTGTCTCCGCCTGGCCTGCCACCTCCTCCCTATGACGTGACTTGCGTTGCTCAAACTGCAGCTTCTGCTGTGTTTTGTCCACTTTGCCCATGCTTGTGGAGGGGGGGTCAGGCAGTACTTGTCCACTGCGCCTCATATGCAATTCCGCAGCGAAAAAACTCTCTACGACCGGCCCAGATATGCTCAGGCAGGAGTCGGCCACGCAGCCAGCCCAATGTTGCAGACCAGATAGACACAGTGGCAGCTGGTGACATTTGAAATTGGTGAGGCGTAAAAGTCACGGGCAGCTCAATGTAGCGAGCGAGCTCGACCCTATGAAGGGGGGTCGGGGTGCTCCCCCCCCCCACCCGAGAAAATTTTGAAAAAAGAGTGGGCAAATGGTGCATTTTTAAGCACATTTCAGAAAGCAAGAATGTTAATAAACCATTCTATATATTCGCACCTTTCATCTTCTCCCTCATTATCTTTCATTCTTTCCGTCATCACTCTTACCCTTACCCATAACCCTGCACTTAATCCTACTTACGCTTAATCATATTTCACATCTCTATTTACTCTTAGTCCTACAGTTACTTCTACTTACTCATACTTACACAAATTTGCACCTACTCAGTCCTATTTACGCCAAATCATACTTCTAATTTGTCCTACACTTCTTACTCCTCTTCTTACTACTATGCTGACGCTTCACCGCAAATACATAATGTAATAGCAGTGAAGGCTGGCAATGATACCAAATGTAAACTGTCCCACTAGATAGGTACGGACTGGATGTAATAACCCGACTGAGGCAGGCAGGCACTGCCCCTGCGCATCATATCACTAGAAAAACAAATTTGGTGAACATAATAAACTGTTTTAAAAGAAACACAATCACTCTTGCTTCCAAAACGGGATGTAATTTACATCCGGTTTTGGAAGCAAGAGTGGTTGTGCTTCTTTTAAAACAGTTTATCAATCGAGGCCAGGCCCAGGGGGGTCGAGTAGAGAAGACACATTTGAAGTTTAATTAAGAACCGTGCACCACTAAATTTACAAGAAGCCCTGGGAATTGTACATACTTCATATGCGAGTGGCTCTGGCAACGGGGTGTGAGAGAAAAAGAGACTGCCAATGTTGTTGGCCAAACCACCCTTCACTCACATGCTGAGCATACTGCGAAGGCGCACAGCCCTGCCCAGAACATGCAATACAGCGTTCGGAATGTACAAGATGGATACACAAGGCAGCCGTGAAATGTCTGTGCATTACTGTCCACAGATACTCACAAGGCTGCCGCTCGCCATACGGTGGAGTTTACTAGCCGACTTGTGATTTCATCTCATACATGACCGTGACGCGGAAGTCCCAGAATCTCAAAACGAGCTGTCGAAATAGCTGATGTCTCTCCTCTGACTATCTGGTACCTTGGCCCAGTGAGTTAACGCTGACAGCAGCTGTTATTTGAAGGTTACAATTTCGATTTTTGTCAGGGCAAACTCTGCCTTCAATACTTCTGAGGCTAGTTAGTCGAGCACCGTTACATTCGGTGATATTAACAACCATTATGTACAGCGCTTAGAAATTGCCGAATTGCCGAACAAGGGGGTGCCGAAAAAGTTATCTTACACCACTAATGCTCACGCAGGAGATCTAAACTGCACTCCCAAACGGTCTCCGTTTTCATATAGTAAATATGAACGAAGGGAAAGAATCTAATTTGAATAATTTAGCCGAGGCTCTAGTGCCCCAAAAAAAAAAAAACAAGGACTCCGAAAGAAAAACAGGGGGAAAGGAGAGCTTGGGGGAAAGGAGAGCTTGGGGAAAAGGAGAGCTTGGGTAAACGGAGAGCTTGGGGAAAAGGAGAGCTTGGGGAAAAGGAGAGCTTGGGGAAAAGGAGAGCTTGGGTAAACGGAGAGCTTGGGGAAAGGAGAGCTTGGGGAAAGGAGAGCTTGGGGAAAAGGAGAGCTTGGGGAAAAGAGAGCTTGGGGAAAAGGAGAGCTTGGGGAAAAGGAGAGCTTGGGGAAAGGAGAGCTTGGGGGAAAGGAGAGCTTGGGGGAAAGGAGAGCTTGGGGAAAAGGAGAGCTTGGGGAAAGGAGAGCTTGGGGAAAGGAGAGCTTGGGGAAAGGAGAGCTTGGGGAAAGGAGAGCTTGGGTAAACGGAGAGCTTGGGGAAAAGGAGAGCTTGGGTAAACGGAGAGCTTGGGTAAACGGAGAGCTTGGGGAAAAGGAGAGCTTGGGGAAAAGAGAGCTTGGGGAAAAGGAGAGCTTGGGGAAAAGGAGAGCTTGGGGAAAAGGAGAGCTTGGGGAAAGGAGAGCTTGGGTAAACGGAGAGCTTGGGGAAAAGGAGAGCTTGGGTAAACGGAGAGCTTGGGTAAACGGAGAGCTTGGGGAAAAGGAGAGCTTGGGGAAAAGGAGAGCTTGGGGAAAAGGAGAGCTTGGGTAAACGGAGATCTTGGGGAAAAGGAGAGCTTGGGGAAAAGGAGAGCTTGGGGGAAAGGAGAGCTTGGGGAAAGGAGAGCTTGGGGAAAAGGAGAGCTTGGGGAAAAGAGAGCTTGGGGAAAAGGAGAGCTTGGGGAAAAGGAGAGCTTGGGGAAAAGAGAGCTTGGGGAAAGGAGAGCTTGGGGGAAAAGGAGAGCTTGGGGAAAAGAGAGCTTGGGGAAAAGGAGAGCTTGGGGAAAAGGAGAGCTTGGGGAAACGGAGAGCTTGGGGAAAAGGAGAGCTTGGGGAAAAGGAGAGCTTGGGGAAAGGAGAGCTTGGGGAAAGGAGAGCTTGGGGAAAAGGAGAGCTTGGGGAAAAGGAGAGCTTGGGGAAAAGGAGAGCTTGGGGAAAAGGAGAGCTTGGGGAAAGGAGAGCTTGGGGAAAAAGAGAGCTTGGGGAAAAGGAGAGCTTGGGGAAAAGGAGAGCTTGGGTAAACGGAGAGCTTGGGGAAAAGGAGAGCTTGGGGAAAAGGAGAGCTTGGGGAAAGGAGAGCTTGGGGAAAAGGAGAGCTTGGGGAAAAGGAGAGCTTGGGGAAAAGGAGAGCTTGGGGAAAAGGAGAGCTTGGGGAAAAGGAGAGCTTGGGGAAAAGGAGAGCATGTGGAAAAGGAGAGCTTGGGTAAACGGAGAGCTTGGGGAAAAGGAGAGCTTGGGGAAAGGAGAGCTTGCGCAACTAAAGAATAGATCTTATTTTCAGCAGAGAAGCACCATTCTCGAGCGGAGTTCAGAACAAAACCTTATGTGAAATCTTGAAAGGACAACTGTGGTTCTTTGAAAGCCATGATAGCTGGCTAGCCGCTAATCTCACCAAAATGTGCTGATGGAAATATTGCGTCCTGCACACACGGATTCTCACAGTAAACAGTGTTGAGTCACGTGCACAGAAAAGCTCTGCAACATTATGGATTATTTCTGTCTTTCCATCACTGGCATTTTCAAGAGAAATGCAACACAGTCTAGCTCTCAATCATCTGTGCTCAGCCCCCTCCTTCCCATTCCCCAGGCTAAGTGTTACGGCAGGGTTCATATCAACTTCTACTCAATTACCTAATGCTCCGGTCTCCTCGGCCCACATGAACATGTTTCAGCAGTCAGTCTTTGCGCGCGCGCTGTACAGGAGATTCCCACAAACAGGCATGCGTACTTAGGAGACAGGGGGTACACACGGTGTTTCCTTGAAGTATATGCATGGGACCGACCTAGCAGGTTGTCGTGGTAATGCGGCAGTAAATGCGCCGGAACCCTCGCCGAGCACGGTTAGATGTAAAGTAACGGTTGCTTGTCACAGTAACTTTCAATGTATGTGCAGCTTTCGGCTAGAAATATTGCAACTGTGAAAAGCAGCGAGTCTCCTGAGATCCCCAATGCTGCCCGGCGCAAGGTCACCTTTAATCCACTTTGGATTTGCTATCTAAAATAACGAGGCAGGCGCTGGAAGCTGGAAGGCAAGAAAAAGGTTTATTACTCTTAGAGGAGACCACGTCAACTGCTGACACCAGGATGTCTTCAGGGAGGTGTTCTGCTGGCAATGCTTTTGGCTCTTCTTTTTATACAGGTTTTACACAATGTATTTGTTTCATTTATCATGGTTACAAGCTTGGAGTCTCCGCCCCGGGCAGGTTGTCACACAAGCCCGACATTGTTTCATCAGCATGGTTACACAAGCCCAACATTGTTTCATCAACATGGTTACACAAGCCCAACATTGTTTCATCAACATGGTTACACAAGCCCAACATTAACTCTCCTCCCGCCCAGGTCAAAAACAGACAATTTAATTGCAGCTGGACCTTGCTTCAGGGTCTAAACACAAGTGAGACCGGCCAGATCTAAGAGTCCGTTCTGTTGATAAAAACAGATCCCATTGTTGGCTAAAACAAGTCTTGCTGTCTGCAGTGCAATAAACCATGCTTGCAAGAGTCTGTTTGGTATTTGTAACCTGTTTGTGCAGGGATGAGAGGAAAGACGAGTTTGAGGCAGCAGGTGATGTTGATGTTTGTCGTGGAAATAGTTTATAGCCCCCAGCACACATATCAGGTTTGGTCAGAGAGTCAGAAGGCTGCTAGAGGACAGGGTGAAATGAAGGTGACCAACAGAGTACAAAATGGCTGTGGTCAATCAGAATGACTGTAGTTTATGTGCACGTAGGAACTTTCATCAGACAAGATGGCGCAGAATGTTCATGATTGTGTTTTGTTCTTAACAGTCGCCCCTTTGAACATAACTAGCCATCTCGTCAGTCTATTTCGATCTCCATAATGTCCTGTATTTCTTGTTCATACATTACTCTCATTTTTGTTAACTGAGTGTCCATATTCTTAGGGCGCAAGGCACTTATGCAAAGAGAACACAAAGGTGGTATACAGTGTACACCCAAACAGCAACCACATATTGCCAATACTGGGACCAAGAGAAACATTGATATTTTCCAACCCCAGTCCTTCAAGATGCCCCAAAGCCAACTTCCAATTGTCCAAGTCTCTGATCCTTGATGAATTTCTGAAGACAGTCTGTGGAGATGTTCGATTGCTTCATAGACAGAGGGTGAATTATCAGGGATGTATATGCAGCAACTGGCACCAATGATGCGACATGCTCCTCCACGATCCGCTAGTACCACGTCCAGGACCATGCGGTTTTGTAGGGCCACCAGACGGACCGCTTGAAGCTCGGCAGTGTTGTTGGTGAGGATGCCAGCTGTGACGTTCAGGGCGGTTTCTACCGCTTGAGACAGATGTCTGATGGCTCGGCTGTTTGCCATCGGACCCCATAGCGGGACGAGCCCTTTTGCTGTGTCAACGAACTGTGATGCGGCAGAGTCTGCTTGATCAGTGTCTTTAGAACGCTTTTCTCGATGATGCTCTGCAGGGGCTGTGTAGGTCGGTGGCAAAACAAAAGCGATGTAGCACGTGCCCCCAGTTTCTTGGGAGCCAGGTGTAGGCTTTGGTTCCACAGACAAAGTACATATTGGGTGATGCAACAAATGCTGGAGGGTTGGCAGTGTTCAAAGTCCTTACAATGTTACAAGTGCTGTGACCCACATTCTTAGTCCCACGGCCTTCAATGCATACAAGGCCAGAGACGTTCACCACAGATAGGGCCACAGTCAGTGTTGCAGCAGTTCTTTTCTTCAGGTAGGAAAATGTGGCTCTGACAGGATTATTGAACACTTGTATTTCCACTCGTTCTTTGGAGGGGACATTCATTGGGAATGTCGTATTGGAGGTGTGAGGGCAAAGGGAGCTGCTGTTCTTCCTGTTTGGTTTAGCCAGAACTCGTTGTAGAACTGAGCGATTGTCCCATCGGAAGTGGCATTGTCTTTGTAACTTTCTTGTAGGAGCATCATCCAGGCAAGGCAAGATCCATGAACAGAAAAGGGTGAAGGGATGAAAGGGATGGAATGTTCAGTGGCATGTGGTAGCAGCCCACAGACCCAACAGTTAGTGGCATTGGTGGCAAGATTGTGCTGGTGCAGCATCTGTACGAAAGAATTATTCCAGAATTCTTTGCGTCGTTCTCGGAGATGTGGCGGTAGTGATACCAGGTAGTGTTCTTTCTTTGTGATTGGTTGCATGGTTGGTGACAATGTTCTGTATGCAGGTGCATTCTCTTCAATGATCCAGAGTGTGACCATTAGTAGGAGGCAGGTGAGAAATGCAGCTACAAGTGCAATTGTCTTTGTACTGTGCAGTTCAAAAGTCTTGGTGTCTTTGCGGTGGCTTTGCAGGTGTTCCGTTTCTTCCATCATCTTCGAGGAGCTCACCAACTGTTAGGACCACAGACTTTTGTCTGGTGTTTTTCCTGGTAGCGTTGTTTGGCTGTGCTACCGATCTGAGACTCTGACTCAGTTAGTGGCCTGGTTGTTGAAGCTCCCCCTTTTTGTCGATCTTAGGTTGTACCCTTCCTTGGATGGCACCGTGGGGTCGGGAAATTCAGACAGTTGGAGGGTGTCTTCTTGTGGGTAGCAACTCAGAGCTGGTCGGTCTTTTGCGAGTACTTCCTCTTGCACCTCCACCTCTTCACAGGTTGCCAGCGTTGGAGGGACTTTCTTGCAGTGGTGGGCGTGCAGCCAATTTCTTTTCCTTCCACTCGGAGGGCAGTTCGAGTGGTGATCAAGACTTGCCAGGGGCCCGTCCACCTGGGCTCCAGATTCTTCGTTCTTTGGAAGTTGCGAACTGGGATGAAGTCCCCAGGCTTTATCACATGTCCTGGGCCCCTGGATACGTCAGGCAAGGCTTGCTGCACCTGTTGGTGGATAATTGTTAGCTCGTTTGTCAATTTATGCAGATAGTCTGACATTAATATGTTCGGGACATCGTTAATGGAGGTGGGTCTTGGTGCCGCCCAAATGTTCATAGGCCTGCCGAAGACCACTTCATACGGGGTCAGTCTGTGTTTGGTCGGGGTGGAGCGCATTGATAGCAATGCCAATGGAAGGGAGTCGGGCCATTTCAACCCGGTTGTGGCAACTATTTTGGCTAGCTTTAGTTTCAATGTTGCATTGTGTCTCTCTACCAGGCCCGCTGATTGGGGGTGGAAGACGGCATGGAATTTTTGTTTTACCCCAACCCTTTCAGTATGTTCTGTATCACTTCGGCTACGAAGTGTGGGCCGTTGTCAGCTCCATAAAATTCTGCAAAGGCCGTACCGGGGAAGAATTCTTTCAACAATACTTTTGCAGTGGCTATGGCAGTATTGTCGCGGGTGGGATATGCCTCCACCCATTTGCTAAAAGCGCACACAACCATCAGGACATATTTTAGACCATGGCATCTCTCTAGTTGGATGTAATCCATTTGAAGGACTTCAAAGGGGTGATCAGGGACTCCAAACCCTCCCCGTGGTACTACTGTCCCTTTCCCTGGGTTGTGTTGTAGGCATACTATACACTGTTGTACTAGGCGCTTTGCAGATTCTGTTATCTTGACATTATGCCATACTCTTGTGATTAGTTCAATCATGGGGGTGGAGCCTATGTGTGCTGGTAAATGTGCCATGGTCAATATGGGGATGAGGTAGGCATTGGGTAACAGCCATTTATTTCCGTCTTTAGTTCTCAATCAATCAATCACGGCATTTATAGAGCGCGCTACTCACCCGGGAGGGTCTCAAGGCGCTGGGGGAGGGGGTAAGTTACTGCTCGAACAGCCAGGTCTTGAGCTGCTTCCTGAAGGAGAGATGGTCCTGGGTTCGCCGAAGGTGAGTGGGGAGGAGTTCCAGGTCTTGGCTGCCAGGTAGGAGAAGGATCTTCCTCCGGCGGTGGTTCTGCGGATGCGTGGTACGGTGGCGAGGGCGTGGCTGGTTGATCGTAGCTGGCGTGTGGGCGTGTAGAAGGTAATGCGGTCGTTGAGGTACTTTGGGCCCAGGTCGTGGAGGGCCTTGTGTGCGTGGGTGAGGAGTCTGAACGTGATTCTCTTGCTGACGGGGAGCCAGTGCAGGTCTTTCAGGTGCACGGTGATGTGGCTGTGTCGGGGGATGTCCAGGATGAGTCGTGCGGAGGCGTTCTGGATGCGCTGGAGTCTCTTTTGAAGTTTGGCTGTGGTTCCGGCGTAGAGGGTGTTCCCATAGTCCAGTCGGCTGGTGACGAGTGCCTGGGTGACGGTCTTCCTGGTTTCAGTGGGGATCCATCTGAAGATCTTGCGGAGCATGCGCAGGGTGTTGAAGCATGAAGATGAGACGGCGTTGACTTGTCTGGTCATCGACAGGGAGGAGTCCAGGATGAAGCCCAGGTTGCGTGCGTGGTCCGTTGGCTTGGGCGCGGTGCCCAGGGCCGGGGGCCACCAGGAGTCGTCCCAGGCGGAGGGTGATGAGCCCAGGATGAGGACTTCCGTCTTGTCTGAGTTCAGTTTAAGGCGGCTGTTCCTCATCCAGTCGGCGACGTCTCTCATCCCGTCGTGTAGGTTGGCTCTGGCGGTGGTGGGGTCGTTGGTGAGGGAGAGGATCAGCTGGGTGTCGTCGGCGTAGGAGATGATGTTGAGGTTGTGTCGGCGTGCGATGGCTGCGAGGGGGCTCATGTAGACGTTGAAGAGGGTTGGGCTGAGTGAGGATCCTTGTGGAACGCCGCAGATGACTTCGGTGGCTTCGGATCTGAACGGGGGAGGCGGACTCTCTGGGTTCTTCCGGCGAGGAACGAGATGATCCATTCCAGTGCTTTCTCTCGGATTCCGATGTTGCTGAGGCGCTTCACTAGGGTGCGGTGGCAGACGGTGTCGAACGCCGCAGAGAGGTCCAAGAGGATGAGGGCAGCTGTTTCCCCGTTGTCGGTTAGGGTTCTGATGTCGTCGGTGGCTGCGATAAGGGCGGTCTCGGTGCTGTGGTTGGCCCGAAACCCGGACTGCGAGGGGTTGAGGGATCCATTCGTCTTGAGGAAGGCGGCAAGCTGTCTGTTGACGGTCTTCTCGATGACTTTGGCCGGAAACGGAAGGAGCGAGATGGGACGGTAGTTCTTGAGGTCGGTGGGGTCCGCCGTTGGTTTCTTCAGGAGGGCGGTAAGCTCGGCGTGCTTCCAGCTCTCCGGGAAGGTGGCGGTGTGGAAGGAGGAGTTGATGATGTCCCGGAGATGGGGTGCGATGGTGGCGTCGGCTTTGTTGAAGACGTGGTGTGGGCAGGGGTCGGTTGGTGATCCGGAGTGGATGGAGTTCATCGTGCGGGTGGTGTCTTCGGTGCTGATCGGGGTCCAGTTGCAGAGGGTGGTGGTGGCGGGCGTTGGTTCGGCGGTAGGGTGCGTTGTTTGTGCGTCGAAGCTGTTGTGTATGTCGGTGATCTTGCGGTGGAAGAACGCGGAGAGTGAGTTGCAGAGGTCTTGCGAGGGGGTGATGTCGTTGTTTCCGGCGCTGGGGTTGGAGAACTCTTTGACGATGCTGAAAAGTTCCTTGCTGTCATGGGCGTTGTTGTCCAGTCGTTCTTTGAGTGCCGACTTCTTGGTGGCACGGATCAGCTGGTGGTGTTTGCGGGTGGCGTGCTTGAGGGCGGTCCTGTTGTCTGTGGTCTGGTCGAGTCGCCAGGTTTTCTCGAGAGTGCGGCAGTTCTTCTTGGATTCCTTGAGTTCGTTGGTGAACCAAGGGGTTTTCTTGCTTCCGGGTCTGCTGGGAGGGTTTTTTAGTGGTGCGAGGTCGTCGGCGCAGGCGGTCAGCCACTTGGCGAGGTTGCTGGCCGCTTCGTTTGGGTCCGTTGTGTTGGTGGGTGTGTTCTGGCTGAGGGAGGCGGTGAGCTGCTCGGCGGTGATCTTGTTCCAGCTCCGGCGGGGAGCCTGTTGCGGGTGGTGGTTCTCCAGCAATCTTCCTCGTCTTTTAGTCCCACCTTTTCCCACTCGGTCAATTCGTCTTGTGTGCCTGTAGTCTGTATGTCCCTTACAGTGGTCCTAGCATCAGTCCATTGTTCAGCTTGTGACCTGGTCACATACATTCGTGTCATAGTTCTGTCTTCTGCCGTGGCTCGGGCAGTAACGTCTGCTAGCGCATTTCCCTGTCCAATGAGATCTGTCACTTTCCTATGTGCTTGGCATTTTATCACTGCTAGCTTTTTGGGGAGGAGGACTGCTTCCGTCAAGGCGGAGACTAAATCTCCATGCAGGATGGGTGTACCGTGTGAAGTCAGGAACCCTCTTTCTTTCCATAGAATCCCGAAATGGTGAACCACCCCGAAGGCGTATTGGCTGTCGGTGTATATGTTAACTGTCGTGCCAGCTGCTAAAATACATGCTCGTGTGAGGGCAATGAGTTCTGCTGCCTGGGCGGAACGTTGGGCAATACGGGCTGTTTCTAGAATGGTTCGGGCTGTGGTGACAGCGTATGCAGCTGAGGTGGTGCCGTCGGGGAGTTTGATGCACGAACCATCCACCCATAGTTCTCCATCTGGCTCTAGAAAGGCGGTGTCTCTGAGGTCTACTCTACTTTTTGTTTGTTCATCGGTTAGTGTCACACAGTCGTGTAGTGGAGCCACGTTAGGATCGTTCTCGGGTAGGGGTAACAGCGTGGCTGGATTGAGGGTGGTGCATCGCTTTAGGGTAATGTGCGGTGCTAGCAGGGTCAACTCATATCCTGTCAGTCGGGCGCTAGTCAAGTGTTGGGTTTTGGTCTGGTTCAGTAGTGTGTCGACTGCATGGGGTACTAAAACAGTGACTGGATTGGAGAGCACTATTCCTTCGCTCTGGCGTATTGATACTGCTGCAGCTGCCACAGCGCGCAGGCATGCTGGCAGTGCTCTGGCTACTGGATCGAGGGTGGCAGAAAAATATGCACAAGGGCGTTGTTTGTGACCAATTGATTGTGTTAGGACAGACAATGCACATCCCTCCCTTTCGTGTGTGTAGAGGAAGAATGGTTTGGAGTAATCTGGGGTTCCTAGGACTGGTGCTGAGCAAAGGGTATTGCATAGTTCTTTAAAGGCTGTCTGGCATTCGGGGATCCAGGGGAGAGGTGAGGGGATGTCCTTAGCTAGGAGGGAGAGAAGGGGTTTGACAATGAGGCTAAAGTTTGGTAACCACTGTCTGCAAAACGAGGTGAGGCCTATCAAAGAGCGGACTTGCTTCTGATTTTTGGGGACAGGGGTGCCTAGAATTGTCTGGATCCTGTCAGGCGTGAGTTTTCTCCCTTCTTTTGATAAAAGGTGACCCAAATAGGTCACTTGTGATTTACAGAACTGCAGTTTCTTTCGGGAGACCTTGTGACCATTCTCAGCAAGGAAATGGAGTAGTTTGATGGTGGCTGTGACGTCTATTGGTATGGTGTCTGCTGCTAGAAGGATGTCGTCTACATATTGTATTAGTGCCACTAGATCTGGCAATTGTATGGCGTCCAACTGTCTTTTAAGCGCCTGGCTATAGATACTTGGGCTCTCAGTGTACCCCTGAGGTGCTCTACAAAATCTATACGAACGGGAATTTAGGGTAAATCCAAAAAGATAGCGGCTGTCCTCGTGTATAGGTATGGAAAAGAAGGCGTTCTTGAGGTCGATCACAGTGAAGGTGGTGGCAGTGGAGGGGATTAAAGTCAAAATTGTCGTGATGTCGGAAACTACTGGGTATTGTGGTACTACGATTTTGTTTACCTCCCGCAGGTCAATGATGAAGCGGTAGGCTTTCCCATCTCCCCCTGTCTCTTTACAATCGGTAGTATGGGACTGTTACAAATGTTGCTCACTACTTCCTCTACCACCCCTGCCTCTACCAAAGAGTGTATGATCTCTGTTAGTGCTTTCTCACCCTCTGGCGATATTTTGTACTGCGGTACCTTCGGTAGGGTTGCGTCCTGTCGTATTGTTACTTGTACTGGGTCAATCATCATTCGTCCTACGTCTGAATCAGCCCTAGCCCATAAGTGTGATGGCAAAGTGTCCAGTAGGGATGTGTCAGTCTCAGAGATGGAAAACATGTGCTGAAAAGGGTTCTCTCTATGGCGTTGGGGGTTGTCATACAGGATGACACGCACTCCGTCTGGTGAGCATCTGATAGTCGCATGGAAGTGTTTCAAAAGGTCGAGGCCCATAATGGCGTCTGGGGTGTTAGATGAGAGAAGGAATGTCGTTTCGACGCCATTGCTGTCAAGATTAAAAGGGATGGGTCGGGACAAAGGGTTGGTGGAGGGCGTACCGTCAAATCCTATTGAGGTCACATGTGAGCCTGACAAGGGTGCCCTTGGAATCAGTCGTTTGGATAGTGCACTACGTGTTGCTCCTGTGTCTACCAAAAATGGCGACCTTGTGCCCAGGACCTCAGCGGTAACATAAGGGCCTTGCTGATCAACGCAGAGCTCGACTGGATCCCTTCCTTGCCCCTGGCTGTCCTATGCAAAGTCGTACGTATTGTCATAATCTGTCTGTTGGTACTGATTCTGCCTGAGATGGTCAAATGCGTTCATTCTTCCTGGCCTTTCCTCGCTTGCTTCACTCGCTTACCCTCTTCCACGTCCTCTTCCTCTCTGTCCACTTGCTATTTCCCTCGCCCCTCTGCCCCTAGCAGCTCCTAACAAAGCCAAGCATTGGGATTTCCAGTGTCCATATTTTTTGCAAAATGCACATTGATCCTGTCCTAGGTCTTGGCGTCCTACATATGATGTAGATAGATTGTTCCTAGGGGGCTGTACTCTAGGGGTATTCTGCTGGTTTCCTCCCCTATATTGCTCCCTTCCTGTATTCGCCCCCTGGAGTTGTGCTATCATTACCCTTTCCTTCAAGTCCTTCTTTTTCCTTTCTGTAGCCCTGTCATTTTCGTTTCTCTGATGCTCGTAGTACTGGGCCATTTGGAGAATGGCCGTCGGTTTAGATGCTGCCCAACTACTTTCGCTGGCTTGTAGTTTCTGGGATACATCTGGCAGTAATCCTTTGACGTAGTTCTGCACAAATAAGTGGTGTCCGGTTGCGGTGGACATGTCTTGTCCACTGTAATCAGAGAACACAGTTTCAAATCTGGAGAAGTACTCTGAGACGCCCTCTTGTGGTTTCTGGCGGCATGCAGTTACTATGGACCAGTCTATCTTTTTCTCTGGGATCAGCGTTTTCACTTTCTGCACTATTTTGTCAGGGAGGTCTAATATTGCTTTAACTGGTTTTTGACCAGGGTTCCGCTGTTTATCTAGTGTGTCGAGTTGTTCCCAGGTATGACCAAACAGTTCGGTATGGTCTACTTTCCTAACCTGTTTCCACACATCTGCTGGCAAACATAACCCGAAGAACAAGTCTATGTCGGCAAGTGTCATTATTGTTGATCCCAGAGCGGTACCTAGCTCGGTGTAAAAGGCGGTGGAGTTCTTTCGTAAATCCGGCAAAGATTTACGGAAGGTCAGGATGTCCTGTCTGTCCCATGGCTGATACACCCAATTGTAGACCACCCTTCCTCTAGCGTCTTGATGGTTTATATCGTCATTAGTCCCTTGTCCTCTAGGAGGTATCCAGTAAGGGGCAGCTTCTTTTATTGGCATCATGCTATCTATTTTTTCCACTGGGGGTCCTGCTACCTTAGTTGTCCTGTCCCTATCTATCTGTCCTTGTTCTATGAGGTGACGCAATACTTCTAGTGTGGATGAAAATAGTTCTGCAACATCGTTGTCGCCTTCATCTCCGATGTCTACCTTCCTGTAGAGAGCCACTAATCGCTCGGGCCCTACGTCTTGGTACTTCTCTTCATATGCAGTAAGGGTGTGGTAACAGAGACGTACAATAAAGTATCGTTTGCGGTTTTCAACATAGGAGTTGCATATGTCAGTTACATACTCTTCTGTCTCCTTCCTATCTATGAGGGATTTAACTATTTTATCAATGCCTGCTCGCTCATTTTTACTTAATCGCGGGACCCTGGGCGCTCCTATTTCTTTTGATCCTACCTCTACTACTGTATCCTTTGATGAGGCATTTGGTGTGGGTGACTCGGTGGGAGCAGAGGCGGTGGAGACTGAGGCGATCGTGCCATCTCCGGCTATACTTTGGTGGTCCTGGCGTTGTACTATGGGATGAGTAGGGGCGTAAGGGGGTGGCATGTATATCATTGGGGGACCTAACAATAAATCATCATCTACCCCCTGTTTTGCTGGTAACTCGGGGTAAAGAGTTAAGGGCGTTCTAACAGGGCATTGACCTGATATTTTTGATTCCTGTTCCTTTTTATCGATTTCCTTTTCTTTTAGTTCTTCTTCTAACTTTTTACAGGCTTGGTAAGCTGATTTTCACGTTTCTTTATCTTGTCTAGCTTCGTCTCTTTTCTTTCGTTGAGCTGCCTCTTTTCGCCATAAACCAAAACTATCAAACATGGCTGGTCTAGCTTTCTTTTTGTGGAGAGCTAATTCTAACGTTTCTATTTTAGCGGGATCGAAAGATCCCGTCAGTGGCCACTGATTTACCCGGTCCTTCCTAGTGTACTTATGCCATAGTTTGCTATAAGCTACGGTGGCTAATCCATATTTCACGTACATGTCCTTGTTAGGGGTGCCTTCCGGCGGTGCCGGATGACTGACCTCTAACAAACGGTCCGGTCCAAAACAATCAAACAATCTAGAGAAAACAGGCATGACGTATTTAGCGGTCAAAATGAATATCTCAATTAATGTTAGACAAAAGTCTGCACTACCTGTCCTTCGCTGTCTGCAAAGAGAGAATATTCCTATTCTACGTTGTTTGCAAGCAGGGAATGTCTCAAATAACTCAAAAAGGAATACTAGTATTTCTATCAATCAATCAATTTAAGTCATGTTTTCTCATGACCTTACCCGGACCGTATGGACAGTTCTTCGCATTCCCCTTCCAGCGCCTGGTTGTCCTCTTACTCCAACAATCAATGCGGAGTTCCTGTAAGGCCCCAGTCAGGACCGCAGGTCACTCGAGAGAGGTCCGTTCGGAACCGGTGAAGTTCAGTCGATTGGCAGCCAGACGAGGGTCTCTTTCAGGCAGGTGCACTCCAATCATTTAGTCGTTCACTCCGTCGTTAGGACCTCTCTACTGGACCCACGTGTCTCTGATGGGCCCCCCGTTGGGTCGCCAATTTGTGAAAAGCAGCGAGTCTCCTGAGATCCCCAATGCTGCCCGGCGCAAGGTCACCTTTAATCCACTTTGGATTTGCTATCTAAAATAACGAGGCAGGTGCTGGAAGCTGGAAGGCAAGAAAAAGGTTTATTACTCTTAGAGGAGACCACGTCAACTGCTGACACCAGGATGTCTTCAGGGAGGTGTTCTGCTGGCAATGCTTTTGGCTCTTCCTTTTATACAGGTTTTACACAATGTATTTGTTTCATTTATCATGGTTACAAGCTTGGAGTCTCCGCCCCGGGCAGGTTGTCACACAAGCCCGACATTGTTTCATCAGCATGGTTACACAAGCCCAACATTGTTTCATCAACATGGTTACACAAGCCCAACATTGTTTCATCAACATGGTTACACAAGCCCAACGTTAACTCTCCTCCCGCCCAGGTCAAAAACAGACAATTTAATTGCAGCTGGACCTTACTTCAGGGTCTAAACACAAGTGAGACCGGCCAGATCTAAGAGTCCGTTCTGTTGATAAGAACAGGTCCCATTGTTGGCTAAAACACAGTCTTGCTGTGTGCAGTGCAATAAACCATGCTTGCAAGAGTCTGTTTGGTATTTGTAACCTGTTTGTGCAGGGATGAGAGGAAAGACGAGTTTGAGGCAGCAGGTGATGTTGATGTTTGTCGTGGAAATAGTTTATAGCCCCCAGCACACATATCAGGTTTGGTCAGAGAGTCAGAAGGCTGCTAGAGGACAGGGTGAAATGAAGGTGACCAACAGAGTACAAAATGGCTGTGGTCAATCAGAATGACTGTAGTTTATGTGCACGTAGGAACTTTCATCAGACAAGATGGCGCAGAATGTTCATGATTGTGTTTTGTTCTTAACACAACGAGTGCTGACAGTTCTAAAATAAACGACTAAGCATAACACACACACAGCAACATAACACCACAATTCAAATATAACGTGGTGCAAGAAAAAAAACACTCGGAACAGAACGGGACACAAAAATACAGCAGTACAATTAGACAAAATCACATTTGCAGCACAAAAAGACAGCAGCACAAGAAAAAACGGAACACATCACCGCAAAACAAAATGCCACACAGTAAATGTGCACAAACGTTATTGTCACACATTATAAATTCCTGAAGCCTGTTTCCTTTAGTACTTTGGTAAAACTGAGTGTTTAAACCAAGCACTACCGTGATCGCATCAGACAAAAATGTTTTGTGATCGGTCCCAGATCTTACTAGTGACTTTCTTAAGTTAACTTATTTTTTTTTTAACATATTTTTAGATCCACACACCTTGAAGAAGGCACTGAGCGCTCGCTTTCAAAGCACACATGGCCAGCCGCCACAACCCATGTCCGTTTACGTATATGTGATCAAAGCACGACTTTCCATAGCATTTTACATAAAACAATATATAAATAGCCCAAGGCCCTTTCGAAATTGCCACACTTTGCTCAGGGAGGCAGGCAGTATGTAAAAACAGTCGCGGCTCTCAATTCTCGCGGGGGGGGGGGGGAGGTCGCGCAGGTGTTACGGGGGGTCGCGCGGGGGAAAGGGGGGTGGAAAATATAACTAAAACTTACCTGATCCCGGTCCCGCGCCGCCTCTGCTCCTGGGCCGGTCCTGAACAGGAACAGGCATGCTCCCTCCCCTCCTGTAGCCAATCACAACGCTGCAATGGCAGCGTTGTCATTGGTGCGGAGTCCCCGACAGTGCCCAGCCGGGCACCTGTTGGGCGGTCATTTTCTCTATGTAGGCTGCATGCAGCCTACATACAGAAAATGTAGAGTGCGCATGACTGCTTTGGTCGGCCCCAGGGCCGACCAAGCAGTCAGGGCACTCAGAGTGGTGCAAGCCACTCCTCCCCGACCCGCCCACCCACCCGCCCCCAACCAGGCAAATCCTCCCGCCCGCGAACCAGGCATACCTCTGCCTTCTGCTTTCTCGCAGCACGAGAAGCAGAAAATAAAATGGCATTTAAAATACCATTTTATTTTCTTTTTCTCGCACTGCGAGAAAGCAGTGGGGCGGCACTCCTCCGCCCTAATGGAGGAGCCGCCGCTGGGTAGACAGTCAGTGCAAAGTCAGTCCCATACACGTGAGTCAGACCCAGCTGCTAACCTCCGGCGCTCTCCGATAGTTAAGAGGGATTCTTGAACTCCGCAGGGTATGTGCTCTTACAATGGGGATGGAGGTAAGTGCTGCTATTGAGGACACAGGAAGACACCTCACATTTCATGCGCCTCACACATGGAACCCTGTCCAGACTCAGGGCGCCTTTATCACGAACAGCAGCTTAAACCCCTCTGCGCTGGGCACCGCACCAATCTCCGCGCACCCCAGCCCAGTAGAGTGTGCCAGGTGAAAAATATATGACCAGCTTTGACCAACACAGGACTCCACTCCTGCCCTGTTCGTGGATGTCTTATGGATGTCTCATCAGGGCCCAGAGACGCCAGCCTCAGCCGTAGGCCAGTCCCTCAATCTTCTGTAGGCCCTGCAGCCTCACACGGCCTCCAAAGCGCTATCGTCTGCAATGCTGCAACTCATCCCCTGCCTGCTTCTTCCGCCTCAAGCAACTTCAAGGATTAATGTGGGGGTGGATGCGCCACGTGCCGTCGTCGGCCCGCTATCTCGCCGCGTTGTGCACAGACAGAAGTCCTAACCGCCGTGCAGGCTCAGGATGCGGCGTCACTTCGAGCAGTCCCGCTACCAGGCCTCCCCGCGCAGGCGGCCCACCGCACAGCGTTCCCGACAGTATTCCAACTCTGGGCGCACTGGAGTGCTCGGACGTTCCTCTCTTTGTCCACTCAGGGCTCCCCACACCTGGGGAGCCCGTCGTCCTCCGAGGCGCAGCAGGCGAACGTAGCAGCAGGCCTCACCTCGCGCACTCCGAGGGCCGCATGACGTCTCGCTCCGCTGCTGCGTCTAGGGTGCCCCGATTTCATCCGTACCGGGCTCAATCGAAAGCCCGCACTTTCCCGCAGCAGCGGCAACAATATTTAGGGCCCCAGGGTCCAGGAACGCAAGCGCAAGGATAATTATCGGATATTCTTCATGGCTGGCGGAGCTCTCTTACTCCGCGGCCATCTTTGAACCAGTCAAGCTCCGCCCCCCTAATCATCACTATTTCAAGGTTCCATCCTACCCATACACTCAAATAACAGTTGCGAAAAGAACACAATCCATACGCAATCCGAGGGAGATAGTCCCATACACACTTGGGAGGGTAACTTTTAACCTCCACGCAGTCCAACAAAGTGTGTGTCCAATTGTCTTGTATAGCGCTTGTAGTTGATCGGACTACTCCAAATAAAGTCGACGCGTTTCGGCCAACTCAATCAGGCCTCATCAGGATATGGGCAAAAAGTGTGCAAACAAACACAGGGTTATAAACACCGCCCGGTCGGGCGGAGAAACATCTCTGTAACGACTGCCACCCTAGGAACGCATTTACCGATATTTGACAGGGCAAGCACTTGTGTAGCTGCGAGCGCCTTGCTTAGGAATTGCTAATTAATTTTTTTAAAACATTGCTTTCAAAAAATTGTTTTTACTTATCTGTACTGGGTAGAATCACGGAGCTGTGTTCAATGCTCCAGGGGGAGGCAACTTCCTACTCAGGTTAGCACTCTAGCACTTTAGCCCAGGTGCGCTAGAGCTCCTTGACGTCATCACGCATAGTCGGCCTCATTAGGAGCCGATGACGCGACCGCGCCGCTGGCGCGCCCAAGGCGCACCTAAGGCAAGCCCGTCTGCGCCCGAACGGGACCAGGGGCCAGGAACCCTGCCGGTTCCAACAACGGAAGGCTCTGTTATACTCCTGAGCAGCTCAAACTTCATAGAGAGAAGCCCAAAAGTAAGTGCAGGCACTCTATACTTCCTGAACATAATGTTTTACAATGTCTCAGATGTGGTTACAAAATCTGCCCCTCCGCGCGTAGGTCTGATATCCCACTGGATAAAAAGGAGCATAAAATGTTTCTACTTAATTGTCGCTCCCTTCCCAAACACGCTCTAGAAATTCACATCCTGTTAGAAGATGAAAAAACAGATATTTTATTCCTCAAGGAAACCTGGTTGAACAAAGGGTCGGACTATGCAACTGTACGAGCCCTTCCATCCAACTATGTAATACAGAGGCTAGACCGAGATGCTGGTCGGGGAGTGGGTATTGCCATTATCTATAAGGATGATTTTAAATGCCGCATCACCACCAATCCCATACCTGACTGTGAAAGTATCTTGTTCTCCATCCGGGTATCCCATGTTTCTACCCTGTCAGGTATTCTAATATATCGTCCCCCAGGCCCTGATGGCCAATTTTGTCAGATCATGCCAGAGATTGTAGCCAACCTTGCAAGCTCCCTGCCCAATTTCACCTTATTGGGAGACTTTAATATGCATTTTGATAATGCACAACTCCCCCAAATATCAGACCTTGTTGAAGGGTTAGCGGCCTTTCAGCTTAATCAGAAAGTCTTAGGCCCAACACACAACAAAAGCCACTTATTGGACCCTATTTTTTCAAACATTCAAACTCTGGTTACCTCTCAACCCATCCCACTGCCATGGTCTGACCACTTCCTGCTCCCATTTACCTGGGTTATGCGGGAAATGAGTCCACCTGTGAGGGAAACTAAAAAGCTCATCCGTACCTGGTCTAAACTTCCGTGGGATTGTGAAAAGCAGCGAGTCTTCTAAGACCCTCAATGCTGCCCGGTGCAGGGTTCCACCTCTAATTCACTTTGGGTTCGCTATCAAAATAATGAGGCAAGGCGCTGGAAACTGGAAGACAAGAAGAAGGTTTATTTCTCATGAGGAGATCGCGTCAACTGAGACACCGGGATGTCTCAGTGAGGTGTTCTGCTGGCAATGCTTTTGGCTCTTCCTTTTATACAGGTTTTACACAATGTATTTGTTTCTTTTATCATGGTTACAAGCTTGGAGTCTCCGCCCCGGGCAGGTTGTCACACAAGCCCGACATTGTTTCATCAACATGGTTACACAAGCCCAACATTAACTCTCCTCCCGGCCGGGTCAAAAACAGACAATTTAATTGCAGCCGGACCTTGCTTCAGGGTCTAAAAACGAGTGAGACCGGCCAGATCTAAGAGTCCGTTCTGTTGATAAAAAACAGGTCCCATTGTTGGCTAAAACAAGTCTTGCTGTGTGCAGTGCAATAAACCATGTTTGCAAGAGTCTGTTTGGTGTTTGTAACCTGTTTGTGCAGGGATGAGAGGAAAGACGAGTTTGAGGCAGCAGGTGATGTTGATGTTTGTCGTGGAGATAGTTTATAGCCCCCAGCACACATATCAGGTTTGGTCAGAGAGTCAGAAGGCTGAGAGGACAGGGTGAAATGAAGGTGACCAACAGAGTACAAAATGGCTGTGGTCAATCAGAATGACTGTAGTTTATGTGCACGTAGGAACTTTCATCAGACAAGATGGCGCAGAATGTTCATGATTGTTGTTTTGTTCTTAACAGGAATCATGGGAGACCAATTTGGAGATCACAAGAGCAAAACCCCACCCAAATCCCATTATCGCAAATGATACATTTAATAGTTGGTTAGAGTCCTCGCTTAATACCATCCTTCCCAAAAAAGAGATACATATAAAAACAGGAATCAATAGAAACCCTTGGTATTCCCCCGGACTCCGGAAACTTAAACAAAAGTGCAAAATATTGGAAAGAAAGTGGAGAAAGGACTTTTCACTCGGTAACAAAGTTAAATATAGAGAAGCCATAAAACACTATAAGTCAGAAATAAAATCTGCGCAAAGCTGCTACTATCAAGACAAAATTACATCGGCTGTAAACTCCCCGCGCGAAATTTTCCATATTGCAAAATCACTCTTGACCCCCCTCGGCCCCCCCACAGACTGTAGATAATCCTCAACTCCGATGTAACCAGTTAGCAGAATTTTTTTCTGCTAAAATACAAACCATCTATACGTCCTTCCCTTTGGAAAGAGACCAACAGATGGTACCCTCAACTGATTCAATAAAGGAACAGGACCTGTTGGAGGAATTCCCCCATTGGACCAAACTTCCTTAAAAAGATCTTGAATCATCTTAAATCTGGCTCACCAATAGATCCAGCTCCGCCTACCATTTTAAATAAGATTAGTAAGACTATCTCTCCAATCATATTAGACCTGATTAATGCCTCCCTTCTCACTGGAACTGTGCCTCCGCGGTGGAAACAGGCGATGGTCAAGGCTCTGTTAAAAAAACCTGATCTGAACCCGGAAGATTGGGCAAACTACCGACCCATATCTTTGTTGCCAGGTATAAGTAAAATTGCTGAGAAGCATGTGAACTCATCCCTCTCGGGATTCCTGGAAAAAAACAACCTGCTTCATCCCTCACAGACAGGTTTCAGATCACAGCAGGGTACAGGGACCGCACTCCTGTCGGTAGTGGAGGAAACCAGAAAAATCCTTGACGGCGGAGGCTGCGCGGCAATTATTTTATTAGACCTGAGCGCAGCCTTCGATACAGTCAACCACCAGCTGTTGATTAGTAGACTCAAAGATGTAGGAGTGACAGGAATGGCACTTAAATGGTTACAGTCTTTTTTAGAAAACAGTCTTCTCAGTTTTTGAGGATGAAATCCTGTCCAAACAAGTGCCCCTCATATGTGGAGTTCCTCAGGGATCAGCATTAAGTCCCACCTTATTTAATGTTTACATGAGCTCCCTGGCGCGCATATAGTCATTCCGTTTGGGGTGCAGATTGTCACCTATGCAAACGACACACAGTTGGTCGTTTCCCTGAATAAAAATGACAACTCTGGACCGGGCCTAACCTCCTGCCTAGAAAAAGTGGCCAGATGGATGGACACCTCATATTTGAAGCTTAATGGGACAAAAACTGAGATTATGCTCCTTGGCAACGCTGCTCCTCTCAATATAGACTCCTTTTGGCCTAACTGTCTGGGCCCTCCTCCTGCCCCGAAAAAGCACATAAAAAGCCTAGGAGTCGTGCTTGACTCTAACCTGGATTTTAAGGAACAAGCTCGGAAAGTAGCAGCCACCTGTTATGGCCTTCTGAGGATGATCAGGAAAATCCTTCCCTTATTACCTTTCATGGCTAGAAGGCTGCTAGTACAAGCACTGATTCTGTCACGGCTTGATTATGCTAACACTCTATACTTAGGAGCCCCACTTTCTACAACTAAAATATTACAGACAGTTCAAAATTGTGCAGCCCGGTTGCTCCTAAATGTCCCGAAACGGCTCTCAGCCAAACCTGCTCTTACTTCTCTGCATTGGCTTCCAATTCAGGAGAGGATTCAGTTTAAGGCTATGTGCATTGCACATAAAGCACTTTCCGGAAAAGGATCCCCGATGATTCTGGCGATGATCCATCCCTACCAGCCCAAAAGAGCTTTAAGATCAGAAAGTAAACATCTGATGACAGTTCCAAAAATTAAACGAATGAGAAGTGGAGGTCGCCTTTTTTCATATAACGTTGCCAAAGCTTGGAATCACATCCCCCTCCACACTCGTTCACAACTAAACTACATGAACTTCCGTAAGCAGCTAAAAACCTTCCTTTTCCCCTGATATGTCTTGAATCGGGTATCTGCGTAACTTTCAACGCTGGGATGCCTTCGGGTAACCAGGCGCTTTACAAGTGCCTCATTCATTCATTCATAATCCTAAAGCCCCAGACAAGTCCCTTCCTCTCAGGGCGCCCTTTTACTACGACTTCAAGTTCGTTTATATTGCCATCTTAATCCGCAGGTGAAAACTTCTTACCTTCTATGGAGCAGTCAATCTTCCGTGATCGTTCGTGCAACCAGAGGGCGTGCAGCAGCTACACCGGCTATGCTAGGCCTATCCCGTTACTGCCTGGTTCCTGCTAGTGCTCTGTGTTTAGGCTATCCCGTTAGTGCCGGGTTCCTGCTGGTGCTCTGTGGTTAGGCCTACCTTTTACTGCCTGGTTCCTGCTGGCGCTCTGTGGCTAGGACTATACCATCACTGCATGGTTCCTGTGCCCTGCACGATTGAGCAGGCCTAGCCCGCTACCACCCGGCCCCAACTGGTCCTCGAGTGTGGGACAGTCCCATTATCACTTGGCTCCTGCCTTATGGAGCCTTCCGCCACAAGTGCCTGGTTCCTGTGTGGGAGGATGTCCCATTGCCTCTGTGCGCATGCGTATTCCTTTACTCCCTGGTTCACACGGTCTGCTGGGCGGACTGGCCAGCTACATTACTGCCTGAGTCTCCTCTGTGATCCGACCCTCCACCGCGTGAAAATAGTTCTGCCATGTTATTTAACTTGTTAAAGTGCTACCTCGTTTTGTAATATGTTTACAGTGTTTGCCGCTGCGTCTTACTGTCCCTCATATCACTTTTTCCCTGTAAACATTGCAGACTTCCTTTCTTATCATGGAATATTTCAGCCAGGGCTGTTGTTTTCTGTATTTTTTTTTACTTCAGTTCTGTTTTTCTCACTGTAAATGTTTCACTGCAAGTATTGGAATATAAACAAAACATACTGGCCAAGCTGCTTGCCTAGCGCGTGCGTGTGTGTGTGTGTGTGTGTGTGTGTGTGTGTATATGAAAGTTGAAGAGGTGTGTTCTTATAAAAATGCGTTGAGAGCGCTCAGTGAGCTGCATTGATTTGTTAATCAGGAATGCCTCTTTAAAACACAGCTAGTTGTAGCGCCAAGAGGTCGTGCGCAAGGCGCGCTGAAGACATTCAATTATCATAACACCAGAATGAGGTACCAGTGCCCTCTTTCGTTGTCTCTCTTTCAGGAAGAACAGGCGTGTTGATGACAACTTCCGGGTCCAAAGGTCGCCGTGCGCCCACGCGGCCTGACCTTTGCCCCACTCGCATATCTGCAGATTGCAGTCGGTTACCGCGAGTAGATGATAAACAGGCCGTCCAGGCGATAAGACTTCCTCGAGTAAACACCGCACGTGCAATCAGGGAAAGACAATCTGTGCCACCCTCGAGAACCCCGCCCTTCCTGGGCTCGGGGGCGTGGCGAGGGCACTGGGCCGTGATTGGTGGATAGCCACCTACCGGTGACTGGAAATGCTGTTGAAAGGCACTTAAGAAATAACTGCTTGATTTGTGCAGCACTTCACAGGTCGGACAGGGACAAAAAGTAAGCCACGGTAAAAGTGCGTCCCGTTAGCGAATCGGACAGATACAAAGTATCCCACATTCGGTAAAAGCAGACCGTTTTGAAGTTGCAAAGTCGCGCTGCATTGGTGTGTTGCAAGGGATGGTAGGCTGCATGCATTTGTGCATTATTAGTGGCACAATCAACAGTAAAAGCCGGTCCAGATCATAAAATGGGCCCACATGCGCCAAAAAACCGGCCCACATACTGACCTCGAGCAATGAAGCATCCGGGACAAAGAACTCTAGGAGCCCATAAACTGGGGGTCAATGTGAGGGTACAGCTGGAATCATGAGGGGTGGAGTCATGAGGGGTGGAGTCATGAGGGGTGGAGTCTTGAGGGGTGGAGTCATGTCATGAGGGGTGGAGTCATGGAAAGTGGAGTCATGAGGGGTGGAGTCGTGAGGGGTGGAGTCGTGAGTCGTGAGGGGTGGAGTCGTGAGGGGTGGAGTCATGGAAAGTGGAGTCATGAGGGGTGGAGTCATGCAAAGTGGAGTCATGAGTGGTGGAGTCATGAGGGGTAGAGTCATGGAAAGTGGAGTCCGACAGTCAACTCACACAGTTATTATTATTTGTTTTAATCTGCCACAAACGTTGGCTACAAGGACAAACGATGTGACAGAAATCTGTTCTGGCCTAATTTACCATGAAGAGGCTGCAGTAAACATATTTTACAGGGTTCAGGTACCCGCTGCACAGTACTGGAAATGGAAACATGGAAGTGCAGGGACTCCTTGTCACAGAAAAGCTTTTTGCTGGTGAGAAGTGCAGGTACTCTCTCCCATTAAAAGCACAGCAGCAGTTCTAAGAAGTGCATGTACTCTCCCATTAAAAGCACTGGAGCAGTGCTGAGAAGTGCAGGTACTCTCCCATTTAAGGCACGGGAGCAGTGCTTAAAAGTGCAGGTACTTTCCCATTGAAAGCTCTGGAGCAGTGCTGAGAAGTTCAGGTACTCTCCTCTTAAAAGCACTGGAGCAGTGCTGAGAAGTGCAGGTACTCTCCCATTTAAAGCTCTGGAGCAGTGCTGAGATGTTCAGGTACTCTCCCATTTAAGGCACGGGAGCAGTGCTGAGAAGTGCAGGTCCTCTCCCATTTAAGGCACGGGAGCAGTGCTTAAAAGTGCAGGTACTTTCCCATTGAAAGCTCTGGAGCAGTGCTGAGAAGTTCAGGTACTCTCCCATTTAAGGCACGGGAGCAGTGCTGAGAAGTGCCGGTACTCTCCCATTAAAAGCACGGGTGCAGTGCTGAGAAGTGCAGGTACTCTTCCATTAAAAGCACTGGATCAGTGCTGAGAAGTGCAGGTACTCTTCCATTAAAAGCACAAGCGCAGTGCCGAGAAGTTCAGGTACTCTCCTCTTAAAAGCACTGGAACAGTGCTGAGAAGTGCAGGTACTCTTCCATTAAAAGCTCTGGAGCAGTGCTGAGAAGTGCATGTACTCTCCCATTAAAAGCACTGGAGCAGTGCTGAGAAGTGCAGGTACTCTTCCATTAAAAGCTCTGGAGCAGTGCTGAGAAGTGCAGGTCCTCTCCCATTTAAGGCACGGGAGCAGTCCTGAGAAGTGCAGGTACTTTCCCATTAAAAGCTCTGGAGCAGTGCTGAGAAGTGCAGATACTTTCTCCCATTAAAAGCAAGGGAGCAGTTCTGAGAAGTTCAGGTACTCTCCCATTAAAAGCACTGGAGCAGTGCTGAGAGGTTCAGGTACTCCCCATTTAAGGCACGAGAGCAGTGCTGAGAAGTGCAGGTATTCCATTAAAAGCACTGGAGCAGTGCTCAGAAGTGCAGGTACTCTTCCATTTAAGGCACTGGAGCAGTGCTCAGAAGTGCAGGTACTCTTCCATTTAAGGCACAGGAGCAGTGCTGAGAAGTGCAGGTACTCTCCCATTTAAGGCACGGGAGCAGTGCTGAGAAGTGCAGGTACTCTTCCATTAAAAGCACAGGCGCAGTGCTGAGAAGTGCAGGTACTCTCCTCTTAAAAGCACTGGAACAGTGCTGAGAAGTGCAGGTACTCTTCCGTTGAAAGCACGAGCGCAGTGCTGAGAAGTGCAGGTATTCTTCCATCAAAAGCACGGGCGCAGTGCTGAGAAGTGCAGGTACTCTTCCATAAAAAGCACAAGAGCAGTGCTGAGAAGTGCAGGTACTCTTCCATTAAAAGCACAAGCGCAGTGCTGAGAAGTACTGGTACACTCCCATTAAAAGCACAAGAGCAGTGCTGAGAAGTGCAGGTACTCTTCCATTAAAAGCACAAGCGCAGTGCTGAGAAGTGCAGGTACTCTTCCATTAAAAGCACAAGCGCAGTTCTGAGAAGTGCAGGTACTCTTCCATTAAAAGCACAAGCGCAGTGCTGAGAAGTGCAGGTACTCTCCTCTTAAAAGCACTGAAGCAGTGCTGAGAAGTGCAGGTACTCTTCCGTTGAAAGCACGGGCGCAGTGCTGAGAAGTGCAGGTATTCTTCCATCAAAAGCACGGGCGCAGTGCTGAGAAGTGCCGGTACACTCCCATTAAAAGCACGGGAGCAGTGCTGAGAAGTGCAGGTACTCTTCCGTTGAAAGCACGGGCGCAGTGCTGAGAAGTGCAGGTATTCTTCCATCAAAAGCACGGGCGCAGTGCTGAGAAGTGCCGGTACACTCCCATTAAAAGCACGGGAGCAGTGCTGAGAAGGGCTGGTACTCTCCCATTAAAAGCACGGGCGCAGTGCTGAGAAGTGCAGGTACTCTCTCATTAAAAGCACTGGAGCAGTGCCAGTCCAATCCCTTCCAAATTAAAGAAGTGCCGGTAACGAGTACCTGATGGTGCCAGCCTATTTTACGCACTGTTGCTGCAGAGGTCTTTGTGTGGCCAGCATTTTTCAGGGGATTATCGTAACAGTAAAATCACTCTGGTGGTCAGTGCATTTCCAGGGGTGTTCTGTGCTGTGTCCAGTCCCAGGTTTGTCTAATGAAGCATTATTGGGGTAATTGTGCCTGCTGCAAAGCCCATCTTGTAGCACGCAGATCACAGCGTTGTATGGTATGTGGATAGCTCAGTGGGTCACTGCTTTGGACACAGAGGTCCTTTTGTTACTTCCAGCACATACATTGCAATCCTAACAGCAGAGTGAGCTATGAACCGGCATCAAAGAGCTGCACGAAAACTGCAAGTCATGGGTTCAAATCTTTATTGTTTTTTCTCAATCTGTTGTTATTCTAAGTGTGCAAAGAAGGGTCCCTTTGGGCAGTAACAAAGCCTTGTTAGACAGACATAATGACTTGGTTGCATTTTTAATCCTGACTGTGTTTCTGTCGACCATGCACACTTAACATATAATGTCTACAAGTATGGACGATATGCGACTCTTACTTCGTATATAATCCTCATTGTCTTTTGGCGCATTTCCTGTACATTTATTTACACACTTGTATGATTGTCTCTTTGTGGCGCTCTGACACCCTACACTGTGATGAGTGTGATGTGATGACATTCTGTCAGTGCATGCACATCTCTCACACAGGGCGGTTGAACCAAGTCACAATCAAAGTAGTTGTGAAGGAAGATGTGTGTCTTTGTTTCCTTCCATTGCATTGCCTCCAGATGGCTTCCAGCCAGGAGGATATTGGAACAAAAGAAGGGCTGATGGCCCTTTAAATTAGGCCTTTGTTTTAGACCCAGCTAGAAATGAAAATAAGAAAGCCCCTTCGCCTCTTGCACGTTGCTGCTCCGAACAGAACGCAGACAATGTGCAGGCGCTGGTGAATTGTGTCTCCGTGTCGGCAAGGTTCACCATGACAAATTCTGCATTTCCATTGGGTCGACTGGAACCAGGAACGACGAGGTTCGCCTCATTTCCTGCACTGCCTGTCAAACAATCCTTCGGGCTCTGCCAGATTTCCCTATAGGCCAGTCCGACCCTGGCATGTCATATTGCTTCTAAGCGCTGTAAATAACAGATGCTACTATTAATCGATGTATGTAATGGTACTCAATCTACCAGGATGAGACGGATGGGAGCTAGGTTGATCTTGCTGGTAATCTAACTTTGCCACCTGCCTATCTCAGACTATGTCAGCAAAGAGTGTTTAACTCGGCGTGCCACCCTGCCAGCACGTTGGTGGTAGTTACGCCTGAAAGAATTTTAAAGGGTTGCACCTGGGCCAGGTGCACCTGTGGTTAGGTGACGCGTGGAGGTGGGGCCGTTGCTCATTATTAAGGCCCTTTACACACTGCACACCCTTTCCTAAATTGGTGGTCGGTGCTCAGTAATCCTGTTCTCCGGGAGAGAAGGGGTGCCTTCTGTTTTTGTGACTGTTTCAGGGTGAGTTTGTGTTGCAAACAGCCTTCCAGGGCGGTGTGTGGCGTCCCTCACCTGCCGCAAAGGAGTTCTTCTCAAACAGCAGAGCAAACCTTTCCCCAAGAGCCATTCACCCACTGCCACCTAATTTGGTTTGTCAGACTTTCGTTTCTTTCATATTAACTGAGTCAGAAAAATAACAACAAGGGTGTAGCGCCTCCTAATTCGTTTTATCCTATTTATGAGCTGTTTCGTGTCAAACCTGAATCAGTCTGCATCTGCTCTGTCCAAACCAACAATCACTTTGTGCCTTCTGTAGTTTACCTATTTCTTGCACAGTATAGAGTGAAGTTGTTTCTCCACCACACAAGCCACCAAAGTCTCCCAAAACCCAAGGAACACTTCTACTAGTGCAGCTGGCATTTTTTGTGGGAGAGAGCCTGCGTTGTAACTGTTTTGTGTGAGCAAAGCTTGCACTGATGCGGAGTTGTACCTGTTCTGTGCGAGTGAATTTGTCCTGAGGCTAATTACGTTGAACCTGTTCTGTGCGAGCAAACCTTGCACTGATGAGGACTGCCATAGCTTCTCGTTGTGAGCGAAGCTTGCACTGATGCTCGCTGTGCTGTAGCTGTTCTGTGTGAGTGATGCTTGCAAACCTTGCACTGATGCTGACTGTGTTTTACCTACTGTGCGAGAGAAGCTTGCACTGATGATGACTGCGGTAGCTTCTTTATGCAAGCAAAGCTTGCACTGATGGTGACTGTGCTGTAGGTGCTCTGTGTGACGCTTGCACTGAGGCTGACTGTGTTGTACCTGTTCGGGGAGACAAATAAAAGAAAAGAAATGAACTTTTAGTTTCCAAATAATTGTTACCCTAGTAACCCTAGGCCCTCCTCATGACAGTCACTTACACCATGGGGTCCCGCCCCCCCAGCCCTTCGGACAGCTACACTATCAGAGTTTGCTCTTTATGACTTTAAGTCCTTCCTCTGTTTTAATGACCCTGTACACCATAAAACCCCTGCCCCTACTCCCACTTCCTGTAATAGCCAAGCATAGAAATAGCACCGCAGGTGTAAACTTGGGAGGGATTCCGATTTGATAAAGAGGACCTCGGCTAGGGTAATGTGATAGAAATGTACGAGCCGTAGACCAGGTCGCTGCCCTTCATATTTCCTGCAATGACACCTGATGCTTCCGTCCAACTAGTGCTGCACCTCTTGTAGCTCCTCCTTGTATCTGACCTGGGACCTCTTGACCCCCTGAACATTATGCCTGGGCCATGGCTTGTCTCACCCATCTACTCGAGGTGGCCGAAAAGGTGTTCCTGCCTTTATTTGCTGGCCCGTACGAGACCATAAGGGGTTTTGAAACTTTGAAATCTTTAGTCTTACCTAGATAGTCTAAAATTGATCTTTTAACATCCAGGGAATCCGATATTCCCCGTGCTACATTCAAAACTGTCAAAACTATTACTTGGGAATAGTGGAATAGAAATTGACTTTTGGGTCTAAAATCCAGATCAATACGCAAAATTTCCTTATCCGGGGGGAAAAAACGCAAATTGAGATAAGGAATTAATAATGCTTTTACCTCCCCAAATCTTCTTGCATTTATAATCACCAGGAAGGCTACCGGAGCTGTCAGCTAAGAAATCTTTGCATCTTCCAGGGAGAAGGGCTCTCTTGAAGACCTTTTAGGACTGTTGTTAGATCCCAAAGCATTATGGAAGTAAGAACAACTGTTTTTCTTGACCATAAACTCTTCTAGTCTAGATGCCAAATGAATGATTTTAGTTAATTCCTCCCTAGGAGACGGGAAACCTGTTATCGCTGCCCACTGAGATGCTAAGGTCAAGGGAGACAGACTTTAACAAACAAAATCTCTCCAAAACTCTAAATTTTTTACTGGATCACAAGTTACACCATTCTGGTTCCCCTCTAACACCATGTTTCCAAATTCTTCCAGTGTTTAGTGTATGCTTTCACGGTGGATGCTTGCTAGAAGACTGGATTTCTAACGCCAATCCCTCTCAGCTTCCTAGCCGTTGCAACCCAACCCTCTCGACTTTGAGGCCGCTAACCACAGTTGCTGAAGTTGGTTCTGGGATATGGGTGGAAATTGAAACGGAGGGCGACGTAGAGGAGGATCCGGCTGGGGTTCTGCGGATAATCACCCAAGTGTCGGAAACCACGGTCTCCGTAGCCAAAAAGGAGCTATCAGAAGATTACCATCTCCTCCCAAATCTTCTGCAGAACTCTTGGGTGGAGGGAAATTTGAGGGAAAGAGTAAAGCAATCCCTCTGGCCATGGTATGCTATGGCGTCCACCGCACAGGCTGCCTGATACCATATGTCTATACAGAAGTGAGCAGCATAGCACTTGTCTGGCAAGTAAATGGGTCACCAAGGTTGACCAGAGTGCTCCGTCACCCCCTGAAGTGCTGGCTGGCTGATACGAAACACTACCAAAGGCAGTATTTTCCGACTCAGTCTGTCCAAAGGAATATTGCCTTTCACACGCCTGAAGATCACCCATACACCTGTGAGAGCCATGCTGTGGGAACATACCTACAGGTTTGGGACCCCCACTCCCCTGACAAACCTGTGAGGCCTATTCACAAACCTGTGGATCTTTGTAATCTTCCGGAGACACCTTTACCATGCCAGTTCACCTTTCTGGTTCACCAGTGAGAATTTCCTGCGCCTCTGTGCGACTTTCCCACGCCTCTGTGGGACTTTCTCACGCCTCCGTCTGGCTTTCCCATGCCACTGTGGGACTTTCTCGCACCTCTGTCCCACTTTCTCACGCTTCTGTAGGACTTTCCCATGCCTCGGTCCCACTTTTTCATGCCTCTGTGGGACTTTCCCATGCCTCTGTCCCACTTTTTCATGCCTCTGTGGGACTTTCTCATGCCTCTGTCCCACTTTTTCACGCCTCTGTGGGACTTTCCCCACACCTCTGTCGGCCACCACCACCTCCTCCTCTTCCACCTCCTCCTCCTCCTCACGTGCTCACTCTCTTGGGAGCCTTTCACACTCACCTGCGCGACTGTGAGAATAATTCCTCGAAAACTTGTGATTCCAGCCTACACGTGCCTGCATGAAACTCCAGCAACACACGGGGGACCTGCACACGCCTTCAATGTGGCATGTTTCGCCATTGCTACAGATTAGGGAGGGAGGGAGGGAGCCGGCAGAAGTTAACACCATGGCCCGGAGCCAGGTGTCAATCCGTAGCCAGGGCCGGTGTTTTTCTGCCTCGCTGATGTGGTGTGTGGTGACCCGTGTGCTAGGCGGGGACGAGCTGAGGAATATTTTTATATCAAACACACAAAAGGTGATGGGAAGATGCTTCCAATAAGTCTAACCACTGGCAATCACTCGGGCAGCATCCAAGCCATGTTCTTTTGCCCTCCATGCCACCTCGGTTTGGACCCAGCCATATATATGCAAATCAGTTGACCCTGCTAATTTCTATAATCCCTTCAGGCTCCTGATTTTAGTGGTCATCTTTCTATAGGCTCTGCTGCTGCCTTTACCAGCTTGTGTCATAAATGGAACTGTATTCATAGCAAGAGATTGGCAGCGTCACCCTTCGTAGGTACCGAAACACTCGTCTTTGGGTCCCATTCACATGTGATGCCTCGTGTGACCTTCGACAGTGACATATGAAAGAATAACAGTAAAAAGTGTATATATAATAACGCACAGCTAGTTAGCGTTTCGAAAAGTGCATGTACATGCAAACACGTTGGTAACCTTTTTGTCTCAACTCCCTGTTCAGAAAGCCCTCCCCAGCCCCCCCCCCCCCCGTTCCCCAGCCGAGGTTATGTGAACCTTTTGGTAAATCCGGGGCCCTCCACATGTTGCTCTCTACACAAGTGTTCTCCGCACACGTTTTCTCCCTGTCCTCAAAGCGCTTCGACTCCTCGCCGCGTGCAGGAGCGCTATATAAATGTGCTGAGTGAGATCCGGCCAGACTGACGGTTGCGTCTGTGCGTCATCTCACCACTGGCAGCCGTCCAGAGCGGCAGCAGACCCGTGTCAAAACCCACACGATAAGCCTCTTGTGCCGATAAGAATAAAAAATAAACATTCCAGCCATCCACCCGTGGCCGCTGCTCCCACTAGCCACTCTCCCTCCAGGGCGGTTTCTTTTGAGCGTAAACAGATTTCGCGTAGAAATCGTGCTCCTCCGCGCATCTTCTTTTTCTTTTCAGACTTTCAGCGAGAGCCCCATTGATTATCTGCAGGTGATTTACACAAGTCTGTTTTTTAAATCGAAAAACATGGACTTTGAAAGAATGTCTGTAAAACGCTATCGATTTCTCAGAAGACGAGACTTTCTGTGCAAACCTCAGGCCAGGTTTTTCGAACGGGCTGGGCCTGCTCCTTACACCCGAGGCCAACGCAGCCCTGTGTTAGAGCCGGCCTGAAAATAGTGAATTTCACTGCCTGGCGCCCGTGGCGGAGAAAGCTCCTCCGTCCTCTCCATACATGTAAGTAACTGTTGAGATTACCCAATTTAGCGGTACTCATTTTATCAACGCCAGGGAAAGATGAGAGGATGGGTCCATCTCAAGCCTGAGGGGTGCAGGTTGCACACACTGTCCCGAAACCGGGTTCGCTAGCACATCAAGCTATATCGTCTGTTTGACTATAACAGAAGTGCCTTTCTGACCTAAATATAGAATTGTGTGAACTTGTAAGATTTTTCCTTTCATTTTTCTGCCCGTTTTGAAGTTTAACGGAACATTTGCCATTTTTGGAAGACCACATAGTTTTTCACTTTGCCTCTTATGCATAAATTAAGTTACCAAAGGTAACGTTGCAGACAATGATTCTGAAATTATTAGCCCTTTTGCACTGAAAAACTTGGCAAAAGGTAAACATTCTGTGCACATTTCCTTCTTGGCTGGCTTCAGTTCAGACTGAGAGGGATCTCTCAGTGCTGAAAAACACGAAGTTGAGGGAAAGATGAAGCGAGACACTTTTGAAACGTCTCGAAGGATCACAATTGTGAACTTTTATAAAAATTGTACCGGCTAAGAAAAAGCTTTGAACACTCTTAGCTGGAGACCGAGACTACAAGGGTACTTCAGAATATTCTCGAACATGTGATGGCATTCCCTAAAGCCCACAGGAGATTAAGCCATAATTGTATCTGTTTGCATTGGAATGGAGCCGTACATAAGAAACTCATGATCAAAATCCTATTGGCCGCTCCACCGCTATGTGTCATGATCGGTCTGAGGAAAGGCGGCAACGGATCTGAAGACCATGTTTGTACGGAGCTACCATTTAAACATGGTGGGCCTTAGACAATGTCTAAGACGGGCAGCAATGGGAAATAAGTTTGTGTTAGAGATTAGGGTTCGTATTGTAGACCCACAGGAGGTGTCCAAGTTGGGCAATTGTCTGCTCCACAGATAAAAGTTATGTTTTGTGCCTTGTTGAACCCTTTTCTAGCCGCGTCCAGTTCCAGGGTCCAGTAGTTCGTACTCAGTCTAAGGGCGTCCTTGTTGGTTCCTCCACGGCTTTCGGTATGTGGTTAATCCCATAAAATGGGAATTGTCTCCGATGTGATCACAAAAGGGCCAAGAGGGAGTGTTTAGGAGATCAGTTCTGCATTGTATAGTATCTGCACTTTCTCATATGTCCGCAAGCGCAGAGATACCCCTGCGAAGGTGATTCAGGCGCTATATAAATAAATAAAATAAATACATTATTCCCAAACTATATTTCAAAACACAAAAAGATGCACAAGGTCTATGAAAGTGGAGTGTTTTCTTACGTGATTTGGGCCCTTTGCGGGCGGGGGTGTGGATGAGATGTGCAGAGTAGTAAAAAACGACCTCTTGGTGGACTAATAAATGACTTTATTCAATGTCCCCAAAATGAGACTAAAACTAGGGGAGGGGGGGGAGGGAGAGCCTTCAACCCAATACATATGAGGAGTCCGTATGTTTCTGTCCGTCAAGTGACCTTACAAGGAGGTCGTGGGCATTCTTCAGGCCCAGTCTCAGGGAGTCCCTCTGCTAGTTGTGTCAGTTGTAAAGAGTGTAAATAAATGTGAACAGAATATTGTTGTAACGACACAGAACGTGACACAGACTTCTTGTGGTAATTGTTTACTGTTGTCGTTACCTGTAGCAACGTAACAATCTAAAGGCATGTTATACAGTGTATCTCATTGATCTAGACACATCTATACATTGTATCTAATTGATGAAGAGACATACATACATTGTATCCCAGTTGCTCAAGCAATAAGTAACTTGTGTGCTCTGAACCCAAACAAGTGTGTGTGTGATTATCATGCGCGGTGCCATCACTGCAAATAATACACATGGGTGAAGTAATTAAAACAGATCTGTTGTGATGTTGCGTCTCCATGCTCACCCTCAAAGGACGAGCGCGAGGCCTCAACGCTTGTCTATACTGACAGACCAAAACAGTGCTAAAATGTGGTTTGAAAAGAGAGAAAGATGAGAGAAATATTTAAAATCAAATTAAATATGTCACAGGTATAAAAAGCATGCTCGTAGAAAGCATAAGTGCTATAATTCTAAGTGAATGAACCTAAAGAAATGGGGAAGAGAAACTAAATGGAAAAGGGGAGGATGGTAAAGTATATATCAAGTGAGCGGCCCTTGTGATTTGTCACCTCCGTAGTGCACTTACGTGAAACACAAGGTTGGTAAACTAAGGGCGTGGCTGCAGGGGAATGACACGTACTTGTACCCACAAAAAGGAGTTTCTTGGAGGAATAAGGTGTCAGTGGATAACGGTGGCAGGTAAGGAGGGGTGCTTACCTGTTGACGTCCGCTGCTCCCGCAGGGGTGGTTGTCTGGGGGAGGAGGCAGCGGTACAAACAGCCTAGTGTTTTATTGTAAAGCATCCCCGCCCTGAACATCACAACTTGTCACGGACACCGTACACGTGGCAAGCCGCCACACCTGCTTGCTTTCATAGACCTCGTGTATCCTTTTGTGTTTTGAGGTCCCCACGATGTACATGGTACCCTTTGAGAGGGAGCTTGTCTTCATCCTTGTGAATGTTGCAGTAATGCTCCTGGATTCTGGTTTTCTGCGCTCCTATAGCAGTGCCAATGTTTAGTACGTTGCCGGGACACAGAGTGATACACACTCCGTGTGCCATTGCAAAGGAGGCATTGATTATTTAGCATTTCCTGTCTCCATGGCATCTAAATTCAGTTTTTTTTTAGGTCACTCAGTGATTAATTTGTAAAAAAAAATAATAATTGCTGGGGCTCTCGTCAGGAGGCAGCTTGTACCAGCCCATTTCTCCTGGCTCAAATTAAGCACTGCCGTCACCTAGTTTAGAGCTCGGCCAGTATTCACATTAGTAGAATCCTAGTGGTTGAGGAGTTGAGGGGGTGTCTGTTGCCCTCTCTCCATTAAATAATATTTACCCTGGAGTTGCTTCAGGTTGATAGCCGTCAGAAAAGACATCCTTCGCCTGGTTGTAATATTGTCTGATAATGTGGGGCTATTGGAGAGAAGATGCCAGTGTCTCCTCAGGCTTTTGTGTGTGGTGTTGGGGCCTTCGTTGAGGTTAGTAGTAAATCTGGTGATGTACTTCGTGTGTTCCGTTTGTACGTGACAGCCTTCGTTGAAGGCAGTAGTAAATCTAGAGATGTACCTCCTGTGTTCCCAAGAGGTACGTTATGGCCTTCATTGAAGGCAGTAGTAAATCTAGAGATGTACCTCCTGTGTTCCCAAGAGGTACGTTATGGCCTTCATTGAAGGCAGTAGTACATCTAGAGATGTACCTCCTGTGTTCCCAAGGGGTACGTTATGGCCTTCATTGAAGGCAGTAGTAAATCTAGAGATGTACCTCCTGTGTTCCCAAGAGGTACGTTATGGCCTTCATTGAAGGCAGTAGTAAATCTAGAGATGTACCTCCTGTGTTCCCAAGAGGTACGTTATGGCCTTCGTTGAAGGCAGTAGTACATCTAGAGATGTACCTCATGTGTTCCCAAGGGGTACGTTATGGCCTTCGTTGAAGGTAGTAGTAAATCTAGAGATGTACCTCATGTGTTCCCAAGGGGTACGTTATGGCCTTCATTGAAGGCAGTAGTACATCTAGAGATGTACCTCCTGTGTTCCCAAGAGGTACGTTATGGCCTTCATTGAAGGCAGTAGTACATCTAGAGATGTACCTCCTGTGTTCCCAAGGGGTACGTTATGGCCTTCATTGAAGGCAGTAGTAAATCTAGAGATGTACCTCCTGTGTTCCCAAGAGGTACGTTATGGCCTTCATTGAAGGCAGTAGTAAATCTAGAGATGTACCTCCTGTGTTCCCAAGAGGTACGTTATGGCCTTCATTGAAGGCAGTAGTACATCTAGAGATGTACCTCATGTGTTCCCAAGGGGTACGTTATGGCCTTCATTGAAGGCAGTAGTAAATCTAGAGATGTACCTCCTGTGTTCCCAAGAGGTACGTTATGGCCTTCATTGAAGGCAGTAGTAAATCTAGAGATGTACCTCCTGTGTTCCCAAGAGGTACGTTATGGCCTTCGTTGAAGGCAGTAGTACATCTAGAGATGTACCTCATGTGTTCCCAAGGGGTACGTTATGGCCTTCGTTGAAGGCAGTAGTAAATCTAGAGATGTACCTCATGTGTTCCCAAGGGGTACGTTATGGCCTTCATTGAAGGTAGTAGTAAATCTAGAGATGTACCTCCTGTGTTCCCAAGAGGTACGTTATGGCCTTCATTGAAGGCAGTAGTAAATCTAGAGATGTACCTCCTGTGTTCCCAAGAGGTACGTTATGGCCTTCATTGAAGGCAGTAGTACATCTAGAGATGTACCTCATGTGTTCCCAAGGGGTACGTTATGGCCTTCATTGAAGGTAGTAGTAAATCTAGAGATGTACCTCCTGTGTTCCCAAGAGGTACGTTAAAGCCTTCGTTAAAGGCAGTAGTACATCTAGAGATGTACCTCATGTGTTCCCAAGGGGTACGTTATGGCCTTCGTTGAAGGCAGTAGTAAATCTAGAGATGTACCTCATGTGTTCCCAAGGGGTACGTTATGGCCTTCATTGAAGGTAGTAGTAAATCTAGAGATGTACCTCATGTGTTCCCAAGAGGTACGTTATGGCCTTCATTGAAGGCAGTAGTACATCTAGAGATGTACCTCATGTGTTCCCAAGGGGTACGTTATGGCCTTCGTTGAAGGTAGTAGTAAATCTAGAGATGTACCTCATGTGTTCCCAAGGGGTACGTTATGGCCTTCGTTGAAGGCAGTAGTAAATCTAGAGATGTACCTCCTGTGTTCCCAAGGGGTACGTTATGGCCTTCGTTGAAGGCAGTAGTAAATCTAGAGATGTACCTCATGTGTTCCCAAGAGGTACGTTATGGCCTTCGTTGAAGGCAGTAGTAAATCTAGAGATGTACCTCATGTGTTCCCAAGAGGTACGTTATGGCCTTCGTTGAAGGCAGTAGTAAATCTAGAGATGTACCTCCTGTGTTCCCAAGGGGTACGTTATGGCCTTCGTTGAAGGCAGTAGTAAATCTAGAGATGTACCTCATGTGTTCCCAAGAGGTACGTTATGGCCTTCATTGAAGGCAGTAGTACATCTGGTGATATAACACACGTGTGTCATTGCCACTAAAAAGATTGTCACTGTGTTCACTGACTCAAAGTATGTGTTTGGAGGTTCCTGTCTTCTGCAGGGACCCCTATCAAACAAGGGAAATTTGTTGAAAGTGCTTTGGTTTCGGTTTAAGGCGGCATTGTGGGAAGCGCTGCCCGCCAGGGTTCCCCAGATGTGGTGTCTTAGGAAACACACATGCTGGCCAAGGAGCCAGAAATGCTGCACCATGTTTTGTTATGTTACCCAATTTTATAGAACATGTGGCTACCCAAACACGGGCTTCCCAGCGCTAGGAGACATGGTAATGGCAGAGTGGTGCAATGACTAAATGAACAGGTGTGTCTTCAATTGCTTTCTGAAACTGGTGAGATTGCCGTTTGCTCTCGGGTGTATGGGGAGGGAGTTCCACAGTGAAGCTACAATATGTATGTTGCAAAATTATGTTTGAAAACTATTGCGGTGTCCCCGATACAAAACGCACTGCTATGGCACAATCGTGATGTCACAGACAGCTGCCACCCACAAACTTCTGATTAGAGCGACTGTGCTGCACCTTAGCAGTTATTTGGAATTACCGTTCAACTGAAGTGGGTATATTTCAGTCAAAGTGCTTCAGGAAGCTAACACTGAAAACCTAGCGGGATACGTCTGGGTCTCACAGCCCTCAGTAATCAAACATCGTAACACCACACACAGCTCACTGTGTGGTCCTGACTTTGGTCAGCAAGAAACCATTGAACCATAGTGCCACAAGGCCATGCTAAGGTCACAAGGCACTATGTAAATGCTGATATCCTAAATAGCACTTTGCCCTGCAACTTTAATTTTATAGCGAAATTCCTTGCGAAGGGGTCATGAAGGGCATTTGGGGACTGGAGTTGTCAGTCGTTTGGTAGTCAGAGCGTATGTTCGTTTCTCCCCTGAAATGCATAGAAGTAGGCAACATTTCTCTCACAAATGGGCAGGTGATAAATAGTTGGGATTGGTACTTGTGTGAATACATTATTTATTTGTATACCGTTTTTAGGTCCAGCCTGGGCAGCGCTTGCACTGCTCTGCGAGGCATGCTGTATTTGAGTATGGACTTCAAGCTCCGCCCAATTGTTTCATTGGCTTGTGTTCTTTGTAAATGCTGGCTTCTGATTCGTTATTAGGCTTGTTAGTCCCTCATTGGCACCGCCTTGGCTTCATTTGTAACCTCCCATGAGGACTGGCCCTTTCACTTCTGTTGTTACACGGTACGTCTTATTTAGTCTGTAAGCACTATTTTCTTAAATGAGTTTCTCCTACTGCAGGCACGACATGCTTTCCTGCAACATTCAGTGCACCATGCGCACTTTTACTTTCCAAGCAGCCCGGGACAATGACGGCTGCTTCTTTGAAATGAAATAGGTCTCGCGTTTACAAGAGTTTGAGCTATTGGCATTGTAAGTGACAATGTCTTTTATTTATGTGTTAATTAGCAAAAACAGATAAATAAAAGGCATTGTCATTTACAATGCCAATAGCTTAAACTCTCGCAAATGCGAGAGCTATTGCATTGCACATGCTTGTTTGTAGGGCTGTCATGGAAACCGTGTACAGATTGCGTGCATTAGAGGGCTGATGCTTAGAAGCACTTAGGTAGGAGGATAGGCCTGACATCAATGAATAATCTTGAAAACAAGCCTTCGGTAGGAAGGTAGGCCTTAAAATATAGAATATTCTTGCAAACAAGTCTTAGAGATTTGCCAGATGAGTGACGACCGAGTGTAAGGGGGGAGCGAATGCTATACATTAGAGCTGTATTTCGAGTACCTTTAAATTGGGAAACAGTAACTCATATTATTTACAGTGCTTGGATACTGCAGGAACTGTGGTATGAAGCGCTATATAAACAGAGCAATCATGGAAAGGTGCCTACTCTTTACCCCACTCTATGCCCTTCTGTGGGTTGTGATTTATAGCTGGAACAATCAGTCGCCGAAGGAGGTGGTCACAAAGCCTATCTCTGTTGATTCTGTTTTAATTCATTACATGAGCTCTGGCAGACAACAAATGCTGTATAAAACCCCAGAAAAGTTATGTAACAAAATATTGGCAGGTCCAATAGTGCTGCCATTGTCTACCAGCCTTTTTACTTTGTCAATGCTTGTTTTTTCATCATTTTGAAAACCTTACTGCTAGGAAAGCTGTTGGGCCCTCATCAGTCTAAAAAAAAAAATGTGTAAAATCTAAAATATTTTTGCTAATCCATGGCACTTAAGAGAACTACTTTGTGTGTGCATGCGCTCCGCATGAAAGAGCAGAACGCTGTCACTCACAGTTAAGCTAGCCAATGGCTGCAGTGGGCTGACCTGTAGCCCCACGTAGTATGCTGTAGTGGTAGGAAGAAAAAATGTGAATGACACAATATCCGACCAAGGGATGAAGAAGGCTGGCTTAAAGATCCTATAAGTATGCTATACATATAATTTTAGTGAAATGAAATGGTCTGTCTAACGCCAGACAGGGAAAGGGTGAAATGAAGATGGTGCCCGAGTAAGTGGTAAGAAAGAGGCCTGGGGAGGATGATCTGAGAGGCCTTGATAGAGAGCAGGGTCAGAGCAGGGAGGAAAGGCAGGCAGGAAATGACGTGTTAATGAATGTGGAAGTGAAGCAGAGCCGCTGGAGGCAGCTGCTGATGAGGTGTGTGTGGTGACCTGAGGCACACGGTGGAGGACGAGAAGTCAAACCTCAGAACACGGGAAAGTGTGCAAAGGAAAGAGTGAGGTGAGGGCAGGCCGAAAGTGGGTACCTCGAAAAACTGCTCCGCGAAAACTAGTGCCTGAAGCGAGCTGAGCGGAACAAAGCACCCCCAAATCAGCCAAAAGGAAGATTGTAAGTGTTTAAGGAAGGGGTGGATTTTGCAGATGTCAATGCCTGGGAAGTGGTAGACTGAGGGGGAAAAAAAGTCGTTTATAGTGGAAATGAAAGTGAGCTATGGTTTGGGTTGGTTTTACGACAACCATGGTGGTCTGTGATGAATATCTGTATGTGGACAGCTCGCGACTTCCATATAGGGTACCCCTTTCACTAAAGCACTCCAAAGACGTCATTCACAGGGGTGCTATCGCCATTTCTATATTATCTGCATCTTGCCCCATAAAGGCAGTGATGCTAGAACAATTTCCTTTGTGTGGGGCTGTCCTCATTGTCACATCACCGAAATCATCAGGATTGTGACAAATCCAAGTGTCACACAAACAACAAGTTTATTAAATGAGCCACACCCATTCAGCGGAAGAGTGTTAAGAGTGAAGTAAGTGGCGCACTTTGGAGCACACTGTCCCCATAATAATAATAAAAAGGTGTTTTGTAAAGCGCACAGTGACGTGAATAGACGTGTCCCAGCGCTGTGGTTCCCTATCTCTGTCTTGAGCATGAAGACTAAAGAGCCAAGAATTGTTTTTTTTTAGGGATTTTAAGATCCCAAAACACTGTCCTGTTAGGCTCATGATTTGGTTTTCGAATGACATCTTGGAATCCAGTCCGATGCATAGATTTTTCACTTTGGGCTTGGGCGTTGGAAGAGGTCCCAGGATATCAGGCCACCACGACGTCGACCAAATAGACGGTTGTTTACCGAGGATGAGAACCTCGGTTTTACCCGCATTAAGTCTGAGACCGCTAAGACTCCTCCGTACTGCTACCTCGGTCAAGCATGAGCGAAGTCGTGCTGCAGCCCCGGCAGAGTTTTGGGACAGAGTAACTATTAGCTGCGTGTCGTCGGCGTATGACACAATAGTGAAGCCATGTCGTTTTACAATGTCAGCTAGGAGGCGCATGTCCAGATTAAAAAGTGTTGGGCTCAGAGAAGTGCCCTGGGGCACCCCTTGCTG
This sequence comes from Calotriton arnoldi, assembly GCA_963921515.1. Taxonomy (NCBI): domain Eukaryota; kingdom Metazoa; phylum Chordata; class Amphibia; order Caudata; family Salamandridae; genus Calotriton; species Calotriton arnoldi. Next base: position 625,138 of record CAWUFW010005137.1, on the reverse strand, counting down.
CAGTGGAAGGGTCTTCGAGATGGGTCTAAGTGCCACCTGGAAGTTACGGTTCTGCAATAAAGATGCCAACCTCTGTATAACCTTGCCACCAAGCCCAAAGTTTCACAACCAGTCTAATAAGAGGCTGTGGGACACGCTATCAAACGCTGTGCTGAGGTCCAGCAGGAGCAACACAAGCGTATCTCCTCGGTCCCCAGCTTGGGGTATAGATTGAGAAGCAAATAGAAGTGCTGATTCTGTACTGTACTGTGGGCGAAATCCTGACTAAGTCTCATGCAGGGGGTCATTTGCTTCAATGAGAGAAGGAAGTTGATGGTTTACGTATTTTTCTACGACCTTTGAGGAGAAGGGGAGCAATGAGATCGGCCTGAAGTTCTCCGGCTTGGTTGCGTCCAGCAATGGCTTTTTGAGTAAGGACATTCTAGCAGAATGTCTCCATGCCTGAGGAGCCTGACTGCTCCTAAAGGAACAGTTAAACATATTGCTCAGCACTGGGGCAATGCATGAAGCACGGCGTTCTAGGTTCGTGGGGTGGCGGGGTCAAAGTAAAGAGTGGTGGACTAAAGAATGGTACACACAGTAGCGGCTGGTACTGGACGGGAGTGGTGAGGTGGCGTGGGGGGAATTAACAAAACAAAAACACTTTCCTTTTCGCTGGCAGCCGCCTCTCCTCCGTCTTTTTTAGCTTCCTTCTCCCTGCAGTCCTGGCAGAAGGAAGCTCCGGCACCCAGCCTCCCCACAGCCAATCTCAAAGCTGCAATGCCGCGTTGTGATTGGTCTGAGCACCATGGATCGGCACTCAGACTGGGACTGGGAGGGTTTGCATGTTCCTCACCAGGCTGTGTAATGCAGCCTTCTGAGGAAGGTGCAGAGTGTGCGGGACTGTTTGGCCAGTCCGATGGGGCCGGTCAAGCAGTCATGCCCGCTTAAGGAGTGAAAAACACTCCTTCCCTGCTCTGCCGGCCCCGCCTGCGAGCCGCTGAATTCAATAGGAAAAATACAACGATAATAACGGTACGTTATTATCGTTGTATTTTTCCTTTTGAGCAGTGGGGCAACGCTCCTCCGCCACCGCAGAGGAGTCGCCACTGGGTACACAGTCATTTAGAGAGAGCACATTTTTCAGTGAAATGCCCCAAAAATGTGCATTTGACATGCAGTTTTACTGATAAAACTATATAGAGCACGTATAATGTGTGGAAATCGGGTTTCAGCAAAAATGTATCATTTGTAAATCACCAAGTAAAGTGTCTTGATTTGCTTTGATCATATTAAAAATCTTTGTTTCCATCACACTTCACAATTATAAAAAAATAAATGTGCTTCATCTGTGTTTTCCCAACTACTGATATGTATCTGTAAATTTTTTAACAGGCATTTAAATGTTGTTGTTGTTAGAAAAAAACGGATATCCTGTAGCCTTAATTTCACATTCCCTGCAGCCCAGCAAGATTGTGAAATAGTTCACTTCACAAAATCCTATAACTTTGTAGTCAGAAAAAGGAAAGTAAATACCAATCTCTATGTTAAATGAATGAGCAGCAGTTTGTCAGAAGCCATAATCTGACATTTGACCTCTTTTTTTGAATGCACACAAAATGTGACAAAATAAAAACTAGATTTAAAAGCATTTATATTGCTCATATACCTTCTGAACCCCAGCATGGTTATTTTGGGGGGGGCTACAGCACCCCGCACTCCTATTTCAAGCACCTCTGCATAAAGGTACCTGGACTTTGGCCATGTTACAAGGCCTGCATCAGTCTTTTCCAGAAGGTACTGGATGGGTTCCGTGAGCAGGTGTTTCAGGGCTGTCAAGGTGTCAATTCCTGGCAATGTAGGGTTCTGCTGTACCTACGTCCTACCGTATGATCCGGGTACTAGCTGCGTCATGGTGCGCGTCCACTTCGGTTCCAGATGCTCTCACAGCGTGAAGGTTCAGACAATGACTTTATTGTTCAGAGGAGTCTGGGAAGGATCTGGGGGGATCTTGGCATAAGAGAAACGCCTTCAGTGTGGTCTCTGCTTTACCCTCTTCAATGTCAACACCTTCAATGGCTGTTGCTTATTTTATGGCAGAGTTCGAACAAGAAAAGGGTAAAAGCAGCGGTCTGGGTTGCGTTTCTCTCTTTATTTTAAAGACTTTTAAAGAGTTGTGGCATTTAATTACCTGCATTCTACTTCGCCAAACACCTTCTCCGCATCCAGTGTGAGATCTACCTCTTGACCACGTATGGTGACCACCACCCTCCAGGTCATTATGGACACCGTGCTCAGTCCTTGACTTTTGTGTGATACCCTGATGCATTCTGGGTCTTGTAGTCTTGTTTTGCTTCCATTAGGTCAACACTTGAAATGAGTGACTTCTTGATGAAACATTCAGGAGTAGAGATAATGTCTGTAAGGACCAGTAGTGAGATGGTCACCCCATCACCGAGGTTCACTTTAGACTGCCATGATACATAGAATAAGATGCATACGTTATCGCGTGAAAAGAAGTGTGGAATAAAGGCGGTGTCTGATTCATGTATTAAATCCGAGGACTACAGATATGGGTGCTGCTCTAGAAGTGTAAAGAAAATAATAGATATGATTGGTGCTTAGAGAGTTTCCATGGCATCAAGAGATGGTTCTGGAAGCTTGAGATAAGCCCGTAGTCTGCAGGCAGCTCGTGTCCTGAGCACCCTGATCAGCCCTAGATACTATGGGGCCAGTTCACAAAGTATCTCTTAATAAATGAAGTAACATCAAGAAGTATGAGACCTCACGTACCACTAACTAAAATGAACTAAGGTTCCATTTCTGTACCTTGGGCCCAATTCACCAGGGGCAGCAGGACTCCCGCTCTGCTCTTGAACTGGCCAATTCACAGAGGCAGAGATTGCCACGTACGCGTGCCATATGTCGTTGGGCACAGCTCATAAAGGGCCCGATTCACAAAGATTTACTGTTATAGTACTTGTGAATTCCAGGAGTGAGTAGAGAGTACTACTAAAGGGTGAGCCTGTTGCAATTCGCTAAAGTTACACCCACGTGTGTTCCTGTAGTACTACAACCAAAACAGGCTTACACCTACTCCTGTCAAGCCATGGCGTAAGTAATACCCCCACACTGAGGTACTTGCAGGTACTGCAAGGGAATCGCATGAAAATCAACGGGGACACGGAATATCTCTACTAGTACAAAGTCCAAAAAATGAGAAGAAATAAAAGAAAAAATGTCATATTACTTTGGACATTGCAGACTCTCATGTATGCACTACATTCTTTACATGTTAAGCAATATAATAACATAATTAATATGAAAACAGACTCCTAATTGCAAACATTGCAGATACCTACACAAATGGCAATATAAAATGTAAACATAACAAACATAGAAAATTAAAAATATAGAAATTGTTATGTATTTTTAAAAATGACTTGACTCCACGCGTGGATTTACCTTGAATGAATTGGGCCTAGAAGTAAGCAGTAAGGAAGACAGCGGGGCCAGACTGGCCGTACCGGGCATCTGTGTTTCCCTGGGAACCGGGAAGGGTGGGGGCTGATTTTGCAGCAGTAGGGGCTGGTTTTGTTACTGGGGGCCTCAGTTTTGCAGCAGTAACAAAAGCAGCAGTGCTTCACACTTACGCCCGCCTCTGCCCCTGGGGGCAGGTCCGACAAAATTGCCAGGGCTGCTTTGAGTTCCCAGTCCGACCCTGGTAGACGGGCATTCTTGCCGATCAGGAGTAAGCTAGGAGTACTACAAGAGTGAGTAACTCCTAATCCTTTGTGGGGCAGCCCCCATATACTGAACTTTGCATCTAGAAAGATGGAGTCCTGATCTTATTTTCACAATTTAACCAAACTGTGTGATTCTGGGCACATCACTTTATTTCCACTTAAAAGTAAACACAGGCGTTAGGTGCAGTATTACCATGGGGCATGTAAGACATTGGGATGAGCCTTCTGGGAAACTGACTCATGGAATGGATGTGAAAGTTGGAGGGATGAGCCTGTAAAACATGTTTTCTTTTGATCTTTTCAGTGAACTAGAAGTGAATGTGTATTCTTCCAAAGGCATGATTGGTCCAGACTGCCACACCACACTAAGCTTGGCACTAATTTTACCCCGTATGGGCACATTTCCTAGAAATCTGAAAGTACACAGGTAGTTCAAAAAGTAATTAAACTTCACAAAGCATAACATTATCAAAGGCACTCTCCACCAAGCTAGCTCAGTGGTTTAAGGTACCTGCTGCTGTTAGTTGTTTTAAAGCGGCAACTCCCAGATTCAAGTTAAGGCGGGCTTATTTGGCCTCTCATTCTTCTGAGGTCCATCAAATGAGCACCACTGAGATGGCGATAATAGGATATGCAGCAAGATTTCAGCAAGTCATCAAGGAGTTCCATGACCTTATAGGGTAATGAAGTTAAAGGCGGAGTTCTTTGCTAGGACTCAAACTCTGACTGACTTCTGTGGTTCTACAAAATGAGCCCAACCAGGCTAACTCAAAACAGGACACGTAAAGGATATCTTTTCCTCAGGTATTGCTCGGTTGTAGTTCTTAATGGTAAATGTCCTGCCCATAGGTATGCAGAGGAAGCGGGCAGTTAGCAAAATCCAGTTTACCAATGCCTGGCCATGAGTGGGTTGGGCGGCACCTGAGGTGGTTAGACACACAGTGGAGCACACAGTGGCCTGCACGGCAATCTTTTCTCAACCACCAGAGAGAATTTCTTCTTTCTCTTGATTTCTCAATCTGTGGTTGACTTTCTTCTCCTAATCTTTGTCGCCCTTTGCTCTTCACCATCCTCTTCGTTCTCCCGCCCCCCCCCACCCCCCAACACCCGTATGTCACTGGTGGGTGAAACTATCACAAGGTTGGGGGCACGGCCTGTTTACCTTTTCTCTGATTGGCTCTTTTTATCCTTCCACCAGTGGCTGCTTTTTGGGATCTTTTTTTTCTTTTTCTAAAAGCACTCCATGAGAGTACGTGTGTTTCCCCCATTCCCTGTGTTTTCACACTTCTCCCAGCACATTTATTTTCATAACATCATAGAAGTTGTATCTTAAATACCTTTTTCGTTTGAGCTTCTCTTCCTGCATTTACTGTTTTATAAAAATGTGCTCTTCAACTTGCTCCCCCCATGCATTATCAGATTTAAGTCCTTTCATCTAGGGCCTTTCCTGTACCTCGAGATGCACATTTCATTTCTTATTGTTAACACAATCATAATTTTAAAAATGCCCTTTCTTAAGCATTCCATCAGAGTTCATGCAAATTTGCCATTCAGCATATCTGTCTGCTTCTCTCAGCACATTTCTTTTCATAACATTATATACATTTAATTTTCCACAAATGTCCTTTGAGATGCTCTTCTGTATGCTTTCACTTTATACAGTTTCGCGCTTCAAGATGCTTTCCTGTGCACTTTAACGCCATGTCACGCTCTCTTGCTCGTCCTCTTCCACCCTCCCTCCATGTTGCTGTCTCTATTTGCTTTCCTCCTCCACCCACCCCTTTTATGTTGCTTCCCTCCACCCAAGCCTTCCTCTTGTTTCCTCCTGCTGACCCTCGTGTTGCTTCCTCCCACCCTCCATGATGCTTCCCGTGTCCTCCTGCTCCACCCTCCTCGTCCCTGTCATCCATCTATGTTCTTCCTCCCCATCTGTGTTACTATTTTTTGTTTTGCAATCAAACTCGGATGGGTAGACACAAAGAAAAAAAAAACAATTGCGTTATTTTGTAGACGCCTGCATGCTTTGTGTACGTGCCTACAAAGTGACACAGCTGGCCGTGTAGTTTTTTCCCCCTCCTTATTAGCCATGCTGCACAGCATAAAATAGCTGGAAGGTTCCAAAGGTGCAACCTATTGCCTTTGCCAATGCTTGTTTAGTTTGCATCTGTTTTGAGCAGATGTGATTTACAGCCAGTGTGGTGGTGGTAAACTGTGCATCCAACAGTTAGTGGGATTGGAGGGTTAGGGAAAGAGTTGTCAGTGCAGTACAATAGCACTTGGCAATGGTTGATTGGCAGGACTTGCTGGTTGACACACATTGCCTGAGATCCTGTGTCCAGGCAGGTCTGTAAACATGTCATGGGCATGTCTCTCTGATGGCTTCTCAAGCCCACAGACCCATAGCGTGATTGGCAGGACTTGCTGGTTGACACACATTGCCTGAGATCCTGTGTCCAGGCAGGTCTGTAAACATGTCATGGGCATGTCTCTCTGATGGCTTCTCAAGCCCACAGACCCATAGCGTGATTGGCAGGACTTGCTGGTTGACACACATTGCCTGAGATCCTGTGTCCAGGCAGGTCTGTAAACATGTCATGGGCATGTCTCTCTGATGGCTTCTCAAGCCCACAGACCCATAGCGTGATTGGCAGGACTTGCTGGTTGACACACATTGCCTGAGATCCTGTGTCCAGGCAGGTCTGTAAACATGTCATGGGCATGTCTCTCTGATGGCTTCTCAAGCCCACAGACCCATAGCGTGATTGGCAGGACTTGCTGGTTGACACACATTGCCTGAGATCCTGTGTCCAGGCAGGTCTGTAAACATGTCATGGGCATGTCTCTCTGATGGCTTCTCAAGCCCACAGACCCATAGCGTGATTGGCAGGACTTGCTGGTTGACACACATTGCCTGAGATCCTGTGTCCAGGCAGGTCTGTAAACATGTCATGGGCATGTCTCTCTGATGGCTTCTCAAGCCCACAGACCCATAGCGTGATTGGCAGGACTTGCTGGTTGACACACATTGCCTGAGATCCTGTGTCCAGGCAGGTCTGTAAACATGTCATGGGCATGTCTCTCTGATGGCTTCTCAAGCCCACAGACCCATAGCGTGATTGGCAGGACTTGCTGGTTGACACATATTGCCTGAGATCCTGTGTCCAGGCAGGTCTGTAAACATGTCATGGGCATGTCTCTCTGATGGCTTCTCAAGCCCACAGACCCATAGCGTGATTGGCAGGACTTGCTGGTTGACACACATTGCCTGAGATCCTGTGTCCAGGCAGGTCTGTAAACATGTCATGGGCATGTCTCTCTGATGGCTTCTCAAGCCCACAGACCCATAGCGTGATTGGCAGGACTTGCTGGTTGACACACATTGCCTGAGATCCTGTGTCCAGGCAGGTCTGTAAACATGTCATGGGCATGTCTCTCTGATGGCTTCTCAAGCCCACAGACCCATAGCGTGATTGGCAGGACTTGCTGGTTGACACACATTGCCTGAGATCCTGTGTCCAGGCAGGTCTGTAAACATGTCATGGGCATGTCTCTCTGATGGCTTCTCAAGCCCACAGACCCATAGCGTGATTGGCAGGACTTGCTGGTTGACACACATTGCCTGAGATCCTGTGTCCAGGCAGGTCTGTAAACATGTCATGGGCATGTCTCTCTGATGGCTTCTCAAGCCCACAGACCCATAGCGTGATTGGCAGGACTTGCTGGTTGACACACATTGCCTGAGATCCTGTGTCCAGGCAGGTCTGTAAACATGTCATGGGCATGTCTCTCTGATGGCTTCTCAAGCCCACAGACCCATAGCGTGATTGGCAGGACTTGCTGGTTGACACACATTGCCTGGAGATCCTGTGTCCAGGCAGGTCTGTAAACATGTCATGGGCATGTCTCTCTGATGGCTTCTCAAGCCCACAGACCCATAGCGTGATTGGCAGGACTTGCTGGTTGACACACATTGCCTGAGATCCTGTGTCCAGGCAGGTCTGTAAACATGTCATGGGCATGTCTCTCTGATGGCTTCTCAAGCCCACAGACCCATAGCGTGATTGGCAGGACTTGCTGGTTGACACACATTGCCTGAGATCCTGTGTCCAGGCAGGTCTGTAAACATGTCATGGGCATGTCTCTCTGATGGCTTCTCAAGCCCACAGACCCATAGCGTGATTGGCAGGACTTGCTGGTTGACACACATTGCCTGAGATCCTGTGTCCAGGCAGGTCTGTAAACATGTCATGGGCATGTCTCTCTGATGGCTTCTCAAGCCCACAGACCCATAGCGTGATTGGCAGGACTTGCTGGTTGACACACATTGCCTGAGATCCTGTGTCCAGGCAGGTCTGTAAACATGTCATGGGCATGTCTCTCTGATGGCTTCTCAAGCCCACAGACCCATAGCGTGATTGGCAGGACTTGCTGGTTGACACACATTGCCTGAGATCCTGTGTCCAGGCAGGTCTGTAAACATGTCATGGGCATGTCTCTCTGATGGCTTCTCAAGCCCACAGACCCATAGCGTGATTGGCAGGACTTGCTGGTTGACACACATTGCCTGAGATCCTGTGTCCAGGCAGGTCTGTAAACATGTCATGGGCATGTCTCTCTGATGGCTTCTCAAGCCCACAGACCCATAGCGTGATTGGCAGGACTTGCTGGTTGACACACATTGCCTGAGATCCTGTGTCCAGGCAGGTCTGTAAACATGTCATGGGCATGTCTCTCTGATGGCTTCTCAAGCCCACAGACCCATAGCGTGATTGGCAGGACTTGCTGGTTGACACACATTGCCTGAGATCCTGTGTCCAGGCAGGTCTGTAAACATGTCATGGGCATGTCTCTCTGATGGCTTCTCAAGCCCACAGACCCATAGCGTGATTGGCAGGACTTGCTGGTTGACACACATTGCCTGAGATCCTGTGTCCAGGCAGGTCTGTAAACATGTCATGGGCATGTCTCTCTGATGGCTTCTCAAGCCCACAGACCCATAGCGTGATTGGCAGGACTTGCTGGTTGACACACATTGCCTGAGATCCTGTGTCCAGGCAGGTCTGTAAACATGTCATGGGCATGTCTCTCTGATGGCTTCTCAAGCCCACAGACCCATAGCGTGATTGGCAGGACTTGCTGGTTGACACACATTGCCTGAGATCCTGTGTCCAGGCAGGTCTGTAAACATGTCATGGGCATGTCTCTCTGATGGCTTCTCAAGCCCACAGACCCATAGCGTGATTGGCAGGACTTGCTGGTTGACACACATTGCCTGAGATCCTGTGTCCAGGCAGGTCTGTAAACATGTCATGGGCATGTCTCTCTGATGGCTTCTCAAGCCCACAGACCCATAGCTGCCTCTTCTACCAATGCTGGCGTCTTTGTCACGAACATAACATCACGTGTATTTGTAAAGCGCACGTTCACCCAGAAGGGTATCTTGGCCCTGAATAACAGATGTTTATTGTTACCCAACTCAATGGTACTCATTTTATCGACCTCAGAAGGATGCAAGGCTTAGTGGACCTGCCGGGATTTGAACCTGTGACCATGAGGTTGAACAAAAGCCCCTACAGTGGGCGCATTAGGCCACCAGACCCGGCTACTACTTTGTGAATCTGTGCTGCTCTTCAAAACTTGTGAACTTGGTGATGCTGCGGGTGAGGTCCACAATGTGGTGGTGCGGTGTTTCCTCCTGTCTGAGATGGGGCATCTTTTTGTACTAGGCTCCGGTCACACGGCTGACAGGCCTAACTAAGCTCTTCTTTCCAGCTCTGTCTTTGCCGCCATCCTTTGGTCGTCAGTTGCCTGTGTTTGTCCTCTGCGGCTGAGCATCCTCCTGGAGCCTTACATTTTGCTTAGCGTCTCTAACTGGGTTTCCCCCTAAGGTGCATATTTTTGGCCCAGTGCATCATTTGTAAAAGAATAAGTGCGGCCCAAATGTTTGCTCAGATGCCTGCGGCCGGCGCTATTGCATGTTGGGGTGCTGAAAACCAAGGGTGCGTCGTCTTCATTCTACCTCCTGCCTCTTTAATCCACCATCAGGCACTCGCTGACCCTTAACTCGCATTTACAGGTTCTTTATCATCCCTGCTTTCTCCTTTTCTCACAGTTTTTCCTTCTTTCTCCTCCTGCCTTGCTCCAAGTCAAAGTTGGTTGAGGAAAAATAAATGTTGGTGTCAAAAAAGAGTGCCGGTGGACCCCACCTGCAACCACCGGCTCAAATTCGGCCCTGTGTCCGCGTGCTTTGGTGCCCCGTTCAGGGAGTGTGGCACTGGCTTCTTCATGCCTCTGTGAGAAGCCTGAATCCAACCAAGCCAGGAGGCTTGTTGCCTCCTTTTGTAAACGTTTGTAAGATTTTTGATTTAGGACAGCATCTGAAAACCATTTCTAGGTGTGTTTTACAGTTCAGCTGTCAGGCACGACCTCATGTGATCAGCAGAAAAAGTACTTGAAGCCGCACCGCCAAGAGATTACCCAAATGTTGCTGCCTCTTGAGTGCAGATTTTGATTGGCCAGAAGTTGTTCTCTTCGGCTAAAAAAAAGTGCTTGTATTGCACTTTTTGCCTCCTGGGAAAGCTTTTGCTTAATACAGCAGAAATGAGTAAGTGACAAGCCAATGACCAAGGTTATAGGCCGGACCTGTTTAGTACCAAACATTCCGACAAAGGCAGTAGGCTTGACTGGTTTATTGTGAAACGCACTTGTTAAATTAAATTGGCCTTTAAGGATGGATGGTCTGTGCACTGTATTGGTAGCTCTTAGTCCTGTATTTTATTAAAAGGAATCTTAAATATTACCATAGCTGGCACGGGTTTTGCTATTGTTGACCCCTCTTTACAAACTCTGTAGGGAGAAGATTGGCACATTGAGGTCCTTGTTATGCCATTTTAGAAAGGGTTGCAAGTTGTTTTGTCAACTGTATTTCTGCATATATTTGTAATTTTATGGCTGTACACCAGTGGTTGCGTGTGAAAGCTTACATGTATTCAGTAGGACTGATTTGGTTATGGTGAATAACCAGTCACAAAGAATATCAATCCGATTGGTTCGTTAGATAAAGAATGTCTGAAGCCAGAGGTATGACCTTTTTGTAATAATTTACATCTAATTTTGCGACATCCTGATGGAACTCCACTTGCTCCCCTTTGTAGCCCGTACCATCTTCAAAACCAGCTGCACCATATGTAAAGCCATCACGATCAGCACCCGCACTTACCTTGCAGACAAGCTCACCATCTCTGGTGGTTCTCGACACAACCGTAAGCCAGGACACCATCAGACAGCAGAATAAGAAGTGTAAAAACAAAACAAACAAGCTTTTGCAATGCAATAGGTCTCGCATTTACGCGAGACCTATTGCATTGCAAATGGTAGGCATCACAGACAACGTGAGGGAGGGCGGCGGAGAAGGTACAAACAACGGGGGGTTCGAGAAGGCACGGACAACGGGAGGGCGGGGGAGAAGGCACGACAATGGGAGGGAGGGGGGAGTAAAGAAGGCACCAAAGCATGTCGTGCCTGCAGTAGGAGCACCTCATTAAATAAAATAGTGCTCATAGTCTAGATAGCACGTACCGTGTAACAGCTAAAGTAAAGGGTGAAGTCGCCATGGGAGGTGACGAATGAAGAGGAGGCGGTACTAAGGAGGGACTAACAAGCCTATTGATGAATCAGAAGCCAACATTTAGGATGGACAATGACACAGGCCAATGGCAAATATGGGCGGAGACCCTTGGTGGGGCTTCTATATCCTACTCCTCTACAATAAGTCTCGCAGAGCAGCGCATGCTCGCTGGCTCTAGGCTCGACCTAAAAAACAAGGCTCGAGCCCTTTTCCATCTATGCTTCCAGGATCTGGTACAGCATCTCTGTATCCATCAAGACCGTCTCAACGCTATTCCAGTTTGGGAGGAGTTGGAGGCTCACCTCATTAAGGAACACTACATCACAGGGCATTAACGATTCACAACCTTCTCCCTCTCCCATCACTCGTTGACTTTATGCTTGTTTGTGTCCATGTACAACCTTTTGGTTTGTGCTATAGACCTACCATATACATACATACATACATACATACATACTTACTTACTTACTAACTAAGTAGGTCTGACTTACTTATTGTCAAAATCGTATGTTAAAACAAGGAGGCCTTTTAAACACTGATTGTTGTTACACCGTGTTGAAGCCGGTAGAAAGGGACAGTGTTCAGTGGATTCTCACAGACCACAGCTCTAGGCAAGGGTTTTAATGTCTGACAAACACTACGGGTAGAAGATTTGAACTTTGATAATCCTTGTTAATCCTCTCAAAATTGGTTAAATATTGTTTTTCTAACTGTAATTTGTTGTATGTTTATAATTTCTTAACCGTATGCCTGAGGGCCGCCTTGGGGCAAAGCGTATGCAGAATTCAGAAGGTCTGAGTTGATTTTAGTAACCATGATAAGGCTCTTGGCCTGATTGGTTCTTTAGGAGAATCTATGTCCAATGCAGTAGGCCTGATATGTTTATTATGAACATTTATGGCAAAGACAGTAGGCATGGCTTATTTATTGAATAAAGGGTGGATTGTCATTACACAGCATTAAATACTGAAAACAGTAATCTCATAAATTACTGTAGCAGGCGAGGACAAGGGTGGTGGTTACCCCAGATAGGTTGGCACTTTTAGAATTCTTGGTATGTTGTTTGGGTGGACGTTGTATATTGTTTTGCTAGATCCAATTTTGTACATATTTGTACTTTTATGGCAGTATGACGATGGCTGCTTTGTCGCCAAGCTTGTGTGCAATACAGTAAGCAAGGTTGTCATGGTGACAGGCCAGTGCCAAAGGCTGTAAGTAAATGCAAGTCCGTTTTTATATAGCGCAGCTACTCACCCTTACGGGTCTCAAGGCGCTGTAAGCATGACTTGTTCATATGTCAGAGGCTGCAGGTCTGATAAGTTCATTTTGCAGGATTACAACAAAGGCAGCGGTCTGAATAAATTATTGTGAAAAAGCATATGTGAAATTGAATAGGCTTGTAAAGGTGTATTGTTACTACACTGTGTTAAAGCACGTAAGAGGTATTGGGTTACATGGATTTTATAGATGACCAATATAAAAGTTTAGGGGTCTTGTGTTGGGTACCAATGTGTCACAGCCCTGGGGCGAGGCGATTTGCACTGTGACAGTCCTCCCAAGTCCCTCTTAGATATGGCTGTATATTGTAACCTAATATTGTACATAATTTTATGTCTCCGTACTTGATGGTTACCTTGTAGGAAAGCTTATGCTCAATATAATTGGCCAGAGTTGGTTATGGCGATGAGCCTGCACTAAAGGGTGTAGGCCTGACTGCTTCATTAGGGACAGTTATGTCAGACTCCGTGGGTCTGGTCTTTTAATTATGAGAAGTCAAATCAAAGGCAGTAGACCTGCTTATTTGTTGTGCAAATCATATTTTAAAGCCAGTAGGCCTTATTATGTTAATTTAATTTGATATTGCACACAAATGACCCCGGGAGGGGTATCTCAGCGCTAGGACAGATCGCAAGCATCAATGTAAAGCTAAGTTAGAACAGCACTGTCTTGAGCAATTTCCTAAATTCAATATGGTCTGTACAAGTTCGGATGTGGCATGACAAATCATTCCAATAAGAGGGAGCCAGATAAGAGAAAAGCCTTCCTTCAGATCTTGACAGTCTGATACGTGGGACAGTGAGTAAGGGTCTGATACGTGGGACAGCGAGTAAGGGTCTGATACGTGGGACAGTGAGTAAGGGTCTGATACGTGGGACAGCGAGTAAGGGTCTGATACGTGGGACAGCGAGTAAGGTTCTGATACACAGGACAGTGATTAAGGGCCTGATACGTGGGACAGCGAGTAAGGGTCTGATACGTGGGACAGCGAGTAAGGGTCTGATACGTGGGACAGCAAGTAAGGTTCTGATACACAGGACAGTGATTAAGGGTCTGATATGTGGGACAGTGAGTAAGGGTCTGATACGCGGGACAGTGATTAAGGGTCTGATATGTGGGACAGCGAGTAAGGGTCTGATACGTGGGACAGCGAGTAAGGGTCTGATACGTGGGACAGCAAGTAAGGGTCTGATACGCAGGACAGCGATTAAGGGTCTGATATGTGGGACAGTGAGTAAGGGCCCGATACATGGGACAGTGAGTAAGGGTCTGATACGCTGGAAAGTGAGTAAGGGTCTGATACGCTGGAAAGTGAGTAAGGGTCTGATACGCAGGACAGCGATTAAGGGTCTGATATGTGGGACAGTGAGTAAGGGCCCGATACATGGGACAGTGAGTAAGGGTCTGATACGCTGGAAAGTGAGTAAGGGTCTGATACGCAGGACAGCGATTAAGGGTCTGATATGTGGGACAGTGAGTAAGGGCCCGATACATGGGACAGTGAGTAAGGGTCTGATAAGCTGGAAAGTGAGTAAGGGTCTGATACGCTGGAAAGTGAGTAAGTGTCTGATACGCTGGAAAGTGAGTAAGGGTCTGGTATGTGGGACAGCGAGTAAGGGTCTGGTATGCGGGACAGCGAGTAAGGGTCTGGTATGCGAGACAGCGAGTAAGGGTCTGATATGTGGGACAGTGAGTAAGGGTCTGATACGCGGGACAGTGAGTAAGGGTCTGATATGTGGGACAGTGATTAAGGGTCTGATACGTGGGACAGTGAGTAAGGGTTCGATATGCGGGACAGTGAGTAAGGGTCTGATACACGGACAGTGAGTAAGGGTCTGATACACGGACAGTGAGTAAGGCTTTATCTGTGGATCTCAGGTACCTAAATGGACAATAGTGTTTGAGCTTCTGGTTTAGGTAGACTTTGAGGCGGATGATATCACACCGTGTCAGTTTCCTACGACAGGTATTTTGTTACATTGAACCTCATTGATTCCTGTAGTAGGCAAGGATTTTGGTGTTGGTTACTAAGACAAACTCTGTGGGTAGAAGGTTTGCTCTTTGATCATTCTTGCTTCACCGTCTTAGGAGGCCTTGTCAAGTGTAGAAGTCTGCCAGGGACTTACAATACAAATATTTTTTAAAACAGTCCATACATACTCATGCATACAGGGTCCCCAGGGTCAGCCCTCTTCTGTCTGTTCATGTGTCTTCAATTTCCTGCTTCTCCTCGTGACAGAATACTGCACGGGCCAATGGGTTAGTCCATTTCTGCCATTGGCTCTATTGCCCTATGAGTAACAGCAGTTTGCTTCATCAAATGTGCACATCCCCATGAAAAATGAGTGCTCAGATTCTGTGTCTGAGCTGGTGGCTAACCATTTATTTTCCATGGTTTCTTTTTGTTTCATCCACAGTGTTCTGCATCATAATCGGACACTATTTCTAAACTGGGGTCCCATCTTGAAATAGTGCTGTTGATAGTGCATTATTGTTTACTGCCCATAGTGTATCATTCTTTCACAGTTCTAAGATCACAACTTTGTTTCAACATATAAGTTATGTTGACCACCTTGGATCAGAAGTGATGCACTATACACTTTAGCATTCAAAGGTGCCTGTGTGTTGTTTACTCTGCAGCCTTTGTGCAGTGGTATTGGGCATAGTGTTTCATTGTTTTTACTGCTGCAAGATGGCCGACTCATTGCAGCTAAATGTGCAGACACTTTGAAGCAATGACACCTCACCTAGGTACAATATTATTATAAGATGGCCACCTGTTGCTTTGTTTAATTTTGTATTTCACGCTTATGCCTGTTAAGTACAGGCATGGCCATGTTTTATTTGTTTCTACTTGTATTCTTCGCATTTATCTTGCATATGCTTGTTGAGTTTGTATGTCTCTCTTGTTATGGATAGGTTAATGGGTGATTGCAAGACTGAGTCTGTGGCTAAACAGATGGATGAGTGGCAGAGTGGGTGTACAATGACTTGTGAGTGCTTTACCAGTGACTGGAGAGGTGCTTTCAGTTATTAGCCAGGCCTATTGGCACTGCCAATGCTTGTCTATGGCAAGTAGTGGGTGCTGGCTTAGCTCTGCTTGTTGGGCATGTCTTGGTGCCTTTGTAGTGCTCTTCAGAGCTTGTTTAGGGAGTAACGGGTGAATGGTTTCTGCTGGTCTATCCTCCCACCTGGTGTAGTCTGTGAGTATCCGTGTCCCAAACACCACTGCCGAGGAGGAGGGCTGCTGTGAAAATACCATCAAACGTTTACAAGGTGTGCATGATTTTTTTCTGTAGGTATTTCATTGCATGAGTACATTTTCCATAGGGGCAGAAATATATCCTGAAGTGGGGGTGTGTCCTTGTTTGTTAAGCAGTTTCTTTCTCTGAAACCTTTTCCACAGGGGCAGAAAGTTATTTTAGAGTGTGTGTGTGTGTGTGTCCTTGTTTGTTCAGCAGTTTCTTTCTCCAAAACCTTTTCTACAGGGGCAGAAAGTTATTCTAGAGTGTGTGTGTCCTTGTTTGTTTAGCAGTTTCGTAGTTTATCTGAAACCGGTCTTGGCTCATTTTAACTTTCTTCTTTTTCAAGAAGATCGCTGGTTCTGGTTGCTTTTTTGCTTCATGGTTAAGATTAGTTCTGCGGTATGTTGTCTGGTGTGGTCCTTGTTTTGTGGTATAGGAGGAGGGCATTGACTGTGTGTACAGTTTATCTTGGCGGCGTCCAGCAGTGATGCAGACAGTGGTGATTTCTCCTGGGTGATTGCCTGGCCTTTCCTGCGTTTACTGAGAACAAGTGGGCTGAGCCTGCAGTACTGTCTCACTAAAGTCGAACTGAGCATCTAATGTCAAAGCTGAAACCAGTGCACACACCCCAAGGATGGCTCATGCACACGTCACTTCCTCCAAGGAATCTAAACTACGTCACAAAGTGATGCAATGTAATGTTGTGTTCTTTTCCAACTTAGAAACCTGTCAACTCTATTTCAACATGATTACTGCGTGTATGACATACAAAAAACTGTATCTGTGCAGTGGTATTGATATAATGGGAAGTAAACTGCCTCCCTGCCCGCAACGGTGGCTAAAACTAACCGCTGTCAGACTCTGGTTCTCGTGGGCTTTTAAGAATTAAAACTCCCGCCAAATCAGATTTAATGGCGCCGGAGGCTACAGCTGGCCCTGGTTAGTTTCCGCTTTCTAATTCAGTCCAGATTTGACTTTGCATTATTAAACTCCAAGCCCTGCGTTTATAATGTGTTTATGATTAAAAATGACCTGCGGCCTCCAGAAGGCTATGAAGTCACCGCAGACGATGAACTAAGCCCATCTGCCCTGAGATGGGGAGAGCTGTCCAGGTACATCCGAGTGTGGCCCCGACGTGTTGACTGGTCTCTGCGGATGTCTTGAGAATTCTGCAGATATTCCAAGCCTTCCCGTGGCAGGTATGAGAGTTGCGGGCAGTGCATGCTTCAACCCTCCCCCCACACTCAATCAGTCAAGCAGCGTTTGTAAAGCGCAGCACTGTCACCCCTAGGGGTATCTGGGCGCTGTGTCTCAGTGGAAGAGCCAGGTCTTGAGTCTCCTCTGAAGTCTGCCAGCGAGGGGGCTGTACAGAGCTGGAGGGGAAGGTTGTTCCAGGTCTTGGCAGCGATGTAGGAGAAGGAGCGGCCACGGATGCTGGGGGTGTGTGCGAGGGAGAGTGAAGAGGAGGGTTGGTGGAAGTTGAGTCGACGGTTGAGGTGGGCGGGTCCTAGGTCGTGGAGGGCTCTGTAGGCGTGTGTGAGGATCTTGAACTGGCATCATCAATGTGACCTGTGTATTTCTGCTGTCTAGACGCTGAGAGAGAAGCTCTCTAGTGGGACTCTCTCGCATACAAGGGTCTGGAACTGACTTCCCACTCACCTCTGCATGGACCCTGGCCTTTTCAAGTCCACAAGAGCACTGAACGCCTCTCTCTACCCCCAACCCCCTTTCCTGGCCCTACACTACCAGTATAGTATTTGTCAACCCGGCTACCGAACTGCCCGCTATATCTCTGCAGTTAAACCTTTTTAAGTCTGGTGTTAGCCCACACCTTTTCATTTCAGTAAAATTATGTATGAAATATACTCACTTGTGAGGCTTTCAGCCAGCCCTCTGCATTCACTGATCTCTTGTCATGCCATTTACACTTTTCATCCGCCCCCTAAAGCATACAGCACGGGCCGATGGGTCCGCGCGCTTCAGCCATTGGCTAATTCCACTGTGAGTGACAGCATTGTGCCCTCCCGCAAGGACCACATCTGTACACAGTGTATTGACCTTAACACTAGGCTACTTTGGAAATGTGTGCTTTTTGAGACTAAATAAACATAGCTTTGTGGCATTTTTTTTTATATGGGCGAGAGCCCAGCACCTTACTCAACATTGACGTTTTCTAAAAACAAAGACAAAACAAGCATTGGTAAAGCCAAAGATCTGGGAACCAATGCTAGACCTGTTGGTTTTGCAAATGTTTGTTTTTCAACTGTCTCTACCATCGCTTCGAAGCAGCCTTCTAACAGTGTAAGCGCTGTATAAGTATCTGAAAATAAACACTGTGGGGAAAAACAAACTAAAATGCACCCTGGAGTAAGAGGCAAGCGCGTTTCGGAAATTATTTAATTAGGTTTTTTTGCATTTTTTTATTTATTCAACAGTTTTATATAACTGTGCTGCACTAACAGTAGCTTCGGAGCGCTTTAAATTTGAATAGGACAGATGCACCATGTGCCAAACCGGGAGCTATTATTTAAGATGAAGGGGGGAGTCCCACAAAAGGACAACATTCTTGCTTCATAAATCGCTGGAAACTACGAGCTGTTAAGTGTCTGAGGACAGACCTGCGCCGCTCACACAAAGAGATTCTCAGGGTGCTTGGACAGCAAAACTGACAACGATCAACAAACCGAGGCAGTAACGTCAGCACAAAGCATACTACCACACACTGTACTCAAACCTTAAAACACAGCTGCCAGGAGTGACTGATTGTTGTGTTGGGGGGGGCTCTTTCGCGGATCCCAGGCGCAGAGCTCTAGAAAAACAAAGCAGATGTCTCATTAAACACTTCCTTATCAGCTAATGACTGTGAAGTGTCCTGACGGAAACACGAGAGGCATCTCTGCAGGAAGCAGAGCCCACGCGCCCTTCTTGACGTATAGAGGAGTCAAGTGCCATTGTACTCCAGCAGATGCTTAACGCGCTGCGCCTCCCGGAGGCCCTGTGACGTCAGAGGGGTCTCGGTGACGCCAGAGTATAAATAACAGACGTATCAACGAGCGCATGAACGCACTTCGAGGAGTTTGTGGTATATAAAGGGTCGGGCTGGACTGGCCACTCTGGGATTTCCCCTGTGGGCTGCGGGCTAGGAGACTGCTTCCAAGACCACCGCACTACTAAGCCCCGCCCCATGCTCCTGGTGTAGCGCTGGACCCTTACAGTGTGGGGCCGGGTTGAACATTTTTGCCAGGGCTGGTTCTGGTTTCCAGTCCGGCTTTACAAATGCCCCGGATCAGGGCTTTAAGTGGGATGAAAAAACTGGGGGGAGGGTCTCTCAAAGGGGCGTGGCCAGTGTAATTAAGGGAGTGGCTTTAAAGCACCTAAGTTAAAAATCTGTGCTTAGCATAGTGTGCTGCCCGACTTGTATTTTGCTGTTTCCGTCATTGCATCCAGATATATGATTCAACAAGTAACATCATACCTACAACAAGTCAGGACTATTGGCTTTGTCAATGGTTGTTAGTTGCATAAGATAAATAAGCAGCAACTATGGCTTGTAAATAGTATTGAAAAAGCTTCCACTTAAAGCCCTGGTGACGTCAGGGCAATGTTGCTGCTCCTGAGTTGCAAAAGAGAAGGGAAATCCAGAGAGAAAATGACTCTCCTTAAAGGATTTCCCTTCGCCTACAAGGCTCACCTGGCATGACGTCATGCCGTAACTTCTCCACTAGTGAGCAGTGTGAGCACACGCACATGGATGTATGTGCCTGTTGTCACTGCAGTTCAGCAACAAACGGACCGCCTGTGCCAGGGCACAAAACAGAGCCCGGTAGAGACCAGTTTCGAGGCCTTCATTAAAAAACTGCCGGTGTTCAGCACTGGTGAGTCCCGGGCCACTTAAAGCCACTTACAGCCCTGTCCCGGATTATAGAGCATTATACAGTTTTCGTATATTCATTTACTGATAGTTGCTTTTATGGGAGCGTGCCCAAGCGGTAGGCATTGCTTTGTTTCTCATTGCACCTTATGCAGGGCTTTAAGTGGGCCGGGTCTCACCGGTGCTGAGCACCGGCAGTTTTTTAAAGGAGGCCTCGAAACGGGTCTCTATCGGGCTCTGTTTTGTGCGCTGGCCCAGGTGGTCCTTTTTTCCCGTACTGCAGTGACAGCAGGCACATCATGTGCGCAAGCTCACACTGCTCACTTGTCACTAATGGAGACATTAGGGCATGACCTCATGCCAGGTGAGTGTTGGAGGGAAGGAAATCCTTTATAGAGAGTCATTTTCTCTCTGGATTTCCTTTTCTTTTGAAACTCCGGAGCAGCAACATTGTTGTGGTGTCACCAGGGCTTTAAGTGGAAGCTTTTTAATATTGTATACAACAAGCCATAGTTGCTGCTTATTTATCGTATGCAGCTAACAACCATTGACAAAGCCAATAGTCCAGACTTGTAGGTATGACATTACTTGTTGTATCATATATCGGGATGCAATGACAGAAACAGCAAAATACAAGTTGGGCGGCACACTATGCCCTGCACAGATTTTTAGTTTATGTATTTTTAAGCCACGCCCTTAATGACATTGTCCACGCCCCTTTGAGAGACCCCCCAGTTTTTTCATCCCACTTAAAGCCCTGACCTTATACAAAAAAGAGGGGCCCGGGGTGAGTGCGTAAACCCGACCCGGAGGGCCGGATACAACAACGTGTGAAACTCTTGTGAACTCACTTGCACAGATTGGCTTCTGATTAAAACCGGGAGCAGGGAGTAGTGGGTGCGGTGTGCCGGGTATAGGCCACACTTACCATCACGCTGCACTTCATGCCCCCTAAAGAATCTTCCCAGTGCTTCACTCCATCCAGACACGCACAGTTCCTTGAAGTGCCTTTAAGGCGCAGTGCAGAGCTATAAAACCGATCACTAAACTAGACTCCTAAACGATATAACCAAACAAATCCCAGAACCGTAGGAAAAGGGCACCCGGACGAAGGCAAGCGCTACGGTGCCATAGTAATGGCAGGAGGCGCTATTGTAATCTGTAAATGTAAAAGTGCACTTTCCTTCCTGACACCTCTGTCTTCAAAAGGTGCCACCTTGGAAGAGTTTTGGTAGGGCACAACCAAGGGCGTAACACAGGCCCCGGCAGCCCCCGCAGAGCCCCTCAGCCCCCACCCCCGTGCCAATGAATATCTGTAAGAACTATGAGACTCAAGGGGTCCTCGTCACAGTTTGCGTGGTGGGGGGAGGCATCATTCTAGGTGACGCCATTAGCCGCAACTGGCAGTATTCGCCCGCACACCACCCACCCACCTACACGGATCACGTGCCCTCCCTGATACAGACATTTCTGTCCAGAGCTGAAGCTGACAAGGAGGGGAGGGGCAGCGATTTTTGAACCTTTCAATGACGTTATTTATTAAAAGTGGAACTGTCCTGTTGTCGTAGAGTCCACTTCTGAAATTTCAACTGCTCGGTGACATGACTTTCCTTTCGCACAATATGAGTCAATGAAGACATGTCATGCAGGGAGAGGCGGGGCTTTTAATAACAACGTCACACGCCATTCTAAAAGGAACTTTTGTTCCAGCTAGACATCCCAGTGAAGTGATGTCAAAAAAATTAAGCACACCTAGTACTGAAAATGAAAAATCACTAGACAGCCTTTTTAAGAAAAAAAACAGACTAGTAAAGTAGGTCACCTGACCATCCGAAAGATTTACCCTGACTTCACACTCCAGATGGCTGTATTCCACATCAGTTCAAAAAACAAGAGAGGGGCCCTCCTACGCCAAAGGGACAGGGCACCAAATTGACAACGAACACGGAAAGTCAGGTCTTATCGGCACCTTTGGGGCCCCTTTCAAGCAGATTGATGCAATTGTTGCCTAACAATAATAATAGTGGAGATTGTTGAATCCCACAGTCTACATGGCAAGAAAGAATCCGTCCAACACAAAGATTCACTAATTTACGGGATCGTTGGAAAGCCTGTTTTTGGGGCACATGAAATTAAGGAGTGCCCCTAGGAGAAGATTATAAATATTTGCTGGGCACCATGCCTTTATAATTGATTTTGAGTTGGGAGAAACATCAACTTGTTTCCTGATGAAGGTGGTTTTGGATAAATTTAATCCCACCGAAACGCGTCTGAGAAATATTTGACACTAGATCGACGTAACTTTGGTTGTAACTAATGATCATTCTGTATGCAGTGGTTTGACCAAGGATTTTGGTTCGATTAGTGGTTCTAAATGACAAATGTGAATGTCTATGATATTCTCCCCCTTTTTCTTGTGTTAAATATTAATTATGGTTTTAATCAGAAATTTTGACTCAGTACAATTTGATTGTGGTTTTGAATTTGCATACAGACCATACAAGTTGTATGGATAAACTTGCCTTGCACATATTTATTGTATATTGTGTTTCAATCCATGAAATTTGCTATCTCTTGTCTGTTTTTAAATAAATGTATACATTTGTTTATATATCCAGATCTCTTGGTGATTTTGGTGGAATGTTGAATGAATGACTTTGTGAAGTGGTATTGATTTGCTTTATCTATACATACCCAAAGGGAAAAGGTTGATTTTGACTGGCTGTATTCCACATCAGGCCTGGCTTGTCAAGTAAGCCCCCCAGGGCTGGCCTCACACACCTGCTGCAGAGCGGCTGGATACCCTCATTGGCGTTTGCACTATAAGAAACACCAATAGCATAACATATTAATGAGCAAACTCAATTACTGTGATTGTCTTCTCCATGACCCCCCCTTGGGGAAAACGTAATCCACTCTGCACATGGGCACGGAAAGTTTAATTGTTGCATTTCTACCTCTTCCTGTCAACACCAGGCCCGATGGCAGTCCATCAACAATCCATTGGCGTCCCGCAAGCCAAATCTAATCGCTCCAAGAGCCAACTGTGGGGTCATCATTCTAAGAGCCAACTGAGAGCCATCATTCCAAGAGCCAGCTGAGGGCCTCCACACTAAGAGTCGACTGTGGGACCTTCACTCCAAGAGCCAACTGCTGGCCATAACTGTAAGAGCCAACTGAGAACTGTCACTCTAGTAGCCAACTGAGGGCCTTTACTCTAAGAGCCAACTGAGAGCCATCACTCCAAGAGCCAACTGAGAGCCATCACTCCAAGAGCCAACTGGGGGTCATCACTCCAGAGCCAACTGAGGGTCATCACTCCAAGAGCAAACTGAGAGCCATCACTCCAAGAGCCAACTGAGAGCCATCACTCCAAGAGCCAACTGGGGGTCATCACTCCAGAGCCAACTGAGGGCCTTTACTCCAAGAGCCAACCTATGGCCATCACTCCAAGAGCCAACTGTGGGGTCATCCTTCTAAGAGCCAACTGTGGGGTCATCCTTCTAAGAGCCAACTGTGGGGCTATCACTCCAAGAGCCAACTGAGAGCCAACACTCCAAGAGCCAACTGATGGCCATATCTGTAAGAGCCAACTGAGAACTGTCACTCTAGTAGCCAACTGAGGGCCTTTACTCTAAGAGCCAACTGAGAGCCATCACTCCAAGAGCCAACTGAGAGCCATCACTCCAAGAGCCAACTGAGAGCCATCACTCCAAGAGCCAACTGAGGGCCATCACTCCAAGAGCCAACTGAGGGCCATCACTCCAAGAGCCAACTGAGGGGCCATCATTCTAAGAGCCAACCTATGGCCATCACTCCAAGAGCCAACTGTGGGGTCATCACTCTACGAGCCAACTGAGAGCCATCACTCCAAGAGCCAACTGAGAGCCATCACTCCAAGAGCCAACTGAGGGCCATCACTCCAAGAGCCAACTGAGGGCCATCACTCCAAGAGCCAACTGATGGCCATAACTGTAAGAGCCAACTGAGAACTGTCACTCTAGTAGCCAACTGAGAACTGTCACTCTAGTAGCCAACTGAGAGCTGTCATTCTAGTAGCCAACTGAGAGCCATCACTCCAAGAGCCAACTGATGGCCATAACTGTAAGAGCCAACTGAGAACTGTCACTCTAGTAGCCAACTGAGAACTGTCACTCTAGTAGCCAACTGAGAGCTGTCATTCTAGTAGCCAACTGAGAGCCATCACTCCAAGAGCCAACTGATGGCCATAACTGTAAGAGTCAACTGAGAACTGTCACTCTAGTAGCCAACTGAGAGCCATCACTCCAAGAGCCAACTGATGGCCATAACTGTAAGAGCCAACTGAGAACTGTCACTCTAGTAGCCAACTGAGAACTGTCACTCTAGTAGCCAACTGAGAGCTGTCATTCTAGTAGCCAACTGAGAGCCATCACTCCAAGAGCCAACTGATGGCCATAACTGTAAGAGTCAACTGAGAATTGTCACCCTAAGAGCAAACTGCGGAGCCATCACTCTGAGACCAAACCTGGGATGTCGAACTACACCAGAGTTGCTGATTTTGGAACTAGGGAACCAGGTTCGAATCTTGGTGTCGGCTCAACATCCTGTGATTCTGGGCAAATCACTTAATCTCCCTGTGTGTAAACAAAAACAAAATGAATATGTCCTTATGTAATAGTATAACTGGTCCAATGCCTTCGGGTTGAGGTTGCTTTGTATAAAACTGCAAAAAAGAAACAAAAACGAGAACCGTAGTCATCAGAACGCTGCCTGCTAGTGAACAATCTATTGTAAAGGGGCCATTCGGTGAATGACGTCACGGTCACAGTAGGTCTTACACCCAAGCCGACGTCATCGAAGAAACATTCTAGAATGCCTGTCAGTAGTGCTTGTTGGAAATGCAGACCCGGGGAACGAGAATTGCCCCTGTAACAAGGTGGCGTTATTGGGGGCGATGCGGTACATATCCGGCTCCGGGCCCCGTCAGAGCCACCGCCGGCGGCGGATGCTCTGTCAATAGGCGCGTTTTTAACGAGGGAGAGAAATGGCTCGTGACAGGCGGATCACACAACACGGCTTCTCTTAGATCATCCATCAATCCGTCGCAGGGGCCTCTCGCCTTTGTTTGTTGCCGGAATCAAACCGACTGATAAAACAATGCAAATCGCATTAACATTTTCCGTCGACGTCCCTGCGGTGAGGGGGAAACACATCTGGCTGACCAATCAAATGAGAGCTTGTCGACAAAACAACTCTCGAAGCGAGGAGTGAGCATCCGCGCTGATCTGAAGAGAAGAAAACACGGGGGTCTGGTGTGGGGGTGGGGAATGCCCATTCTGTCGAGCTGTCGCCCTCTAAATGTCGCCTTTAAATCGAGGGCTTCAACTCGAATTTAAGGCATTGGCCGAAAATGTGTAGATGTTCAAATTCGGAACAACTGGGAGTACTCATAATATGCCTGAACCCCACCCTCCCACCATGCCTCATGTCGTCCACTTGCATCCTTTCTTGCGTGAGGGCGCGCTTTCGTTCTCTTGTGTCAGACACGCTCATGTTTTGTGATATTTGTACTACTGAATTACACCGATATCAGTACATTTCTCATATCAGAGCGAAGACGCCGTAAATCCCATCTCTGACGTTATGCTCTGGTGATTTACTCGCTCCTCTGACCTCACAATGCCCTGGTTATTTAATAACCCGCAGGCATCACAGTACCCTGGTGGTTTACACGCTCCTCTGATGTCACAATGCCCTGGCTGTTTACATACTTCTTCGGCGTCACAATGCCCTTGTGGTGTACACGCTTCTCTGACGTCACAATGCCCTGGTTGTTTAATAACCCGTTGGCGTCACAGCGCCCTTATTACACGCTCCTCTGATGTCACGGTCCTCTGATTGTTTACATAACCACTTGACCTTGCCGTTTACATGCTCGTTTACGTCACAATGCCCTAGTTGTTTAATAACCCGTTGGCATCACAGTGCCTTGGTGATTTTCACGCTCCTCTGATGTCACAATGCCCTGGCTGTGTACATAACCCTTTGGCGTCACAATGCCCTTCTGACGTCTCAGTGCCCTTGTTCTGTACGCCTCAATGCCCTTGTTCTGTACGCCTCAATGCCCTGATGGCTTATTTACTCTTCTGACGTCACAGTGCCCTTGTTATTTACGTCTCAGTGCCCTCATGGCTTGTTTACTCTTCTGACGTTACAGTGCCCACGTTGTTTACATAACCCCCAGACTTCCCAATGTCATGCTGGTTTACTTACTTTTCTGACGTCACAATGTCCTGGTTGGTTACATAACCCTCCCACGTCATAAGGCACAGGGGTGTACTTCTCTGACGTGACAATGCCCCAATGTTTACTTACTCCTCTGAGGTAACAATGACTTGGTTGTTTACGTGCCCCCCTGAGACCAATCCTGATTGTTGACGTAACTTGTGATATCACAGTGGACATGTTGTTTACACCACTGCGGTCGCCGTTGTTCTGGCACTGCTGGTGCCCTGTGTAAACACTGATCTAACAGAGAAAAGCTGGCCATGGGTGGCAGGAGTGGGTCGGGTGCAGTCCAAACTACACACATGGTGTTGGTTTAATCAGATGCCTTCATGCGTGTAAAGTACTATCGGTTTTCATAACAAGGATCTGTGGTTGGCTCGCTTCGAGGCCCTTTGGTACTGTTTATGGACTGAGAGTTCTGAGTCCTAACAATCTAAACTGTGAATGTGTCAGCTCCTCCCCCAGCGTACCCCGAACTATTCAGGAAAGTGCAGGGTGAGTTAAAACCTCATTCCCATACAACCACTGGCCTCTCCGCAGAGACTGCTAATGGGGGCCCTGGCTGGCCTCTTAAGGTGCAAGGAAGGTCCAGTGCTGAGGAAAGGACTCCTTGTTTCATTCTACTTGCCAGGGAGATCTAGACAACCATCGTCTATGGTTTATAATATAAATAATTATGCTCCACCTGAAGGTTACTCATTTAATCAACCATCGGACAGTGTGTCACCTCTGCCCGGTTTTGAACCCGTGTTTTTTGGAGTTACGGACACATCTCTGCTGCAAGCGCTCAACCCACTGACCTATGCCAAAAGCAGGCATGGCAGCAAGCAGCACTGGGAAAGCACAAGGTAAACACAAAGACCAAGCACGGCCTACGTACCAGGTCTGCAGGGTCTGTGTTTCAGGGCTGCGGGGCCTGTGTGCCAGGGCTGCAGGGTCTATGTACCAGGGCTGTGGGCCTGTGTGCCAGGTCTGCAGGGCCTGTGTGCCAGGTCTGCGGGGCCTGTGTGTCATGGCTGTGGGGCCTGTGTACCAGGGCTGCGGGCCTGTGTACTATGGCTGCAGGGCCTATGTACCAGGGCTGAGGGCCTGTGTACCAGGGCTTTGGGGCCTGTGTACCATGGCTGCAGGGCCTATGTGCCAGGGCTGCAGGGCCTGTGTACCAGGGCTGCAGGGCCTGTGTACCAGGGCTGCAGGGCCTGTGTACCAGGGCTGCAGGGCCTGTGTACTAGGGCTGCGGGGCCTGTGTGCCAGGGCTGCGGGGCCTGGGTACCAGGGCCATAAGCCTGTGTGCCAGGGCTGCAGGGCCTACGTACTAGGGCTGCGGGGCCTGTGTACTAGGGCTGCGGGGCCTGGGTACCAGGGCCATAAGCCTGTGTGCCAGGGCTGCTGTGCTTATGTGCCAGGGCTGCAGGACCTACGTTCTAGGTCTACAGGGCTTGTGTGTCAGGGTTGTGGGGCCTATGTGCTAAGTCTGCAGGGTCTATGTACCAGGGCTGCGGGCCTGTGTGCCAGGGCTGCGTGGCCTGTGTACCATGGCTGCAGGGTCTATGTACCAGGGCTGCGGGCCTGTGTGCCAGGGCTGCGGGCCTGTGTGCCAGGGCTGCGGGGCCTATGTACCAGGGCTGCGGGGCCTATGTACCAGGGCTGCGGGGCCTATGTACCAGGGCTGCGGGCCTGTGTGCCAGGGCTGCGTGGCCTGTGTACCATGGCTGCAGGGTCTATGTACCAGGGCTGCGGGCCTGTGTGCCAGGGCTGCAGGCCTATGTGCCAGGGCTGCGGGCCTGTGTGCCAGGGCTGCGTGGCCTGTGTACCATGGCTGCTGGGTCTATGTACCAGGGCTGCCGGCCTGTGTACCATGGCTGCAGGGCCTATGTACCAGGGCTGCGGGCCTGTGTGCCAGGGTTGCTGGGCCTGTGTACCAGGGCTTTGGGGCCTGTGTGCCAGGGCCTGTGTGCCAGGGCTGTGGGGCCTGGGTACCAGGGCTTTGGGGCCTGTGTACCAGGGCTTTGGGGCCTGTGTGCCAGAGCTACAGGGCCTGTGTGCCAGGGCTGTAGGGCCTGTGTACCAGGGCTGTAGGGCCTGTGTGCTAGGGCTGTAGGGCCTGTGTGCCAGGGCTACAAAACCTGTGTGGCAGGTCTGCAGAGCCTACGTACTAGGGCTGCGGGGCCTGTGTGCCAGAGCTGCAGGGCCTGTGTGCCAGGGCTGCGGGGCCTGTGTGCCAGGGCTGCGGGGCCTGTGTGCCAGGGCTGCGGGGCCTGTGTGCCAGGACTGTAGGGCCTGTGTACCAGGGCTGCAGGCCTGTGTGCCAGGGCTACAAAACCTGTGTGGCAGGTCTGCAGAGCCTATGTACTAGGGCTGCGGGGCATGTGTGCCAGAGCTGCGGGGCCTGTGCACTAGGGCTGCGGGACCTGGGTACCAGGGCCAGAAGCCTGTGTGCCAGGGCTGCTGTGCTTATGTGCCAGGGCTGTGGGGCTTATGTGCCAGGTCTACAGGGCCTGTGTACCAGGGCTGCGGGGCCTGGGTACCAGAGCCATAAGCTTGTTGTTGTATCTTGACTCTGATGTTATTCTAGCCCTGCCAATAGAATCTTGGTGTAATGACATAACATAGAATGTTGGGAGTGAAATACTCACAGTTGGCTGGGCTGAGCAGCGTGCTGGCTGCTCCTGGTGGGGTCTCGTTCTGGTCTTCTTGTGATCTTACAACTATCTTGAATAAACCTCTCTGAACCACCTCTACCTGTGTGGACTTGATCACTACACCTGTGTGCCAGGGCTGCAGGGCCTGTGTGCCAGGGCTGTGGGTCTTATGTGCCAGGTCTGATGGGCCTATGTGCCAGGTCTGTAGGGACTACATACCAGGGCTGCTGGGCCTATGTGCCAAGTCTGTAGGGCCTACATACCAGGGCTGCGGGCCTGTGTGCCAGGGCTGCGGGCCTTTGTACAAGGGCTGTAAGGTCTATGTACCATGGCTGTGGGGCCTTTGAACCAAGGTTGCGGGGCTTGTGTACCAGGTCTGTGGGGCCCATGAACCAAGGCTGCGTGGCCTATGTACCAGGGCTGCGTGGCCTGTGTGCCAGGGCTGCGGGGCCTGTGTGCCAGGGCTGTGGGGCCTGTGTACCGGGGCTGTGGGGCCTGTGTACCGGGGCTGTGGGGCCTGTGTACCTGGGCTGTGGGGCCTGTGTACCGGGGCTGCGGGGCCTGTGTACCAGAGCTGCGGGGCCTGTGTACCAGAGCTGCCGGGCCTGTGTGCCAGGGCTGCGGGGCCTGTGCGCCAGGGCTACGGGCGACTGTGAACCAGGGCTGCAGGGCCTTTGTACTGAAGCTGTGCGGCCCCTGTACTGGGGCTGCGGGGCACATGTGCTAGTGTTGCGGGGCTCCTGCACCAGGTCTGCAGGGAAAGAGCTGGGCCCGTGGAGGTCTCCTGGTAGCAACCCCGGGTTTCTGATGAGTTCGGCCAGCGAAGGGTTAACCTCTGGTCGAGCAGTCCCCCTGCAGACAGCCCGTGCAGTCTGTGCATGAAAGGGCTTTTTATCTCTTTTCTTGCAGCTCTAAGTGAAAAGATTGATGTGCCGGGAAAAGTGATAGCTCACAGCAGCACAATACGTGTCACTGCCAACAGAAGCAGGCTCGTGAAACAAGGGAGAAGCGCCTCGAGGCTAGGGCCAGCCTCTCTCCAGGCTCTTGAGATACAGCCCTCTGGCGGACCCCAGCTTTCTGGCCTTCTTCGCTGGAACCAGAGCCTGGCCGTTCGTTTGAGCCTTGGCCTTACACATTGGGGGCAGAGCCCTACCCCGGAGAGCCGTGCACGTGTTTCAGCTTTCCTGGAGGGCATGTCTGCTGCAGGGCATCAGCAATGCCAGGCTACCCATGACCAGGAGGGCATGTATGCTACAGTTCATCAGCAATGCCAAGCTACCCATGACCAGGAGGGCATGTATGCTATAGCCTATAGTGCATCAGCAATGCCAGGCTGCCCAGGAGCAGGATGGCATGTCTGCTAGAATGCATCAGCAATGCCAGGCTGCCCATGTCTGGCACAGTGCATCAGCAATGCCAGGCTGCCCATGACCAGGAGGGCATGTCTGGTACAGGGCATCAGCAGTGCCAGGCTACCCATGACCAGGAGGCCATGTATGCTACAGTGCATCAGC
Organism: Calotriton arnoldi; assembly: GCA_963921515.1. Taxonomy (NCBI): domain Eukaryota; kingdom Metazoa; phylum Chordata; class Amphibia; order Caudata; family Salamandridae; genus Calotriton; species Calotriton arnoldi. The sequence goes on along the minus strand of CAWUFW010005137.1, from coordinate 594,966 downwards.
AATGCCAGGCTACCCATGACCAGGAGGGCATGTATGCTACAGTTCACCAGCAATGCCAAGCTACCCATGACCAGGAGGGCATGTATGCTATAGCCTATAGTGCATCAGCAATGCCAGGCTGCCCATGTCTGGCACAGTGCATCAGCAATGCCAGGCTGTCCATGATCAGGAGGACATGTATGCTACAGGCAATCAGCAATGCCAGGCTACCCATGACCAGGAGGCCATGTCTGGTACTGTGCATCAGCAATGCCAGGCTGCCCATGATCAGGAGACCATGTCTGGTACAGGGCATCAGCAATGCCAGGCTACCCATGATCAGGAGACCATGTCTGGTACAGTGCATCAGCAATGCCAGGCTGCTCATGATCAGGAGACCATGTCTGGTACAGGGCATCAGCAATGCCAGGCTACCCATGATCAGGAGACCATGTCTGGTACAGGGCATCACAAATGCCAGGCTACCCATGATCCGGAGACCATGTCTGGTACAGTGCATCAGCAATGCCAGGCTGCCCATGACCAGGAGGTTATGTATGCTACAGTGCATCAGCAATGCCAGGCTGCCCATGACCAGGAGGGCATGTATGCTATAGTGCATCAGCAATGCCAGGCTACCCAGGAGCAGGAGGGCATGTCTGCTACAGTGCATCAGCAATGCCAGGCTGCCCATGTCTGGCACAGTGCATCAGCAATGCCAGGCTGCCCATGACCAGGAGGGCATGCATGCTACAGGCAATCAGCAATGCCAGGCTGCCCATGATCAGGAGACAATGCCTGCCACAGGCAATCAGCAATGCCAGGCTGCCCCTGACCAGGAGGGCATGTATGCTATAGTGAATCAGCAATGCCAGGCTGCCCATGACCAGGAGGGCATGTATGCTATAGTGCATCAGCAATGCCAGGCTGCTCAGGAGCAGGATGCCATGTCTGCTACAGTGCATCAGTAATGCCGGGCTGCCCATGTCTGGCACAGTGCATCAGCAATGCCAGGCTGCCCATGACCAGGAGGGCATGCATGCTACAGGCAATCAGCAATGCCAGGCTGCCCATGACCAGGAGGGCATGTCTGCTACAGGCAATCAGCAATGCCAGGCTGCACATGACCAGGAGGGCATGTATGCTACAGTGCATCAGCAATGCCAGGCTGCCCATGACCAGGAGGGCATGTATGCTACAGGCAATCAGCAATGCCAGGCTGCCCATGACCAGGAGGGCATGTCTGCTACAGGCAATCAGCAATGCCAGGCTGCACATGACCAGGAGGGCATGTATGCTACAGTGCATCAGCAATGCCAGGCTGCCCATGACCAGGAGGGCATGTATGCTATAGTGCATCAGCAATGCCAGGCTGCCTAGGAGCAGGATGGCATGTCTGCTACAGTGCATCAGCAATGCCAGGCTGCCCATGATCAGAAGGGCATGTCTGCTACAGGCAATCAGCAATGCCAGGCTGCCCATGATCAGGAGACAATGTCTGCTGCAGGCAATCAGCAATGCCAGGCTGCCCCTGACCAGGAGGGCATGTATGCTATAGTGCATCAGCAATGCCAGGCTGCCCATGACCAGGAGGGCATGTATGCTGTAGTGCATCAGCAATGCCAGGCTGCCCAGGAGCAGGATGGCATGTCTGCTACAGTGCATCAGCAATGCCGGGCTGCCCATGTCTGGCACAGTGCATCAGCAATGCCAGGCTGTCCATGATCAGGAGGGCATGTCTGCTACAGGCAATCAGTGCCAGGCTGCCCATGACCAGGAGGGCATGTATGCTACAGGCAATCAGCAATGCCAGGCTGCCCATGACCAGGAGGGCATGCATGCTACAGGCAATCAGCAATGCCAGGCTGCCCATGACCAGGAGGGCATGTATGCTACAGTGCATCAGCAATGCCAGGCTGCCCATGACCAGGAGGGCATGTCTGCTACAGGCAATCAGCAATGCCAGGCTGCACATGACCAGGAGGGCATGTCTGCTACAGGCAATCAGCAATGCCAGGCTACACATGACCAGGAGGGCATGTATGCTACAGTGCATCAGCAATGCCATGCTGCCCATGACGGCATGTCTGCTACAGTGCATCAGCAATGCCAGGCTGCCCAGGAGCAGGATGGCATGTCTGCTACAGTGCATCAGCAATGCCAGGCTGCCCATGACCAGGAGGGCACGTATGCTGTAGTGCATCAGCAATGCCAGGCTGCCCAGGAGCAGGATGGCATGTCTGCTACAGTGCATCAGCAGTGCCAGGCTGCCCATGTCTGGCACAGTGCATCAGCAATGCCAGGCTGTCCATGATCAGGAGGTCATGTCTGCTGCAGACAATCAGCAATGCCAGGCTACCCATGACCAGGAGGCCATGTCTGGTACTGTGCATCAGCAATGCCAGGCTACCCATGATCAGGAGGCCATGTCTGGTACAGGGCATCAGCAATGCCAGGCTGCCCATGACCAGGAGGGCATGTATGCTACAGTGCATCAGCAATGCCAGGCTACCCATGATCAGGAGACCATGTCTGGTACAGTGCATCAGCAATGCCAGGCTGCCCATGACCAGGAGGGCATGTATGCTACAGGGCTTTAACAGCAGCAATGCCAGGCTGTACATACTTCTGAGGGTACATCTGCTATAGGACTTCAACAACGGAAATGATATTATGCATACTCATGAGGGCATGTCTGCTCCAGGGCACCAACTGTAGCAATGCCAGGCTGTGCATGCTTGTGAGGGCAGGTCTGCCTTAGGGCATCAACACCAGCATTGCCAGGCTGCGCATACTCATGAGAAGATGCCCCCACAGGCTTTAACAGCAGCCATTTTAGCTCGGAAGGCCTGACCACCGACACCAGCCACACACTGCCCTTGTCCATAAATATGGTTAGAAACCTTGACACTTTAGTTGACTCGGTGGGGACTTTCCTCAAGCAAATTGTGTCAGTCTGCAAAAACGGATTTTTCTTTCTCAAGTTGCTGCCCCTCACTCTCCCGTTTCTTTCTTTTTCTTACCAGATCCTGGACTTAATGCAACTTGTAAAGTATGAGGGAGACAGCTGGAAAACACATGCACTCTCATGATGTGCCTAACCATAATCAAAAAATGTGTGCTTGTAAAGTCAGCAGTGAAAGGACACAAGTAATGAGGCCATAATCCAGGGGAAGGACAAATAAAACAAGAGGAAGGAAAGCCCACACAAGGTAACAACAAGCATTTGCAATGCAATAGGTCTCGCATTTACGTGAGACCTATTGCATTGCAAATGGTAGGCATCACGGACAACGGGAGGGAGGGCGGGCAGGGGGTGGGGAGTAGGCATCACGCACAACGGGATGCGGTGGGGAATAGGCACGGAAAACGGGAGGGCGGGCGGGGGGGCGCGAGAAGGCACGGACAACGGGAGGTGAAGGAAGTGGCCCGACTAGTGCCACCCGGGTCACTCGCGACCACCTCTCAGCCTTCCACACAAATGAAGAGTCGGTCAGACAATAGAGAATACAAACCAAGTTATTTCATTAGTATTCGCTCGAGCGGAGTCCAGTCTGACCAGCCTCCTTAGACAGCTGACGAGGGACTGACCCCCGTTCACAAGGTAAAGTGAGATATACATTTCCAACACCTCTAAGACCCACCCAAACTGGAATTTTCCAGCCTGGGCACAGATGAACAAAGGAGGTACAGAAGGATGAGCTACCATCCTGAGACCGGGTACACACTATCTTAGCTTCAAGGTTATCTCGGCCCTTGCCCGTCTCTCTGAGAGTGGGAGCAGGGCTACATACGAGGAAAGGTATGCAAACACAGGACAAGCTATTCATTAGTGCAGCAAGGCTCAACCTTGAATAAAAGAAACAATCGAGGCCGCCGTTTCTGCTGAGGCAGACAGTATGAGACAGAAGCTTCATTTCGATCATGCAGAAAATGGCGACTGAATACAAAATGGTGCCACAAATGCTAACTTAACTCACACAATGCTAGAAGGAGTCAGCTGAGACGCATTTTCAGTCCAACAGACCCTCCTTTTAGCATTTGCTAACAAATTTTGTCTAATGCTCGGAAGGGCACCAGTATTTTACAAAAAACAGAAACACTAGTAAAAACAGGAATATTTGCATTCTGTTAATATTCAAAGATGCCCTCGTCGATGGACATCGAGTCATGGACAGCTTGTGCCATCATAAACGTTGACTTAGCATCAGATGCTGGTGTTTTAGGAGTAGGTGTTATTTTCCCAACACAATAAGCACAACAAGCCGGGAGACAATGTATGCATAGGCAACAGGTAAAAATTATACCCGCTATGGCAATGAGGACAAGGAGTATTTTCCATCCCCAGAGCCAAGCAGAAAGAGTCCAGGTACCGTTCTCTTGGTGTATGTCAGAGGAAAGCCTATGGAGCTTCTGTATAGCAGCATATACATTCGGAGCGTGGTCCGATATGTATAGACAGCAACTACTGCCGATGACGCGGCATGCCCCACCCCGATCAGCAAGGATGACGTCTAACACCATCCTGTTTTGAGGGGCAACGAGCCTGGTAGCCTGAAACTCAGCTGTAATATCAGTCAAAATTCCAGCCGTTGTATTTATTACTCCCTCCACCACCCTGGTAAGGCGACGAATATTAAGGCTATTGGACATAGGGCCCCAGAAAGGAACAATACCCTTCATAGCATCGGTAAACTGCTGCAAAGTAGTGTCTGTCTGATCAATGTCATCTGCATTAATGACCCTTCTAACACGAGATAGATGGACATCCCTACGCTGCAATCGATGATCCTTATGGTAGATGGATGGGGCTATATACACTGGAGGAAGGAGACATAACATATGCCAGACCACCCCTAGGAAGCCACACATAAGCTTGGGACCCACAGACAAAATACACATTATGGGGCGGAAGTAGGGGTGGGCTATTTATCGTACTCAAGTTATAAGTATAGTTGCAAATACTCATTCCCACGTTAACGTTTCCAAAGCCTTGGACACAAAAACTAGCTGTCGTGTTAACTACTGGCACTGGCATTGCTTCATCCTGAGTAATATTACGCATCTGAAAGGACCTAAAGTATTCAGTGACATTAAAACCTTGGAAGTCCAGCATTTCATTTTGGAGCCATGTTACATTTTTTTTGTTTTCGTAAATGTTCATACAGGCTGTCGGAGACAATGTATCAGGGGCCCCTCCCACTCCTGGAGTAAACCCTTGGTGTACACGAATATATTCTAACACAGTATCATAATCAGCATACGTCATATTCATGGCATCGGTATGAAAATGGGTATACACCATAGTAAACAGTTGAAACCATCCCTCACAGCTCCCTAAATAAGAGAACGGTAGGGACAGTAATATGTCATTCTTGTGCATCACAGAAGGGAGCAAGCCACACACCCAACAATTAGTGATATTGGAGGTATGATGCGCCTGGTGGAGCATCTGCAGGAAGACATTATCTACATACGTTTTTCTGTGCTCACCCTTGTGAGGGGCTAAAGTAACAAACGTGTTTGTGGGGAGCAAGTGTTGTACCAATCAGAGAGTGCACAGGATGTTTCTCTTCAAGGAACCACACTATTCCAAGTGCTGTTATCAGAAAGATCAGAACAATTGTTACAAAAACTATTTTACTTCTCATTGACCAGATGGACCATCCAGAGCCAGCCGGTCTAAAATGTGGAGTCGCAAAGGAGCTGCTCCTCCTCCGTAATGGGGCGACTAAATGGGTACCTTTTTAAACAAGAGGAAAGGACATGTAATGGAGCCAACTATTCAGAAACCAATAAAAAGGGAAATTGTTCCCAGCGTCCTTCAGAGCCTCGCTGGCAGACTCCTATTGTTCATCTACGGTGGTGCTGCTGAGCACTTTTCGGTGGAGCTGCGCAATCGCAGCCCTTTCTGAGGAAATCCCACGTCGTCCAGGGCAGTGTACCTTCTCTTTTTCCCCGGGGAAGCACGTCGAATTCACCCTGTCCAATGTCTGAACAATGCACCAATCTCCCTTTCCCTAAACTACCGTTGGTACCATAGGCAAGGTACACCCTATTCTTTATCCTCGCAGTCCATCCCTGCTAATCTGACTTCTCCTTTGGTGCACTGTTCTTCCGTCGAGGGCACAAGTTGTACCTAACTATTCCAGGCACAGAGGGGTCAGCAAATAGGGGCTCAGATTCAGAGGGATCAATGGGCAGGGGCACAGACACAGATGAGCCAGCAGGCCGGGGCTCAGTGGGCAGGGGCTCAAACACAGGGGGGCCAACAAGCTGGGGCTCCAGGGTGGCCTTAGTTGCAGGTGGCACCACCTCGTTCAACACTGCATTGCTTTCCTCCTCAGGGGGTGCCCCTGTCAGTTGTGCATCTGAGAAGGGAACGAAGCGCGGCACCTGCTCCATTTCAGAGTCGCCGATCCCATCGAGGGTCCACTGATCGTAGGGCAACAGTAGTGGTACCCTCCTGCAGTGGGTAGAATGGATCCAATTCTTCTGGCCATCTACCTTCACTGCCGTCCGGGTGGCGAACAGGACTTGGAGAGGGCCCCTCCAGCGCGGCTCCAAACTACCTTTCCTCTGGTAGTTCCTCACCAGGATGAAATCACCTGGTCGGATGTCATGGCCTGGCCCCTCAGGAGTTGGCGGCAGTGCCTCATGAATATGTTGGTGAATAGAACGCAAATTTTTAGTCAATTCATACAGGTAGTCCACGAGTAAAGGGTATTCTATCTCCGAGAAACGACGAGGCCGCGGGACGCCCCAGACATTTGCCGGGCGGCCAAACACGACCTCGTACGGTGACAATCCTGTTCTAGAGTGGGCCGTCGCTCTTGTAGACAACAGAGCTAGTGGTAACGCATTTGGCTATTGTAATCCTGTGCTTTCTTTGATCTTTGCCAGCTTTAGTTTGAGAGTACCATTGTACTTCTCAACCAAGCCCGCCGATTGGGGGTGGGTCGCAGCATGGAACTTTTGCTTGATGTGCATACCGTTGCACACCAGCTGAATGACCTTTGAGTTGAAGTGACTTCCATTGTCACTCCAGATCAAACGGGAAGAACTCCTTCAGGAGTACCTTCGCCGTCGCCATGGCTGTGTTCTCTTTGGTGGGATATGCCTCAATCCATTTACTGAATGCGCACACAACTACTAACACATATTTCAGATTGTTAACTCGTTCCATTTCGATGAAGTTCATTTGAAGGACCTCGAAAGGAAAAGAGGGTGGTGCAAAGTTACCAGGGGGTGTAGGGGTACCCTTTCCAGGGTTATACATCATGCATACCATACAGTACTTTACTAAGTGAGCGGCAACTTTCGGAATATTATCCTTCTGCCATACAGGATCTAACACCTTACAGATCCCTTTAGCACTAATGTGGGCTGGCCCGTGCGCCATAGTGACCACAGGGAGGACATATGCATCTGGTAACATCAATCTCTGCTTCTCTGACTTATCCGTCCAGCACCCATCTTCATCTAAACGTGCCGTGCTCTCCTGCCATACTGCTAACTTCTCAACCGTTGCCTCACTCTGGATCTCCTTGACATTGTCCAGAGTGTCCTCAAACATGGTGGCCTCGGGTACCCACCTAGCAGGACCCGCTACAAACATTCTTTTCATCTTTGTTCGGGCTGTCTCCTTGGCTATCTGATCTGCAAATGCATTTCCCCTCCCCACATCATCAGTGATTGCCTTGTGGGCACTGCACTTCACTATAGCCAATTTCCTAGGGAGTGTCAGGGCAGACAAAAGCCTATGTATAAGAGGGCCGTGTTGTATGCGTGTCCCATGCGATGTAAGAAACCCTCTCTCTGCCCAGAGCCGCCCAAAATTATGTGTGACCCCGAAGGCATACTGGCTGTCAGTGTAGATATTGACGGCCAGTCCCTCGCTTAGCTCACAGGCCCTAATGTGGGCGACTAACTCAGCTGCCTGGGCGGACTGATAAGGGACTCGTGATGTCTCAACTACCGTGTACAATGTTGTGATTGCATATGCCGCGGTGGTGGTGCCATCTCGTAATTTGAAACAAGAGCCATCGACATATAGTTCCCCTTGGGGGTCAGATAAGGGACATCAGTCAAGTCTCCCGTCCCTTCGTCTCTTCCTCCGTCCGAAACAGACAATCATGTATGTCTATTTCCTCACTCTCCGAAGGGAGGGGTAGTAACGTGGCAGGGTTCAGAGTGGCACATCTTTTGATCGTAATAGGCGGAACAAAGAGAGTTAGCTCATAGCCAGTCAGACGTGCACTGGTGAGGTGCTGCATCTTTGTCTTATTCAAGAGAGTGTCCACAGCATGCGGTACCATGACTGTTATGTTATTTATTTTTATAGCGCGCACAGATACTCCGAAGAGTGTCCCGGCGCGAGCCTTGAGGAGTAGGGAGAGTTGAATTAAACAAAAAGAAATGTTTTTAGGTTTTTCTTGAAAACAGTGAGGTTTTGAATGTTGCGTAGAGCAAATGGCAATGAATTCCAGGCCAGGGCAGCTTTCAGGGCAAGGGAGCTGCCACCCAACCTTTGTCGTTTGAAGCGGGGAACCTGGGCCAGGAGTTGAGAAGTGGAGCGCAGTTGTCTCGAAGGAGTATAAAAGGAGAACCGCTTTTGTAGGTAGGTAGGGCCTAAGCCATGAAGGGCGCGATGAGCAATGACTAAGGATTTATATTTAACCCGTTCTGCCACGGGAAGCCAGTGTAGTGAGCGCAGATGTTGTCTCACGCTACTTCTAGGAAGCCTGGCTGCAGCATTTTGGACCACCTGTAGCTTATTAAGCAGATAACCAGGGATGCCAACATACAGAGCGTTGGCATAGTCTAACCGAGATAAGATAAGGGCACGGGTGACCGTTTCTTTAGCAGCCCTCGATAGAAGAGGAAGAAATTTCCTGAGGGTTTTAAGTAGCCCAAAACAATTACCGGCAAGCTTCTTGACCTGAGTAGGAAACAAAAGGTTCTCCTCAAACCAAACCCCCAGGTTCTTAGCGGGTTTCCCTGTAGAGATTGGCATGGCGAACTCAGATGGCCAGAGCGTTTCTCTGAACTGAGGGGGGAATTTTCTGTAGAGGAGTATTTCTGACTTCTCTTCATTACACTTAAGTTGAGCAGCGGCCAGCCAGTTAAAGACCGAAGTCAAACAATTTTTTGCGGAGGAGATGGAATCCTCATTTTTCCCCCATGTAAATAGGAGCTGGGTGTCGTCAGCGTAAGCAATAATTTTAGCCCCTAAGTCCTCAGCTAATTGGACCAATGGGGTAACGTAGATGTTAAAAAGAAGGGGGCTAAGGAAGACCCCTGTGGGACACCTGTGGCCACTATCTGAGGAAATGAAGAGGACTGCAGGTGCCAAACCTGTTGCATCCGCCCCTCCAAAAAGGACTTAAGCCAGCCCCAAGCAGTGCCAGAAACACCAATCTCGGCAAGTCGGGTGAGCAACAGTGAGTGTGGAACGCCGCCGACAGGTCAAGCAGAATCAATGCTGCCCTCCCGCCGGCGTCCAGACACTCCCGGATGGCCTCCGAGATTTCCACCAGGGCTGACTCTGTGCTATAAGAAGCTCTGAACCCTGTCTGGGCCGGATGTAAAAGGCCCGACCTTTCGATGAACTCTGTAAGTTGTTTAGTCACCACCTTTTCGCACACCTTTGCCACACTGGGCAAAAGGGAGATGGGACGGTAGTTCCCTGGGCTCAGAGGGTTAAGAGATGGCTTTTTTAGGAAGGGAAGAATCTTGGCCTGCTTCCGGAACACGAGCCTCCTGAAGGGACATATTAATGAGACTATTGATTTCAAAGTCTCTGCAGCAGCTGCAAGAAGTCTGGCTGCGCAGGGATCCGATGGAGAGCCTGATTTCAAGCCCTTAAGAATCTTAAGTGAGCTAGATAGATCAATGGGAGTGAAGGCAGTCAGGGAGTGAATAGGATTGGCAGGTGGAGTCACCGGAAGCAGGGGCCCAGCTGTAACCCTGCTGCAGGAGGTAAAAGACGCCTGGATAGTGCATATTTTGTCCATGAAAAAACTAGAGAGATTATCGCACTAGGAGTCTGAGGATGGGGGAGCACTCGATTGGGCTGTGGGAGTCGGGAAGCTCTGGACGATGGAGAAAATTTCCTTGGTATTGTTCCTGGCAAGGTCAATGTGGGCCGAGTAGTAGAGGCTTTTAGCCTGGGCTATAGCATAGTAGTAATTTTTTTGTTTTATCCTGAGCATATGCTTAGCCAAAGGACAAAATTCTCTACGCCGCCAGTTCCGCTCTAATTTCTTGCACTTCTGTTTTAGTACTTTCAGGTCGGGCATGAACCATGGTTTCTATGGTGACTCCCTGGAAAGCCTATGGGGGGAGGAAGAGGATAACAAACCCATTGTATTTGAAACCCAGCTCGTGAAGCTGGCAAGCCCCCCCTCAAGATCTTTAGCAAGAACGGGGCTGGAGGCCGCCAAGGCCTGGCTAAACGCAATCGGATCAATTTTGCCAAACGCCGGTTTGCGGCTGGTTCGAAGTGGGGGGTCGGCGTTAGCTGCCACCCAAGAAAAATAGGTCAAGAAGTGGTGAGACCAGGGAACCGGGAGGGGATCATTCACTGAGATGGGAAAATTAGAACAAATTGGATCGAGGATATGACCCCCTTGGTGTGTCGGGAGACTAATCCATTGAGAAAGCTGGGCAAGTTGTAGCGTATCAAGAAAATCATGTGTGTCCCTAGCATCTGTCTGATCAAGGTGGATGTTTAAATCACCGAGGACAATATAGTGGGAGAAGCGAAGAGTCCAGGGAACAATAACATCACCCAACGCTTTAAGAAAGGCCCCAGCTGGTCCAGGAGGCCTATAGATCAGAGAGCCTCCCAGAGTAAAATGTGCCGAGAGGCGAATGCTGAAATCTAAGGCTTCGCATTCCCCCCATGAACCAACCTCACCCCGGTGGAGGACCCACTATCCTTGCATATAATGGCCCCCCCCACCCCTTCCCCCTGGGCGATCAGCTCTAGAGATCCTATAGCCTTCAGGAATGGCCATTGTGACAATTGGATTAGAGGATTCATCTAGCCATGTCTCCGTAATAAACAGGAGATCAACCGGTTTATCCACAAGGAGGTCAAAGACATCCTGATGGTGTTTCTTGAGTGAACGCGAGTTAATCCTGGCCGCATGAATTAGAGGCCCCCGTATGTACATACTGTGAGGTCAGTATCAAGTACGAGCCCAGCCGATTGCCTTATAGAGATGGCCACAGCCGTGACCGCTCTTAGACAGCTCGGGAGAGCTCTGGCGACGGGGTCAAGCAAAGCAGAGAAATAAGCACACGACCGTTGCTTACCTCCAAAAGCCTGTGTTAAGACCGAAAGCGCACAACCAGCCGCCTTGTGTACATACAACACGAACGGCTTCGCATAGTCTGGGGTGCCTAGCACAGGAGCGGAGCAAAGTGCAATTTTTAATTGCTCACAAGACTGCTGACATTCATGCGTCCACGGCAACAGCTCATGCACATCTTTAGTGGTTAGTGCTAACAAACACTTTATTAGTAATGAGTAGTTAGAGATCCAATGGCGACAGTACGAAGTGATGCCAATGAAGGCGCGTACATCCCTTTGAGTTTTAGGGATAGACATTTTTACAATAGCGCTAATGCGCTCAGGGGTCAATCTCCTACCCTCCTTCGACAGTAGGTGACCTAAATAGATGACCTCCTGTCGACAATATTGAAATTTGGAAAAGGACACTTTATGTCCATGGTGAGCCAAATGGAGCAACAAGTTAACCGTACTGTCTTTGCATCCCTGTTCAGTGTCCGAAGCGATTAGTATGTCATCCACGTACTGGAGCAAAACATTACCTGGTGAAAGTGGAAGGGAATCCAATTGAGCTTTCAGTGCCTGACTATATATACTAGGGCTCTCAGTAAAGCCCTGAGGAGCGCGACAGAATCTAAAGCTTCTGCCAGCCAGTGTAAAGCCGAATAAATAACGGCTATCGGGGTGGATTGGTATGCTAAAGAACGCATTTTTCAAATCAATGACAGAGAAAAATTTGGCAGAGGAAGGAATCATTGTGAGGAGAGTAGTAATGTCAGGGACCACCGGGAACTGAGGGACCACTATCTTGTTAACTGCACGCAAGTCAATCACAAAACGATAAACATCTGCATTATCAGCGGGGGAGTCTGGGGATGCCTTTTAAGAATAGGAAGAATAGGGCTGTTATACACATTCGCTGCTGTCTCCTCAACTACTCCTGACTCAATCAAATTGTGTATAATGCGTAATAAAGCTCGCTCCCCCGCTTGTGGAATTTTGTACTGGGGAATACGGGGCAAAACAGCGTTATCCTTAACCTTGATGGAAACTGGGGGAGTTTGTAAGAATCCCACATCCGTATCACTCGTTGCCCATAATGTGGGTGGCACATCCTTAAACTCAACAGGGAGGGGCGCATCTTTGGACAAACACTGCTTGGAACTCTACATTTGGTCCCATTGTCATATAGACACCATCCGGAGAACAGAAAATGGTTGCATGCAACTTCTTCAATAGATCTAAGCCCATCAGATTTTCTCCACAATTGGATGTCAATAGAAATTGCGAGTCCACAGTAAAAGGACCGATAGTCAGGGCAAGGGGTTTGGAAATGGGGCTCACAACCGGTATGCCTGAAAAACCTACCGAAACATTATTTTGGCCAGACAGAGCTGTCCCGGGGACCAGCGAACAAGAAACAGAGCTATTCATTGCACCTGTATCCACCAAAAATGTCTCAACCGAACCTTGCAAATCTGCAGTGATGTAAGGACCGCGCTGATCTACAGGTATCTGAACTGGTCCCTTACCCTGCCCCTGGCTGTCCTAACCGTGAGACATCCCTGTCACCTCATCTACATCATAGTCATCGTGATAATACTGTCTTCCTCGAGTGTCATCAAAATAGTTCTGGCCAGAGCGACCCTCCTGTGTCCCATCCGCCCGGGCCTCAATCTGATCACCTGCTCCCCGGCCCGAGAACTCTGTCCCCTGGGTACCGCCACTTTCTGCAATAACACTGGACATTCACTACGCCAGTGCCCCTCCTCCTTGCAATACGCGCACAGATTCGGCCCCACCGGTGTAGCATTCCTACTGGTACGAGGAAGCTGCAGAGCCGGACCAGTACCACACCCCCTTCCATTTCCTCTAGACGCCTGCTGTATCAACACTTTTGTTTTTAACTCCTTATGCTTCTTCTCCACCTTCTCCTCATTTTCCCTGTGCTCGTAATACTGTGCCATACTCGAAATTACGGAAGGGGAGGATGTCGTCCAGGTGCTCTCCGAAGCCTGCAACCGAGTTGCGATCTCTGGGAGCAGGTTCGTAACAAATCTATTGACAAACAATCGAACACCCCCTTACACTGACAAATCCTGTCCACTAAAATCCAAAAACACACCCTCAAACCTCGTGAAAAAATCGGACACGCTCTCATCCTTCTTCTGTCGACATGCCGCTAACTTGTCCCAATCTACCCTTCTCGGAGGGATAAGGGAGTGCATATACTGATGATTCGGCCGGGTAAAACTAGTATCTCGGCCTTTGGCTTCTCTCCAGGCTTCCTTTCCTTGTCCCATACTGTAATCTGATCCTATGAACCACCCAACTCTACAGCGTGATCTTGCGTGTGCACCTGTCTCCAAATGTCGACGGGTACCAGCAGACCAAAGAACATTTCGATATCGGCAAGCGTCATTACAGTCGAAGAAGCTGCTTCAGTCAGTTCCTTATAATATGCTGTAGGATTTTTCCTAGGGTCGGGCAACTGAGTCTTAAGAGATAAAACCTCACTCCTCTTCCAAGGAGTGTAAACCCATTGTTCCTGGAATCGAGCCTCCACTTTTGGTCTGATAATGACATCATGCTGATCTCGTTGCTCTGGTATTTCGGGATGATCTATGGGATGCACCTCCCTCATCGGAAACTGAGACACCGTCTTCGGACTCTTATCAAGTAGCCTACCACGGTAGGCAACCATCGCCGCAACATTACCAAACACCGGACCCGGCGCCATGTCAGCTACATAGACATGATCCTTAATATCATAAATAACTTGTGGCGCTGCCTCATTAAAACATTGTTCCCAAAGCCCAATCAAAGTAGCCGACATATGCTTAAGGGCATGCTGCTGGACAAAAGGCTCATAATCTTTCATTACTTCCCATACATCCTCTACACTGTAAATGGGGTTACGAGCCCACTGAGCTGCCTGATTGGCCACAGGCCTTTTCTCCTCTTCTCCCACATCTGATCGTATCAACGTCCGCCCCAGTCGCTCTTTAGCAGCCGCCCAGTCCCTGTCCCCCGCTCCCCATAAGGGTGTCCCACTACCCAATGCCGATGGGGAATTGAAGGATAAGGGAAGGAGTGGTGACGGAAGGGACAGGCACCAAAGTTGCCAATGGTTGCGTCGTGGGGGTGAGGGCTGGAGAGAGAAGCGGCGCTGACACAATAGGTGCAGCAGGGAGGCCAACAGTCATCACAGGCGCAGAAGGCGAAGCCACAGAAACTGCAGGAAGCGCGGCAGTCAAAGCAGCAGGGTCAGTGACAGAAGAGGTAGAAACCGCAGAAGAAATGGACAACTGGGACTGTGGCACCGCTGGGTATATTCTCTGTGGGGCATATGGAGGCGGAGGTTGGGCATCCAGCAACTCCTCCACAAGCGCATCATCGCCCTTTCGAACCACATAAGACTTTTCACATTGCAATCAAAATCGCCTGTCAGCACACTCTATCCCCTTCTCAATCTTTTTCTTATCATATGCAACAGCTTTCTGAGTCACTGTCTGCATTCTTCCCTTCCTAGCCTCCTTTTCTGCTTTCATTCGTCTCTGTTTAGCTTCCTTTTGCCACGTTCTAAGGGAGTCAAACATGGACTGTCTACTTCTTTTCGCAAACAATTTATCCTGCAGGAAATTATGCTTTTGTTCATCAAAACTGCCCGTTAACGGCCACTGCAACTCGGCATTGTCCCTCGTATATTTGTGCCATAATGTACTAAACATAATAGGGCCAAGGCCATGCTTAACGTACATATCGAAGTTCGGTGTGCCTTCTGAAGGTGCAGGCTGACTCTCTTCCAATCGAGCATCACTAGAACAACAACGGCAACTCACACAGAATATTCTACTAAAACATGGCATCTTGAAGCAAAACCTTTCCTCTACCTATGCCAAACAAATGTTTCCAAATACCTCACCCAAAATTGGTTTACAGACCTCACCAAATTCAGATTAGAACAATATCATATTCACAAAGAACCCCACAAATTTAAGCGCTTGTCCAAAGACGATCCCGTACCAAACACGAATCCAAAGTGGCCTCAGAGCCACAAACAAGACCAAAACAAACTCACCTGGTGCAAACAGGTCAAACGAAGTTATTCTCCACTGCCGACTCTTCAGACCAAATGGTCAGATCCAAGGGTTTCGCCATTCAGGACCCCAGCCGGGATGACCGCTGGCCGAGGCACCGTCCGGTCAGACAGACGGGGCATCTGCGATTTCAGGACTCTCTCGTGCAGGGATCTCCGATCCGCCCATCCGACCCGACGCGGCACCGTCGTCCTCACCCGTCCACGAGCGAAGATGGGTCAGCCCGATGGAGTCCCTGTTCGGGCGCCAACTGAAGGAAGTGACCCAATTAGGGCCACCCGGGTCACTCGCGACCACCTCTCAGCCTTTCACACAAATGAAGAGTCGGTCAGACAGTAGAGAATATAAACCAAGTTATTTTATTAGTATTTGCTTGAGCGGAGTCCAGTCTGACCAGCCTCCTTAGACAGCTGCCGAGGGACTGACTCCCGTTCACAAGGTAAAGTCAGATATACATTTCCAACACATCTAAGACCCGCCCAAACTGGAATTTTCCATCCTGGGCACAGATGAACAAAGGAGGTACAGAAGGATGAGCTACCATCCTGAGACCAGGTACACACTATCTTAGCTTCAAGGTTATCTCGGCATGTGCCCGTCTCTCTGAGAGTGGGAGCAGGGCTCCATACAAGGAAAGGTATGCAAACACAGAAGAAGCTATTCATTAGTGCAGCAAAGCTCAACCTTGAATAAAAGAAACAATCGAGGCTGCCGTTTCTGCTGAGGCAGACAGTATGAGACAGAAGCTTCATTTCGATCATGCAGAAAATGGCGACTGAATACAAAATGGTGCCGCAAATGCTAACTTAACTTGCACATTGCTAGAAGGAGTCAGCTGAGATGCATTTTCAGTCCAACAGAGGCACGACAACAGGAGGGAGGGGGGGAGTAAAGAAGGCTCCAAAGCATGTCGTGCCTGCAGTAGGAGAACCTCATTAAAGAAAATAGTGCTCACAGTCTAAATAACACTACCGTGTAACAACCGAAGTAAAGGGGCCAGTCGCCCTGGGAGGTGACAAACGAAGAGGAGGCGGTACTAAGGAGGGACTAACAAGCTTATTGACGAATCAGAAGCCAGCATTTAGGACGGACACTGACACAAGCCAATGGCAAATATGGGCGGAGAGTGGGCGGGGCTTCTATTCCCTACTCCTCTACAATAAGTCTCGCAGAGCAGCGCATGCGCGCTGTCTCTAGGCTCGACCTAAAAACCAAGTAAATGTGAGTGACACTAAAGCCAACCAATGGCATGGAATGGTCGGGATTCAAGCCCATGGTAAGTTAACTATAGTTCTTTCGCAAACAGACAGCTTGCGGCAAGACCTAAACAGCTGATCACTTTTCTATAGCCGTAGATATAGCTGCATCGGCTAAAAACTGGGTCAGATTTAAAGTGCCCACCAGTGTTCGAAAGCTGCTGTAAAGTGCTTTTCCCTCACAGATTGAGTTTTACCCCTTTGCGGAACCTTACGTTCATTATCTCAGACCAGCCTAAATGTACCCCCTATTTGTGGGACCCGATGAGGCGCAAAGCTTTTAGTGTCCAGGCAGCAAACAGCTCCTTCTTATTGGTGTGTCCCCGCCCAATCGCTTCAGTTTCGTAAAGCCATTAATAACCTGATGTGCGTCCAGCAGTCACCTGGTACCTTTCTCTTGTGCATTTCTCTGGTGCTTTGATATATCGTTGGAGTGAACAGCTGTGCTTATTTACTACCACTTGCGTGCCCCTGCACTAGCAGTGGTAGTTTTTACCCCCCCGACTGTAGGAAACATGACGAAAAATGGGCAATTTTCAACCAGGGCTCAAACCCTTCAAATGCACACCCTAGTACCAACAGCATGACTGCACAGAAGCCCGGTTTTTTATGCGCTATAGGCAGATCAGGACTAATGGCTAAACTGTCCTCATCAGATCTGTGTTCCGGATCTATCTGGTGCCCCCATATGAAAGCATTGTGTGATCCTAGGCACATCCTTTTATCCGTGAGTTTCCCTAAGACCTTAAGGTCCATTGTTAGGGATAGGTTTAAAGGTTGCATCGATTGCTACAGAAAGACCAGTCCTAACATTTCGCTTAGGGGAGCGTCGCTTTCTGTCCTGTGCTACCATTGGCTAACTCCCCGAAAATATTCGGGAGCTGAAATGTAAAGGCAGCCACCGCACAAGTTATGAAGGATTGATTGAAAGAAAGTCAGTATCGGGTACCACAAGTCATCACTGTCATTCGCTTATTATCAGGACGGACCTCGGACGCACAGGATACCTGTTTGTCCGTAACTTACTAGTTGTTGATAGTTAGTAAGAGCGATCTCACCCTCAAGAAGTTGACGCCAGTCTAGTTGGCTGGTCTCTTTCACGCGCCAGGGCACAAGTTCCCATTTCCGTAAAATGTTCCATTTTCTGTCGCTGTCTGAGGTCAGCGCATCCGTCGTGGTACTCATTTCACACCTGATAGCAGCCTCACCTGCTGTGGGAGTTAATATGGAAGTCTCCGGGTTTCCATGCGGGTCACATCTCACTTCCGCACCTGACCCTCCCACAGCGCGAGATCGTCATAATCATAATAATATTAATTGCACAATAATTAAGACGATACTAGTATGTCTCTGTCGGTTCTGCAGATTGACATCCTCCATAGCATGTCATAGATCGTCTGTGAAAGGAAAGTTAAACTGCTCAATAGATTTTGCTGTAAAATGACAGGATTAACACCGTCGATGTAATTATGCAGAATGTGGTTAGTGATTTTTTAAATTCTGCACAGTCCTTGGGAACTCAATATTCCATCAAAGACTGACAGGCTTTCAGTCACATTGGAGAAATGTGGTAGAGCGGGTGATCTGTGAGTCAGATGTGGGGAGGGCTGTGACTTTAGGCCTCTCCGTGCCACATGGTAGGTCTCTTTGCATCTGAGATGGGTGAGGGGGGCTGTGCCTCTGAGATGAGGGGAGGGCTGTGGTGGTAGGTCTGTCTGTGTCTCTGTGATGTGGGGAGGGCTGTGGCGGTAGGCCTCTCTATGCTTCTGAGATGAGGGGAGGGCTGTGAGGGTAGGCCTGTCTGTGCCTCAGATGCAGGGAGGGCTGTGATGGTAGCCCTGTCTGTGCCTCAGATGCGGGAAGGCTGTGACGGTAGCCCTGTCTGTGCCTCAGATGCAGGGAGGGCTGTGACGGTAGCCCTGTCTGTGCCTCAGATGCAGGGAGGGCTGTGACGGTAGCCCCTTCTGTGCCTCAGATGCAGGGAGGGTTGTGACGGTAGCCCTGTCTGTGCCTCAGATGCAGGGAGGGCTGTGACGGTAGCCCTGTCTGTGCCTCAGATGCAGGGAGGGCTGTGACGGTAGGCCTGTCTGTGCCTCAGATGCAGGGAGGGCTGTGACGGTAGCCCTGTCTGTGCCTCAGATGCAGGGAGGGCTGTGACGGTAGGCCTGTCTGTGCCTCAGATGCGGGAAGGCTGTGACGGTAGCCCTGTCTGTGCCTCAGATGCGGGAAGGCTGTGACGGTAGGCCTGTCTGTGCCTCAGATGCAGGGAGGACTGTGACGTCAGCCCTGTCTGTGCCTCAGATGCGGGAGGGCTGTGACGGTAGCCCTGTCTGTGTCTCAGATGCAGGGAGGGTTGTGACGGTAGCCCTGTCTGTGCCTCAGATGCGGGAGGGTTGTGACGTTAGCCCTGTCTGTGTCTCAGATGCAGGGAGGGCTGTGACGGTAGCCCTGTCTGTGCCTCAGATGCAGGGAGGGCTGTGATGGTAGCCCTGTCTGTGCCGGTAGCCCCGTCTGTGCCTCCGATGCGGGAAGGCTGTGACGGTAGCCCTGTCTGTGCCTCAGATGCGGGAAGGCTGTGACGGTAGCCCTGTCTGTGTCTCAGATGCAGGGAGGGCTGTGACGGTAGCCCTGTCTGTGTCTCAGATGCAGGGAGGGCTGTGATGGTAGCCCTATCTGTGTCTCAGATGCAGGGAGGGCTGTGATGGTAGCCCTGTCTGTGTCTCAGATGCAGGGAGGGCTGTGACGGTAGCCCTGTCTGTGTCTCAGATGCAGGGAGGGCTGTGACGGTAGCCCTGTCTGTGTCTCAGATGCAGGGAGGGCTGTGACGGTAGGCCTGTCTGTGCCTCAGATGCAGGGAGGGCTGTGACGGTAGCCCTGTCTGTGCCTCAGATGCAGGGAGGGCTGTGACGGTAGGCCTGTCTGTGCCTCCGATGCGGGAAGGCTGTGACGGTAGCCCTGTCTGTGCCTCAGATGCGGGAAGGCTGTGACGGTAGCCCTGTCTGTGCCTCAGATGCAGGGAGGGTTGTGACGGTAGCCCTGTCTGTGCCTCAGTTGCAGGGAGGGTTGTGACGGTAGCCCTGTCTGTGCCTCAGATGCAGGGAGGGTTGTGACGTTAGCCCTGTCTGTGCCTCAGATGCAGGGAGGGCTGTGACGGTAGCCCTGTCTCAGATGCAGGGAGGGTTGTGACGGTAGCCCTGTCTGTGCCTCAGATGCAGGGAGGGTTGTGACGTTAGCCCTGTCTGTGTCTCAGATGCAGGGAGGGCTGTGACTGTAGCCCTGTCTGTGTCTCAGATGCAGGGAGGGCTGTGACGGTAGGCCTGTCTGTGCCTCAGATGCAGGGAGGGCTGTGATGGTAGCCCTGTCTGTGCCGGTAGCCCCGTCTGTGCCTCCGATGCGGGAAGGCTGTGACGGTAGCCCTGTCTGTGCCTCAGATGCGGGAAGGCTGTGACGGTAGGCCTGTCTGTGCCTCAGATGCAGGGAGGGCTGTGACGGTAGCCCTGTCTGTGCCTCAGATGCAGGGAGGGCTGTGACGGGAGCCCTGTCTGTGCCTCAGATGCAGGGAGGGCTGTGACGGTAGCCCTGTCTGTGCCTCAGATGCAGGGAGGGCTGTGACGGTAGCCCTGTCTGTGCCTCAGATGCAGGGAGGGTTGTGACGTTAGCCCTGTCTGTGTCTCAGATGCAGGGAGGGCTGTGACGGTAGCCCTGTCTGTGTCTCAGATGCAGGGAGGGTTGTGACGGTAGCCCTGTCTGTGCCTCAGATGCAGGGAGGGCTGTGACGGTAGGCCTGTCTGTGCCTCAGATGCAGGGAGGGCTGTGACGGTAGCCCTGTCTGTGTCTCAGATGCAGGGAGGGCTGTGACGGTAGGCCTGTCTGTGCCTCAGATGCAGGGAGGGCTGTGACGGTAGCCCTGTCTGTGTCTCAGATGCAGGGAGGGCTGTGACGGTAGGCCTGTCTGTGCCTCAGATGCAGGGAGGGCTGTGACGGTAGCCCTGTCTGTGCCTCAGATGTGGGAAGGCAGTGACGGTAGCCCTGTCTGTGCCTCAGATGCGGGAAGGCTGTGACGGTAGCCCTGTCTGTGCCTCAGATGCGGGAAGGCTGTGACGGTAGCCCTGTCTGTGCCTCAGATGCAGGGAGGGCTGTGACGGTAGCCCTGTCTGTGTCTCAGATGCAGGGAGGGCTGTGACGTTAGCCCTGTCTGTGCCTCAGATGCAGGGAGGGCTGTGACGTTAGCCCTGTCTGTGTCTCAGATGCAGGGAGGGCTGTGACGTTAGCCCTGTCTGTGTCTCAGATGCGGGAAGGCTGTGACGGTAGCCCTGTCTGTGCCTCAGATGCGGGAAGGCTGTGACGGTAGCCCTGTCTGTGCCTCAGATGCGGGAAGGCTGTGACGGTAGCCCTGTCTGTGCCTCAGATGCGGGAAGGCTGTGACGGTAGCCCTGTCTGTGCCTCAGATGCGGGAAGGCTGTGACGGTAGGCCTGTCTGTGCCTCAGATGCAGGGAGGGCTGTGACGGTAGGCCTGTCTGTGCCTCAGATGCAGGGAGGGCTGTGATGGTAGCCCTGTCTGTGCCTCAGATGCAGGGAGGGCTGTGACGGTAGCCCTGTCTGTGTCTCAGATGCAGGGAGGGCTGTGACGGTAGGCCTGTCTGTGCCTCAGATGCAGGGAGGGCTGTGACGGTAGCCCTGTCTGTGCCTCAGATGCAGGGAGGGCTGTGACGGTAGCCCTGTCTGTACCTCAGATGCAGGGAGGGCTGTGACGGTAGCCCTGTCTGTGTCTCAGATGCAGGTAGGGCTGTGACGGTAGCCCTGTCTGTGCCTCAGATGCAGGGAGGGCTGTGACGGTAGCCCAGTCTGTGTCTCAGATGCAGGGAGGGCTGTGACGGTAGCCCTGTCTGTGTCTCAGATGCAGGGAGGGCTGTGACGGTAGCCCTGTCTGTGTCTCAGATGCAGGGAGGGCTGTGACGGTAGCCCTGTCTGTGTCTCAGATGCAGGGAGGGCTGTGACGGTAGCCCTGTCTGTGTCTCAGATGCAGGTAGGGCTGTGACGGTAGCCCTGTCTGTGCCTCAGATGCAGGGAGGGCTGTGACGGTAGCCCAGTCTGTGTCTCAGATGCAGGGAGGGCTGTGACGGTAGCCCTGTCTGTGTCTCAGATGCAGGGAGGGCTGTGACGGTAGCCCTGTCTGTGTCTCAGATGCAGGGAGGGCTGTGACGTTAGCCCTGTCTGTGCCTCAGATGCAGGGAGGGCTGTGACGGTAGGCCTGTCTGTGCCTCAGATGCAGGGAGGGCTGTGACGGTAGCCCTGTCTGTGCCTCAGATGCAGGGAGGGCTGTGACGGTAGGCCTGTCTGTGCCTCAGATGCAGGGAGGGCTGTGACGGTAGCCCTGTCTGTACCTCAGATGCAGGGAGGGCTGTGACGGTAGCCCTGTCTGTGCCTCAGATGCAGGGAGGGCTGTGACGGTAGCCCTGTCTGTGCCTCAGATGCAGGGAGGGCTGTGACGGTAGCCCTGTCTGTGCCTCCGATGCGGGAGGGCTGTGACGGTAGGCCTGTCTGTGCCTCAGATGCAGGGAGGGCTGTGATGGTAGCCCTGTCTGTGCCTCCGATGCGGGAAGGCTGTGACGGTAGCCCTGTCTGTGCCTCAGATGCGGGAAGGCTGTGACGGTAGCCCTGTCTGTGCCTCAGATGCAGGGAGGGCTGTGACGGTAGGCCTGTCTGTGCCTCAGATGCAGGGAGGGCTGTGACGGTAGGCCTGTCTGTGCCTCAGATGCAGGGAGGGCTGTGACGGTAGGCCTGTCTGTGCCTCAGATGCAGGGAGGGCTGTGACGGTGATGGTAGCCCTGTCTGTGCCTCAGATGCGGGAAGGCTGTGACGGTAGGCCTGTCTGTGCCTCAGATGCAGGGAGGGCTGTGACGGTAGGCCTGTCTGTGCCTCAGATGCAGGGAGGGCTGTGACGGTAGCCCTGTCTGTGTCTCAGATGCAGGGAGGGCTGTGATGGTAGCCCTGTCTGTGTCTCAGATGCAGGGAGGGCTGTGACGGTAGCCCTGTCTGTGTCTCAGATGCAGGGAGGGCTGTGACGGTAGGCCTGTCTGTGTCTCAGATGCAGGGAGGGCTGTGACGTTAGCCCTGTCTGTGCCTCAGATGCAGGGAGGGCTGTGACGGTAGGCCTGTCTGTGCCTCAGATGCAGGGAGGGCTGTGACGGTAGCCCCGTCTGTGTCTCAGATGCAGGGAGGGCTGTGACGGTAGCCCCGTCTGTGCCTCAGATGCAGGGAGGGCTGTGACGGTAGGCCTGTCTGTGCCTCAGATGCAGGGAGGGCTGTGACGGTAGCCCTGTCTGTGCCTCAGATGCAGGGAGGGCTGTGACGGTAGGCCTGTCTGTGCCTCAGATGCAGGGAGGGCTGTGACGGTAGCCCTGTCTGTACCTCAGATGCAGGGAGGGCTGTGACGGTAGGCCTGTCTGTGTCTCTGTGATGTGGGGAGGGCTGTGACGGTAGCCCTGTCTGTGCCTCAGATGCAGGGAGGGCTGTGACGGTAGCCCTGTCTGTGCCTCCGATGCGGGAAGGCAGTGACGGTAGCCCTGTCTGTGTCTCAGATGCAGGGAGGGCTGTGACGGTAGCCCTGTCTGTGCCTCCGATGCGGGAAGGCTGTGACGGTAGCCCTGTCTGTGCCTCAGATGCGGGAAGGCTGTGACGGTAGCCCTGTCTGTGCCTCAGATGCAGGGAGGGTTGTGACGGTAGCCCTTTCTGTGCCTCAGATGCGGGAAGGCTGTGACGGTAGCCCCGTCTGTGTCTCAGATGCAGGGAGGGCTGTGACGGTAGCCCTGTCTGTGTCTCAGATGCAGGGAGGGCTGTGACGGTAGGCCTGTCTGTGCCTCAGATGCAGGGAGGGCTGTGATGGTAGCCCTGTCTGTGCCGGTAGCCCCGTCTGTGCCTCCGATGCAGGAAGGCTGTGACGGTAGCCCTGTCTGTGCCTCAGATGCGGGAAGGCTGTGACGGTAGGCCTGTCTGTGCCTCAGATGCAGGGAGGGCTGTGACGGTAGCCCTGTCTGTGCCTCAGATGCAGGGAGGGCTGTGACGGTAGCCCTGTCTGTGCCTCAGATGCAGGGAGGGCTGTGACGGTAGCCCTGTCTGTGCCTCAGATGCAGGGAGGGCTGTGACGGTAGCCCTGTCTGTGCCTCAGATGCAGGGAGGGTTGTGACGTTAGCCCTGTCTGTGTCTCAGATGCAGGGAGGGCTGTGACGGTAGGCCTGTCTGTGTCTCAGATGCAGGGAGGGTTGTGACGGTAGCCCTGTCTGTGCCTCAGATGCAGGGAGGGCTGTGACGGTAGGCCTGTCTGTGCCTCAGATGCAGGGAGGGCTGTGACGGTAGGCCTGTCTGTGCCTCAGATGCAGGGAGGGCTGTGACGGTAGCCCTGTCTGTGCCTCAGATGCAGGGAGGGCTGTGACGGTAGGCCTGTCTGTGCCTCAGATGCAGGGAGGGCTGTGACGGTAGGCCTGTCTGTGTCTCAGATGCAGGGAGGGCTGTGACGGTAGGCCTGTCTGTGCCTCAGATGCAGGGAGGGCTGTGACGGTAGGCCTGTCTGTGTCTCAGATGCAGGGAGGGCTGTGACGGTAGGCCTGTCTGTGTCTCAGATGCAGGGAGGGCTGTGACGGTAGCCCTGTCTGTGTCTCAGATGCAGGGAGGGCTGTGACGGTAGCCCTGTCTGTGTCTCAGATGCAGGGAGGGCTGTGACGGTAGGCCTGTCTGTGCCTCAGATGCAGGGAGGGCTGTGATGGTAGCCCTGTCTGTGCCTCAGATGCAGGGAGGGCTGTGACGGTAGGCCTGTCTGTGCCTCAGATGCAGGGAGGGCTGTGATGGTAGCCCTGTCTGTGCCTCAGATGCAGGGAGGGCTGTGACGGTAGCCCTGTCTGTGTCTCAGATGCAGGGAGGGCTGTGACGGTAGCCCTGTCTGTGCCTCAGATGCAGGGAGGGCTGTGACGGTAGGCCTGTCTGTGCCTCAGATGCAGGGAGGGCTGTGATGGTAGCCCTGTCTGTGCCTCCGATGCGGGAAGGCTGTGACGGTAGCCCTGTCTGTGCCTCAGATGCGGGAAGGCTGTGACGGTAGCCCTGTCTGTGCCTCAGATGCAGGGAGGGTTGTGACGGTAGCCCTGTCTGTGCCTCAGTTGCAGGGAGGGTTGTGACGGTAGCCCTGTCTGTGCCTCAGATGCGGGAATGCTGTGACGGTAGCCCTGTCTGTGCCTCAGATGCAGGGAGGGCTGTGACGGTAGGCCTGTCTGTGTCTCAGATGCAGGGAGGGCTGTGACGGTAGCCCTGTCTGTGTCTCAGATGCAGGGAGGGCTGTGATGGTCGCCCTGTCTGTGCCTCAGATGCGGGAAGGCTGTGACAGTAGCCCTGTCTGTGCCTCAGATGCAGGGAGGGCTGTGACGGTAGCCCTGTCTGTGCCTCAGATGCAGGGAGGGCTGTGACGGTAGCCCTGTCTGTGCCTCAGATGCAGGGAGGGTTGTGACGGTAGCCCTGTCTGTGCCTCAGATGCAGGGAGGCTGTGACGGTAGCCCAGTCTGTGTCTCAGATGCAGGGAGGGCTGTGACGGTAGCCCTGTCTGTGCCTCAGATGCAGGGAGGGTTGTGACGTTAGCCCTGTCTGTGTCTCAGATGCAGGGAGGGCTGTGACGGTAGCCCTGTCTGTGTCTCAGATGCAGGGAGGGCTGTGACGGTAGGCCTGTCTGTGCCTCAGATGCAGGGAGGGCTGTGACGGTAGCCCTGTCTGTGCCTCAGATGCAGGGAGGGCTGTGACGGTAGCCCTGTCTGTGCCTCAGATGCGGGAGGGCTGTGACGGTAGGCCTGTCTGTGTCTCAGATGCAGGGAGGGCTGTGACGGTAGCCCTGTCTGTGTCTCAGATGCAGGGAGGGCTGTGACGGTAGCCCTGTCTGTGCCTCAGATGCGGGAAGGCTGTGACGGTAGCCCTGTCTGTGCCTCAGATGCAGGGAGGGCTGTGACGGTAGCCCAGTCTGTGCCTCAGATGCGGGAAGGCTGTGACGGTAGCCCTGTCTGTGCCTCAGATGCAGGGAGGGCTGTGACGGTAGCCCAGTCTGTGCCTCAGATGCGGGAAGGCAGTGACGGTAGCCCTGTCTGTGCCTCAGATGCGGGAGGGCTGTGACGGTAGCCCTGTCTGTGCCTCAGATGCAGGGAGGGCTGTGATGGTAGCCCTGTCTGTGTCTCAGATGCAGGGAGGGCTGTGATGGTAGCCCTGTCTGTGTCTCAGATGCAGGGAGGGCTGTGACGGTAGCCCTGTCTGTGCCTCAGATGCGGGAGGGCTGTGACGGTAGGCCTGTCTGTGCCTCAGATGCAGGGAGGGCTGTGATGGTAGCCCTGTCTGTGCCTCAGATGCGGGAAGGCTGTGACGGTAGCCCTGTCTGTGCCTCAGATGCGGGAGGGCTGTGACGGTAGCCCTGTCTGTGCCTCAGATGCAGGGAGGGCTGTGACGGTAGCCCTGTCTGTGCCTCAGATGCAGGGAGGGCTGTGACGGTAGCCCTGTCTGTGCCTCAGATGCAGGGAGGGCTGTGACGGTGATGGTAGCCCTGTCTGTGCCTCAGATGCAGGGAGGGCTGTGACGGTGATGGTAGCCCTGTCTGTGCCTCAGATGCAGGGAGGGCTGTGACGGTGACGGTAGCCCTGTCTGTGCCTCAGATGCAGGGAGGGCTGTGACGGTGATGGTAGCCCTGTCTGTGCCTCAGATGCAGGGAGGGCTGTGACGGTGATGGTAGCCCTGTCTGTGCCTCAGATGCAGGGAGGGCTGTGACGGTAGGCCTGTCTGTGCCTCAGATGCGGGAGGGCTGTGACGGTAGCCCTGTCTGTGCCTCAGATGCAGGGAGGGCTGTGACGGTAGCCCTGTCTGTGTCTCAGATGCAGGGAGGGCTGTGACGGTGATGGTAGCCCTGTCTGTGCCTCAGATGCAGGGAGGGCTGTGACGGTAGCCCTGTCTGTGCCTCAGATGCAGGGAGGGCTGTGACGGTGATGGTAGCCCTGTCTGTGCCTCAGATGCAGGGAGGGTTGTGACGGTAGCCCTGTCTGTGCCTCAGATGCGGGAGGGCTGTGACGGTAGCCCTGTCTGTGGCTCAGATGCAGGGAGGGCTGTGATGGTAGCCCTGTCTGTGCCTCAGATGCAGGGAGGGCTGTGACGGTAGCCCTGTCTGTGCCTCAGATGCAGGGAGGGCTGTGATGGTAGCCCTGTCTGTGCCTCAGATGCAGGGAGGGCTGTGATGGTAGCCCTGTCTGTGCCTCAGATGCAGGGAGGGCTGTGACGGTAGCCCTGTCTGTGCCTCAGATGCAGGGAGGGTTGTGACGGTAGCCCTGTCTGTGCCTCAGATGCGGGAGGGCTGTGACGGTAGCCCTGTCTGTGCCTCAGATGCAGGGAGGGTTGTGACGGTAGCCCTGTCTGTGCCTCAGATGCGGGAGGGCTGTGACGGTAGCCCTGTCTGTGCCTCAGATGCAGGGAGGGCTGTGATGGTAGCCCTGTCTGTGCCTCAGATGCAGGGAGGGCTGTGATGGTAGCCCTGTCTGTGCCTCAGATGCAGGGAGGGTTGTGATGGTAGCCCTGTCTGTGCCTCAGATGCAGGGAGGGCTGTGATGGTAGCCCTGTCTGTGCCTCAGATGCAGGGAGCGCTGTGACGGTAGCCCTGTCTGTGTCTCAGATGCAGGGAGGGCTGTGACGTCAGCCCTGTCTGTGCCTCAGATGCGGGAGGGCTGTGACGGTAGGCCTCTCTGTGTGTCTCTCTAAGATGAGGGTGGGGGGGGGGGGTCGGGTCGGGGAACCGTGGCATTTATCAGTTACAAGGTTAACTCTAGAACACATGTAGTGTGTTACTTGTGATGTCTGCTCTGTGCACTGCTCTCCTACATAAGTGTCTCCTGCTGCTGAGCTTTAAAAACACCTCTAGGCGCGCTCATATCCATTCCTTATTGCGAAAAAGAGAGCAGAACGTTCATTTTCATGACCCCTGTGTTTATGTATTACTTGTAACTTGCAATAAAAACCCCATGACTTCATAGTGCTTAACCTCCCCCCCCCCACCACACACACACACATCCCTGTGCACTTCCGGGAGTGCCTTTCTTCAGGGGGCAGTCACTGTCCAATTACAAAGCAGCATATCTGGTCGTCTGGTAGAAGCGTTGCAAACCTGCACTGTCCAGCGTCCTCTGCCTCCCCCATAGGCCGTATATAGGTGCGGTGAGGGGTAGTAAGTACATCACAGACGTGTTGTAGGTCACAGCAAGCAGAGCACATCTCCGACCCTGTGTATCCCACCCTACCATCTCCCATGAGACCGCTGCACCCGCAGACTTCTCATCGCGTCTGTGTCTCAAGGGTCTGAGGGTGTCTCAAGATGCAGCAGAAATACTACACGGCAGGTTTGGAGGCTGCAGTAACATGACCACATCACCACTGGTCACCTCGACACCCAAGCTCTTCCCCCGCCCCCCCCTTCACCCGCTCATGCAGCCTGTGGCCTCCCACAGCTCCCAAAGAAGCCAGCGCGCGGCAGTCCCACACAGCGCTCTACAAAGACCAGGTAACATGACAGAAGTGCTCCTAGGTCGAGTGGAAGACCCGCAAAAACAGGTCAACGCCCAGAAACCTTCAAGTGTGTTGATAACGTAACGTGTATTTGATGACGCCGATTCTTATCTAATTATCTATAAGAACCTTCTGGCCGCCAAGATCTTTTTACCTGTTGAATAGTGTAAAGGAGAGAATCTCATCAGGTTAGATATCAGCATTCATTTTGTCTGAAAGGACCACTGACTCCGAATTCAAGTTTGAGAATTTATTATCGCCAAAAATAACTGAACGTGCAAGCACCTCAACACGAGGTTAAAGAAATAGATGGGCACTAATACAAATAATAATCTACGCAGAAATCTCATCCGACTCAGGATAAGGAGAATAGAAAGTTCTAGCAGGATCAACCAGACTATGATTGCTCCTATTTCTAAGTTACTCTTCATTGGCCTAAGCAAGCTTAAAATCAATTGCTGTCCCTACACTAATGCTAAGTGACATCCCTACATAACAATTTCCCAGGCAAGAAGGAATAAAAGGTGTCAGCTGTGAAGACTTCCTAAGAAGTGCAATCACCATATACCTAAGCTCAGCTCTGTCCTTCTTCAGGTCTCCCCTACCGCTTCTCTGGCCTCCTCCCTCAGGGCACTAACCCTAATACAAAACCATACTACAAAGGTACACGCCTTGTTTACGCCCTCTTGGCCAGGTCTTCTTTCTTGTGCTTTTCCATTGAAACGGTGACTTCATCCTGGACGGTTTCGTTGACCTTGAGTCCCAGGCGCCTTCTCCGCTGAAAGTATCATCCCTAAATTCCATTGCACTCCCGTACCATGCCTCCCATCTTTCTAACTTCTGAAAACAAAGAGTTAGTCTTTACTAACGAGACATGTGTCCTTGCACCTGCAACAAAAAGATACGTTCAACAGAAACCTTCTACTGTGCTAATTAAATCTACCGTTTGTGCCCAGAGAGCCTTTCCAAGAGAAACCCTTTTCGGCCTACATTATATGCTAACATAAGAATATACCAGGCCTTCCTTAAGCATATATGTAGTCAGGCCCTTACATATAACTTTTAAACACACTTCTTACAATTCACTATAAGCATATTCATTACGATTCATTATGCAAACAATGAATTACATGTGCAACTTTAATATGGTGCACGTTTAAACTACTGCAATTATATTTCATACACGAACTAATTCCTCTATGCATTATGTTCACACAATTCAAAAAGCATTACATTACCTCATTATCCTAACACCATTATACTGCTGAATAGTTCACTTCGTTTCAGTGAACTATTCATTCTTTGCTAAACATGCATGAGTATACAATGGATATAAACGAATATATGTCTGAATACATGTGGGTGCGGCCTATCAGTGATTATGATGCACCCCTACAATTCACAAGAACATTTCGCTCTATCAGTTCCCCCTTTGATGACTCCTGTCATCACATCCCATTCTACTCCCTCGGAGAAGGAACCGACCTAAACAGAACTTGTTCCCATCTTCCCTGATCTGAAATTCTCCATGCTCTTGAGCCTTTGATACTGATTGTCCTGCAGTCTTGCCAATCTCATGTCATTTTCCCTCAAAGCTCTCTTGACTCTGCCTGCTCGATACCACTTGTAGGCCTTGATAATAATCCACAAGCCAGGCACACAAACCACCAAAATAAGGAGTGGTCTCAGGAAGTACCCAAGGAATCCCTTTCCTAGGTTTGCAAACCAACCTCCCACTTGACCAAAACCCTTTCCGACCTTTTCCCAGGCCCCTTCTTCGGTCAAATCCGCTATCTTTGTGTGGATCATAGTGATGTTACTTATATATTTCTCCAGATCCTTGCTACGGTCTGGTATATAAGTGCAGCACTCTTGAACCTTCAGCATTTTACAGACTCCGCCCTCTTTTGCCAATAGGACATCCAAAGCAAGGCGATTCTGCAAAACCATTCCCCTTATCGACAACATCTCTCCTTCCACCAACACCAACGATTTTGCTGTGTTCATCGAAAATTCATCCACCACCGTCGCTAACCTCCGGATCTTCACATCATTCAAGACTACTCCTAGACTAGGTATCATAGCTCCAAAGATATCCCCCACAACGATTCCTGCACTTGCAGCTCTTCTCGTTCTTGAATGCTCTCCACCCTCCAGAAGATTTAAGTCTTCTGTATGGTAAATCTTTGGAAATATTATTGACAAATAACATGTTCCATACCAATTTGCAGGCAACCTCACATAAGCATTCTTCCCACATACGTAATACACCGTAGGTATCACTTGTACAGGACCTTGGAGAAAATCTTTTGCCTCATCTGCCATGGTGAAAACGTGATCACAAGTACTCTGTCCCACTGGAACCTTTTCGTAGTAAGTC
Organism: Calotriton arnoldi; assembly: GCA_963921515.1. NCBI lineage: Eukaryota > Metazoa > Chordata > Amphibia > Caudata > Salamandridae > Calotriton > Calotriton arnoldi. The sequence continues at coordinate 564,386 of CAWUFW010005137.1, read as the reverse complement.
TGATAACGCCTTATACACAACTTACCCCTCTGCTCCTTATCTAACGCTATAGGACCATAGCTTCCCTTGGTCTTATGCAACCGTTCCTCCTCTGTCCAATCTGTCCTGTGATGCCCTAAATCTCGGGATTCAGTCAGCTTTCTATACTTATCTTCAACCTGATCTACAAACTTTCTCTCTACATCCGACATCAAGCAAGTCAGATTGTGTCTGTGTGCGAATGCTGTATCCAATTCCAAACTCGGTATGAAGTACTTCCTCAGTCTGTCCTCGGTTTTGTAATAATCATACTTATTCAAATGCTTGTAAGCTGGGACTTCAGGAAGCACTGCGTCGAAGTTGGAAAAGAAATACTCGAACTGATCTCTCTCATAAAACAAACTAAGCAAAAGACTACATGAAATACCATAAGTCAGTGGAAGATGATGATACCTAATACCCTCATCCACCGAAGTAGGCAACTGCATACACACATAACAATCTTTCGCATCCATCACGTCAACATACTCATACAACAACTTAGCATATGCATTAAGCTTAAAATCACCCTTAGACAAATCTACATGCAATCTACGACTTTCTTCTAATATCATAGCTCTATCAGCTGCCCTGTCTACCCCCTTCTGACTAGGTGTGATAGGTGAAGGTGTCCCTGTCACTGCCTCTACTTCTGGCTCATGCGAACCAATATATGAGACTACAACTACTATGATTATAGAAATTATCACACTACTTATAAGAATGCCTATAATCCACTTTGCTCTACGATTGGGATTTCCCGGCTCCATGATTTCGAAAGTTCTCAAAAAGTCTTGGTTATCGCAAAGAACTCAGAAAAGTCTCTGTCCTTTATTTATGACTTGCTTAACCAGCTCGAGCAACCATGAAATCTCCGGGCTTTCCCTTTCCGATCACAACTTATTTACACAGTCCAGAAAAAGACTTCCCTAGTTTTCGTTCCTCTTCTTGTGGAAAGTCCCTAAGTTTATTCTTCTTCCACTCGGACCTAGGTTATCTTCTTCTTTTAGACTTTTATTTACAGTTCATTACTGATCCATAATGAGATCCTCATTAAGCACGACCAGAACGTGATACAAAAGTTCAAGACGCAAAAGCAGCACTTCGTGTGAAAACGGCTCAGCTCCGAATGGCGGGAATTCGACCCGATGCAGAAGCAATTTTCGGACTTCACTCAGAAGTGGGGATTCGGAATCGTGAGTGTCAGTGTTCCGTCTATCTCGAACCCTGGCATCCGCAGCACCACCTTCACCACCAGTTTCGGGCTCCGACTGAACACTTCCACTGACTTCAGTCTCCCTGTATTCACCACCCCTGCATCAAACACAGTGTAAGTCCACTCAGGGGTAGAGTATCTGCGACAAGGCACTCTTGTTCTCTGGGACCTTCGCCGATTGTCTTGTGCTTGGTCTTCGTCGCTTGCTTCGGTTTCAGATACTTCGGACACTGGAGCAAGGTCTCTCTCAGGTGCTAACCTCAGGTTCAGTCGCCTCTGTCTTTCAGGCCAACTTTCAGCACTTCTGTTCGTTCGTCTGCCTTCTCCTTCTATGCCCAGTGCACTACTTCCTCTTTCTGCTGCCTTTGACTCTTCTCCGCCCACTGCACCTTCTCTTTCTTCAGTGCCTGAATCAGGGTTCGAACTGTGGGAACCCCCTTCAGCTTGCTCTAGTGCACCACCAGCTGTGTCAGCGACCCTTACAGCTTGACTTGTCCTCTCATGTGGCCCTACCACGTCAGCTGGGTTTTCATTTACGAGAGGAGCTGTTTCTTCCAAGGGTGCTGGAACTCTGCGGGTATGGGAAGCATGCACCCAGTTCGGCAATCCTCCACACTTTACTGCTGTGTTCGTGATAAGTATCACCTGATACGGGCCACGCCAACGGGCATCCAAACAACTCTTCCTCACGTGCTTCCGGACGAGCACCCAGTCACCGGGACACAAGTCGTGGCACAGATCACTCGAGGCTGGAACCACAGCTGCTTGCACCTGCTGGGATACAGAACGGACCACATCAGAGAGTCCTTTACAATAATCGAGAATCAAATCATCAGTGATGTTTATCAAGGCTGTAGTTGGTACTGCTGGCAGTCTCATTGCCCTCCCCATTATTATTTCATGGGGAGACAACCCGGTCTTTCTGTCTGGGACACTTCGCATGCTCATGAGCACCAGTGGCAAGGCGTCGGGCCATTTCAGGGATGTTGAAGAACACATTTTTGCCATCCGGGCTTTCAAAGTTCCATTAACTTGTTCCACCATCCCAGAAGCCTCTGGTCTGTAGCTACAGTGGAGTCTCTGGTCAATGTTCAATGCTGCACAAAGTAACTTCATGATTTCGCTATGGAAGTGCCCACCTCTATCTGATTCCAAAGAGGTCGGGATCCCGAATCTAGGGATAAGCTCCCTCAACAGTAATTTAGCCACTGTCAGAGTGTCACACCTTCGTGTGGGGTAAGCCTCCACCCACCGTGAGAATATACATACTATCACTAGAATGTACCTCAAGCCATTGCACCTAGGCATCTCCACGAAATCCAGCTGTAGTCTATTGAAGGGCCCCCCTGACCTTCCAATATGACTCAGTGTAACTACAGTTTTCTTTCCAGCATTCATCTGTTGACATGTAACACACCTCTGACATACCGTCTCAGCCATTGCTCGGAAACGTGGGTTATACCACGTCTGTCTGAACACTCTCATCATTGCGTCTCTACCCAGGTGTGCCTGTCCATGTATCAATCTAGCCATCGGACTCAACAATTCTTCCGGCAACACAGCTCTCCCATCGTTGGATACCCACACATCCACTTCTCCTCTCTCGCACCCAGCTTTGATCCAGCCCTCTCTTTCCTTGGTTGAGACTTCATCTTGCAATCTCTTAAGCTCTTCCCAAGTGTCTGTCATGGCCAACATTATGCTGAGATCGGTTCCCTCTTGGCTCTCTTCTATCTCCCTGCCTGTGTATATGCATCCTTGTTCTGCGCAGAAGCGGGCTACCTCATCTGCGTAGTTATTACCCAAGGATACAAAGTCCTCCCCCTTCCCATGGGCTGAACACTTTACAACAGCAATTTCTTTCGGATGCTGTAATGCTTCTAACAATTGTCTTACATATTCTCCATTACGAATGGGTGAGCCAGATGATGTCAAAAATCCCCTCTGAGACCATAACTGCCCGAAGTCATGCACCACGCCAAAGCCGTATTGGCTGTCTGTGTAAATCGTGATTCGAATTCGATCAGCGGCCAAACAGGCACGGGTCAAGGCAATGATCTCAGCTACCTGCGCGGAGCGTACTCCTTCTAGGCAAGCGGCGTCGACCACTCCTGAAATAGTACATACAGCAAACGCTGCTCTCAATTGCCCCACACTGTCTCTTAAGCATGAACCATCGACAAAGAAAATTTCATCTGGGTCATCCAATGGCTCATCGACAATGTCAGGTCTCGGCTTGGTGCAAAGTTCGGTCACATCGAGACAGTCATGGTCCTCACAATCTTCATCATCTGTGTTCGGTATAGGCATCAATGTCGCAGGGTTCAAGATGGAGCACCTTTTCAGAGTCACATTCTCTGCGGCAAGTATGACTTGCTCGTACCTTGTTAACCTATTGTTCGTTAGGTGCTGGGTCTTGGTCCTGGTCATTAATAACTCAACCGAATGTGGTACATGTACAGTCAATGGATGTCCCATTACAATGCTTTCACATCTTTCAATGCTGACACCTGTTGCAGCAACGGATCTTAGACATCCGGGCAACGCAGAAGCTACTGGATCTAAAGTAGCTGAAAAATAAGCAACTGGTCTACGGACACCTCCATGGTTCTGAGCTAACACTGCTAATGCACATCCTCCTCTCTCGCAACAAAACAATGAAAAGGCCTTGTTGTAGTCAGGCATTCCCAGTGCGGGAGCCCTGCACAAATCATCTCGCAATTGCAGGAATGACATCAAGCACTCCTCGTCCCATGGTACCGGATCACTCACATCCTTGTGCGTAAGCCTCTGCAGAGGCTTTGCTCTCAAGGAGAAACTAGGAATCCACTGTCGACAATAGCCAACCATTCCCAGAAACATCCTAACTTCCCTCTGTGTAGTGGGTACCGCCATGCTCATTATTGCCTCAATTCGATCTGGTGACACCTTCCTCTTGCCTTTTTCTAATCTGTGTCCCAAGTACTGTACCTCATTCAAACAGTACTGCAGCTTGTTCGGGGACACCTTATGTCCATTCTCTGCTAAGTGGTTCAACAAGGCTACTGTGTCAATTCTGCAAGCATCTTCTGTTTCTGAGGCAATGAGCAAGTCATCTATGTACTGCACGAGAACTGAGTTCTGCGGCAACACAAGACTCTCAAGGTTCTTCTTCAGGATCTGGTTAAAGATCGATGGACTTTCCGTATACCCTTGAGGGATACGACACCATGTTAACACGCGATTTTCTAGCCTGAACGCAAAAAGAAATTGGCTTTCCTCGTGGAGCGGTATCGAAAAGAAAGCTTGACACAAATCGATAACCGTAAACCACTCGGCTTCACATGGGATCTGGAACAGTATTACTGAAGGATTCGGTACCACTGGACAACAAGGGACAACTATCATGTTGACCTTTCGCAGGTCTTGCACGATCCTGTATTTCCCGCTCGGTTTCTGTAGTCCCATTATGGGTGAATTACAGGGACTACCTCTGATCTCCTTCAAAATACCCTTCTCAATGAAAGTCTCGATCACAGGTTTTATTCCTGCAATTGTTTCTATCGATAAATTGTATTGAGGTGTTCTAGGAAATCAACATTCTGTTTCACCTCAATCCGCACTGGTTCAACCCCTCTGATTAAACCTATATCGTCTCCTGCGAAATCCCACACCACAGGCGACACTGCGTCTCTCAGATCACGTGGAAGTTCTTCCACAGTCACCATTGGGTACAGATCTATACACAGAAGCTGATTGGCAATCTTAAAGTCAGCATCATCATCTCTAGTCTGGACCTCCACTCCCCGTGGTGTACAATAAATCGTGCAGTTCAATTTGCACAATAGATCTCTTCCCAAAAGACAAACTGGACTCGTGTCACATACTACAAACTGATGTCTAGTTTGGAAAGTACCTATCTTTACTAAGATCGGTTCTGTCAATGGGCTGCTCATCTTCTTGTTCGCTACTCCAACAACCTGGATCGATTGTCCCGAGAGGGGTAGGTTAGGGACTACTGCAGATCTTACAGTAGACCGGGTAGCTCCAGTATCAACCAAAAGTGTTGCAGGATTGCCCTCAATCTCTGCCTCTACAAAAGGTCCTCTCTGGTCTACCTCCAAGACCGCTCCAAGTGTGCAGTCTTCCTCCCCCTCAGGCACCGTCAGGATAAAGGGTCTAAGCTATCCTCAGCATATCGTTCGAACAGGGGCATCTGTTGATATGTTCGTGTTCCTTGTGAAAACCTTGGAGCTTGGGGAATCTGAGCTTGAGAATTGTAAACCCCCCTTTCATCGTTCTAGGTCTCGTTATTGTGTTAACCACCTCTTGCGCGGGTGCCTGAGCCCCCTCTTCCTCTTCCTGTACCTGATTAGCTGGGTTCAAAGGACACTCGCGTTTCCAATGTCCGACCTGGCGACAAAGATGACACGCAGTGGTCTTCTTTAGTGTGGCCACGTCCACTCCTGTCTTGGGGTCTATTGGTTTTCCCTTTCCCTGTACCTGCCCATTCTGGTTTCCCTGGAAATTTCCTTGCTTTCTCCCCAAGGTCCCTCCACTAGGCTGATTCTGTGCTGTCTGCATCTGGACAAGCATCAATTTGTCTTTTAGCTTTCGATGTTTTGAATCCACCTCATCACTACAGTATCTCGCGTACCGCAAGAATTTCATCTAGTGGCTTGTTCTGCCAGCAGATCAAATGGTGCTGTATCATGAGGCTGATTTCCCCTCTCAGACCTGTTACAAACTTTGAGACAAACTGTCCCATATCCTTAGGGTCCAAAACATCCAACCCACTATACTGTTTAAAAACTTGCAGAAGTCTTTCGTAATACTCATGCACCGTTTCCTTGGGTTCCTGTACAGTCCGATCTATCTTAACCCAATCTATATCCTGAGGTGAAATCTTCGACCTCAACCATGTAATCACCTGCTCATATTTTTTCATTACATCAGGTGATGGACCATTTGTAACCGCCTCTCTTTTCGGTTCCGAAGTCGGCCACTCAATAGCGACTTTACATGCCGTCCACAAATCTCCTGGTACCACTATGTCAAACAAAGTGTTCAAATCAATCCACAATACTTTTGAAATTTTCACAAACCGCTCAACCTGCTTGTACCACTCCACCGGTTTTCCCTCAGCCGAGGAAAATCATTTGTAAATGCAGTCAAATCACCTCTATTCCACGGCACATGCACGTACCCTCCATTCTGTACTTCCCGTAAAGGAAAATTTCCAACTCCCGTCGCCCCCTCCTGGCGGCGGCGTTTCTCCTTCTGCTCTCTTTACTGGTTTCTTTTTGGACCACCTTTCTTCCCATTTGTCCAACAAAATCCATATTCTCATTCCTATGATCAGGTCTCTGGTGTGCGTCTTTAATCCTGTGATTCTTTTCTCCTCCAACTCCTGATCACTGTAATGCAATCTATGTGGTCCCTGTAACGCTTTAGTTTTGTTCAGGTCCACCTCATATCTTTTGGCCAATTCCTTCAATCTATCATGTGCCATTCTAGCTTTTCGAGTCACATCTTTTGCTACAAACAGCAGCTCATCTGATCCATAAATTTCTATCCTTTCCAAAGGCAGACCCCCACTGATCATTTCGTCTACCTCTGCTTTCAGCCTCACTACGTCTAGCAACCTTGCCTGTACTGCACTCCTCAGTACATCTCGACAACCTGAGCCGTCCCGCTCATCACAATTACTATTCTGTCCTTGTGACCTATTCCCTTCCATATTCCTGGAACCTGGTCTGTCTTCCGAGACATTTTGTGCCCTATCTCTTTGCATCCTATCCTCTTGGTTCGTTACTGTTGGTGTCCACTCCCTCAAAGCTGACTTAGATTCCCGTAAAGACCTCGGTCTTTCCGGTCTCTCCTCTTCTCGTCCACATGAAGAGTCCGCAGTAGCCGGTAACGGCGTACTTGTGTCTATTGGTCTTGGGAAATGAACCACCCTTACTCCAAACCCATTCCCACTCTCACTGTTTCCTTCTTCCCTTCTCATCGGCACGGAGCTCCCTTCTCTCACTCGGTCTGGGTCATATACCGGTACTATAGGGCCAATGGTAACCGGTACTGTCAAGGAGTCCGGTAATCTTGTGTTCCCCGCAGAAGGCTGTGTTATCATAGACGCCGTAGCCCCTCCGTTCCTGTGGAAATTCTTCCCACTACTCTCATGCTAGTCTGGTTCTGGCTTTCATCAACTATTGCCACTGCCGGGGTTGTCTTTCCCTCTTCTGAATCTGGGTTAAATGGTGGTGGCCTCTCTGCCAACATCCTATCCAACAAACTGTCATCTAAATCACTGTCATCCTCATCGATTCTTGTAATCTTTCCATTTTGTATCAGCAGTGGGTATAACTTATCTCCTTCGATTGTGTCTGCTCTCCACCTTTTCTCCAAGGCATCCCATTTTGCATCTTGAAATGCCCTGACCGATTTCTTCACCCTTTCCTGGCATCTGTCCTTCTTCCTATCATACGCTGCCCTTATCCACGCATGTAGTGCCTCAAACTGTGTTGGTCTAGGTAGTGGTCGTAATGAAGCCATTACACTCTTGAGCTGGTACAGCACCTCTAACCTGAAAGTACCATATCGAGGGAACGACAAATCTCCTTCTGTTTCTGTCATTTTATGCCAATTCTCGAGCCAAATTATAGTATGCAATCCTACATTCTTTGCCATATAATGTGCTGGTGTGTCCTCAGGAGGAGCTTCCTCTCCCTCCCGAACAACCACATGTCTATCACCTCTACAAAGTTCTCGTAAAGCTTTAAAACATTTCATGATGAATCAACTTTGTTATTCGTACTCAAAATGTCCGCTTTTACTTCCTGATTTCAATCCTCCAATCCCAGCGCGGCTCACACCAACCGGCCTATCGCAGCGCGGCTCTTGTCTGACGTCACGTTTCCTCCGCTCGCAGCAGTTCCCCTCCTTTCTAATTCACTTGTTCTCACTCGCATCCGTCCCAATTATACTCTGAAATAATGTCCGTCCTACCGAACAATTACCTCTCTGACCGTCAGTCTTACCAATGACCAATCAGCCTCTTGAGCTTGTTGACCTCAATCTGGCAACCGTCTGTCCACGAACGACCGGACAATCGCCTCTAATACACTCGATAGGATTCAATCACTCGATGTTCTGCACACAATAACCTACGACCTGCGTTGGTTATTCACACACTCACACATGTGTCCCTATCTTCTGTGGGTCTGTCAATGACGTCTCGTGACCCCCACAACTCTGGTCAACGTTCTCAACTCTGGGTGTATTCTACACCACAATAAATCTCCCGGTCCCGCGCGCGCTCACGGTCCGTTTCTCAATCACACAACTTTCGTTCCAACTCCGCAAGACATCACACAACAATATAACACCGCAATCTAGCAAACATCACTCTTTTCATACTCACTCTACTACGAACTGCTACTTCCGCCGCACCGTCACTCTCCGTCAGTTTTCCCCGACCTCCGACATCCTTCTCCCGCGGTCCTCTGGATCAGCGTCACTCGAGCTCTATGGGGCAACTTAGTCTCCTATCTTGCTCTAGATCTCCCCTTACCATCAAAGGTAACCATCCTACTCTGCTACCAACTGATGACGCCGATTCTTATCTAATTATCTATAAGAACCTTCTGGCCGCCAAGATCTTTTTACCTGTTGAATAGTGTAAAGGAGAGAATCTCATCAGGTTAGATATCAGCATTCATTTTGTCTGAAAGGACCACTGACTCCGAATTCAAGTTTGAGAATTTATTATCGCCAAAAATAACTGAACGTGCAAGCACCTCAACACGAGGTTAAAGAAATAGATGGGCACTAATACAAATAATAATCTACGCAGAAATCTCATCCGACTCAGGATAAGGAGAATAGAAAGTTCTAGCAGGATCAACCAGACTATGATTGCTCCTATTTCTAAGTTACTCTTCATTGGCCTAAGCAAGCTTAAAATCAATTGCTGTCCCTACACTAATGCTAAGTGACATCCCTACATAACAATTTCCCAGGCAAGAAGGAATAAAAGGTGTCAGCTGTGAAGACTTCCTAAGAAGTGCAATCACCATATACCTAAGCTCAGCTCTGTCCTTCTTCAGGTCTCCCCTACCGCTTCTCTGGCCTCCTCCCTCAGGGCACTAACCCTAATACAAAACCATACTACAAAGGTACACGCCTTGTTTACGCCCTCTTGGCCAGGTCTTCTTTCTTGTGCTTTTCCATTGAAACGGTGACTTCATCCTGGACGGTTTCGTTGACCTTGAGTCCCAGGCGCCTTCTCCGCTGAAAGTATCATCCCTAAATTCCATTGCACTCCCCGTACCATGCCTCCCATCTTTCTAACTTCTGAAAACAAAGAGTTAGTCTTTACTAACGAGACATGTGTCCTTGCACCTGCAACAAAAAGATACGTTCAACAGAAACCTTCTACTGTGCTAATTAAATCTACCGTTTGTGCCCAGAGAGCCTTTCCAAGAGAAACCCTTTTCGGCCTACATTATATGCTAACATAAGAATATACCAGGCCTTCCTTAAGCATATATGTAGTCAGGCCCTTACATATAACTTTTAAACACACTTCTTACAATTCACTATAAGCATATTCATTACGATTCATTATGCAAACAATGAATTACATGTGCAACTTTAATATGGTGCACGTTTAAACTACTGCAATTATATTTCATACACGAACTAATTCCTCTATGCATTATGTTCACACAATTCAAAAAGCATTACATTACCTCATTATCCTAACACCATTATACTGCTGAATAGTTCACTTCGTTTCAGTGAACTATTCATTCTTTGCTAAACATGCATGAGTATACAATGGATATAAACGAATATATGTCTGAATACATGTGGGTGCGGCCTATCAGTGATTATGATGCACCCCTACAATTCACAAGAACATTTCGCTCTATCATATTTGTAAAGCGCACGTTCCCTGCTAAGGGTATCTTGGCGCTGGATAACAGATGTTTATTGTTCTTCATATTCTCAAACTTTCTCACATTGGGAACGGTCAGAGATCCATCTACTCCTGTAATTCACAACAAGTCTCTCCAGAGGGCGGAATTAGAAGGAAACACCAGGCAAAATTTGTGGGGTTCTGGAGCAAGGGGTTTCTTTACAGAGGAAAATCTTTTTCCTGAAGAGGAACTAAACATTCAGTAGATTTCCAATCATTGAGGTGTAAACCTCTGATGCTTCAGCTCTGACATCTGTAAGTTGGTGCCAAAGTTTACACTCTGCAAAAAAAAATCCAAAATGTATTTATTGCTGGGGCAAGTGGAGGGAAACTCATCTCCCGGCTTTGATGCGCTGCACCGGCGGCTGCATGGGGTCCCCATGGAGGCCCGGGTACATCTCACTGCACAGCTCTGTCATTCCCAAACCCCTCTGTATCCCAATAAAGTTCAGGTACTCCTACCCCCCTGTCAGTCAGAAATGTCTCTTACAGAGAATTTGCATATGTAGGCTGACCGGGTGACCAGATGTCCCGATATTTGCATCTGTCAGCATGACTTAGTCCTGTGGCCTATGCGTCCCTAGAAAACAGGCATAATAGTAAAAGCAAGACCTGGGAGTCCGCACAGAGCACTTCAGGTCAGGTGGCCTCAGCACCTCCGCAGTTCCCCTTGCCAAAGTCCACACCCTTAACCAGGGCTTTAAGTGGGCCGGGTCCCTCCCGGTCTCAGAACCGATAGTAATTAAGAAGGGACATTGAAAAGGGTCCCTATTGGGCCCTGTATTTAATGGCAAAAAAATCACGCTGATTGATATTTGAACAATGAATGTAAAAACATTTCGGTGATCTATGTCAGCGATTTGTTTTCTGTTTATATATCACGTTTTACTTAATCTTGCATTCCCTAAGAGTGTTTGCTGTTTGCAGGATGTTGTGCTTCTGTTTTTTTATTTACCATATTACACTTGTATGCTGCATACTTTCACCCGAGTCACCACCATGTATTTATAATAGGCCACGTTTGAGAGCTCCAAAGTTGAGGCTGAAGGCAGTGTGAGTTTCTCGAAGTGCCTGTATCCTGTCAGTGGGTCGAAAAGGTGTTCTCTAAATACAGGGCCCTCCAATCCTTGGCCTCTCTGCAGAGCGCACAGAGCAATAGTTTCTTATTCCATTTGCAATTGTGATTCTGGGCAAATGTCTGTGAAGAAGGTACACAGCTGTCAAATGATTGACAAGGCCAAACTAAAAGAAATCTGTGCTTACAGGTGAGTGGGTGCGTTGTGTGTTCGGGGAAGTGAAGTGAAGGAGACATGAAGAAGTGCATTCAGGAGAGAGGGGAAAGAGTGAGCTGAAAAGGAAAGAGATGAGGTGTAAGAAGTGCAGATGGAGGAGATATAGAGAGAAAAAGGACGCACATCTCTAGCATAGAGTGAATATAACAGGAGTGATTGAGATACAATGAAGACCACTAGCCCTCCCACAGGCCTCGGTAATGTTTAATTCACGGTTGCGCAATTTCAAAACTACAAATATTTCAATATTATCTAAAACAAAATTGTTATTTCTCATTTATCCTAAACATCTAACAACTATTGACAAACCCAATAGGCCCGGCTGGTTTCAGGTGTATGTCCGTTGTTGCGTTATATATCGCGGTGCAATGACATTAAGCACAACGAGGAACCGAAATACTAGCTGGGTGGCCATGGAAATCACAGAAGTTTAGTTTACGGGTTTAAGCCACGCCCCAATGACAGTCATGCCCTTTTAGAGAGCTCCTACTTTTTTCATCCCACTGAAAGCCCTGGCTTGACTTAGTCGTTGCCTTGTTTTTATGCTGTATATGGAAATATAACATGGACCAGAATATTGGCATCTAATGTTCTCTGGGATGGCCACCAACATGCCTGTCTAATGCTGTGCAATCGATGTCGGTAGTAAGATAAAAGCCGCATGTCTAGCTTTTGTCTTTAAGACTTCCTGGAAGAGGGCTATAATTATAGTCCTACTTCTATGTCAATAGAATTCCCTGTTTTTTTGGGATATTGTACAGTAAAGGGGCAGAGGGTTTTAAGACCATGGCAGTATATCTGGACCTGCCCCCCTCCCACCCCACCAAGTCTCTTTTCACCACCACCCGCCCTCCTCCTGAAATCGGAGGGAACCTTTTGCTGTTCCTTGGGACACTCAGGACGGTGGCATCTGACCCCTGGGTAGAGGGAATCCTGTCTGCCTTTCCCTGCTTCATCAACCCACTCATTTGTGTGTGTGAACACCCTTCTGTGTTCTTGGATTACACACCTGTGTGTTCTAGCGCTCTAACACTGCACAGTGACGTCCATCATCTCATTGTGTTCAGGGCCGGACTGGCCGGAGCGGGCACCGGGCATTTTCCCGGTGGGCCGACATGGTGGGGGCTGGTTTTTTGGCCCCTGATGGGCCGTTTTTGTTACAGGGACGTTTTTGCAAGATTACTGCAATTTCGGCCCCTGTAACAAAATCGGCCGAAACCGGCCCTGGCAGATAGCTCGGCCGCACCCCCAACCCCCCGGGGGGCCAGCCGAGCACTTTTCCAGGGCCGGTTTTGGTTCCCCGTCCGGCCCTGATTGTGTTTTCTTTGTTCGCCCTAAGTTGGCCGGGTGGGTCCCATGCTCTCTTTGCCACTGGATTCAAGCTAGCCTGGCTGATGAGGGGTGTTACCCCGAAACCGGTCCCAGGATGCTTGTTTCCGGTCCTCGGAGGATCTGGCCTGACAGTTCAGGCTGGCCTGTTCCGACGAGGGGCATGGTCAAGACGTCTGGACCCAAACTGGGGTGGCATGGTGAGCAAAAGAAGGATGGATTCAACCCAGATCTCTTGACTGGGGGTGAGTGGTTGAAAGGTTTCTGCGCTCCGTCCATCATCTTGTTGTGTTTGCGATGCAGCAAGGATGCCAGGGCCCTGGTGCAATCCAGGAAAATGGGCCCTGGGGCCCCTGCTCCCCTAGTGATAGCTGTGCACAAGCGCCGCCCCCATGTACAGACACGCACACTGATCCACACACCCACCGAGCTATAGAGCCAGAGACGCACATATAAACACAAGCACCCGCGCGGAGACGCGCGCATTCTCATGCAGCCCCTCGTCTGCCTGGCTCTCGCCCCTCCCTTTCTCAGAACGATGTTCATTTAATTGTCTGTGAGTGTCTTCTGAAATCCACCGCCCTCCCCCGCCATCTGCACTGCTTCTCCCGCCAGACATTTAAAGTCTGATGTCTGCTGTGTGCTCCGACACATTCAGTCCGTTGGGCTGGCCCCCCGCATTTCCCATCACCGGAAAGAGAAGCCCCCTCTCCCCCACCTCCTCGTGGGGGAACCAAGGGCCTGGTTATTGTGGAGGGTATGAGGTCTGGCACTGGTCTAACTCTCGCTTTCGAAGCCCAAGATCACAGGCCACGCCAGCTGGGAGCCTGATAGTTATATAGCACTTTCCATAGTCCTTGTGGTAGTGCTTTCTGGGGCGTATAGTTCTTAGTCGACGTGGAAAAGTGGAACTCCAGAAGTCTGCACTCTCTCACTTCTGGCAGTCCACCCACAGATTAAGGTGGAAGTTTTCTGCCGAGGGATGCCACTCGTGAAGTAAATAACGTCACTTTTTCCTAAACAGGTCTTCTCCACTGCTTAATAACTGTACATGCATAGCGCTCAATTCTTGTCCTGGAATGTATAGGCGCTTTACACATTTTGTAACAACTGCTGCTAGCAAGTTCCCATACCAAAGTCAACGAAGGGCGGGCCCTTTAAACAGATGAGCAAGAGCGGTATATGGTACAAATGGAATACCGCCAAAACATATCATTAAAATTAACCAACGGTATCCTAAACTATTTGTATGCCCCAGAAGATGGACGTCAAAGCTTGGTAAGCGGGGTCTGTGGGAACTGAAAATGAGGTCTTGTGTGATGGTGCACAGTGCAGGGACCTTCTTACAGGCCGAGCTCATGTGAGGCGGATACAGGGCACAAAGCCGTCTCACGACGTGGCAGTGGTAGCCCCTACGATAGAGAATCCTCCTGTGGAGGAAATGACGTTGCGCGTGCTTATCGGGGATTGTACGCAACCACGCTGCTCTAAAGCAGGCGCCGAGTTTCCCCCCAGGTCTGTTCGCTGCAGTCCACCCCTGCGGAGAGAGTCTTGTCTTCGTCTGTCAGATGCCTTCTGACAGTGATGAGTTTTTGAATACCGAGGCGGTAGCCTCATTACTCCACATTCATTTTGAGTTTTGTAGGCGCTGTTTCGGATTTCTTATTGATGTGTGACACTTTGTCACAGTTGAAGTTGGTTCACAAGGTCAGCACTGTGATGGGCCTACCCCTGCATGTGCTGACCCAGCATTTATCACAAGGTTTGTGTTACTGCCCTGCTCCTCCGGGTTCTGCCTTTTGTTCTTTTCACTGGGTCTTTACACGCCCTTCACACCTGTGAGCCCTCCTTGAAGTGATTCCCACAGGAAGCGGCCACTCAAGTGTGTCTGACAGGGTCAAGTCCTCAGGCAAGTCTTGTAAAGTGAACTGTGCGACTTTTCAGCAATGTTGGTTGCAAACCCTTTTTGTGCTGAACTCAGCAGATTGTGCAGGGGGTGAAGCAGGTGGCAGCAGACGCGTCGTTTATTTTACTTTATGGTCGGTAACTTTACGCCACTCGCAATTTCTCTGTACTTGTGCCAGAATGAAGAGGATAAAAGGGTGTGGGGGTAGTTAGTGTGTGTATATATTATATATGCAGATGTGCAGAGTGTAATATGCTATTTATTTCTCTGGAATGTGGGAGGGGCCTGTGTCTCCCCACTTCATAGGTGGAGGAGGCTACTTACTACCTGTTCTTGTAACCGGACTCTTGTCGTAGACCTCAGTGACTCCGAATGGCCAATTGTGACTACTTTGTAACAGCAATCACCAGTCCACCTTCCTTTGGATGTTAAGATATATCCAAAATTTCAAGTGTCAATTGCACAGCTTTCTTTACTAGTACTCTACAACGAAGAAGGATACCAGCTCAACGCTTATATACTTTGTTCCGTTGATGATTCGAAAGAACTGTTACTTTGGCAACTGATGCACATCGAAATAACATTCTCTGCCGTGAAGAAGTCCCTGAAAGGGTTGAAACGTGTTGGCTGTCATGACTCAACAATGTCATCAACACAATCCGCCCATTGGCAACAATATAATCATTGAGTTTTTGCTGTGAGACAATAACGTTACAATAAATGATAAAGGGCTTGTGAATACATTGAATCTTTTTAAATACTCCACATTGACCCATTAAGCGATTGGCTACTAAGTCATAGGCAAGTGGCTGGATGTTGCAGCCACTCACACTAGCTCCTTTTTTGTGTTGTATAGTTTTTCTTTCATGTTCAAGGACTTCTGGACGTGCATCATCAACGCTTCACCACCGCTACCATTGTTCTAGTTCCTGTTAAGATGCACATGATGTACTGGTTGACAGTGTGACTGTCGGGCGACTTATTGTTACACACTCTTTAAAATATAAATGGAGTGGGCTTCAGCTCTGCCTGGACACAGATTTCTCTCTCACCTTATGCTATTGGCTGGTGCATTGCTTCCAATGGAGTGCTCCCATTACAATGCATTCGAGAATATTCTGCATCTAAGAAAAAATATCCTGAAACCTCACACTTTTAATTATTTACCTGGTAGATGCATTTTCTACAAAAAAATATATATATATTTTTTTTTTTCACTTTAGAAGCCAATTTGTAATGTTTTAATCGGGACTCCAATGTAAGCCCGGCCTATTGGCTTTGGCAAAGATTGTTTTCAGGGTAGTTGAGAACATATTCTATAATTTAAATGTAAGAGTGCGCTTCGTGAGACTCGGGACAGGCTGACAGCGCTCATACTGATCTGGGTAATCTTTGATGGTAATATGTGATGTAAGGGCAGGTTTAGTGCGGCGCTGGAAATGTATGCACAGTCCCAAAAATGTAATTGGAGGGAGGTGTCAGGTGGTGGAAATGCAGACTAGTACTGCAAAATTCCATATGGCTAAATGTGTTCCTTGTGAGTTGTCTGTTTGTGGTTTGTCCAAACTCTGGTCATTATATGTGCTACAGTTGACCTTTTGCCTTTGTCAGTTATATTCACAAAGAAAACAATTTAAAAAAATCTATTATCAGCACGTAATTATGTTTTGTAAGCAAAATGCAAATTTCCCTCTTGCTGAGAATATTATCTGCAGGGGACCCGATTCACTTACACCCGATACACTTACTCCTCCTGACTGCAGGAGTAATCGTTACACAATGGGGAAAAAAATGTAATCGGTTTCGGAGATCTGCTGGTTTTTGCAAGGATTAAATTCGGAATCTTGTCTGTGGCTTTGCTGTTAGCCTAGAAAAACAGTAACCTTTTGACTTCTGTGGACCCCCATATAGCCATTCCTGGAATCCGGGGATCCCCATTAAGTCATTATTGGAAGCTTGGGACCTCCACTGAGTCATTATTGGAAGCTGGGGACCCCCCTAAGCAATTTATATGATTTGACTTCAAAATCAATACACAAAAAAACAAAAACACCAAACAAATGCTCAAATATTATTTTTTGTTTGTCACAGTCAAATATAGAAAAAGTTTTCATATTTTCAATTCTGCTTCTTAATTTTTATTATACTGTACTAATTTTAATATTATTTAATTTTGTAACCCAATCGTAGACCCCTGTGGTAGACCTCGTGGACCCCAGGGGTCCTAGGACCACAGGTTAAGGAGCACTGGCATAGAACATTCTAAATATGAGAAGTCCCCGAGCTGGGGGATGCGCTAGAAGAAGCCTTGCTTGGCCTCTTTCTGGTCCTGAGGCCTAGTTTGTGTTCATCTGTCTTCTATAACTCCATCCTGACACGTGGTATGTCTCTCAGTGTCTCGGTTGTTGCAGGTATGTGGACTCGACATGCCACCCCTTCCCTCTCCTGCGCCCAGCAGTGCTTTGAAGCAGCCCCGTGGAGACAGTAAAGCGCTAAAACAAACACGCTAACATGACCTCGTATTGTCACTTTCACCCTCTCTTCTCTCCAGTCCTCTCGTTCTCTCTCCTCTTCTTCCCAGTGCTTTGAAGTATCTTCGGAGTGCTCTGAGTGCTACACGAGTCGCCATATATTATAAATTCGTGTTCCCCCCTGGCCCCTTGCTTATTCCACCCATGTCTGTGTCCTCCCATTTTCACGAACAGCGTTTTAAGGCGACCTAAGGATGACATCAAGCAATATAAAAGCCCAAGTTTGACGTAACACCACGTACAGGTTTTTATGACCCCTCCCCCCTTTTCACTACAGTCCCCCCATCCCTCCTTCACTCTGTCACATCTGAGGCGCTGTGAAGTGTATGTACCATGACGTTAAGCGCTAGACAAGAGTATATCGTGAGCACCCAGAGAGGGGTTTCCTCGCGTGCTGTAAAGGTTGGCATATGTACCAGCCTGGCCGTGGTATAGGTGCAATATAATACACGTAGACTCTTTTTCGGACCAGTGGCTGGTGCAGGGGTGGGGAGATTACCCAAGAGAGGTGGGTAGGAGGAGTTGGGTGGTCAAGTAGTGAAGCTTTGGGGTTCAATGGAAGGAGCCCTGAGTGCTTCCTTAATTTCAGAAGGGGTGGTGGCAGGTGCTGCATGGGTGGAAAGGTCACCTATGAGTGTCTGCGCACCTGGAGGACAAGAACCATTGATGGGCACAGGGGCGTCCGAGTAACGCAGAAGTAAACAATGGCACCTTATAGAGACCGGCGGGAGGGGGAGACGAGGAAGGGACTGTCATTGGTCAGAATCAGGAGCCATGAATACGACGCTTTGACCACCAGGATAAGTAGTCATGGGCCTCACCCTTAGGTGGGTGGGTGGGGGTTACTGTTCGACACCTGGAGCAGGGTCCTCCCTCTAGTCTGTAGGCCAGGGTTTGAGAGCAATGTTTGTATTGTAGATCTATATAGAGGCGGCTTATCACCCGCATGGGTATCCAGGCACTGTCCATGTGCATGAGGAGATTAAGTGATTTACCCAGAATCACAGGATGTTGAACCGACGCAGAGACTCAAACCCGGGTCCCCAGCTCCAGAGTCGGCAGCTCTGGCCGCAATGGAGAGAGTTTACTGTACTTGCTTGTGAAATGTCCCCTCCTGCCCAAGGGTGAGGCCCGTGAGTAGGCTGCCACAGTAATCCTGTTTACTTATCACCAGAGTATTTTGCTGGGGAGCTGGCTGCTGAGAATAAGAGATGTGGGTGGAATTTCGGAATATTGAGGAGCTGGGATAAAGAACCCCTTGCTGTACATCACAAGATATAGCAAGTCACCGAGGAGTTTCATGACAATATAGTAGAGCAAGGCGGAAGGTTATGGAACTCAGAGGGGACTTGCAGTATCCTTATCTTGTAAGTCATAGGGTATTTTATCCCATATAATACATGGTCACAAAATCACATTCACCACAAACCACTGAAATCCTTGGTACATAGCATTTTCATATGAAATGTTTGCACAAGATATACCGTGACACAAGTTCTCATTACCCGCTGACTGGACTCCGCCAATGCCCTCTACGCAGGAATCGCCACACACCTTCTACAGAGACTTCAGACCATACAGAACGCCGCAGCCAGACTCATCCTCGGCCATCCCCGACGAACCCACATCACACCTCACCTCAGGAAACTCCACTGGCTTCCCGTACAGAAGAGATGCCAATTCAAGCTTCTGACCCACACACAAGGCTCTACACAACCAAGGACCCTCCTACATTAACCACCTCCTGAACTTCCACCAACCATCGAGAAGTCTACGCTCCACCTCCCTTTCACTTGCCCGTACTCCCTGCATCTAGCGAAGCAGAAGTGGAGGACGCTCCTTCTCCCACATCGCAGCAAAGACCTGGAACAGCCTCACCATGCACATCCGAACCATCACCTCCCTTCTGGAACTCCGAATGGCCCCCAAGACCTTGCTGTTCGAATAAGCCTCTGGGGCCTGCAAATGCCTGGATAACCTATTGGGTGATTAGCCACGCTCTATAAATCCTGATTGATTGATTGGCTGAAATATGAAGGATACAAATTAGAATCCCCAATTTCAAGGTCAAACACGTAAAACGCTTTACAATATTTATTGCAAAAAGATATTAGAATCAGTTTAATACAAGTAATTTCTTTTAAAGGCCCGATAGCTTGAAGTATGTAGAAACATACAGAAAGATTCTGAGTTTTCTATATTCACCCTCAGAGTGGGAAAAAATAAACAAGTTTCCATAAATATTCTTCCCTGGCAGTTCCATCACACATACATTTTTTAGTATATAGGGCAATACTTGGATCTGTATTATTCGCCTGTCCTGTTTCATTGTATTACCAGGCGTACGTGTATGTGAATTGAATGACGAAGAGGGATTAGTACGCTCCTGGCCGGGCCCATCCCATTAGATCCCCGGTGTGGATATAATTTTGCTGCTGCAGCACAGCTTGTCTTACGTCGCTGACTCCGATTTCACACTATATCTAAGCTTTGTATTGCTTAGCAGGTACGTTAGGCAGTTCATATTAGAGTGCTCTGAAACCCTGTTGCTCCCAGCGAGATTATTGTAATAGTTTTAATGAACGTTGTAGAATGGAAGCTATAAAGCGGCCTATTACTGGGATAACTTCTGATGAGTGACTTGTATGGTGCACATTTCATGATAATTTCCTTAAGAATGTGCTTTATTGATGTATTAACACAGCCTACAGAATACTGACATGAAGTCTGTCTTCCAGAGGGCCTAGAATGTTTGCTTAATTCGTAGGCCTTCTGGAGCTTAGATGAAGCATGGGGTAGTGACCCGGAGCAGACGCATCTGGGAGATGGGAAGGGTTTTAGGGAGGTAGGTGCTGAAAAGAAGTATTTCCCACGGATAGATGTGTGCTAATGTCTTTAGCTGGTCTTCCACCTCATCACAATCTCTTAAATCATGGCCTGTAACTTTCAGTTGGGCAATTAACTACTGTTAATGCACTCAAAAGAGAGATAATACCCTAGACATGAGGGTAGGAAGAAAAAATTCAGTTTTTAGCACTTAATCTTGGGTGCTGACTTTACAGGTAGGTGGGTACCATAGTGCAAGCCTGAGATTAGTTCGAACACCATTATTGGACATAGAGGTCGAAGTGAGCGGGGTCTACCGGGAACGACGTTCCAAAACTTTTCATTTTGCAAAAACAGCTCCTGTATGTTCTCTTGAAAAACACAGCCGTTCCTGACCTTTAATCCCCACCTTGAATTGCCTGAGGCTGAAAGGAGGGCTCTCCTCTGCTGGAAAGCAGAAAAGAGGGACGTAGCTGATGAATAAACAAACCTTCTCACCAGTTGTCTGATTTCTGAAAGAAATTACGTGAACGCGCACAGTTAGTTAATCGCAAAGTTAAAGGGGGGAGAGGGCACTATATGTCTATGATTGATGGCGTCATTTGAAACTTCGCAGCGAGAGAGAAGGCAATGTGTGACTGATAAGGCAGTTTAAGTCTTCCTTAGAGGTCCAATATGGGTGTTGCTAGTTAAGTTCTGGAACGCTGCCTTTTAATGAAAAAAAGGTTTGCTCTAGTTTCCATCAAGTTTATGGAGATGTTTTTCCAGTTGTGTTGCTCAGTCAAGAGATCTGTGCTGAGATGTGCGTCTATCCTGTCGGCCACAGATTTTGATTCGAATAAAAAGCCTCGTTGACAGGTTGCAGTTCTAGTGGAATAAAGCCGGGGTTAATGCACGTGCTGCAGAGATCTGTGTTAGCCTGTTTGCCACAGATTCCTTTTCTACTGAGGTAGCTCCCACCAAGCAATAATTGACATTGTTATACGTCTAAATGCCAACGATCTATGCTCAAATCAATAAAACATGTTTAATATAGAATTGTGTAGTTTGACAAAATAATGCACACGTGCAGTTTGCCTGTAGGTGAACACACATCTTGCTCTTCTATCCAAGCTTTGACCCCGCCCCTTGCAGTCTGGGTCACAGTTCCCGCACTTTTCTTCGTGACCTTTGACCTCTGGTTGTAAGAGTTCCTGCTTCCCCCTCCAGTCTTGGAGTCTGCGTCCTCGCCTTGGCACCGAGCCCGGCCGGGGGCACACCTGCCAGGACGCTCCCTCAGCCCTCTGGTATTTTCTGGGGCTCTGCGCCGGAGGCAGATGGCGTTCGCCCGCAGCACCCCCTCATTTACCAATCTCCTAGCAGAGCCGAGTGTCATGTGTAAAACATTATTACAGTCATTAGCGCCGGCGGCGCGGGCTCTGCTCCAGTGGAACAAGCGTCTTTCATCCCTCCCGCCACAGAGCTGACGTAAAATACAGCTTTAAACCCCCAACCTTCTGCGAAAGGCAGGTTTTATTATAACGCCCCACGGTGAAGAAAGAAAGGCGCTGTTTAACTCTCGGGGTAGTGGAAGAGAGCAGACAACACTTCATCGCCCACCTTTGGATGGACTCCCCTTAAAAATGTCTGAAAACCCTTATACTGACATCTATACCCAGGTAAAATCCTGTGTTTGATGTTCCGGAAGTAGTGAACCTACCCAATCTGTTGCTATAGCCGCACTTCCGGTGCCACTCTTTGGAAACAGGCGTGATGGGCGAGGAGCCCTGCCCATGGGTGCTTCACGCACTTATAGGCGGCACTTTAATTGGCACGAGAAAGGTAGCAAGTCTCTGAAAGGGGCGTGGCGAAAATGATTACTAGGAATCATTAGAAGAGGTTGACTTCTGTAATAATGGGCGTGGCCTAAACACAGGGTACCCCCTGACCAGTATGTGGGTACCTCCATTTGTGTTTTCTGTTAGTGCATTTGAATACATCACACAGCAACGAACACACACCTTATTAAAACCAGACCTTTTGGTGCGGGTCGGACAGGTCTGTAGGGCAGTCAGCGGGTCAGTTTGGGGCCGTTTTTATCGTCTGTTGGGCGAGTTTTTACTGTAGATTTCACTGATATTAAAACAAACATTGCCTGCAGCAAACTCAAATCCATGCAGTCTTTCATGAAGTTAAAAACATCCTCAATTTGCAAACGTGAACCACTTTTTGGGCTATCTAACTCACTAATAGAGGTCACGTTCCTTGTGCCCGGGCCCAATTTCTGTCCCAGTCCAACCCTGCCATTGGCTTTACAGATTGTTGTGCGCCCCGATTTTTATTCAGTATATTCCCTTCCCATCGTTTCATTCTGCACTCTCTCTTTGTGTTAGTCACTTGCACCTTTGATCTCCTTTGATTTCCACAATTTTTACGCAAATTCTTTTCCTGAATACATAGTCATCTAGACATTGAGTTACCTACAACTCAGTTCTTCTCTGTGCATTAAAAGATCTTTGTGAACTCAAGGTTTGCCTTTCATCTGGTCCTCCTGGCATCTCCCAGCCGCCTGGGCTGCTACAGCCCACGTCTCAGAGCAAAAGAAGTCCGCTCTTCTGCAAACCCAGCCTCTGTTCGCTCACGGTGGAGGCCCATCACCTTGGAGCAGCCCACCTGGGGTACCAGTAATACCTGTCGGAGAGATGGTCTGGCCAACTGGACCATAACTTGGTTCCCTGGTGCAGACCTCATCCTCCACCACCCCAAAGGGCCACCAACCAAACGAGCAAAGAGCAGGCGCGGTTAGTAAGGGCTGCGTAAGCGATTGACCCAACCCTCAGTAAAGGAAGAACATGAGACATAAAACCATCAGTTTACACCTTAGAAAACCTGTAAAACAAGGGATGGTGGGTGAGGAACAAAGTATTCCCCTGACTGCAGCGGCCTCTGAGTAGGGTCTGCGGGGGTCACGGCAGCTGGAGGAGGTGGCATAGCACAGAGGGGCTGGAACAAAGAGGCTGGGCCCTACTACACTGTGCACGTCAAAGGCGGTGACTGAGGTCACTTCCCCTCTGCCTGCTGTTGCTAGACTCCCATTGGCTGAGGGCACAGGAAGCCAGGTGACGGGCCAGATCGAAGAGGCTCAATGCCTGTGGGCCTACCTTCCTGCGCTCGCACCCTGTACTGTGAAAGTAAAGCCATCAGTGATCAGACTGTAATTTCTTGCAAATTCATACTCTGAAAAAACTTTAAGAAAGGCTGCTGTTATGCTTTAGAATTGGAGCAATACACAGATAGATTCCTGAGGGCCAGTATAGAACCCCAGAAATGCAATAAATAAACATTGTATTCCAGACAGCTAATTGTTGGAATTTCAGTATAGAAAAGTTTAGAAGAATTCTTGAAACAACAATGCATAAGCGTTCTGCCTAGAAAAAAAACGTTTTTCACAGTGTCTGCTGGATGTGACAGCAGGCACTCATATTAGAACTCAACTGTAATAACTTATTACAGTAGAGCAGCAAGGTAATTGTCTTATTTCAGTTGAGGAGCAATGCCCCAGACAGACTGTAATGAGAGAATTGCAGACATGTGTATGTCACGCTTTCATATATTATTGCTTCAAAGGGTAGGTCGAAGCCTGTTTAGTTACTTGCCCACTGCGTCCTCTACACTGGACAACAAGTGTTTTGTTTCATTTGTACAACTGTCCATCTATCTCGAGCATTACTTAAATCTAGAAGACTGTTGTAGAGCAACATTGTTGCTGTAAATGTCTGTTTTGGTAGTTTTGGGTGAAGAGTTGCTTTTTTATAAGTTCGCTGTTCACTTGTTAGATCTAGTCTCTCTTTACTTTCTAATTTACAGCATAGTGTTATTTAAATCTCAAAAAGTCTTTCAAAAGAAGCCCCTGTTCCTGGTAGGTAGACCAGAGATACATTTTTTTTCCATTTTTAGTTTCTTGCTGATGTTTTTCTTTTCCAAAAACATGGCTCAGTTAAGCAAACCTGTTTAAGTTTTGTATGCCTACACCAACCATTATGACACAACCCTACACTTACTGGTGGAACCTGCCTTGCAGAACGCTAGACACTTCTCCTTTCAGTCTCTAGGCGCTATAGCTGTGGTGCACCAGGTGAGGTGCGAGACCTTCAACCCCTCCTGGTTGGGGGCCAAGAGCTGCCTTCATCATGGTAGGTGCACATTGGGCCTTCCCATCATACCCCGGGTCTGACACGTCTCAGAATGCACACTTTGGTGAACTACAAAGCCAGGTCTGGCGGGAGGTGTGTCACACATGACCTACTGTCAATTGGCAGCCACTCATCTAGGTTTGTCAATTAGGGATGGCCAGTGGTCGCAGCTGAAACCCCTTAGGAGCTGTACCACATGCATGCCACTTCGAGGCACTATATGTGAGAAAGGATCAGAGTAGGCTAAAGACACAGACAGGTACTCCCCAGCCTCGTATTTGTGCAGTGTGGGCGCGGACAGGCCAGGCCTGCTGGGTATGGACACTGTCCAAGGCCAGAGGCCACTTCTTTTGCGCGGGTTTTGGAAGGTGTTATATAGTGCCTTGAAACCCAGAGTCTGTGCTTTAGAAGACGAGAAATAAACAAAACAATAAATGCTGTCTTCGGACTCCATGCCTTTTGGCTAGGTTTGCACTATACAAATCCCACCTACATACATAAGTCCCTGCACTCAAGTGTTACGCCAGTGTGCTGCACTGCACGACAACCACACTGGTTCAAGCCCACCCGCAGCCCTGTTACCCTCTGGTTACGCATCTTCAGCAGGGGCTTCTGTGCTACCCTGCTACAATATTAAAAGCCTTGCAGGAATGTTCTGTTTCTACGTGTGGTTCATAAGCATTCCACATTGTACAATTAAATGTGCGCTTTTGTTTCTTACCTGGGACGTTGTTAGGAAAGCCTTGGGGAGTGATGCTGGGGTTAGAGGAAATACCGAGCTGGAGACTCTGGGTCCTACTCACAAAGCCATTTTGAGTTCTCAAAGTACTGCTCTCAGAGAACTCTTCTACGCACTCTTACGCACCCTTAGGAAATTGCACCAGAACATTTAAAATTTGAAGGGAAACAGCCTTTTCCATGCAGGCATCACAACGTAACGCCTTGACCACGCATCGATTATAATGTAATGCCTTTACCACGCATCAATTATAATGTAATGCCTTTACCACGCATCAATTATAATGTAATGCCTTTACCACGCATCAATTATAATGTAATGCCTTGACCACGCATCAATTATAATGTAATGCCTTGACCACGCATCAATTATAATGTAATGCCTTGACCACGCATCAATTATAATGCAATGCCTTTACCACGCATCAATTATAATGTAATGCCTTTACCACGCATCGATTATAATGCAATGCCTTGACCACGCATCGATTATAATGTAATGCCTTGACCACGCATCGATTATAATGCAATGCCTTGACCACGCATCGATTATAATGCAATGCCTTTACCACGCATCGATTATAATGTAATGCCTTGACCACGCATCGATTATAATGTAATGCCTTTACCACGCATCGATTATAATGTAATGCCTTGACCACGCATCGATTATAATGTAATGCCTTGACCACGCATCGATTATAATGTAATGCCTTGACCATGCATCGATTATAATGTAATGCCTTTACCACGCATCGATTATAATGCAATGCCTTTATCACGCATCGATTATAATGCAATGCCTTTACCACGCATCGATTATAATTAGGGCTCCCGGTTTTATGGTATTTATTTTTTTGCCATTTCCGTCTGTATTTATCCATATTTATTTTTTGGTCATTTTATCTGTATTTATCCACATTTATTTTTGCCACAAGCAAAAGTTGACGCAGCTAGTATTTTTCCACATTTATTTAAATTGACAATGCACACATGCACTCGGTTGTTATTGGCCAACACAATACATTCATCTGAAAACTTTGCCATTTGCCGAATGTCCCAAATACGCTTAAAAGTGCTATCGCAAGCCATGTGTCTCAGAGCCTTGCAGTTTCTGTCATCAGTAGAGTGCCACATCCTCTCCCTCACTGAACACCATACTGCCCCACTGAGAGAAACTCACACTGCCTTCAGCTACAACCCAATTGTGCCCCGCTATAAACACCTGGAAGAAACTCAATTCAAATTATGCACTAGACTAGAGTAATATGCTACCCGAAAAAAAAGTAACAACGTACTGGAAAAAAGCAAACACTCATAGGGAATACACCTTAAAGCTTTTACACTCATTATTCAGAAATCAATGAGTGTATTTGCTTGAAAAGCTAACGACATGAAGAGAAAAGTAGCGCTTCACTGGCAAACTCTGAAAGGTGGCGCTAATGTGTTTGGGTGTAAATAAAACCAAACTGGCCACTTTGCGACTACTCTGTCTTGTTTTATTTAGTTATGTATTTATTATTCGCATCTTAAAACCTTTTTTCTCTCCTCCTGAGGCTACATTTTGGTGTAGAAAAATGTCAGACAAAGACATTTGCAGCAAACGTGTTTCTCCTTTTTGGATCCATTTCACAGAGGAACGAATGACGGAAAGGAGAGGAAAGAACAATTACGGTTTTCTACAAGTGAGGAGGAGCGCAACAGTAAGAGAGGGAAGAAGAGGAAGAAAGAGGGGGGCAGCAGAAGTGGACACTGTCCTTGTCTTGTCCAGTAAAAAGGAAGAGACCGCAACGGTTATGGGCTATGCAGTCCAGCCACAAACTCTGCAAAAACTCCAGTCAGTGGCATAGAAAGGCTTTGAGTTTGTGGCCAGATTGTTCTTGCAGCCACACATACACAGTGTACTGCTCTGCAGTCCGGCCCAAAAACTCGGCAACACTCCACTGATGTAGCTAGGCTTTGGCGCCCCACGGGGTGCTGGCATTTGATTACTGTTTTTGCCGCCCCCAAAACTGCATAGCCACTGACTCCAGCCCCACCCTCCTCCCCGAGGGCACTTACTTTTGTTTACAAATGGCTGGTGCAGAGCTTTACTCGAGGGGCGGAGCGGAGCCCCGGAAATAGCTTGGGCATCAACAAAATCGTTTAATGTTACTGTAGGCAGGCACAGCCCTAGAATCAGGAAGAGGGCGTGGCGAGGCAACTCTCTGCTGGAGCATGGCAGTAGTATTTTCCCGTTTTTACATATAAATACAGACAAAGGAAAACTTGTTTTCCGTCTGTATTTATATGTAAAAATCCGTTTAAACGGATAACCGGGAGCCCTAATTATAATGCAATGCCTTGACCACGCATCGATTATAATGCAATGCCTTGACCACGCATCGATTATAATGCAATGCCTTGACCACGCATCGATTATAATGCAATGCCTTGACCACGCATCGATTATAATGCAATGCCTTTACCACGCATCGATTATAATGAAATGCCTTGACCACGCATCGATTATAATGTAATGCCTTGACCACGCATCGATTATAATGCAATGCCTTGACCACGCATCGATTATAATGCAATGCCTTGACCACGCATCGATTATAATGTAATGCCTTTACCACGCATCGATTATAATGTAATGCCTTGACCACGCATCGATTATAATGCAATGCCTTGACCACGCATCGATTATAATGCAATGCCTTGACCACGCATCGATTATAATGCAATGCCTTGACCACGCATCGATTATAATGCAATGCCTTTACCACGCATCGATTATAATGTAATGCCTTTACCACGCATCGATTATAATGCAATGCCTTGACCACGCATCGATTATAATGCAATGCCTTGACCACGCATCGATTATAATGCAATGCCTTGACCACGCATCGAGTATAATGTAATGCCTTGACCACGCATCGATTATAATGCAATGCCTTGACCACGCATCGAGTATAATGTAATGCCTTGACCACGCATCGATTATAATGCAATGCCTTTACCACGCATCGATTATAATGTAATGCCTTTACCACGCATCGATTATAATGCAATGCCTTGACCACGCATCGATTATAATGCAATGCCTTGACCACGCATCGATTATAATGCAATGCCTTGACCACGCATCAATTATAATGCAATGCCTTTACCACGCATCAATTATAATGTAATGCCTTTACCACGCATCAATTATAATGTAATGCCTTGACCACGCATCGATTATAATGCAATGCCTTTACCACGCATCAATTATAATGTAATGCCTTTACCACCCATTGCCTTTACCACCCAATGCCTTTACCACGCATCAATTATAATGCAATGCCTTTACCACCCATTGCCTTTACTATGCATGTCTGTACAACAAAATGGTAAGTATATATAAAGCAAGTGTGTGTCTGTGTGTATGTGTATATGTATATATATATATATATATTCCTGTTACACACCACACATAGGCCCAATACCGGAGATGCAGGCTTTATTTCCACAGGCACAGCAGCGCAAAGGATACCCCTTATCCTTACGCGTTTCAGCAATGTATTGCCTTGATCACAGGTGGGGATTATTGATTGCAAGTGCATTTCTGCGCGCTTTTTAAACTTCAAAAAATCACGTGACTGGCATTAAAAATACAGTTTCCATGGTATACATATATACACACAAATATATACACACACACACACACATATATATATATATGTATGTGTATATATATATATATATATATACATACATATGATTAAAGTAAGGGTGTATTAGGGTTTAGGGGTGAGTGAGGGAATTGGGTGGTAAGAGTGTTTTTAGGTTTTACGGGTGGGTAAGGAATTGGGTTCCTCCCCAATTAATTTTACAAAATGTTATATATATATATATATATATATATATATATATATATATATATATATATATATATATATATATAGAGAGAGGTTTCACTTACCTTGCATATACTTACCTTACGTTGCAAAAGGCTTGCATAGTAAAGGTATATGCATGGTAAAGGTTTGTGTGATAAAGGCATTGCGTTGTAATTGATGCACGGTAGAGGCATGCGTTGTAAATGCATGCGTGCTAATGTCATACAGCCAAACATAAAGAATGGGAATATTCAGTGAATATCCATATACAGTTAGGACAAGAGGCAGGACTGTGCCCTCTTTGAACTCTTACTAATTGTGAGTTGGGCGTTTCATGGTCAACGCACACAATATATGAGAGTACGTAAAAGAATACTCCTGGAGTACCACTGCTGTGGGCTTCCAGCAGGCTGGAGGTTGAGTAAGTCAGAGAGCTGTGCTCTTAATTGGAGAACTCTATGTAGATGTTCAGTGTTTGTGGAACATGTAATATAGCGCTGTGTACTATAGCATGTAATATTGCCCAGTGTACTATAGCATGTAATGGTGCCCAGTGTGCTATAGCACGTAATACTGTCCAGTGTGCTATAGCATGTAATGGTGCCCAGTGTACTATAGCACGTAATACTGTCCAGTGTGCTATAGCATGTAATGGTGCCCAGTGTACTATAGCATGTAATGGTGCCCAGTGTACTATAGCATGTAATGGTGCCCAGTGTACTATAGCACGTAATACTGTCCAGTGTACTATAGCATGTAATATTGCCCAGTGTACTATAGCATGTAATGGTGCCCAGTGTGCTATAACACGTAATACTGTCCAGTGTACTATAGCATGTAATATTGCCCAGTGTACTATAGCATGTAATATTGCCCAGTGTACTATAGCATGTAATGGTGCCCAGTGTGCTATAGCACGTAATACTGTCCAGTGTACTATAGCATGTAATATTGCCCAGTGTACTATAGCATGTAATGGTGCCCAGTGTGCTGTAGCATGTATTATCGCCCAGTGTAATAAAGTGCATAATATTGCCCGATAGCTTATTCCTAAGTGCTCCCACTTCTAACAGATACTGGAACCGGGGCCCAGAAAGGCGGCCTATGTTGCTCACATCCCACAATGTGGTGATAAGGGGCCTAAGGCAGTGATCTGAAGCCAGGTGACCACTTGGCCAAGAATGTATTTACTTTTCAGATTGGAGAGAGTGAATAGATTTCTGCTCCCATTCATTCCCCGGCCTCTCTGTTGACACTGCAGAAGAGTTACCAAGATAGCGTTTGTTGATAATGTAGACATTTTTTATGCGTTAATTGTATGGTTCACGGGGTGGCTGGCCTGAAAGTTCTTCAGTAGTGAGCCATGCATTTCTTTTGTGACTTTGCGAACAAGGAATGGGGCGCATAGAAGCCGAACACAGAGCTATTTACTGCCTCAGAATAGGAGATATCTCTCATTCGCCGTCAGGGGCCTCCCTCAATGGCGGGCTTGTTCGTGTTTTAAATGAGCAGAGATGAGCATTGTGCCCTGTACCAGGAGTGGGTGGGCCTGTACCAGCCTCGGCTCCACACCGGGGAATTCCCACAGGGCTGCAGCCACCGGGCAGCGAGGCGAGGAGGAGAAGGGAGCAGTTGTGGAGCAGAAAATAGCTGAGTCGTTTTAGTCTTTTAAACAAGTGCATTTGTATCAAAACGAGGGTGGGGATGACCATCTCAGACATGACTCTGACGTATGAAATACTTATATGCTGTTTATTTATTTAGCACCAGTACTTAGTTTATTATATAATTGTGTTTCTTCATCACACCATAAAATCTCTGATATTGATGTAGATATTGCAAAGTTTTACACTTCCCCCAGTCTGCGTTAGATATTTTATGTTACATTAGTGGGACGTGCACGACTTTCTCTCGCGCCTGGAGGCAGGGGAGGAGCCACTCGGTCCACTGGTGCTCCCTGTGCTGTGCAATTCATTCCCTGAAGCCCACCCCGTCGCTTCTGTGTGCTATACCGTCCTTGTTGGGAACTATGGAAATACTTAGGGTACTTTCAAAAATCGCCTTACTGCCTCTTCTAGACTTTGCGACTGGAGTCCACTCCCAGCATCCAATGCTTCCACTATTTCTGCAGTAGGTTGTGCTGGCTCGAAGTCGGGGCCAATGGAATTAAGCGGTAAGGTGACTAAATTATGTGGGAATAAAAGGCAAATTGTGCATCGTAAAGCTGCACATTTTCTGTTCGTATTGCCTCATTATTTTGGCATTTTCACATATGTGAGCACTATCTGAGCAAAGGTTTCGCCACAAATACAGAAATAAGAGAAAGGTGACCAGTCAACATTTGCGGCTTCCACTGCGCGACAACACGTTGCCACATTTTTAGTAACTTTTGTTCCCTATGGGCTAGAAGTGTTCTTTTTTTTGGCTTACCCACCTCCTCGAAGGATGAGGAGTACCCCATTGTCAGGAGGCGGCCCATATTCTGTGCAAACCTGACTGCATCCCCGTGACACCTCTCCGCGAGGGGGCGCTCTGCGGGTCTAAACGCCGCTGACGTGGTAAAATTAGAAATCCCAGCGGACCCAAGGTCTGTCTTGGAGCTTCAAACACCATGAGTTTCTCATTATTGAAGCGTGTTGCTTTGATCTTCAGTTTACATTTGTAATCGCCAGCAGAATGTCCTGTTTGTTCTGCTTATCTTCTGCAGACCAGCTCAAAAACAAGCGTGCGCCCCTCCCCCGCACAAAGTGGCTGGAAGCTACGTGAGAGAATTTAGTAACAGGCAGCGCGATCCCGCAGAATGATCCCGCAGCGCCTCGAGGCCCTCAAGGGTGAAGCAGCGGCTCTTTACAAATCCTGACTGATTGACTGAAAGGGCCGCTCACCACGGATCCGACGTCCGGCCATGTCACGCTGTCCGAGAGAAAGCCTTTCTTTCACATCCTGAGGGCTACCTGAGAGTCGAGTCACACCAGACTCTACACTTCGGCACTGACGCATGTTATATAATGTTTGAGCCAAGAGGTGCTACGTCACTTCTGGTTCATGAGCAGAGAAGGCGACCACGCTCCTAACCCATGGCGATACAAAAGGGGATGATGGACGGAACGTTTGAGCCAATCAAACACTCACCCCCAGTCAACTGATCTGGGTTTAATCCATCACCATTCTTTAGCTCACTCCACCACCCCAGTTCAGACATGGCCATATGCAAATCAGTCTGACCCTGTGCCTCATGGGAACAGTCCAGCCCGAACTGCCAAGCCATGTCTTCCCTGGACCGGAAACAAGCATCCTAGGACCGGTTTCTGGCATTCCAGCCGTCATCAGCCAGGCTTGCTTGAATCCAGTGGCAAAGTGAGCAAGGGACCCACGTCTGGGCATACCCCCGCCAACTTAGGGCGAACAAAGCGATACAAAAGGGGATGATGGACGGAACGTTTGAGCCAATCAAACACTCACCCCCAGTCAACTGATCTGGGTTTAATCCATCACCATTCTTTAGCTCACTCCACCACCCCAGTTCAGACATGGCCATATGCAAATCAGTCTGACCCTGTGCCTCATGGGAACAGTCCAGCCCGAACTGCCAAGCCATGTCTTCCCTGGACCGGAAACAAGCATCCTAGGACCGGTTTCTGGCATTCCAGCCGTCATCAGCCAGGCTTGCTTGAATCCAGTGGCAAAGTGAGCAAGGGACCCACGTCTGGGCATACCCCCGCCAACTTAGGGCGAACAAAGCGATACAAAAGGGGATGATGGACGGAACGTTTGAGCCAATCAAACACTCACCCCCAGTCAACTGATCTGGGTTTAATCCATCACCATTCTTTAGCTCACTCCACCACCCCAGTTCAGACATGGCCATATGCAAATCAGTCTGACCCTGTGCCTCATGGGAACAGTCCAGCCCGAACTGCCAAGCCATGTCTTCCCTGGACCGGAAACAAGCATCCTAGGACCGGTTTCTGGCATTCCAGCCGTCATCAGCCAGGCTTGCTTGAATCCAGTGGCAAAGTGAGCAAGGGACCCACGTCTGGGCATACCCCCGCCAACTTAGGGCGAACAAGGCGATACAAAGGGGATGATGGACGGAACGTTTGAGCCAATCAAACACTCACCCCCAGTCAACTGATCTGGGTTTAATCCATCACCATTCTTTAGCTCACTCCACCACCCCAGTTCAGACATGGCCATATGCAAATCAGTCTGACCCTGTGCCTCATGGGAACAGTCCAGCCCGAACTGCCAAGCCATGTCTTCCCTGGACCGGA
Organism: Calotriton arnoldi; assembly: GCA_963921515.1. Taxonomy (NCBI): domain Eukaryota; kingdom Metazoa; phylum Chordata; class Amphibia; order Caudata; family Salamandridae; genus Calotriton; species Calotriton arnoldi. The sequence goes on along the minus strand of CAWUFW010005137.1, from coordinate 531,253 downwards.
AACAAGCATCCTAGGACCGGTTTCTGGCATTCCAGCCGTCATCAGCCAGGCTTGCTTGAATCCAGTGGCAAAGTGAGCAAGGGACCCACGTCTGGGCATACCCCCGCCAACTTAGGGCGAACAAAGCGATACAAAAGGGGATGATGGACGGAACGTTTGAGCCAATCAAACACTCACCCCCAGTCAACTGATCTGGGTTTAATCCATCACCATTCTTTAGCTCACTCCACCACCCCAGTTCAGACATGGCCATATGCAAATCAGTCTGACCCTGTGCCTCATGGGAACAGTCCAGCCCGAACTGCCAAGCCATGTCTTCCCTGGACCGGAAACAAGCATCCTAGGACCGGTTTCATACCCCCGCCAACTTAGGGCGAACAAAGCGATACAAAAACCCAGATCAGTTGACTGGGGGTGAGTGTTTGATTGGCTCAAACGTTCCGTCCATCATCCCCTTTTGTATCGCTTTGTTCGCCCTAAGTTGGCGGTATGCCCAGACGTGGGTCCCTTGCTCACTTTGCCACTGGATTCAAGCAAGCCTGGCTGATGACGGCTGGAATGCCAGAAACCGGTCCTAGGATGCTTGTTTCCGGTCCAGGGAAGACATGGCTTGGCAGTTCGGGCTGGACTGTTCCCATGAGGCACAGGGTCAGACTGATTTGCATATGGCCATGTCTGAACTGGGGTGGTGGAGTGAGCTAAAGAATGATGATGGATTAAACCCAGATCAGTTGACTGGGGGTGAGTGTTTGATTGGCTCAAACGTTCCGTCCATCATCCCCTTTGTATCGCTTTGTTCGCCCTAAGTTGGCGGGGTATGCCCAGACGTGGGTCCCTTGCTCACTTTGCCACTGGATTCAAGCAAGCCTGGCTGATGACGGCTGGAATGCCAGAAACCGGTCCTAGGATGCTTGTTTCCGGTCCAGGGAAGACATGGCTTGGCAGTTCGGGCTGGACTGTTCCCATGAGGCACAGGGTCAGACTGATTTGCATATGGCCATGTCTGAACTGGGGTGGTGGAGTGAGCTAAAGAATGATGATGGATTAAACCCAGATCAGTTGACTGGGGGTGAGTGTTTGATTGGCTCAAACGTTCCGTCCATCATCCCCTTTTGTAACGCTCCTAACCCATGACATGTGACAGGACTAGAAGCACACCCACCGGAATTATGCGATTTTGCGGCCGTGGTGTTTTCCGCATAATTATGGACATGCCGTATTTTGTTATATAATCTGCTGCATAATCCGCAGATTTTAAGTCAAAAAACCACTTCTAGCCCACAGGGAAAAAAGTTACTAAAAATGTGGCAACGTGTTGTCGCGCAGTGCACGCCCTTTCGCAAATGTTGACTGGTCACCTTTCTCTTATTTCTGTATTTGTGGCGAAACCTTTGCTCAGAAAGTGTTCGCATATGTTAAAAAGCCAAAATAATGAGGCAATACCAACAGAAAATGTGGTGCGCTCTCCAGGCCAGGAGTAAAAGTATGGACGCTCTCCAGGCCGGAGTAAAATAGCATTGGTTGCTCTTCCGGCTAGGAGTAAAAGCGCAGGACGCCATTAATTCTTCGGGTTGGAGGAGTACCTGTTAATCCTGGCCTGGAGAGCGCACCATATTTATACTCCTAGCCTGGAGAACTCCTCATGCTTTTACTCCAGGTCTGCAGACCACACTGTGCCTTTACTCCTGGCCTGGAGAGCTTCCTTTGCTTTTACTCCTGGTCTGCAGAGCACACAGTGCTTTTGCTCTTGTCCTGAAAAGCATCCTTTGCTCTAACTCCTGGCTTGAGCAGCGCCCTGTGCCTTTACTCCTGGCCTGGAGAGTGCACCATACTTTTACTCCTGGCCTGGAGAGTGGACCATACATTTACTCCTGGCCTGGAGAGCGCACCATGCTTTTACTCCTAGCGCATGGAGGGACCTGTGCTTTTACTCCTTGTCAGCAGAGTAAACAGTGTTTTTACTCCTGGCCTGGAAAGCATCATGTGCTTTTACTCCTGGCCTGGAAGGCATCCTGTGCTTACCCTCCTGACCTGCAGAGTGCACTGTGCTTTAAACCTTGGCCTGTAGGGAGCACTGCTTTAAACCCTGGCCTGTAGGGAGCATACTGTGCTTTTACTTAAGGCGCAGAGAGCGCACCCTGCTTTTACTTCTGGTCTGCAGAGCGCGCCCTCATTTACCCCTGCCCATACCTTTCTCAGCACTGGTGGGTACCTGATCCTCAGGCCGCACGTGCCATGTCCAGGAGGTGAATATTGATTCTTCTGAAGGTGAACCTTGAAGGCGGCCTGATGCCCTGAGAGCGTGGTGAACCTTGAAGGCGGCCTGATGCCCTGAGAGTGTGGTGAACCTTGAATGCGGCCTGATGCCCTGAGAGCGTGGTGAACCTTGAAGGCGGCCTGATGCCCTGAGAGCGTGGTGAACCTTGAAGGCGGCCTGATGCCCTGAGAGCGTGGTGAACCTTGAAGGCGGCCTGATGCCCTGAGAGCGTGGTGAACCTTGAAGGCGGCCTGATGCCCTGAGAGCGTGGTGAACCTTGAAGGCGGCCTGATGCCCTGATGCCCTGAGAGCGTGGTGAACCTTGAAGGCGGCCTGATGCCCTGAGAGCGTGGTGAACCTGAGAGCGTGAGCCCCGACGCGGGCCTGCTGGGAGCAGAGAAGCTACAACTCGCTAGGGCTCCTGCTCACAGTAGGAGGCAGGATTTGACTCCACCTCCACACTGAGCTCAGGCCTCACATTGTGGATAGTGGGATCTTGGTCTACCTCCCTAAGCCTCAGATGTCACGTACCGGATGTCTGCATTCCTCGCTACCTCCGCCCAGCCCAAACCTCCCTCCCTGGTGGACTGGAGTCTTGTCCACCTCGATAGTCTTGAGATTCAAGCATTGGGTGGGTGGTTTCTTCTCCACCTGTATACCTCTCCGCCTCTACTCTATGCCTCCATCTCTACCTCACATGTCTCTCCCTGGTGGACTGGAGTCTTGTCCACCTCCATAGAATTGAGATTCAAGCATTGGGTGGATGGTTTCTTCTCCACCTGTATACCTCAGACCTCACTCACTGGGTGGTGAGATCCTAGTTCACTTCCCTGTGCTTCAAATGTCACTTATCGGATGCCTGGATACCTCTCCGCCTCCCATCTACTTTACATGACTCTCCTTGGTGGACATGAGTCTTGTCCACCTCGATAGACTTGAGATTCCAGCATTGGGAGATGGATTCTTCTACACTTCTACACCTCGGATCTCTCTCACTGGGTGGTGAGATCCTAGTTCACTTCCCTGTGCTTCAAATATCACTTATCGGACGCCTGGTTACCTCTCCAACTCCATCTTCCTCACATGTCTCTCCTTGGTGGACTGAAGTCTTGTCCAGCTCCATAGACTTCAGATTGAAGCATTGGGTGGATGGTTCTTCTCCACCTGTACACCTCGGATCTCACTCACTGGGTGGTGAGATGCTGGTCCACCTCCCTAAGTTTGCTTCTCACTTTTTACTTCCATGCGTGCTTCGATCTTCAGTTTTAATTCATCACCCTATTACCTTGTCTCTTTACCGTCCCACTCTTACTTTAACATTTTTACTTGACAGAGACTCACTCCACGGATTTTAATTCCTCGCACACTTCTTTCTTCGTGCCTTGTTTTCTGCAGACCACCAGCTCCACTCTACAGTAAGGGAGGCCAGTAAATCAAGATGTCAGTGCCAGCTTTGCTAGTGAATCAAGATGCCAGTGAATCAAGATATGTCAGGGCCAGATGTGTCAGTGAAAGTGGCAGATGTTCCAGTGAATCAAGGTGTCAGTACCAGATATGTCCAGTGAATCAAGGTGTGTCAGTACCAGAGGTCAGTGAGAGTACCAGATGTGTCGGTGAATCAAGATGCCAGTGCAAGATGTACCAGTGAATCAAGATATGTCAGTTAATCATGATGTCATGAGAGTGACAGGTGTGCCAGTAAATCAAGGTGTCAATGCGAGATGTCAGTGAGAGTGCCAGTGAATCCAGATGTATCAGTGAGAGTGCCAGATGTGCCAGTGAATCAAAAAGTTAGGGCCACATGTGCCAGTGAGTCCAGATGTGCCAGTGAATCAGTGTCAGTGCCAGATGTTAGTGAGAGTGCCAGGGAATCAAGGTGCCAGTGCCAGATGTCAGTGAGAGTGCCAGTGAATCAAGATGTGTGAGTGCCAGATGTGCCAGTGAATCAAGATCGTGGTGCCAGATGTGCCAGTGAACCATGGTGTGTCATTGAGAGTGCCAGGATGCCTCTCTTTCTAAACATGCACATCACAGCGCCTCTTCAGTCCTACAACTTCCGTTTGTGGTTGGCGAGTACTCGCTCCAGGCTTAGGTTTATGATTAGGGCTCACGGTTTTATGGTATTTATTTTTCTGCCATTTCCCTCTGTATTTATCCATATTTATTTTTTGCTAATTTTATTTGTATTTATCCATATTTTTGGAGGGTTTTGTGGAAAAATTAAGCTGAAATTATTAAATTTCCACATTTATTTAACCGATAAATATGCACTCATGCTTGAATGTCTGCCGGGTTTCAGTGATGTGAACACCCGCAGAAGATAAATCATTGCACTTATATGAAAAAATGCAAATTTCACTATCAACCTTGTGCATATCTACTGCTGTTTAAGCCTCTTTACTAAAATTCCTTTCGTTTTTATCCCCCTTATCTATCAATCCACACATCTATTGGCCTGGCAGTTATGGTTGGCAGTATTTAGAATTACTCAAAAAGCAACCCAATTTCCGTTTTTATCCACATTTAAAAATAAATACAGACAAGAAAATGAATGTTTTCTGTCTGTGTTTATCTGTAAAAATCAGTAAAAATGGAAAACAGGGAGCCTTATTTATGATTGACACTTTTCACAGCGTAAAACCTCACCATTGTGTTCAGGGTTTAAAAATCTTATATCCACTGTTATACATTTATATTTGAAAGGGGAAACTGTACTTCAAATTAACGGTCGAAGCTCTAGTCATCCCCAGGTTGGACTACAGAAGTGCAACCCTTTGTGGCCTTCCCAGAGCCAAGCAGGCACCTCTAAGGGCATCTCTGTGTGGCTGCCAGACTCATCACAGGAACAAAAAGACACAATCACATCATCCCACATCTAAAAGCCCTAAAATGTCTCTCCCTTATGAAGCAAGGATTCAGTTAAAAATTGCCTGCTTGACCCAGAAAGCCCTTCATTACAACTGGTGGCGGCTCGCCGAGGGAGTGCTGCGGGGCGGTGGGGCGGGGGAGGGGCAGGGTGGGGGGGTCGGTAGTGGACTCGGACATACGACGGAAAGAACTCAGAGGGAGTTCTGTCCGTCGTAAATTCGAGTCCACTACCCCCCACCCTGCCCCTCCCCTGCTCCACCCCGCAGCACTTCCTCGGTGAGCCGCCACTGATTACAACACCCCTAGGTACTTGGCACAAAAGCTAGAATTATCTGGTGGATGCAAATCCTCTGGAATCACCAGCACGCCTGGTACTGAAACCACAGAAATTCCATAAAAAGAAAACTTGCAACAGAGCCTTCTTGGGTGTGGCCCCTAGAATTTGGAACTCTCGACCACCCGAAATCAGACTGATGCCCTCAACAGCATCCTTCAAAAAAGAAGTTAAATAACTACTTATGAACACATTTCTGCCCTAGGTCTCACAACTTGACTCATCATCTACACCCATGATTATTACTAGACTTTCAGGTCTTCCCCGTTATCTAATCGGCTTGTCCTAGTGATATCGCCTGTCTCAATTTGTGAACTTATGATTATGTTGTTGCTTGCTTTCTTATCTGTTCTCTTTTCTTTTGTCCCGATCTTCTGTAAAGTGCTCTGATACTCTCACGGTTCATGTCCGCGCTTTATAAAACTTTATAAATAAATAGTAGCTGTTCCTGCTATATTCACCTCGCCTCCAGGTTTCGTTTTACTTGTTTTGTCATAAGGATACTGGTAGCCATGCCTGTAAAATACTACTCCGGCGCCCCTAAGTAGGGCTGTGGCACATGTCCAGATGGACCATGGTAACTGCTTGTTGATTGGTTGACCACATCTACCTCAGGGTGGAGAATCGAGCGGTTCGAGGCGCTGTGAGCGAGACCGCTCCTGACCGGGCCCGCGGTCTGTAGGCACACTCGAGGCTCTCACACCGAGTCACAGAGCAGTCCCATAACATAAATGAGATTTTAAAACGCTGCATGCTGCCTTTAGGGTACTTTAAAGCACTTTATTATGTGCAGACGAATCTTTGGAAGGTGATGCCAGAGCAGTGTTCGTGCCACCTTTGGTTTGAACCTGGACTGTGCTGCAGCGGTCTCTTCGACCAAGTTTAAGGGGTTTCAGAGGGTAGTTTCCCGCAGAGTCTGTGGAGCCCCCTGCAGGACCGGTTGTGGGGCTTCACCGACATTCCATATTTTAAAAGGCGTACACAGCTCATCTTTTACGAAAACACTAAGTGTGTCCCGGAAGATGCTGCTGTTGCAGTGACAGTCCATTGGGTCACCGTGGTGCTGGAACGATTTTCAGAATGGGGGTGTTGGCATTCATTTTATATAACTGAAGTCACAGGGAGTGTGAAAAAAAAAATCCAAGTGCCACAAAAACCCCCCACAAGTGTAGCAAATGTGCCATGCCAATTCAGCACAAGCGTGGTACGCGTGTGGCATGTAGCTGGCGGTGCATTTGGGAACCCTGGCCTGGTTGTGCACTGTGATTTACAGACATCACATTTTCAATTTCAGATTTCATAATCAATATTGCACTGCCTGGAGGATTTGGCAACATGTTGCCACATTTATTAAAGCACTGCCAATGGACTTTCAAGGAATGTTTTTCATAATCAAGAATCCACTGCCTATTGGATTTATTAAGGGGGTTTCACAATAAATCACCCCTGCTCACAGAGTTTTTTCACAAGTGATAAGACACTCCCTAGTGGCTTTACCGAAGGGTTCTTCACAATCCAGAGCCCACTGGCTATGGGCTTTGACAACAATGGTTTATAAAACACGCCAGGCAAGTAATGAGTCTGCGCTTTCTTTCCTGGAGGACAGCGCACTAACAGGCACGCACAGGTCCTTAAAGCGCCGCTTGAAATTCTAATAGCTTCACTAGTGCAGAACATGTCTTAGATGCAGTTTACTGGGCTTGTAAGATGACAATCTTACTGGTAACCCCTCTAAAGACTTCCAGGCCAAGGAAAAGGGTCAAGCAAGCGGGGCACACGCAGAGAGATTTAGGAACGGAGAGGTGTGTGTGTGGGGGGGGCGGGTGGCTACCAATGTTCCTCGTAATAGCCCCGCCTCACTGCCGGCTGCCAGGCTGTGACCTCTTCTGGCCAGCTGTTTCTCCTGCAGAGGTACACTCCTAGCACCCTATGTCATAGTAGTTGGCTTCTTGGTCGCAGAGTCAAGCAGGCCTTCTTGTAGAGTTCAGGGCCAGCCGCAGCTCTCAGTCAGCAGGCAGCTGGACTGATGACCCCATAAAACAGGCACTATTGTGGGTGATGGGGTCCTGCAGTCCCCTGGAGCCAGCAGACAGTACCGCCTTCTTCCCGTCCATCTTCAGCTGCCCTTGCAGGGCTTTGTTTCCGGTTCTGTTCTCAACTTATCAGGAGAGTTGAGTGCCAAGTCACCCTGCACCGATGCTTTCAGTCTGAACACTGGTCAGGGAGAAACCGCTGGAAAGCAACATGGAATGTCTACCTAGTTTTTATCCCTGGCTGGTAGGCACAATTGTGAATTCCAGAGCCCCTGGTCTAGTTTTGGTTACATCTGGTTCTCATGGTATTGGAAAGTTTCACACTTTTCTTCTCAACCATAGTCCCTTTATTTGTCTAGTCAGCAAGAAAGGTTGATGAAGGTCAGTGTGTCCTGACAGGGGTTGAAAACAAGGGCACGAGTACGGGAGAGGCACCCTCACTCTCCAGCCCACATACCTTTCTGCAGTGACACCAGTGGCGGCTCCTCCACTAAGGTGATGGAACGTCGCCCCACTGCTATTTGAGCTGTGCAAAAAAAAAAAAAAAATATTATCATTTTATTTTTCTGTGCGGGACTGGAGCCAGGTCGGGGCTGAACAAAGTGAGGAGTGGTTTGCACTCCCTGAGTGCGCATGAATGTTTGGCTGGCCCTCTTGGGCCGGCCAAACATTCATGCGCACTTTGCATGTTCTCCACCTGGCTGTGTTGCACAGACCGGTGGAGAACATGCCCAGACCCCAGGCTTTGCCTGAATGGCCAAACTGGCCGTTCAGACCAATCACGATGCTGCTCATGCAGCGTCGTGATTGGCTGGGAGAGTCTGGGAGCCTGGGTGCTTCCAGCGTTGCCAGTAGAGTGAGGATGGAGCAGAGGCATGCGGCGGCGAAGGCAAGTTTATTATTTTTTTATGTCCATTCCCCCCTGCCCCACCGCCCCGTTCCGAAGCAGCCACCACTGAGTGACACAGTCATGGTGAGAGGGTGACTAGGAAAGGCAGAAGCAGCCTCTGTGCTTCAGAGGAATACCCACCCCCACCATCCAGTTACTGGGGCCTGGCCCTAGTCAGAGGCTGTGGCGGCTCTGCCACTAAGGTGGAGGAGCGTCGCCCCACTGCTCTTTGAGCAGGAAAAATAACACGATAATAACTGAATTAATATTGTTTTATTTTTCTCAGGTTCCGAGCTGGGTTAGGGCGGGGCGGGGCGGGGCTGGAGGCACAGGGGGAGGAGTGATTGCACACTCCAAGTGTGCATGACTGCTTGGTCGGCCGTCTTGGCCTGGCCAAACAGTCATGCGCACTTTGTATGTTCCCCACCAGGCTGCATTACACAGCCTGGTAAGGAACATGCAAAGGTCCCCAGTCCCCATCTCAGCGCCGATCCACGGCGCTCAGACCAATCATAGCGCTGTTTTGCAGCGTTGTGATTGGTTTGGGGAGCCAATCACAATGCTGCATTGCAGCATTGTGATTGGCTGTGGGAAGCCTGGGTGCTTCCTAGTTCCACGACTCCCAGAGAAGCAGAGGAAAAACGCGGATGGTGAAAGAGGTAAGTGTTTTTTTCCCTATTTTATTTTGTCCCACTCTCCCCCTGCCACGCCCACCCTACCTCGCCCCTCCCCCCTCATTGTCTGCCAGCCGCTACTGGTCAGAGGACACAGCATTGGGTGGTCCCCAGACGTTCTTTAATCAGCTGAGAACCAAGTAGGGTCACCTCCACCCCCCATCTTGTGCTTTGAACTGGAACCTGGAACACGCGGTCCCAAGGTGTAGAATGCTTTATAGGTTGAAATGTTTCCCGCTAAAAACTGTGAGGGATGCATGGCAGAGTGCAGTCTGGGAGGAAAGGATAGCCACTTTATGTTATAATGATATACAGACTATCGAATGTGTTATATTTATCTGCTCCATTTTAAGGCTCTACCAACAGACATTTTTAAAACCACTTTTTAAAAACACATGGAACTGCAACAGCTAAAGCTGCTGTGGAGATGAGGAATTGTCCTGTCAATGATATAATGTGCTGTAATAATTTATATATTTTTTAGTTCTTTTTTAAAGCTGTATTAATTGATGTATTTTATATATTGTAGATCTAAATCTCTAATGAAAACCTTGAACCTTGTCCTTCACAAACAGGAATTCCAAAATATATTCATGTACCTATTCAGTGAACACACACACACCGCAGGGTCACCCTGCCTCATACATGCAAGGCAAGCATGTACTCTCCATACATGCCTCAAGTGGATGGAACGAAGGGTCCAGGTGAGGGCACAGGGCACAGCCAGTAAGCATCTCTCCTGTGAACGCAGTAGGTGGCCGGAGCCTATTCACACTACTATAATTATCTGCTGTCATCACTGCTAGCACCTCTTTGTCTGGTGAGAGGACAGTTCTCCTTCCCCATAGGGCAGTGCGCCTTGTGTGCCCCTCCTAGCCACAGAGTTGTGCACAGGGCCTCACTGAACACTTTTGAGTGTCATGCTCACAGAGGCAAAAACCTGCAGAAAGTACCAGATATGGGGTGCCCGCTTTCCAGAGCAGTGCATGTGCTTTGGGTCTGGTGCAAGAGCCAGGTCTAGTGGCTCAGTGGACTAATGCGTCCACTATAGGGGGCTGTGTTTTACCTCATGCTCACAGCTTTAAATTCCGACAGGTCCACTCAGCCTTTCATCCTTCTGAGGTCGATAAAATGAGTGCCATTGAGTTGGGTAACAATAAATATCTGTTATTCAGCGCCAAGAGGCTCTTCTGGGTGAACGTGCGCTTTACAAATACACTTTGTTATGTTGTGTTATGCAGATGAATTGCCTCCACAACAAATAAAACCGTACGCATGACATAAAGGTCGCTGAGCATCTCCTGAGGGTGAGTCACTTCTACGAAAAGAGACATGCTAGAGATGGCGAGAAAGTCAGGCGGTACCTGAAAGTGCAGTTCTTAATTTGAGCCGGTGCTTTCCGGTGTTCAGCACCGGCACCTAATTGTCAACACCATACTTAGAATAGTCTATCACATGGTGGCGCTGCTCATCTAATTTAGAGATGAGCAGAACAACGGTTGTTTAGGAATACAATATACATTCAAATTGCAAATACCTGCCTCCCCAGCCATTCGTTTAGCTTTGGGGACCTGGAATAATCGGAACTGTCGCATTTACATGCGAGAGAGGTGGTTAGTAGTTGTTTTGGCAGCAATGACAAGGGCGATGGGTGGTGAAAGCTGCAGTGGCCTCCTGGTCAGAGCCCTGGCACTTAATATTTTACAAATTAAGCACTGTGAAAGTGTCAGAAAAACCCGAGTGTTTCACGTTAGATACAGAACTTTGAGACCCTGAGAAGCAGGAAAACTGGTGAGACTGCTAGAGAGGTCCTCACTGGGACAGAGGGTCCGACGTCTGAGCTCGCGATGCAAGGGCCCTTCTATTTATGCTTCCATGCCATCCTAAAAGTGCTACATACAGGTTCTTGCATGTGGTACCTAGAAGGGATATGCAAGCCTGTTGGGCAGTTTGTGGACCCTACAGCCTCTGGGCTGCCTACGGAGATTCTAGGTTCATCCTCATCCCAGCAGACGAATGCTTATCCTTACATGGTCAGAGTGAAGGTCTGGGACTTTACTGCCCTTCGGCACCAGAACCAATTGGCAGCTGACCTGTCAGCTGCAGGGTCCTCTCACGTGCCAGCCCCTTTGGCTACTGAGAAATCTGGAAGCCAGCTGGAGCCACTCACACTTACTGCCTGCCAAGTGGCTGCTCAGAACTCTGGAAGCCAACTGGAGCTTCTCACACTCGGTGCCTGCCAAGAGCTTCAGGGAACATTCTGCCACCGGAAGTCCTACAATTCTGTGCTTACAATTTTGGAAGTCATTTCACTCTTTGAGAAGTCACTATGCTTCCAGACTTACAGTATCTGGAGCAAATTGCTTCCATGACAAATAACGAAGGCCGCTGTTTGGACGTCGTCCCAGACAGAAATTCCCTGAACTGCGCTTAAAATGAAAGGCAGGGCAGCCAATGGGAGCTTAGAGACCCAGTCAATGCTGAGAGCGCGAATCGAAGGGGGACAATTGACCATTAATCAGTTTAAAAACCGTTCGCTTCCTCCAAGCCAGAAGTGAACTTTTACAAGTAATGTAAACTTTGGCAGCAGTTTACTTCCCGGCTTTTAAGTTTGGATAAATAAATATTTTTTTGCTTTTTCAGTAAATATCTCTAAAAAGTACTTAGCTGAGCCAGCAGGCCTGCTTCAATCATGCTTCCATTTCTAACGATAATGGCATTACTCCTAGTCCTACTCCCTCGCCTTCCTTCAGCACAATTGAGGCCCCGCCTCCCATCCAGACCCACCCCCAGCATAAAAACTCTGCCCGCCCCCACCTCCACCTGTACGTAAACAAGCCGAGCTAGCACTCAGATGAACCGGACCGGGAGGGAGGGAGGGTCCTTGAAGGAAGGCGAGGGAGTAGGACTAGGAGTAATGCCATTATCGTTAGAAATGGAAGCATTACCTCCCGTCCCTCCCTCGCCTTCCTTCAGCACAATTGAGGACATAGCAAGCAGAAGAAAACAGAGACGGACAGCTGAGTGCGAGAGAACACCAAAACAGAAACAGTGCCCCAAACACAGCAGATCAACATCCCAGGAACCCAGCGGCCCAGAACAGCAGACAAATGTCCCAGACACGCAAACGGACAGCGCCAGTCAAACGGAGAGGGAGAAGACCAGGACGCAGGCCAACAGATCCCACAGAGGAGCCCACCCGACAGGACACCACAACCGGCAGGGAGCGCAGCAAAGCACGCCTGACATCAAGCAACGCAGCCACCGAAGCCGCCAAACAGCGAGAGGAACACCCCCGGACCCCCACAGGAGGAACCACCCCCAAAAGACAGACAGTCAGCAAGACCGGGGACCAAAACCAACGACCCAACAGAGCAGAGGAAGGCCAAACAACCACCGCAACCGGATCAAAGCAAAACGGGAACCCACAGCCGAGCCAACACCCCCAAGCGTAGCGCAGAGGGGATGGCAACCAAAAACAAGGCCCAAAAGACAAGAGCCGCAACCCGAGACCCCCAAGGGGACCAAAGGGAGGACAGCCAATACCAGCAGCCAAGACCCCGAAGGGAAGGACCAGACAGGGCGAGGGGGCACCAGACCCCCGCCAACCCGCAAGAACGCCAGGAGCAGCAAGAAGCCAGAGAGCCGCCCACAGCACCCGCAGAGGAGACACCGACAAACCCAGAAGAACCCCACCCGGAAGGAATCGCCATGCCAAACATAGGCCAGCCACCACGGGAACAACACCCAGAGCAGAACACCAGTCCAAAAGGACCGCCCATGCCAAGCCCAGGACAGCAGAGAGGAGGACCGACGGGAAGGCAGCCAAGCAACCGCCAAACGACCAGGAACCCCCAACCCAGCAAAGCCCAGACGCACCACCAGGCAGCAGGTGAAACCCCCACACAGAACCCAGGGGAAGGGCCGGAAACATCAAAGAGAACGGAACCACCGTAAGGACCCACACCCGAACGCAACAGAAGTCGGACAGGAGAGGAGACCAAGGCACCCCAGGCCAAAGGGGAGCAACCAACAACCCCCGAGCACAGAGCCACCCGACCAGAACCAGAAAGGCCCCGAGCAGCGGAAAAAGGGGGGGAGAAAGGCCCCCAGAAGATCCCGAGGCACAGGAGAGGGAAGGCCAACGACCCCCCCAAGCCCCGGGACCCCAGCCCAGAGACCAGAACCGGGCCTACAAGGCCCTCCCCGGATCCGCAACAGGACCACCACAGGGAGGCCCCAAGGACCCACCAACAGGCAGGCCACACAGGGAAGAAGAGAGAAACGAGGGAAAAAGGAAGGACCCAGTACAACAGATCCGCCAGCCCAGAGGTCACCCGCCGAAGGGAGAGAGCCAACAGTCCCAGCACCCAGACCGGAGCCAGAGAAACAGGACACCGGCAAACAAGGAATAAGGACCAGAACCTGGACCCACCCAAAGGGCGGACAGAGGACCACGCCCCCAGAACGCCAGACCGAACCAACACCCCAGGGGCCCAGCAGAGAGCCCCGAAAGAGCACCGGGGCAAGCCCCCAACAACTGCCAGTAGGAGGAACACCGGGAGACCAGCAGGGACAGCACCCCGAACCCGAACAGACCCCAGCCAATCCCGCACCCGGACAGGCCGGCGGCCAAGCCACCACAAGCGGAGCCGGAGGAGGCAGCAAATAGCCAGCCAGAAAGCGACGGAGGGAGAGCCACCAGGATAGCTCCCCCCCGACAAGGACCTAAAAGGGCAGCGGGGACAAAAGACCCCAGAGACCAACCCAACAGGATCCAGACGGCCAGGCGGAGAAGAAGAAAACGAGCCCCGGGAACTGGAAAACCCCCAGAAGCCAGGAGCCCCATCCCTGTAGCCACAGGACCGCCGGAGGAGCCACCCCCGGACAACAAGGCCCGAGCCAGCGAAGGAACAGAGACCAGACGCAGGCAGGACAAGGGAACATGGCCATGCAAAGGCCGAAAACAAGCCCCAACGAACACCAAGCCCCGAGAGGGGACCAGAGAGACACCCCCCCAGGCCACCAACAAACCCGATCCCCAGAAGAACCACCAAGGTCCCCCGAACAGACCGAGCAAAAGACACGCCGGCCGCACACAGCAGGCCGACTGACAGAGAAGGACGAAGGAAAACCCTCGCATGAAGGAGAGCCACGAGAGGCACCAGGACCCGCGGGAAGACCCAGGGCGAGGGCCGGAGGCCGAAGGGAAGGACGCAAAACCGAAAGGGCATCACCCACAGCGAACCGCAGAAAAGAAGCGGCAACTGGGAAGCGGAGAGAAGCGTCCCTGAGACCCACGGCACGCCAAAAGAAGTCAGGCAGAACCAGAGGAACGACGGACGAAAGGGCCAACACCAGGAAGGGAAAGGGCCGAACGCAGGAGCAGACCCACAGGAGAGCCAGGACAGGCCGAAGCCGCCGGACACCCCCAACCCCAGAAACAGAACGGAGAGGGCCCCAGGCCCGGGCTCCACGATAGGAACGCAGCAGACCGACCACAGGGCAAGCCAACAGGACACCCCGTCCAGCAGAGCCACCACGCGGGGACCGGAGACAGGCAGGGGAGGCAACCGAACCCCCGAACCCAGAGGAACCTGCACCAAGACGACCCTCAAAGTACACAGGACCCAGCCAACAGAAAACGGGCCACCGCCACCAAGGAAGAAAAGGCCGCAGATGACCACCCACCGCAGGGAACCATCCAGACAGCAGTGACAGGGACCCAGGCGAGGAAGCAGGGAGCCAGGGTGAAAACAGGCCAAAAACCCGTACCCACCGGAAAGGCGGAGGAGACGCCCACATCGGGGACAAAGGAGAGGCCCCAGGACAAGGCACCTCAGAAAGGCAGGACGCCCCACACAAGGAAAGGCACGCAGAAGCCCCAAGGCGGCCAGAAGGACAGAGGACATGCAGCCCACAGTACCGAAAAGACCCAGGCAGCCACCCATCCAGGCACGAACCAGGCCTGACCCCGCCGAACAGCAGAGACCGGACAAGAGCGGGGGGGGGACCAGGCACCACGGCCGGAGGCCCTAACAGCCGCCGCCAAAGCCACGAAACCCCACACCAAGGAGGGCGCAGAAGAAGCCGAGAACAGGCCAGCGCCACAGCACCAGCCAAGCAGAACAGCCGACCCGCCAAGCAGTGCGGTCAGGACAGAGTCCAACAACCCAAAGGGAGGAAAGGAGCGAACACCCCCAACAAGCAAAGCCGCCGGAGGAAGCAAGGGACCCGCAGCACCGCAGGAAAAACCCACTGATGCAAAAGAAGGCGTGAAGGAACCTGAAACCAATCAGGACCAACACAGCACAGAAGGAACGCTCAGGGCTGAGGAAAAGAGATCGCACACAGCAGGCTCCGCAGGCAACAGACAAACAGTCGCCAGCCGGGCGGGCCACAGTGGAGAAAGCAGCAAGTACAATCCCCACAAAAAGGGAAAAGAGCACGAAATACAGCAAGCACGGGCAACGCACGCCACTCCCACAGCACCAATCCCTACACCGGGACCGCAGGGCAAGCCCAACCAGAAGGGCCGGGAACACCAAGGAAGAATCCCACAGACCCCGCCCAGCAGGGAAGAGGAAAGCCCAGCCGAACAGCACAGGAGCCCAAGCGACCCTCCACACCCCCGGAGCCAAAGGCATCGCCAGAGGCGGGAGAAGGCCCAATACCCCAGGACCCAGACGGAAACCAGCCGCCCACAGGATCCGCCGGACGAGGACGGGAAGGACCAGAAGGCAGCGGCCGAGCCCGTAAGCACCGGACAGAGCAGCCTCAATCAAGTCTCGCACCAGCCACAGACATGAGAGGCACCGTACCCCCGCGGAGCCCATGCGTCTAGGGCACCCCAGGGGGACCGGAGACCAAGCAGCAGAGGAAGAAGACAACCTCAAGCGACCCAGGGCAGCAAGCGGAAAAATAGCCCCCAGCAGCCCCAAGACAAGGCAGACAGACGACCACGCCCGTCAAGAGAAAACAGCAAGTCACAGTACATGGTACACCAAAAGGAAAAAGGAACAAATACCGGGTCAAAAACCCGGCCTACCAGGTCTCCGTGATGAGTGCAGTCCGGGAGCAAAGGCAGCCAAGCAGGCCCGACCCGGAAACACAGCCCCAGCCACAGGAGGACCGCCAAACAACACAGCAGCTTCCTGAGCCACCGCTCCGCCCCCATCCACGAGGGAGACGAGGAGAGGAGGCATCGCCAGGAGAACTCCGTCGAGGGCACCGCCGTCGCAGAGAACCAACTCGAAGACTCCCCGGCACCGCCACAGGGAGGAACTGAAGGTAAGTCTCACTAGGGAGACAGAAAAAAACAGGTGGAGGTGGGGGCGGGCAGAGTTTTTATGCTGGGGGTGGGTCTGGATGGGAGGCGGGGCCTCAATTGTGCTGAAGGAAGGCGAGGGAGGGACGGGAGGTAATGTCTGTTCCCGTTGAACAACACGTAAAAATGTCACTGAATGCTTCCCATTGAGGGTGATGCCGAAGATCACACACTTAGGCCAAGTGGGGTGCTCGTGCTTCCGGTAGACTGCAAGCAATGTGTTAATTAGATCGCATCTGTTCCCCGGATCGTCTCCTTAAATATATCACAAACTTCTTCCCACATCTGGGCCACGAAACAGGCGGGAGCGCAGAAGGTCTGAAGCTGTTAAAACGAGCAGCCGGAAATGGAATCTACTTAAAACCCACAGTATAGCGATAACACCTGTCGTGTTTTTTTTTGGTTCAGGTTGTGTTCCTTATTTGCCGGTGGTGTCTGTTTTCGAACTTGCACCGCGGTTTCGCGCCTGTTTTGCGGTTATTTCTATCCGTCCACTTCCTTTTAATTGTCGGCCTTTGTTTTGTGCCGGGATCCGCGCGTTATTGCGAACCCGCTTTTTACTGTAAAGTGCTCGAGCCCTCTGCGGGCCTGACCGCCCGAAAACTACTCGAAATCATGTAAAACCTGTGTTTCCCACCCTTCCAGTGTTAACCATCGTTTCCATCAGTTTCACCAATGAAGCCTCCTCAGACCCACAGGACTCTTGGGTAAACTTTTGAGGCTTTTTCATCTATATTTAATTATTTGTTTTTAAAACCTGTCACAACTAGTATATATGCATACAGGTGTGTTTTCTACCTTGTCCGTTATTGCAAGCTGAAAACACATTTTTGGTTGTTTATGTGTAATATTCAAAGTAACCGGTGGCTAGACATCTCTGTGTGATGCACACATACGCCGCGCCGGTATATTCTGTTGTGTCATCACAGCTTGTGTACCATTTGCCAGCACTGGTTTTCCATCCAAGAGCCTGATGCGTTATTGTTACTGTCAGGGCCGGCTTTAGCACTGGTGGCGCGACAATCATTGTTGGTGCCCCCACATCCCATGACCGCCTCCTCGGATTCTCTCACTACCACCTGGCAAAAGGGCCCCTCATCTCTCCAATCATAAGTTATTACAAAATACAGCGCCCCCCTGAGATCAGCGCCCCCCTCCACAGGTCGGCGCCCAGTGCGGCGGCAGCGCTGGCACTGCCCTAAAGCCGGCCCTGGTTACAGTTCTCTGCTCCCCGCTGTAAGTGCCTCGAAACGGCGCAGCGGCGCTCTGGTTCTGCGGTGCTCAGACGGTGGCTCAAAAGGTTCAAACAGAGGTGATGGTTAAGAGCGAGCACCATTCTCTCAATTACACTGTACTAGCATTTTGTGAGGGGGCGGGGGAACGTGTACATTTTTAAGAAATTCAGAAGAAATAAAAGCAGTTCAAACTTAGTGCACACTATTCTCTACTAAGAAACGTGGATTTTTTGTAGAGGCAATGCTGTTCTTTGGGTATTATATGAATAATAATAATATATCCCCAACTGTGCATACAAACGTTTTCAAAGGTCACCAGGAGTTCCTGACCTCCAGATGAGCTGAGCGAGAGAGAGCTCGTGTGATCGTGTAACAAGTCGCCTTGTTTTGACGTTTTATAGCCTCCATGCGTAGCTCCGGTGCGTTATTTTGTATAATTCACAGAAAAGTCCCCTGACATGTCAGTCCTCGGCCTTTAAGTCACCTCACGCTCACCGTTAATCCTCACCGCCTTTTCCTCTGTCTCTTCTCTCTTTTCGACGATCTCGTCTAGCTGTGTCCACAGGGGCACCAGACATGGCTAAAGGCCTGCACTGCATTATGGGTAAGATCATGTAGCAGGTAAATGGTCTGGCCTAATCTTCGCTGGTGACTGAGACCCAACTCCCCAAGTAAACCCATAAGGTCCAGCCATTCCTGTAAACCGGCTACCCTCAGGAGTGCCAGAAACCTACCCATTGGTTTGAAGAGGGCTTCTGGCTACGTGAGCCACGGGTTGCAATCCTGGTGGCATAGCCTGACTAATCTGGAATAATGCACAAGGTCGGACTGGGGCAGAAAATAGGCCTGGACTCCAAAATAAAACAGGCCCCGATTAGCGAGTCAGACAGCTAAAAAAGTGGCCCATGTTTGCAAATTGGGGCACTTGTGAAAACACGCTCCATAAATGTTTTGCAAGGTATGGAAGACTGCATGGATTTGAGCTTGCTGCAGGCAATGTTTATTTTAATATTGGAGAAATATATGGGAAATCTTAAGTAAAAACCGGTACAGCAGCCTATAAAATAGGCCACAAGCAACCAAAAACCTGCCCACATACTGACCTGTAAGACCAGCCCTTTGGGCACTGCCTGATAGCCCCGTAGGCCAGTCCGACCCAGGTAATACAACATGATCCAATCAGGCCCTCCAAAAATCTTTTTGAAACCCTTAATCTGAAGAAAAAAAAGCTGGTCCAACCTGTCCTAAAAGTACTTAAAGTGCTTCTTGGGTTAAATTCAAGAAGGTGCCCTTAGTGAATCAGGGACCCCTGAGTGTCTGAAAATCTGACTCCTATGATTACTTGCCATTAAATACCTGCTGAATCGGACCTCTATAATTACATGCCACTGAGTACCAGCTGAATATGACTTCTAGGATTGCATGCCACCAAGTGCCTGCAAATCTAGCTCCTATGATTACATGCCACTTAGTACCTGCTGAATTTGACTCCTATGATTGCATGCCACTGAGTGCCTGCTGAATCTGACTCCTATGATTGCATGCTACTGAGTGCCTGCAGAATCGGACCTCTATAATTACATGCCACTGAGTGCCAGTAGAATCTGACTCCTATGATTACGTGCCTCAGAGTGCCTGGATATCGTACTACTATGATTATATGCCACTGAGTACCTGTTGAATCTGATTCCTATGATTACATGCCACCAAGTGCCTGCAGAATCTGAGTTTTGTGATTACATGCCACATAGTGCCTGTAGAATCTGACTTTTATAATTAAATACCACTGGGTGCCTGCTGAATCTGACTCCTATGATTACATCCCATGAAGTACCCGCTGAATCTGACTCGTAAGACTGCATGCCACCAAGTACCTGCAGAATCTGACTCCTATGATGACATGCCACCGAGTACCTTGCAAATCTAACTCCTATGGTTACATGCCACCGAGTGCCTGCAGAAACTGATTCCTATAATTACATGCCACTGAGTGCCTGCTAAATCTGATTTCTATGATTATGTGCCTTTTAGGGCCTGCAAATCTGACTCCTGTAATTACATGCCACCAAGTGCCTGCTGAATCTGACTCCTGTAATTACATGCCACCGAGTGCCTGCTGAAACTGATTCCTATAATTACATGCCACCAAGTGCCTGCTGAATCTGACTCCTGTAATTACATGCCGCCAAGTGCCTGCTGAATCTGACTCCTGTAATTGCATGCCACTGTGCGCCTCCTGAATCTGATTCCTATGATTACATGCCACCGAGTGCCTGCAAATCTAACTCCTATGGTTGCCTGCCATTGTGTGCCTGCAGAATCTGACTCCTATGATTGCATGCCACCGAGTGCCTGCAGAAACTGATTCCTATGATTATGTGCCTCTGAGGGCCTGCAAATCTGACTCCTCTAATTACACGCCACCAAGTGCCTGCTGAATGTGACTCC
Source organism: Calotriton arnoldi (assembly GCA_963921515.1). NCBI lineage: Eukaryota > Metazoa > Chordata > Amphibia > Caudata > Salamandridae > Calotriton > Calotriton arnoldi. Next base: position 511,188 of record CAWUFW010005137.1, on the reverse strand, counting down.
TATGATTACATGCCACTGAGTGCCTGCAGAATGTGACTGCTATGATTACATGCCACCAAGTTCCTGCTGAATATGATTTCTAAGTTTGTACGTCACCAAGTGCCTGCAGAATCTGTAGCACATGCCACAGAGTGCCTGCTGAATCTAACTCCTATAATCAAATGTCAAAAAGGAACAGGTGTGCAAGCAACCTGCAGCAGACCCACCAGCAACAGTCCAGGCAGAAAATCATGGCTTTTCGAGTTCAGTGGCCACAGTATGGATCACTCTCGAGAGCTCAGGCACTCCACCCGCTCTCGGGTGAACTTCGAAGAACAGCGCTGCTGAAGCAGCTCTGTGAGTGAGGACAGGAGCACAGTGCCAGCTGAACCGATGCCAGATAACTCCCGTCTCCCGTCTCAAGTATTAGGGCCAGAATCCAAGTGGTTCCAAACTTCTGTACACTGTCCCGCTACCTCTTTCCCTCACTGATGATCCCTCCTCCATGTAACCTTGCCTACCGAAGAGTGGCCACTCCCTCTACTGCACCACCACCCCACTGACTGTATGGAGAACCCGCAAGCCCTGTTATCCCAGTTTCTTGTCTGGTCATGAAACAATATTCCCTCATTGAAAAAGTGCATTTCCGTGTGAACGACTGATTTCTCCTGATTCACTGTAGAGCGGCCTGCCTGGCACTGTAGAAACACCCTAGCAGTGGCAGCTCCTCCGCTAAGGCGGAGGAGCTTTGCCCCACTGCTCTTAGAGCAGTGAAATAGGGAAAAATAAGATGATAATAACAAGGTTATCATTTTCGTTTTCGTTGCTGCTGGGTTAGGGTGGGGCTGGTGGCTCAGAGAGGAGGAGTGGTCTGTGCACACTAAGTGCACATTACTGCTTGGCCTGCCGCCTTGGCTCGGCCAAGCAGTTATGCACACTTTGCAGATTCGCCACCAGACTGTAATGGACAGCCTGCTAGGGAATATGCACAGGCTACCTGTCCCCATCTGAGGGCCGATCCACGGTGCTCAGATCAATCACAACACTGCATTGCAGCGATGTGATTGGCTATGGGAAGTCTGGGTGCTTCCTAGTTCCGGGACTGTGGAGGAGAGACACATATATATTTTTTTCAACCCCCCCCCTGTGTCCCCTGCCCCGCCACCCTCGTTCCCTACTAGCCGCCTCTGCACACTAGCCCCCCTAGCCACATGCTAGCCACCCTAGTCAACACATAAAGAGCATGCATAGAGGTAGGTAGGGATGAGGCCAGTGTCCATGCTTTGTCCCAACCATTGTTTCAGGGGGGTGTTCACAGGAGGGCAGTGTCGGTACATGTCCCGGCAACCCTCCTTGTGGTTCCGTAGCCTCATTTACAGGTGGATAACAGCTTGTTTCTGGTCGCAGAGCCTCCGCTCTCCCACTGGAATCCACTTTGTGGTGGACCATGTCCATGGAGTAGACAGGCTCCCTTATTTAAACCAAGGTTTCCAACGATGCTTTTATCCACCTGATAACAGTCGTGAGCAGTGAAAATGAACAACATCCCCCACAGACTGAGAAACATCCTGGATTGCGATACTTTTTTTCTGATTTTCATTTAAACAAACAAAAAAAATGCTTTGGGGATTTGTTTTTGGAAAACAAAAAACGCTGACCACTCCATTGTGCTGCTATGACCTGAGCAGCTGGTATTGTTCACTTTTGCAGAAATTGTCCCTGTCGTGCCGGCGTAAGGCTGCCATAACAGTGCCACACTGCTTTTGGAAATAGACTATGCTGGGGCAGTGGGCTGGTCCCACTGCCCTCTCAGCAGTTCGGCACCCCCTTTCCCCCAGCCCCAAACGCTGCATTGTCTGAATAAGCAGCAACGCATGAAAGTGGGGGTTCCTCTGCGAGCATGCGCAAACTCAAGGCATCTGCGTCCTCCTTAGACCTGGGGTTGAGTAGGGAGAGCTCTGTACCTTTCCATCTCCTTCCAGGACCACCTTTGTCCCCTTTCTATCAGTAGCTCTGACTTTTCATAGCAAACGGCAAAGCAGTGGTGGCTAGTAGGGAATGGCCGGAGACAACGACGGGGGTGGGGGAGGAGGTTGAAAATATTTTAAAATAAAACACACTTACCTTTTCTCCGCCGGCCGCATCGCTCCTCCGTTTCTCTACTCTTCCTGACTCCAATCCGGAAGAAGCTGCAGAAGCTCCTGGGCACACCGGCTTCCCTGAGCCAATCACAATGCTGAAATGCAGCGTTGTGATTGGTCTGAGCACCGTGGATCGGCGCTCAAATCAGGACAGGGAGCCTGTGCATATTCCCTACCAGGCTGTCCATTGCAGCCTGGTAGGGAATATGCAAAGTGTGCATGACTGCTTGGACGGCCAAAACGGCTTGCGCACTTAGTGTGCATAGTCCACTCCTCCTCCCACCCTGAGCCACTCAGCCCGCAGAAACCAAAAATAAAACGATAATAACCTTGGTATTATTGTTTTATCTTACCCCTTCTCACTGCTCTAAAAGCAGTGGGGCGACGCTCCTCCACCTTAGCGGAGGAGCCCCCACTGCGGCAAAGTAAATTGTCTCTTTAGTTGTAAAATAATGAAGTGTGGCGTTTGTCGGCCCTACTGGGTTTCCTTCTCATGGCCTGCAGGTTCCTGGACAGGCTCATAGTCCACTCAGAGCATTGATAGATCCTTCCCAGAGATGCCCTTGCCTTGCACTTCGGCCATAACAGGCTTGATATGTATGCAGGGCTCTGAGTGAGAAACCGCTTCAACATGTCCTCTCTGGAGTATTTGTGGCTAGCCCTCCTTCTCTCGCCATGGCTTTACCGTGGTGCATTGTGTGTGTGTTGGAGGAGTAGTGAAGGAGATGCAAGGACGTACATGCAGGAAAGAGTGAAAAGGAAAGTGATGAGGCGTGACATATACCAACTGCGTGTGCCAGAAAGATCTGAGGAGAAAGAGAGCCTAAATATCTAACAAAGACTCCGGAGGAGAGTGCTGTGGAGAGAAGAAACGGACTGACTGTGACACTCCGAAGAACTTACCTCTTCCACTGTCCCTTGTAATGTTTAATGCACAGTCCGCTAAAAGAAGTTTAAATATATATATGTATATATATTTAAACTTCTTTTAGCAGAAAATAAGTTTATATATATATATATATATATATATATATATATATATATATATATATATATATATATATATATATATATATATATATATATATATATTTATCTACTGGCGGTCGCCAGTAGATAGTTATAGTTAGGACCTATTTTCCATAGGAAATCCGCAACATTCTATTTGAAATAACTCTTGCATCGGTTGACGAATCTTCGCAAAATTTTCAAACTTTATGGCCCGCTCCGGTCCGCTCCTACCCTGAAAGTTTCGGGGTGATTCGTCAAGCGGGGGCCGAGAAAAAAGGGGGGTCCCAAAACGTGTTTTCCCCATTCATTTTCCCAGCCCGAACTGCTGAACGGAATTACACCAAATTTGGCAAAGAGGTAGTTCATGGTTCAGAAAGAACCCTTTTTGTTAAATGGTGTAAATCCGTTCAGTAGTTGCGGAGAAAATCAAAAGTAAAAACACATATATCTGGGCGGAGCCTAACCACACATGTCATCGTGAGATCTGATTGGCTGTCAGCACCTCATCCTGGAATTGCTGGCAGCCATCTTGGGACCAATATAAATTATAGTACCCCATTGAAATGCATTGTAGTGAATCGAAGATTTTGAGGGTTACCAAAAGGAGAACTATAAAGGGTGATAACAGACTTTAGTTACATTAGAATTCATTTGTTGATGGTACCATACTAATTTCAGGAATTGTGGTGTGTTCTAAGGTGATTTTACCCTGTGAAAAACCTTCTGCTGGGATATCATGAATCATGTTTGAGAGAAAACTATTTTCACATGCTTGTCCCATACAGTTTTGGAAGGTGCTCCAGAAGCTAAAATGAGAGCATATTTTCTGTAAATTGACATGATCTTTCTCAGTCATGTGAGAATGAAGTCTGACATTCTCAGCAAAACATGTACATCCAACAATGGCAGAGACTGTCAGTTGATTCCTTTGTGTTCTACTGCAGCTTCCCAGAGTGTTCTAAAGAACAACTAGAGTGCTAACAGCCTTACTTATGACAAAAGTATGGCACACCTGAAGCCATCTTGATTGGAATACTGGTAACACTTAAAACATTTAATTTAAAAAGGAACAAAATGATGGGGTTCATTTTGTCATAGAAATTATGGTTAGTGCTGTAGAAAGAAAAATTAGGACATGTTTCAAGTGTGATCTCAAATATCTTCCTGTTATATTTCAACAGGAGCAGCCTGTCAGTTGATGCCTTTGTGTTCTACTGCAGCTTCCCAGAGTGTTCTAAAGAACAACTAGAGCGCTAACAGTCTTACTTATGACAAAAGTATGGCACACCTGAAGCCATCTTGATTGGAATAAACTGGTAACACTTAAAACATTTAATTTAAAAGGAACAAAATGAGGGGGTTCATTTTGCCATAGAAATTATGGTTAGTGCTGCAAAAGAAAATTTAGGGCATGTTTTAAGTGAGATCTCAAATCCTCTTCTATTTCATTAGAAAATTCTGACATGCAGACTGAAACAATCACTTTCAATACCAGCAGTAGACTTCCAGTTAACTCCTTGGTGAGCAGTAGCTTTACTACAGTGATCTAATGAACAACTAGAGTGCTAACATTCTGAATTTATGGCAAATGTGTGACACATCTGAATGCCTTCTTGATGGAATCAAAGTAAAAAACTGAAAGCATGTCCTACTGAGGAGACTGTAGTAAATGAGGAAATTAGGAAACTTCATAACAAATAAGTCTCCCAAGATGGCCACCAGAGAAAAAAGAGCCCAAATGTAGCACAAATATCACCCAGAGGTAGCCCACGTATAGCCCAATGACAGAAGTGTGCAAAACACTTTTTACTTGTTGTTTTTTTGCAGTTTTATATAGTGCAGACTGGTCAGGTATTGGAGTGCTTTAAATGAGCATTGGTTACATCACACAAGGACAAATTCATGTTGGTTGACCCCTACACTACCCAAACACCACTGCACTACCCTAAACCCTAAAACACTACCCCCAGCACGACCCCCTTCACTACCCAAACACAACTGCACTACCCTAAACCCTAAATCTACCCCCTACACTACACAAATACCACTGCACTACCCTAAACCCTAAAACACTAGAACCCAGCATGACCCCCTACAGTACACAAACACCACTGCACTAGCCTAAACCCTAAAACACTACCCCCTACACTACACAAACACCATTGCACTACCCTAAACCCTAAAACACTACCCCCAGCATGACCCCCTACACTACACAAACACCACTGCACTACCCTAAACCCTAAAACACTACCCCAGCACGACCCCCTACACTACCCAAACACCACTGCACTACCCTAAACCCTAAAACACTACCCCCAGCACGACTCCCTACACTACACAAACACCACTGGACTACACTAAACCCTAAAACACTACCCCCAGCACGACTCCCTACACTACCTAAACACCACTGCACTATACTAAACCCTAAATCTACCCCCAGCATGACCTCCCACACTACACAAACACCACTGCACTACCCTAAACCCTAAAACACTACCCCCAGCACGACCCCCTTCACTACCCAAACACAACTGCACTACCCGAAACCCTAAATCTACCCCCTACACAACACAAATACCACAGCACTACCCTAAACCCTAAAACACTAGAACCCAGCATGACCCCCTACAGTACACAAACACCACTGCACTAGCCTAAACCCTAAAACACTACCCCTACACTACACAAACACCATTGCACTACCCTAAACCCTAAAACACTACCCCAGCATGACCCCTACACTACACAAACACCACTGCACTACCCTAAACCCTAAAACACTACCCCAGCACGACCCCCTACACTACCCAAACACCACTGCACTACCCTAAACCCTAAAACACTACCCCCAGCACGACTCCCTACACTACACAAACACCACTGGACTACACTAAACCCTAAAACACTACCCCCAGCACGACTCCCTACACTACCTAAACACCACTGCACTATACTAAACCCTAAATCTACCCCCAGCATGACCTCCCACACTACACAAACACCACTGCACTACCCTAAACCCTAAAACACTACCCCCAGCACGACCCCCTACACTACCCAAACACCACTGCACTACCCTAAACCCTAAAACACTAACCCCAGCATGACCCCCTACACTACCCAAACACCACTGCACTACCCTATACCCTAAAACACTACCCACAGCATGACCCCCTACACTACACAAACACCACTGCACTACCCTAAACCCTAAAACACTACCCCCTACACTACACAAACACCACTGCCCTACCCTAAACCCTAAAACACAACCCCCAGCATGACCCCCTACACTACACAAACACCACTGCACTACCCTAAACCCCCTACACTATACAAACACCACTGCATTACTCTAAACCCTAAAACACTACCCCCAGCACGACCCCCTCACAACACAAACACCACTGCACTACCCTAAACCCTAAATCGACCCCAGCACGACCCCCTACACTACCCAAACACCACTGCCATACCCTAAACCCTAAAACACTACCCCCAGCACGAACCCCTACACTACCCAAACACCACTGCACTAACATAAACCCTAAAACACAACCCCCAGCACAACCCCCTACACTACACAAACACCACTGCACTACCCTAAACCCTAAAACACTACCCCCAGTACGACTCCCTACACTACCCAAACACCACTGCACTACCCTAAACCCACCCCCAGCACGACCCCCTACACTACCCAAACACCACTGCACTACCCTAAACCATAAAACACTACCCCCAGCATGACCCCCTACACTACTCAAACCCCACTGCACTACCCTAAACCCTAAAACACTAACCCAGCACGACCCCCTACACTACCCATACACCACTGCACTACCCTAAAGCCTAAAACACTACCCCCAGCACGACCCCCTACACTACTGCACTACCCTAAACCCTAAAACACTACCCCCAGCACGACCCCCTACACTACCCAAACACCACTGCACTACCCTAAACCCTAAAACACTACCCCCAGCACGACCCCTACACCACCCAAACACCACTGCACTACCCTAAACCCTAGAAAAGAAACCCCCACCCCATGCCCAATCCCCCTTATCTCTCACTCCTCGTGGTTCCTCTCTCCTCGTGGTTCCTGCTTCACGTCGTCTCTGAGGGGCGGTGCACGTCGTTGTGAGGAAACGGAACAGCCTCTGTTTCCTTACAACGACATGGATCGTCTACATGTTTTTAGAACGCATGGTCATTTACCATACATACCTTTACAACAAAATTCGTTGTAAAGGCATGCGTGGTAAATGACCATGCGTTCTAAAAATGCGTAGTAATGACTTCGTGATGTACAACGCATGCGTGGTAATGCATGCGTGTAATGGTATCGCAAAGTAAAAAGTCGTTGTAACGGCTGTTTACCGATCGAAGCTGGCCCCTGTTCTTCAGTGAGACGTTTATTTGATTAATTAGGAGGAAGGAATGTGGTTTTTTTACCGAAAAGTGCATTCCCGGCTGTTGTATTGTGAAAGTGTCCGTGTGGCCTGGTTTCACTTCCGGTGAGAGAGTGGAAGAGTCTGTTTGGATCTAAAGGAGTTCTGTTGTTGGACGGGGCCGGCGCGACATGTCATCAGAAAACATAGCTAATGGAAAGCGTCCTCCCTGAAGTGTGGAGCAGTGCCATGAGAGGTCAACGAGTGTGCGTCCCACCGCAGTATGACCGTACCGCGTGACCCATGTGCCACCTCCAGGGTACGGGAGGCAGAAGCGGCATCGCAGGTCCTCTTGAAGACCGTTGTAGCACTAATTCTACATTTTGGTACTAGGGCACTTTAACTTCGTTGTTCCTGCCAGATACAAAGAGAAGATCCTGTGTTATTCAGTGCCCTCGTTACCTTTTTTGTGGGTTGTGGTGCTTGTCACTTCGCTGCCCCGCCGGTGCACACGACTGGGCACCCCACCTCGTGTGCCATCTGCAGGACCTCTGCCCTCGGATCACTGGTTTCGGTTTCTGGAGTGGCAACATAAACAGTTGCTCCCAAAGTACTAGCCTGAACACTTAGGTGAATATCCCCTGCACCAGCATTCCATGGAAATTCTTTCCTAGCTCTCCCACGTCAACGAGGACGTCATAATAGCACGGCTCTGCTCGCGACACCTTATGACGTCATCGGAGCCATAAGAGAACCTCGTCGGCGTGCTGACGTCAGTTCCATCCATTTTTTCCGTGCCACCGAGGCAAACAGGGGACCGAGACATTTTCACATGTATACATAGTATAATAAATATATATATATTCACTGAAAAAACCATAGGTTTCAGGCACGTTATAGTTAGAAATTAGCATTTAAAAACCTTAGAAATTCACTGAAAAAACCATAGGTTTCAGGCACGTTATAGTTAGAAATTAGCATTTAAAAAACCTTAGAAATTCACTGAAAAAACCATAGGTTTCAGGGGCGTTATAGTTAGTTGGACATTTCACTCGTACAAAACCATAGAAATTCCCCGTTATAGTTAGTTCAGCTAACTATAACTCGCGCGCCCGCAATGCACTGCTGATGACGTCACATATTACATCACTCATGACATGGTCAGTGACATCACTCATGACATCACTGATGACATCTCAAATGACATCACTGATGACATCACTGATGACATCATCCAGTGAATGTGTGTTTTTCTGAAAATTAAATATGTTTTATATATGTATATCTCAAGGTCGATGGAAGAATAAATGGGTATATAAGTGTCTAAATGGATGATTTTTTTGTAAAATTGATTGTATAACTGACTAAGTGTATCTTAGTGAATACATGGGTTAGTGAGTAATGTTTAAATATGAAAATATCTGTATCAGTCTCTCACTTTGTGTATAAGTGGCTGCATGGGTTGGTGAGTAGCTACATGAGTGTCTATATGGGTTATTAGTTGTTTTTTTGAGTATCAGTCTGAGTGTCTGTATGGTTCGGTGGGGGTATTACTTAGTGCATAGATGCATGAATGAGTGACTCACTGTTTGTATGTGTTGAAGACAGCATGTGTGCAGGACTGTATAGGTGGATGAGTATGTGTATGGGTGTGTTAGTGAGTGAATGACTGTCTCAATAGTGTCTTTATGAGTAACTACATATGTTTTAAACTAGTATATGTGAGTATTGGTGTATATAAGTGAGTATATGTGAGAGTGAGAGATTGGAAGAGTTCCTGTACAAATAAGTAGGTGTTTCTATAAGTGATTGTTTAAGAGAGTAAGTATGTGTAAGTTTCTGTAGAAGTAAGTGTGGTAGTGTGTGTATAACTGTATATGCAAGTAAATGGATGTTTGATACTTTGTTTGCATGTGTGACTATGTGTGTGAGTAACTCTATGGATGAGTGGCGGTGTGTAACAGGATGTATAGGTGTATGAGTACATATGATGAGTGAGTACATGTTGAGTGACTGTATAGGGACTGTTGGTGAATGAGTGGATGTGTGTGTAGATCTTGGAATTACTGAATAGGTGTGTTGTAACTGGTATTGGTATGTCCATTGTTTTGAAAATGTTAGTTTGTATTTTTGAGTGTGTGTATCAAAGGTTATATTAGGGTGAGAGGAGGTCTGCCACTCTATCACAAGGATGATGTCATCAGTGATGTCATCAGTGATGTCATTTGAGATGTCATCAGTGATGTCATGAGTGATGTCACTGACCATGTCATGAGTGATGTAATATGTGACGTCATCAGCAGTGCATTGCGGGCGCGCGAGTTATAATTAGCTGAACTAACTATAACAGGGGAATTTCTATGGTTTTGTACGAGTGAAATGTCCAACTAACTATAACGCCCCTGAAACCTATGGTTTTTTCAGTGAATATATATATATATATATATATATATATATATATATAATTTTGCCTCCGCAATAAGGGTCGCACACGGTCAGGTTTCAGGTTTGATGGCGATTTATTTAGCGCAAGGAAAATTCTGCCATGCCCAATGCGTTTCGGTCCTGCTACTTGGACCTTGATCACGGGATGATGTTGCAATTGTTTTAGGGCGTCTTTTATTTCCATGACAATTACTTCCTGTTATTTTTGCAATGCATTGTGGTTAATGTAGTTTATCGTGATAATTTGAGTGCTCAGCACTTTTTAATTTTAAAAAGAACCATGTGCAATAAAGTGCCCTTTGTGATGTGGTTAAAAACAATTTATAAGAGGCAAATATACTTTTTGTCCAGTCAAATTTTATATGCAAATCAATGGATGGGGGCACTAATAATACTGCTGGTAAGTTACTAGCCCCCATACAGGGGATTAATTGTGGGCACTACAAGGCCCAGAATTCCATGCACAGTCTCATTCGGAGCAGCCAATCTATGGACGTGCAATGTCCTACTTAATGAGTGGGCAGTGTTGACTGTGCGCACACTTGACTGTCGCAGCCTCTGAAGAAGGAGTTTATCTCTGAAACGCGTCAGGCAATTATGGACAGGAAAGCTGCTAAAAGAATCGGCTTGACGGAGCCTGCTTGTACCCAATAAAGGCTTGTTGCCTGTTGCTGGCTCGAGTGCTTCTTGCTGCTTTGGGACAACTTTGGAGCTGGAATATATATATATATATATATATGTATACATATATATATATATATATATTCTGAGAGCAGCACAGAGTATCAGAAATACCAAACGTGCACTCAGGACTGCAAATCCACTGTATTTATTAACAAAATGTCAGCTCTGCAATGTGTTACGGCCTTGCTCACGCTCACTGACTCGAGTGACAAAAACCTCCTTAAATGTGCATGATAAAAATCAAAAGAGGACTATTAACACAGTCTACAATGGGCGCCATATTGGATAAATGTTGTAATCATCCAAAGTATGTGGCGTAATCAGTCTAACAGCATACTCACTACAAATAGTGTAATCAAGTCTTCTCAAGCAAGCATACAGCAAACAATGACAAATAATATACAGTTGAATAGCAAAATATTCCAGTGTATTTCAACAAAACGAATCAATTCAGTGGTTGCATTCATCACAGCTGCCTATAATCATCACATCGATCGCAAGTGGGCTGTGGCCACAACATCGATCAATAGTACAAAGGAGTGTATTCACTAACTTAAAGCCCAAGTGGGAACACATAATATTGATACTGTCCCTTTAAACAAACATATCAAATAATAAAAATAATATATCACAGTGTCCGAAAGAGAGTTGTAGATGGAAGTGTAGGGTAGGGCGTTGGCGAGCGCGAGTGAGGAAAAAACTCCACTATGCTACACGCAGCGGAGCATTTTGGAACTCCGCTTGCTCAGCGGAGTTCACCGCCCAGGCCTATGTAGGATATGATTGACACATATCATTGACTGGCATGGGATAACGTTGCCACATTGCATTGACTGGTCCAAGGTAACGTTGTTGCATTCACTTAACATTGACAGGCATAGGATGACATTGTTGCATTGACTTGACTAGTGTGGGATAACATGCCTCATTTCATTGGCCGGTGCAGGATAACATTTGGATAACATTGTTGCTTTGTATTGACTTATCATTGACCGGTGTAGGGTGAAATAATTTCATTGCATTTCTGGTGAAGGATAAGATTGCATTGCATTCACTAGTGTAGGATAACTCTATTGCATTGCATTCACTGGTGAAGGATAAAGTTGCATTGCATTCACTGGTGAAGGATAACGTTGCATTAAATTCACTGGTGAGGGTAAGGTTGCATTGCATTCACTGGTGAGGGTAACGTTGCATTCACTGGTGAAGGATAATGTTGCTGAATTGCATTTACTGTTGAAGGATTATGTTGCATTGCATTCACTGGTGCAGGATAATGTTGCATTGCATTCACTACTCTAGGACAACGTTGCTGCATTACATTCACTGGTTTAGGATAATGTTGCATTGCATTCACTGGCGTAGGATAATGTTGCAGTGCATTCACTGGTGTAGGATATGATTGACGCATTTCATTGACTGTGTTGGATAATGTTGCTGCATTGCATTCACTTGTGAAGGATAATGTTGTTGCATTGCACTCACTGGCGTAGGATAGCGTTGCATTGCATTCACTCGTGAAGGATAACTTTACTGTGCAATCACTAGTGTAGGATAACGTTGCATTGCATTCACTGGTGAAGGATAACGTTGCATTGCATTCACTGGTGAAGGATAACGTTGGAGTGCATTCACTGGTGGAGGTTAACATTGTTGCATTCACTGGTGAAGGATAACATTGTTGCATTGCATTCACTAGTGGAGGATAACGTTGCTGCATTACAGTCACTTTTGAAGAATAACGTTGTATTGCATTCACTGGTGAAGGATAACATTGTTGCATTCACTGGTGAAGGATAATGTTGTTGCATTCACTGGTGAAGGATAATGTTGTTGCATTGCATTCACTAATGTAGGATAACGTTGCATTGCATTCACTGGCGTTGTGAAAGGCAGCGAGTCTTCTAAGACCCTCAATGCTGCCCGGTGCAGGGTTCCACCTCTAATTCACTTTGGGTTCGCTATCAAAATAATGAGGCAAGCGCTGGAAACTGGAAGACAAGAAAAAGGTTTATTTCTCATGAGGAGATCACGTCAACTGCAGACACCGGGATGTCTGAGGGAGGTGTTCTGCTGATAACTCCCTTGGCTCTTCCTTTTATACAGGTTTGACACAATGCATTGGTTTCATCAACATGGTTACACAAGCTTGGGGTCCCCGCCCCGGGCAGGTTGTCACACAAGCCCAACAGTAATTCTCTTCCCACCCAGGTCAAACAGACAATCTTATCTTGCAGCTGGACCTTGCTTCAGGGTCTAAATCCATACTTTACGTAGATGTCCTTGTTAGGGGTGCCTTCCGGCGGTGCCGGCTGACTGACCTCTAACGAACGGTCTGGTCCAAAACAATTACAATCAAACAATCTAGAGAAAACAGGCATGACGTATTTATCGGTCAAAAATGAATATCTCAATCAATCAATTTAGACAAAAAGTCTGCACTACCTGTACTTCGCTGCCTGCAAAGAGAGAGAATATTCCTATTCTTCGTTGTTTGCAAGCAGGGAAATGTCGCAAATAACTCAGTATCAAAAAAGGAATAATAGTATTTCAATCAAACTATTCAATCAATCAATCAATTTAAGTCGTTTTTTTCACGACCTTACCCGGACCGTATGGACGGTTCTTCGTCTTCCCCTTCCATCGCCTGGTTGTCCTCTCACTCCAACAATCAATGCGGCATTCCTCTAAGGTCCCAGTCAGGACCGCAGGTCACTCGAGAGAGGTCCGTTCGGAACCGGTGAAGTTCAGTCGATCGGCAGCCAGACAAGGGTCTTCTCAGGCAGGTATACCCCAATCGTTTAGTCGTTCACTCCGTCGTTAGGACCTCTCTACCGTACCCACGCGTCGCTGATGGGCCCCCACGTTTGGGCGCCAATTTGTGAAAGGCAGCGAGTCTTCTAAGACCCTCAATGCTGCCCGGTGCAGGGTTCCACCTCTAATTCACTTTGGGTTCGCTATCAAAATAATGAGGCAAGCGCTGGAAACTGGAAGACAAGAAAAAGGTTTATTTCTCATGAGGAGATCACGTCAACTGCAGACGCCGGGATGTCTGAGGGAGGTGTTCTGCTGATAACTCCTTTGGCTCTTCCTTTTATACAGGTTTGACACAATGCATTGGTTTCATCAACATGGTTACACAAGCTTGGGGTCCCCGCCCGGGCAGGTTGTCACACAAGCCCAACAGTAATTCTCTTCCCACCCAGGTCAAACAGACAATCTTATCTTGCAGCTGGACCTTGCTTCAGGGTCTAAAACATGTGAGACCGGCCAGATCTAAGAGTCCGTTCAGTTGATAAAAACAGGTCCCATTGTTGGTAACAACAAGTCTTGCTGTTTTCAGTGCAATAAATCATGTTGCAAGAGTCTTTTTGGTGTTTGGAACCTGTTTGTGTAACTAGGTGCAGTGAGGGGTAGAGTGTCCAAAGGTTTGCCTGAAAACAGAGATGAGAGGAAAAACGAGTTTGTGGCAGCAAGTGGCGCTGAGGTTTGTTGCAGCAAATAGAGTTTATAGCCCCCAGCACACGTACCAGGTCGGTCAGAGGGTCAGAGGGATGCTAGTAAGGGCAGGGTGAAACAAAGGTGACCAACAGAGTACAAAATGGCTGTGATAGATTAAAATGACTGCAACTTATGTGCACATACAATTCCACCAGACAAGATGGCGCAGGTAATGTTCACGATTGTCGTTTTGCTTTTAACAGTGGCCCCTTTGAACATAACTAGCCAGCTTGTCAGTCTATTTCGATCTCCATAATGTCCTGTATCTCTTGATCATACATTACTCTCGTTTTTGTTAGCTGAGTGTCCATAGTCTTAGGGTGCAAGGTAGTTATGCAAAGAGAACACAAAGGTCAGTGTATACCCAAACAACAACCACATATTGTCAATACTGGGACCAAGAGAATCATTGATATTTTCCAACCCCACTCCTTCAAGATGCCCCAAAGCCAACTTCCAATTGTCCAAGTCTCTGATCCTTGATGAATTTCTGAAGATAGTCTATGGAGATGTTCGATTGCTTCATAGACAGAAGGTGAATTATCAGGAATGTATACACAGCAGCTGGCACCGATGATGCGGCATGCTCCTCCACGGTCCACTAGTACCACGTCCAGGACCATGTGATTTTGCAGGGTAACCAGACGGATCGCTTGGAGCTCAGCAGTGTTGTTGGTGAGGATGCCAGCAGTGACGTTCAGGGCGGTCTCTACCGCTTGGGACAGATGTCTGATGGCTCGGCTGTTTGCCATCGGACCCCATAGCGGGACGAGCCCTTTTGCTGCGTCGAGGAACTGTGATGAGGCAGAGTCTGCTTGATCAATGTCTTTAGAACACTTTTCTCGATGATGCTCTGCAGGGGCTGTGTAGGTTGGTGGCAAAACAAAGGCGATGTAGCACGTGCCCCCCAGTTTCTTGGGAGCCAGGTGTAGGCTTTGGTTCCACAAACAAAGTACATATTGGGTGATGCAACAAGCGCTGGGGAGTTGGCAGTGTTCAAAGTCCTTACAATGCTACAGGTGCTGTGACCCCCATTCTTAGTCCCACGGCCTTCAATGCATACAAGGCCAGAGACGTTCACCACAGATAGGGCCACAGTCAGTGTTGCAGCAGTTCTTTTCTTCAGGTAGGAAAATGTGGCTCTGTTAGGATTATTGAACACTTGCATTTCCACTCGTTCTTTGGAGGGGACATTAATCTGGAATGTCGCATTGAAGGTGTGAGGGCAGAAGGGGGCGGCTGTCCTTCCTGTTTTGTTTCACCAGAACTCGTTGTAGAACTGGGCGATTGTTCCGTCGGAAGAGGCATTGTCTTTGTAACTTTCTTGTAGGAGCATCATCCAGGCAAGGCAAGATCCGTGAATAGAAAAGGGCGAAGGGATGAAAGGGATGGAATGTTCAGTGGCATGTGGTAACAGCCCACAGACCCAACAGTTGGTAGCATTGGTGGCAAGATTGTGCTGGTGCAACATCTGCACGAAAGAATTATTCCAGAATTCTTTGCGTCGTTCTCGGAGATGTGGCGGTAGTGATACCAGGTAGTGTTCTTTCTTGGTGGTTGGTTGCATGGTGGGTGACAATGTTCTGTATGCAGGTGCATTCTCTTCAATGATCCAGAGTGCGACCATTAGCAGGAGACAGGTGAGAAATGCGGCTACAAGTGCAATTGTCTTTGTGCTGTGCAGGTTAGCAGTCTTGGTGTCTTTGTGGTGGTTTTGCAGGTGTTCAGTTTCTTCCATCATCTTCGAGGAGCTCAACAACTGTTAGGACCACAGACTTTTGTCTGACGCTTTCCTGGTAGCGTTGTTTGACTGTGCTACTGATCTGAGACCTTGACTTAGTTAGTGGCCTGGTCGTTGGAGCTCCCTCCTTTCGTCGATCTTAGGTTGTACCCTTTCCTGGATGGCACCGTGGGGTCGGGAAATTCTGATAGTTCGAGGGTGTCTTCTTGTGGGTAGCAACTCAGAGCTGGTCGGTCTCTCGCGAGTACTTCCTCTTGCACCTCCAACCCTTCACAGGTTGCCAGGGTTGGAGGGACTCGTTTGCAATGATGAGTGTGCAGCCAGTTTCGTTTTCCTTCCACTCGGAGGGCAGTTCGGGTGGTGATCAGGACTTGCCAGGGGCCCGTCCACCTAGGCTCCAGATTCTTCGTTCTTTGGAAGTTGCAAATCAATACATGGTCGCCTGACTTTATTTCATGTCCCGGGCCCCTGGATACGTCAGGCAAGGCTTGCTGCACCTGTTGGTGGATAATTGTTAGCTCGTTTGTCAATTTATGCAAGTAATCCGACATTAATATGTTCGGGACATCGTTAATGGAGGTGGGTCTTGGTGCCGCCCAAATGCTCATAGGCCTGCCGAAGACAACCTCATACGGGGTCAGTCGGTGTTTGGTTGTGGTGGAGCGCATCGATAACAATGCCAATGGGAGGGCGTCGGGCCATTTCAACCCGGTCGTGGCAACTATTTTGGCTAGTTTTAGTTTCAACGTTGCATTGTGTCTCTCTACCAGGCCCGCTGATTGGGGGTGGAAGACGGCATGGAACTTTTGTTTTACCCCCAAACCTCTCAGTATGTTCTGTATCACCTCGGCTACGAAGTGGGGGCCGTTGTCGCTCCATAAAATTCTGCAAAGGCAGTATCGGGGGAAGAATTCTTTCAGCAATACTTTTGCAGTGGCTAAGGCGGTATTGTCGCGGGTGGGATATGCCTCCACCCATTTGCTAAAAGCGCACACAACCACCAGGACATATTTTAGACCAAGGCATCTCTCTAGTTGAATGTAATCCATTTGAAGGATTTCAAAGGGGTGGTCAGGGACTCCAAACCCTCCCCGTGGTACTACTGTCCCCTTCCCTGGGTTGTGTTGTAGGCAGACTATACATTGTTGTACTAGGTGTTTTGCAGATTCTGCTATCTTGACGTTATGCCATACTCTGGTGATTAGTTCAATCATGGGGGTGGAGCCTATGTGTGCTGGTAAATGTGCCATGGTCAATATGGGGATGAGGTAGGCATTGGGTAACAGCCATTTATTTCCGTCTTTAGTTCTCCAGCAATCTTCCTCGTCTTTTAGTCCCAACTTTTCCCACTCGGTCAATTCGTCTTGTGTGCCTGTAGTCTGTATGTCCCTTACAATGGTCCTAGCGTCAGTCCATCGTTCAGCTTGTGACCTGGTCACATACATTCGTGTCGTAGTTCTGTCTCCTGCCGTGGCTCGGGCAGTAACGTCTGCTAGTGCATTTCCCTGTCCAATGAGATCAGTCACTTTCCTATGTGCTTGGCATTTTATCACTGCTAACTTCTTGGGGAGGAGGACTGCTTGCGTCAAGGCGGAGACTAAATCTCCATGCAGGATGGGTGTACCGTGTGAAGTCAGGAACCCTCTTTCTTTCCATAAGATCCCAAAATGGTGAACCACCCCGAAGGCATATTGGCTGTCGGTGTATATGTTAACTGTCGTGTCAGTCACTAAGATACATGCTCGTGTGAGGGCAATGAGTTCTGCAGCCTGGGCTGAACGTTGGGGAATACGGGCTGTTTCCAGAACGGTTCGGGCTGTGGTGACAGCGTATGCAGCTGAGGTGGTGCCGTCGGGGAGTTTGATGCACGAACCATCCACCCATAGTTCTCCATCTGGTTCTAGAAAGGCGGTGTCTCTGAGATCTATTCTACTCTTTGTTTGTTCATCGGTTAGTGTCACACAGTCGTGTAGTGGAGTCACGCTAGGATCATTTTCGGGTAGGGGTAACAGTGTGGCTGGATTGAGGGTGGTGCATCGCTTTAGGGTAATGTGCGGTGCTAGCAGGGTCAACTCATATCCTGTCAGTCGGGCGCTAGTCAAGTGTTGGGTTTTGGTCTGGTTTAGTAGTGTGTCGACTGCATGGGGTACTAAAACAGTGACTGGATTGGAGAGTACTATTCCTTTGCTCTGGCGTATCGATACTGCTGCAGCTGCCACAGCGCGCAGGCACGCTGGCAGCGCTCTGGCTACTGGATCGAGGGTGGCAGAGAAATATGCACAAGGGCGTTGTTTGTGACCAATTGATTGTGTTAGGACAGACAATGCACATCCTTCCCTCTCGTGCGTGTAGAGGAAGAATGGTTTGGAGTAATCCGGGGTTCCTAGGACAGGCGCTGAACAAAGGGCATTGCGTAGTTCTTTAAAGTCTGACTGGCATTCGGGGGTCCAGGGGAGAGGTGAGGGGATGTCTTTAGCTAGGAGGGAGAGAAGGGGTTTGACAATGAGGCTAAAGTTCGGTAACCACTGTCGGCAAAATGAAGTGAGACCTATCAAAGAGCGGACTTGTTTCTGATCTTTGGGGACAGGGGTGTCTAGAATTGTCTGGATCCTGTCAGGCGTGTGTTTCCTCCCTTCTTTGGATAAAAGGTGACCCAAATAGGTCACTTGTGATTTACAGAACTGCAATTTCTTTCGGGAGACCTTGTGACCATTCTCAGCAAGGAAATGGCGTAGTTTGATGGTGGCTGTGACGGCTATTGGTATGGTGTCCGCTGCTAGAAGGATGTTATCTACATATTGTATTAGTGCCACTCCATCTGGCAATTGTATGGCGTCCAACTGTCTTTTAAGCGCCTGGCTATAGATGCTTGGGCTCTCAGTGTACCCCTGAGGTGCTCTGCAAAATCTGTACGAACGGGAGTTTAGGGTGAATCTAAATAGATAGCGGCTGTCCTTGTGTATAGGTATGGAAAAGAATGCGTTTTTGAGGTCAATTACAGTGAAGGTGGTGGCAGTGGAGGGGATTAAAGTCAAAATTGTCGTGATGTCGGAAACTACTGGGTATTGTGGCACTACGATTTTGTTTATCTCCCGCAGGTCAATGATGAAGCGGTAGGCTTTTCCGTCTCCCTCTCTCTTTACAATCGGTAGAATGGGACTGTTACAAACATTGCTCACTACTTCTGTTAAAAGCAAAATGACAATTATGAACATTACCTGCGCCATCTTGTCTGGTGAAATTCTATGTGCACATAAGTTACAGTCATTTTAATCTATCACAGCCATTTTGTACTCTGTTGGTCACCTTTGTTTCACCCTGCCCTTACTAGCATCCCTCTGACCGACCTGGTACTGTGCTGGGGGCTATAAACTCTATTGCCACAACAAACCTCAGCGCCACTTGCTGCCACAAACTCGTTTTTCCTCTCATCCCTGTTTTCAGACAAGCTTTTGGACGCTCTACCCCTCACTACACCTAGTTACACAAACAGGTTCCAAACACCAAAGACTCTTGCAACATGATTTATTGCACTGCAAACAGCAAGACTTGTTATTACCAACAATGGGACCTGTTTTTATCAACAGAACGGACTCTTAGATCTGACCGGTCTCACATGTTTTAGACCCTGAAGCAAGGTCCAGCTGCAAGATAAGATTGTCTGTTTGACCTGGGTGGGAAGAGAATTACTGTTGGGCTTGTGTGACAACCTGCCCGGGGCGGGGACCCCAAGCTTTTGTAACCATGTTGATCAAACAAATGCATTGTGTCAAACCTGTATAAAAGGAAGAGCCAAGGGAGTTGTCAGCAGAACACCTCCCTGAGACATCCCGGTGTCTCAGTTGACGCGATCTCCTCATGAGAAATAAACCATTTTCTTCTCTTCCAGTTTCCAGCGCCTTGCCTCATTATTTTGATAGCGAACCCAAAGTGAATTAGAGGTGGAACCCTGCACGGGGCAGCATTGAGGGTCTTAGAAGACTCGCTGCCTTTCACAAATTGGCGCCCAAGCGTAGGGGCCCATCAGCGACGCACGGGTCCGGTAGAGAGGTCCTAACGACGGAGTGAACAACTAAACGATTGGGGTATACCTGCCTGAGAAGACCCTTGTCTGGCTGCCGATCGACTGAACTTCACCAGTTCCGAACGGACCTCTCTCGAGTGACCCGCGGTCCTGACTGGGACCTTAGAGGAACGCCGCATTGATTGTTGGAGTGAGAGGACAACCAGGCGCTGGAAGGGGAAGACTAAGAACTGTCCATACGGTCCGGGTAAGGTCGTGAAAAAACGACTTAAATTGATTGATTGATTGATTGAATAGTTTGATTGAAATACTAGTATTCCTTTTTTGATATTGAGTTATTTGCGACATTTCCCTGCTTGCAAACAACAAAGAATAGGAATATTCTCTCTCTTTGCAGGCAGCGAAGGACAGGTAATGCAGACTTTTTGTCTAAATTGATTGATTGAGATATTCATTTTGACCGATAAATACGTCATGCCTGTTTTCTCTAGATTGTTTGATTGTAATTGTTTTGGACCAGACCGTTTGTTAGAGGTCAGTCAGCCGGCACCGCCGGAAGGCACCCCTAACAAGGACATGTACGTAAAGTATGGATTAGCCACCGTAGCTTATAGCAAACTATGGCATAAATACACTAGGAAGGACCGGGTAAATCAGTGGCCACTGACGGGATCTTTCGATCCCGCTAAAATAGAAACGTTAGAATTAGCTCTCCACAAAAAGAAAACTAGACCAGCCATGTTTGACAGTTTTGGCTTATGGCAAAAAGAGGCAGCTCAAAGAAAGAAAAGGGAAGAAGCTAGACAAGACAAAGAAACGCGAAAATCAGCTTACCAAGCCTGTAAAAGATTAGAAGAAAAACTAAAAGAAAAGGAAATCGATAAAAAGGAACAGGAATCAAAAATATCAGATCAATGCCCTGTTAGAACGCCCTCGACTCTTTACCCCAAGTTACCAGCAAAACAAAGGATAGATGATGATTTATTGTTAGGTCCCCCAATCATATACATGCCACCCCCTTACGCCCCTACTCATCCCATAGTACAACGCCAGGACCACCAAAGTATAGCCGGAGATGGCACGATCGCCTCAGTCTCCACCGCCTCTGCTCCCACCGAGTCACCCACACCAAATGCCTCATCAAAGGATACAGTAGTAGAGGTAGGATCAAAAGAACCAGGAGCGCCCAGGATCCCGCGATTAAGTAAAAATGAGCGAGCAGGCATTGCTAAAGTAGTTAAATCCCTCATAGATAGGAAGGAGACAGAAGAGCATGTAACTGACATATGCAACTCCTATGTTGAAAACCGCAAACGATACTTTATTGTACGTCTCTGTTACCACACTCTTACTGCATATGAAGAGAAGTACCAAGATGTAGGGCCCGAGCGACTAGTGGCTCTCTATAGGAAGGTAGACACCGGAGATGAAGGCGACAACAATGTTACAGAACTCTTTTCATCCACACTGGAGGTATTCCATCACCTCGTGGAACAAGGACGGATAGATAAGGACAGGACATCTAAGATAGCAGGACCCCCGGTGGAAAAACCAGATAGCATGATGCCGATAAAAGAAGCTGCCCCTTATTGGGTACCTCCTAGAGGACAAGGGACTCATGACGATATGAACCATCAAGACGCTAGAGGAAGGGTGGTCTACAATTGGGTGTATCAACCATGGGACAGACAGGACATTTTGACGTTCCGTAAATCTTTACCGGATTTGCGAAAGAACCCCACCGCCTTTTACACCGAGCTAGGTACCGCTCTGGGATCAACAATAATGACACTTGCCGACATAGACTTGTTCTTCGGGTTATGTTTGCCAGCAGATGTGTGGAAACAGATTAGGAAAATAGACCATACCGAACTGCTTGGTCATACCTGGGAACAACTTAACACACTAGATAAACAGCGGAACCCTGGTCAAAAACCGGTTAAAGCAATATTGGACCTCCCTGACAAAATAGTGC
The DNA here is from genome assembly GCA_963921515.1 of Calotriton arnoldi. Classification (NCBI taxonomy): domain Eukaryota; kingdom Metazoa; phylum Chordata; class Amphibia; order Caudata; family Salamandridae; genus Calotriton; species Calotriton arnoldi. Next base: position 489,287 of record CAWUFW010005137.1, on the reverse strand, counting down.
AGAAAGTGAAAACGCTGATCCCAGAGAAAAAGATAGACTGGTCCATAGTAACCGCGTGCCGCCAGAAACCACAAGAGGATGTCTCAGAGTATTTCTCCAGATTTGAAACGGTGTTCTCCGATTACAGTGGACAAGACATGTCCACCGCAACCGGACACCACTTATTTGTGCAGAACTATGTAAAAGGACTACTGCCAGATGTATCCCAGAAATTACAAGCCAGCGAAAGTAGTTGGGCAGCATCTAAACCGGCGGCCATTCTCCAAATGGCCCAGTACTATGAGCATCAGAAAAACGAAAATGACAGGGCTACAGAAAGGAAAAAGAAGGACTTGAAGGAAAGGGTAATGGTAGCACAACTCCAGGGGGCGAATACAGGAAGGGAGCAATATAGGGGAGGATACCAGCAGAATACCCCTAGAGTACAGCCACCTAGTAACAATTCATCGACATCATATGTAGGACGCCAAGACCTAGGACAGGATCAATGTGCATTTTGCAAAGAATATGGACACTGGAAAACCCAATGCCCGGCTTTGTTAGGAGCTGGTAGGGGCAGAGGGGCGAGGGAAATAGCAAGTGGACAGAGAGGAAGAGGACGTGGGAGAGGGTACACAAGTGAAGCAAGCGAGGGAAGGCCAGGAAGAGTGAACACATTTGACCATCCCAAACAGAATCAGTACCAACAGACAGATTATGACAATACGTACGACTTTGCATAGGACAGCCAGGGGCAAGGGAGGGATCCAGTTGAGCTCTATGTTGATCAGCAAGGCCCTTATGTTACCACTGAGGTCCTGGGCACAAAGTCGCCATTTCTGGTAGACACAGGAGCAACACGTAGTGCACTATCCAAACGACTGATTCCAAGGGCACCCTTGTCAGGCTCACATGTGACCTCAATAGGATTTGACGGTATGCCCTCCACCAACCCTTTGTCCCGACCGATCTTAGCGACTGACACGACAGTTAACATATACACCGACAGCCAATATGCCTTCGGGGTGGTTCACCATTTTGGGATCTTATGGAAAGAAAGAGGGTTCCTGACTTCACACGGTACACCCATCCTGCATGGAGATTTAGTCTCCGCCTTGACGCAAGCAGTCCTCCTCCCCAAGAAGTTAGCAGTGATAAAATGCCAAGCACATAGGGAAGTGACTGATCTCATTGGACAGGGAAATGCACTAGCAGACGTTACTGCCCGAGCCACGGCAGGAGACAGAACTACGCAGATTACTTGCATAAATTGACAAACGAGCTAACAATTATCCACCAACAGGTGCAGCAAGCTTTGCCTGATGTATCCAGGGGCCCGGGACATGAAATAAAGCCAGGCGACCATGTTTGATCTGCAACTTCCAAAGAACGAAGAATCTGGAGCATAGGTGGACGGGCCCCTGGCAAGTCCCGATCACCACCCGAACTGCCCTCCGAGTGAAAGGAAAATGGAACTGGCTGCATGCCCATCGCTGCAAACGAGTCCCTCCAACCCTGGCAACCTGTGAAGGGGTGGAGGTGCAAGAGGAAGTACTCGCGAGAGACCGACCAGCTCTGAGTTGCTACCCACAAGAACACACCCTCGAACTATCAGAATTTCCCGACCCCTACGGTGCCATCCAGGAAAGGGTACAACCTAAGATCGACGAAAGGAGGGAGCTCCAACGACCAGGCCACTAACTGAGTCAAGGTCTCAGATCGGTAGCACAGTCAAACAACGCTACCAGGAAAGCGCCAGACAAAAGTCTGTGGTCCTAACAGTTGTTGAGCTCCTCGAAGATGATGGAAGAAACTGAACACCTGCAAAACCACAAGACACCAAGACTGCTAACCTGCACAGCACAAAGACAATTGCACTTGTAGCTGCATTTCTCACCTGTCTCCTGCTAATGGTCGCACTCTGGATCATTGAAGATAATGCACCTGCATACAGAACATTGTCACCCACCATGCAACCAACCACCAAGAAAGAACACTACCTGGTATCACTACCGCCACATCTCCAAGAACGACGCAAAAGATTCTGGAATAATTCTTTCGTGCAGATGTTGCACCAGCACAATCTTGCCACCAATGCTACCAACTGTTGGGTCTGTGGGCTGTTACCACATTCCACTGAACATTCCATCCCTTTCATCCCTTCGCCCTTTTCTATTCACGGATCTTGCCTTGCCTGGATGATGCTCCTACAAGAAAGTTACAAAGACAATGCCACTTCCGACGGAACAATCGCCCAGTTCTACAACGAGTTCTGGCGAAACAAAACAGGAAGGACAGCCACCCCCTTCTGCCCTCACACCTTCAATGCGACATTCCAGATTAATGTCCCCTCCAAAGAACGAGTGGAAATGCAAGTGTTCAATAATCCTAACAGAGCCACATTTTCCTACCTGAAGAAAAGAACTGCTGCAACACTGACTCAATCAATCAATCAATCAATCAAGCATTTGTATAGCGCGCTACTCACCCGGAGGGTCTCAAGGCGCTTGGGGGGGGGGTCCGCTACTGTTCGAACAGCCAGGTCATGAGTTGCTTCCTGAAGGAGAGGTGGTCTTGGGTAAGGCGGAGGTGGATGGGTAGGGAGTTCCACGTCTTGGCAGCCAGGTAGGAGAAGGATCTTCCTCCCGTTGTGGCTGTTCGGATGCGGGGGACGGCGGCGAGGGCGTGGTTGGTCGATCGTAGCTGGCGGGTGGGAGTGTAGAAGGTCAGACGGTCGTTGAGGTATCTGGGGCCTTGGTTGTGGAGAGCTTTGTGTGCGTGGGTGAGGAGTCGGAACGTGATTCTCTTGCTGACAGGGAGCCAGTGCAGGTCTCTCAGGTGTCCGGCGATGTGGCTGTGTCGGGGGATGTCCAGGATGAGTCGAGCTGAGGCGTTCTGGATGCGTTGGAGTCTTTTTGAAGTTTGGCTGTGGTTCCGGCGTAGAGGAGTTGCCGTAGTCCAGTCGGCTGGTGACGAGGGCCTGGGTGACCGTCTTCCTGGTTTCGGTGGGGATCCACCGGAAGATCTTGCGCAGCATGCGTAGGATGTTGAAGCAAGACGAGGAGACGGCGTTGACTTGTCGGGTCATTGAGAGGGAGGAGTCCAGGATGAAGCCCAGGTTGCGTGCGTGGTCCGTTGGTTTGGGTGCGTTGCCCAGGGCAGGGGGCCACCAGGAGTCGTCCCAGGCGGAGGGTGATGATCCTAGGATGAGGACTTCCGTCTTATCTGAGTTCAGTTTCAGGCGGCTGTTCCTCATCCACTCGGCTACGTCCCTCATCCCTTCATGTAGGTTGGTTCTGGCGGTTGTGGGGTCGTTGGTGAGGGAGAGGATCAGCTGGGTGTCGTCGGCGTAGGAGATGATGTTGAGGTTGTGTTGGCGTGCGATGGCTGCGAGGGGGCTCATGTAGACGTTGAAGAGGGTGGGGCTGAGTGATGATCCTTGTGGTACGCCGCAGATGACTTCGGTGGCCTCGGAACTGAACGGGGGGAGGCGGACTCTCTGGGTTCTTCCGGCGAGGAAGGAGATGATCCACTCCAGTGCCTTCTCTTGGATTCCGACGTTGTTCAGGCGTTGCACTAGGGTGCGGTGGCAGACTGTGGCCTTATCTGTGGTGAACGTCTCTGGCCTTGTATGCATTGAAGGCCGTGGGACTGAGAATGTGGGTCACAGCACCTGTAGCATTGTGGGGACTTTGAACACTGCCAACCCCCCAGCGCTTGTTGCATCACCCAATATGTACTTTGTTTGTGGAACCAAAGCCTACACCCGGCTCCCAGGAAACTGGGGGGGCATGTGCTACATCGCCTTTGTTTTGCCACCAACCTACACAGCCCCTGCAGAGCATCATCGAGAAAAGCGTTCTAAAGACATTGATCAAGCAGACTCTGCCTCATCACAGTTCCTCGACGCAGCCTGATAATTCACCTTCTGTCTATGTTCCACCTCTAATTCACTTTGGGTTCGCTATCAAAATAATGAGGCAAGCGCTGGAAACTGGAAGACAAGAAAAAGGTTTATTTCTCATGAGGAGATCACGTCAACTGCAGACACCGGGATGTCTGAGGGAGGTGTTCTGCTGATAACTCCTTTGGCTCTTCCTTTTATACAGGTTTGACACAATGCATTGGTTTCATCAACATGGTTACAAAAGCTTGGGGTCCCCGCCCCGGGCAGGTTGTCACACAAGCCCAACAGTAATTCTCTTCCCACCCAGGTCAAACAGACAATCTTATCTTGCAGCTGGACCTTGCTTCAGGGTCTAAAACATGTGCGACCGGCCAGATCTAAGAGTCCGTTCTGTTGATAAAAACAGGTCCCATTGTTGGTAACAACAAGTCTTGCTGTTTGCAGTGCAATAAATCATGTTGCAAGAGTCTTTTTGGTGTTTGGAACCTGTTTGTGTAACTAGGTGCAGTGAGGGGTAGAGTGTCCAAAGGTTTGCCTGAAAACAGAGATGAGAGGAAAAACGAGTTTGTGGCAGCAAGTGGCGCTGAGGTTTGTTGCGGCAAATAGAGTTTATAGCCCCCAGCACACGTACCAGGTCAGTCAGAGGGTCAGAGGGATGCTAGTAAGGGCAGGGTGAAACAAAGGTGACCAACAGAGTACAAAATGGCTGTGATAGATTAAAATGACTGCAACTTATGTGCACATAGAATTCCACCAGACAAGATGGCGCAGGTAATGTTCACGATTGTCGTTTTGCTTTTAACAGCGTAGGATAATGTTGCATTGCATTCACTCATGAAGGATCAGGTTGCATTGCATTCACTGGTGAAGGATAACGTTACAGTGCATTCACTAGTGTAGGATAACATTGCATTGCATTTACTGGTGAAGGATAATGTTACAGTGCATTCACTAGTGTAGGATAACATTGCATTGCATTTACTGGTCGAAAGATAACGTTGTTGCATTCACTGGTGAAGGATAATGTTGTTGCATTGTATTCACTAGTGTAGGATAACGTTGCATTGCATTCACTCATGAAGGATAAAGTTGCTTTGCATTCACTGGTGAAGGATAACGTTGCCTTACATTCACTGGTGTAGGATAACGTTGCATTGCATTCACTCATGAAGGATCAGGTTGCATTGCCTTCACTGACGAAGGATAACGTTGCTGCATTGCATTAACTAGTGTAGGATAACATTGCATTGCATTTACTGGTGAAGGATAACGTTGCTGCATTGCATTCACTGGTGAAGGATAACTTTACAGTGCATTCACTAGTGTAGGATAACGTTGCATTGCATTCACTGGTGAAGAATACGTTGCATTACATTCACTAGTGTAGGATAACATTGGAGTGCATTCACTAGTGTTGGATAACGTTGGAGTGCATTCACTGGTGAAGGTTAACATTGTTGCATTCACTGGTGAAGGATAACATTGTTACATTGCATTCACTAATGTATGATAACGTTGCATTGCATTCACTAGTGTAGTATAACGTTGGAGTGCATTCACTGGTTAAGGTTAACATTGTTGCATTTACCGGTGAAGGATAACATTGTTGCATTCACTGGTGAAGGATGTTGCATTGCATTCACTGGTGAAGGATAACATTGTTGCAATCACTGGTGAAGGATAATGTTTCTTTGCATTTACTGGCGAAGGATAACGTTGTTGCATTCACTGGTGAAGGATAATGTTGTTGCATTGCATTCACTAGTGTAGGATAACTTTGCATTGCATTCCCTCATGATGGATAAAGTTGCTTTGCATTCACTGGTGAAGGATAACGTTGCCTTACATTCACTGGGGTAGGCTAACGTTGCATTACATTCACTGGTGTAGGATAACGTTGCATTGCATTCACTCATGAAGGATCAGGTTGCATTGCATTCACTGACGAAGGATAACTTTGCTGCATTGCATTCACTAGTGTAGGATAACATTGCATTGCATTTACTGGTGAAGGATAACGTTGCTGCATTCACCAGTGAAGGATAACATTGTTGCATTCACTGGTGAAGGATAACGTTGTTGCATTCATCGATGAAGGATACCATTGCAATGCAGTCACTGGTGAAGGATGTTGCATTGCATTCACTGGTGAAGGATAACATTGTTGCATTCACTGGTGAAGGATAACATTGTTGCATTCACTGGTGAAGGATAACATTGCAATGCATTCACTGGTGAAGGATGTTGCATTGCATTCACTGGTGACGTATAACGTTGTTGCATTCACTGGTGACGTATAACGTTGTTGCATTGCATTGACTGGAGAAGGATATGACTGACACATTTCATTGACTCTGTAAGATAATGTTGCTGCATTGCCTTGACTGGCCTAAGATAACATTGTCACATCGGCTTAACATTGACAGGCATATGATGACACTGTCACATTTCATTGGGTAGATAACATCTGGCATTGAACAATGGCTGGTGTAGGATAACATTGCTGCATCGCATTGATTAGTGTGGGATAACATTTTCCTATTGATTGACTGGCGTAAGAGAAGGGTAAGCTAAGAAGAGCTGACCTATAGTTCGCCGTGGCATTATACAGTTATGTACTTGCACATATAAGAGTTATTTCCCACAATAATACTAGAACAACATACGCAGGGGTCAGCAGCAAACTGTAAATTATACCTCTTAAATTCACATGACATATCTGCTCTGAGGGTTGTCAGTCACCAGCACTGTACAATCAAAAAAACAGACCTCACCAAATGAAGAGGCATAACTGAAGAGATCTGTCACACACCGCTGGACAATTCAGAGGACTTTAATATATTCCGCCACTGCAGGTCCCAAAGATCTATACAATCTGACCGCTTCTTTACATCTCACAAAGACACTCCGATATGGGATGATAATACAAATGTCCGCCTCTACACATCTCTCCACTCCTCTCTCCCTCCATCATGCCAGTTCAGGACCACAGCTATACACAAGATCTCAGATTGGACAACCCAGTGCAGGAACCATCTACGCAGACTATCATATGAAACACCATAAAGGGACCTGTAGAGCTGTTGAAAGCTACCAGCGCACTGAAAGCCATAAATCGGTGTCTGTCTCTTGCACTTCACCATACTACGCACTGCGTCCCATAACACGATGACCGCACCTCGGTGGCCATCAGACACGACATGGAAACACTTCCTACACAGGACGAGAACAAAGACAACAAGCGCCTTGAGGCCCTTACGGGTGAGTAGCTGTGCTTTACAAGCCCCTGATTGATTGATCCTTCCAAGCACACACCCTTCGTGCTGTAGCATGCTGCTAATATAGTCACGCGCTTGTCGCCCCACATAGGGGTAGTAAGTGCTATATAAATCGTACAATACAATATAAAATTGTCACTTTGACTCAGCATTGGCTGGCATAGGATGACATTGTCACATTTCATTGGCACAGGATACATTGTTGCATCAACTTAACATTGGATAGGATAACATTGTGACGTTGCATTGACTGCTTAAAGGTAACATTATTGCAGTGACTTAACATTGGCTGACGTAGCACAACACTTGACTGATGTAGTGTCTCTTGTGACTGCTTCTTTATCTGCCAACATTAGAAGCGCTTAGAGATGGGCTAATGCCAACGGTAAGCGCTATATACATAGCTGCCGAGTAGCCTAGCGTTATGGGCAGCGCCCTCAGCCAGCGATTATGCCAACAGTCCTTTGCACAGCTATACTTTTTAAAGCCAATACATGTAATGAAAAACTACGAGTCCCAGCATGCACCTTACTTTGGCTGTTAAGGCAGGACTTGGTGAAGGTGTCAGAAATGGTACGGGTCACTTGGCAGCGATGTATAGTAATACCCTGGCATTTGCACTCTGTTGTTCCTGCTTCCATCTCTCTTTCCATTTAGCTGCTTAGTTACCGGACTCTCTCCTGTACCCCCTCCTCCTCTCCTGTTCCCCCGTCCTCCTCCCTTCCTGTAGCCCCCGCCCTCCCCCGCCCTTTCCTCGAGTGCTCTTCCAGAGATAAGAGGCGCCCATTTAGACAAGCCTGCCGTCCGCATTATCTTCGACGAGAGTGGCAGCGGCTGGTCCACAGGGGCTGCCGAGTGTGTGCGGAGCTAAGGGCGGGAGGGAATACGTTTCTAATCCTTTTCAAAGAGTGACACAAATTAGGCTGCAGAGGAGCCAAGCTAGACGGGTCCTGAGAACTGGGGGCGGAAGGGTGGGGGCGGGGGGGGAGGCGCATCTACCCGAGAAGCGGATTCTGGCCCCATCAGTGTCCCGCGGCGCGGCCTGTGATTTACAAATGTAAGCGCTTCTCGGCTACCCTCTGAACATGTTCTCTCGCACCGTGTGATCTTGGTGCGTTGGTTGAGGCCTTGTCAGCGGCGCTGCTCAGCAGCCACCGCTCTAAACATAAAGGGCCATGTCCGCAAAGATTTCTTTTCTTAGTAGGTACCAGGAATAGTGTCAAGGTGTCTCGGTAAAGTTCATTCTGCTGTTGGAGCACTCCCGGTTCCCTTAAAAAGTAGAATTTTCCGTGCATGGTCGTGAACCTGCATCCTTACTCGCCTAATGGGAATGCTGGCTACGCTGGGTGCAACTTACCCTTGCATTTCCGTGAATATGTCATCGTTTGAAAAGGGTCTTTCTGGATGGAGACCGCGGACAATGCATACTTGGTCTGCAGCCTTCCCTTGGGTGCAGTATGCATGCGTATAGACCATTGAAATGTATTTACTGAATGTTGTCTTCATCACTCCTGTGGGGGGAGTGGGGCGGGGGAGGGAGTCCCAGACATTCATGCCTTTTGGTTATTTTCTGTTAGCAACTGTGCCCAAAGAAGTCAGCAACGCGGTTTATGCACCTGCTGAGGCTTTTTCAGTGCAACCGCAGGTCACCAGTTCAAGCTGCAGTGGGGTCGGCTCAGCCTTTCAGCTTCCTGTTTGCACTAAGAAACATTAGAAATACAATCGCAAGACTAAGCCTTACCCGTGCTGCTGGTCCTGATAATATGCCCGCGATAATAATAAAGAATCGCCCGGATTGGTGGGCAGAGTTATTGCACAGGTTGTTTGATGGAATTCTGAGTACAGGGATTATTCCAGAAAGCTGGAGAGGGGCAATTATCAGACCGATCCATAAAAAGGGAGAGATAAAATGCCCAAAAAACTATAGGTTGATCAACCTGCTAGACGTGGCCGAAAAGGTATTTGCTAAAATAATCCTGGGAATGTTAAAAGATTGGGCCGATGTAAATGGGATAGTACCACCGGAACAGGGGGGATTTAAGGAACGGCACTCAACGGTTGACCACTGCTTCGCTCTCTGGTCCATTGCATGTAAGTCTGTGGAGCAGCGGGGGAGCCTATTCTGTTGCTTTGTAGACTTCCGTGCAGCCTTTGATCTTGTTGATAGAATCCGCCTATGGCAGGCACTGAGAAAATTAGATATCCCTAAAGACCTCTTAAAGCTAATTCAAGAGCTGCAGCTGCACAGGAGGAACTGGGCCCAGGTTACTCTGGATACCATGGGGACCCTAACTCAGGAAATACAAGTAAACAATGGGTTGAGACCGGGATGTGTTTTAGCCCCGTTACTCTCCTCTCTATTTGTTGCTGATCTGCCAGAGACTCTAGGCGCCGCAAATGGATATAGCCCTAAGATGAATGGCAAACACGTGGCATGCCTCCTGTATGCAGACGAGCTTGTGATTTTAGATCAGACCGAAATAGGCCTACAAAGGAAATTAGAGAAATTTGAGAATTATTGCAGGTGGAAAAAATTAGTGGTGAATATGGAAAAAACTCGAGTGCTTTGCTTTGGGAAAACTAAAAGCAAATTTAACTGGCACTTAGGATCCGAGAGACTGGAAGTAGTTACTGAATACAAGTACCTTGGAATTTGGTTCGAGCGGTCTCTGAAATGGAATATCCACCTAGAGGCCCTAAAGACTAGGGCTATTGCCTCGGTGAGCGGCCTGAAGAAGTTTAATAAGTCCTTTGGAGATATGTCAGGCAGACCGGCGCTAAAAGCCTATGAAGCAATGATCCCCCCGCAACTCCTATATGGAGCTGAATTGCTATGTATTAGCGGAAAAGACAGGTGGGATGCTGAGGAGGGAAAATGTTTGAAGTATTTACTGTCACTCCCCAGTTCTGCTATGATCCAAGCTATAAGATTGGAAACTGACATGATTTCATGGAATATGTTGGCCGCAAAAGCCCTAATAAGATTCTGGGGGAAACTGAATGGGGAAGATGGATAAAAAAGTTCTCAGTGGTGGAAAAATGAAATTGTGCACAGTGAATTAAAATGGGCACAAAGGGCTAGGGCTAACCTGGCCGCTGTCTGCACGGCTATGAAAGTTCAGCAGCTTCCGCAGTCCTTACATAGTGAGCTAAAAGCGGTAGGCAAAGAATTGTCCTATGAAAATGACTACCAATATCTAAGAGAGAAAAAATCTGTAGATTTTATGTTAAATGCGTGGCGCTATAAAGTGAGTTACCCATACGTGGACACTTTACCAAGTCCGTTGCTAAGAAACGAAGTGCTGAGAGTAAGAATTGGTCTCAACCCCTGTAAGATAAGTAATACGGCAAAAGCAAAAATGATTGGCATAGGAGGGAATTGTGTCTGTGGATTGAACACCACATGTGACATGTTGCATATTTTGATGGATTGCTTAAAACTCAGACAACAGCGGAGACAATGGTTACGGCCAATATTCTTGAAATATGGAATTATGACTCGAGGGCATGCCACAGAATTTTTAACTGAGATGCGTTTCTTAGATATAGCATGTGCTATTGGTAGATTTGTGAGGGCAGTTAATGCAGTGTTTACTGAAAACAAGTAGAGGTGTGGTGTATTTTTAAGAATTGTATACCGATTTTATTGAAATATAGGTTTTATCTGAACATCTTATTTATGGTTTTACTACATGGAAATTACTATTATATATGTATTTGTTACCATATTTTAATGCTGTACTGTTTAAAGGCCATTGGTCTAAATAAACACATCTTTGATTAATTGACCTTCCTGTGCGAAGAGGTTGTAGTGAAGCTAGTTATGTATAGCACTTAGAAGTCCCAGGACAAGTAGCGCTATGTAAACATCAATAGTACTTAATCGCTTTCATCCTCTCACTCTCCCTTTGTCACACCCGTAGCACCATGCACACGACTTCTAGGCGCTGGGTCCCAAGTCTCTTCTCGTCCGGACCCTCTCTCACTCACTAGAGGAATCAGCTGGGTTCTCGCTCCTCGAACTTCAGGCACGTTGGAGACTCGTCGTGTGCCCTGGTGCAGGCCCTCCCCACCGAAGAGGCACGTGCACTCCATACCCCCTCTATCGAGTCGTGCTTTGCCAGATCAGACCAGTAGCGGCCCGTGGAGGGAGTTCCGTGGGGCGGTGAGGCAGGGTGGGGGAGGGGCAGGGTGGGGGGTAGTAAACACCGGAATAGGGATGAACGGAGGTAAGTAAACAATTAAATAAATAAAACGAATTTCGTTGCGCGCGCTGCATCGCACGCAACAAAATTCGTTTTATTTATTTAATTGTTTACTTACCTCCGTTCATCCCTATTCCGGTGTTTACTACCCCCCACCCTGCCCCTCCCCCGCCCCGCCTCACCGCCCTACGGAACTCCCTCCACGGGCCGCTACTGGATCAGACCAGAGCATTCAAGCGCTGTATGGTTGCACTAAGCGCTCTCTTGACTGGCCGAGGCTGCCGTGAGCCACCCTGGAGCCGCCTGCAGTGGTACCGGCCCGTCTTTGAGCACTGCCAGCCTTTATGTACAAGATCAAACTAGAGTTATTGTTACTTGGCATTTGTGAAGCGCACAATGTATCCACTCTACTCGTGGCCACACACAGGGACCGCTGGTTAAGCACGTGTGTGTATGTGTGTGTCAGCCGATTGGACTGGGGGAGGGAGGGGGCTGCACACTGCTGCCGCGTCCTGCACAAGAGCAGGCCAGGCTGCACAAGAGTGAGCCTGGCTCCTTAGGAGTGGCACATGCAGCATAAGGGGACAGCTGGCTGCACAAGAGCGAACCTGGCTCCTTAGGAGTGGCACGTGCAGCATAAGGGGCAGCTGGCTGCACAAGAGCGAGCCTGGCTCCTTAGGAGTGGCACATGCAGCATAAGGGGGCAGCTGGCTGCACAAGCGTGATACAGGCTGCACAAGAGAACAGCTGGCAGAGTAAGAGTAGCACAGGCTGCACAAGAGAACAGTTGGCAGAGTAAGAGTAGCACAGGCTGCAGAAGAGAACAGCTGGCAGAGTAAGAGTAGCACAGGCTGCACAAGAGAACAGCTGGCAGAGTAAGAGTAGCACAGGCTGCACAAGAGAACAGCTGGCAGAGTAAGAGTAGCACAGGCTGCACAAGAGTGATGCGGACTGCAGAAGAGAACAGCTGGCAGAGTAAGAGTAGCACAGGCTGCAGAAGAGAACAGCTGGCAGAGTAAGAGTAGCACAGGCTGCAGAAGAGAACAGCTGGCAGAGTAAGAGGAGCACAGGCTGCACAAGAGTGATGCGGACTGCACAAGAGAACAGCTGGCAGAGTAAGAGTAGCACAGGCTGCACAAGAGAACAGCTGGCAGAGTAAGAGTAGCACGGGCTGCACAAGAGTGATGCGGACTGCACAAGAGAACAGCTGGCAGAGTAAGAGTAGCACAGGCTGCACAAGAGTGATGCGGACTGCACAAGAGAACAGCTGGCAGAGTAAGAGTAGCACGGGCTGCACAAGAGTGCATCTAGCTGCACAACAGCACATCTGGACGCATCGGAGTGCCACTGGCTGTACGAGACTACAGCCGACTGAACAAGAGTACCACTGGCTGCAGAGTGGAACAGCTGGATGCACAAGAGTGATGCAGACTGCACAAGAGAACAGCTGGCAGAGTAAGAGTAGCACAGGCTGCACAAGAGAACAGCTGGCAGAGTAAGAGTAGCACGGGCTGCACAGTGGAACAGCTGGCTGCACAAGAGAACAGCTGGCAGAGTAAGAGTAGCACAGGCTGCATAAGAGTGATGCGGACTGCACAAGAGAACAGCTGGCAGAGTAAGAGTAGCACGGGCTGCACAAGAGTGCATCTGGCTGCACAACAGCACATCTGGTTGCATCAGAGTGCCACTGGCTATACGAGACTACAGCCGACTGAACAAGAGTACCACTGGCTGCACAGTGGAACAGCTGGCTGCACAAGAGTGATGCAGACTGCACAAGAGAACAGCTGGCAGAGTAAGAGTAGCACAGGCTGCACAAGAGAACAGTTGGCAGAGTAAGAGTAGCACAGGCTGCAGAAGAGAACAGCTGGCAGAGTAAGAGTAGCACAGGCTGCACAAGAGAACAGCTGGCAGAGTAAGAGTAGCACAGGCTGCACAAGAGAACAGCTGGCAGAGTAAGAGTAGCACAGGCTGCACAAGAGTGATGCGGACTGCAGAAGAGAACAGCTGGCAGAGTAAGAGTAGCACAGGCTGCAGAAGAGAACAGCTGGCAGAGTAAGAGTAGCACAGGCTGCAGAAGAGAACAGCTGGCAGAGTAAGAGGAGCACAGGCTGCACAAGAGTGATGCGGACTGCACAAGAGAACAGCTGGCAGAGTAAGAGTAGCACAGGCTGCACAAGAGAACAGCTGGCAGAGTAAGAGTAGCACGGGCTGCACAAGAGTGATGCGGACTGCACAAGAGAACAGCTGGCAGAGTAAGAGTAGCACAGGCTGCACAAGAGTGATGCGGACTGCACAAGAGAACAGCTGGCAGAGTAAGAGTAGCACGGGCTGCACAAGAGTGCATCTAGCTGCACAACAGCACATCTGGACGCATCGGAGTGCCACTGGCTGTACGAGACTACAGCCGACTGAACAAGAGTACCACTGGCTGCAGAGTGGAACAGCTGGATGCACAAGAGTGATGCAGACTGCACAAGAGAACAGCTGGCAGAGTAAGAGTAGCACAGGCTGCACAAGAGAACAGCTGGCAGAGTAAGAGTAGCACGGGCTGCACAGTGGAACAGCTGGCTGCACAAGAGAACAGCTGGCAGAGTAAGAGTAGCACAGGCTGCACAAGAGAACAGCTGGCAGAGTAAGAGTAGCAAGGGCTGCACAAGAGAACAGCTGGCAGAGTAAGAGTAGCACGGGCTGCATAAGAGAACAGCTGGCTGCACAAGAGGGCCATAGGCTGCACAGTAGCACATTTGACTGCACCAGAGTGCCACGGGGTGCACGAGAGAACAGGTGGCTGCACAAGAGTCGTGCAGAAAGCACAAGAAAACAGCTGACAGACAAGAGGGCTGTAGTATCTTAGGTTACAGGCATGAGGTTCTGCAGCCTAGTGATGCTCCGCTGCCTGGTGATGTTCTGCAGCCTAGTGATGCTCCGCTGCCTGGTGATGTTCTGTTGTCATGTGATGATGCGCTGCCCCGCAACGGACACATCATCACTTGGATGTAAAGGGAGGCGCATGGCATGGGGAGCTGCTTTAGTCTTGTTGTGGATGGGGTCTTTGTTCCTGGAAAATGAAAGAAAGGAGTTTACACTCTTCCTGAAGATGTCGTGGCTGGGTTATGCAGCCTGCACTTGACTGCACCAGAGTGCCACGGGCTGCACAAGAGAGCGATATAGTCCACAAGAGATCACCTGGCGTGCCACGGGCTACACAACCGCATGTCTGACTGCACAAGAGCTGGCTGAACAAGAGTACCACAGGCTTCACAAGGGAACAGCTGGCTGCACACGAGTGATACAGGCTGCACAAGACAACAGCTGGCAGAGAAGAGGGCCATAGGCTTCACAATGCCACATTTGACTGCACCAGAGTGTCACTGAGTGCACAAAAGAACAGATGATGGAAAAACTGTATTGGCTTCCCACGTGCTGCACAAAAGCAGATCTGGCTGCAGAAAACTGCTCCACGTGCCCAAAAGGACAGCTGATGGAACAAGAGGACCGCAAGCTGTACAAGAGCACACCTTGCTGCACAAGAAAATAGCTGACTGCATAATAGCGCATTTGGCTGCACCAGAGTGCCAGAGGCTGCACAAGAGAACAGCTGTCTGCACAAGAGTCCTACATAGTACACAAGAAGAACAACTGGTGCGCCACAGATTGCATTACATCGGGTCTGGCTGCACAAGAGAACAGATGGCTGCACAGCGTCTTCATGCTATGCCACTGTCTTTCTTTACCCTAGCCCTCGTGGCCACACCAGAATGACAGAGGTAACAGGAGGGCCACCAGGCACCCTTTAAAATCCGATGAACTCAGGGGTCTAACCCCCTATTCCACCCTTACACCTTCAACTACATACAACGTGTAGCTGCGGGCGCAGGAGGGGGCTTTGGGGGGATTGCAAAAAGGTGAAATGCAGTAAGTAAACTTGATTCTAGAGTTCAGTCCACATTTTTATGATTTTGCTACTCCCTTGGCATGTGAGATGGGATGTGGCAAAGGCAGTGCCAGGGGTCCCATAGACCACACAAGGAATTGATGGCTGCCCATTGACCGGCCTATGGCGTGCTCTTGGTTCTTGTTGGCCTTCAATGGCAGGCGTAGGCTGCACTGCGCTCTTAGCCTTCACCTTTGCAGTCAAGGGGTGCACAGGGGCACCCACAGCTGGATACCATGGACAGTGGGTCTCCCCCTGACTGACGACAGACGTCATGGACTTTATAGGAGTAAAGTGTAGGTGACAGGCGGGTCGTTGTGTGGGCTTACACTGACCCTAGGCATCATACACCACACAAGCATGTTTGCGAGATGCATTTTCATATAGTGCTACCGACCTTCTCACGGTTTCTTCAGGGCACTGGAATAAGTGTGCATGTTTATGGGTTAGGTAGAGTCCAACCGCTTTTTAAAGCAGAGCGCCTACTCAGCACTTCTTTGACTAATGCTTTATTAGTAATTGACATGCTTTGCGCATGTGAGGGGTCATTGTACAGGAGACAAGCGTGCAACCAGGGCTTTAAGTGGGCCGGGTCTTTCCGGTGCTCAGCACCGGCAGTTCTAAAAAGCAGGTGCTGAGTCGTGTCCCGATCGGGCTCTCCTTTTTTGCCTTCACCCTCAGGATGAAAAAAAAATCTTAACTCAGCAGCAGTACCACCCTTTACTGCCTGTGATGTAACTTCAAAGAGACTCGTTATAGTTCTTTCAGTCTCATCATTTCAGAATAGAAGCATTTTTCAATATTATATACCACAAAGCCATAGTTGCTGCTCATTTATCTTATGCAACTAATGGTATTTGTATTACATATCTGGATGCAATGACAGAAGCAGCAAATTACCAGTCGGGCTGCACACTATTCTCAGCACAGACTTTTAGCTTGCCTGTTTTAAGCCACACCCTAATTACATCGGCCACGCCCCTTTGAGAGACCCCCCCCCTTTTTTTTCATCCCACTTAAAGCCTTGCGTGCAACTGCTGCACAGGCCGGGCACTGTGACACGTTAGCGTGAACGTAGTAGCCGTACACCACACAAGTGCAGCGACTGAACTAGCCGAGCACTGCGTGTCCTCTCTTGAGTTACCATATTAGCCCAAGAGCACAGTGGCCGGACAGGCCTGGAACCGTGCGTCTTCGCTTGACCGACCATACCACCGCTAGAGCACACAAGAGCACAGTGGCCGGACTGGCCGGGAACCGTGCGTCCTCGCTTGACCGACCATACCACCGCTAGAGCACACAAGAGCACAGTGGCCGGACAGGCCGGGAACCGTGCGTCCTCGCTTGACCGACCATACCACCGCTAGAGCACACGAGCGCAGTGGCCGGACAGGCCGGGAACCGTGCGTCCTCGCTTGACCGACAATACCACCGCTAGAGCACACAAGAGCGCAGTGGCCGGACAGGCCGGGAACCGTGTGTCCTCTCTTGACCGACCATACCACCCTAGAGCACACAGGAGTGCAGTGGCCTGACAGTCCTGGAACCGTGTGTCTTGTCTTAATCGACCATACCACCCCTAGAGCACATAAGAGCACAGTGACCTGACAGGCCGGGAACCTTGTGTCCTCTCTTGATTGACCATACCACCGCTAGAGCACACGAGTGCAGTGGCCGGACAGGCCGGGAACCGTGTGTCCTCTCTCGACTGACCTTACCTCCCCTAGAGCACACAAGAGTGCAGCGGCTGAAGTGGCCGAGCACGTGTGCCCTCACTTGAGCTACCATATAAACCCAGGAGCGCATACGATTACAGTGGTTGGACAGGTCGGGAACTGTGTGTCCTCTCTGGACCGACCATACCACCCTAGAGCACACAGGAGTGCAGTGGTCGGACAGACTGGAAAATGTGTGTCCTCTCTCAACTGATCATACCTCCCCTAGTGCATACAATAACACTGTGGCTGGACAGGGTGGGAACTGTGCGTCCTCTCTTGGGCGAACATATTATCTCTAGAGCGCACGAGAACACAGTGGCTGGACAGTCCGAGGGTTGTGTGCCCTCCACAGACCGACGATGTCACGCCTACAGCACACAAGAGCACAGTGGCCGGACAGGCTGGGATCCGTGTGTCCTCTCTTGACCGACCATACCACCCCTAGACCACACCACTCCTAGACCACAGAAGAGGGCAGTGGCAAGACAAGCTGAGGGGAAAGGATGTGGCATAAGGCCTTAGTTGCCGAATTTGGAACTGGGAAACCTAGTTCTAGTCTCGTTACGGGTCTACATCCTGTGATTCTGGACAAATCACATATTCTCCCTGTGCCTACAAAAAATGAATTTGTCCTTGTGTAATGTACTGGTGCTTCCAACCTTCGGGTCGAGTTCGCACTATATAACACAGGAAAAAATGATGAGGGCTGTGTGACCTCCACAGACCGACCATATCACCCCTAACCACACAAGAGCGCAGGGGCTGGGCGAGCTGAGGTCTATGTGCCCTCCACAGACCAACCACCCCACTCCTGCAGCACACAAGAGCGCAGTGGCTGAACAGTCCGAGGGCTGTGTGACCTCCACAGACCGACCATACCACACAAGAGCGCAGCGGCTGAACAGTCCGAGGGCTGTGTGCCCTCCACAGACCGACCATCCCACTCCTACAGCACACAAGAGGGCAGTGGCAGGACGAGCTGAGGGCTGTGTGCCCTCCACAGACCGCCCATCCCAATCCTCCGGCACACAAGAGCGCAGGGCCACCTCACCAGCCAGGCCTCTTTGTTTCCATCCAGAGCCACATCCTGGAGGCAGCGCACTCCAAAACCCTTTCGGCGCCTCCCCTCCCCCTCGCAGATGAGAACACATCGAGATGGAGAGGAGAAGATCCTGTAACTATGGTAACAGGGCTTTGGACCCAAGCAGAGGCATTCGAACTGGCAAGCCGACGCGCGGCCTGCGCCGAACTGGAAACCGGCTTTTCCAGCCTATCGGCATCATCTGCCCTAGATGAGCAGCCGACGGTCCCAGACACTCTTCAGACATCAAAGCTGCTCTCTGCTCTAACCCGGAAGTGAGCTCTCAGGAGGGCAGAGGGATCACGACTCCTCGGTATGGGCACACTAGTGCGCGTGCCTTCAGGGCAGCCTGGTTATTACTGCCTTAGCGTTGGTGTTGTGAGAGATACTGAGATGCATGGAACTGAGTTTTGTAAAAAAAAACAAAAAAAAAAACAGATGTCCTCACACTGCCTTCCTTTACTACATGCAGACAGAATTCGGTCTGCAAAGTAATCGTCAAAGCCTGGACTAGAAGTAGCGAACCGCATAGCGCTAAGAGGCCGTATCAGAGCATATGAATAAATATAAAACAGCGGTTCTTAAGATTTTGGCTTCTGTGCACCCCCACTGAATCCCTACTGGAAACCTGGGACCCCGGCATAAGCAATCTCTACGATTTGAGAGACAAAACAATATCAACAATGTAGAAACCAGCATTGAAAATGCAATAGGTCTCGCATTTCCTTGAGTTAGAGCTATTGGTGTTGTAAATGACAATGTATTTTACCCATGTGTTATGGAGTGTATGTATGTGATGTGTAGTGGAATTATGTGGGTTGTATTGGTATTGTTAGTTGTGGAATTGTGTTGTGTGGAGTGGATTTGTGTAGTGGAATTATATGGTATGGTGTGTAGTGGAATTATGTGGTATGATGTGTAGTGGAAGTATGTGGATAGTAACTGTGTAAGTATGCAAATGGAGCTGGAAATAGGTATACTCAGCAGAAGTGCCTTCAAGCACAACACAAAGTGGCTGGCTGTGCTGGATGAAGATGCTTGTGGAGAGAGTTTGCCCAAGTGCTCTCCAGTTCAATAACCTCGCCTCGGTTTCTCACAAAAAGATACTTTGCATTATCCTCTGCTTGATGCTTTCATGTTAAAAATGTTCTTTAATTAAAGGTTGAAACAATTAATGTGTTGGTATACTAGTACATATTTTAATAAAAGAATGGCCGAAAATGCATTTTATCCTCCCAAAGTCATTACTGTGTTTACTACGGTGCCAGCTGTAACAAACAACACAAAGGGGAGGGAGGGATGTTTTCTTTTTAATAACTCTGATATCATTAGCCTGCGAGTCTTGGCTGACAGCACTGAGAAACAAAAGACGACCCATCTTCAAATGTTCGCATGCTTGTAAGAGTTTACAAGCTTGGATTTCATGTTACCACATAAAAAAACAACCTCCTGGTGTTGCACAAAGGAAAGTGAAATACTTTGTTGTTTACAAAGTGCTACAAGTCAGTAGGGGTACTTTTGTATATTACTTAACAGCCTTCTGGCACAGGGCATATTAACTGAAGCAAATAGGGAGGGGCTATCTGTAATTCCAAAATCTGTGGCAGAATAAAAGATTACAGGTGTGTGCAAGCAGTCAGCTTAAAATTCTATCGTAAGCTCTGTAGTGAAAGTACTATAGGGGTGAGAACGAGCAGCTATTTAATGAAATTACACAGATGCAAGAGTTTGTAATAATACATTTAAGATAAAGATCTTGAAGCTTACAGCACAAAGTCTAAATAAACCAGCCTGACGTGTTTTCTGCTGTAGGGGTGAGCGGAGAGAGAACAGGAGTAGCCTGTTGGGAATTTGCCTCCCACTTTGTAGCAGTGTTTCTTGTAAATGGATAGCCATTTTAAATAATGCTGGTTAGTAAAAAGCATTGGCATAGCCAATAGGTCTCGCCTTTGGGACCTTATAAGTGTTTAGCCATGCAACAGTTGATGTTGTTGCACCAAGGATATTGTGCTGGATAACTGAACACTTATAAGGTCCCAAAGGCGAGACCTATTGGCTATGCCAATGCTTGTTTTGATTTGCTAAAGTCTCTCTATATATTTACCTCTGCCAGTGTGGCAGACGGAGGAAAAGCTGTACACCATATTCAAATGTATTGGTTAATATTGCCCAATCTATGCCCTCCTACATGCAACTAAATCCAGCAGTTGGCCCAGACTGCAGGAAAGTTCTTCTAGTATGCATGCCCTCTTCAGTTTCTATACAGTATGCCATTCATATAGGCTGTACACACCCCAACTAGTCCCTCAGCAGCAAGTACAAGGGTGCTGAGGGGTTTAGGGCGGGTTAACTCTGGGTACCACTGAAATTGTTTGGCATGTCATATCCAATACCCTTGGCAACCTGGAAAATCGATGGCTAAGTGTAAGTCTCAGAAGAGTAGTTTTATTTAAGCCTAAATCACCAACCTCTAATACAGCGCCAAACCCCACAGACAACAACACGCTTGAAACAAAGTACAAAGATAATAATATCAAACAACTGGGTATTAGTCCGTCTGCTGGACCATTAAAGGTTGTTCTTCGCTCGAGGGAATTTAGGACGGCGGTGAAGGTCAACCAGCAAAGAAAGTGAAAGCTTATTCTCCAGGTGAGTCACTGTAAAAACTTTGAAATCTGGACTTCGAGTACCTTAGCCAATTTAAGACTATTGTGGGGTTTGGTTAAAGTCTTGAACACTTTTATCTCGAAAGTCTACAGGAATCCCAGCAGGAAAGGGGTTAGTAAGACATCTCAAGAAGTGGCAGGTGTAATCTTGAAGGTTTATTTACTTTAATAAAAAAAAAACACCTCTATACATTTTATATTGGTCACAAAATAAGTTATGAAGGACATTGAATTAAAAAGATGAATTACAACTATTTCCTGTCCATAACAGTCACCACTGTGCAGAAACTATTTTTGAGGTTATAGAAAATGTGGTGTTATCTATAGGATGAAAATCCTATCTTTTCATACGAATATATGCACTACTCTTCCAAAATGAGGGGACAATACCTATGTATTCGATATAACAATCACCAAAAACAGGACGGGGTTGATCCCTTGGGATGCCCTAAGCCCCTCGACTTTGTTATGTTCTATAAAGACTAGAGCAAGGACATGGAATGTAAATCAAATGTGACTCATAGCATCCAGAACACTTTGTTTCTGCCACTGTCTTCATGCCCCCAAAACAACAGGTACAAGGGCAAAACAAAGAGAACACATGTGCAAACCCTAACTGGCGTCCATGGTCTTAAGGCAGAGCTTCCACAGCATTTCTGGATTAACAGGAGTGTTGTGGTGGCTTGGAGAATGCGGAATGTTAGGAATGGAAAGTTCTTGGTAATGTGTGTGGGTTCCGTAGTGGAGGGCTGAGCAGGGAGTGGTTAGAGGACAGGCTGAGATCACATTCGGTACTGCTCCCCTGGTTGGAAGAATAAACTAGACTTTTATTGGAATTGTTCAGTGTGTACCTAGTTAATGGAAAGGGTCAAGAACACACGTGACAAAACTAAGCAGTACTGTGATACCAAGAGTAAGACTAAACCAGTGAAGGTTCAGAGGGGTGAGTCAGTGATTTCGTGCGGAGAGAGAGCTAGGTTTGCAAGGGGGAAAGCCAATTTTACGTACCAGTGGAAGTGTTAAGTAACGGCGATACGTTGAGCGATGGAAGGGCGTGAATCTCTACCGCATGGTGTGTTGAAATATGAGGGTCGTTGAATTGATGGTTTGGAAGAGTGACGGGTGAAGCATGACAGCTGCGTCATATATGATGTGAATGATTTGGAGAATAAGTGACTGTAACCTGGGTGAGGCCGTGGAGAATCACCTACTTGTGATAATGTGGAAATATGGAGATAAAGACTTCCGCGGGCGTTATGCAGCACGCTGCTGAATTTTAACAAGCCTTCGCTACAGGAGGAAAGCTGGAAACGTAAAGGGGAGAAGGCGTAAAAAAAAACAGTGGTGCGCGCGCACCACAGAGGAGCGGGGGAGGGAGCGCGGCAGCGAGGCGAACACGCGCTGCTGCGCGTGCTAGCCACCAGTGGGAATGGGAGGAGCAAAGGCGGGACATGCGCCCGCCTTTGCCCAATTGCGTGCCGTTTTTTTTAAAGAAACGCACGGTACAGCCAATGCCAGGCTTCAGAAAGCTAAACACGCACGAGCGTGTGGTTAGCTTTCTGAAGCCCGTACAAGAGGTCTCGCGCTGTGCGAGCAGTGTTGCGCACTGCAACGCTAGGCGCGAGACCTAAAAAGTCTACATTAAACACATACACAAAATATTAACTATTTTATTTAGTTCACAATCAAAATATGTACACAACAATATAAAATTATAATTTTAATGGGCAGGTTTGAGCTTGAAAAATGTGGTTTTATATCTATAAGATGTAGTGATATGCCAGACCGCATATCACTTTGTGGTTGATTTTTTGGGGGGGTCCTAAAGCATATTTTTTGTTCGCACATACCAGTGCTTCCCTTGAGATTCTGTTTGTGGTACTTGTATTGGTCCTTCCCTCGAATCAAGCTAAGGATACCAACTTAATTTTAAGCCTACAATTTCACATTCCTTTACATTTATAGAGTGTTTTAACATTTTCAATTTTGCTTTTTTTAATCTATGTATATAAACTTTATTAATTTGCGAATATTATTTCATTTTCTAGACAGTCACGAACCCCCTGCGTAGATGTCACAGACCCCCAGGGTTCCGGGGACCCCCGGTTAAGACCCGCTGACATAAAGCTGTAATGCAACTCTGACATCATTCAGAGGATGTGAGTGGTTAAACTGGGGTTGAAGCAGGCGAGGAGTGAGTGCGCGTGGGGTTATGCGGGCACACTGCGCGCGCTGGTCAGGCCCGACGTGTCTCTGGTGGCCACAGATTGGCTTCTCAGACCCCGTGCTGTAACATACGCCAGGTAACCTGATTATTGGGATTAATGTCCTGTCGGCTTGGGCTCCCCGCCGCAGGTAGACGTTGCCGTGGTGATCCACGTGCGTGCTGCTTAAGCCTGCAGGACGCCTAGTCCTGACAAGGCATTGCAGCAGCACATGGGTGATAACAGGAACCCGGGGTGCAACAGGCTGTTTTCTTGCCTTGACATTTGTAAGGGATATTTTTTTAACTAACATTTGTATTTTAACTCATGTAATGTATGGAAGTATATTAATTGCTGGTTCCCATTTCATCACTTCTTTTTAACCTCGATTTTAGGTCTTGGCTGCAAATAGCTCTATGGCCAGACACCTTGTTTCCAATATACATAGAGGTGTCTTTGGGTCCGCCCCTTGCCAATGATTGGATGGCTTTGTTGCCTGTCTCCTGTCCCTGCTCTTCATGACTTTCCTTCCTATTCATATGTTTGTCCCTCCCAGGGGCATTTTGGTCTCACATTCTTCTGTTTGAATGAGATGTATCATTCCACTGCTTAGTTAAGGAGACTCTTTTTTAAATGTTTTACTTTCCTTGCAACGCTTCATGGGAGTGCATGTATTTTCTTGTCCTTTCTCCATGTGCGTCCCTTACACCCCTGCTACATTGTTCCTTACCCCCCCCCCATTGTTCCTTACCCCAAGCTCATGCACTGCTTTTTCAATCCTTCCCTGTCCCTTTTGACTTATTATTAATATTATTTTCTTAAATCACCCCAACCAGTTCATCTGTTGTTCCCTGGTGCTTCCGCGCTCTGCATTGCTCTTGGTCCATATGCCGATAAAGCCTGCTGGCGCGTGTGAGTACTTTGAGAGTACTTTAGATTACGTATCAGTATTACCAACCAGGCCGAGAGCTGGCCAAGGCACGTGGATATTCCTGAATTCATACAGGGCCGCTTGTTTCTGCCTCACAGAGGCCACTTGGCGAATGGCGATGCTAATATACGTCGGAGTTCAAAGCCAGTGCTGCTTTGTAGCGTCTAGCGCTTAGAGATGGGCAACACTGTGGAAAGGCGCTGCATAAGTGTGCACATTTAATTACGCACTCATTATACTGCATTGAGAGACCGCGAGCCGTGGCGTGCTCTTTTCAAGTTGAGCTCAGAGGCAGAAGAGACCACTTCCAGTGAGGAAATGTGCTATCTGAAGGAAGCCAACCAGGACCCACAGAAGAGGTAAAAATAGACATTTTTCAGGAAAAAAGCAGTCAAACTTTAGTACTGCCTGAGACTCGAAAATATAATTTATTTTGGTTGAAACCTTGATGCTATTGCAGAGGTGTCATTTTGTTCAATATTTAATTAAATTAATTTATGTAAGTTTACAAAAGGCCGCACAATAACAGACTTGGAGGCCTTGATACCACGTATTAGAGTTGTTCTGTAATTACTTTAGTGCGAGTAAAAGAGTGTTCGTGTTTTGGTGTGTCCCTGCCTAGAGACCCTGGTGATAGTGAGCGGAACATAAATCACTTCAGTGGTATCAATACACTTCTACTCCTCCTGTCTCCTCAGTGCAGTATGTAAGATAAAATAACACAATCTCGTGTCCCCGTCTGGATTCCCAATCTTGGGGATTGTGTCCACTTCTAGAGCCACACCTTAGGTATTGTGCCCAGTGCCCTGAGGTCTCACCAGAGTGTGTACCTGTTGTTCAGGAAGCCATAGTGTGACCGTTGCGAGACGCTTTCTGGAGTCCTCGTCCGTAGTATCGTGTCCACTTCTGGAGTATAGAGTTCTGTAGTATCGTGTCCACTTCTAAAGCCACACCTTCGGTATTGTGCCCAGTGCCCTCACCAGGGTCTGTACCTGTTGCTCAGGAAGCCATAGTGTGAACATTGTGAGACCCTTTCTGGTGTCTTCACCTGTAGTATCGTGTCCTTTTCTAGAGCCACACCTTGGGTATTGTGCCCAGTGCCCTGAGGCCTCACCAGGGTGTGTACCTGAATGAATGAAAGTACTTTTATATAGCGCAACGTTCACTCCAAGGAGTATCTTGGCGCTTTTGCGGAAAGAGAGCACCTGATAGGAGAAGAGCTGGCATGAACTATAATGTCCGAGCTTTAGACCAAACAGTGTTATCTGGGATACCAAAGATCCAGGTTTTTAAGGACTTCCTAAAATAGGGTTCCGTTTGTGTGTGTCTAAGTTGTGTTGGCAAGGAGTTCCAGGCTTTGGTCCCTAGGACCGCCAATGTCTTTCCACCTCTAGTTTTAAGTTTAAAATCGGGTACAGTTAAAAAATTCTGTGAAGATGACCGTAGAGTGTGTTGGGTGGTGTATGGTTTCGTTCTGACATTTAGGTATTCTGGTCCGTTTTTTTTTTGTCGTTTTATAAATAATGGTCAGGACCTTAAAAAGAATCCTCTTATGGACAGGCAACCAATGGAGGGTTTTTAGTGCTGTTGCTGAGGAGTCTCTGGACAGGCTGAGTACCAGTCTCGCTGCAGCATTCTGGACTACCTGAGGTCTTTGCAGGACCTTTTTATTGGTTCCTGCATAAAGACTATTACAGTAGTCCAGGCGAGATGGAATTAAGGTTGCTACCACCGTCTTCTTGGCCAGCATTGGGAGTAGATCGAAGAATTTTCTGAGGGTTTTTATTATTTGAAAACAAATGCCTGCCACAGCGAGAGCTTGCTTGTGGAAGGATAATGTGTGATCGAATTTTATTCCCAGATTTCTCACGGTGTCTACTGTATTTGGAGGTCGAGCTGAGTTTGACGGCCACCACTGGTCAGGTCTGAAAACGTTGGCCTTGCCAAACAGCATAATCTCTGTTTTTGAGCTGTTACATTTCAGATGATTCAGTTTCATCCAATCCATCACTGCTGTTAGACAGTGGTGAAACTTTTCTTCCGCCACTGTAGAATTTTTATCGAGGGTGAGGATCAGTTGAGTGTCATCTGCATAAGCGATGCATTCAACATCATAAGTGTCCATCAGAAAGAGCAGTGGTGCCATATAAAGGTTAAAAAGGGTTGGGCTCAAGGCCGAGCCCTGAGGAACCCCTGACGCCAGCCCTTTTTCTCGCGATTTGTAACATCCCAATGTTACAATCTGATGCCTATTTTCTAAAAAGGATGTAATCCAGGCCAATGCATTGTTCGTGATTCCACTGTATGCAAGCCTGTCTCTCAGAATATCATGATAGACTGTGTCAAACGCTGCTGACAAATCCAACAGAACCAGCACCGCATCCTTACCCTGATCCATGGCAAGTTTTAGAGACTCAGTGGTATGCAATAGTACTGATTCTGTTGAATGACCCGATCGGAAACCAGATTGCTTGGGATGTAAGATGTTAGCTTCTTGCGTGAAATCATTGAGTTGGATGTTAACAAGTTTCTCTGCAATTTTACTCAAGCATGGCAACAATGACATGGGCTTAAGATTGGAAAGGGTGGTGGGATCCGAAAGTTTCTTTTTTTGAAGTGGCTTCACCGCAGCGGTTTTCCAGCTGTCGGGGATTTTTGCTAGCCTGAAGGTGGCATTAATGATCTGATTGATGATGGGGTTTATGGTGTCCACCAGTGCATGTAAAATTTTTGGGGGACATGGATCGAAAGGCGAACCTGACTTACAAGAGAGAATAGCTTGCCTGGATTGTTCTAAGTTAATCTCCTTAAAACATGTAAGTTCCTTTTTTTTCCCCTGTAATCTGAACATTTTGCATTTGAGGGAGTGTTTTCGTGAAGTCTTTCTTTAAATCAAGGATTTTACTATCGAAAAAATCAGCGATTCGATCACATAGGTCCTGGGATGGAGGGATTTCCTGTTCTAGGCTTTTTGGGTTAGTAAATGATTTTACTATATTAAAAATAGTCTTCTGGTTATCTGCTTTATTTATTAAATTTGAATAATATGTCTTTTTTTCTATTTTGATATGCTGGTGGTAGGATCTAAGTGCTACTTTATAAATCCCCAGGTCTTCTGTTTTGTAGTTTTTCCGCCATTGCTTCTCTAGTTTCCTACATTGTCCCTGCAAGGCTTTTAAACTAGGGGTATACCATAGAGCTGACCTTTTTTTTATACTGTTTTTCTTTAGGGGAGCTAAAGTGTTGACCAGTGACAGCATCCATTCATTAAATAGATTGTTGTCAATTTCAGGGTCCCCTGTGAGAGTAGGTTTTCCGGCTTCTGCTATACTCTGCTACCTGTTGTTCATGAAGCCATAGTGTGAACATTGTGAGACCCTTTCTGGTGTCTTCACCTGTAGTATCGTGTCCACTTCTAGAGCGACACCTTGGGTATTGTGCCCAGTGCCCTGAGGCCTCACCAGGGTGTGTACCTGTTGTTCATGAAGCCATAGTGTGAACATTGTGATACCCTTTCTGGTGTCTTCACCTGTAGTATTGTGTCCACTTCTAGAGCGACACCTTGGGTATTGTGCCCAGTGCCCTGAGGCCTCACCAGGGTGTGTACCTGTTGTTCAGGAAGCCATAGTGTGAACATTGCAAGACCCTTTCTGGAGTCGTCACCTGTAGTATCGTGTCCACTTCTAGAGCCACACCTTGGGTATTGTGCCCTGAGGCCTCACCAGAGTGTGTACCTGTTGTTCGGGAAGCCATAGTATGAACATTGGGAGTTCCTTTCTAGTGTCCTCACCTGTAGTATCGTGTCCACTTCTGGAGGATAGTTCTGGAATATCGTGTCTAGTTCAATGGGTCCCAACTATGAGGATTAAACCCAAATCTAGATCTCTCGTCTTTATTGTGCCTGCTTCACGGGGGCTCGCCTATGAGTATTGTACCCAGTTCTAGAAAGCATATTCCGAGCATTGGATCCGCCTTGGAACTGCTCACTTGCAGTGTTGTGTCGATTTATAGAGGCTAGATCGGCTGTATTGTGTCTAATCCAAGGGATCGCACCTTGACTGTTGTACCCAGTCGTAGAAAGCACACCTTGCTGAGTGTTGGTGCGCCTTCAGAAGTGTTCAGCGGTGGTATTGTGTCTGTTTCTAGAGGCTGGTTCTGGTGGACTGGGTCTAATCCAAGGGATCGCACCTTGACTGTTGTACCTAGTTGTAGAAAGCACACCTTGCTGAGTGTTGGTGCGCCTTCAGAAGTGTTCACCGGTGGTATTGTGTACACTTCTGTGGCTAGCTCTTCAGTGCTGTATTTAGTTCATGTGGTCTGACCCTGAGCATTTTATCCAGGTCTAGAATCCCCTTCTTTTCCTGTTCTGGATTTCCTTGATTGTGTATTGTGTTCACTTCTGGAGTTCTGATCTCGGGTATTGTGTTCACTTCTGGAGTTCTGATCTCGGGTAATGTGTTCACTTCTGGAGTTCTGATCTCGGGTATTGTGTTCACTTCTGGAGTTCTGATCTCGGGTATTGTGTTCACTTCTGGAGTTCTGATCTCTGGTATTGTGTTCACTTCGATAGACACATCTGGAACCCTTCTGTCCTGTTCGCTGCGGCCTCACCTGCATGTTGTTCAGAGAGCCATAGAGTGAGCCTTGTGTATATCCCATGCTGGTGTTCTCGCCTGTAGTATTGTAACTTCTTTGGCGGATACGCCTGGAGTATTGTGAATAGTGGAGGGTCTAGTACTGTGTTTCGGGAGGGGATGTGCTCAATATGTTGTGATTATGAACAAATCACTTACTCTCCCTTGCCAACACAAAAGAAATGTGTTTGTGTCCCTTATGAAGCGCACAAATCCACCTCAGGCCAAGTTCGCTCCATGTAAAACTGCAAAACAACATCTAGGCCCCGCAGATCGTGCATAGTGTTTAGGATGGAAAGAATGAGAATCCACTGAAAGCAGTGGATACTTCAGTAAACAAGCATTGGCAAAGTCAATAGGTCTTGCCTATGTGAGAGCTATTGGCTTTGCAAATGGCTTTTAGCCATGTGATATGGCACCGTGGCTACTGGTCAGCATGGCTAAAAGTTAGTGGTGCAGCATAGAGTAGAATGGCCTGGGAGGAGAGTGGTGTAGAGTGGCGTGGAGTGGAATGGCATAGAGTAGCATGGAGTGGTGTAGATTGAAGTGGAGTGGCGTACAGTAGAGTGGAATAGAGTAGAGTGACAGAGTAGAGGAGCATAGACTGGGGTGGGGTGGCGTAGAGTGGAATGGAGTGGCATAGAGTGGAGTGGTGCAGAGTGCAATGGAGTAGCATACAGTAGAGTGGCGTGAATTGGCATAGAATAGAGTGATGTGGAGTGGAGTGGCGTAGAGTGGGATGGAATACAGTGAAGTGAGGCATAGTGGAGTGACGCAGAGCAGATTGGCTTAGAGTGCCGTAGAGTGGCATTGTGTGGAGTGGAGCAGCATAGAATGGAGTGGCATAGAGTGACATAGAGTGGAGTGGTGTAGAGTGGAGTGAATTGGCATGGAGTGGCATAGAGTAGTACAGTTGTGGATGTAAGTAATTAAAGCATCGATAAAATGGCAGAGATGGTGAAAGCAATATAAATATGAAGCCGTATGCCAGTGTTAAAAGTAGGAAAGTGCACTGCACGTCTAGGAATAATGACGAAACGCTTATAAAAACAAACAAACTGTGTGTTACAAAAAGATTAGGAAAGACCAGGAAGAACACATGTACTTAGTCCATGCTCCACTGAGGTGCTTACACAAGACAGGAAGGGAAGTCTACAGGAACTAACCAATCGAAAGATTGCAAACAAGAGTGACAAGGAAAATAACTAATGGTATGCTGTGGGCGGGCTGTAAGCCCACTGAATTGTAAACAATACATCTTCAGCTCAGCGCATGCCCTGTGTGAGCAAGACCGAAAAAGGTGCACTGTTAGCCGGGTGAGGAGTGGTTGGAAAGTAGAGCTCAGCAGTGAGTATTCACCATTTCTGGCCCATGAATGCACTGTAAACAGGGCCAGCTCAGGTCAGAAGTATGCACAATTAAAGCACACCTCTCAGCTTTTGTAGCCGCACTGCACCTTCTGTAGCGGTCTCTACCTGTGCCACATAACAAATGTGACTTACACCTTCTGCTCCAATTGCTAATAAAAAGAACTCTTTATAAACAATATTTGTACATGGCCGCCACGCAGCTACATGTCGGACACCTCAACCCGGTCTAGTAATTTCACCAAATGTCGCCCTGCATGCTGGGATGTGTAGGTGCAAACCCGAGATCCCAAACTCCTATTAAGTATGTATATGGTATTTCTGTAGCGTGAACCTATCCAAAAGGCCTCGGAGCCCTGTACTATGATGCACAATGCTGGTACCTGCCACTCGTGACATGGGACCACATAACACTTAAATTTAGACTTGATGCATTGGGAGAAATTCACCATCAATGAATTTTTACAAACTAAAGAGACAAAAAGTGCTTTCCAGATGACTCCATTGCGTGCGGATCTATCAGTTCAACTCCCAGAGGCTGCCGCTCTCTGAGATTCTTCAAATGCTAGTCGGATTTCTAGGATCCTTGCTAGGTCTCACATTCCGATTGTCTTCTCAGTCTGAGGGCTCTCCTATTCTTATGCATGCTTTCTACTTGTATGCACTTACTCCGATAGGAGGCCAGGGCAGCAAACACTCTGAATTATGCTGAGAGCTCTTGACTTTACATGTCAAGCTGATCTTATTGTACTCCTCCCACCGCTCCCCCTAATGGGCCTCTGCTTCATTGTCAACTTATTGACCAAGTTACATTTCCTTGGCATTTTTCTTTAAGTCGGCCTCTTAGGGGTGACCAAATGTTGGCATGACTGGAGCAGGCACAGAGGGAACACTTCCACCGTTGTTGCATGACCTGAAATTATGCTAGTGGTACTGTGTTGATAAGAAACATCTTGAGAGAAGGGGTGGTGGTTGAGAGATCCTGCTTCCTGAGAGCACATTCTGATGGAATGGAATGCTGATCGTTGGACACTGGTTTTTATTACCCAAGTTGAGTCTTAGTTTGAAAGTCAGGGCCATCTTCTTTCAGTCTGACCAGGGTGCATTGCTCTTGCCCGAAACATGACCATGGGCGGCTCTTTGGTTGGAGCGGAGGAGCGTCACCCCACTTAATGCCCCGCCCCCTCCCTGTAGATGCCAGCCGCCACTGAACATGACTAAGGATTATTCTTTAAGATCACAATAACCTGGTTGGTTTAAAATTCTGGAACTGTTGCACCCGCCCATCCTTCTCTTGTCAGATACACCTCACTTAAGAACACATTCAGAGGGAGAATTCGAGGTGTAGGGACGTCAACAAGGACACACTTGAGATGAATGTGTCCAGGCAGTGCCTGCTGCCTGGAGACAAAGACAAGGGCTGCACCCATTGGTTCAAAAACCCATACTTTGGATAACTCCTTTCCCCTTCTTCCTCATTTCCATCCAAGCACTCTTGTTCTTATTGGGGTGGCCTTCTTCATAGGACAATAAATGGGGTTACAGTCATGCATAATTTGTTTGCATATTCCAGAGTGACGTATAGAGCCACTGTGGGCTATTAGGGCTGTGCCTGATCGGTAAAATTCTATGCAAGATAAGCACACCTAGCCGTACATTATGTGAAAGGCAGCGAGTCTTCTAAGACCCTCAATGCTGCCCGGTGCAGGGTTCCACGTCTAATTCACTTTGGGTTCGCTATCAAAATAATGAGGCAAGCGCTGGAAACTGGAAGACAAGAAAATGGTTTATTTCTCATGAGGAGATCACGTCAACTGCAGACACCGGGATGTCTCAGGGAGGTGTTCTGCTGACAACTCCCTTGGCTCTTCCTTTAATACAGGTTTGACACAATGCATTTGTTTGATCAACATGGTTACAAAAGCTTGGGGTCCCCGCCCCGGGCAGGTTGTCACACAAGCCCAACAGTAATTCTCTTCCCACCCAGGTCAAACAGACAATATTATCTTGCAGCTGGACCTTGCTTCAGGGTCTAAAACATGTGAGACCGGCCAGATCTAAGAGTCCGTTCTGTTGATAAAAACAGGTCCCATTGTTGGTAACAACAAGTCTTGCTGTTTGCAGTGCAATAAATCATTTTGCAAGAGTCTTTTTGGTGTTTGGAGCCTGTTTGTGTAACTAGGTGTAGTGAAGGGTAGAGCGTCCAAAGGCTTGTCTGAAAACAGGGATGAGAGGAAAAACGAGTTTGTGGCAGCAAGTGGCGCTGAGGTTTGTTGTGGCAATAGAGTTTATAGCCCCCAGCACACATACCAGGTCGGTCAGAGGGTCAGAGGGATGCTAGTAAGGGCAGGGTGAAACAAAGGTGACCAACCGAGTACAAAATGGCTGTGATAGATTAAAATGACTGCAACTTATGTGCACATAGAATTCCACCAGACAAGATGGCGGAGGTAATGTTCATGATTATTGTTTTGCTTTTAACAATTATAAGGAAACTGCAAGTCACTGAGGAGTTCCCATGACCATATGGAGAAACAAGGCTAAAGGCAGAGTTTTTTTTAATGTAGTGGAACACCAAGGTGACTTGCAGTAACCTTATAATGTATTGCAGAGGGCAATTTATTCCTTATAATACTACATAAATCCTTGGTGTCTTCCTCTTTCATGTCAACTGCAGACAAGAAGAATGAAAGCAGAATCTGTACTGAGAAATAAAATACATCAAGAAGCAGTTAGTAATTTTTGCAAAAAAAAGATATTAGTGTCAGTTTAATGTGGGTTGGGTTAAAAAATGCTGTGGCTCAGAGTGTGTAGAAACATGCAGCGATTCTGCCTTTCCTGCAACGATCAGTAGCGTGAAAATAAATGAACGCGTTGCCTTAAATATCCTGTGTCACAATCCCACTATGGAGGGTTCTTTCTCATCCCATATCTCATACACTGCCTCACAGACAACCTCATCTTTGGTCACATTCACTCACTCACAATCTCCTCTCTTTCATATTCACTCCCTTACAGCCTCATCTGTCCCACCCTTACCAACCGACAAGAATTGTTTTCAGTGTCACTCTCTTACAGATCCTCTCTTTCTGTCATTTTCATTCCCACAGACACTTTCTTATCTACGGTCATAGTCACCCCAGGGGAACGTCATTCATGTGGGACCCAAGGGGTTAACAAGGGACCTTGATTGCTCAGTAGTGTGGTTTTGCATATTGCTGCAGAGATGAAACCTCAAAGTGTCCACTGAACACCGGGAGCGGGGCACCCGGATGTACGGGCAGGATTCTCAAAGCCGTATGAGCATCTAAGTTGAACTTAGAGACTTTATTAATGGCTGTAAATTCCCATTTTGGATGATTTAGCCACAGGTATAATTACACCAGAATCATTTTCACCCATTGTGCCACTCTAGACAGAGACTTGACTTATGTAAATCAGTCTTGTTGGTGCTCCAATAGTTCCAGTCCAGCATGAACTCAAGGGCAGGTCCATTCCAGTTAGAAATCTATACATCTCCCTCCGGGCTGGTTTTGCCCTACATGAGCCTCATCAGAAAGGTGCAGCACGAGTCCTGTGGCAAAGCAAGCACAGGAAACAACACAGCTGGGTAGACCCTTCACACTTAGTACGTCTACTGCAGCGAACACCAAAGTGATACGTGGAATGCTTGAATTAATTGAATTGAAATATAATATTTGTAGAGCACAGCTTCTGCTCCCTTAGGAGCATCTTGGCACTGTGCGGGTAAGAGCAGGATTTCGCGACACCGGGGGATTGCAAGGATGCTGACTTTATCGAATAAGTGCCTGCCACATTGAGTCAGTGGATGAAAATATCCAAGTTTTAAGATTTTTCTTAAACAGGGATTCGATAAATTTGATCTGTTTAGGGAGTTGATTTCAAGCCTTTGTTCCTAACTCTGCAAAGGATTTACCGCCTTTGGTCTTACACCTAAACGTAAGAGATTTAAGAAGATTAGCTGAGGAATATCTCCGGGTACGGGAGGGGGTATGGAGAGTAAATCTAGAAGCTAGATGTTTGGGACCTATTAATCTGTATGCTCTGAAGATGAGCAGGAGGATTTTAAATAAAATTCTCTTATGTATTGGGGGCCAATGGAGTGTACTGAGGGCAGCTTAGGCGGAGGAGCGACGTGGTAGGTTCAACACGAGCCCAGCGGCTGCACATTGCACTTCCTGCAGTTATTGAAGAGTGTGTTTAGTTGTGCCTGGATATAGACTGTTACAATAGTCCATTCTGGAAGTAATTACTGCAATGGCAACTCTCATTCTAGCTGCAAGTGGGAGATAATCAAAACATGTTTTTAATGATTTTATCTGGTTGAAGCATGTGCTTGCCACTGCAAGAGCTTGTGGCTTAAAGGATAGAGCAGCATCGAATTGACCAGAATCTGGCCACCATTTTATCGGGTCGAAGGCGTTAGTCTTACCTAGGAGCGTGACCTCGTTTTTTTCTGTATTGCATTTGAGGTGGTTGGTTTGCATCCACTGATTACCTGAGTTAGGCAGTGTTTGAAGTTTAACTCTGAGCCTATGGATGCTCTGTCCAGTTCCAGGATAAGCTGCGTGTCATCTGCATATTTTGATGCCAAACGAAGAAATCAGCCTAATGAGGGGGGCCATATATATGTTGAACAATGCTGGGCTAAGAGATGAGCCCTGTGGTACCCCTGAGATGATGTTTTTTTCTGGTGATAAGAAGGGTCCTAGAACCACCGTTTGCCTGCGGTCTGAAAGAAAAGATTTTAGCCAGGCTAAGGCGAGGTGAGTAATGCCACAGTTTTTGATGTGCTGTTAAAGGATATCAGTGAAATGGTGTTGAATGCGGCTGGGAGATCTAATAAAATCAGTACCACATTCTTGCCTCTGTCCAGTGATAATTTGAGAGTGTCCGCCACTTCCAGTACGACTGATTATGTAGAATGTTTGGGACGGAAACCCGATTGTTTAGGGTGGAGAATGTTGGTTTCTTCAAGGAATGTCATCAACTGGCTATTTACCAGTTTTTCAGTGATTTTCCCTAATAATGGTAGTAGGGAGTTAGGGCGTAGATTTGAAAAGGTTTCTGGATCCGGGAGATGTTTTTCTTGTGGTGGTTTAACCACCACTGCTTTCAAGTCGGTTGGAACTACTGTGGTGGTCAGAGAGGTATTTACAATTTAATTGATTAATGGATTCACTATATCCACAATTTTATGCTGGGCCGGACTGGGAACCAAAACCGGCCCTTCAAAGTGCTCGGCCGGCCCCCCGCGGGGTTGGGGGTGTGGCGGAGCTGTTTGCCAGGGACGGTTTCGGCCGATTTTGTTACAGGGGCTGATATTGCAGCTATGCTGCAAAAACGGCCCTGTAACAAAAACGGCCCCCCAGGGGCCCAAAACCGGCCCCCACCCTGGCGGGCCATTGGGGAAATGCCCGGTGCCCGCTACAGCCAGTCCGGCCCTGATTATATGGAAGGATGGGAGGAGGGCAAGATTCAAACGGAGAGCCTGATTTACAGGAAAGAATTGCTTGTTGCGATTGTTCTAGACTAATTCTCTGAAAGACTTGTAATGAGAGTTCCATCTGCGGGGGGTCTACCTCTGGTTCCTATATTGTCAGCGGAGTCACACTAAACTTTCGTTGAGTGTTCCGAATTCTTTCTTCGATGAACTCCGAGATTTGATTACAGAGGATTTGTGAAGGGGGAATCTCTCTGGCTAACACTTTAGGTTATAGGAATGATTTAGCAATTGAGAATATGGATTTTTGGCTGTGTTGGGCTTCCCTAATCTGCTTTGTGAAATATGCCTTCTTAGCTAGCTTAATCTGCGCATGATAGATTCTTTGAGTTTGTTTAAACTGAACTAAGTCTTCCTCCTTATAAGCTCTTCTCTACCTACGATCATGCTGTTAGGATCTCTGTTTCTTCTTTTTTGGAAGTTACCAGTGCTAGTTTGTTAATGATTTGCGTAATCCAGGTCTTGAACATTATGGTATCAGTTGTTATGTTACCCGATAGGGTAGGGGTGGTAGCAGAAGCAAGTTTGATCAGCTCGGGATCCTTTAACAGAGTAGTCCATTAATGTATAGATTAATAGGGCTGAGATGACGGAGGGTGGAGGGACCTGATTATCCGAGTGGGGAAGGTGAGTGGGATGAACATATGGCCAGACCACGTCTGCTGGATGGGGGGTCCAACTGTGAGATTTAACAGGTTGTAGCAGACACCATCCAGAGTGTGTGCTCCCAAGCGGGTAGGTAGTGTCAGCAGTAGGTGGACCCCAATGGGGTTTAAAGTCTCTGTGAAGTTCATTACTTCTGTGTTGTTACTACACTCAAGATGGAGGTTAAAGTCTCCTGGAATGGTGAAATTCGAGTAGCGAAGGACTAGGGGGGCCAGTGCTTCTCCTAAAGTTGGTAGGAGATTGGCACAGGGGCCAAGGGGGTGATAAGTCGGTATTCCTGCCATAGATAATGAGAGACTAAGCTTGAAACAAAAGCCGAGGCTTTCTGCCCCTTTCAGGATATCAGATTCAAAGGTGTTACATTGGTCGGAGTCCCGAAAAATGATTGCCAATCCACCACCATGGGCTTGGGTTCTGTCTTGTCTATGAATGGTGTAGCCCAGAGGAAGCGTAAGAGCAATGTCCGGATTGCACCATTCCTTGAGCCATGATTCTGCAATGAAGAAAGAGTCTAATTTAAAGTTTAAAATCAAGTCCTGCATTTCCTGGGTTTGTTTCCTCATAGAGGGTGTGCATTGATCAGGCAGCTTTAAACACTTTTGTCTGTGACCCATTCGGGATGAGGGAAGGGGGAGCGGGGAGGTCCCAAGTATAGATTTGGAAGTGCCACATGCTGGCTCCCTTTATTTTCCCGGTTGAGAGGCTGATATCACAGTGCTGGGAGGTATTATTTAAAGATCTTAAAAATGCGGATGACAATGAGGTACCTGTTCGTGGTCGGACATCATGGCTGGCGCTGGTCGCGATCCAGGTGTTGACGGGTGCAGACGGGCTTGCCTTTGGCATGTCCGCTGCATGCGTCCCTGGTGGGAGGCCCTTTTAATACTGGTCGCCAATAATCACTAGAGAGCTCACCCACGAAAAATGGCTGCTCAAACAGCTCACCGGAAAAGGATAACGTGCGGTGTGCAAAGAAGCATATGAGGTAAGGGAACTGGGTTCTCATAGTTTTTGATGACCGTATGCGGTAGGATGAAAAACCCCAGTGCAAGTTTAAGTTCACTTTACACATTAGTACAAACCCCCCAAATTAAAAAATAATAGAAAGATCAAAAAGGAGCAATGATCAGCAATTCCCTAGAAACAGCGTGTCGTTCTGCTCTGTCCCCTGCGCGTCCGCGGTGGAAGGCCCAGTCAATACTGGTGCCCCGACAACCTCTAGAGCGCTCACCCACGAAAAATGGCCACTCGAACAGCTCACCGGAAAAGGATAACGTGCTGTGTACAAAGGAGTATATGAGGTAAGAGAATTGGGTTCTTGTAGTTTTTAATGACCGTATGCGGTAGGATTTCAACCATTAGTGATCGCTCAGGTGCATTGCAATCCATTGGTTTTTCCCTCGGTTACTTTGTAGAGAGCGAGACCAGCCATATGCAAATCTGCCTTGGTCCTGTTCCACTTGAAAAGCAGTTGCACACACGCCGAACTATTGAGTTTTTGGGTATTAGCAAACTTTTCTAAGGCACGTCACCACCAATGGTAGAGTTCGGATAGAGTTCAAGATTTTCTTCTGTCAATGCAGAAGTGAATGGTCACTTCACTTCTGCAGTGAGGAATGCAGGCCGGGGATTGGCCTGCAGTCCCTGCAGGGCCAGGGAGGTATTAACTTTGGAGAAATGTGATGTTTGTGGACAAAAAGCAAAAGAAAATGTTGAAAAATGCAAGTGCTCCTTTGCAGGTATGCAGGCGCATGCTCCCAAAAAGCTGCCCAGTTTTCATAAATGTTCTTCACACATGTGATTACATTTACCAGGGTCGGTTGTAAAGGAGCGGGTCTGAAGAATTGAGTTAAACTCAAGGGAATACATTATATATTTTTTCTTATGGGAAGTGCTGTGAACTGTTTTAGAGCAGATGGATGGTACCAGAAGGACTGGCATTCCTTGGCCGCGTCGCAGCATTTCTTGCTTTCTGTTGCTCCTGGCAGTCTTCACTCTGTCGCTCCTGGCAGTCTTCACTCTGTCGCTCCTGGCATTACTCGCACTCTGTCACTCCTAGCATTCCATAGAATCTATCACTACATTCCTCGCCATCTGTCACGTCACTCCTAGCATTCCATGGCATCTGCCACTGCATTCCTTGCCTTCTGTCACTACTAGCATTCCATGGCATCTGCCGCTGCATTCCTCAACCTCTGTCGCTCCTGGCATTCCATGGCCTCTGCCGCTGCATTCCTTGCCTTCTGTCACTACTAGCATTCCATGGCATCTGCCGCTGCATTCCTCAACCTCTGTCGCTCCTGGCATTCCATGGCCTCTGCCGCTGCATTCCTTGCCTTCTGTCACTCCTAGCATTCCGTGGCCTCTGTGGCTGCATTCCTTACCCTCTGTCGCTCCTAGCATTCCGTGGCATTTGCCGCTGCATTCCTTGCCCTCTGTCACTCCTAGCATTCCATGGCATCTGTCGCTGCATTCTTTGCCTTCTGGCTCTCCTGGCATTCCATGGCATCTGTCGCTGCATTCCTTGCCCTCTGTCGCTCCTAGCATTCCATGGCATTTGCCGCTGCATTCCTTGCCTTCTGTCACTCCTAGCATTCCATGGCCTCTGTGACTGCATTCCTCACCCTCTGTCACTCCTAGTATTCGATGGCATCTGTCGCTGCATTCTATGACATCTGTCGCTGCATTCTATGACATCTGTTGGTACATTCCTTGCCCTCTGTCGCTCCTAGCATTCTATGGCAGCTGTCGCTGCATTTCTTGCCCTCTGTCACTCCTAGCATTCCATGGCATCTGCCGCTGCCTTCCTTGCCCTCTGTCGCTCGTGGCATTCCATGGCATCTGTCGCATTCCTTGCCCTCTGTCGCTCCTAGCATTCCATGGCATCTGCCGCTGTCTTCCTTGCCCTCTGTCGCTCTTAGCATTCTATGGCATCTGTCGCTGCATTCCTCGCCCTCTGTCGCTCCTAGCATTCCGTGGCATCTGCCGCTGCATTCCTTGCCCTCTGTCACTCCTAGCATTCCATGGCAGCTGTTGCTGCATTCTTTGCCTTCTGGCACTCCTGGCATTCCATGGCATCTATCGCTGCATTCCTTGCCCTCTGTCGCTCCTAGCATTCCATGGCATTTGCCGCTGCATTCCTTGCCCTCTGTCACACCTAGCATTCCATGGCATCTGTCGCTGCATTCCTTGCCCTCTGCCGCTCCTAGCATTCCATGGCATCTGTCACTGTATTCCTCGCCCTCTGTCACTCCTAGCATTCCATGGCATCTGCTGCTGCATTCTTCATCTTCTGTAGCTCCTGGCTTTCCTCACTCTGTCACTCCTGGCATTCCTCTCCCTCTGTCACTCCTAGCATTCCATGACATTTGTCATGCATTCCTTGCCCTCTGTCGCTCATAGCATTCCATCGCATCTGTCGCTGCATTCCCCGACCTTTGTCACTCCTAGCATTCCATGGCATCTGCCGCTGCATTCCTCACCCTCTGTCACTCCTAGCATTCCATGGCATCTGTCGCTGCATTCCTCACCCTCTGTCACTCCTAGCATTCCATGGCATCTGTCGCTGCATTCCTCTCCTTCTGTCACTCCTAGCATTCCATGGCATCTGCCGCTGCATTCCTTGCCCTCTGTCACTCCTAGCATTCCATGGCATCTGCCGCTGCATTCCTCGCCCACTGTCACTCCTAGCATTCCATGGCATCTGTCGCTGAATTCCATGCATCTGCTGCTGCAGTCCTTGCCCTCAGTCACTCCTAGCCTTCCATGGCATCTATCGCTGCATTCCTTGCCCTCTCACTCCTAGCATTCCATGGCATCTGCCACTGCATTCCTTGCCCTCAGTCGCTCCTAGCATTCAATGGCATCTGCTGCTCAATTCCTTGCTCTCTGTCGCTCCTGGCATTCCATGGCATCTGTCGCTGCATTCTTTGCCCTCTGTCACATCTAGCATTCCATGGCATCTGTTGCTGCATTCCTCGCCTTCTTTCACTCCTAGTATTCTATGGCATCTGTTGCTGCATTCTTTGCCCTTTGTCACACCTAGCATTCCATGTCATCTGTCGCTGCATTCCTCGCCTTATGTCACTCCTAGCATTCCATGGCATCTGTTGCTGCATTCTTTGCCCTTTGTCACACCTAGCATTCCATGTCATCTGTCGCTGCATTCCTCGCCTTCTGTCACATCTAGCATTCCATGGCATCTGTTGCTGCATTCCTCGCCTTCTTTCACTCCTAGTATTCTATGGCATCTGTTGCTGCATTCTTTGCCCTTTGTCACACCTAGCATTCCATGTCATCTGTCGCTGCATTCCTCGCCTTCTTTCACTCCTAGTATTCTATGGCATCTGTTGTTGCATTCTTTGCCCTTTGTCACACCTAGCATTCCATGTCATCTGTCGCTGCATTCCTCGCCTTATGTCACTCCTAGCATTCCATGGCATCTGTTGCTGCATTCTTTGCCCTCTGTCACACCTAGCATTCCATGGCATCTGTTGCTGCATTCCTTGCCTTCTGTAGCTCCTGGCATTCCTTGTCCACTGTAGCTTCTGGCATTCCTGTCGCTCCTCTGTCCGTATTACATAAAGTGCTCCGGGGGCGCAACAAGCATTTGTGCCCACTTTGTGTGCCTCCGGGGCACTTTATTATTACAGAAGAGGCCACAGACGCTTGTGCAGCCCTTTCTGTAATACCAATAGCGTTGGCGTGTACGCCAGCGTTATCTTCATGGGGTGTTCCCTCATTTGCATGGGGGCATGCCCCATGCAAATGAGGGAATACCTTTGCGCCTGCGCCGTATTACAGATGCGGGCGCAGAGGCAAAGAAGCTCTCAGGTGACCCCCCCCCAAACATCCCCTTGCAGGCAGCTGCAGTCACTCACTGCACCTGCCTGCAAGGGGATCTCTAATCCCCCTTATAAGTGCAGGCGGGTTGCCGCCTGCACTGTTGAAACACGGAGCGCCTGTAAAGCAGCGGCTCCGTTTTTTCACCGAATGCACTCCCCATAGGGCAGCGCGAGTTCGCTGCTGCCCTGGGGCAGCGTATTCCTCATAATGCAGTGCATTTTCCTTCATTGCGCCAGACGCACCTTTTTAAAGGTGCGCTCAGCGCAATGAAGGAAAATGTGCTGCATGTGTAATGCGGCCCCTGGTATTCCTTGCCCTGTCGCTCCTGGCATTCCTTGCCCCCTGTCGCAGCATTCTTTGCCTTCTGCCCTTTATGGTGTTCCTTGCCCTCTGTCTCTCCTGGCATTCAATGCCCTTTGTCTCTCCTGGCATTTCTTGACCTCTGTTTCTGAATTCCTTGCCCTTTGTCTGTCCTGGCATTCCTTACCCAATGTGGGTCCTGACATTCCTTGTCCTCTGCTGCTCCTGGCATTCCTTAGCTTCTGTTGCTTCATTCCTTGCCTTCTGTGGCTCATGGCATTCCTTACCCTCTATCGCTCCTGTCATCCCTTGATCCCTGTCTCTCCTGTCATTTCTTGGCTTCTGTTTCTGCATTCCCTGCCATGTGTCGGTCCTGGCACCCCTTGGCCTCTGTCGCTCCTGGCACCCCTTGGCCTCTGTCGCTCCTGGCACCCCTTGGCCTCTGTCGCTCCTGGCACCCCTTGGCCTCTGTCGCTCCTGGCACCCCTTGGCCTCTGTCGCTCCTGGCACCCCTTGGCCTCTGTCGCTCCTGGCACCCCTTGGCCTCTGTCGCTCCTGGTACCCCTTGGCCTCTGTTGCTCCTGGCTCCACTTGGCCTCTGTTGCTCCTGGCATTCCTTGGACCTGTCGCTCCTGCCACTCCTTGTTCTCTGTCACTCCTGGCACCCATTGGCCTCTGTTGCTCCTGGCATCATTTGGCCTCTGTCGCTCCTGGCAATACTTGGCCTCTGTTGCTCCTGGCACCCCTTGGCCTCTCTTACTCCTGGCATTCCTTGGACTGACGCTCCTGGCACCCCTTGGCCTCTGTCGCTCCTGCCATTCCTTGGCCTCTGTCGCTCCTGCCATTCCTTGGCCTCTGTCGCTCCTGCCATTCCTTGTTCTCTGTCGCTCCTGCCATTCCTTGTTCTCTGTCGCTCCTGCCATTCCTTGTTCTCTGTCGCTCCTGGCATCACTTGTTCTCTGTCGCTCCTGGCATCACTTGGCCTCTGTCGCTCCTGGCATCACTTGGCCTCTGTCGCTCCTGGCATCACTTGGCCTCTGTCGCTCCTGGCATCACTTGGCCTCTGTCGCTCCTGGCATCACTTGGCCTCTGTCGCTCCTGGCATCACTTGGCCTCTGTCGCTCCTGGCATCACTTGGCCCCTGTCGCCCCTTGGCCTCTGTCGCTCCTGGCACCCCTTGGCCTCTGTCGCTCCTGGCA
The DNA here is from genome assembly GCA_963921515.1 of Calotriton arnoldi. NCBI lineage: Eukaryota > Metazoa > Chordata > Amphibia > Caudata > Salamandridae > Calotriton > Calotriton arnoldi. Next base: position 446,846 of record CAWUFW010005137.1, on the reverse strand, counting down.
ACCCTTGGCCTCTGATGCTCCTGGCAACCCTTGGCCTCTGATGCTCCTGGCAACCCTTGGCCTCTGATGCTCCTGGCAACCCTTGGCCTCTGATGCTCCTGGCAACCCTTGGCCTCTGATGCTCCTGGCAACCCTTGGCCTCTGTTGCTCCTTCCACCCCTTGGCCTCTGTCGCTCCTGGCACCCCTTGACCTCTGTCGCTCTTGGCACCCCTTGACCTCTGTCGCTCTTGGCACCCCTTGACCTCTGTCGCTCTTGGCACCCCTTGACCTCTGTCGCTCTTGGCATCACTTGACCTCTGTCGCTCTTGGCATCACTTGACCTCTGTCGCTCCTGGCATCACTTGTTCTCTGTCGCTCCTGGCATCACTTGTTCTCTGTCGCTCCTGGCACCCCTTGGCCTCTGTCGCTCCTGGCACCCCTTGGCCTCTGTCGCTCTTGGCATCACTTGGCCTCTGTTGCTCCTGGCATCACTTGGCCTCTGTTGCTCCTGGCATCACTTGGCCTCTGTTGCTCCTGGCATCACTTGGCCTCTGTTGCTCCTGGCATCACTTGGCCTCTGTTGCTCCTGGCATCACTTGGCCTCTGTTGCTCCTGGCATCACTTGGCCTCTGTTGCTCCTGGCATCACTTGGCCTCTGTTGCTCCTGGCATCACTTGGCCTCTGTTGCTCCTGGCATCACTTGGCCTCAGTTGCTCCTGGCACCCCTTGGCCTCTGTCGCTCCTGGCACCCCTTGGCCTCTGTCGCTCCTGGCACCCCTTGGCCTCTGTCGCTCCTGGCACCCCTTGGCCTCTGTCGCTCCTGGCACCCCTTGACCTCTGTCGCTCCTGGCACCCCTTGACCTCTCTCGTTCCTGGCATCACTTGTTCTCTGTTGCTCCTGGCATTCCTTGGAATGTCGCTCCTGGCACCCCTTGTTCTCTGTTGCTGTAGGCATCACTTGACCTCTCTCGCTCTTGCCATTCCTTGTTCTCTGTCGCTCCTGGCACCCGTTGGCCTCTGTCGCTCCTGGCACCCCTTGGCCTCTGTTGCTCCTGGCATCACTTGTTCTCCGTTGCTCCTGGCATCACTTGGCCTCTGTTGCTCCTGGCATCACTTGGCCTCTGTTCCTCCTGGCATTCCTTCTTCTCTGTTGCTCATGGCACCCATTGGCCTCTGTAGATCCTGGCACCCCTTGGCCTCTGTCGCTCCTGCCATCACTTGGCCTCTGTTGCTCCTGGCACCCCTGGGTTTCTGTTGCTCCTGGCATCACTTGGCCTCTGTTGGTCCTGGCATCCCTTGGCCTCTGTTGCTCCTGGCACCCCTGGGCCTCTGTTGCTCCTGGCAACCCTGGGCCTCTGTTGCTCCTGGCAACCCTGGGCCTCTGTCGCTCCTGGCATCACTTGGCCTCTGTCGCCCCTGGCACCCCTTGGCCTCTGTTGCTCCTGGCACCCCTTGGCCTCTGTTGCTCCTGGCACTCCTTGGCCTCTGTTGCTCCTGGCACCCCTTGGCCTCAGTTGCTCCTGGCACCCCTTGGCCTCAGTTGCTCCTGGCACCCCTTGGCCTCTGTTGCCCCTGGCATCACTTGGCCTCTGTTGCCCCTGGCATCACTTGGCCTCTGTTGCTCCTGGCATCATTTGGCCTCTGTTGCTCCTGGCATCATTTGGCCTCTGTCGCTCCTGGCATCATTTGGCTTCTGTTGCTCCTGGCACACTTTGACCTCTGTTGCTTCTGGTATTCCTTGGCCTCTGTCGCTGCTGGCATTCCTTGGCCTCTGTCGTTTCTGGCATTCCTTGTTCTCTGTCGCTCCTGGCATTCCTTGGCCTCTGTCGCTCCTGGCATTCCTTGGCCTCTGTCGCTGCTGGCATTCCTTGGCCTCTGTCGCTCCTGGCACCCCTTGGCGTCCCCTTGACCTCTGTCGCTCCTGGCATTCCTTGGCCTCTGTCGCTCCTGGCATTCCTTGGCCTCTGTTGCTCCTGTCATTCCTTGGCTTCTATTGCTCCTGGAACACCTTGACCTCTGTCGCTCCTGGAACCCCTTGGCCTCTGTCGCTCCTGGCATTCCTTGGCCTCTGTCGCTCCTGGCATTCCTTGGCCTCTGTCGCTCCTGTCATTCCTTGGCTTCTGTTGCTCCTGACACCCTTTGACCTCTGTTGCTTCTGGCATTCCCTGGCCTCTATCGGCATTCCTTGTTCTCTGTTGCTCCTGGCATGCCTTGTTCTCTGTTGCTCCTGGCATTCCTTGGCCTCTGTTGCTCCAGGCATTCCTTGTTCTCTGTTGCTCCTGGCATTTCTTGTTCTCTGTCGCTCCTGGCATGCCTTGTTTTCTGTTGCTCCTGGCACCCCTTGGCCTCTGTCGCTCCTGGCATTCTGTTCTTAAACAAACTACACAGTGTTTGTCTTTACAACACATTCCTTGGCCTCTGTCGCTCCTGCCATTCCTTGCCATCTTTGCTCCTGACATTACGGCTTGTGCTTATGATTCGGTAAGATCACGATGTGTGTGTGGGGGATGGGGCTTCCAGCATCCCTCCTCATTAAGTCACTGCTGTAGGAGCCGTCGTGTGCGTGAAAGGCCCATAGTGAACCAACGTGCACAAGAAGAGACTACAGTGGGGGCTGAGGGCCTCAGAGCCCCGCCCACGCCGCAGCACTGGTACTTACCACTCGCCCTTTTTTGCCCCCAATGCTCCTGGACCTGTTCCAAGCTTAGAGGCCGCTGCCAGTGCTGCCTGACGGGTCCTCTCATGGGCACAGCTTCAAGTGGCCCTGCTGTAGGCTTCTTATGCCAGGGGAGGCCCGGCAGCTCCTGTGCTCTGCTAAGGAGTTGATATGGGGTACACGCTAGGCGGTTTCCAGACTATGTCTGAACTGATGTGGAGTTCACCACATAGGCTTTGATGGCAAGTGGAGGTGGACATACGTCTGCCAGTTGACGTGCTAGACTTCCTTGATGTGTGGAGGTGGAGCTTGGCATCCTCCACACACATCTGCCAGTTAACGTGCTAGGCTTCGATGACGTGTGTAGGCAGAGCTTGGCATCCTCCACACACATCTGCTAGCTGACGTGCTAGGTAAGTCTGGGCGGTGAACTCCGCTCCACTCGTGGAGTTTGCAGTTTTCCGCACTCTGCGTTACGCGGAGCTCGCGGAGATCCAAAAAAGTCCGCTTCGCGTTGCGGAGTGGAGTTTTTTTCCTCGTTCGCCATCCTCAACATCAAGTTGGCGAGCGCAAGCGTGGAAAATCAACCTCCCGGCGATATTTCTCAATGCGGGCGGTCAGATTTCTCATTGCTAGTGGTCGCGACCACTCGCGTTGAGAAACTGTCTGTTCGCATTGAGAAAGCTGCCGCTCGAGTAAAAATCTACTCGAGCGGCAGAAAGGAAGCAGAGGCCCGCTTGCGCTGTGCATGGTGCCGTTCGCGATGATTGCACAGTGCGGACAAGCACCTGCCACTAAAAATCACTGCGAACTGCATTTATCTAATGCACTCCGCTGCTCGTGGAGCTCCACGTAGCGTGGCAGAGTTTTTTTTGCACTTCGCAGAGACTACGCCCATGCTAGGCTTCGATGATGCGTGGAGGCAGCGCTTGGCATCCTCCATATTCGTCTGCCAGTTGACGCACTAGGCTTCTATGACGTGTGTAGACAGAGCTTGTCATCCTCTACACACATCTGCCAGTTGACGTGGTAGGCTTTGATGATGCGTGGAGGCGGAGCTTAGCATCCTCCACACACATCTGCCTGTTGACGTGCTAGGCTTCGATGATGCGTGGAGGCAGAGCTTAGCATCGTCCACACACATCTACGTGTTGATGTGCTAGGCTTCGATGGCGTGTGGATTTGGGAGGTGTTAATCTCACATTTCCCAAATAAGAAAGTGGTGGGCCGCAGGATGAAGGGGTGAAATGACCAAGGTTCGACATGGACTGCTCTCATGAGGCGCAGGGTCAGCACTGATGTGCATTAGGTGGGCCGCTCTCTACAGTGGCATAGAGGGTGAACAACGATAGGTTGGAACGATACCAAGAGCAACTGCAACTGGTTAGACTCTTTGCAAGCACTCACCCCATCATCTTTTGGGTGTTTTGTGTTGCTAGTAGTATGCCTGGAAACATGAGACTAATGCAAAAACAACAATTGATGGACAGAATGCAGACCAATGTCATACATTCACCCCAGTACAGAGATCTGGGCCTAAATCCATCGTTTTTTTGCTCACCATGCCATTCCAGTTTGAACCGAGCCATATGCAAATCAGTCTTGACCCTGTGCCCAATGGGAACAGTCCAGCCCGAACTGCCAGGCCAGGTCCTCCCTGGACTGGAAACAAGCATCCTAGGACCGGTTTCGGGGTTTCACCCCTCTTCAGCCAGGATAGCTTGATTCCAGTGGCATGGAGAGCACGGGACCCACGTCTGGGCATACCCGTCCCACTCGGGGTGACAAATGCAAAAACAACAATTGATGGACAGAATGCTGAACAATGTCATACATTCACCCCAGTACAGAGATCTGGGACTAAATCCATCGTTTTTTTGCTCACCATGCCATTCCAGTTTGAACCGAGCCATATGCAAATCAGTCTTGACCCTGTGCATTTGTTTGCTGTAACACTTTTCGCCCTAAGTGGGATGGGTATGCCCAGACGTGGGTCCCTTGCTCACTGCGCCACTGGATTCAAGCTAGCCTGGCTGAAGAAGGGTGACATACCCTGAAACCGGTCCCAGGATGCTTGTTTCCGGTCCAGGGAGGACCTGGCCTGGCAGTTCGGTCTGGACTGTTCCCATGGGGCACAGGGTCAAGACTGATTTGCATATGGCTGGGTCCAAACTGGGGTGGCGTAGTGGGCAAAAGAACGATGGATTTAACCCAGAACTTTTGACTGGGGGAGAATATTTGCATTGTCAGCATTCCGTCCATCATTTGTTTGCTGTAACACATGAGACTAGCACAACTTTCCAATCCTTCTACTGCAATGTTTGTGAATTCCCAAAAAGTAGTTAATTTACACCCATTCTAAGAGTAATTATATGGGTGTAATGTTACTACTTTTTTGGTAAACCAGTCACTATATATATTCACATTTCCGCTCCAGAAAAGTTGACAGCTTAGTGAAATGAGAATGATGGAAAAAAAAAACAGACGTAGCAGACCCGACTCAGGACCCCCAGCCCTAACTACCAAGAATGAATTTGGAGAGTATCACACCCCAAACACACCATCACACCCCAAACACACCCCCTGAACTTACAACCCTGCCGGTCCGACCTAAGCCTGGTAATTCTCCCTTGGCACTCCTGACAGCGTCACGTACAACACAACAGCCAGTAGTCTCTGCTCTGGGATCACTTATTTTAAACGAATTTTCACTACAGACACTTTTCTTCGTCTCTGCTGCAAGAAGCCTTGGTGGCAGAGCTGTGAAATTGGTTGATGTAGGGGGTGCTTCATGTTTCCAGTCCTGGCCTTTCAGAAATCATTTTATCAAGTGACTGATGGCCCCATGTACCAAGCCCGAGTTGCAAATAGAGGCGGGTGCGCCAGCAAATTAAATGAGCAGGGCGAGTCAGAGCCAAGCCATGGGTCTGGCTTGGCTCTAGGAGTCCGTGCACGAGCCGAGCCATGGAAACGTTTGACATGTATATTGTACAACAATGTAAAAATATGAAACCATCTCTTCAAAATTCGAAAACAATATATTTTTTTAACGCGCAGAAGCATTTCACCTTAGTACATCAGATTATATCACTGCATAGACAGACATTTATTAAAAGTGATAGTTTTTATAGATGAACTTAAACATGAAGGGCCCACCCCTCAATGAAAATGTCATGGGTGAACCGAAAGGCGAGTCAGTGGTCATGTAAACCTTAAATGTGGTTTATATTCTTGTTAAAGATGTAGCAACATATTAGACTATTAAATGGACCATAAGAGGTGCTTGTGCAGCGCACATTCTGAACTCAAGTATGTAAAAATGCTCCCGTACAGGATAATAAAGAGAAAGGAGGTTCTGTGAAATAAAATATTTGCCTAGGATCACACAATTTGGACAAGCAGGGAAGCCATATTGATTCCATGTTATCTGGTTTCACATAACAAAATAATTCAGCTTCCAGACGATTATCTCTGTCTAGAGGTCAATTGCTTGGTTTTATTCTTGGATAAGAAAAACCGACACTGACAGACCTGACTCAGTGTCCCAGATCAAACGACCAAACAACAAATGCATTTGGAGGGTGTCACACCCCAAACGCACCCCCTTAATATGCGCCCCTGTGTATGGAGGCAGCGCTTGGTTTCCTCCACATACATGTCAGGTGATGTGCTGGCTTCAATAACGTGTGGAGGTGGGGCTTAGCAGCATCCGCAAACATCTACCAGTTGTGCACTAGTCCTGAGGGCTACCGTAGGTGACGCTGTACTTCTGGATTGCAATTGCAATTTGTATTTGGCCTCGATCCCCTGCGTCAAGAGTGTTCGAGCGGGAGGTCGCTCCTTCCGCGCGAAGGCCCCAGATTTCTGGAATGTGCTTCCACTCCACATTAGAATCCTTCAGAACCATTTGCAGTTTAGGAAGTCATTGAAGACCTGGCTTTTCTCTATGTAGGCTCCCTGCCTTTAATATGGTTTGCACCAGTTTTTTGCAGTTGTTATCACATTGGACTAGCGCAGGGAAGCCCCGTTGCTTGGCACATATGCGCTTTACAAAATTTTATAATATAACAGTGGGCCCACTCTGACTCTGGAGTGTAGTTTTGTAGGAGGGATGTGAACTAAGTCAGGGGTGGTAAGTGCTCTATATAAATGCAATTTAAGTGAAGGCTCCCAGTACCACACCTGCAAAGGGTCATTCGTCGATCACCGGGTCATGGTCAATGGTGTCGAAGGCGACAGAGAGCTCCAGTTAGGTGACCGCCCCCGCGAGGCCTACTGTAGCTAGGATCGCAGGGTCGAAGTTCATATCTTGCAGAATGGTGGATAATTGCCTGTTTATTTTTTTCAGGCTTTGCGCCAGTAGAAAGAGTGAGCAAGCCAAGCTCCCAATTCAGGCAGCAGACTCGATTTCTTCCAAACGAAAATGGATTTATTTTTGCTTTCTCCTGTTTCAATCGTCCTCCACCTCTCAGTGCACTTTAAAGGGAAAAGTCAGGACCCAGTTTCTTTTTCTAAACCTTCCTTTTATCTGTTTCCTAATGTTGGCTTGTTTGAAAGCTGTCTAGGAGTCCTTTGATGGTGTCCATGGAAGGTGGCGCAAGTTTAAAGCTCTTGTTTTTCAGATGTCCTTTTGAAGTGATTAACTGAGGTGACCTATATTGATGTAATGGTACAAAATGTACTAGAGTTTATAAATAAAATATGGTAACCAGGCCCGGATAAATTTAAATTAAGCTAGCATAATTTTTATAATTTTTACACTAGATGCGGGAATGTCCCAAAATTACATCATTTCGCCAATTTGGATGCATATGCGCTATTTGCGATAACAAAATTTACCCTGAATAACAGAACACGAGCGGTTGTTTTCTGCTGTGCTTTTGCTGAATGTGTCCTCGGGCCAAAAATAGCCGCGAGGACGCATTTTGCACTAATATATATCGCAAAAGGAAGATTTGCATTTCACATAATTTTTGGCAAACTTGTATGTGATTACACCAAAGCGAAATAAGATTCCGCAGACCCCTAACTGTAACATGAATGAATCCTTTATAAAGCTACCTGAGCGAAGTGCCAAAGCGCTGCGTTATTACTACCTGATTCAGGTGGGCGGGGTTTTCACCATGTGCTGCTCCTGCACGTGCTTCGCGGATTTTATTTCCTTTAGTGAATAGCGCTCTTTCAGCACAGTTTCTGCTTCTCTATACGGTCAGACCCTTTGTGTGAATTGAAAAAGCTCGGTGAAGCGGGCATTTGTGCGCTCTGTGCTTTTGAAACTACCGTTTGTGGACTTTAAGCTCCTCTGGCGACAGTGTCTGTTTTCACCTCCTCCCCTCAAAGTCTGGGGCCCTCTCCTTACCCCTCCGCCTCGATTCCAAGCGCTACCTGCCAATCATGCTTCCTATGGCCGATTTGCCTTGGAACAGAAAGTCAATAATCTTATTCTTTTGAGGGGGGGGGGGGCAGGAAAACGGAAAGGAGAGAAAATAATCAATTGCCTTTCTGTGTATTATAATTAGGGCTCCCGGTTTTATGGTATTTATTTTTTTGACATTTCCGTCTGTATTTATCCATATTTATTTTTTGTCAACTTTATCTGTATTTATCCATATTTATTATGGGTTTTGTGAAAAAAACAAAGCCAAAACTGGTATATTTCCACAATTATTTAACCAATAAATATGCAGTCATACTTGAATGCCTGCCAGGTTTCAGTGATATGAACACCCGCAGAAGATAAATCAATGCACTTATACGAAAATATGCACATTTCAGTATCAGCCTTGTGCATATCTACTGCTGTTTAAGCCTCTTTACTAAAATTCCTTTCTTTTTTAATCCCTTTACCTATCAATCCACACAGTTTTTGGCCTGGCAGTCATGGCAAAGTATATTTAGAATCACTCAAAAGCACCCAATTTCCGTTTTTATCCACATTAAAAAATAAATACAGACAAGAAAATAAATGGTTTTCTGTCTGCATTTATCTGTAAAAATCAGTAAAAACGGAAAACAGGGAGCCTAAATTATAATAAAATGTAGATCTTTTGCCTTTTTCTAATCTTACCCAAAAACAAGATTTCTGAGTAGACTCCACCGGCACAAACTCCCACAGCCACGCTGGTTTGGCCAGTCCAGGCTAGCGCCCAGAAGCCCCTTCAGCGGCTTGTTCTCTCGTGAAGGTGTCTTCCTCGTTTAAGCAACCTGCACACAAAGGTCACAGCTCCAGTTTACCTTACTCCAGGGGTCTTCAAACTTGGGGCGGGGCCTAGGGGGGCCTCAAGTGATCCCAGGGTGGTGGTGGTGGTGGGGGAGTTGCAGGGGTGAGGGGGTATGCCAGGCTCTAGCCAAAATAAGCATTATGCTGATAGCTCTTTGTTTTCAGCTGAATAAAATGAGTGGCAGTAAGAGGCTCTGTAATGGGCCATCACTGACATCTTTTATCACCTGTCTGGGAGAAGGTGTCAAAAGGGAAGGGACTCCAAATATTCTTCAAAACCCCCACCCCAACTTCTGATAGTCACACTGTGGATACATTACACGTTAGTATGGCCCGCCTGAGCAGAATAGTATTTTTGGCAATCATGCATTTAACAGCATTTTTAAAACGGTAACAGAACTTACCTGCAATGTTTAAATAAGTCTAGGCATATTTAAACATTGGCAGTTTAATAGAATAATTGTGAAAAGTTTTGAGGGGGTCCCCGATATTTTTTTTTTTGCACTGGGGTTGGCGCGGCATTAAAACGTTTCAAGACCACTCACAGCCTTACTCTGAACTAATCTGGACCCCGCTCCAAAGCAAATTTCGGAGCCTTCAGTAGAGATGCATTTTATTTTAATCTTGTTGCTTACCCAACAGTAACAGGAAATCTATTAAAAAAAACAAAAAACGTTTACAAGTTTTGGTACATTCCATCATGTGTTATTGGTGCGGGCCCAGTGCAAAGTCCAGAGAAACTCGCGGTGTTTTTGACGTTCCTAAAACAAGCCCTTTGTGCCAGCAGGGGTTCACCCTGAACCCGGAAGTGCTTTACTGAATGCCGGGTATTCCCGAGCCCCCAAAGTCTTCTTTATTATCTTTTTTAATTATGAGACGATTTGCGGGTTAGCATCTGTCCTGGGCACGGCACCCTGCCCAAACCGCCTGCGAAGTACTTTCGCACATGGAACGGATTTGCTGCGAGTTTCACGAAAATTTCCCTTTGTGCTAAATATCTCACAGGTTTGTTGTTTCGGCCCGTTTCGTGAACGATTTTGCGTTTCGTGATTGTAATTTACATGGATTACCAATCACCGTGTCATTCACGAAATTTCGTTGTTTACGACTTTTCACTTTGCAGCTTTTTTCTTCTGTGTTGCAGAACATGGAAACGAAATTCAACCACTGTTTTGTTGCGACGGCGTTTCGGAAAACAAAACAATGTGCTCAGAAATAGTTACAACAAGCATTTGCAATGGAATAGGTCTCGCATTTACGCAAGTTCAAGCTATTGGCATTGTAAATGACAATGCCTATTATTTTTGTTTTTTAAAACATAAAAAAAGGCATTGTCATTTACAATGCCAATAGCTTAAACTCGCGTAAATGCGAGACCTATTGCATTGCAAAGCTTGTTTAAGTTTAAAACTGAGCGCGGCGCCGCTTCAAGGACACTTCGCTAGGTTTCTTTTTTTAACTTTAACACTGAGCGCGGTGTCCTTGAAGCGGGCGCCTCGCTCAGTGCTAATGTTGAAAAAAAAAAATTAAAAACGAGTGCGGTGTCCTTGAAGGGGCGGCGCGCTCCGTTTTAAAGTAAAAAAACAAACCAAAAACAGAGCGCAGTGTCCCTGAAGCGGGCACCGCACTCACTATGAAAGTTAAAAAAAAAAAATAAACCGAGTGCGGTGTCCCAGAAGTGGACGCCGCCGCTTAACACGAATGTTAAGTATAAATAAATAAACTAAGCGCAGTGTCCCTAAAGCGGGCCCCGCGCTCAGGATACAAATACAAAAAAATAGCATCCGCCATTGTCCCCATAAGTGCCCATAAACAAAATAGTGCTGACCCCCTAGATAAACCCGACCGTGTAACGTGCCAAGTAAAAGGTCCAGTCGTTATGGGCGGTAACAAATGGCGACAAGGCGGTAACAAGGAGGGACTAACAAGCCTCATAATGAATCGGAAGCCATCATTTACCAAGGACAATGACACCAGTCAATGAAAAATATGGGAGGAGAGTGGGCGAGGCTGAGGCTTCCACAGCATACTCTACTACAGCATGCCTCGCAGAGCGAGCAGCGCATGCGCACTGCTGCTAGGCTCGACCTAAAAATGGCCATCATTGGCAGTACCAAGGCTGTGTCCTTGAATTTCTCTTCTGTGCGACCAAACGCATTTAGAACCCATGTCTCCTTTCTGCTAGTTAAACTCTGCATCATTATATTAATCACATATTTTATTCTACCTTCACCCGTCTCTCATTTCCGCGAATGGGTCAGTTCATCCGTTAATTTATCAGTTATCCATTTAATTTTCATCTATTCATTCATGCACCATTCTTCTTTCTTGTAACGGTGCAATCTCCTACACATTCATATAGCAGTCATTCCCCTTGCATGCAAGACGGTCTTTTCATTCATCCTGATCTCGTTTCATTCAAGCAGGGCAGCAAGAGTTGAATGTTTGAACAAGCATTGGCAAAAGCCAGTAGGTCTCGCCAATGAGAGCTATTGGCTTTGGCAATCTTTTGTAGCCATGCTGTATAGAAGTGTGGATACTTTGTAGTGTGGCTAAAAGTAATGTTAAAAAGTGCTATGACGCAGCCAGGGCTAATGCACTTTTTTTTGTTTAAGTGCGGTTGTGCTGGATGCATCATGGTACTTTATTCTTATTTTAACCATGCTGCTATACAGTATGGCTATAAATCATTGCCAAAGTTGGCAATGCCCATGCTGTACAGCGAGAACAAAAAGCAATGGCAATGCCCATAGTCTCAAAGGCGAGACTTATTAGTTTTGCCAGTGGTTGCTCAGTTTTGACACAGCACTCCTGTGAGTCTGATCAAATCACTTAATCTCCGAATCCCTGAAAAAGAAATAAATATGGCATTTGCCAAAAAATCCTACCACATAAAGACAGAATTGCACTCATGGTCATGTCTTAGTGAAAATACATTTGGAAGCCGATAACATCGATTGTCACAATAAAGCAGATAACATCTGTTGTCGCAATAAACATCCATTTCAAAGGAGAAAAAGGCTTCTTTGAAGTGTGTGTGGCATCGTAATTATAGCTACAAATGGCAAGAGGTTCAACAAGGACAACAGGGAAGAAGAAAATCTAAAAGTAGTGCCTCAATCACAGTGCGATCAGCAGGAGGACAGCCATCAAGCTGAAGTAATCAGTAATTGGTCCATGCTCCAGAAAAAAGATGAGGAAGTGAAGCTGCATGCGGTGGCCAATTAGAAGGCAGCAAATAAGAGTGACAATGAAGCCAACAAATGTTAAGCAATGGGTGGGCTGCAAGCGAGGGTGCATGCCCGGTCTCAGGCTAGACCTATAAAGGGCTGAGATGCCTTTCTCATGTCAAGGAATGGAGGGTGTTGGAACATTGCTGAATTTTGATGCATATATTACTGTCATAGGAGAGGTATAGATGGATGGATGGATAGATAGATGAATGGTCCAGCTGAGTAAACAAAACAATGCATAGCTATAGGAGAGCTGACTGAATAAGCAGTGGAATGATAGATGAATGGATGGATGAGTCGACGTTGCATATAATAAGAGCGGAACACGTTCGCTGTGAATAAGAGATGGATTCATGAATAGGAGAATAAGAGATGGGTGGATGGAGTGATGAGTTGACTAACTGAGATATATTGAGTGATGCACGGATGAATACGCTGGTGGCATGGATGAATGAGTTGGTTGTGTGAATCAGAGATGCATAAATGAATGAATAACACAGTTTTGTGAATGTGGGATGGACGAGGGAGGAGTTGATCATGTGGATAAGAGGCATGTATGAATGAATGACATGGTTTTGTGAATGTGGGATGTGGGAGGGATGAGTTAGTCATGTGTGCTTCGTTTCATTCACTAAGGGCAGCGGCACGTTTTCCACATTATGAGTGGAGTCCGCTTCTGATACTGCGGCACACCACCCATTGTTTCCCGCACAGGGAATATTGTACGCCTGATCACTACCAACCATGCATAAGAGAGTGGCTCTTACTCAACCACTCGGAGGTGCTTTGATGCCTCAACAGGGGCCGGAACCACTATACAAACACTACTTTACAATCAGTTAGGAACTGGGCGGATGAATGAATGCAACAGCAGTTTTAGCAGAGAGTTTGTGCTGACTTTTTACATCTTGTCTTGTAATATGCACCCTGGGGGTCTAATATTTCAGTTTTTGTTTGTACTGAAGATTGTTGTTCTTGAATCACTGATATGGTTGAGAAATCTGGGACCACTAAACGCTTCCATTTCTCGTAGGGCCCTCTCTCTTCAGTGTGCCTGACGCTCGTGAAGTGTGCAGTCAGGGCCAGTGTAGCTCTCGTCTTCATTGTGCCTGAAGCTCGGACAGTGTGCAGGCAGGGCCAGGGTAGCTCTCGTCTTCAGTGTGCCTGAGGCTTGGGTAGTGCGCAGTCAGAGCCAGGGCAGCTCTCGTCTTCAGTGTCTGAGGCTTGGGTAGTGCACAGGCAGGGTGAGGGCAGCTCTCGTCTTCAGTATGCCTGAGGCTCGGTAGTGTACAGGCAGGGCCAGGGCAGCTCTCGTCTTCAGTGTCTGAGGCTTGGGTAGTGCACAGGCAGGGCCAGGGCAGCTCTCGTCTTCAGTGTGCCTGAGGCTCGGGTAGTGCTAAGGCAGGGCCAGGGCAGCTCTCGTCTTCAGTGTGCCTGAGGCTCGGGTAGTGCGAAGACAGGGCCAGGGCAGCTCTCGTCTTCAGTGTGCCTGAGACTCGGGTAGCACGCAGGCAGTGCCGGGGCAGCTCTCGTCTTCATTGTGCCTGAAGCTCAGACAGTGTGCAGACAGGGCCAGGGTAGCTCTCGTCTTCAGTGTGCCTGAGGCTTGGGTAGTGCGCAGTCAGAGCCAGGGCAGCTCTCGTCTTCAGTATGTCTGAGGCGCGGGTAGTGCACAGGCAGGGTGAGGGCAGCTCTCATCTTCAGTATGCCTGAGGCTCGGGTAGTGTACAGGCAGGGTCAGGGCAGCTCTCATCTTCAGTGTGCCTGAGGCTTGGGTAGAGCGCAGTCAGAGCCAGGGCAGCTCTCGTCTTCAGTGCCTGAGGCTCGGGTAGTGCACAGGCAGGGTGAGGGCAGCTCTCGTCTTCAGTATGCCTGAGGCTCGGGTAGTGTACAGGCAGGGTGAGGGCAGCTCTCGCCTTCATTGTGCCTGAAGCTCGGACAGTGTGCAGGCAGGGTCAGGGTAGCTCTCATCTTCAGTGTGCCTGAGGCTTGGGTAGAGCGCAGTCAGAGCCAGGGCAGCTCTCGTCTTCAGTGCCTGAGGCTCGGGTAGTGCACAGGCAGGGTGAGGGCAGCTCTCGTCTTCAGTATGCCTGAGGCTCGGGTAGTGTACAGGCAGGGCCAGGGCAGCTCTCGTCTTCATTGTGCCTGAAGCTCGGAGAGTGTGCAGGCAGGGCCAGGGTAGCTCTCGTCTTCAGTGTGCCTGAGGCTTGGGTAGTGCGCAGTCAGAGCCAGGGAAGCTCCAGGGCCGGACTGGCTGTAGCAGGCATTGGGCATTTCCCCGGTGGGCTGCCAGGGTGGGGGCTGGTTTTGGACCCCTGGGGGGCCATTTTTGTTACCGGGGGCCGTTTTTGCAATATCGGCCCCCTGTAAGAAAAGCTGCTGCAGTGTTGTTCTTGCTCATCCCCCACCACAACCCCCCCCACCCGGCTGGTCCGACTAAATTGCCAAGGCAGGTTTGCATTCCCAGTCCGGCCCTGGGCAGCTCTCGTCTTCAGTGTCTGAGGCTTGGGTAGTGCACAGGTAGGGTGAGGGCAGCTCTCGTCTTCAGTATGCCTGAAGCTCGGGTAGTACGGAGGCAGGGCCAGGGCAGCTCTCGTCTTCAGTGTGTCTGAGGCTCGGATAGTGTGCAGGCAGGGCCAGGGCAGCTCTCGTCTTCAGTGTGTCTGAGGCTCGGGTAGCACGCAGGCAGGGCCGGGACAGCTCCCGTCTTCAGTGTGCCTGAGGCTCGGACAGTGTGCAGGCAGGGCCAGGGTAGCTCTCGTCTTCAGTATGCCTGAGGCTCGGGTAGTGTACAGGCAGGGCCAGGGCAGCTCTCGTCTTCAGTGTGTCTGAGGCTCGGGTAGCATGCAGGCAGGGCCGGGACAGCTCCCGTCTTCAGTGTGCCTGAGGCTCGTGTAGTGTGCAGGCAGTGCTGGGGCAGCTCTCGTCTTCAGTGTGCCTGAGGCTCGGGTAGTGAGCAGGCAGGGCCGGGGCAGCTCTCGTCTTCAGTGTACCTGAGGCTTGGGTAGTGAGCAGGCAGGGCCAGAGCAGCTCTCATCTTCAGTGTGTCTGAGGCTCAGGTAGTACGTATGCAGGGCTAGGACAGCTCTCGTCTTCAGTGTGCCTGAGGCTCGGGTAGTGTGTAGGAAGGGCCAGGGCAGCTCTCGTCTTCAGTGTACCTGAGGCTTGGGTAGTGAGCAGGCAGGGCCAGGGCAGCTCTCATCTTCAGTGTGTCTGAGGCTCAGGTAGTACGTATGCAGGGCTAGGACAGCTCTCGTCTTCAGTGTACCTGAGACTCGGGTAGTGTGCAGGCAGGGCCGGGACAGCTCTCGTCTTCAGTATGCCTGAGGCTCGGGTAGTGTGCAGGCAGGGCCAGGGCAGCTCTCGTCTTCAGTGTGCCTGAGGCTCGGGTAGTGCGCAGGCAGTGCTGGGGCAGCTCTCGTCTTCAGTATGCCTGAGGCTCTGGTAGTGTGCAGTGAGGGCCAGGGCAGCCCCTGTCTTCAGTGTGCCTGAGGCTCGGGTAGTGCGCAGGCAGTACTGGGGCTGCTCTCGTCTTCAATGTGGCTGAGGCTCAGGTAGTACGCAGGCAGGGCTAGGGCAGCTCTCGGCTCCAGTGTGCCTGAAGCTCAGGTAGTGCGCAGGCAGTACTGGGGCAGCTCTCGTCTTCAATGTGGCTGAGGCTCAGGTAGTACGCAGGCAGGGCTAGGTCAGCTCTCATCTTCAATGTGGCTGAGGCTCAGGTAGTACGCAGGCAGGGCCATGGCAACTCTCGTCTTCAGTGCGCCTGAGGCTCGCGTAGGGTGCAGGCAGGGCCGGGACAGCTCTTGTCTTCAGTGTACCTGAGGCTCGGGTAGTGAGCAGGCAGGGCCGGGACAGCTCTCATCTTCAGTGTGCCTGAGGCTCAGGTAGTACGTATGCAGGGCTAGGACAGCTCTCGTCTTCAGTGTACCTGAGGCTCGGGTAGGGTGCAGGCAGGACCGGGGCAGCTCTCGTCTTCAGTGTACCTGAGGCATGGGTAGGGTGCAGGCAGGACCGGGGCAGCTCTCGTCTTCAGTGTACCTGAGGCTCGGGTAGTGAGCAGGTAGGGCCGGGGCAGCTCTCGTCTTCAGTGTTCCTGAGGCTCGGGTAGTGAGCAGGCAGGGCCGGGGCAGCCCCTCTCTTCAGTGTGTCTGAGGCTCGGGTAGTGCGCAGGCAGTGTGTAGGAAGGGCCAGGGCAGCTCTCGTCTTCAGTGTACCTGAGGCTCGGGTAGTGAGCAGGCAGGGCCGGGGCAGCTCTCGTCTTCAGTGTACCTGAGGCTCGGGTAGTGAGCAGGCAGGGCCGGGGCAGCCCCTCTCTTCAGTGTGTCTGAGGCTCGGGTAGTGCGCAGGCAGTGTGTAGGAAGGGCCAGGGCAGCTCTCGTCTTCAGTGTACCTGAGGCTCGGGTAGGGTGCAGGCAGGACCCGGGGCAGCTCTCGTCTTCAGTGTACCTGAGGCTCGGGTAGTGTGCAGGCAGGGCCGGGGCAGCCCCTCTCTTCAGTGTGTCTGAGGCTCGGGTAGTGCGCAGGCAGTGCGCAGGAAGGGCTAGGGCAGCTCTCGTCTTTAGTGTACCTGAGGCTCGGGTAGTGAGCAGGCAGGGCCGGGGCAGCCCCTCTCTTCAGTGTGTCTGAGGCTCGGGTAGTGCGCAGGCAGTGTGTAGGAAGGGCCAGGGCAGCTCTCGTCTTCAGTGTACCTGAGGCTCGGGTAGGGTGCAGGCAGGACCCGGGGCAGCTCTCGTCTTCAGTGTACCTGAGGCTCGGGTAGTGTGCAGGCAGGGCCGGGGCAGCCCCTCTCTTCAGTGTGTCTGAGGCTCGGGTAGTGCGCAGGCAGTGCGCAGGAAGGGCTAGGGCAGCTCTCGTCTTCAGTGTACCTGAGGCTCGGGTAGTGTGCAGGCAGGGCCAGGGCAGCTCTCGTCTTCAGTGTGCCTGAGGCTCGGGTAGTGCGCAGGCAGTGCTGGGGCAGCTCTCGTCTTCAGTATGCCTGAGGCTCTGGTAGTGTGCAGTGAGGGCCAGGGCAGCCCCTGTCTTCAGTGTGCCTGAGGCTCGGGTAGTGTGCAGGCAGGGCCAGGGCAGCTCTTGTCTTCAGTGTGCCTGAGGCTCGGGTAGTGCGCAGGCAGTGCTGGGGCAGCTCTCGTCTTCAGTATGCCTGAGGCTCTGGTAGTGTGCAGTGAGGGCCAGGGCAGCCCCTGTCTTCAGTGTGCCTGAGGCTCGGGTAGTGCGCAGGCAGTACTGGGGCAGCTCTCGTCTTCAATGTGGCTGAGGCTCAGGTAGTACGCAGGCAGGGCTAGGGCAGCTCTCGGCTCCAGTGTGCCTGAAGCTCAGGTAGTGCGCAGGCAGTACTGGGGCAGCTCTCGTCTTCAATGTGGCTGAGGCTCAGGTAGTACGCAGGCAGGGCTAGGTCAGCTCTCATCTTCAATGTGGCTGAGGCTCAGGTAGTACGCAGGCAGGGCCATGGCAACTCTCGTCTTCCAGTGCGCCTGAGGCTCGCGTAGGGGTGCAGGCAGGGCCGGGACAGCTCTTGTCTTCAGTGTACCTGAGGCTCGGGTAGTGAGCAGGCAGGGCCGGGACAGCTCTCATCTTCAGTGTGCCTGAGGCTCAGGTAGTACGTATGCAGGGCTAGGACAGCTCTCGTCTTCAGTGTACCTGAGGCTCGGGTAGGGTGCAGGCAGGACCGGGGCAGCTCTCGTCTTCAGTGTACCTGAGGCATGGGTAGGGTGCAGGCAGGACCGGGGCAGCTCTCGTCTTCAGTGTACCTGAGGCTCGGGTAGTGAGCAGGTAGGGCCGGGGCAGCTCTCGTCTTCAGTGTTCCTGAGGCTCGGGTAGTGAGCAGGCAGGGCCGGGGCAGCCCCTCTCTTCAGTGTGTCTGAGGCTCGGGTAGTGCGCAGGCAGTGTGTAGGAAGGGCCAGGGCAGCTCTCGTCTTCAGTGTACCTGAGGCTCGGGTAGTGAGCAGGCAGGGCCGGGGCAGCTCTCGTCTTCAGTGTACCTGAGGCTCGGGTAGTGAGCAGGCAGGGCCGGGGCAGCCCCTCTCTTCAGTGTGTCTGAGGCTCGGGTAGTGCGCAGGCAGTGTGTAGGAAGGGCCAGGGCAGCTCTCGTCTTCAGTGTACCTGAGGCTCGGGTAGGGTGCAGGCAGGACCCGGGGCAGCTCTCGTCTTCAGTGTACCTGAGGCTCGGGTAGTGTGCAGGCAGGGCCGGGGCAGCCCCTCTCTTCAGTGTGTCTGAGGCTCGGGTAGTGCGCAGGCAGTGCGCAGGAAGGGCTAGGGCAGCTCTCGTCTTTAGTGTACCTGAGGCTCGGGTAGTGAGCAGGCAGGGCCGGGGCAGCCCCTCTCTTCAGTGTGTCTGAGGCTCGGGTAGTGCGCAGGCAGTGCGCAGGAAGGGCTAGGGCAGCTCTCGTCTAAAGTGTACCTGAGGCTCGGGTAGTGCGCAGGCAGGGCCGGGGCAGGCAGGGTTAGGGCAGTTCTCGTCTAAATTGTTCCTGAGGCTCGGGTAGTGTGCAGGCAGGGCCGGGGCAGCTCCCGTCCTCAGTGTGCCTGTGGCTAGGGTAGTGTGCAGGCAGGGCCGGGCCAGGCAGGGTCAGTGCAGCCCCTGTCTTCAGTGTACACTGAAGTCTTCAAATAGCTCGTGCTGCTGAACACTGCCTGTCATGAAGCTCTCAGTAGAATCTGCTGTGTCATCAGTCGGGGGCGCGCTCTCTTCTGCCAGTCACTGTTTCTCTTCCTCCAGGCGCGAGCACAGTTCCTGGATTGGAGATCCGAGTCACACTACAGCAGTCACGTCCGCATGAGCACTATTTCTATTTTTATGTCCGTGCACAGTGGGTCCACTGTGCCCCTCGTGGTCTGGGGGAGAGGTTGGGTACCCCCAGGCCAAGCCTGCGACAGAATGGAGGCTGGATGTGAGAGGTGTTCGCTGCCTATCCAGCCAAGATCTATACTCTGACAGATAATGCAGAGATCTGAAAAGAACTCTGTGCACACATTTCATCAAAAGATGCACGCAGTGCGTGGGCAGTTTTGAAAGATATCCTTCCATCCCTTTAGGGTAGATCTACGTTTTAATGGCAGTTTGGAGCTCAGGGCCCTCTAGGGTTTGCCATCCAAGGTCTTAAAACTTAGGATGTGAGGCGAGGCTTAACTCGAAGTCCAGATGCTACCCTAGTTCAGCGCCTCGAAGCCCCGTGTGCAAACGTGAGTGTTTTCCGTGTGCAAGAAAATAACTTTCCAAGGCAGATTGGTGTCATGGCTGTTGCAGCGCAGATGTAGTAAGTAACTACGGATGCTTGAGTAGTTGTAATTAGGAGTTTATTCAGGAGCACAGCTAGAGGCAACACAACGCCTGCTGACCAAATCACCAACTGACGTTCCTAGAACACACACACATGGAATAGAGAATACACGCAGGTATTCTGGAAGGGTGAGTAAGGGGAGACATAGAGAAAGGCATAGGAAATACATAGCGACCATATTGTGAGAGGTTATAATATACAACACACCTTCCTCCTTTATGGGGAAAGAAAAACAGATACAATAAGGATGTAAAACACCCATCCTGAATGTACAATTAACAGCAATAATCATTGAGATAAGCTGGAGGTCTGCGACACCTTGTGATTCTGTTGTTCACAGACAAAGGAGTGATGTGAAGATTAGGGGAGTTGCCAGGAGAGTAGTTGGAAGTACTTCCCGAATCACAAGCATCACCTCCACCCACACTCCTTCTACTAATAGGAACAGGAAACAAGGGATCATCCTCCATTGTTGACAACATGTAACCACTGTTACCTGTAGAGGCATGAGTGTCTTGAACAGTGGTATCGTTAGATGCAGGACCTTTTTTTTGATATAACGCAACTCTGCGGAGGTTCCATTTTTCACCATTGGTCAAAACCACGTAATGTGGAAACACCTCTTTGACACAGAACGGACCTTTGAACTTGGTTAAACCTTTTGAAATTCTACCAGGTTTTACTTTGACAAGATCACCTTTTGAAATATGAGGAGAGAACGTCCTTTCGGAACAAATGATGGGAGTGGATTCAGAATGACCACCTTTAGAAACTCCTTCTTTAATCCAGGACGGAGTAAGTTTCGTACTGGGAACTCTGCCCCGCATTAGTTCAAAAGGTGACTTTTCATTTAAGCCATGAATAGTAGTGCGATAGGCCCACACCATATCTTGAACCATGTCATGAGCAAAAACGCCACTGGAGCAAGCCATCTGAATAATGCCTTTGACAAGTCTGTTGGCCCTTTCGCACAAACCATTACCCTGTGGGTTATACAAGGATGTGCGATGATGTGTGATGCCACACTTAGATAAAAAAGAACACATATTGTGGGAGACAAGCTGTGTACCATTATCTGTGATGAGAGTATTAGGATAGCCCTCTTCTTGAAAGAGTGTTTTCAGAAAAGTAATAGTGCTGTCCGTGGTAATGTCTTTTACAAATCTAACTGTAAGCCATTTGGAGAAGACATCAATGGACACAATGGCGAAACGTTGACACAAAGGCAGTTCCTCCATTGGTCCAATAAAATCTAAGCAAATGCTGTGCCACGGACGACTAGAACTTACTAGCTGACCCATAGATGAACTAACAGCAAATTTAAGTCTCTTCTCACCCTCTTTACATGCTGAACATTTTTCAATCCATGAAGACACTTGAGAATCCATGCCCGGCCACCAAAAATTGGCTTTAAGCCTGCGCTGGGTCAAAGTTTGTCCCAAATGTCCTTCATGGGCAATATCAAGTAATTTTGATCTTAAGCTAGAAGGTGGAACGAATCTGTCACCTCGCATGAGAATATTATCTCCGCAAGTTGATAACTCATCTAATACCTTCAGGAAAGGACGAGCCGAGATGTGTACACAACTCTCTCGTCTGGAACCCAACCTTATAAGAAGAATGACCTGTTTAAGAACATGGTCATTAGCCATTGCTTTACACCATTCCTCGTGTGTGAAAGTGCCTTCACTGACAGCAAGGACATCTTGAACTGAAGCAACAGCCCACTCTTCATTCTCAACATTGAGAGATGCATCGTCAAGATCTTCCCACTTGATAGACATTCTAGATAAACAATCAGCTTGAAAGTTGCGCCAACCCGGGACATGTGAAATGTCGTATTGATATTCTTGGAGTTTGGCAGCCAACCTAGCTAGCCTGGGAGAACCCTTGCCCGCCCCACCGGGAGACAGTATGCGAACTAAAGGTTTGTGATCAGTTTTGAGTAGAAATTTGGTACCCCACAGATAAGTACGGAAATACTGGACATCCCAAGCAGCAGCGAGTGCCTCCTTCTCAATAACAGAGTAGTTTTGTTCTGAAGGAGTGAGAGTACGAGAGGCAAAAGCAATTGCTCTCTCCCCTTCAGAATACTTCTGTAATAAAATAGCACCTAAACCAGTGGCACTTGCATCAACCATGACTACGGAGGTACGCTTTGTGTCAAAAGGGGCTAAAACATTGGTTTCACAAATTTATTTTTTGATGAGGCTAAAACATGTATTCTGGTCGTTCCCCCACCCAAATTTTACACCTTTTTTGAGTAGAAGTCTCAACGGCAATGTCTTGTCTGAAAAGTTTTTCACAAATTTAGAATAGTACTCAATCAACCCCATGAAGGATCTAAGCTGATCTTTGTCAGATGGACATGGGGCAGACTGAATCGCTTCCAACAGATTCTTCTTGGGTTTGACTCCTAGAGCTGATATTTCATAACCAAGATACTCTATCTGTTGCACAAGAAAGGAGCATTTCTCTTTTCGAAGAGTAAGGCCGGCTTCCATAATTCTGTGCAAGACATCCTTGAGTACAAGATTGTGGTCAGCAATAGAGTCTCCAAAGACAAGAATATCATCTTGGAAGAAGACTGCTTTTTGAACACCTTTGAAGATCTCCGTGACCATGCGCTGAAAAACGCTGGCCGCTGAGATTAGACCAAACGGGAGCCGTGTGAACTGGAATGTTCCCTCCGTAGTTATAAATGCGGTCAGATGTTTAGAATCATCGTGAAGCCTTATCTGATGGTATGCGCTCTTAAGGTCTAATTTGGAGAAGAACTTCGCTCCCTGCAAGGTAGATACCAACTCTCCAATATTTGGTAGGGGAAAGGTGTCCGCAACAACACATTTATTCAGTGACCTTAAGTCCACACAGAACCTCAATTTTCCGTCCGATTTCTTTGTAATAACAACCGGAGACACCCATGAGGATGCCTCTACTGGCTCAATTACACCATTTTGCAACATTTCATTCAACAAGGATTTGACCTCATCCCTAACTGATAGAGGAATTTTCCTTAATTTGTGTTGGATGGGAATGCTATCTTTTTTAATCGGATAAGATGAGAGTAACCCTTCAATTCACCTAGCTCATCTTTGAATATGGCATTAGCCCCCTGTAATATGTCATCTAAAGAGTAGTCATCGACCACCATGACTTGAGAAGGTGCCCTAGGGTTGATAATGATATGGAGATCGTATTGATGGACCCAACCCAGTATAGGAGGACCATCAACAGAGACATAGACTTTTCCTCTGATGGATCTATTCTTAAAGGAAATATGAGATTCAAAATACCCTAGAATATCAATCGTGTCCCCTTGGTATCCTGTAGGAGATATATCGCTTTTATATAGTGGTTTGTTTTCCCAATGACATTTAAGTAAGGATTCTGGAATAATAGTATATCTGGAGCCTGTATCAACCATGAGGGAAACTTCACGACTATCGATGTTAAAAAAGGCTTTGGGTCTATTTTGTCTCTTATCATCGTCACCAACTACATCAATGTCACTAACAACTAGCAACCTTTCCTTCTCCGTTCTGAATCCTTCTGTGGAATCTTGGATGACCGCTACTTTCGGACGATTCTTAGTTTTGCACATCTTTGAAAAATGTCCAAGCCTCCCACATTTTAAGCATTCTTTGTTTGATGCAAAGCAGAACCTGGATTCAGACGTGTGTCCATTGCTGCCGCAACGTGAACAAAACTTGGATGGAAACTTATTGGGAGGAAACTTTTTGTTGCTTGGCCTATTTTTACTTCTTACCAAAGCAACTGATTCATCATCGCCTAAATCACATTCATCACTCAGATTTTTGTCTGAAACTTCCGACACTTCTTGCTGAGAACAGTTTTTCCTTTGTATTTCCTTCATGCAATTCTCTGATTCCTCAATCACTTTGGCCAAATCGATGGCTACTTTCAAAGTGGGAATTTTCGCAGCCCATAATCTTTCCTGAATCTTTTTATTATTGCATTGAACTATTAACTGATCTCTAATAAGTTCGTCATTCATGGGCCCAAATTTACACTTCACGGATAATTCTCTTAATCGAGCCACAAAGTCATCAATAGATTCATCACTCCGTTGGCGATGAGTATAGAATGTGTAACGGTTCATAACCAAGTTTTCCTCTTTGGAAAATCTAACCTCTAGCCTGCAAATTGCCTCTTTGTACTCGTCTGGTACGGGCTGCCCATTGGCTTGGAGTGCCTGAGGAAGAAATCTGAAAATGCGTTGTCCTTCCTTACCGAGTGTGCTGAGGAGTAATGCTTTTTGCGTTTCCCTGAAAATTCCTGACCATCTAGAGCATCAAGGTAATTCTCAAAGATGATAATCCAATCCTCCCAGGGAGTGGAGGGAGTACCAGGTTCACTTAAGAATGGTGGTGGAAGGGTGACTGCTATCTGATGAGACATTGTAATGATGTGAGATGCGCAAGCTCCAACGAAGGTATATAGGTCTGGTGGTGAGCTAACCTACACTGTTAGTAAGACTGAAGGAAAGCTACCAGACACTGAATGTGTATTGATTGCAAACACCTCCACTGTTATTACATGCCCAGAAAGAATTGATGGCCTTTTTTTTTTTAAAGTCAGGATGTGCGTATCATCGTACGATAAGCACTGTAAACATACCTGGAACCCGAAAGTAAAGGACAGGTGTGCGTATCACCGCAGGTACACCCTGTGACACGCTGCAAAGTGTTGATTTCTCCAATCTAAACACTTCCGAAGGCTTTCCTCGACAGATGGTTGGTTCCCTAGCAACGCGTCTTATGGTGCACTTTGCGCTCAAAATGGCCGCTTTGCGTGCTGACGCGATGCGCTGAGAGAAGAAAGCGAAACGAGGCTTGAAACGCAGCGTGCAATTTCCCTTACGCTTGCTGACGCTGGTTTGGATGACGTGATAGTGGCTGGTTACCTAGTCTGATAGCAACTAGGGGCGATTAACAACTGTCTTGTGTTGTTTGATGGCGCGGTGGGTGGTAACCATGGAGACGCGCTGGAGTAGGGAGACGCGCTCAGAGGTATGCGCGCATACAGACTCACGGTTGCTGGATGACGTCAGTAAACCTTCTCCTCCTTCGTTTTGGGACCATCTGTCCCGTGTCGCTCTGGCTGGGTGTCCGTCTTGTCTCGTTGGACGAAGATCCTTTGATTTTCGTGGATTCGTTTTGGTGAAGCGTCGCCTGCTAGCCGTGGTTGGGAAACGATGGAAAACAGCACCGTCCTGCGATCTGGTCAGCTGCAATAATCCCAGGTCGTCGCCAAATTGTAGTAAGTAACTACGGATGCTTGAGTAGTTGTAATTAGGAGTTTATTCAGGAGCACAGCTAGAGGCAACACAACGCCTGCTGACCAAATCACCAACTGACGTTCCTAGAACACACACACATGGAATAGAGAATACACGCAGGTATTCTGGAAGGGTGAGTAAGGGGAGACATAGAGAAAGGCATAGGAAATACATAGCGACCATATTGTGAGAGGTTATAATATACAACAGCAGACATCTGAAGATGTGGCATGGACTCTCCTTCACACAGATGCCAGGGGCAGTGCACATGATATTACACACCCTCTGACTGCGATGACGTGGCAGGATTGACATTGTGTCCACCCTCACTCCCTCCACAGCCTTCTATTCGCTGCCGAAGGGCTCTGAGGGCCTTGTGCAGAGAGTAAACGGGCTCCTGCAGCCCTGCTAACTTCGTCTTTCTACCCCTGAGACCAGGGGTAAAAAAAGAGTCGTGCTAGGTGTATCGTAGGACAGTGCCAGGGGTACCAAAGGACAGTGCCAGGGTACAGAAGGACAGTACTATGGGTACCAAAGGACAGTGCTAGGGAACTGTAGGACAGTGCCAGAGTACCATAGGACAGTGCTATGGGTACCGTAGGACAGTGCCAGGGTACCGAAGGACTGTGCTAGGGGTACCGTAGGAGAGTGCTAGGGGTACCGTAGGACGGTGCCAGAGGTACCAAAGGACAGTGCTAGGGGCTGGCTTGCTGGCATTGTGTAGGGTCCACACTTTTAATGACAGTGGAATGCCGGCCTGCTGGCTCTGTTTAGGGTCCTCACTTTTAATTCCTGTAGGGTGGGGAAAGAAGAGAAGGAGGTTAGGTTGGTCAATACCCTTACTCAGTAGTGGAGTGTGGGTGTCTCCCAATTTGGGAAGTGGGGCCCTCACACACCCATTTGGGTGTCATGCTTCATCATAAGGCTTGCTCCTCATCAGGCCTGCACTGCAATGACTGACAGGCACCCTATGAAGAGCTCTTTGTCAGAGATCTTTTTCCCAAGCCGTATAGGTGAGGTGCGTGTGAGGGGCCTGGTGGTGTACGTGTGAGGTGATGTGAGGAGAAATAAAATGAGGGGAGGTGGTGCTCCAAAATGAATTTTAATCTGCGAGCCCACTCGTCTCAATTAAAACCAGAATAGGGATACCGCCGATTATAATGGTCGGAGGTGTCTATATGTGTGTAGTCATGGTCAACATGTTTCTTGCCCTATGTGTGTAAATCACTCGGCAATTCTTCAGGACCTATCTTGATGCACTATCTACACGGGTGGTTGGTTATGGAAAATGAACCAATCACTCTGATGACCTTTCAATGAGGTACCTTAATAATACAAATCATGGGACCAACCTAATGAGATTCAAAACAGAGAGAGAAAAACAACGGTACATGAATAAGGTATGCACATACAGTAATAATTCCTCCAAAATGAAATTAAAAACATGCCACAACCACATGCACAAGTGGTTAGTGCAACTCAAGAGGTGCATGGCCAGACAAACATAATAAGCAGACTTGTAGCACACGTGACATATACAATACATACTGGTGTCATTGGTGGTAACCAACCACCGTAGGAAATGGCGCGATGGAACTCACCCAATTCGGGTTCAAGTCACGCCTCATCAATAGTTAGGCAGAGCAACGATCGTTACAAAAGTTAACGTCATGCTGGTTTTGAGGAGAGAAAGGGGGAAGATAAAAACACGATGGGTTAAAGCAAAGATGGAAGGTTGCCCAAAGATGAGCATCCTGTCAAAGTGGCATAGGTCTCTGGTGCCAAGAGGGGGTCAGGGGGGGAAGAACAGCGGGGACCGCTTACGTACAGTTTTCTTGGAAAACAGGTGCCGGGAACCTACCCCTCGCTCTGCCTCGTTGGGAGGAAGTGAAGTGTGTGAAGCCGGTAGGTTTAAGTAGCAGGGAAACGACCCGGAAGTGGAAGGTTGAGGGACATGCGGCGGCCATCTTTGAAGGGGGTTGAAGCTACAAGCTCCCGGTCAAAACGGTGGCGGCCATCTTAGAACGTGGAATGCATGTGGCAACCACAGGTCAATAAATATACGGCAGCCATCTTTGAAGGGGGTAGAAGCTTAAAGATATTGATTAAAGCTATGGCGGCCATCTTATAACGTGGAATGCACATAGCATCCAGAAGGTGGGTACTGTATTGGATGGGTCACACATGCGCGTGTATGCGCTAAAGAGTGCCCACCCTCGTGGGACATCTTGAGGCCAACGCCATTGGCAATGTAAAAAGGGGTGAAGGAAGTACCCAATTGACCGACATTATCGGTCTGCAGGCCGAAGTCAGACAATCATAATGGGACACACAGGTCACGCAGTGGAGTGATTTCAAGTGGGTGAAGTCCGGGCATTGGGATGTAAACACTGACACCTCTACATGTGATAAATCCCGACGGGATGTCATGATAGTTATCACATGTAAGAGGTGAAGGAGGGAGTCCACATGGCCATGGCGACGGGGACTGTATGAAGCCAGGCTTGGTTATTATGGCAAAGTAAATCGTGTTCAAGGAATACTAAGTCCCCGCTGGTGATGGCTAGTATCTGCAGTTAGTGACATCAACTGCATGCAGTGGGAATCAAGAGGGCAGATAGTGGGGGAGGAGGCTCTAATTATTTACCTCCCCCCACGGAATATCCTCATTGAGCCCATTACTGTCGCAGGATAGTCTGAAAATCCAGCGTTGCTCTCTCCTGAAGAGGCCTTGTTTACTAAGGTTGGAGTGGGCCTCAATCACTGTCCACCTTAAGCTATCAGGTGCGTGTCCCTTCTCTGTGAAATGTTGACAGAGTTTGGTAGTTAGTCTGTTGCAGCGTATGTTGCTTCGGTGCTCCATAATCCTGACCTTCACTGCCCTGGTTGTCATGCCAATGTACCTCTGTTTACAAGGGCAGGTAATGGTGTAAATACAATTGTTGGTGT
This sequence comes from Calotriton arnoldi, assembly GCA_963921515.1. Lineage (NCBI taxonomy): Eukaryota > Metazoa > Chordata > Amphibia > Caudata > Salamandridae > Calotriton > Calotriton arnoldi. The sequence continues at coordinate 419,229 of CAWUFW010005137.1, read as the reverse complement.
TGCAATTGGTGTAAGACCTTTGTACCCATCTAAAATTGGGCGATAGCTGTAGTTCTTTGGTTCTCTCAGTAAGAGGGCACACAGAACACGAGCCACACGCTGAGTGACCTGTGACTGGAGTAGACCCCATGAAGTTGGTTGGTTATTGTGGCGTGGACCAGGGCGGGGACGTATGTGGACCAAAAGGTCCTTCAAGTTGCGGGTACGTTTGAACGCAAACCTGGGAGGGGCCAGTGCCAGATTCCCTGTCTGTAGGATATCCCAGTTCTTTCTAATGATTTGTTTAATCCTGTTTGAATGTGGGGTGAATGCCGCCCTGGTCCACGCCACAATAACCAACCAACTTTATGGGGTCTACCTCCGGTCACAGGTCACTCAGTGTGTGGCTCGTGTTCTGTGTGCCCTCTTACTGAGAGAACCAAAGAACTACAGCTATCGCCCAATTTTAGAGGGGTCCAAAGGTCTCGCACCAATTGCAACACCAACAATTGTATTTACACCATTACCTGCCCTTGTAAACAGAGGTACATTGGCATGACAACCAGGGCAGTGAAGGTCAGGATTAAGGAGCACCGAAGCAACATACGCTGCAACAGACTAACTACCAAACTCTGTCAACATTCCACAGAGAAGGGACACGCACCTGATAGCTTAAGGTGGACAGTGATTGAGGCCCACCCCAACCTTAGCAAACAAGGCCTCTTCAGGAGAGAGCAACGCTGGATTTTCAGACTCTCCTGCGACAGAGATGGGCTCAATGAGGATATTCCGTGGGGGGAGGTAAATAATTAGAGCCTCCTCCCCCACTATCTGCCCTCTTGATTCCCACTGCATGCAGTTGAAGTCACTAACTGCAGATACTAGCCATCACCAGCGGGGACTTAGTATCTAATGAACACGATCTACTTTGCCATAATAACCAAGCCTGGATTCATACAGTCCCTGTCGCCATGGCCATGTGGACTCCCTCCTTCACCTCGTACATCTGATAACTATCATGACATCCCATCGGGATTTATCACATGTAGAGGTATCAGTGTTTACATCCCAATGCCGGGACTTCCGCACTTGAAATCACTCCACTGCGTGACCTGTGTGTCCCATTATGATTGTCTGACTAAGGCCTGCAGACCGATAGTGTCGGTCAATTGGGTTCTTCCTTCACCCCTTTTTACATTACCAATGGCGTTGGCCTCAAGATGTCCCACGAGGGTGGGTACTCTTTAGCGCATACAAGCACACGCGTGACCCATCCAATACAGTACCCACCTTCTGGATGCTATGCGCATTCCACGTTATAAGATGGCCGCCCTAGCTTTAATCAATAGCTTTAAGCTTCTACCCCCTTCAAAGATGGCTGCCGTATATTTATCGACCTGTGGATGCCACATGCATTCCACGTTCTAAGATGGCCGCCACCATTTTGACCGGGAGCTTGTAGCTTCAACCCCCTTCAAAGAGGGCTGCCGCATGTCCCTCAACCTTCCACTTCCGGGTCGTTTCCCTGCTACTTAAACCTACCGGCTTCACACACCTCGTTTCCTCTCAACGAGGCAGAGCGACGGGTAGGTTCCCGGCACCTGTTTTCCAGGAAAACTGTAAGTAAGCGGTCCACGGTGTTCTTCCCCCTTCTCTCCCCCCACCCCTCCTCCCTAGCCCTCTCCCCTCTTGGCACCAGAGACCTATGCCACTTTGATAGGATGCTCATCCTTGGGCAACCTTCCATCTTTGCTTATACCCATCGTGTTTTTATCTTCCCCCTTTCTCTCGTCAAAACCAGCATGACGTTAACTTTTGTAACGATCGTTGCTCTGCCTAACTATTGATAAGGTGTGACTTGGACCTGAATTGGGTGAGTTCCATCGCACCATTTCCTACGGTGGTTGGTTACCACTAATGACACCAGTATGTTTTGTATATGTCACGTGTGCCACAAGTCTGCTTAATATGTTTGTCTGGCCATGCACCTCTTGAGTTGCACTAACCACTTGTGCATGTGGTTGTGGCATGTTTTTAATTTCATTTTGGAGGCATTTACTGTATGTGCATACCTTATTCATGTACCGTTGTTTTTCTCTCTCTGTTTTGAATCTCATTAGGTTGGTCCCATGATTTGTATTATAAAGGCACCTCATTGAAAGGTCATAAGAGTGATTGGTTCATTTTCCATAACCAACCACCCGTGTAGATAGTGTATCAAGATAGGTCCTGAAGAATTGCGGAGTGATTTACACACATAGGGCAAGAAACATGTTGACCACGACTACACACATATAGACACCTCCGACCATTATAATCGGCGGTATCCCTATTCTGGTTTTAATTGAGACGAGTGGGCTCGCAGATTAAAATTCATTTTGGAGCACCACCTCCCCTCATTTTATTTCTCCTCACATCAACTCACATCTACACCACCAGGCCCCTCACAAGAACCTCACCTATACGGCTTGGGAAAAAGATCCCTAACAAAGAGCTCTTCATAGGGTGCCCATCAGTCATTGCAGTGCAGGCCTGATGAGGAGCAAGCCCTATGATGAAGCATGACACCCAAATGGGTGTGAGGGCCCCACTTCCCAAATTGGGAGACACCCACACTCCACTACTGAGTAAGGGTGTTGACCAACTTAGCCTCCTTCTCTTCTTTCCCCACCCTACAGGAACTGCATACTCCTTCGGTGCTACATTGTATTTATTGGGGCCTGTATGCTGGACCTATATGCGCCCCTTCTCCCTCATCTGTATTGAGTCCTCACTTTTAATGACAGTGGAATGCTGATCTGCTGGCTCTGGTAGGGTCCTCACTTTTAATGACAGTAGAATGCTGACCTGCTGGCACTGTTTAGGGTCCACACTTTTAATGACAGTGGAATGCTGGCCTGCCGGCACTGTTTAGGGTCCACACTTTTAATGACAGTGGAATGCTGGCCTGCCGGCACTGTTTAGGGTCCACACTTTTAATGACAGTGGAATGCTGGCCTGCCGGCACTGTTTAGGGTCCACACTTTTAATGACAGTGGAATGCTGGCCTGCCGGCACTGTTTAGGGTCCACACTGTTAATGACAGTGGAATGCTGATCTGCCGGCACTGTTTAGGGTCCACACTTTTAATGACAGTGGAATGCCGGCCTGCTGGCTCTGTTTAGGGTCCACACTTTTAATGACAGTGGAATGCTGGCCCGCCGGCACTGTCTAGGGTACACACTTTCAATGACAGTGGAATGCTGACCTGCTGGCACTGTCTAGGTTCCACACTTTTAATGACAGTGGAATGCCGGCCTGCTGGCTCTGTTTGGGTTCCACACTTTTAATGACAATGGAATGCTGGCCCACCAGCACTGGTTAGGGTCCACACTTTTAATGACAGTAGAATGCTGGCCCGCCGGCACTGTCTAGGGTCCACACTTTCAATGACAGTAGAATGCTGACCTGCTGGCACTATTTAGGGTCCACACTTTCAATGACAGTGGAATGCTGACCTTCTGGCACTGTCTAGGGTCCACACTTTTAATGACAGTGGAATGCTGACCTGCTGGCACTATTTAGGGTCCACACTTTTAATGACAGTGGAATGCTGGTCTGCTGGCACTATTTAGGGTCCACACTTTTAATGACAGTAGAATGCTGACCTGCTGGCACTATTTAGGGTCCACCCTTTTAATGACAGTGGAATGCTGGCCTGCTGGCACTGTCTAGGTTCCACACTTTTAATGACAGTGGAATGCTGGCCTGCCGGCACTGTTTAGGGTCCACACTTATAATGACAGTGGAATGCTGGCCTGCCGGCACTGTATAGGGTCCACCCTTTCAATGACAGTGGAATGCTGGCCTGCTGGCACTGTCTAGGTTCCACACTTTTAATGACAGTGGAATGCTGGCCTGCCGTCACTGCGTGGGGGCCACACTTTTATTGACAGTGGGTTCTAGCCTGCAGTTTTTGTCTGGCTCTACACTTTTAACAACAGTGAGTTCTGGCCTGCTGTCACTATCTGGGGGGTGCACCCTTGATGACTGTGGGATAATAGCTTTTCACAGTATCTGGAAGCCTCATCTTTTTTTATAAGAGAGATACTATGGTCTGCTGTCGGTGTTTGGAGCTCACACTTTTAATGACAATGAGTCATGGCCTGCTGTCACCGTCTGGTTTCCAAGCTCTTAATAACAAGGAGTTATGGCCTGGTGTCAGGGTCTGGTTTCCATGCTCTTAATGACAGTGGGTTCTGGCCTGCTGTCAGGGTCTGGTTTCCATGCTCTTAATGACAGTGGGTTCTGGCCTGCTGTCAGGGTCTGGTTTCCATGCTCTTAATGACAGTGGGTTCTGGCCTGCTGTCGGGGAGTTATTGGCTGCTGTCGGGGAGTCATAGCCTGCTGTCAGGGTCTGGTGAGAGGCTGCTGAGCAGAGGGAGGGGTGCCTACTGAGTAGCGCTCATGTCGAGCGCCAGGGCTTCTGTTCCCCGTTACCTCCCTGCCCTGGGAGAGTGCGCTCATTGTTACACTCACCAATGCTTTGTTGTGATTGAACAGCTCTGCCGTCACTGTTTTACAGACTCCATTCAATTGTCGGCCTCTCAAGCCGTCACTCACTCTGGGAGCTCCCTCCCTGCGGGGGAGTGCAGCTCACTTTACATAAACAGCGTTAGTTCGCCAGCACATTGGTATATTTTTTTCTCTTTCTGGAAAGGATTAGCGGCAGAGCTGCGTAATGCGGGTCCACTCCTTGGGCAAACTAGCCAACCCCTTCCACGGAGGTAGAATCATGGCGGAGAGAGCACGAGACCGGGCGGAAAGCCATTGGAGACAGGGATGTGACGTCACAGATCCTGTTGTAAGTGCGGCTACCGAGGGCTACGAGCCTGAACTTTCACGGGAGCAAAGTTTACAGCGAGACCTCGACCGAAAAAGTGTTGTCTCTTCGGAGCCACTCGTCTGTTTTCAACAGAATGGGACAGTTTCCCCCCAAAAAACACAAAGTTTCGCGAGTTTTTGAGGGGCCTCTCGTGTTGTCAACCTCTTGACCTCTGGACAAGTAATGCATAAAGGGTTGGCTCTTCATCAGGGGTTCCAACGCTGGGACCACAGGCTGCATTCCCATCATTTTAACAGGATCCCAACTGACTATGGGATGAGTTCCACTCCCTTCGGCTCTGGCACGGTCTGGACCTCCCGGTCCTAGGCTGGACACATCTCCCTTCAGGTAATGCCACTGATTGCACTGGGAAAAGTTCATCCATTGCCACGACGGTGCCAAGAAGCCAAGTAACTGGTAAACAGTGTGCTATGCAAAGACCGTACATCACAACATAGGCAGCACGACAGGAGAGCCCTGCTCAACCACAAGTGGCTCCTCTGGGGCAAATCATATAAAACACTAGTCAGCAACAGCCCCACAGGAGACCAGAGGGCAGTTGCCAAGATCCTTCTGTCTGGTACCGAATGGAAGCTCTTTAAAAAACTCTTCAAAACAGCAATTCTGCTCAGGATTTTTTTAAATTAGCAAATTTTTGAAACACTAACTTATGTACCTACCCAGGAGCTTTCACTTAATCTATCTATTTTCTTTATGCGAGAACTGACGAGTTATCAGAATTTGAAGCCATAAGAGGGTTCTCTTCCCTAGCCTCTTTGCTTGTAAGTGACCTGTTCTTAAAACTTTTTTCCTCGCTGCGGCCCGTGAGGTTTTGATACTTGCGATTTGTCGACTTTGAATTGTAAGCTGCTCTCTTCCAAAGGATTTATACTTATCAGGTTTTGATTTCCAAAGGATTTGTAGATCTTAGATGGATGAACGAACTGCCGAGTGGCAAAACGTGGAGTGGAGAACGACGTGGAGAACACCGAAACGGCGAAGCAGCCAGGGGAGCTCCGGTTGTACATCCTTCATTCTTCTCATTATTGAGCGCTCCCCTCGAAAAAACCCTGAGCCTGTGCCCGATCCCCGAGCACCAGGAAGCTCCGGGCAGCATCGGGAGGGAAACTGGGTACAGACGAACGAGGCTCCTCAGCGCTGGGATGCCTGGCTTCACCCTGGGGGTGCCCAGGAGTGGACACTTCACAGGGAAAAGCCAGGAAGGGTTCCACAGCGGTATGCGTACAGCGCCAGGACACCCCTTTGGGGGTATAAGTGCAAGTACAAATTTCATTTCATTTCATTTCTCAGCTCACCGGTTCCATTCACAGCCTCACTTCTCCCCTGGTGGAGCCGACCCGGCGAGTGCGCGCCGCGGGTACACCGCGGAGGCGGTCCGGGTAGCTCTGGGTGCAGCCTGCGATTACCCGATTGGTCCCACTCACCAAAATTCTACAAAAACCCTTCTAAGAGTATTTCGGCCCACAGACCTGGGAGGAGCAAAGGGGGTGAAGGAGCCCCCGGAGACAGCTAACCCTCCCTGGGAAAAGCGGAGTATCTGTGTAAATCTCCAGTGTTTTGATTCCAGCGAAATGTATTGGCCTCCAAGAAAGGTGAGAAGGTGGCTCTACTCAATCACGAAGTAGAGCCTACGGCCTACAGTCTTCGGTCAGCTGCAACTTTACGCCATCCCCCCGGTTGGGGGGGGCGAGGGGGAGTGGTGGGGACGGGGGAAGAAGTAAGAGCTTGGACCAGGGGTAAGTACAGCTGCGAGCGGAAAACAAAACGTACAGCGCACTGTAGGAGCTGCAGCAGCAGCCTAAAATCCGGGTGGAATTCTTTGCGGCAGCGAACTGGTATATGGTCGCGGGCTGGGGAGTGTAACAGCTACTTTTTTCATCTTTCTGTCTGCCATTGGCGCTATCCGATTTGGACAGCCTTTACCTCAGCCTTTCCCCCGGACCACTTGCCTCCAAAACCAGTCTTCCTAAACCAGTTTATTTTTAATCATCACTCCTAAAGCCGTGCATAGACTGGATTTTAGTCATCATTCCAGTCTCATAAATTCTATTGTTTAACTAAGGTGTCTAGGAATCAAGATCTTTTCGAATCTCGAATAGTGAAGTAGGCTTCTAGAAAACAGAAAAAACAGATAAAGAAGCGGATAGCGACCAACACAAGAAAGCCGTGGCATGGCTTACAAAAAGCTACGCTCTCGAACAGTACACATGAAAAAGCTGGGCACAACACAAGTATTAACAAAAAGTATTCGTAAGGCAGCACTTACAAGAGCTACAGTAGGGGAACCTGCAATTACAAGCTTCTTCACGAGAACACCAAAACTTGCCCCAGCTGTGCAGGAAACCCATCGAGAATTTGTCAGAAACCAAAATAAATCAATCGCAGGCACGGTGCCCATGAAAGTGTACGGCGACTTAGAATCAGGCAAAGAAGTAGTCTCTGAAAGAAAGCAGGCTCGAGATCAGGTAAATGGCACAGAGCCAGAGCCTATGGCCACACTGGTCGCTTTGGAATCAATGAAGGTCCAAGAACATACCCCCAGACCTCTGCATTAGATCAACTGGAAGCCCCCTCAAAAATCCTGGCCCCACAAGTTTCAGCCACTGACTTCACCCTCCCGGACATCGAACATCAGCTGCATCACTATTCCATCTCTGGAGAATCTCTAAAAAGGTCATTGCACTTGCTTTCTAGTACACCAAGCAATCTCATCGACGCAACACAAAATGCCTCACAATCTTCTGAATTCCCGTAATTTATCTTGCGACAATCACCGAACAGACAAGACCTCATTTCAAGTACCATCTTGACCTTGGAGAGAATTATGGAATCTATATTACAACTTTTAGAAAAGAACATGGAAAATACAGACCAGATATTGGAGACCCAAACAGGAATACTACAATACCTTGTGGATAAAAAAAGGAAAAAACAACTCCTCCACAACGCCCAAACCTTACCCAATGCTGAGATCGATAAGGGCAGAGAAGACAAGTGTCTCTACATTCCCACTGTGCCCAGTATTTTTCCTACTCAAAAAAAGCAGAGAGCGACTAAGACGGAGGGTTTCCCTATTAAACAAAAAACCAATAATCTTAGCGGTGAAAAAATGTAATCACTATATAAGCTATTTGAGGAACCCATGCTAAAGAACACCCCACAGAGGACTCCTCATATTAGCTCTCCAGTGTTCCCAATTTTTGCTCAAAAGGCACAAAAAGGAGATTTAATCCTCTGACCTCAAAAAGATAAGGCGCTAGAGGGGACAGTCAACTTAAATCAAACTCGAATTAATCAAATAGAGCTAATAACACCGCAAATTGAAAAAGGGAAAAAAACGCAGGTAATAACCAACAAAAATAATATCGAGAAGAAAAAAGTTAAGCGAAGAATCTCAAAAAGGTCGTTGAGGAAAGTAAAGTTTCCCCAAACAGGTTATGCAGAGCAGGTAGAAGAAGACAATAGCTGCAACTTGAAAGCTATAAACGCTACCCAACTTTTAGAACAGCAGCCCGGCACACCAAAAATTGAAGAAGATAATAACATTTTAAATCCTCTCGCACCAAGCTTTATTACAAAAGCTGTAAAACAAATCTATCTGGATACTATAAAACACTCCTGGAATCAGAAACTACAGGACAGCAGGGAACAACCAGTTCCAAGCGTCTTGGAATTAACAGACTTATTTCCGAGCAATAATGTTCCACGAAATCGCGGGAGAATAGTTGACCTATTACAAAAAATACATTCTCTTCAATCATTCACCTCTGCAGAAATAAAACTAGTTTCTTTCCCAAACAAACTTTTTTCACCTGTGACAATTGTAGAGTTCTGGTCTAACGTGTAATACCTTCCATAATAATAAAAGAATGCGACACTCTTCACAAAAATGGGTTCGACATTATTGAAGTAAAAGAAACTGAGGATTTTAATAAATACTCAAAAGGATCAGTAAGAGACAAGGCTGGTCTATATAACCAGAATCAGCAACCTAAAGGCAATAATATAACATATGGTCCTCTAATGATCTCACTTAAAGACGGAGTGCGCAGAATTTGGAACTGCTCAGACACAAAAAGGACACCACAACCTGAAGAAAAAAACTGGGTGTGGGTTGCGGGAGCCTTAAACAGCAATAAACCGGGCAAGGACCCAAAACTTCCCTTTTAGCAGCAACCTAAAAATAATATCATGGAACATGGCCAGGAAAACCTCAGAGAAGCTATCTTTTATCCTGGAAGGTACTCCACCTATAGTGTTCCTGCAAGAAACATGGACTCTAGCTCCTTTCTATCAAAAAGACTACTTTGTGCACGTCAACGTAGCAGAGGCAGCAAAAAGGGGGCATGCAAGAGGAGGCCTAGCGATCCTGCTAAAAGAATTTAATTGGGACCCAGAGGAAACAGACCTCTCCTTGTCAAATGTATAATGTGTCAACATTAGGTACCGAATCAAAAGCGCGGAATCTGCCCTAGAATTACTACAGTTCAACATATACATCCCACCTGGCCCCTCAAAAAACTCCCTAATAGAAACATCCTTTGTGAAAATCAATCAAACTCTGGAGTCCAGGAGGTTTCCTCCTACGATCATAGCAGGGGATTTTAATGGAAAAATCTCAACGCATCACTAAACAGCGGGGGGACTTTAGCACAAGAGGAAGCATGCCTAATTCCAAACCCCATATTTCCAGCCAAGATACGGGCAGATAAACGAGGGAAATTGCTTTTAGCCCACATCGCGGCAATAAACGACGTTATCCTCAATGGAAGAGTAGAAAGAGACATCCCGGCAGCATTTACCAGAATAGGCAACCATAGTTCTTCTATCCTAGACTATGTTATTTGTAGCGTAGATCTTTACATGAAAGTTAGGACACTAAACATCCTATACACGCACGAAAGCGATCACGCATATTTGACCTTGGAAATTGAACAACCTTCCTCCTCATGGTCCCTAAGCTCTTTTAAGGGACAGGCAAACACAAACCAAAAAACAAGTAGGATCTACTGGAATACAAACGCAATAAATAAAATGACCATGGTCATTTCTTCTTTTTCTCCAAATCCTGTAGGTGAAGAAGGAGACCCCATAACCAGATATGAAGACATAGTACAACCGGTTGTGGCGACTCTCCACGCAAATACAATCAGTAAGGTCAAAAATAAAGCCTACCACTATAAAAAAGCGATCAGAAAATTTGTCAGCACACTTAAATAACCTGACCAGAAAACAATTCTTAACTTTCTGTCCCACAAGACAAAGAGAAATAAGAAAGCTGAAAAAAACTCTGTCAACGAAACAAAGAAAAAGAAAAGCAAGCCCGGAAGAATAAAATCTGTGTCGATATCCACAAGCAGTAACAAGCATTGGCATAGCCAATAGGTCTCGCCTTTGGGACCTTATAAGTATTTAACTATGCAGCACAATATCCTTGGTGCAACATCAACTGTTGCATAGCTAAACACTTATATGGTCCCAAAGGCGAGACCTATTGGCTATGCCAATGCTTGTTTTATGAATGAAGTGGATGCATCATGCAAGTGGTGCAGGTGCTTTTTTTTAACTTGTGTATTTTGGAACAGCCCACGGCAGTTTGCAGTGAGCTTTTAACAACACGTCGCCCACACACCAAATTGAGGGAAATCAAAATAAAAACGTCTTGGGGATGTTTTCTTGACTAGTGCACGGAGTCGGCCTATTTTTTAGAAAATGCGCTGAGCACATGATCGGGTTGTGGCACACAAAGGAGAGAAAATGCGCTGAGCACTTGATCGGGTTGTGGCACACAAAGGAGAGAAAATGTGCTGAGCACATGACCGGGTTGTGGCACACAAAGGAATGGCGCCACCTTTCCCTGCACCACGTATTGGTGGCCTCTGCTCAAATTGTGGCGTGTGTTTTTGTGGCTGTTTGTGTTATGTCTTTGAGTTGTATGGCAGTGTGTGTGTTTCTACGGTTGGAGTGTATCTATGTGTATGACTTTATCTGGCACAGTGTTATTCAGCTGTACCACGATGTGGTGCACAAGTATTTGTATGACTGTGTATGCGGTGTTGTGTGTGTTTGGATTCCATGCAACGTGTAGCTACAAAAACTTTATGCAAATACAACTTCATGCCAGTTGCTGGGCTCTGAGACAGAGGAGAGTACGAGTCACGAGACTGAGCGTCTGTTTTCGTAAACACTCCTCGGGCCTGGGAAAACTGAATTTCTCCAGGGCAAATCAAGCAGCTTTCGGCAAACGAGTTCGATGTGCAGTGACTTACAAGTCACCTTCACCACTATCCCGCCAAGAAATGTTGAATGGTCAGGACTTATCAATTTGTTTCTTAAACAAATTGATTTGTGGCAAAAACAAGTCAATTCATGAAAAACTGGATTTGGAACAAAAATATCACACGTATCGATGGGAAAATAACGTATTTGTAACAGCCACTGATCAATTCGTGAATAGCAACTTGCACATCGATTTCAGCAATCAACTTCATTCAGTTTTCAGTGAGAAGAATCAGCAGTTTTTTCAGATTTTGAACTCTTAACTATTTGCGGGAAATACATGTTGGACTGTGTGCAAGGTTTGCAATATTATTTTCCTTTAAATCACTGTATTCGTTTTTAGAAGGAAAATTACAGTACATGTAAACTTACTGCTCTTTGAATTTACAAAAAGGCTGACATAAACGGATATATTAGGAGAAAAAAGGGGCAAAGAACACTGAAGAATCATTTAACAAGAGCGGCCGCGAAAGCCAAGATGACGATCAGGGAGGAATGCAGCTGGCTCAATGCACGCCGCTGCTCGCTCCCGAGACCCCTAGGCCATGGGAGTCTCTTGGAAGTCTGAAGTGATTCCAAGAGGCCCTCTCCTAGAGCAGCGCATGCGCGCTGCGCTAGGCGAGACCTAAAAGCGGAAATAGTAAGGCATTCTGGAATATAGTAGCCATACAAATGGGAACAAGAAAGTTAATCCAAGCGTCGCTTGTCGCTAAATCTGAATGGGAAAAACATATTCTAAACTTATATAAACCCAATAACCAAATACAAGCCTCACCTAGTCATCACCCTGGACAAAAGGGCCAATCAGAACAGAACATATTAGCTATTTCGTCAACGCAGATCGCTACCTTCATTAAAACTGCAAGATCATCAGCAGCAGTGGGTCCAGATAACATCCCGATCAAAGTCCTTCAATCAAATCCTGAAGACTGGGGCAATTTTTTAACACCTCTTTTTCAATACTGTTTTGCCACTGGGGACATACCAAATCTTGGCAAGGGAGTATAGTGGCTCCCGTCTTGAAAAAAGGTTCTAGATTAAATCCAACTAACTACAGACAAATAGCCCTCCTTGATGCCACGGGTAAGATCTTTGCGGCATGTGTATTGGACCATCTAAAAGACTGGGCATTCTCCAACAATGTGATTCCTGTGACACAGGCCGGTTTCCACCCAAACCATTCGGTCACGGACAATATCGCCATCCTTCAGACTGTCCTTGATAAGTACGTAGCCCAAAAATCACAAATATTCTATTGTGCATTTATTGACTTATCAACTGCTTTTGACAGCGTAAATAGACCAAAGCTGTGGAAAAAGCTAGTGAGTCTAGGGATACCCTATGACCTCCTAACAATAATCATATCTCTGCACACAGCAACGTGGTGTAGAGTCAAAATGGGGGGAGAAAGGGGCCTAACTAGTCAAATCCCCATAATGAATTGTCTGAAACAAGGGTGCCATCTTGCCCCTTTGCTATTTTCCATCTATATAAGCGCCCTCCCAGGGTACTTTTCCCAAACTAATAACTTTCCCCCTAAGCTAGCGCAAAGTGAAATCCATAGCCTAATGTATGCGGACGACCTAGTTATACTCGACCGTACCCCTATTGGTCTACAAAGAAACTTGGAAGAATTAAATAGATATTCAAAAGAGAATTTTCTGGTTCCTAATATCTCCAAAACTAAAACTTTACCTTTCAGAGGAAGAAGGAAATTACTGCCTTTTACCTGGTCCCTGGGAGGTAAACCGATAGAGATAGTGAAATATGTTTATTTGGGTCGAATCCTTTCATACAACCTCCAAAATGTCTCCCATTTTCAGCATCGTGGGCGGAAGGCAGACTCCCATGTTGGGGCATTACAGAGATTTTTTGCTCTACCGGGAATAGGCCTTTTAAATCTTTGCTGGAGGTTTATAGTATGAAAATTCCACCCATTTTGTCATATGGTTTGGAACATACACAGATTAAAACCTGGCAACCAATAGATGTAAAAGAAGGGACTATTCTACGAAAACTGCTGAAAGTCACCCAATCAGTCCCCGTAGAAGCCATACGCCTCGAGCTCTCTTTAACAAGTTCATACGCTCGAGCTATTTCTAATATTTTACGGTGGGCCTTTAATCTTATACATGCAACTCCCGGCTCTTTAAGACACATATTAAAACAAGAGACTTTTGGAGAAGACTCGGCTCTGCACACTTTTAACAGGAATCTCAAAATAACCCTTGAGGTATCTCAATGCACTGTCGCACTTTTACAGGTTTGGTCACCAGCTCAATTGAAGATCTTTTTAAAATATACAACGCCAAGAATAAGTTTTGCATTAGATAGGGAGCACTGTATCCAATTAAAGCACTTTAAAAAGTTTGCAGAAACTATAGTATATAAAACGCCCGAACATTATATACAATTTCAATTAGAACATAGAGTAAGGCGCTGTATTTTTCTTTTACGACTAGGAATTCTTCCCTTAAAATCTTATTCCTCTAGATGGAAGTCCCCTGAACAGTCCTCAGGCGTTTGTGACTTGTGTAACGGAGGAGTACAAGATCTTTACCATGTCATTTTTGTTTGTCCAAATCAGATTTTGGTAGAGGCACGACAGCGTTTTATAAACCCAATACGCTTTAAATACAATGTCATTTGAACTCAAGACCTAATTACGCTGTGCAAATCTCCTCCTAATGAATTTGTTTGCCACAATCTGTTCAAGTTTTTAAAGAGTTTCTTAGAATTGTACTAAAAGCACGGAGCCTGATTAGTTATAAACTTATGTACATCTAACCATGAATTTTAACCTACTATGTTTACATTGAGTTTTAATGTAATCTTAAAAGTTTAAATCTAATTATCTTATATCATATATTTGTATTTGTTGACCTTAGTCGAGGTCTGAATCAAATAAAATTTTGACTTGACTTAAACCTTCACTCCACTGATGGAAGCTCGTGCGGGCTCCAGACTGACCCCTATCGAAGCTGAACCCCACAACACCCCGCTCCTTCTCGTTTTTTCCATACAAGATCCCAGATTTTAGTTTCCTTTTTTTGAGCATGTTATGTAATCACTCTTTAGCAGATTCCCAAGTGATTCTTCTATTAAATAAGCATTTGGAAAGCCAATATGTCTCGCCTATGAGACTTCTGTCTTTGTCAATGGTTGTTTGCCATGCTGTACCGCTGCGCGGCTCAGTGCAGCATGGCTAAAAGATATCTATTGATTAAAACACTCTGAAGCAGCTGCCACTTCATTTTGTTGAAATAAAAAGATTTTTAAAAAGGCTATTTATTTATTGAGTTTTGTATCACGCGAACTTGACCCAAAGGTATCAGAAAGCTTCACAGAGTTTGCATAGCAGCAATTATATGAGTTACATTTGGAGTAAATATAAATACATAGTGAAAGTCTGTAAACGAAGTATGCTGAAGACATATGACGCAAGCACCACATTAATTTCTACGCACGCACCATATTTGACCTCATCTACAAAATGAGGTAAGCATTTATTTTTAACCAATCCGAGATTAATTCTTAATAAAAAGCTGCGCCAAAAGCATTTTTTTAAAGTTTTGTGCTAATTATTTTTTAAAAGAACAGGGGAGCAGGTTGGGGGCAGTGAGTGGACGGACAGGCGATGAAGCAAAACAGAGGGAGGATAGGGGGAGAAGGGCACGAGTGAGAGCGAGGGGACCAGAAGGCGCTCTGGGTGAAGGGAGCGAAGGGCACCAGAGAGCTGAAGGGGAGCACTGGGTGGGGGAGAGGACACAGCAAGAGAGGACAAGTGGATTGGATCGCTGGATGGGGGGAGAGACGTACAGGGGCGATAGAACAACATTGAGCGCTGGTGGTGGGTAGCGAATCACACCAGGAAGACAGCTGGAAAACAGATGCACTCTCAAGGAGTGCTCTACAAAAAAGATAAAAAAAGAGTTTCCGAAAATCAGACACTCGTGGGAGAAAATAAGGAGCCAATCAGAGACGCAGTGAACAGGCTATGCTCCAGTGACGGGACAAAGATGTGCTTGATGGGCTAAAACAAATAAAGCCAGCGAATAGAAAGCAAGCAATTGTGAGTGACAAAACACAAAATCAATAGCAAAGAATGGAAGGAAGGCAGTCCTAGCTATGCTTCTAGCATGTCCCCAGTATGTCTTCAGCAGTGTTGACACAGACCAGCCCCAACAGCCTTCGAAGGCACTAGTTTGTGGCAGGATATCTCTGTAGGAGCGGCTGAGATACCTGTTCGTAGCCAACAGGTTCCAACCTCCGAAAGATGCAGTGGGTTGTGTTCCTGCTGCTGCACATACTAAAGTGTAAGCTGCAGGTCGCAGGTTTCAGTCTCAGTAAGATGCAGTGGGTGGTGCTCCTGCTGCTGCAGGTACCAGAGTGTGAGCTGCAGGTCGCAGGTTCCAAACTCTGAAAGATGCAGTGGGTTGTGCTCCTGCTGCTGCTGATACCAGAGTGTAAGCTGCAGGTCGCAGGTTCCAGTCTCAGTAAGATGCAGTGGGTTGTGCTCCTGCTGCTGCAGATACCACAGTGTGAGCTGCAGGTCGCAGGTTCCAAACTCTGAAAGATGCAGTGGGTTGTGCTCCTGCTGCTGAAGATACCAGAGTGTGAGCTGCAGGTCGCAGGTTCCAATCTCAGTAAGATGCAGTGGGTTGTGCTCCTGCTGCTGCAGGTACCAGAGTGTAAGCTGCAGGTCGCAGGTTCCAGTCTCAGTAAGATGCGGTGGGTTGTGCTCCTGCTGCTGCAGATACCACAGTGTAAGTTGCAGGTCACAGGTTCCAGTCTCAGTAAGATGCAGGGGGTTGTGCTCCTGCTGCTGCAGGTACCAGAGTGTAAGCTGCAGGTCGCAGGTTCCAAACTCTGAAAGATGCAGTGGGTTGTGCTCCTGCTGCTGCTACCAGAGTGTGAGCTGCAGGTCACAGCTTCCAGTCTCAGTAAGATGCAGTGGGTTGTGCTCCTGCTGCTGCAGATACCACAGTGTAAGCTGCAGGTCGCAGGTTCCAGTCTCAGTAAGATGCAGTGGGTTGTGCTCCTGCTTCTGCTGCTGCACATACTAAAGTGAAAGCTGCAGGTCACAGGTTCCAGTCTCAGTAAGATGCAGTGGGTTGTGCTCCTGCTGCTGCAGACACCAGAGTGTAAGCTGCAGGTCGCAGGTTCCAATCTCAGTAAGATGCAGTGGGTTGTGCTCCTGCTGCTGCAGATACCACAGTGTAAGCTGCAGGTCGCAGGTTCTAACCTCAGTAAAATGCAGTGGGTTGTGCTCCTGCTGCTGCAGACACCAGAGTGTGAGCTGCAGGTCGCAGGTTCCAATCTCAGTAAGATGCAGTGTGTTGTGCTCCTGCTGCTGCAGATACCACAGTGTAAGCTGCAGGTCGCAGGTTCCAGTCTCAGTAAGATGCAGTGGGTTGTGCTCCTGCTTCTGCTGCTGCACATACTAAAGTGAAAGCTGCAGGTCACAGGTTCCAGTCTCAGTAAGATGCAGTGGGTTGTGCTCCTGCTGCTGCAGACACCAGAGTGTAAGCTGCAGGTCGCAGGTTCCAATCTCAGTAAGATGCAGTGGGTTGTGCTCCTGCTGCTGCAGATACCACAGTGTAAGCTGCAGGTCGCAGGTTCTAACCTCAGTAAAATGCAGTGGGTTGTGCTCCTGCTGCTGCAGACACCAGAGTGTGAGCTGCAGGTCGCAGGTTCCAATCTCAGTAAGATGCAGTGGGTTGTGCTCCTGCTGCTGCAGATACCACAGTGTAAGCTGCAGGTCGCAGGTTCTGGTCTAAGTAAGATGCAGTGGGTTGTTCACCTTCTGCTGCTGCAGATACCACAGTGTAAGCTGCAGGTCGCAGGTTCTGGTCTCAGTAAAATGCAGTGGGTTGTGCTCCTGCTGCTGCAGATACCACAGTGTGAGCTGCAGGTCGCAGGTTCCAAACTCTGAAAGATGCAGTGGGTTGTGCTCCTGCTGCTGAAGATACCAGAGTGTGAGCTGCAGGTCGCAGGTTCCAATCTCAGTAAGATGCAGTGGGTTGTGCTCCTGCTGCTGCAGGTACCAGAGTGTAAGCTGCAGGTCGCAGGTTCCAGTCTCAGTAAGATGCGGTGGGTTGTGCTCCTGCTGCTGCAGATACCACAGTGTAAGTTGCAGGTCACAGGTTCCAGTCTCAGTAAGATGCAGGGGGTTGTGCTCCTGCTGCTGCAGGTACCAGAGTGTAAGCTGCAGGTCGCAGGTTCCAAACTCTGAAAGATGCAGTGGGTTGTGCTCCTGCTGCTGCTACCAGAGTGTGAGCTGCAGGTCACAGCTTCCAGTCTCAGTAAGATGCAGTGGGTTGTGCTCCTGCTGCTGCAGATACCACAGTGTAAGCTGCAGGTCGCAGGTTCCAGTCTCAGTAAGATGCAGTGGGTTGTGCTCCTGCTTCTGCTGCTGCACATACTAAAGTGAAAGCTGCAGGTCACAGGTTCCAGTCTCAGTAAGATGCAGTGGGTTGTGCTCCTGCTGCTGCAGACACCAGAGTGTAAGCTGCAGGTCGCAGGTTCCAATCTCAGTAAGATGCAGTGGGTTGTGCTCCTGCTGCTGCAGATACCACAGTGTAAGCTGCAGGTCGCAGGTTCTAACCTCAGTAAAATGCAGTGGGTTGTGCTCCTGCTGCTGCAGACACCAGAGTGTGAGCTGCAGGTCGCAGGTTCCAATCTCAGTAAGATGCAGTGTGTTGTGCTCCTGCTGCTGCAGATACCACAGTGTAAGCTGCAGGTCGCAGGTTCCAGTCTCAGTAAGATGCAGTGGGTTGTGCTCCTGCTTCTGCTGCTGCACATACTAAAGTGAAAGCTGCAGGTCACAGGTTCCAGTCTCAGTAAGATGCAGTGGGTTGTGCTCCTGCTGCTGCAGACACCAGAGTGTAAGCTGCAGGTCGCAGGTTCCAATCTCAGTAAGATGCAGTGGGTTGTGCTCCTGCTGCTGCAGATACCACAGTGTAAGCTGCAGGTCGCAGGTTCTGGTCTAAGTAAGATGCAGTGGGTTGTTCACCTTCTGCTGCTGCAGATACCACAGTGTAAGCTGCAGGTCGCAGGTTCTGGTCTCAGTAAGATGCAGTGGGTTGTTCACCTTCTGCTGCTGCAGATACAAGAGTGTAAGCTGCAGGTCGCAGGTTCTAACCTCAGTAAAATGCAGTGGGTTGTGCTCCTGCTGCTGCAGATACAAGAGTGTAAGCTGCAGGTCGCAGGTGCTAACCTCAGTAAAATGCAGTGGGTTGTGCTCCTGCTGCTGCAGATACAAGAGTGTAAGCTGCAGGTCGCAGGTGCTAACCTCAGTAAAATGCAGTGGGTTGTGCTCCTGCTGCTGCAGATACCACAGTGTAAGCTGCAGGTCGCAGGTTCCAGTCTCAGTAAGATGCAGTGGGTTGTTCACCTTCTGCTGCTGCAGATACAAGAGTGTAAGCTGCAGGTCGCAGGTTCTAACCTCAGTAAAATGCAGTGGGTTGTGCTCCTGCTGCTGCAGACACCAGAGTGTAAGCTGCAGGTCGCAGGTTCCAGTCTCAGTAAGATGCGGTGGGTTGTGCTCCTGCTGCTGCAGATACCACAGTGTAAGCTGCAGGTCGCAGGTTCTGGTCTCAGTAAGATGCAGTGCGTTGTGCTCCTGCTGCTGCAGATACCACAGTGTAAGCTGCAGGTCGCAGGTTCTGGTCTCAGTAAGATGCAGTGCGTTGTGCTCCTGCTGCTGCAGATACCACAGTGTAAGCTGCAGGTCGCAGGTTCTGGTCTCAGTAAGATGCAGTGCGTTGTGCTCCTGCTGCTGCAGGTACCAGAGTGTAAGCTGCAGGTCACAGGTTCCAGTCTCAGTAAGATGCAGTGGGTTGTGCTCCTGCTGCTGCAGATACCACAGTGTAAGCTGCAGGTCGCAGGTTCCAGTCTCAGTAAGATGCAGTGGGTTGTGCTCCTGCTGCTGCTGATACGAGAGTGTAAGCTGCTGGTTCCAGTCTCAGTAAGATGCAGGGGGTTGTGCTCCTGCTGCTACAGATACCAGAGTGTGAGCTGCAGGTCGCAGGTTCCAGTCTCAGTAAGATGCAGGGGTTGTGCTCCTGCTGCTGCAGGTACCAGACTGTGAGCTGCAGGTCGCAGGTTCCAATCTCAGTAAGATGCAGGGGGTTGTGCTCCTGCTGCTGCTGATACCAGAGTGTAAGCTGCAGGTCGCAGGTTCCAATCTAAGTGAAATGCAGTGGGTTGTTCACCTTCTGCTGCTGCTGCAGGTACCAGAGTGTGAGCTGCAGGTCGCAGGTTCCAATCTCAGTGAAATGCAGTGGCTTGGGTTCCTGCTGCAGATACCAGAGTGTAAACTAGAGGTTCCAGTCTCTGTAAAATGTTTCTGTGGATTTAGGGCAGTTATCTGGTTGTAAACTGCAAGTCACACTTCTTGTCCGAGTAAAATAGCTCAGCGGGTTGAGTGAGTGCTGTAGAGATATTATTATATGTTGTAATTGTATTGGAGTCGCTTAGTGGGCTAGGGCACTACAGAAACGCCCCCGCCGCCTCTAAGTGGGGAGGCTCCCCTTCCAGAACTCCCTCGGCAGTACTCAAATCTTTTAACTACAAAAATGCAGCCTCCTGATTGGAGCGAGGACTCCCCTCGATTAGAAAATCCAGGCCACCTTTTTCAGCAATCTTGATTAGAAAAATAAAATCTCTTTATTTGAGAAAAAACAACAACTATATTTTAAACAGGAAATACATTATCCTGAATAGGCAGGAAAAACATGATTTAAAAAAAATACAATATCCCAGTGAGAAATGATATTATGCTGTTTAGAACAAGTAACGTGTTATATAGTCTGAAAACAGAACGAACTGATTAGGAAACTAATATCCGCATTGGGTGAAATCAATTTCCTGATTAGTAACGTGTTCTCGCCCACAAAGAAACGCAATATCTCCAGAATATGGAAATACAATGTTATGATTACAAAAATCCAGTTCCCTCGTTAGAAAAGTAAGATGTGTGCTGATGAAACCGAAATACTCTAATTAGGAAACTTTAATCTATTGATTGGGAAAGTGCAGTTTTGGGATTAGGAAGGTACATTCTTTGACCAGGAAAAGACAAGCACCGCTGAAGAAAAGACGTTCTCGTTGGAAAATTAGATCATCTGTTTACATGCAGAGTACAAGATGCAGTTCTTTCCCAGTTCGTTACTCAAGTGTGTCCGGAAAGAGTTAACGCCGAGTAAGGTGGCTTCTCTTACAGCGCATGCGCGGCTTTCAAAGGTCTTTTCACCCTCTAAATATTTCGGGCCCTGTGGAAAGAGACAGTAGCGTTCTTTGCAGAGAGATCAGCGCCCAGAAGCGAGCCGTGTAAGTGAGCTCCAGTTATGAACACTAAGTGGCCCGCTGGGACCCAGTTACTGTCCCTGTAGTAGCACCGGACACCCCGTGCTTCAGAGAGTCTCTGCTGCCATTGAGCCGGTACCTGAGTTTATAGAATTCACAGGAGCAGTGATGCGCACCCCCCTCCCAGGAACCAGCAGGGCTCTGACAGGAGGCCGTCTGGTCTGTGGCAAAGAACCTGTAGGCTGGTGGACATTTGTGCCAACTGTGCCTGTGTCTGAACTGCATATGTACGGGACAGTTATTTATATGACCCTCTGTAACCCCACGAGGGTCAGAGGCTATGTTATTTTACTTCCGGTGATATAATTGGGGTCAACAGTCATGTCAACAGAGTGGCAAATGACACGTGATACATCACTTCTGCCATCCTTGTGCACTGGTGAATAGAGTCATTGTTTACACTCTGTCCCCGTGCAGCCGTGGGGAGGCAGGCAGTGAGGACTGAACTCTGCGACTGGGTGTGTACAAAATAAATCTATCTATCTATCGCAGAGTGCTTTAGTTTAAGTCAAATATAATATGCTGTCCTTCCAGGAGTCTCTGGTGGTGGTGTGCTTTTTCATCCAGCTTTGATTGGCCCTCATGGACTGTTGTACATCTTCAGCCAGATCTGGCTTTTTAGCCAACGCCATGGTGCATTCTGGGACTTGTAGTTTCACTCTCACTAAGAATCATTGGCTCAAAAATTCAATTATACGAAGTGCCTTTGGATAAAAAGCACTTCTCCTGCGTGACGCGCTATATGGCAGCTACGACCGTCTTTTCTTTGTTCCAAAGGATGTATTTTCATTGCCGACCCGCCCTCTTCGTGTTCCCAGCAGGTCTTAGGGCTCCCTGGAGGAACAGAGACAGCTCGTCCTCCTTGGAGCCGATGAGCGAGGTTTAAGCTCCAAGGGTTTCGTTCCGCCTCGGGGACCCTCACGAACAGCCGCGGGTTATCGCTGCTAAAGAGTTTCTGTATTAATCATTTAAAGGCCTTTTAAGTCAGGAGAGGAAGTTCCGTCTTTGCGGCATCGATTCCGGTTCTAATTTCATTCACTTCGTCAGCTTTCTGGTGCAAGAGGCCGCGTCCTCTGCGCCATGGAAGCGCCCTGGCCCGAGGGCCCGTGGAGCAGCAAACATGGCCTGCGCTCTGGTACAAGCTGCTGGGGTAGTAAAATACAGCAATTGTCAGGGTTCAATGGGGCACCTCTGGCCCCGGTGCCACTGCCCCGGCCGCACCAATGGTAGCCAAGCCCCCAGCCAAGCACCAGGGCCCGGCAGTTTTACTCTGGTGCCAAGAAATGTTGCACCAGGCGTGGGTTATGGGGGCGTTAATGGAGGGCAGAATCCCTCTATGCCAGGGCATTTGCTGTCGTTGGAGGCAGACACAGCAGCACAGAAAGTGCACAGCTCAGAACATGTTTTACTTTCAAAGGAGTGAGAAAGGCCGTGGCCTGACCGGTCGTGACCCAGGGGGGCGGGGGGGGGGGGGCATTTGTTGACTGGTTGGTGCTTCTTTGATGGCACCAGGCTGGCAGAGCGGTACCAGGTCACGCAGCACTTAACAGTGGCGTGGCCAGAGTATCACGAGCCCTGGCCGCCGTTTGAAATGGGTTCAGGGGGACATCTCTGGGCCATGGTGCCACTGCACCTGCTGCTCCAATGGAAGCTATGCTCTGGCACCTACCCCGCCCCTGAGGCAGATGGCGCTAAAAAGTAATTTATTTAATTCCAGTTATTTGATATAAGCACAAACCTGGCTCCGAGGAGCATTAGGGCTCTTTATAGAAAATATTATCATTGTAACAGGAGAATCAGGAAGGTGTGTCTGTGGTGTGGTTTCCTTTGGGATTAGCAGCCTCATGGCACAGACACAGGTCTCTATTAAACTTCGCAGAGTTTATGTACAAACCCTCTAGGGAGGGTGTTTGGGGTGTGACACCCCCCTCAATAAATGGATTCTGGTGTGTGTAGTTGGGTCCAGGGGCCTCCAGTCGGGTTAGCAGTGTCTGTGGTTGGGTTTCCACTCGGATTAGCAGCCCTCTTGGCACAGACACAGGTCTCTATTAAACTTCGCAGAGCTTGTATACACCCCCTCTAGGGAGGGCGTTTGGGGTGTGACTCCCCCCTCCCCCACATTATAAATGGATTCTGTTGTGTGTAGTTGGTTCCAGGGGCCTCCAGCCGGGTTAGCAGTCTCTGTGGTCGGTGTTCCACTCAGATTAGCAGCCCTTGCTGCACAGACACAGGTCTCTATTAAACTTCACAGACCTTGTATACACCCCCTCTACGGAGAGTGTTTGGGGTGTGACCCCTTCCCACCCCCACACCCAATAAATGGAGTCTGGTGTGCGTAGTTGGTCTAGGGGTCTCCAGTTGGGTTAGCAGTGTCTGTGGTCGGGTTTCCACTCGGATTAGCAGCCCTTTGGCACAGACACAGGTCTCTATTAAACTTCGCAGAGCTTGTATACACCCCCTCTAGGGAGGGTGTTGGGGTGTGACTCCCCCTCAATAAATGGATTCTGTTGTGTGTAGTTAGTTTCAGGGGTCTCCAGTCGGGTTAGCAGTGTCTGTGGTCGGGGTTCCACTCAGATTAGCAGCCCTCGCTGCGCAGACACAGGTCTCTATTAAACTTCACAGACCTTGTATACACCCCCTCCACGGAGAGTGTTTGGGGTGTGACCCCTTCCCACCCAATAAATGGAGTCTGGTGTGCGTAGTTGGTCTAGGGGTCTCCAGTTGGGTTAGCAGTGTCTGTGGTCGGGTTTCCACTCGGATTAGCAGCCCTCACTGCACAGACACAGGTCTCTATTAAACTTCGCAGAGCTTGTATACACCCCCTCTAGGGAGGGTGTTGGGGTGTGACTCCCCCTCAATAAATGGATTCTGGTGTGTGTAGTTGGTTCCAGGGGCCTCCAGTCGGGTCAGCAGTGTCGGTGGTTGGGTTTCCACTCAGATTAGCAGCCCTTGCTGCACAGACACAGGTCTCTATTAAACTTCGCAGAGCTTGTGCACACCCCCTCTAGGGAGGGCGTTTGGGGTGTGACACCCCCCTCAATAAATAGACTCTGGTGTGTGTAGTTGGGTCCAGGGGCCTCCAGCCGGGTCAGCAGTGTCTGTGGTCGGCAGTGGCGTAGCGAAAGTTTAAGGGGCCCCCCTGCAATGTACACGGAGGGGCCCCCGCTCAGGCCTGAGTACTGTGCTGAGGGGGCCCCCTGCAGCTCGGGGGCCCCCCGCACCGCGGGGGATGCGGGGGCCTGTGTTATGCCCCACTGGTCGGGGTTCCACTCAGATTAGCAGCCCTTGCTGCACAGACACAGGTGTCTATTTAACTTCACATAGCTTGTGCACACCCCCTCTAGGTAGGGTGTTTGGGGTGTGACACCCCCCCCCCCCTCTCACACAAAACAGGCCAACAACAAACAAAGAACTGGATGGATCTTACTGGTGCAGAGAAGCCTTTTAAATTGAATACTATTTTCATCCATTTTGCCATTTCAGTGGCACTGATGGTTGTGAAATCATCTGTTTCACCCCCCCCCCCACCCCCCTCAATCTAAATGACTAAACCACGCCCCTGAGCGTACACTATATGCACAAACAGGGCTGGAGATCTCTTAACGTGCATGATCGTTTTCACGCAGCAAGTGCCCGTTGAGTTGCAGTTCGGGACATGCCCGGAAGGGACCTTTGACCCATATTCCAACCATGAGGTCAGAAGCCCACTAGGCTAATTCCATCTGCTAAACCCTGCCGGCTGGCTCTAATCCCCTCAGAGGGGCCCAGATATCCGCTGATCCTGGAAGTCCAGGGCTCAGGCTGCACGAACAGCAGCAGTCAGTCCCCCCCAGCTCCAGAAACTGAGCTAGCGGAACAGAAATAAAACAAGCACTGGCAAAGCCAAGAAGTTTGGCCTTTGAAAGCCTGTGATTTATATTTAAAAAAAAAAAGTATTATTTTGTAAATATATGAATTTTGCATTAAAATAAGTAAAATGCAGCTGTCTAAACGTGGTGTGCATATGTTTGCAAAAAAGTCAAATGTGTCCTATTGCCCAAAAAATGAAAATAGTAATAAAAGCATATATTGGCCTACTTGCCCTCTCACTGAGGTGGACTACTTTTTAGGTGGATGTAGATATATGCACCAGTTAGATGGTGTAGCGCGGTAGTTGCTGTGGTGGTCTGGCCCATGGCCCTCTACTGTAAACTGTGGTGGGCAGACATAAAATGTACATGACACTTAAACAGATGAATGGATGAAAAGGACTAACCGAATCTCTTTATTATATATCAAGTGGTGAACGCGTGTGCACCCCTGCCCCAAGTGCGTGTGAAACTGGTATTCGTTTGTTCCGAGCATCATGCTGAATCTAGCGTGTGCACCGAGGCCTAGGCCTGTTCCTTGTAATGCAATCCCGGAACTTGTTCTGTGACCTGGAGGCGCACACTAAGCGTGTCCTAGTAGTGGGTACAGCACTTTTGACCACGCCGTGGGTAAACTGCATTAAGCGGTGCCAACAGTTTACCAACTTTTTGTGGCTTAGTGGTGTGACCAGACCTCTCCTCTGTGTCAATGCCTGTGTGGTCTCCGGACACTTCTCATTGAAAGTTTTGCTGTTATGTGACCCGAGAACCTTGCGCTGCCATTCTCTGTGTACGTTGAGTGTGTGCGTTATGTATGGAACAGGACTCTGTATGTGTGTGGTGAGAGCCTGAGTACGAGGAGCAGTGAGATACATTTTGATTACACTTGGTTTCTCATGGCACAAAATGCAGGGCGGAATCTTCCTCCCCAGACTATTGAAGTGCATTGACAGCAGTCTTGTAGTCGGACTGTGAACACCCAGACACCGCAGTAAGAGGATGGCGACACGGCCACCTTTAGAAAATCCATGAGCACCTTTATTGTAAGCTGGACTGATGACCCGTTCTTCTTGAGCACTACCATTTGGTAGGCGCTAGGGGTAAGGTGCAGGGTGGGACTCCATTTTCTTTTGTTTAAGTTGAGGAAGTTTGTAGGTAGGCCCTGTCCTTTTGTCTGTCCCTGATTACTGCTTCAGGAAGGCTGGTGACAGCCAGGTGTAGAGATATGACACTTTATTGTGCCCTTATTTTTATACTCTTGTGTGGCGCCAGTAGCCCATCTCCCTGCTGTGAGAGCCATCACCTTGCACAAAGCCTGTATCTGCGGAGCAGGCAGAGAGTGGCATTTGGAAGAGAACCAACTGAAACCAGTTCTGAAACCTTAGACAGTGAATCTACATCCCTGATAGAGAAAATGTGTATAAAAGTGGGGTTCAAACCACCCCATTTGTTTCTACTTCCACATTCTAAATAACTAACAAAGGAGTATTCAGAAGGACTGCTGTGTGACCTGGGCTGGTGTCGGAAAGACGGCCGGTCTCCCAGAGGTGAAGGGATAGCAACTGAAATCTGCACCTTGTACTGGAGGCACTGAGGTCCTCCCTAGAGCCTAGAAGCCCGGCTGCTTGCTGAGAGAGGTAATGAGTGTGTCAGGCCCTGCAGGAGGAGAGCCTGTCCAGGAGGAAAAGCCCAGGGAGGAGAGAGCAACTCTGCTCCTTCTTTGCTACAGAAATGTGCAAACAATGCCCCTCAGTGTAGGGAAGCTATGGAAATGAATTATACTTTTTCCTTCTTCCTTCCAACACCGATCCCTAGAATACCATCGTCCCTTCAGCTGTGGTTGTAACACATGCACAACAAAAATGGAAAGCTTTCAATGTCTGCCTTTTTAGTTTGGAAGTTGTCAGAAACCATGGAGTGTCTAAACTGAGAACATGGCGACCAAGCACACCTTTGTTAACCTTACCATTGTTTGCTCTCTTATGCCCCCCCCCCATCACACACGTTCTCTGATATTAAGTGCAGTTCTGTTTGCTGGCCTTTCTTGCATGGAGCGTACATTATCGCATCTGCCGTACAAGGCAACGATTGATAATACTCTAAAATATTTACTATGTTGAACGGAAGAAAGTGCAACTTATTTCCCTCTTGTGTTTACTTTCTGTTTTGTTGAGGGTGGCACCGTTGCTTTTGTTACCCCTTCGGAGTGGCTTCTCGCCAGGGGAAAGATGAACAGGTAAGGCGGGGTTCTGGTTTAAGAGGCAGGCACTACAAACCTTTCCAGTTGATAAGGTTGTGTCCTGCAGCTGGAGCCGGGAGGATGGGGGGCTGTTCTGATCAACCTAAGGACACAGCTGCTTCTAAAATCCCCCTCCTGTGCCAGTTGCCAACCCTAGATATCACCTAAGCTGCCAGCCTGCAGTGCTGTAAAGAAAGAAACAGGGGAAAAGAAGTGCTTAGTTCAGATCGCTGCCGCATCCGCCTGATTGTGTGGTGATGGAGCCAAGTGGCCACTTTGGCTGAATTATACTTACACTAATCTAAGTTACTTGCCCACTCTTAATAATATTTCTAGTATTAGAGCACGGGAATATTGAGAGCTCCTTTAAAGACAGTTGAGTGGCTCAGCCGATAATGGCTGGTGTAGGCGATTGGCTCAAACAGGGCAACGTTTGTCTCGCGGTTTCTCACTTTCTAGTTAAAAACTTCTACCTTCGGTGGATGAGATGCTCTGAGATCATTATAGCCCTTCCACCTCAGGCACTAATGGTTGTTAAAGGCCCTCTCCCTCATAGGCCCTCGCCAGTGAGTCTGACCTTTAAATCCAGTTCAGGTCCTTTAACAACTGATATGGCCCTCAGCAGTGGGCTTTTACACTACTTTAGAGCAGGGCAGGTGGGGGTGATTCTGTGACAAGTAGCCAGCACCATGTGAAGTAGATGCCTCTGAGACCCTCGGTTCATGTGAAGTAGATGTCCCTCAGACCCTCAGTTCATGTGAAGTAGATGTCCCTCAGACCCTCGGTTCATATGGTGCAGATCTTCCACAAGACCCTCAGTTCATGTTAGGTAGATGTCCCTCAGACCAATAGTTCATGTTATGTATATGTCCCTGAGACCCTCAGTTCATGTGAGGTAGATGTCCCTCAGACCCTCAGTTTCTGTGAAGTAGATGTCCCTCAGTTCATGTGAAGTAGATGCCCCTCAGACCCTCAGTTCATGTGAAGTGGATGTCCCTCAGATCCTCAGTTTCTGTGAAGTAGGTGTCCCTCAGACCCTCAGTTCATGTGAAGGAGATGACCCTGAGACCCTCAGTTCATGTGATGTGGATGTCCCTGAGACCCTCAGTTCATGTGAAGTAGATGTCCCTGAGACCCTCGGTTCCTGTGAAGTAGATGTCCCTGAGACCCTCAGTTCATGTGAAGTAGATGTCCCTGAGACCCTCGGTTCCTGTGAAGTAGATGTCCCTGAGACCCTCAGTTCATGTGAAGTAGATGTCTCTCAGACCCCTCGGTTACTGTGAAGTAGATGTCCCTGAGACCCTCAGTTCATGTGAAGTAGATGCCCCTCAGACCCTCAGTTCATGTGATGTGGATGTCCCTGAGACCCTCAGTTCATGTGAAGTAGATGTCCCTGAGACCCTCAGTTCCTGTGAAGTAGATGTCCCTCAGACCCTCAGTTCCTGTGAAGTAGATGTCCCTCAGACCCTCGGTTCATGTGATGTGGATGCCCCTGAGACCTTCAGTTTCTGTGAAGTAGATCTCCCTCAGACCCTCAGTTCATGTGAAGTAGATGTCCCTCAGACCCTCAGTTCATGTGAAGTAGATGCCCCTCAGTTCTTGTGAAGTAGATGTCCCTCAGACCCTCAGTTTCTGTGAAGTAAATGTCCCTCAGACCCTCAGTTCATGTGAAGTGGATCTCCCTCAGACCCTCAGTTTCTGTGAAGTGGATGTCTCTCAGACCCTCGGCTCATGTGAAGTAGATGTCCCTGAGACCCTCGGCTCATGTGAAGTAGATGTCCCTGAGACCCTCGGCTCATGTGAAGTAGATGTCCCTGAGACCCTCGGTTCATGTGATGTGGATGCCCCTGAGACCCTCAGTTTCTGTGAAGTAGATGTCCCTCAGACCCTAAGTTCATGTGAAGTAGATGCCCCTCAGACCCTCAGTTCATGTGAAATGGATGTCCCTCAGATCCTCAGTTTCTGTGAAGTAGATGTCTCTCAGACCCTCAGTTCATGTGAAGTAGATGTCCCTCAGACCCTCAGTTTCTGTGAAGTAGATATCCCTGAGACCCTCAGTTCATGTGAAGTAGATGTCCCTGAGACCCTCAGTTCATGTGAAGTAGATGTCCCTCAGACCCTCAGTTCATGTGAAGTAGATGTCACTCAGACCCTCAGTTCCTGTGAAGTAGATGCCCCTGAGACCCTCGGTTCATGTGATGTAGATGCCCGAGACCCTCGGTTCATGTGAAGTAGATGTCCCTCAGTTTATGTGATGTGGATGTCCCTGAGACCCTCAGTTCATGTGAAGTAGATGTCCCTCAGACCCTCAGTTCCTGTGAAGTAATGCCCCTGAGACCCTCAGTTCCTGTGAAGTAATGCCCCTGAGACCCTCACTTCATGTGATGTGGATTTCCCTGAGACCCTCAGTTCCTGTGAAGTAATGCCCCTGAGACCCTCAGTTCCTGTGAAGTAGATGTCCCTCAGACCCTCAGTTTGTGATGTGGATGTCCCTGAGACCCTCAGTTCATGTGAAGTAGATGTCCCTCAGACCCTCAGTTCCTGTGAAGTAATGCCCCTGAGACCCTCACTTCATGTGATGTGGATTTCCCTGAGACCCTCAGTTCATGTGAAGTAGATGTCCCTCAGACCCTCGGTTCATGTGAAGTAGATGTCTCTCAGACCCTCGGTTCCTGTGAAATAGATGTCCCTGAGACCCTCGGTTCATGTGAAGTAGGTGTCCCTGAGACCCTCGGTTCATGTGAAGTAGATGCCCCTCAGACCCTCAGTTCCTGTGAAGTAGATGTCCCTGAGACCCTCAGTTCATGTGAAGTAGATGTCCCTTAGATCCTCAGTTTCTGTGAAGTAGATGCCCCTCAGACCCTCAGTTCATGTGATGTGGATGTCCCTGAGACCCTCAGTTTCTGTGAAGTAGATGTCCCTCAGACCCTCAGTTCATGTGAAGTATATGCCCCTCAGACCCTCAGTTCCTGTGAAGTAGATGCCCCTCAGACCCTCAGTTCATGTGATGTGGATGCCCCTCAGACCCTCAGTTCATGTGAAGTAGATGCCCCTCAGACCCTCAGTTCATGTGATGTGGATGCCCCTCAGACCATCAGTTCATGTGAAGTATATGCCCCTCAGACCCTCAGTTCATGTGATGTGGATGCCCCTCAGACCCTCAGTTCATGTGATGTGGATGCCCCTCAGACGCTCAGTTCATGTGATGTGGATGCCCCTCAGACCCTCAGTTCATGTGAAGTAGATGCCCCTCAGGCCCTCAGTTCATGCGAAGTAGATATCGCTCAGACCCTCAGTTCATGTGATGTGGATGCCCCTGAGACCCTCAGTTCATGTGAAGTAGATGCCCCTCAGACCCTCAGTTCATGTGATGTGGATGCCCCTGAGACCCTCAGTTCATGTGAAGTAGATGCCTCTCAGACCCTCAGTTTCTGTGAAGTAGATGTCCCTCAGACCCTCAGTTCATGTAAAGTAGATGTCCCTCAGACCCTCAGTTTCTGTGAAGTAGATGCTCCTGAGACCCTCAGTTCATGTGAAGTAGATATCCCTCAGACCCTCAGTTCCTGTGAAGTAGATGCCTCTGAGACCCTCAGTTCCTGTGAAGTAGATGTCCCTCAGACCCTCAGTTCCTGTGAAGTAGATGTCCCTCAGACCCTCAGTTCCTGTGAAGTAGATGTCCCTCAGACCCTCAGTTCCTGTGAAGTAGATGCCTCTGAGACCCTCAGTTCATGTGAAGTAGATGTCCCTGAGACCCTCAGTTCCTGTGAAGTAGATGTCCCTCAGGCCCCCAGTTCATGTGAAGTAGATGTCCCTCAGGCCCCCAGTTCATGTGAAGTAGATGTCCCTCAGACCCTCAGTTCCTGTGAAGTAGATGTCCCTCAGACCCTCAGTTCCTGTGAAGTAGATGCCTCTGAGACCCTCAGTTCATGTGAAGTAGATGTCCCTGAGACCCTCAGTTCATGTGAAGTAGATGTCCCTGAGACCCTCAGTTCCTGTGAAGTAGATGTCCCTCAGACCCTCAGTTCCTGTGAAGTAGATGCCTCTGAGACCCTCAGTTCATGTGAAGTAGATGTCCCTGAGACCCTCAGTTCATGTGAAGTAGATGTCCCTGAGACCCTCAGTTCCTGTGAAGTAGATGTCCCTCAGACCCTCAGTTCATTTGATGTGGATATTCCTGAGTCCATTGGTTCGTGTTGAGGCGTTGCGCTTTACAAGCAGTGACCCACCAGGGGTGCCCTTGTGAGTGTTAAGAAGGAGCAGGTGATGTACTCAGTGTTTTACTCAGTGTTTTAGTGTCACTGGGTCAGTCCTGTGGAATCCAGTGAGGAGGCGCATCCATATGATTTAGGCCCGACCAGCTCTCCTGAGATCCCGCCAGAGAGGATCTGTTTTGTTTAGATCTTTAACCCTTCACAGGTGGCATCTCGCTGGCTTTGTCCTGGCTTGAACGAGTCCTTTAAGGCGGAGGTTCTCAGCCAAGGCGGCTCATTGAGGCTGGATGTTGGCGTCTTTCCAGGCTCTGGGATAAGCTAGTCTGGTGGGTTGTGTGCTGTGACTGGGAGTCTGCAGGGACGTCGATCCTTCACAAGTTACACTTCTGGTGCCTTCCCTTAAAGTACGTGGCTCGTACCTATCTGGAGGTTTTTGACAGATTCAGGAGAGGCCAGCTTTAGGTACAGCTGTGTGACTCCTGCAAACTTGAAGGGAGGGCCTGTTGCTCACCGTGCACCCAGATGTGCTGCGCCTTTCCCTTATGTGGCAGCGCGTCACTGGCTCCGTGCAGGCTATTTAAAGAACAAGCATTGGTCAATGAGTACTGCCGCCCCCTCAGCGATGGCCTCGCCTGCGCAGAGTTTGTTACAGATGAAATCGTTGTGCGCAAATTTACTGCCCGAGCGGCCTTCGCCTGTCGTGCGCGCCCGTGAAGCGCCGCCATGTGGCTCATGGACAAGTGCGGAGATTAATGTCGAACAAAGAGGCCCATTCATTCTCGCTGCCCACTTTTGGACAGAAAGCAAATGGTTTTAATCAAATATATATGTTTCCCAGCGCAGATCGGTGGCGGTAAGGGTGCCAGCAGCGGTGGGGGCCTCTTGGCGGCGAGTGGGTGTGATTTCGGGGGCGCAAACCCTGGGGGCGGAGAGAGCGGGATTTAAAACCCATTCTCCCGCAAGAATAAAATGTAGCTAGCTTTTTAAAATGTAACCCTTCCTCTGCCCTAGCTCCTCGAAGATGAGGAGCTAGATTTACTGATCCACTCCATAGTAAAAAAAATGTAACAACGTTTTCTATAGTGCTTCACTCGTCATGTCTGACATTTCTAAGCACTGTAAGCAACTGATTGTGTACAATTAAACTGGGTTATAGTACAATGTATCGACCTTAGAAGGACGGAAGACTGGATTTGCCTTGCCATGATTCGAACTTGTGTCCTTCAGATCACTGCAGATGTCAGCGGCTAGCGTCAACTCGACCTCGTGACTTCCATGCGGTGTAATTTAGCAAAAGAATGCGTTTTGAGAACTGCATATGTTGATGACGAGAGGCCTACTGACGTCACATCTTTCCCACTGTGTTTGCACCCTAGTACTGATAAATCACAGTTGTTTTCTGATATAAGCTTTGCTAATTTTTTGGTGCAGCATTTCTTAAATACCAAAGATTGTAGTTGACACATGTTTCACCCCTATTGGCATGTTGTCCCCTGGGCACCCTCAAGGTTACAAAATAAAGAGAAAAAATGCTCTGTGGGAAGGAAACTTAATATAATTATTAAACAAGCCTTGGCAAAGGTGATAAATCTGCCCTTGGCAAGTTAGTCTGACGCTTAATATTTTTGTTTTATAACAAGCATATGGCACAAAAATAAAAAGAAGAAAAAAAGAAACCGTGCTTCCAGCAAAATGTGTCAACCATATGCTGGCAATAAAAATGTGAAATTTGAAAATAAAGCATCACATATAATTTTAATAGAACAGTACAGGTGCTTCCCAGCAGGCATCTGTACTTAAGACGTAAACAAACTCTTTTTCAGTTTTAATGTGCATCACAGTTGGCACAAAAAAAAAGTAAATATTGGTTTTGAATTATTGTAACTTGAAGACATAGTTTACTGGAATCACAAAAATAAATAAAAATGAATAAAGATTTGAATGGGGAAAAAAAGCATTGGCAAAGTAAAGCATTGGCCCGCCAGCCCTGGAAATGAAGTGCACATCTTTATAGACAGAAGTGCACATGTGATCAGGAAAAGTGCAAGACAGACAGTAAGCCTTTTTAAAAAAAAATGTTTTTTTGATTGCATGAACTATCAAGACAGCTAAGGCTGTTTATATGCCAGACCTAAAAACATTTCGTACCCGTTTCCAGTGCCACCTGGCTGCTGGTCCTCATTCTGTGTCATAGGCTCCCCAACATGCACACCACAATCCATCAACAAGTGGAGACTCGTGGCAAAACCTTTACCTGTGGTGGCGGCGTGAGACCGGACCCTAGGGAAGTCCTCCAAGATGACAGTCACAGAGTGGAGGAACACTTTCCCATCTTGAGTGAGAATGCACGCAGGGGCGTGGCCAACACCCGAACATGGCGGGCGCGTAGCTGAGGAGCTCCCGCTCCTAGACCCCAGGGAAGTCCTCCAAGATGACAGTCACAAAGTCGAGGAGCACTTTCCCATCTTGAGTGAGAACGCACGCGGGCCAACACCCGAACATGGCGGACGCATAGCTCCTGCGCCCAGACCCCAGGGAAGTCCTCCAAGATGACAGTCACTGAGTGGAGGAGCACTTTCCCATCTTCAGTGAGAATGCACGCAGGGGCGTGGCCAACACCTGAATATGGTGGACGCGTAGCTGAGGAGCTCCCGCTCCCAGACCCCAGGGAAGTCCTCCAAGATGACAGTCACAGAGTGGAGGAGCACTTTCCCATCAAGAGGGAGAACGCACTCGGGGTGTGGCCAAAACCCCAACATGGCGGACGCGTAGCTGAGGAGCTCCCGCTCCCAGACCCCAGGGAAGTCCTCCAAGATGAAAGTCACAGAGTGGAGGAACACTTTCCCATCTTGAGTGAGAATGCACGCAGGGGCGTGGCCAACACCTGAACATGGCGGGCGCATAGCTGAGGAGCTCCCGCTCCCAGGGAAGTCCTCCAAGCTAACAGTCACAAAGTTGAGGAGCACTTTCCCATCATAAGTGAGAACGCACGTGCGGTGTGGCCAACACCCGAACATGGCGGACGCGTAGCTCCTGCGCCCAGACCCCAGGGAAGTCCTCCAAAATGACAGTCACAGAGTCGAGGACCACTTTCACATCATGTGTGAGAGTGCAAGCCCTAGCTGCAAGCACCCTAGTCTCCCGACAAGAGCGTCAGGGTTGGCCTGGGAACTCTTGGAGCCGACCTACACTTCCAGAGATACCATGGACTCACCGGGCCCTCATGGGAAGGCCCTACAATTTGGACTGATCACCCTGGCTAGAAGTCTCCTAAGTTTATTTATACTGTACGAATTTACCATGCTCCTAAAAACCTCATGTTGTAAGCTCACATTGCATGTTACTGTTGAAAATGTTAATAAAAAATAATTAAAAAAAGAAAAGAGTGAGGACACATTTAGGTCTTTAGACCGGGTCACATGATCATTGAAACCAGGAACACACTGACACTGTGAGGGAGGGTTAGGCCATAACTTTACAGGACTTTCGCTACCCCACTTAGGAGAACCTTGGTGCTGTTGACAGATAATCTTTTTAATGTTGCCCAACTCAGTGGTTCTCAGTTTATCAGCCTCAGGAGGCAAAAACTGCTGAGTGGGACCCTCTGGGATTCTAACCTGTGACCCTGGGGTCAAACACAGATCCCTACAGGGCCACCAGAACCTGCTCACGCAGCCAAGAACACGCGGTGGACAGAGCTACACAGGCATAGGTTGTGGGAATGGAAGCATGGCTGGACACCGCAATTTGTGGATTTTACCCAAAAATTGTTAGTAGCTCAAACAGATCAAAAGTTACTAAAATGCTAACACACATGTTACCGCTCAGTGACTGGCATTTTGTCGCACAGAGGCAGGTCGCTATCAAGTTGCTATTTGCTACATTTAGGTGTTAAACTGATATTAATGAGGCGAAACCTTTGACCATGCGACGTAAACGGGTTTGAAAAATGACAAAATAGTGACGTGTGACAGCATCAAAATCTGGTACGTTATGCCCATGATTTGTCTTTTCGTAACACGTAATCTAGTTAACCTGCTGCATAACTTGGTTCTACCTGGTCACATAATTCTAGTGTCCTGGCCCTTAACCGGTGGACTTCTGTGCTCACTGGAGGCACACAGCAGCGCCAAGAGGCATGGGCGTAGGAACTGTAGGGTACCGGGGTGACTTATTCCCCTCCCTCCCCAGATTTGAAGTGTAAATTAATAAACAGAGTGCTAGGCAGGGCATGTCCATCTGAAACGGTGCTTAATTTGTAAAAGAATGAGTTCCGGTGCCGAAACCTCTCTCAAGGCAGTGCATTTAAAAATTGGCGCCCGAATACCAAGGCTGCCTCTTGTTGAACCCACCTCAGGCCTCTTTAATCCACCATCAGACACCGCTGCCCCTTTATCTCACGCTTGCCATTCCCTGCTTTCTCCCTCTGGGCCCGTTCTTCCATCTTTCTTCTCCTCCTTCTCTTCCTCTTTCTTTCTTTCTTCGTTTGTGTGTTTTTCTCTGTCTTGCTTGCAGACAATGTCTGATGAGGAGCAGTAAGTGCCGGTGGGCCCCACCAGCTCAGCCTGAGCACTGGCCTGAAAACCACACTGCACATCCTCTGAGTCTCCCAGAAGTCCTGTAACTTGAGCAGCAAACTCTGTGGGGGGTCTGCAGCCACCTTGTTGTGTTTTTTTTTTTTTTTTTTTTTTTTTAATTCCGTTCATTGAGGTGTTAAGTCTCTCCTACAAGGGTCCTGTTTGTCACCTCAGGGGACCTGTGGAGGAAGGGAGGGCAGGAAATGACCATCAATGTCTGTGGTAACATTGCACACAAAAAACACACCTTTCAATTTCATGACTGCACCCATATATGTGCACACGGTGTCAGTTTCATATATGTGCACACGGCGTCAGTTTCATATATGTGCACACGGTGTCAGTTTCATATATGTGCGCATGGTGTCAGCTTGATTATTGTGTGATAAGTGTATCTATTGAACCCTGTGTGCTAACACTAATGAATAACAAGAATGAACACAAAGCCCCGCCCTTTGGTGTTAAATAGGCCATAGAAGGATGTCCCTCTACATTATCTGAACTGCACAATGCGCATTCCTGGACTCAAATCCCGGCTACCCCACCTGACCAAATTGTGTGATCCGGGATCCTTTGCTTTACTTTTCATTTTCCTTAACCATCTAGTTTGAGAGCAGATTAAAATAATTCAGCACAGAATCTGCGCTCTCTGAAAGCCTCACTTATGCCTGGATAATATAGAAGAATCTTGCTTTACATTTAATGACAATATTGACCATATAACTTCAGAACATGACAGACACATTTTGGGTAACTCGCGGCAAATTCTTCAGGGCATGGGGATATTCTGTTCAGAAAAATGTGTTTTCATTTTAAAGACGTTATCATATTTTTTCATGTGACGTGTTGTCTGATTAACATCTTTTGATGTCTCGTCTCCTGTGAGTGGCAGCCATTACGCTAAATACATAACACTAGGATAACATCTTCTCCGGGATTGATTGGCTCAGCGAACTGTTTGGGATTCGCACAAATATCGCGCGCTCCCGGCGACGCGCCTTATGAACTCTGCGTCCTTCCTCCAGGCGCCTCTTGAGCCCGGCCCGGGGACCCCGGAGGCTGAGTGTCTGAGAGGAGTGTCGGCCTCACACTGACACAGGGCAGACCTGCTTCATATGAACCCCGTCGCCTCCACCTCCCTCCCCCACCGCGCGCCGTGACACGGCCCGCGTTAATTAGACCCATCGGGCGCCTCTTAAAAGAAGCAGACGATTAATTTGAGGCAGCGCAGCTGGTTTCACTCTGAATTCATGAAACGAGAGTTGCGCCGTCAGCTTGTTTCCTTCCCCAGGTACAGAAACCGGGGCCCAAAGCAATTGTTTTCGTTCGCGGTGTAACGAAATTCTGCAGAAAGGCAGAGCCCTCGAGGCGCTTTTACCCGGGTGAGCACAAGAGCACAGATCCTATTAAAACACTAGGCGCCTGCGTGCGCAGCCAGGCGGGCGGCTGTGCTGATGATGCTGCCCAAGCAGAAGTGCCTGCGTGGCCTAGCGCCTCTGTTCGCGCCGGGGCCCGCAATAGCGCTTAGACGTGCAGCCGCCTTATGGTATTTCTGAGCTTGTAATATATGCCACAAGGTCAGCTCTTTTCAGCGGCCCCATGATGCTGTGCGCGGGATGGTGTGCGCGAACCTGGGGGGTACTCTAGAAGGTGGGGCTTGAGAAATGGATAGGCCCAGTCCTTTATCCGTACGAGCCTGGCCCTGGTGTGTTATGCCAGATACATTTGTACAGCGCACTGCCACCGTTTGCATGTTCTTGAAGCCCTTTGAGAATCGAGGCACCCTTCACAGTGCAGGAGTCTCCTTCAACAGGAGTTAAAGCGGTTTGTAGATTGTACTTGTTATTGCATTTATATAGCGCTTACTACCCCTCATGAGGCGTCGAAGCGCTTTTTCGACGAGTAGCACGCTACTCCGGAACCCATAAAGGATTAGTGGTGAATTAGTATAGTGAAATATGAAATTAATGTGAGTGGTGGACATGTTAGTCTGTTATTTGGATTGAAAAGGATAGTGGAGGGATAGAAGGGGGAAGGATTTAGATTTTGTTTTATTTTTTTATATGTTACGTGTTTGAGCATGGAGGTGAGTCATGTTGGAGAGTGGCCGGCAAGTGCCTTTAATTACTCTGGAGTGTAAAGTTGTCCACAGCTGGGTTTCAGGTGGTTCTAATAATTCACGGCATCTCTGCGCATAATGTTGTGTATGTTACAGGCTACCTCATGGTTCTACTCACAGGCGTTTCTTTTCTTTTTGTTGTATGAATCAAACCCAACTTTATGGAGAAAAACAGCAAATCAACCTGTTATCTGCAAGCCCCGGACAAACCCAGGTGCCTAGGCTACCAGGCCCAACACAAAACCAACTATCCTCAGAACCAAATCCCAAAACCAGATTGAAAACAGTTAGAACCATCTAAAGATCCAGACCCAAAACAAATCCCACTCCCTTCAGGAACGTGTGGCGAATCAACCTAACTACCGTTAGTGAGGGTTGCTCCAGCAACATTGGTCAGGTGTCAGACCCCTCTCCCTTCTGCACCTAGAGCCGACAGTGGGGACTGATGCGTCCCTCTGGGCTGAGAACTCCATCTGGGCAATGTGGATAGCAAAGGGCTCAGAAGCACAGCTCCACTTCAGTCTGCTGGAGTTGAGGCCATTTGCCTGGCTCTGAAGGCTTTGCTGCCATCCATCAAGGGGAGGCTGGGCAGGTTCTCATGGACAATCCCACCGTTCTATGGTATTGCAACAAACTGGGTGGA
Organism: Calotriton arnoldi; assembly: GCA_963921515.1. NCBI lineage: Eukaryota > Metazoa > Chordata > Amphibia > Caudata > Salamandridae > Calotriton > Calotriton arnoldi. The sequence continues at coordinate 381,080 of CAWUFW010005137.1, read as the reverse complement.
CAGGGGTCTGGTGACAGAGGCTCTGCGCCTGTGGAGTTGGTTGGAGCACCAGGGCTTTTCCCTCATTGTGAACCACCTGGCAGGATCCCCGAATGAGAGAGTGGAAGAGTTGAGTAACCAGCGTCGGCAGATCACTAGTGGCGTCTACAGTGGGAAGGACCCTGGGTAGGTCTTTAAGCCACAGGTGAGAACGTCAAAAGTTTTGCGCATTGGAGTTTTCGCAAGAACACTTGTCAGAAGATGCATTTTGACTGGAAAGGAATACTGTATTCTTCTACACCTTGCCACTCCTGCCTAAATTTCTGAAAAAGATCTTGAACGACTAGGCCCAAGTCATTCTAATGTATCTGTATGGAGCCAGGAGAGTGTGGTACCCAGAACTGCTGTGTATGAGCATCTGTACCCCAATCCGCCTACCACTGCGAGAGGATCTTCTGTTGGAGAAACAGGTCAGGGCCTCCACCCGAATTTACACAATCTGCACCTAAAGCCTTGAGACTGAGAGGCGGCAACTGACTTCATTTGACCTGCTGTCTGAGATGCTAAATGTCATCCTTTCCGCAGGAGTCCTTCAACAGCTCCATTTGCGCTGTTCACTGGGTCAAATTTGTGGCCTGGTGTGGAGCTGGTAAGATGGAGGACAAGCTGGTGCTCAGGATTTGGGCAGCATTCTTTCACATTTCCCTTTCACGTGGGGTAATCCATCATCCTGCCTGTGTTCTTTTCTCCTCCTCACCCCTTGAAAGAGGAGGAGAGGTTCCATCGCCCAACAGGGCTTTAAGCTTTTACATTGATCGTACCAAGAAACACGATGTGGACGATGAGCTTTTTGTGGGGCTCTACAGGGCGAAGAAAGAGAAGGCTGTGCAGAAGAGGGTCCTGTCTAGGTGACTTGTAGCTGGTAGAAATACTGAAATCTATGGGATGTTTTCTTTTGAGAGAACTTAAACTCTGCAGGGAGGAGGGAAATGTTCTCGGTACCAACCGTACTGGTCTAACCTAGACCACCTATAGCTCCTCCATAGACCAGCCCCACCAGAGGTGTGTGTACCCTTGGACTAAAGTCCTCTCTACCTCTTTGCAATGGACTAATATCCTGGGTGCTTCATCTGAAGCCATTCCTGCAGCTCCTTGAGACCCTGTGCTGGTTGAAGCACTACAGAATTTTTTTTAGGGAACACTCCACTTCTGCCATCACCTCTGGGGTCGAGGTAACCATTTATGGTCCTCTGCATCAAGTTCTGCTACGCACTGGCCAAGAAGTAGCCTGTGAAAGGCCTGAGAGCCCATTCCACTAAGGCTAAGGCTGTTACCACTGCCATGGCTCACAGAGTGTCCGTCCTTAACATCTGCCGGGCTGCGACACAGGCTTCAGTAGTGCATTGTTCACAAAGCACTACTGCCTTGACGCCGAGGTCCTGCAAGAAGGACACATTGTCCACTTGGTCCAGTTGAGCGTTTTAGTCAGAGTCCACTCCACAGACCTTCCACTTGAGGAGATACTGCTTTGGTATCTATTCAAAGGTATTAATCAAAACAGAGGGCACTGTTCCAGATGAGGGGTACAAGTAGTCACCCACTCAATATAGAGTAAGAAAAAGGTGTAAATAGTCCTAGGATTTTTGAGGCCCACTTGTGAGGGGAAAGAATAAGTCTTGTCTCTTAATGCCCTCACACACCCCGAAGGATGTCATGCTTCATCATTGGGCGTTTTGCTCCTCGTCGGGCCGGCGCTGCAATGCCCTACGGGTCCCCCGAAGGGTCACTTTAGCGGAGATCTTTTAAGACAAAACGCCGTATGGTGCATGCAGGTGTGTGGTGTGGGTCCTCTAAGAGGGTGAAGTGGTGCGTGCAGAGTGAGTCTAAAACTGTCTAAGGGTCACCCAAAGAATGATTTTTAAAGAAAAGGGCACCCTTGGCAGACTAAAAAACCCGTAGGTTAGGCGTTACCTATGTAGGCTTAATGAGCCCTAGGTAGTTACTACTGTTTTGATTAATACGGTTGACGTTAGGAGCACGGGCACTGGACCTTTACTGGCTCCTGGTCCCCCCTCTTTGTATAGATACATCTATTCTAAGGTGACAAACTGGTGGCAAGTTTTTTTGATATGGACAAATTGCTTGTGTTCGGTAACACTAGCTCTTTCTGGTGGATATTCTCTCTAATTGCAGATTCCTCACCTCCCTCCCCCTTCTGTGAAGTGGCGCCTTTTTAATATCTAAAAAGGTCATATTTAGAGATCAGCACATTGGTACCAACAATTGTCCATGTTCCGCATCTGAGTGTGCTGAAAGGGAATTAAGAAACTGATATCGGTGCACACGGGTGACGCTTATGTGCAGCTCTGCTCTGTTACTTCAGGGTGGTACAGAGCTGCATGTTGCCACCTAGTGGTGAGCAGGAGCACTGCTAAAGATGAGTTTTCAGATCCACTCTGGCACCTGGTGAGTACTTGTAGGTGAGGAATCTGTGGTTCTCCTCCCCAGGCATCTTCCCCTGGTACCCAGTTCTTTTACTCTGGGTGGTGATGAAGAGTGCATTCATACAGCCAGTTTCATGTAGAGGCTATGGCTGATTCCCTGACAGGTGACCAGCCAGACCAGGGGAATGCACCAGCCAGCTATTCTCCACCTATTAATTCTATGTTTCGTAGCACGCAGAAAAACTGAAATCTGTGGGAAGTTTACTTTTGAGAGAACCCAAACTCTGCAGGGAGGAGGTAAATGTTCTTGGTACCAACCCTACTGGTCTAACCTAGACCACCTACATCTTCTCCATAGACCAGCCCCACCAGAGGGGTGTGTGTATCTTTGGACTAAAATCCAATGGGTTAATATCCTGGGTCCTCATCGGAGGCCATTCCTGCAGCTCCTTGAGACCCTATGCTGGTCCAAGCGCTACAGAAAAAAATCTTTGGGAACACTCCACTTTAGCCCTTACTTGTGTGATCGAGGTAACCACTGATGGCATAGAAAAGGGTCAGCACTAGAATCGACTGCACTTCAGTGTCTAGGCTGACTTTCTCCTTAGCTGCAGGCTGGAGCCCATCGAGTCGTAAGGCATGGCCTAAACCGGAGGAGGATGGAGGCCTACAGTAAGGCAACCTTTTGGGAGTCCTGCCTGGACTGAACCAAGAGGGAAAACTCTTGTCTGTGTCTGGTTACTTTTACTAGTGACTTGGGGTAGCTTATGTCACCCAGTTAGGTTTGCTTAGTTTAGGTCGGGTTAGGTCACACAAGGCAGTTTAGGTTAGATTAGGTTAAACTAGATGAAAGTATACTAGGATATGTAGATACAATTCTAACACCGGACACTATGTCCACACAAGGAAGCACATCAGGAGGAGAGAGAGAGGTTCTCCTGCCTCCCACAGCGCCTAGAGGCGGTTCAGTCACTGCTTTCTGTGTTCGCGGGTGGATTCACCTTTTCGGGGGAGAAAGGCTGATATGGCGGCTCGTTCCAAGGACAGTCGGGGCCTTGGGGCATGAGGTCCTGTTTAAGTTGCAGGTTGGTGGGCAGAAAGGCGCTTTTGTTTTGCTGGAAATGTTGGTTTGTACCCCCTAAGATGCTATATTACAATGTATCTATTAAAAGTAATAATCGGCTTTCCAGAGCAGTGCTGCTGCTTCCAGCGCCTAGAGGCCTCAGAGCATTTGGCTGACGTTGCGCTACACAGGTGCCAGCGAACTTGGCACTAGATGTGAAACAAGGGAAGTTTCCATCATAAAGGCCTTTCAGTCCTGGGAGTCTGAAGTGAAGCGTGTCCTCTTACCACCTTCCTAATATATCTGTCTGGCTGGAATCTAGGAAACTTTTCCCGAAGAGCAACATTTATAGGTGTACATGAAAGTGTTTCTTTACGTGGAAGGCAATCCGTAATGAAATCAGTGACAGTCCTGACTGAAAGCAACCTTCTGCCCCGGGGGACCTGGACCACACTGTGCTGAGAAACAGTTAAGACATCATGGATTGCTCTTATAAGGAAGGATTCTGCGAATTATCAAAGGGACAATTACATAGTAATGCACAAAAAGGCCAGTAGAAGAAATGTGGACTATTGGGCAGAACTGCCTCTTCCCGGGGCTTAAAAAAAAACAAGAGAAAAATCTGTTTTGGGGTAATTTAAGGCACTCTAATGCCCCAAGGCCACTTTCTCGCAAGTAAAACTGTTTTATACAAACAAAAAAAAATCCTCCTACGAGGTAATAGTGCACTCTGAGGGAAGGATGCGCGTCCATACCAGCTACGATTTATTAATTAACAAGTGAGGTAAATTATGAATTACCAATCACATTTACATTATGTTTGTGACTGTGGTGGAAGGTTGTTTATTGAGATTTGGAAAGCAAGTATTAAAATACAAGAAACCGAGGCAGCCTTGGGTATAATGCGCATAATAGACCAAGGTCTTGCTGTGCATTTAAGACACTGGTGTCCAGCAGAGGTCCAGGAGGGTTTGATCCAACTAGAGTTTCAGAACATCTACTGAGGCTATAATCATTGGAACTTTTCTTGGTCCACGAGGGTTGAGTCCATGCCAGATATTCACTATAACCCTGACTATGTTAAATATTTACACCGACTTTCCTTGTAAGCAAATGTACTTCATGTGAATACCCAGAAAATCTGGTATAACGGTGGCCCTTCTGGACTCTGTTGGACACCCCTGAATTTAGAGGTAAGTATCACAGAATATGAACCGAACCCACCATGACCCTGGTTTCTTTTGTGTCAAGATCTGTGTGCAAGATGCACTCGCCTTGAAGACCCTCGCCTCCGTCTGGACAGTGCAGAAGGTTTAGAAAATGTCAGCTATCGCCTTGACACCAAAGTGCCAGAATTTGTTTTCCATTTATTCACTAGGAGGTTTCTTGTTTGTGGTTCCTCAAGAGAATAATCACGTCCTGTAATCAACAGAAAGAGAAAGGAATCTGATTACGGAGCCGTAAGCCTTTCCTAGAATCCAACAGCTGGTACTACCAAATGCTGGGGTTGCCTAGTACTAATTCTGCCGAGCCTAGATTCCCCGTCATCACTCTTTCTTCCCCGTCATCACTCTTTCTTCCACTAGCCTACACTTCCTGTTTCTATATTTCATGATTGCCAAGGTTCTCCAGTCTTGATTCGACCCCAAGTATCTTCTAACAACCTACACTTCATGTGTCTTTATCTCATAAATACCAAGTCTGTCCTGTTGTGATTCCACCTCATGCCTCTTTATTCTACCGCCCTACACTTCCCATCTCTGCATCTCATGAATACCAATGCTGTCTAGGCGTGACTCTGCCTCATGTCTCCTTCTTCCTCTACTCTTCACTTACTGTCTCTTTATCTCATGAATACCAATGCTGTCTAGTCGTGACTCTGCATCATGTCTCTTTCTTTCCATTACCATACACTTCCCATCTCTTTATCTCATGAATGCCAAGGCTGCCTGTTCTTGATTCCACCTTGTATCCCTTTCTTCAACCAGTCTGCACTTCCCATCTTTTTATCTCATTAATACCAAGGCTTCCTGGCCTTGCTTGCACCTTGAATCTCTTTCTTCCACCAACCTACATTTCCTGTCCCTTTATCTCATGAATACCAATGCTGTCTAGTCTTTACTCTTTGTCATGTCTTTCTTCCACCATCCTTCACTTCCTGTCCCTTTGTCTCATGAATACCAATGCTGTCTAGTCGTGACTCTGCATCATGTCTCTTTCTTCCATTACCATACACTTCCCATCTCTTTATCTCATGAATGCCAAGGCTGCCTGTTCTTGATTCCACCTTGTATCCCTTTCTCCCTCCAGTCTACTATACATGAATGTAGAAGAGAAAATCCCTTGGTGGAATAATATATACAAACACTTCATACAGAGCTCAGGCACACAAGGCGGATATATAGCCTATACACTACACCAAAATAACCTACCAAATCTCTAGCCCATGTGGTAGAATTACACAAGCAACAATTGCCTTTTTACTGTTAAAAATATGTATTTTATTAAAACATCTGTCACAATATTGTTGAAACACTGTAAAAACACACTAATCCAAGTGTTCAATTGCAAAAAAAATTCTGACATTCATTACAGACCCCACATTCATATATTTCTAAGCAACACCATTTGTTTAGAGAGAAGCACAAAGACAGTACCCCCCCCGAAATTTTTTCTTAGCCCCCCCTCCCCCCCGAAATTTGGCTCTAGTTGTGCCTCTGCTCCCCAGCCTGTTTGTCTAAGCTGAAAGACCAAGAACAAAAATGTTCAGCTGTCCAACGATTGTTATGTTATCCTAACGTAAATTATTCTGAAAGGTGTTTTCATGAAATACACACAATTTATCTGTGAAAATATTTTTTTGCGAATAAATACATGAGAAGGACATTATGCATTTGGAAGGAGACGTTTTTTGGTAGCAGAGAAACCATCACCAGTGACGGAAAAAGGATTGTGGTGCTTCACGTGTCGGCTAGAATTTAGTCCGCAGCAATACTTTGCGCGGATGGGAAAATAAGTTCTGCTTCAGTTGGATTCACAAGGATCCTGAGATGGTCCAGAAAGGGAGGGGGGGTCATCTATTGGGAGATGGGGGGCAAGGGGGTTGGCAGTGTCCGATAAGGTTGGATCCTCTCCCTATCCCCTGCTAGTCGTACGTTCAATGAATTGCTATGGACTGGTGCAGCGCTAAAGAATTCTAGATGTTCTAAGATCCTAATTTTCTAATGGAATTCTAAGCTAACAAGTCACATAGATGAAAAGATGAGCAGGTGTCTCTCTTAACTGTGGGCGCCAAGAGGCCTTGTTAAGGTGCTGTGTGCCTTAAGAATGCCATCATTCATTCATTCACCTTTCAAGATGGAGTGCTGATGATACAAAGAGGAGCTAACGGAGATGAAGCCAGCATCTTGTGTTTCTCAAGGGATTGCTCGGCGGTGGCCAAGGGAGACCCATTAACCGGTGAGAAAATAATGAGGCTGAGGGGTCTAATTGACTGGAACGAATTGGGTCTGGTAATTTATAATCAAACTTTAATTACAAGCTTTCTTACTTGGGTTGTCTGAATTATTTAAAATTAGACGCTTTTTGGTGTGTAAAAGCATCCAGCCACGAAACCTATTTAGAATACACAACTGGTAAGATTGTTTCCGTGTATTGCAGCCCTACAATGCCTCTGAGTGAGCTGGGGATTTAATGAGTGGTTTGTAAATGTAACCAGTGCCTTGGCATGGCTTCACCACACCATGGCACTAGAATATCTCTGGCATGCAGTTGTTTTTATTAAAGGCGTTCGTTTCAAAGGAATAGCACTCCTTTGCCCGCTTTCCCTCACCCCGCATGTTATTACAACGCAGTCAGTACAATGACCGCGTTGTAACAACGCAATACCATTACCCCTAAGTCGTTACCACGACTTGCGGAGGGGGACGCTGGATGTTGGAATAGTATGATTTACTATTCCAACTCCAGTCTGTGCGGACAGTAGGGAAGGTGTTGGATTTTAACCCCTTCGATGCTCATGACGAGCTCAGCTCGTCATGCTGCGCGGTCGCGCTGTGCGCATGACGAGCTGAGCTCGTCACGACCACACCCGCGATCGGAATGTCCAGCACCTGGGCGGAATTCCGATCGCGGCGAAGCGGTTAAATCCAACACCTTCTCCCCCCCCCCCCTCCGCAAGTCGTGGTTTCGACTTGCGAGGTAATGGTATTGCGTTGTTACAACGCGGTTGTTGTAACGACCGCGTTTTAATAACATGCAGGTTCACGGATGCGGGGTGAGTAGTGTTTACCGTTTCAAAGAGATACTAGCTCAGAGGTTTTAAACTTGTGGTGTAGGAAATTTGGCTAGTTTACATTTGCGTAATTACACGAAATTTTGAGGAAACTCTGTGAACTCCAAGCCCAGCATTTAGTGCTATTTTTTTTAGCGCAAAATAAGTTCCCATGTCCATTTTGGAGGCGAGGAGGTATTTTGCACCCCAAAAAAATAGCACTAAATCGCACAGGATGCAAACTGCAATCGCTCATGTTCTGTTAATTTATGTGCTGCCATGCTCTCTCACAAGGGTTTTCACAGATAGGATGGAAAATTACGTTATTTGATATAATGGCACAATTTCAGGCAGTTCATGTAAAAATCAAAATGCCAAAAATTACGCAAGAATGCACTGGTGTAAAATAAATTTCCCCCAAGGCCTATTTTTAGGCTGGGGTCCATGGGTACCTGTGGGTCTGTGACATCTACTTTGGGGCGGGTGGGGGAGGCTTAGAAAGTTAAATATTGCTAGTGCATTTCCAAAGTGTATGTGTGTATATGTAGATCTATATAGATATACATAGAAATGCAAAATGTAAAACTAAAAATTTGAAAACTGTAGATTTGAAGGAATTTCAAATTGAAGGCTAAAAATTGTCTGTATCCTTCGCTTAATTAGTGGGGCCAGCACAAGTACAGCAAACAGAATCTAGTATGGGCGATTTGTGGCCTCAATTGAAACACTGGAAAGAGTTGACAAATACATTAGGAGTAAAAAAAGAAAAAGCGTTATGCCAGAGTCTAGCATATCACTTCGCCTTATAGAAATACAGACATGTTTTGAAAAGTGCCAGCCTTTCATTTAAAAATTTAAAAATTTGTTTTGTGTGTAAATTAAATAAAATATTTCATAATTTGATTGGTATGTAGTTCTTTCTGTATTGTTTTGATATTTAAATCGTAGAAAGTGCTTCGACCAAGGTCCCTGGCTTAGAGTAGTGATTCAGCCGGGATTCACAGAAGTCAAAAAGTTAAGAACCGCAACCTGAACGCTTTAAAACCACAAGAGATTGCCTCTGTTTTGGGCATCTTTCATAAAGTGCTGGGCACTGTAGGAGTTTAATAGCTGAGTCGAGCACTTGTCACAATGGGTGACGTTAAGCATCTCTTACCTGTTCTCTTCGAGGTTGCCCGGCTGTGGTTCACAATGGCTTATTGAGCTGCATCATATAGTTGTGGCGACGACGAATTAACAGCTGCGGTTAAGAATGGAATTGTATTAAGGGGGGTAGGGACGTTATAGTGAACACCTATTGTACATATCATTGACCATGTCTGGGAGACTTCAATGAAGTTTACATCACAGATAAACCAGTACTAGTAGGGACTGCTCTGGTCGCTCGAATGAGCAAATTCTGTGTCAAGCGGGAATCTGTTACTAAAGAGCCTGGCAGGAATGACTGTAGGTGCGCTGATAATTACACAATGGTATAGTGGGACACGGTCTAGTTGTTAAGTCATCTAATGTAGTATACTCCCACTAGGACGCTTCGCTCCACCTTTGCCAAAAATGTGAGGGTTCCGGAACTCAAACTATCCTCCTGGGGTGGCAGAGACTTTATTTGCCGCGCTGCCAAGCTATGGAATAGCCTGCCTCTAACTTTGAAATCTTTGACCAATCTTCTTCACTTTAGGAAAGCTTTAAAAACTTGGCTGTTTGCTAGTTAGTATTGTCCATTCCAGCTTTGATCCTCTCCAACACTTGCAGCGCTTAGACGCCCCCGGGAATGTGCGTGCTTTATAAGAAGCTATCATATGATATTGTGGGGTTGGACTAAACTCCCCAATCTCTGTTCGAATCCCAAGTTCCTCACTTGACCGAGTTGTTTGACTTTAGGCAAACTTCGTTTATTTTCCCTTTGCCTCAGTTTCTTAAGCCAAGAACATTTGGAAACATTTAGAAACAAACATTGGCAATGCCAAGAGGTTGCACCTTTTTAATGGTGCAACCTTTTGGATATGCTGATGCTGTTCCACATCGAGGGGAGGGGGGGAATGCTTCTTTGCCAGTGTGGAACAGCATCTATTTGAAAGTTTCGTCTGTCAGACAACCAATTCCTCAAACACTGCACACCTGAACTTCAGCCAGACCATAGATGTCCAGTGCATCCCTGAAGCTCAACCCAACCAGGACAGAATTCCTGTTACAAGAAACCATACAAACACGGCTTAATGACATATACCTTGATGGCTTCAACCCTCAACTTTCACCGAGTGCCAATTCACTTGGATTCACCCTTGACACAAACCTCACCCTGAGGAAACACATTGTGAAAACAACAGAGATGGCCTAGTTCCTGCCCTCTCTCATTATCAAAGTGAAGCAGTTTCTTCCAGATAGTGACTGCTGTTTAAGACATCTGGATGCTGGTAGCGCCCTGCTCCATGGTCTCCCAGACTCCACAAGGGCACCCCTAAAGGGCTTCCTGCATGCAGCAGCATGCCTCATCCAGGGCCTGAAGAAATATGATCACATCACCCCCTCTCTGATGGAGCTCCATTGGCTCCCCGTGTCGGCCCACACTATCTTAAAAACCAGCTGCAGCCTTTAGAATGCCATCGGGACCAGCATCCCTGTTTATGTTGCACACAGATTCACCATCTCTGGTGGTTCCTGGCACGACCGCAGCCAGGACCCCGTCGGATTGTAAGAAGTGTGAAGAAGAAAACACAAGACATTGGGCCTTTTCCATCTCTGCACCCAGGATCTGGAACAACTTCCCTGTGTCCATCAGGGCCGCCCCAGCGCTGCTCCAATGTAGGGCAGTTTAAGAGTCACTTCTTTAAAGAACACAATTCACCTCCACCCAGCGACCTCTGCTTTCGCTGGCTGACTTTATGCTCGTCTTTGACCCTGTACAGAACTCCGCTGGCTTTTTGCTAGGTTTACGCGATGGGAATACTGTGTACATGCATACACGAAAGGCCAAACGCATTCCAGGGGGTTTTGTTGCTTTGCAAAGGGTACATGGCTTGGACTGGCCTGAATACAGCAGGTCCAGGGATGATTTGCATCAGTGGGTCCCAGTCTAAAGTGATGGAATTGAATGTGGCCGGTGTAATTACCAGTTGCTGAGATGAATAATAGCTTTCCGCCCCTTACTTTTTCTTTGAGGACGGGTGGCGGGTCAGTGTTCTCACCCTTGGGATCCCGGTCTGTGGCTGACAAAAGTCGATCCTTTCACACCAGCAGCAAGCTTTGGCTGCCGAAAAGCAGCTGAGGGGCTGCTGGGATCGGCTGCTTTAAATTCCTAGATTGAAAATGTGCCTGGAGAGGGCGGGTTTCATTTGTGTCTTTTTGTTACACTCCAGGCGCGTCACATCTGCTTCTAATCTTGTTAGTAATTAAAAGCTCGTTTCACACCTCGGCCTTCCCTCCAGTCTTGCGGAAAGAGGATTTAGAAGTTGTTTCTCCCACTTTCATATCCGTTCAGTCTCACCGCGGTGCACGGACTGTCTCTCTTGTCAACTTCTCCGGCCGTGGGAGCCGGCTCCCAGCACTTTCCTGGCTTCTGGCAATGTCCCCAGTCCAGGAAGGAACTACTGGACCGGGGCGGGGTCAGGTTCACCAATTCTGAAGTTCTTCTTTCACAGGCGACTGATCCGATCACCGTCTTTATGGAAAGGCCTGAACTCGTGCAGTGACCTGTAAAATGATATGAGCAGGCATCAGAGGAGGGGTGAGAGCAGGCATCAGAGGAGGCGGGAGAGCAGGCATCAGAGGAGGCAAGAGAGCAGGCATCAGAGGAGGCAAGAGAGCAGGCATCAGAGGAGGCGGGAGAGCAGGCATCAGAGGAGGCGGGAGAGCAGGCATCAGAGGAGGGGTGAGAGCAGGCATCAGAGGAGGCGGGAGAGCAGGCATGAGAGGAGGGGTGAGAGCAGGCATCAGAGGAGGGGTGAGAGCAGGCATCCGAGGAGGCGGGAGTGCAGGCATCAGAGGAGGCGGGAGAGCAGGCATCAGAGGAGGCGGGAGAGCAGGCATCAGAGGAGGCGGGAGAGCAGGCATCAGAGGAGGGGTGAGAGCAGGCATCAGAGGAGGGGTGAGAGCAGGCATCAGAGGAGGGGTGAGAGCAGGCATCAGAGGAGGGATGAGTGCAGGCCTCAGAGGAGGGGTGAGTGCAGGCCTCAGAGGAGGGGTGAGTGCAGGCCTCAGAGGAGGGGTGAGTGCAGGCATCAGAGGAGGGGTGAGTGCAGGCATCAGAGGAGGCGGGAGAGCAGGCATCAGAGGAGGGGTGAGTGCAGGCATCAGAGGAGGCGGGAGAGCAGGCATCAGAGGAGGCGGGAGAGCAGGCATCCGAGGAGGGGTGAGTGCAGGCATCAGAGGAGGGGTGAGTGCAGGCATCAGAGGAGGGGTGAGTGCAGGCATCAGAGGAGGCGGGAGAGCAGGCATCAGAGGAGGGGTGAGTGCAGGCATCAGAGGAGGCGGGAGAGCAGGCATCAGAGGAGGGGTGAGAGCAGGCCTCAGAGGAGGGGTGAGTGCAGGCATCAGAGGAGGGGTGAGTGCAGGCATCAGAGGAGGGGTGAGTGCAGGCATCAGAGGAGGGGTGAGTGCAGGCATCAGAGGAGGCGGGAGAGCAGGCATCAGAGGAGGGGTGAGAGCAGGCCTCAGAGGAGGGGTGAGTGCAGGCCTCAGAGGAGGGGTGAGTGCAGGCCTCAGAGGAGGGGTGAGTGCAGGCCTCAGAGGAGGGGTGAGTGCAGGCATCAGAGGAGGGGTGAGTGCAGGCATCAGAGGAGGGGTGAGTGCAGGCATCAGAGGAGGGGTGAGTGCAGGCATCAGAGGAGGCGGGAGAGCAGGCATCAGAGGAGGGGTGAGGAGCAGGCCTCAGAGGAGGGGTGAGAGCAGGCATCAGAGGAGGGGTGAGTGCAGGCATCAGAGGAGGGGTGAGTGCAGGCATCAGAGGAGGGGTGAGTGCAGGCATCAGAGGAGGCGGGAGAGCAGGCATCAGAGGAGGCGGGAGAGCAGGCATCAGAGGAGGCGGGAGAGCAGGCATCAGAGGAGGCGGGAGAGCAGGCATCCGAGGAGGGGTGAGTGCAGGCATCAGAGGAGGGGTGAGTGCAGGCATCAGAGGAGGGGTGAGTGCAGGCATCAGAGGAGGCAGGAGAGCAGGCATCAGAGGAGGGGTGAGTGCAGGCATCAGAGGAGGCGGGAGAGCAGGCATCAGAGGAGGGGTGAGAGCAGGCATCAGAGGAGGAGTGAGAGCAGGCATCAGAGGAGGGGTGAGAGCAGGCATCAGAGGAGGGGTGAGAGCAGGCATCAGAGGAGGGGTGAGAGCAGGCATCAGAGGAGGGGTGAGTGCAGGCATCAGAGGAGGGGTGAGAGCTGGCATCAGAGGAGGGATGAGTGCAGGCCTCAGAGGAGGGGTGAGTGCAGGCATCAGAGGAGGGGTGAGTGCAGGCATCAGAGGAGGGGTGAGTGCAGGCATCAGAGGAGGCGGGAGAGCAGGCATCAGAGGAGGGGTGAGTGCAGGCATCAGAGGAGGCGGGAGAGCAGGCATCAGAGGAGGCGGGAGAGCAGGCATCCGAGGAGGGGTGAGTGCAGGCATCAGAGGAGGGGTGAGTGCAGGCATCAGAGGAGGGGTGAGTGCAGGCATCAGAGGAGGCGGGAGAGCAGGCATCAGAGGAGGGGTGAGTGCAGGCATCAGAGGAGGGGTGAGTGCAGGCATCAGAGGAGGGGTGAGTGCAGGCATCAGAGGAGGCGGGAGAGCAGACATCAGAGGAGGCAAGAGAGCAGACATCAGAGGAGGGGTGAGTGCAGGCATCAGAGGAGGGGTGAGTGCAGGCATCAGAGGAAGCGGGAAAGCAGGCATCAGAGGAGGGGTGAGTGCAGGCATCAGAGGAGGCAAGAGAGCAGGCATCAGAGGAGGCAAGAGAGCAGGCATCAGAGGAGGCAAGAGAGCAGGCATCAGAGGAGGCGGGAGAGCAGACATCAGAGGAGGCAAGAGAGCAGACATCAGAGGAGGGGTGAGAGCAGGCATCAGAGGAGGGGTGAGAGCAGGCATCAGAGGAGGGGTGAGTGCAGGCATCAGAGGAGGCAAGAGAGCAGGCATCAGAGGAGGCGGGAGAGCAGGCATCAGAGGAGGGGTGAGTGCAGGCATCAGAGGAGGCGGGAGAGCAGGCATCAGAGGAGGCGGGAGAGCAGGCATCAGAGGAGGGGTGAGTGCAGGCATCAGAGGAGGGGTGAGTGCAGGCATCAGAGGAGGCGGGAGAGCAGGCATCAGAGGAGGGGTGAGTGCAGGCATCAGAGGAGGCGGGAGAGCAGGCATCCGAGGAGGGGTGAGAGCAGGCATCGGAGGAGGTGAGAGATCAGACATTAGAGGAGGCAAGCGAGCAGACATCAGAGGAGGCAAGCGAGCAGACATCAGAGGAGGCAAGAGAGCAGACATCAGAGGAGGGGTGAGTGCAGGCATCAGAGGAGGGGTGAGTGCAGGCATCAGAGGAGGGGTGAGTGCAGGCATCAGAGGAGGCGGGAGAGCAGGCATCAGAGGAGGGGTGAGTGCAGGCATCAGAGGAGGCAAGAGAGCAGGCATCAGAGGAGGCGGGAGAGCAGACATCAGAGGAGGCAAGAGAGCAGACATCAGAGGAGGGGTGAGAGCAGGCATCAGAGGAGGGGTGAGAGCAGGCATCAGAGGAGGGGTGAGTGCATGCATCAGAGGAGGCAAGAGAGCAGGCATCAGAGGAGGCGGGAGAGCAGGCATCAGAGGAGGCGGGAGAGCAGATATCAGAGGAGGCAAGAGAGCAGGCATCAGAGGAGGCGGGAGAGCAGGGATCAGAGGAGGGGTGAGAGCAGGCATCAGAGGAGGGGTGAGTGCAGGCATCAGAGGAGGGGTGAGTGCAGGCATCAGAGGAGGGGTGAGTGCAGGCATCAGAGGAGGCGGGAGAGCAGGCATCAGAGGAGGCGGGAGAGCAGGCATCAGAGGAGGGGTGAGTGCAGGCATCAGAGGAGGCGGGAGAGCAGGCATCAGAGGAGGCGGGAGAGCAGGCATCAGAGGAGGCAAGAGAGCAGACATCAGAGGAGGGGTGAGTGCAGGCATCAGAGGAGGCAAGAGAGCAGACATCAGAGGAGGAAAGATAGCAGGCATCGGAGGAGGTGAGAGATCAGACATTAGAGGAGGCAAGCGAGCAGACATTAGAGGAGGCAAGCGAGCAGACAGAGGGGGCAAGAGAGCAGACAGAGGAGGCAAGAGAGCAGACATCAGAGGAGGGGTGAACGCAGGCCTCGGAGGAGGGGGTGTGCGCGGGCCTCAGAGGAGGCGGGAGAGCGGGCCTCAGAGGAGGGGTGAATGCAGGCATCAGAGGAGGGAGTGAATGCAGGCATCAGAGGAGGGGTGAATGCAGGCATCAGAGGAGGGGTGAATGCGGGCCTCAGAGGAGGGGTGAATGCGGGCCTCAGAGGAGGGGTGAATGCGGGCCTCAGAGGAGGGGTGAATGCGGGCCTCAGAGGAGGGGTGAATGCGGGCCTCAGAGGAGGGGTGAATGTGGGCCTCAGAGGAGGGGTGAATGCGGGCCTCAGAGGAGGGGTGAATGCGGGCCTCAGAGGAGGGGTGAATGCGGGCCTTAGAGAAGGGGAGAGTGCGGGCCTCAGAGGAGGACTAAGAGCAGGCCTCAGAGGAGGGGTTAGTGCAGGCAGGAGTGAAGGCCTCAGAGGAGGGCTGAGTGCAGGCATCAGAGGAGGCAAGACAGCAGACATCAGAGGAGGCAAGAGAGCAGGCATCCGAGGCGGCGAGAGAGCTGGCATCAGAGGAGGGGTGAGCGCAGGCATCAGAGGAGGGGTGAGCGCAGGCATCAGAGGAGGGGTGAGCGCAGGCATCAGAGGAGGGGTGAGCGCAGGCCTCAGAGGAGGCGAGAGAGCAGGCATCAGAGGAGGGGTTAGTGCAGTCAGGAGTGAAGGCCTCCAGAGGGAGGGCTGAGTACAGGCATCAGAGGAGGCAAGACAGCAGACATCAGAGGAGGCAAGAGAGCAGGCATCCGAGGCGGCGAGAGAGCTGGCATCAGAGGAGGGGTCAGCGCAGGCCTCAGAGGAGGCGAGAGAGCAGGCATCATAGGAGGGGTGGATGCAGGCATCAGAGGAGGGGTGAATGCAGGCATCAGAGGAGGGGTGAATGCAGGCATCAGAGAAGGGAGAGTGCGGGCCTCAGAGGAGGACTAAGAGCAGGCCTCAGAGGAGGGGTTAGTGCAGGCAGGAGTGAAGGCCTCAGAGGAGGGCTGAGTGCAGGCATCAGAGGAGGCTGGAGCGCGAGGCCTCAGAGGAGGGGTGAGTGCCAACATCAGAGGAGGCGAGAGAGCAGGCCTCCGAGGTGGGATGAGTGCAGGCCTCAGAGGAGGAGGGAGTCCAGGCCTCTGAGGAGGGGTGAATGCGGGCCTCAGAGGAGGGGTGAATGAGGGCCTCAGAGGAGGGGTGAATGCAGGCCTTAGAGGAGGGGTGAGAGCAGGCATCAGAGGAGGGGTGAGAGCAGGCATCAGAGGAGGGGTGAGTGCAGGCATCAGAGGAGGGGTGAGAGCTGGCATCAGAGGAGGGATGAGTGCAGGCCTCAGAGGAGGGGTGAGTGCAGGCATCAGAGGAGGGGTGAGTGCAGGCATCAGAGGAGGGGTGAGTGCAGGCATCAGAGGAGGCGGGAGAGCAGGCATCAGAGGAGGGGTGAGTGCAGGCATCAGAGGAGGCGGGAGAGCAGGCATCAGAGGAGGCGGGAGAGCAGGCATCCCGAGGAGGGGTGAGTGCAGGCATCAGAGGAGGGGTGAGTGCAGGCATCAGAGGAGGGGTGAGTGCAGGCATCAGAGGAGGGGTGAGTGCAGGCATCAGAGGAGGGGTGAGTGCAGGCATCAGAGGAGGGGTGAGTGCAGGCATCAGAGGAGGCGGGAGAGCAGACATCAGAGGAGGCAAGAGAGCAGACATCAGAGGAGGGGTGAGTGCAGGCATCAGAGGAGGGGTGAGTGCAGGCATCAGAGGAGGGGTGAGTGCAGGCATCAGAGGAAGCGGGAAAGCAGGCATCAGAGGAGGGGTGAGTGCAGGCATCAGAGGAGGCAAGAGAGCAGGCATCAGAGGAGGCAAGAGAGCAGGCATCAGAGGAGGCGGGAGAGCAGACATCAGAGGAGGCAAGAGAGCAGACATCAGAGGAGGGGTGAGAGCAGGCATCAGAGGAGGGGTGAGAGCAGGCATCAGAGGAGGGGTGAGAGCAGGCATCAGAGGAGGGGTGAGTGCAGGCATCAGAGGAGGCAAGAGAGCAGGCATCAGAGGAGGCGGGAGAGCAGGCATCAGAGGAGGCGGGAGAGCAGACAGAGGAGGCAAGAGAGCAGGCATCAGAGGAGGCGGGAGAGCAGGGATCAGAGGAGGGGTGAGAGCAGGCATCAGAGGAGGGGTGAGAGCAGGCATCAGAGGAGGGGTGAGTGCAGGCATCAGAGGAGGGGTGAGTGCAGGCATCAGAGGAGGCGGGAGAGCAGGCATCAGGAGGAGGCGGGAGAGCAGGCATCAGAGGAGGGGTGAGTGCAGGCATCAGAGGAGGCGGGAGAGCAGGCATCAGAGGAGGCGGGAGAGCAGGCATCAGAGGAGGGGTGAGTGCAGGCATCAGAGGAGGGGTGAGTGCAGGCATCAGAGGAGGCGGGAGAGCAGGCATCAGAGGAGGGGTGAGTGCAGGCATCAGAGGAGGCGGGAGAGCAGGCATCCGAGGAGAGGGAGTGCAGGCATCGGAGGAGGTGAGAGATCAGACATTAGAGGAGGCAAGCGAGCAGACATCAGAGGAGGCAAGAGAGCAGACATCAGAGGAGGGGTGAGTGCAGGCATCAGAGGAGGGGTGAGTGCAGGCATCAGAGGAGGGGTGAGTGCAGGCATCAGAGGAGGCGGGAGAGCAGGCATCAGAGGAGGGGTGAGTGCAGGCATCAGAGGAGGCAAGAGAGCAGGCATCAGAGGAGGCGGGAGAGCAGACATCAGAGGAGGCAAGAGAGCAGACATCAGAGGAGGGGTGAGAGCAGGCATCAGAGGAGGGGTGAGAGCAGGCATCAGAGGAGGGATGAGTGCAGGCATCAGAGGAGGCAAGAGAGCAGGCATCAGAGGAGGCGGGAGAGCAGGCATCAGAGGAGGCGGGAGAGCGGATATCAGAGGAGGCAAGAGAGCAGGCATCAGAGGAGGCGGGAGAGCAGGGATCAGAGGAGGGGTGAGAGCAGGCATCAGAGGAGGGGTGAGTGCAGGCATCAGAGGAGGGGTGAGTGCAGGCATCAGAGGAGGGGTGAGTGCAGGCATCAGAGGAGGCGGGAGAGCAGGCATCAGAGGAGGCGGGAGAGCAGGCATCAGAGGAGGGGTGAGTGCAGGCATCAGAGGAGGCGGGAGAGCAGGCATCAGAGGAGGCGGGAGAGCAGGCATCAGAGGAGGCAAGAGAGCAGACATCAGAGGAGGGGTGAGTGCAGGCATCAGAGGAGGCAAGAGAGCAGACATCAGAGGAGGAAAGATAGCAGGCATCGGAGGAGGTGAGAGATCAGACATTAGAGGAGGCAAGCGAGCAGACATTAGAGGAGGCAAGCGAGCAGACAGAGGGGGCAAGAGAGCAGACAGAGGAGGCAAGAGAGCAGACATCAGAGGAGGGGTGAACGCAGGCCTCGGAGGAGGGGTGTGCGCGGGCCTCAGAGGAGGCGGGAGAGCGGGCCTCAGAGGAGGGGTGAATGCAGGCATCAGAGGAGGAGTGAATGCAGGCATCAGAGGAGGGGTGAATGCAGGCATCAGAGGAGGGGTGAATGCGGGCATCAGAGGAGGGGTGAATGCGGGCCTCAGAGGAGGGGTGAATGCGGGCCTCAGAGGAGGGGTGAATGCGGGCCTCAGAGGAGGGGTGAATGCGGGCCTCAGAGGAGGGGTGAATGCGGGCCTCAGAGGAGGGGTGAATGTGGGCCTCAGAGGAGGGGTGAATGCGGGCCTCAGGAGGAGGGGTGAATGCGGGCCTCAGAGGAGGGGTGAATGCGGGCCTTAGAGAAGGGGAGAGTGCGGGCCTCAGAGGAGGACTAAGAGCAGGCCTCAGAGGAGGGGTTAGTGCAGGCAGGAGTGAAGGCCTCAGAGGAGGGCTGAGTGCAGGCATCAGAGGAGGCAAGACAGCAGACATCAGAGGAGGCAAGAGAGCAGGCATCCGAGGCGGCGAGAGAGCTGGCATCAGAGGAGGGGTGAGCGCAGGCATCAGAGGAGGGGTGAGCGCAGGCATCAGAGGAGGGGTGAGCGCAGGCATCAGAGGAGGGGTGAGCGCAGGCCTCAGAGGAGGCGAGAGAGCAGGCATCAGAGGAGGGGTTAGGTGCAGTCCAGGAGTGAAGGCCTCAGAGGAGGGCTGAGTACAGGCATCAGAGGAGGCAAGACAGCAGACATCAGAGGAGGCAAGAGAGCAGGCATCCGAGGCGGCGAGAGAGCTGGCATCAGAGGAGGGGTCAGCGCAGGCCTCAGAGGAGGCGAGAGAGCAGGCATCATAGGAGGGGTGAATGCAGGCATCAGAGGAGGGGTGAATGCAGGAATCAGAGGAGGGGTGAATGCAGGCATCAGAGAAGGGGAGAGTGCGGGCCTCAGAGGAGGACTAAGAGCAGGCCTCAGAGGAGGGGTTAGTGCAGGCAGGAGTGAAGGCCTCAGAGGAGGGCTGAGTGCAGCCATCAGAGGAGGCTGGAGCGCAGGCCTCAGAGGAGGGGTGAGTGCCAACATCAGAGGAGGCGAGAGAGCAGGCCTCCGAGGTGGGATGAGTGCAGGCCTCAGAGGAGGAGGGAGTCCAGGCCTCTGAGGAGGGGTGAATGCGGGCCTCAGAGGAGGGGTGAATGAGGGCCTCAGAGGAGGGGTGAATGCAGGCCTTAGAGAAGGGGAGAGTGCGGGCCTCAGAGGAGGACTAAGAGCAGGCCTCCGAGGAGGGGTTAGTGCAGGCAGGAGTGAAGGCCTCAGAGGAGGGCTGAGTGCAGGCATCAGAGGAGGCAAGACAGCAGACATCAGAGGAGGCAAGAGAGCAGGCATCCGAGGCGGCGAGAGAGCTGGCATCAGAGGAGGGGTGAGCGCAGGCATCAGAGGAGGGGTGAGCGCAGGCCTCAGAGGAGGCGAGAGAGCAGGCATCAGAGGAGGGGTTAGTGCAGGCAGGAGTGAAGGCCTCAGAGGAGGGCTGAGTGCAGGCATCAGAGGAGGCAAGACAGCAGACATCAGAGGAGGCAAGAGAGCAGGCATCCGAGGCAGCGAGAGAGCTGGCATCAGAGGAGGGGTGAGCGCAGGCATCAGAGGAGGGGTGAGCGCAGGCCTCAGAGGAGGCGAGAGAGCAGGCATCAGAGGAGGGGTGAATGCAGGCAGAGGAGGGGTGAATGCAGGCAGAGGAGGGGTGAATGCAGGCATCAGAGAAGGGGAGAGTGCGGGCCTCAGAGGAGGACTAAGAGCAGGCCTCAGAGGAGGGGTTAGTGCAGGCAGGAGTGAAGGCCTCAGAGGAGGGCTGAGTGCAGGCATCGGAGGAGGCTGGAGCGCAGGCCTCAGAGGAGGGGTGAGTGCCAACATCAGAGGAGGCGAGAGAGCAGGCCTCCGAGGTGGGATGAGTGCAGGCCTCAGAGGAGGAGGGAGTCCAGGCCTCAGAGGAGGAGGGAGTCCAGGCCTCTGAGGAGGGGTGAGTGCAGGCCTCTGAGGAGGAGTGAGTGCACGCCTTGGAGAAGGCGGGCGTGAAGGTCTCAGAGGAGGTGGGACTGAAGGCCCTGGAGGATGCAGGCCTGCAGGTATCAGAGGAAGAAGATGTGCAGGCCTCGGAGGATGAGAGAGTGGAGGCATCAGAGGAGGCAGGAGTGCAGGGATCCGAGGAGGAGTGAGTGCAAGCCTTGGAGGAGGCTGGAGTGCAGGTCTCGGAGCAGGGGTGAGTGCAGGCCATGGAGGAGGGGTGAGTGCATGCCTTGGAGGAGGTGTTAGTGCATTCTTCAGAGGAGGGGTGAGTGCATGCCTGCAGAGGAGGCAGGAACGCATACCTTCACTGTCTAAAAGTGCTTTTAAATTGGCCGGGGAATGTTAGCCTCTCGTGCAGCCATTGTGTGCATTGCAGAGGAGAACCTTCTCTCAGTGACTTAATCAGGTGGGAGCGCTGATAAGTTTTAAAGTTGCATTACTACAAGTTACACTACTACCGTAGGCTGTCTGGTGGAGGTGACTCTTGCAGCGTTGGGTAAGATTTTTGTATTTAAGAAATACTCTTGAGGGTCTGGGAGAGGAGGCGGTGCCGGTGAGAGTGGAAGATTCCAAAGTTTGGTGTTAGAGAGTGGATATTGGGGAGCAGGGGGGGAGGGGCAAAGCTGAGGCCATAGTTCCTTTCAGTGCAGAGTGGAAGTAGGTGTTATCTCCTTGTAGGGACGGAAATCTCGAGTTCTGGATGCCGGTGGGCCCACCACACGGTATTTATATTTTATTTTCCCTGGCATGTTACCCTGTACACTGCCTAGTCCAAGGAGCCACCCAGACGCCAGGAGACTCCAGCAGACGCTTAGTTTTTACTTGGAGAAGGAGGCTCCGGTGTCTTTGGTATCTGAGGACCATCCACCGTTTTCCTCCCAGTTTGGCTTGTCCAGAGAGCGCAGGTAGAGGCCTGCGATGGCATCCTATTCCTTGGGAAGTACCTCCATCTACAGCTGCAGTGTATGTCCAACACCAGGCCGAGCCAGATTATCTTACTCGACCAGGAGAAAATGACCATAAAACTGCTCACCGCACTGAGTGGCGAGCGACTCAACGCTTCCTTCTTGACGGGAGGTGGATCCCAGGCCAGCTCCTAAGAAAATATGTCTCAGAGTTTCAGAGACTGAACATGCACTTCCCAGAGGTGCTTCCTGGACACTGAGATGCATGCTGCCTGGCTGCACGAGGCTTGGACAAAGCCAGACACAATTGGATACTTTATCTATCTAGGGATTTGTAGGGCTCAATAGCTACTCACTGAGTGTCCCAACGCTATTTGTAAGAGGTGACCCGGAGTGTCAGGTAGTTTAGAATGCACAACTGAAAAGCCAACTTTTAAGAAGGCTCTTGGAGACCAAGATGTCCTCTGTGACGCAAAGCTGCTGTGGCAGGGCATGCCAGCCTTTAGCAGTCAGGCAGGAAAAGCAGCTGCCACCCCACTTTTCCTTATAAATTTGGAAATACTTGCCCATAGCTCTTCCCCCCGGCCCTCAACCCTTCCCTCCTGCCCTCTTCGCTGAAGAATGATCAACATGAATCCCTCCAGCGAACACGCCAGCAGAGAGGAGTGCGAGCTCCCCTGCGGCAAAGCAACCTCCAGCCAACACGCCAGCAGAGAGGAGTGCGAGCTTCCCTGCGGCAAAGCAACCGCAGGTGGGCAGATCTTTTTGGTGAAGTACCTCCTACAACAGACCTTTCTTGTGAAAATCCCCTCTTTTTTCGTCTTCCAAGAACCCTACAGCCTCCACCCAGTGTAGCGGCAAGCACGGGACACACCACAGTCCTTTGAATTAGGTGCTGTTAAGACTGTCTCCAGTCAGACATGTGCAGAAGTCCAGCAATCACACCCTTCCTACTCCCCAATACTAAAACCATCTTCTGCACATCAAGCCCATTGGTTGCTTTTAAGCCATCCAGGTGGGGATCACACATCTTTTGGAGTGTACAGGTGTCGCGTACCCTCTCCATCTGTAACCTAGTGACCTACCACCTTAGAGCATTTACCTGCTACTCTGACCTTATATAGCTTTAAGAATTACCCAAACCCTTATGGAGCTTTAAAATCATGACTCACAATTCAATAAAGTTCGCCTTTTAAAGTCTGGCCTAGAAAAAGCTTTAGCTCTTTCACCAGCCTGTTGTAATTGAAAAAAGCACTAATAGAAAATTCATAAATGAAGGGGCTTTGTGTCAGCCCTCCACATCCATTGGTCTGTTCATCTCACGTCTACTTAACACAGCTTACAACATGGCGCAATAGGTCAGCCCACTTGTGCACTGAGTTACTGCATCACATGTGCACCCCCATTCTAATCACATGTGCACATCCACCTGACAAGAAGTGCACTTCAGTCAGGGATGTTGGTTTGGTACGTCACTTTCCCAATGTTTTTTCTTTCATTTCATTGTCCACTTTTTATTATTTTAGTCATCCTTGTGTTTACACCAGGTCTTCGGATTGCAGTAATTCAAAGCCAGTATTACCTTTTCTTTGCAATGATAAGAAACACATTTTCATGTGATGTGCATTAAGACTGGACAGGGGTTCTGCGTCTGTTTTAAGTACACCTGTCTGCTGGGAAGCACCAGTGCTGTTCTTGTAAAATTACATATGACTGATATATCTTTTTTTAATTTAAAAATATTTATAGCAAGCAGATGGCTACCATGGCTAGGCAGCAGCATTGTCTTTGTGTGTGCCATATGCATGCAATAAAAAACTGCACCAGCTTGCCAAGACCAGAACTATTGGCTTTGCCAATGCATTTTGAATTTTGAAGTCCGCTGCCCCTTTCGAAAGGCAAGCCTAATAGCCCATTAACCTGGGGGCACTGGAATGTTTGGATTGCATAAAGTAGGTGAGAAGTTACGTGGTTGCATGAGGCCGGATCCAAAGCGTGAGACAGGCCGGAGACGAAGCAACTGGAGGGGCATGGGAGGGGCGTGGGGCAGGCAGGAGACGAAGCACCTGGAAGGGCAGGGGAGGGGCGTGGGGCAGGCAGGAGACAAGGCACCTGGAGAGGCACCTGGAGGGGCGTCGGGCAGGCAGGAGACGAAGCACCTGGAAGGGCGTGGGGCAGGCAGGAGACAAGGCACCTGGCCGGGGGGGGGGCGCGTTCGGGTTCGGGTTCGGGGGCGCAGATACTCTTCCAGGAAGTATGAACCGAAACGCATGGACCTTTATTCAACGTTTACATTCACTTTCTGACAGGCTCAGTTCAAGTCAAGAAACCGAAGAGAAGCCTAAAGTGTCAGGGGACACAAACGTTTATATCCTGATCCTGCCATCAGACTACGCTACCCTGTCACTGTGAACTGCTGTGCCCAGGGGCCTTTCTACGCTACCCTGTCAGTGTGAACTGCTGTGCCCAGGGGCCTTTCTACGCTACCCTGTCACTGTGAACTGCTGTGCCCAGGGGCCTTTCTACGCTACCCTGTCACTGTGAACTGCTGTGCCCAGGCGCCTTTCTACGCTACCCTGTCACTGTGAACTGCTGTGCCCAGGGGCCTTTCTACGCTACCCTGTCACTGTGAACTGCTGTGCCCAGGGGCCTTTCTACGCTACCCTGTCACTGTGAACTGCTGTGCCCAGGGGCCTCCCATAGACTCTACATTCATCCGCCGCTGCAAGCTTCCTGTGCTGAACTCTTAATGGCTAAGACAGGCCAAAACGGACCACGGAACGAGCCTGAAAACTGTCTTTGGACAGTGTCCCCAGAAAGGTGTTTTTATACCTTTGGAGCGAACCGGAAACTGTCTTTGGACAGTGTCCCCAGAAAGGTGTTTTCATACCTTTGGAGCGAACCGGAAACTGTCCTAGGACAGTCTCCTCAGAAAGGTGTTTTCATACCTTTGGAGCGAACCGGAAACTGTCCCAGGACAGTCTCCTCAGAAAGGGATTTTCATACCTTTGGAGCACTTGGGACCAGAGATTTGAAACTTTCACCCTTCCTGGGAAAGTAGTAAGTCTGTCTGGACGTTAATATTTATTATGTGTTGGCCATCTGTTCTACTTTGTATTTGAATCAACGTTCACTGGTACCACCTCCCAAGGGCTCCGCCTCGATGGCCAATCATGACTCAACAGTTCTCCGTACGTTTGAGTGCCCCCTTTAACTTATCAACAAGGCAGTTTGTTAGGTCATTTGTTGCAATATAGCGCCCTCTGATGGCCATTGGGGGAGACCCTATAAGGCAGATGATTGCATTGGGCTTACTGCGGCACCTGCCCTGCAGATTCATCTGGACCGAGCTGCCCAGGGGAGTGAAGAAGGTTTGAAGTCTCTGCCTCTGCATGCTGAGGAGGGGGAGGACTTGAAGTGTATCTCCTGACCCCCCCACATCTTTACTCCTGCCATGCAAGAGTGAGGTGGTGTCCTCGCCGCGGCTTTACCTCATTAGTAGTCGTCAGCTTGTTGAGGTGCGTCTGGCTCCTGATCCAGAGGCAGCTGTAATTAAAGTTAATTAGCGGTGTTTATTTGGTGATATTTATAGCGCTGCGTCATTAAGGCGCCCTGTGATGTGTAGGCGCATGGTTCAGCCTGTTCACCAGCAGTAATTGTCACTGTCTGGAAGCCTCACTCTGGGCACTGGGTGCCACTGAGGACCACAGGAGGCAGGCGGTTCACAGGTTCAAAGGCAGCCGGGAATCTCCGTAGAAGAATTTGAGATTCCTGTGAAAGGGATCCTTGTTGAAATTACAGATCAGATGTGCTGTTACCGTATGGAATAATATGTAAGTCATGCGTGCCATCTGTGGTCTCTGTGTTCTAGCAGTAAGGGATAACATGTAAGTAGTGTCTCATCCCTGGTCTCGGTGTTGTTGCAGTATGGGATAACATGTAAGTCGTGTGTGCCATCTCTGGTCTCTGTGTTGTTACAGTATGGGATAACATGTAAGTCGTGTGTGTCATCCCTGGTCTCAGTGTTGTTGCAGTATGGGATAACATGTAAGTCGTGTGTGCCATCTCTGGTCTCTGTGCTGTTGCAGTAAGGGATAACATGTAAGTTGTGTCTCATCCCTGGTCTCTGTGTTGTTGCAGTATGGGATAACATGTAAGTCGTGTGTGCCATCTCTGGTCTCTGTGTTGTTGCAGTATGGGATAACATGTAAGTCGTGTGTGCCATCTCTGGTCTCTGTGTTGTTACAGTATGGGATAACATGTAAGTTGTGTGTCATCCCTGGTCTCTGTGTTGTTGCAGTATGGGATAACATGTAAGTCGTGTGTGTCATCCCTGGTCTCAGTGTTGTTGCAGTATGGGATAACATGTAAGTTGTGTGTCATCCCTGGTCTCTGTGTTGTTGCAGTATGGGATAACATGTAAGTTGTGTGTCATCCCTGGTCTCTGTGCTGTTGCAGTAAGGGATAACATGTAAGTCCTGTGTCATCCCTGGTCTTGGTGTTGTTGCAGTAAGGGATAACATGTAAGTCATGTGTGCCATCTCTGGTCTCTGTGCTGTTGCAGTAAGGGATAACATGTAAGTCCTGTGTCATCCCTGGTCTTGGTGTTGTTGCAGTATGGGATAACATGTAAGTCGTG
This sequence comes from Calotriton arnoldi, assembly GCA_963921515.1. Lineage (NCBI taxonomy): Eukaryota > Metazoa > Chordata > Amphibia > Caudata > Salamandridae > Calotriton > Calotriton arnoldi. Next base: position 355,102 of record CAWUFW010005137.1, on the reverse strand, counting down.
TGTGCCATCTCTGGTCTCTGTGTTGTTGCAGTATGGGATAACATGCAAGTCATGTGTTCTGTCTCTGGTCTCTGTGTTGTTGCAGTATGGTATAACATGTAAGTCGTGTGTGCCTTCACTGGTCTTTGTGCTGTTGCAGTAGGGGATAACATGCAAGTCATGCGTGCAATCTGTGGTCTCTGAGTTGTTGCAGTATGGGATAACATGTCCGTTGTCTCTCATTCCTGGTCTCAGTGTTGTTGCAGATTGGGATAACATGTAAGTCGTGTGTGCCATCTGTGGTCTCTGTGTTGTTGCAGTACGGGATAACATGTAAGTCATGCGTGCAATCTGTGGTCTCTGAGTTGTTGCAGTATGGGATAACATGTAAGTTGTGTCTCATCCCTAGTCTCGGTATTGTTGCAGTATGGGATAACATGTAAGTCGTGTGTGCCATCTCTGGTCTCTGTGCTGTTGCAGTAAGGGATAACATGTAAGTCGTGTGCCATCCCTGGTCTCGGTGATGTTGCAGTATGGGATAACATGTAAGTCGTGTGTGCCGTCTGTGGTCTCTGTGTTGCAGTATGGGATAACATGCAAGTCGTGTGTGCCATCTCTGGTCTCTGTGTTGTTCCAGTAAGGGATAACATGTAAGTCATGCGTGCCATCCCTGGTCTCAGTGTTGTTGCAGTAAGGGATAACATGCAAGTTGTGTGTCATCCCTGGTGTGAGAAGTTGGCCTGGTATATGCTGTTCACTAATTAAAGTGGACACCTTGCACCAGGGCAAATCGACTCTTATGGTAGATAGGTTTAAGACAACCTTTTAAAGAAAGCTATCCTAGTGGTAGCTGTGGAGAGCAGCCTTCAGGCTAAGTCTTGAAGGAATGTAAAGCAGCTTGTTTTACCATATAATCTCTTGAATCACCAAATGAAAAGACACCACACAGGTATATATATCAAATATATATGTATTTATTTCTAAATAACTCTCTACTAATCTCTTTATGAGATTAGAAGACAAACATATGCACAAATCAACGTTTCACAATAAGTTAAGCACAAAATATGGCTGGGGCCCTAGGGGCGTACCAGACCATATACTAAGTAAGAGACTTAGGGACAACGACTTGCAGGGAGACAAGGCCTAGGGCCTTCAGAAGTGCAGGGGCCTCACGAAACCACCCAAGGCAGGTAAGTAAAGGACCCACGGGGGACGCGTGCAGTGTGGATACACAGGCGCGGATCGCCGTTAACTTCAATGGGGCAAGTCGCGGTTGGAAATAAAGAGTTTTAGGATACTTCGGGAGAACCTACAAGCAAGTCACTTACAGGGTAAGTAGTTCTAGGGCCCACACCCACAGGAGCACCGTAGTGCTGGAGTTACCTCACCCAGGGAAGCCGGGTGCATAGGTGTCCTTTGGTGTCGGGTCGCGGCGTCGTTTTCAATGGCGAACAAAGAAGACTTGCTGCTTGCGGGAGCTGAAGAAGTGTCCGGTGGAATCCAAGCCTGGATTCTGAAGAAGGATGACCTGAAAGCAGAGGGGACAGTGTTCAAAGTCACTTGGCAGTGACCCGGGGCAAGGAAGATGGATGCCCACCGTCGTCGGTTGATTCAGGTCGGTTGCGGGTGCCTTGACTCTTCAGCCACGTGGTCCAGGAGGTGTCGACGACGACCAGGAGCTGGATTCGGTGGGTCCTCGACGTCTGCAGCTGACTGCGGTGTCGGCAACTCGATTGGAGCCAACAAGCCTTGGCAGCAGCAAGTCTCGGGGAGATGAAGAAAAGTCGATGGCGCAGACCAGCAAGGTCTGAGGGACTCACCCAGCGAGGGTAAGTCAGGGCAGGCCTGGAGCAACCAGGGGAGCCCTTTGGTTTCTTTAAGAAGTCTTCTGGGGACCCACAAGCCGGCGGGCAAGGGATCGCGAAGACACCTCGGGCGGAATCACTCAACAGGGGCCCACGGTCACTCGGGACAGTGTAGGCCTCTGATCTTCGGAGGGATTCCTGTTGGAGGTCGGGACCACACGTGGTCCAAAGCACAAGTTCGTAGACTGTTGTGAAGGGGTTGCACTCGACAATAGTGCACGGTACCCAGGGGTCGCGGTTCCTCGTTACTCGTGGGGTCCACTTGCCTCAGCTTCGCTGGGGACTCACGATGGCCTGGGAGAGGTCAGGAAATCCACTTCTTGGGCTGCAGGGACTTCGGACTCCGGCGGGAGCGGCGTAGTTTGCGACCGTCGTTGTCGTTTTTGGTGCCTGCCAAGCAGGGGAGTCACTCCTTGACTCCAAGGGAGATTCTTCTGTCTTCCAAAGGTAGTGGAACGTCGAAGGGCCAGGATTCTTCTGTAGAGCGTCGTCCAGGGGTTATCTGCTTTGCAATGGCAAGGTTCCCCCTCTTATACTAAAAAGAGGGGATTGACTAGCTCTATGACCCCACCTATGGGAGGGTCAAGGGAGGGGTGGCTACACCCACTTCCCTTTGTCCAGTTTCGCGCCAGAGCAGGGGCAGGTAGCCCCTGAGCTGGTTTGAACTGGCATATGCACAGAGGAGCCTTCTGCTCCCCCAGTGCAGGACTTCAAAGCACTCTAAGAGTGCACCCACCCAGCCCCAATACACTAAACCCTGTCTGGGAGGTGGTTACACCTCCCTGTGACAGGATGCCTATTGTTGGGCTTCCTCCACTGCGAGTTTCGGTCATCAGCAGGAGGGCAGCCCAGTGTCTGTGACTGGTGGCATCCATTTTGTGATGCCAGGGCTCTTTAGGATTCTACCGCGTTTCCACAGCAGGTACATGTCTTATCCTCTAGAAGGGTGGAATGCTACCCCCGCCGCCAAGATTGGCGGGGGGTAGTATTCCAAGATGTTTGACACCAAACACGACATGTTTTGATGCAGCCATTCCAAAGTTAGCATTTACCGCGAGGATATAATGCACTTAAATAGTATATGGTTTAACCGCATCCACAAACAGCACCAGAGAATAGACTCTGAGAGCTGCAGAGGGGCCCTGCTCAGGCAGAGGCACCCCCTCACATAGAAGCCAAGCACCCTGCCCTCAGGATTGATAGGGCCTGCCTTAGGGGTGACTGATAGGTTTATATGTGTGTGCAGGAGAGATATAGGAAACCTATATCTCAGTGAGGGGAGCTAGCACCACCTCACCCAGGCTGCAGTAGCAGGCCTGTGGTGTCAGATTTAGACTGCTTCCCAGGGGTGGCATAACGCATGCTGCAGCCCCTGGTAGGCCTGTGAAGTACCTATGCCCTTGGCACCTAAGGTACCATATACTAGGGACTCATAAGGCACCACAGTATCCAATCACTAGTGCACCTAGAGTGCACTCCATGTCGTTTAGAGAGAACAGAGAGGCTGGGGCCCTGATTGGCAGGGACCCAGCCAGACTATAGCCAGAAACCAGTGCTAACATCAGAAAAAAGTGGGGGCAACATAAGAGGCAGATCCTACTCTCCTACACAACCCCCCCAAACGTAGGGACACTAAACTAACCTTGACCAGTTGAGTCTTCGTGTTCAAAGTGGAAATACCTTGAGAGTCCATCTGCATTGGCATGTTGGGTCCCAGGCCTATGTTCCACTGTATAGTCCATCCCCTGTAGGGAAATGGACCACCTCAAAAGTTTTGGGTTTTCACCTTTCATCTGCTTTAGCCATAGGAGGGGCTTGTGGTCAGTCTGAACTATGAAGTGAGTACCAAACAAGTATGGCCTCAGCTTCTTCAGGGCCCATACCACAGCAAAGGCCTCCCTCTCTATAGCTGACCAACGTTTCTCTCTAGGGGTCAGCCTTCTGCTAATAAAAGCTACTGGCTGGTCTTGACCTTCATCATTCAGTTGAGACAGTACAGCTCCCACACCCAGCTCAGAAGCATCTGTTTGGACAATGAACTTTTTGGTGTAGTCTGGACTCTGTAAGATGGGGGCAGTGCACATGGCCTGCTTTAGGTCTTCAAATGCCTTTTGACAGCTAGCTGTCCACTGAACCTTTTTGGCATTCTCTTTGAGGTCAGATCATTCAAGGGGGTCACTATAGATCCATATCCCTTGACAAGCCTCCTATAGTACCCAGTCAGGCCTAAGAAGGCTCTCACCTGTGTCTGGGTGGTTGGAGCAACCCATTCCATTATGGTTTGGATTTTGCTCTGTAAAGGCTGAACCTGGCCTCCACCTACAAGGTGGCCCAGGTACACAACCTGACTCTGCCCTATCTGGCACTTGGTGGCCTTGATAGTGAGGCCTGCTTTCTGCAGGGCCTCCAAAACATTTCTGAGGTGGACCAGGTGATCCTGCCAGGAGGAACTAAAGACAGCAATATCATCTAGATAAGCTGAGCAATAAGTTTCCATCCCTGCCAGAACTTTATTCACCAACCTCTGAAAAGTGGCAGGTGCATTTTTCAATCCAAAGGGCATCACCACAAAGTGGTAGTGCCCACCAGGGGTCGAAAATGCTGTTTTGGCTTTTGCATCATCAGCTAATCTGATTTGCCAGTAGCCAGCTGTTAGGTCAAATGTGCTTAGATACTTGGCTGAGGCCAAAGTATCAATCAGCTCATCTGCCCTTGGTATGGGATAGGCATCAGTCCTAGTGACTGCATTGAGGCCTCTGTAGTCTACACAAAACCTCATTTCTTTCTTTACACCCTGGGTATGAGGCTTGGGTACCAGGACTACTGGGCTAGCCCAAGGGCTATCTGAAGGCTCAATCACGCCTAACTCCAACATTTTCTGGACTTCAGTCCTGATACAGTCCCTGACATGGTCAGGTTGCCTGTAGATTTTATTCTTGACAGGCAGACTGTCCCCAGTGTCCACCTCATGGGTGCACCAGGTAGTCTGACTAGGGGTCAGGCTAAACATATGTCTAAACTGTTGCAGAACTTGTCTGCACTCAGTTTGCTGATGGTCAGTGAGGCTGCTTGCCAAAGCAACACCATCTACTGACCCATCATCAGGGTTCTGAGAGAGCAGGTCAGGGAGAGGGTCACTCTCCTCCTCCTGGTCCTCATCAGTTGCCATGAGCAAGCCCATGTCAGCCCTGTCAACATATGGCTTTAATCTGTTGACATGAAGCACCCTTAGGGGGCTCCTGGGAGTTCCAAGATTCACCAGATAGGTGACTTCTCCCTTCTGTTCAACTATTGTATGGGGGCCACTCCACTTGTCCTGGAGGGCTGCTGGGGCCACAGGCTCCAACACCCACACTTTCTGTCCTGGCTGGTATACAGTCAGCACAGCTCTTTGGTCATGCCAAGCTTTTTGCAATTCTTGGCTGGCCTCCAGGTTTTTGGTTGCCTTTTTCATGTACTCTGCCATCCGGGAGCGGAGACCAAGTACATAGTCCATCACATCTTGTTTGGGGGCTTGAGAGGTAACTCCCAGCCCTCTTTACCAAACATAGTGGACCTCTCACAGGATGCCCAAACAGAAGCTCAAATGGGCTGTAACCAACCCCCTTCTGTGGAACCTCTCTGTATGCAAACAACAGGCAAGGAAGAAGAAGGTCCCATTTCCGCCTAAGCTTCTCTGGGAGTCCTTTAATCATTCCTTTCAAGGTTTTGTTGAAGCGTTCAACTAAACCATTGCATTGTGGGTGATAGGGGGTGGTGAACTTATAAGTTACACCACACTCCTTCCACATTGCTTTCAGATATCCTGACATGAAGTTGGTACCTCTGTCAGAAATGACCTCCTTTGGGAAACCCACTCTGGAGAAAACTCCAATGAGGGCTCTTGCCACCACAGGGGCTGTGGTGGTCCTCAGGGGAATTGCCTCTGGGTACCTGGTGGCATGATCCACTACCACCAGGATAAATCTGTGCCCAGATGCAGTCTGAGGGTCAAGGGGACCAACAATGTCAATCCCTACCCTTTCAAAGGGTACCCCCACCACAGGTAGTGGTATCAGGGGGCCTTTGTTGTGCCACCTGCCTTACCACTGGCTTGGCAAGTGACACAGGAGCGACAAAACTCCTTTGTGTCCTCTGACATATGTGGCCAATGAAAATGTGGAACAAGCCTGTCCCAGGTCTTGTTTTGGCCCAAGTGACCTGCTAAAGGGATATCATGTGCTAAGGTCAAGAGGAACCCCTAAACTTCTGAGGTATTACCAACCTCCTGGTGGCTCCAGGGGCTGGGTCTCTACCCTCAGAATATAGGAGTCCCTCATCCCAATAAACTTTATGGGACCCACTAGCACTTCCAAGCAGCCTCAGCAGCAGCCTGCTGTCTGAGGGGTTCAAGGGAGGGGCAGCACTGTTGCTCCTTACTCAGATCTTCCCTGGAAGGGCCCCCTGCCCCCAAGAACTCAACCTGGTCAGGTTCAAGTCCCTCTGGGGCAGTTCCTTCTTCAGGTTCTGCTTCACTTCCCTCTGGAAGTGAATCTTTGATCTGAGACAGAGGGGAAGGCACTGCCTTAACCCTACTGCTCCTCCTCTTGGGAAGCATCAGGTCCATTGTTCCAGGATCCAGAGCTGGTTCAGTGTCATGCATTCTTGCTTGTGACCTGGTCACAGCAAATACCTCTGCAGGGATGCCCAACATCTCAGCATGAGTCCATAACTCTACTTCAGACCAGGCTGAAGTCTCTAGATCATTGCCCAATAGACATTCTACAGGGAGGTCTGCACTGACTACAACCTTCTTGAGGCCAGTTACCCCTCCCCAGGAGAAATTCACAACTGCCAGACTATGGTTGGTCTGGACATTGCTTGCATTGGTCACCTGGTACATTTCACCCAGGATGATCTGTCCAGGGTCCACTAGGTCCTCTGCCACCATGGTGACACTAGCACCTGTGTCCCTAAATGCCAAAGCCTGTTTGCCATTTATCAAAGGCTGCTGTTTGTACTTGCCCAGATTACTGGGGCTTACTAGGAAGGACATATCAATGTTTCCCTCACAAATCAGCATTGCCTGAGTGGTCACTCTGACTAGGTCAGAATCCACTTCAGAACCCAGGGTCAACCCTACTACACCCTTATTCTGCGTACCACCTCCACCAGTAGCTGAGCTAGGGGGCACAGTTGCCTTAGGGGCAGGAGTGGTGGTGGTTTGGTCTTTGGACTTGGTACAATCAGAAGTCCAGTGCCCTTTCTGTTTACAGAATTTGCACCAGGGCTTCTTTTGGCCTTTTCCCTTGTTGGACTGTGACTCCCCACCGGATGCAGATTTTTGGGGCCCTTGTGAAGACTTCTGGTCTTTTGACTTATCCCCACCTTTCTCAGAGCCTTTAGGATCTTGCTTCTTAGTGTCACCCCCTTGGTTCTGGGTTTTCTGCCTCACCCTGGTTCTGACCCATTTGTCTGCCTTCTTTCCCAATTCTTGGGGAGAGGTCAGATCAGAGTCCACCAGGTACTGATGCAACAACTGGTTCTGGCAATTATTTAGGATCTGTTCTCTCATCATCAGATTATACAATCCCTTGAAATCAATAACCCTACTGCCAACCAGCCAACCCTCTAGAGCCTTGGTTGCACAATCAACAAAGTCAGTCCAGTCCTGAGTCTGTGCCTTCTGGGTATCTCTGAACTTCAACCTGTACTGCTCAGTGGTTAAGCCAAACCCATCTATCAGTGCACTCTTCAGGACCTCATAATCATCAGCATCCTCCTCTCTAACAGTGAGGAGCTTGTCTCTTCCTTTATCTGAAAAGGAGAGCCACAAGATTGCTGCCCACTGCTTTTGGGGGACCTGCTGTACTCTACAGGCCCTCTCCATAGCAGTTATCCACTTGTGGATATCATCCCCACTCTGGTAGGGAGGAACAACCTTGCTCAGGTTCCTATGGTCAGGAATATATTCTCTGCCTCTAGGGACACTGTTGCTGCCACCAGGGGGTTCTAACCCCTCTTTCTAGAAGCTCTCTGGATCTCCAGGGCTTCCTATCCAGTGCCAACTGCTTGGTTCTGAGGGCCACTCTGGCTTCCTCATACTGGAGCAGTTTGCACCTTCTCTCAGAGGAGGTCTCTCTTAAGGAAAAGTATGAGCTCCTCTGCTGGACAAATTCTCTGCCAGAGTGATAAGAGTGGTCAGATTCCCTGGAAGGGGATCTGTGCCTCTCCTCCTCTCTGTCAGTTCTCTTAGGGAGAATTCCTCTGTCCTTTTCAGGCCCCTTGGAGCCTGGCCCTTCAATCACAGAGTCTTGGTCATTCTGATTTTCATCATCTGACCCAGATACTATGACTGACCCACCCACTGATTCAAACCCTTTAGCTCCTAGAGCCAATCTAAGGTCATCTGCTGTCAGCAGATCTATCAGGTGTAGTGTTGAGGGACTCTGTCCTAGTCTCAGGTGTCTGTCAACACACATGGCTCTCAAGTCAGAGAAAGCCATGTCCTTATACTGAGGCTGAGTGGATCCACTGGGTCCACCCCTTAAGGACATTCTAGTGTTGTGCAGTGTTGTACTACCTATACTAGTTTGTGGCCTACTGATCCTAGCTTGAGCTGTGGAAAGGGTGTGCTATCCCTTGGCACACAGCTCTAAGTTCAGTAGAACTTATTGATACTAAGCTTGACTTTATATGTACCTTGAGTACCTATAATGGTTTTCAGTTAGTAATTCAAATAGAGATTTTCTGGTAAAACAATGGCAAGCTGGAATCCCACACGCTGCCCACCAATGTGAGAAGTTGGCCTGGTATATGCTGTTCACTAATTAAAGTGGACACCTTGCACCAGGGCAAATCGACTCTTATGGTAGATAGGTTTAAGACAACCTTTTAAAGAAAGCTATCCTAGTGGTAGCTGTGGAGAGCAGCCTTCAGGCTAAGTCTTGAAGGAATGTAAAGCAGCTTGTTTTACCATATAATCTCTTGAATCACCAAATGAAAAGACACCACACAGGTATATATATCAAATATATATGTATTTATTTCTAAATAACTCTCTACTAATCTCTTTATGAGATTAGAAGACAAACATATGCACAAATCAACGTTTCACAATAAGTTAAGCACAAAATATGGCTGGGGCCCTAGGGGCGTACCAGACCATATACTAAGTAAGAGACTTAGGGACAACGACTTGCAGGGAGACAAGGCCTAGGGCCTTCAGAAGTGCAGGGGCCTCACGAAACCACCCAAGGCAGGTAAGTAAAGGACCCACGGGGGACGCGTGCAGTGTGGATACACAGGCGCGGATCGCCGTTAACTTCAATGGGGCAAGTCGCGGTTGGAAATAAAGAGTTTTAGGATACTTCGGGAGAACCTACAAGCAAGTCACTTACAGGGTAAGTAGTTCTAGGGCCCACACCCACAGGAGCACCGTAGAGCTGGAGTTACCTCACCCAGGGAAGCCGGGTGCATAGGTGTCCTTTGGTGTCGGGTCGCGGCGTCGTTTTCAATGGCGAACAAAGAAGACTTGCTGCTTGCGGGAGCTGAAGAAGTGTCCGGTGGAATCCAAGCCTGGATTCTGAAGAAGGATGACCTGAAAGCAGAGGGGACAGTGTTCAAAGTCACTTGGCAGTGACCCGGGGCAAGGAAGATGGATGCCCACCGTCGTCGGTTGATTCAGGTCGGTTGCGGGTGCCTTGACTCTTCAGCCACGTGGTCCAGGAGGTGTCGACGACGACCAGGAGCTGGATTCGGTGGGTCCCTCGACGTCTGCAGCTGACTGCGGTGTCGGCAACTCGATTGGAGCCAACAAGCCTTGGCAGCAGCAAGTCTCGGGGAGATGAAGAAAAGTCGATGGCGCAGACCAGCAAGGTCTGAGGGACTCACCCAGCGAGGGTAAGTCAGGGCAGGCCTGGAGCAACCAGGGGAGCCCTTTGGTTTCTTTAAGAAGTCTTCTGGAGACCCACAAGCCGGCGGGCAAGGGATCGCGAAGACACCTCGGGCAGAATCACTCAACAGGGGCCCACGGTCACTCGGGACAGTGTAGGCCTCTGATCTTCGGAGGGATTCCTGCTGGAGGTCGGGACCACACGTGGTCCAAAGCACAAGTTCGTAGAACGTTGTGAAGGGGTTGCACTCGACAATAGTGCACGGTACCCAGGGGTCGCGGTTCCTCGTTACTCGTGGGGTCCACTTGCCTCAGCTTCGCTGGGGACTCACGATGGCCTGGGAGAGGTCAGGAAATCCACTTCTTGGGCTGCAGGGACTTCGGACTCCGGCGGGAGCGGCGTAGTTTGCGACCGTCGTTGTCGTTTTTGGTGCCTGCCAAGCAGGGGAGTCACTCCTTGACTCCAAGGGAGATTCTTCTGTCTTCCAAAGGTAGTGGAACGTCGAAGGGCCAGGATTCTTCTGTAGAGCGTCGTCCAGGGGTTATCTGCTTTGCAATGGCAAGGTTCCCCTCTTATACTAAAAAGAGGGGATGGACTAGCTCTATGACCCCACCTATGGGAGGGTCAAGGGAGGGGGTGGCTACACCCACTTCCCTTTGTCCAGTTTCGCGCCAGAGCAGGGGCAGGTAGCCCCTGAGCTGGTTTGAACTGGCATATGCACAGAGGAGCCTTCTGCTCCCCCAGTGCAGGACTTCAAAGCACTCTAAGAGTGCACCCACCCAGCCCCAATACACTAAACCCTGTCTGGGAGGTGGTTACACCTCCCTGTGACAGGATGCCTATTGTTGGGCTTCCTCCACTGCGAGTTTCGGTCATCAGCAGGAGGGCAGCCCAGTGTCTGTGACTGGTGGCATCCATTTTGTGATGCCAGGGCTCTTTAGGATTCTACCGCGTTTCCACAGCAGGTACATGTCTTATCCCTCTAGAAGGGTGGAATGCTACCCCCGCCGCCAAGATTGGCGGGGGGTAGTATTCCAAGATGTTTGACACCAAACACGACATGTTTTGATGCAGCCATTCCAAAGTTAGCATTTACCGCGAGGATATAATGCACTTAAATAGTATATGGTTTAACCGCATCCACAAACAGCACCAGAGAATAGACTCTGAGAGCTGCAGAGGGGCCCTGCTCAGGCAGAGGCACCCCCTCACATAGAAGCCAAGCACCCTGCCCTCAGGATTGATAGGGCCTGCCTTAGGGGTGACTGATAGGTTTATATGTGTGTGCAGGAGAGATATAGGAAACCTATATCTCAGTGAGGGGAGCTAGCACCACCTCACCCAGGCTGCAGTAGCAGGCCTGTGGTGTCAGATTTAGACTGCTTCCCAGGGGTGGCATAACACATGCTGCAGCCCCTGGTAGGCCTGTGAAGTACCTATGCCCTTGGCACCTAAGGTACCATATACTAGGGACTCATAAGGCACCACAGTATCCAATCACTAGTGCACCTAGAGTGCACTCCATGTCGTTTAGAGAGAACAGAGAGGCTGGGGCCCTGATTGGCAGGGACCCAGCCAGACTATAGCCAGAAACCAGTGCTAACATCAGAAAAAAAGTGGGGGCAACATAAGAGGCAGATCCTACTCTCCTACACCTGGTCTCAGTGTTGTTGCAGTATGGGATAACATGTAAGTTGTGTCTCATCCCTGGTCTCGGTGTTGTTGCAGTATGGGATAACATGTAAGTCGTGTGTGCCATCTCTGGTCTCTGTGTTGTTGCAGTAAGGGATAACATGTAAGTCGTGTGTCATCCCTGGTCTCGGTGTTGTTGAAGTAAGGGATAACGTGTAAGTCGTGTGTGCCATCTCTGGTCTCTGTGTTGTTGCAGATAGGGATAACATGTAAGTCATGTGTGCCATCTCTGGTCTCTGTGTTGTTGCAGTATTGGATAACATGTAAGTCGTGTGTGCCATCTGTGGTCTCTGTGTTGTTGCAGTATGGGATAACATGCAAGTCATGCGTGCCATCTGTGGTCTCGGAGTTGTTGCAGTGTGGGATAACATGTAAGTCGTGTGTGCCATCTCTGGTCTCTGTGTTGTTGCAGTATTGGATAACATGTAAGTCGTGTGTGCCATCTGTGATCTCTGTGTTGTTGCAGTATGGGATAACATGTAAGTTGTGTCTCATTCCTGGTCTCGGTGTTGATGCAGTATGGGATAACATGTAAGTCGTGTGTGTCATCTGTGGTCTCTGTGTTGTTGCAGTAAGGGATAACATGCAAGTCATGCGTGCAATCTGTGGTCTCTGAGTTGTTGCAGTATGGGATAACATGTAAGTTGTGTCTCATCCCTGGTCTCGGTGTTGTTGCAGTATGGGATAACATGCAAGTTGTGTGCGCCATCTGTGGTCCCTGTGTTGTTGCAGTAAGGGATAACATGTAAGTCGTGTGTCATCCCTGGTATCGGTGTTGTTGCAGTAAGGGATAACCTGTAAGTCGTGTGTGCCATCTGTGGTCTCTGTGTTGTTGCAGTAAGGGATAACGTGTAAGTTGTGTGTGCCATCTGTGGTCTCTGTGTTGTTGCAGTTTAGGATAACATGTAAGTTGTGTGTGCCACGTGTGGTCTCTGTGTTGTTGCAGTATGGGATAACATGTAAGTCGTGTGTGCCATCTTTGGTCTCTGTGTAGTTGCAGTATGGGATAAGATGTAAGTAGTGTGTGCCATCTGTGGTCCCTGTGTTGTTGCAGTAAGGGATAACATGTAAGTCGTGTGTCATCCCTGGTATCAGTGTTGTTGCAGTAAGGGATAACCTGTAAGTCGTGTGTGCCATCTGTGGTCTCTGTGTTGTTACAGTATGGGATAACATGTAAGTTGTGTGTGCCATCTGTGGTGTCTGTGTTGTTGCAGTATGGGATAACATGTAAGTCGTGTGTCATCCCTGGTCTCGGTGTTGTTACAGTATGGGATAACATGTAAATCGTGTGTGCCATCCCTGGTCTCTGTGTTGTTGCAGTAAGGGATAACATGTAAGTCGTGTGTCATCCCTGGTCTCGGTGTTGTTGCAGTATGGGATAACATGTAAGTCGTGTATGCCATCCCTGGTCTCTGTGTTGTTGCAGTATGGGATAACATGCAAGTCATGCGTGCCATCTGTGGTCTCGGAGTTGTTGCAGTGTGGGATAACATGTAAGTCGTGTGTGCCATCTCTGGTCTCTGTGTTGTTGGAGTAAGGGATAACATGTAAGTCGTGTGTCATCCCTGGTCTCGGTGTTGTTGCAGTAAGGGATAACATGTAAGTCATGTATTCTGTCTCTGGTCTCGGTGTTGTTGCAGTATGGGATAACATGCAAGTCGTGTGTCTCATCCCTGGTCTCGGTGTTGTTGCAGTAAGGGATAACATGTAAGTCGTGTGTCATCCCTGGTCTCGGTGTTGTTGCAGTAAGGGATAATGTGTAAGTCGTGTGTGCCATTTGTGGTCTCTGTGTTGTTGGAGTATGGGATAACTTGTAAGTTGTGTGTGCCATCTTTGGTCTCTGTGTTGTTGCAGTATGGGATAACATGTAAGTCGTGTTTGCCATCTGTGGTGTCTGTGTTGTTGCAGTATGGGATAACATGTAAGTCGTGTGTGCCATCTGTGGTCCCTGTGTTGTTGCAGTAAGGGATAACATGTAAGTCATGTGTCATCCCTGGTCTCGGTGTTGTTGCAGTATGGGATAACATGTAAGTAGTGTGTGCCATCTGAGGTCTCTGTGTTGTTGCAGTATGGGATAACATGTAAGTCGTGGTGTGCCATCTTTGGTCTCTGTGTTGTTGCACTAAGGGATAACATGTAAGTCGTGTGTGCCATCTGTGGTCGTGCTGTATGGGATAACATGTAAGTCGTGTGTGCCATCTGTGGTCTCTGTGTTGTTGCAGCATGGGATAACATGCAAGTCGTGTGTGCCATCACTGCTCTTTGTGTTGTTCCAGTATGTGTCATGCGTGCCATCCCTGGTCTCGGTGTTGTTGCAGTATGGGATAACATGTAAGTCGTGTGTGCCATGCGTGGTATGGACTGTCTTATGAATAAACTTTGGTCCTTGCTGAGTGCTCCCTGGTGTGTTAATTCACTTGTGCCTCATTTAAGGGGGGGTTACTGGGTGGAGCACTGGTTCTCTTTGTGTCCCTCTCCAATAATTGGTGTACAGTGGCATAACGAAACTTGACGGGGGCACCCCTGCAAAGTACATAGAGCCTCCCCCCCATGCTCTGGACCCAGTCATGAGATCTCAGCCGCTGCCCGTGCACAGTGAGAGGTGGGCCCCTGGAGCTTGGGCCCCCGCACCACGGGGGCTGTTGTTACGCCACTGTTGGTGCCGGCCAGCTCCATTCTTTGTGCTAACCCAGCACTTCTCCATTCCTAATGCTAACCAGATCACATCCCTATTGCTAACCAAACCAGCCTCTCTCTCTAATACTACCCAGCTCACATTCCCAATGCTAACTAGCTCACATTCCGAGTGCTAACCAACCCAGCTTCTCTCCCTAATACTAACCAGCTCACATTCCCAATGTGTTGTGACTTGTCTTGGTTACTATGCATCCTCCCCTGAGTTCCAAGTCCCTGCTGCTCAGCCAGTGAGTGAGGTCATTGGATGGTTGGAATGTTAAGAGTGTTTGTGCTTGGATGCGTGGATTTGGATTGAGAAGGGCTGAGCAGCAGGATGCTGCTCCTGGTGGCGCATTACCTGATTTACTTGTAACCTGATCTGAACCTAATAAACCTACATCTTCGGTAACCTATGAGACTGCATCTTTGATTGTAACAGAATGCTAACCAGCTCACATTTCCAATGCTAACCAAATCAGCTTCTCTCCCTAATACTAACCAGCTCACATTCCCAATGCTAACCAAATCAGCTTCTCTCCCTAATACTAACCAGCTCACATTCCCAATGCTAACCAAACCAGCTTCTCTCCCTAATACTAACCAGCTTACATTCCAAATGCTAACCAGCTCACATTCCCAATGCTAACCAAACAAGTTCCTCTCCCTAATACTAACCAGCTCGCATTCCCAGTTCTAACCAGTTCACAATCTCAGTTCAAACAAAACTAGCTGCTCTCGCTAATACTAACCATGTCACATCCCCAGTGCTAACCAAACCAGCTGCTCTCGCTTATACTAGCCATCTCATATTCCAAGTGCTAACCAGATTCAGTCTCGGTGCTAATCAAACCAGCTGCACCTTAATAGCCTACAACTATCACTCATGACACAGCATACATCCTGGGGCAATGGGTCAGCCCACCTGGATGTTAGACCCCCCCTAATAGATGTATTGTCAAGTAAATAGTTGGGCACAGGTGTTTTAAGTCGGGTATGGTGAGGTGGCTGTCCGATTTCACCCAAGATTTTTACATGCGCACACACAGACAAAAACACACACACACTCTCTCTCCTCTCTGTTTTGAAGTTCTTAAAACTGTTGGTTATTTTACAACATATTGTCTATAGAGTAATTCTAACAATCCACACTGCTATCTTCTCCCACTTCAACTTAAGCCCCTCCTGCTCTGCTTCTCAAATAATGTATTTTACTATGATATTCCAGCGTGATTGTTGGTAAATTTGAACCTCACCCCCCAAGCTTACTGATCAAGCTATGCCCCGTACCTCTGCCATTGGCTGTGCTGTGCTGTACGGGACAACATTTTGATCACGTGTATGAAGACTCCTGAAAGGAAGTGCACTTCACTCAGGGCTGATGTGTCTGGACTTTGAGACATACCTTTATTTAGGTATGTATACATTTGTTTGCCATTTGTTGCATATTGTTTTGCCAAATAAAAAAAAGTTGCATGCTTACAATGCCAGACCGATTGGCTTTGCCAGTGCTTGTTTGTGAAGGTTGGCTGGCAGCTCGGTTGGTTGTGGTCTGCTGATCTCGAAGTGCGGCCTCCTAGCTCCTGAATTATTCAATCCCTCTGGTGAGCCTCGTCTTGTTCTGAAAGGTTATGAACATGGATGTCTATGCCTCTAGCGAGCTGCAGCTTCCTGGGAGCAGCCTGTGCTTATTGAATTCTTGAGGTAGCACCCGCGCCTCGAGGCGCTTCACCTCGGTGCAATATATTCTCGCCCTCGGGTACGAGAGATGAGACGAGGTCGGGATGCACTCCTTGCTAAGGAGGGACACCCAGGGAGCAGCGGACAGACAGAGATGGATGCCCTGAAGGCCGCACAGGCACTTAGCCAATGAAAGGAGAAGAACTGTATTATTCAAGGTGATGATGAACTCTGGTGTAGGGGTGACTGCATCCTGGCATAGGCAAGTCTGTCTCTGGGGGCCTGCATGCGCCGGGGTGTCTGCCTGCAGCTACTGAGGTGTGAGGCGATCCTGGTTCACCAAACTGGTCCTGTGTGAAGTGACCTGAAGTGAGAGGCGATCCTGGTTCACCAGACTAGTCCTGTGTGAAGTGACCTGAAGTGTGAGGCGATCCTGGTTCTCCAAACTAGTCCTGTGTGAAGTGACCTGAGATGTTAGGCCATCCTGGGTCACCAAACTAGTCCTGTGTGAAGTGACCTGATGTTTGAGGTGATCCTGGTTCACCAAACTAGTCCTGTGTGAAGTGACCTGATATTTGAGGTGCTCCTGGTTAACTAAACCAGTTCTCTTAAAGTGGCCTGTTTGTGGTAATCCTGGTTCACTAAACCAGTTCTCTTTAAAGTGACAAGTTGGAGGTGATCCTGGTTCACTAAACCAGAGCTCGGTAAAGTGATCTGTTGTTTGTGGTAATCCTGGGTCACTAAACAAAAATAATAGAAAATAAAAATAACTTACCTTGAACGCCGCAGTCACTGCCCGCCGCATTGCGCTCATCCTTCTTCTGGGCACAGGCTCCCAGAATGCACTGCGGCCAAGTGCATGAAAGCAGCGTCAGGATTGGCCTGAGCGCTGGCAACCTGCGCTCCCAGGCAGACTGGGAGCCTGTGCCTGCTCTCCCTGGAGAAAGCTTCACTGCGCATGACAGTTTGGCTGGCCTGAGACGGCCGGCCAAACAGTCATGCGCTGTGCACTGTAACAGTGCACTACCATTCCCCCACCAGCAGTGTCATCTCCTGGACCCGCCCCCAAGACTAGTCAGAGTCCTGGGGGCGGGTCTAGGGGGATTCAAATAAAACGATAATAAAACGGGTTTAAAACCCGTTTTATTATAGTTTTATTTGACGGTGGTATCAGTGGGGTGGGAGGGCAGTGCTCCTCCGCCCTAATGGAGGGGCCGCCTCTATGAATCATGCTAAAATATAGGACAAAAACGACTATTTGCCTTTCCCGTAGCTACGCAAAAACAAATGTTGCCAATTTCACCTAACCTAGAGTGCTTGGATGCAGGGTGCACTCAGACACAATTATGCAGAGCGTTTCATCAATAATGCAGCTCCAAGTAGGTGCTGCATTATTTCAGAACAGTCACTGTGGGTCTGGAGCCCCCCCCCCCACCGCTGCGTGATATGCATTCGGCATCAGACTCTGCTGGGGGCTGTTGGAAGCGCTTCGGGTGGCAATGAATGAATACAGTGCTTAATTTGAGCCGGTGGTTGCTGGTGGACGCCTTTGACACTCATTTTTCCTCATCAGACATTGACTGGGAGCAAGAGAGTGAAAAACACACAACTGGTAAAGGAAGAGAAGGACAATCGATGACTGCCTCCTCCCCAGGCGGGCATGGCTCCTAGTGCAAGGCAAGCAGGCCCACAGGCTGCTCCTGGGCTAGTAAAACACAACAACAACCTGGGTTCAGGTGGGACCCGGTGCAGCTGCACCTGCTGTGCCCCTGGCCCCCTCCTTGCTCCTGTTCTCCATCCTTCTCCGGAGGCAGAGCGCCTTCTCGCAACCACTCGGAGTGTGGCCGCGACCAGTCCATGATGCACTTCACGTCTCAGTACATTTTTTACTTGAATTAATGAGCACTTGTTGAAAAATGAGAAACAAATTGCTTTGCTAATGAAAGTAAATCAGGCCTGAGCTTTTATTTGAAGCTTTTTTCGAATCTCAAAGCTGTGAAAATTGCTGTGAAGCGCGCGGCTGGGGCGAGGCGGATCCAAAGGTGCCCCCATCTGCCCCCACTCCCACCCAGGGGGGTCAGGGGGTCTGGTGGGGGAGGAGGCCATGTGCTCGTTTGCGGCCAGATCTGCCTCTGGGGACAACGATCCCTGGAAATCTTCGGTAATTAATGCGCATTAAAATATAGATATTAACGCGCATTAAAATACAGATCTATTTTATTTATTTATTTGAAAGTTTTATATGGCGCGAACGTGTTTTGCACTTGTGGGTGGTCTTCAATAGGGTATGAGCACTCTACATTGAGACAGTCAAAGATACTTAAAATCGGACCCACACAGCGGTCGTGACATATGGTTTTGGGAGTCGATTGGTCCAAATGAGAGACCTGCAGAGGTGGACACAAGTGATGTACATAACATGAGATTGATGGCTTCTCGTATTCCTGCCCAGAGACGATTTTGGGAATCTCATTTATTAATTTCGGACACCAGATGAGAATATCTGCATTCGGTTTGGAATTATCACCTGCATCACAGCCTTTCGGTCCACGGTGATAATAGCCCTGAAGAAGTCGTGTTAATCGTGACTAAACACGTGTTAGCGGAGAACAGAAGGAATTGAGAAGAGGAACAATAAAGCAGTGGATACAAACCAAATACTGGAAGCGGTCTTGAAGTGATTGATATTAGCGTGTGCTGGGGATTGTGATATAGCGCGAACGTGACCCAGGCGGGTATCAGAGCGCTTTACAATTTGGATAGGTATTACATGAATATGCATAAAACAACAAGATAGTCGTGCAACACAGTTAAGGTAGGGCGGAATCAGACCATGGAGAAGAATATCCCATAATATTCGCTACATAAATGAGCATGGCAGGCGAATGCTGGATCCAAAGGTGTCCAACAACTAATAGTCAATCAGGGGGAATTCAATGAGCAGGGGTGCCAGATCCGTTTTATGGCAAAAACGTAGCCATTAGGATTTTTTTTACTTCCTTTTTGAAGGTAGTAGTGGAAGAAATTTGTCAGACTCCGGTGGAAGAGAGTTCCAGGTCTTTGGGGCAGCACCTGAGAAGGCTCAGTGACTCGTTCTCATTTTGTGTTAGATCTGTGGTTTTAAGAGCCATGAACTTGCACTTCTTGACTGTCTGCAACCTCCGGATAGTTCTAGTTTTTGAGCCAGATACGAGGGAGTCTTGAGATGTAGGGCTTTGTGAGTCATGCAGGATATCTTTAGCAGTATTCTAGCCTCATACGGCAGCCAGATTGGGGATTTGAGGGCTGGGGAGATGTGCTTGTTTCTTTTTGAACCAGTGATCAGTCTAGCTGCTGCATTAATGGACACTTTTAGTGGGGCCAAGTTATATGTGGGAAGTCCACAGAGCATGGTGCTACCATAGTCTAGCCTAGGCAGTACCAGAGCTTTCACCGCCGTCTTGAAGTCCTCTTGTGGAAGGAAAGGTTTTAGGTTCCTTAATGTGTTCATCTGGTATTTAGCTCCCTTGCTTAAATGATTCTGCATGTTCAAGTGCTGATCAAGTGTGATTCCAAGGGATTTCGCAGAGTCGATAATGCGGGGAGTGCAGTTGAAGGCCGTAAGATATTTTGAGCCCATTCTGAAGTTCGGAAGGGATTGGATGGCATGGGATGTGGTTGTGGCGCACGCATGAGATGCTCTTGTGACGCGCACACCTGGTGTGCTTGTGAAGCATGCATGAGATGCTCTTGTGACGCGCACACCTGGTGTGCTTGTGAAGCATGCATGAGATGCTCTCGTGATTTGAATAGGTTCGGTCCGAGTCCTGTTATTTCCCCAGGTTCTGCTGGTTCTGGAGAGTTCCAATCTGCGTTAAAAATGATTGTGATGTTAGTTCCCCCGCTGACCTCATTGTGTGCTTTTGAACAACATTTCTCACACAGGGGTGGAAAGGAAGTAATGTACGTTTTACTATTTCGAAAAAAAGGTTTAAACTATGAAATGTTAAACGTTTAAACGCATGAGCGGTGACCACATATTATTTTCAGATGCCATGAACACTTGGCAACAAGCACACCCTCTAAGACTGCATCCAGCCCTCAGTAATGCTAGAAGCATGTTGTAGGGTGGCTCAGTGAGCTGGATATTGGCTGCAGACAGGTGCATTTCGGATGACAAGGCAGACTCGGTCTTCCAAACTTGCGTAGGCTGATAAACTGACTGCTGTAAATTGGGTAATAGTTACATCTGTTGTTTATAGAACGTAGGCCTTATTTACCACTTTACTGGCCAAGTTCTGACCCCGTGCACAGGCTCAGAATTGCACATTGCGTGATCATTCCCCCTCCACCCAGTTTTCCTCTGATACATTCTGGCAAGCCAGCACTGCTGCAACGTCTCTACAGAAAAGGCCCTGCAGAGTTTGATGCGTCGAAAATCGATTCTGCACATTATATCT
Organism: Calotriton arnoldi; assembly: GCA_963921515.1. NCBI lineage: Eukaryota > Metazoa > Chordata > Amphibia > Caudata > Salamandridae > Calotriton > Calotriton arnoldi. The sequence continues at coordinate 334,897 of CAWUFW010005137.1, read as the reverse complement.
GATATCTTTAAAGTTAAAAATCTGGACTACGAGGTATTTACCACGCCTGGTATTACCTCACCATGGGATAATGGTATTTAGCAGGTGTAGTGTATACCACACCTTAATCCACAGAGCTTGTACTTAGTGCTCTAGGAGTAAAATCAGAGATATTCAATGCTATATGAAAACAATCATTTCCAATGCAATAGGTCTTGCATTGTTGAAAGTTGGAGCAATTGGTGTCCTTAATCTACTTAAGAAATAGTCGCCATACTTTCAGAAGCGTTGCCTGTGCACAGGCAGCTAACATAAGTTGATCTGCCCTCCCTTTACCGCGTTGCCCCTGCTTCCTGTCGGGCCAGACTTTTATTTTGTTATAGAATTGCAACTGGCAACAGTGCGCCTGCGCCGGGTGTGTAATGCTCAAGCATAATTACGAGCCGGGGGCTGGTTTAGGAGGAGATCAGCATTTGTGTTAATGCTTTGACTTTGCTGGCGCGTGCTCCCTGCCCGAGACACTGGTGTCTGTGGCATTCTAGGCTTCTGCTCCTGTTGCCGAGAGCTTCAGAATGTGGTGATGTAAGAGGCTCTTGAAGGCAGTTGAAGCTGAGCCTGCTCCCTGGTTGCAGTGTTACTGTGGATGGGATCCTTTACTTGGAATAAACCTAATTTAAACATCAACCTCTGTACCTCACCTCGTTACATTGTCCTCTCGCTGGCCGCTATTGGTAAAGATGAAGCGCCGCATGCCGTGATCCAAAAAAGTAAAAAATGTGTTGGGCGAGCCGCGCACAACAAAAGAAAAGACACACAGCTGCCGTTGGTAAAGATGAAGAAGTGCAGCATGCCACGCGCCCCCAAAAAATACGTTGTTGGGTGAGTCGCGCACAACAAAATAAAAGACACACAGCTGCCGTTGGTAAAGATGAAGAAGTGCAGCATGCCACGCGCCCCCAAAAAATACGTTGTTGGGTGAGTCGCGCACAACAAAATAAAAGACACACAGCTGCCGTTGGTAAAGATGAAGAAGTGCAGCATGCCACGCGCCCCCAAAAAATACGTTGTTGGGTGAGTCGCGCACAACAAAATAAAAGACACACAGCTGCCGTTGGTAAAGATGAAGAAGTGCAGCATGCCACGCGCCGCCAAAAAATACGTTGTTGGGTGAGTCGCGCACAACAAAATAAAAGACGCGTGGCTGCCGTTGTTGAAGATGAAGCGCAGCATGCCGCGACGGAAAAAATCAATAAAATATGTTACCTTGCACACTAATGCAACAGAAACCTTTGAAAAACACTCCTAAAATTACAAGAACATGTCGGGGAAGTACGGTTCGGGCAGTGTGTAGCTGTTGTGCCTGCATCAGCAGCCACGCCGAAGAAGTCATTAACAAATGAGTGCTCACAAACTGTTAATGAAACATACCGAGTAACAACACATGCAATAGGGGCTGTCCTTATGGGAGGTTACAAGAGCAGAAAAGGAGGGACTAAGGTGGAACTAGTCAGCAAAGTAACCAAACACAATGAAGCATTTACAAAGGACAGTCACAAGAGCCAATTGAAAACATAAACGGGCAATGGGTGGAGCTTCTAGCCCATATCCTAAATACAGCATGTCTCGAGGAAACAACGCAAGCACTGCCTAGGCTAGACCTAATGATATTATATTATGCCTGGAGTGGAAATTCCCTGGTAGATTCTCCCACAGGTTTAGCCTTTCCACCACAGATCGGAGGTGCTTCGGTTAGTACGGATCTCTGAATCCAACCCTTGGACTCTCTCATTTGGAGCGGGCCTTTTGATGTTTGATGTTTGACCCACTTTGCATTCCACATCGTGTGACATGCCACCTCTCTCTACATTTAATTCTCTCGGTAACACAGGAGGGTTTTAAATGAGCAAAACGGTTGGAGCAATAAAAAAGTCACATGGAAAACTTGCCCCACCCGTTATCTCTAATATTCGCATCGAAACTCCAATAGGAACCTAAATATCGGTGGAAAATACCTCGTGGTGCAAAATCTGTGTTTTCACAAATGCCACTCTGAAGGAGCACCTTGGTGGTGAAAGGTTTAGTTTAACATCAACAAAAGATGTGTATATTTCCTTTAATATAAATCTTCGAGCGCTAGTGGTTTTTTAAAAATTTGTGACTAACACCACACTTTTGCTATTTGTTTAAACAGTTAACCCCCTGTGCGGCAGGCAGATGGAATAAACCATCACCTGGGCACGTCTCACCGAGGATACATCTGGGCTCGGGGCCTAGGAGTTTATCTCGCATCCCATTTAATTATGGATTCGACACCTGCCAGATATCATGGTAATAGTACAGTAGCTGGGTTTGAGAAAAATATATAACACTGTTCTCTGTAAAGTGCTCTGCAGCTTCTTGGAGCTAGGTTTTAGCTCTATCGATTTTCTGACCACTGGACCATGATTCTGGCCATTTTAGCAGGACATGTACGTCAACGTTCCCTGATGTCAGTTTCTATCTGATAACTGCAGCTTGGGAGAAGGCCCTGGGGTTGCAGACATGTCGGAGCGCCTTGGTGTCGGTGAACTGCGTAGGACATGTACGTCACTGTGCCATAGAGTTGTGAGCACCGGTAGGACAGATAGTCACCGTTTAGTGTTGCACATTTCAGTTGGATAGACGTGTCACATTGTCCATGTTGTTGCACGTTTCGGTAGCACAGTCTCTTCACTGTGCTGGAGTGTCATAGGATTCTCTTGCACTGGTGTGTGATTGTGCTCTTGGGTTGGAGATTTTAGCTGGGCAGTTGTGGCACCCTGCCTAGAGTGGTAAGCTGTAGTAGGACAGACGTGGCACCGTGCCCTAGCATCACAGGTTTCACCAGGACAGAGGCAGCGTGGTGCCACTCCCATTACAGGAGCCAAAGTACAGCCGCAGCACACTGCCTGCTTGTCACAGGTTCCAACTGGACAGACATTTTACCATGCCCTAATATCTCCAGTTCCACTAGGGCAGGAGTGGCAGCACACAGTAGTGGTGAAGGTTCCAATAGGACACACGTGGTTCGATGCGCTAGTGTCACAGGCCCCAATAGACAAGACGTGACTCTGTGCCACAGTGTCACATGTTCCACTAGGACAGGTGTGGCAGCGTGCACTAGTGTTGAATGTTGCAATGGGTAGACTTGCCCTAGTGTCACAGGTTCCAATAGGACAGATGTGCCCAAGTGTCACAGGTTCTGGTAGGACACCCGTGGCACCGTACCCTAATGTCAAAGGTTCCAACAGGGCACTTGTGGCTCTGTGTCCTAGTGTCACAGGTTCTAGAAGGGCACACGTGGCACCGTACACTAGTGTCACATGCTCCAGTAGGACACACTTAGCACCGTAACCTAGTGTCAAGGGTTCCAACAGGACACACATGGCTCTGTGCCCTAGTATTGCCGGTTCCAGCAGGGCACACGTGGTACCATACCCTAGTGTCACAGGTTCCAACAGGACACATGTGGCACCATTAGCTAGTGCAATTTTAAATATGAGAACTCTCTAGGCAACATATTGGTCAGACAGTGATCATTAGACCTAAATTAACAGTACGGATATTAGACTCAAAGTACCAAGATTGATTATAAAAAATTCAATTTTATTAATACAAAATATTAAAAAGAAGGCTCAAATTTTGTCAATCCATAAATAGAAAAAATATATATAAATTGACAAGACAATGTGACACAATGATGACAACCATAATAGAGAGAAACAATGTCACAATAAGATTGCTGCGACTGCAGAAATTTTCATGTTGTTGAGGATGTTTAGTCTTACAAAATATCCTTCGTCAGACCGACCAACACGTGAGTTGAGGCCTTGAGCCCAGAACTATCCCCAAACGGTGATGCCCTTTTGAAGGCTACGTGTCTCTTTCGATTAGGAATTGAGTTTGTGTTCTAAACATTGGAATTGTTCATCTCGAGTACTACATTTTTGAATAGCCAACGCCACAGATCAAGATATTGTTGTGTTCAGCGTCGATATCCTAGACGCTTGAACGGATTCATTTAAACCCTACCCCTCGATGTATCGTCACTTGATAAGGTTTTTTCCTTCAATGTGGGTTTCCTGATGAAGGCGCCATGTTTGCCGAAACGCGCGTCAACTTTCTGAAGAACCAACATTGTACTATTTTATTTACCCCTTGTTTTCCCTTGTCTTTCATATTTCTCATTGGCTCATTTCATGTATAGTCATGTGTTTTGTCTGTATTTAGTATGATGTTATATTTATTTCTGTGAAGATTCATATTTTATTGTATGAATACAGCATATATCAAGGACAGCTAACAGTCTGCAAAGCCTCATAGAAAATATTGCGCTGTACATGACTGAAAAAGATCTTAAACTAAATCTAAAAAAAACCTTCGTCATGACATGCGGGAGCAATAGGCCTAAAATCAAACCACATCATGTAGGCAAAGATGTTATTAATAGAGTCTCATCTTTTTCTTACCTGGGGATGCTTTTTAATAAGAATGGTACATGGAATACCCATATCGAATCTTGTAATATGAAATTTTTAAGATCTACAGAGAGTATTTTTAGATTTTCAGCGAAAATAGGTAATAAACCCATTTGAGAAATCCTAGCTCTATACCGGAGCAAATGTGTCTCGGGGGTTTGCTATGGGGCTGCAATTTGGGGGAGATCCAACACCGTCTCGCTACAGATTCAAGAAAACAAGTTCCTAAAAAAACTGCTGGCAGTCCCAAGTGCGACAGCAAACTATATAACCCATAAAGAATTATCAGTTTCGTACATAAGTGACATAATAAACATGGCCGGCCTTACTTTTTGGCATGGGGTGTGGTCGAAAGACTAAACAAAATTCACAAAATAATTAATTATGGACTGTTTAGCCCTCGACCTTAGTAGGAAAATACCATGGCTGGAGTACATTTTTAATTTACTAAAATACTGTAAAGTTGATATTGACAGGAAAGATCCTACATCAATACAGGAGCTTAGCAAAAATGATCTGAAGTTGAGATATTTAAATACAATGGAAATTGAAAGAGAAAGGACTGCCAGTCAAAAACATAGTGTCATTTCCTACTGTGAACGACCACTCATGAGGGACACACAGCCATATTTAATATTGGTGAGAAATGTGCAACAGAGATTTTATTTAACGAGGCTACGGATGGGCACATTACACTATTTAGTTGCATTTCCCAGAATGGAAAAGTGGTGTCAAAAACTACCAAATTGTCCATGTGATGGAAAATCTACACAATCTACGATGCACATTATTCTCTTCTGTAGATTTTATAAGGATATCCGGAAATCAGTTTTAAATCCCTTTTTCTATCAAATATGCTTTTTAATTATAAATATGCTTTTAATTTTGTATGTAGCCTGGAAAATGTGAAAATCATAAATACTGCAATTCGTTTTGTACAACTTGCGATAAGGAAAAGAAAAGATTATTCATAACGCCTCATTAGCGATAGTAAGTGTTAAATAAATACAATTACATTTCAATATAATATAGCGTTATGTAACGGATGATTTGACTCTTAGTTCACTAGTGGCATTGTCGTCATGGGGGTGGGGGGGCAGCATGAATGATTCTAAGTTCATGTTTCCTCCAACCATCCAGAAACCTTCACTCCGCCGCCCTCGCACAGACTCCGCTCATCCGCCATAGCCACAGCGGAGGCCGCCCCTTCTCCCACCTCGCTGCCATGTCCTGGAACACCTTTCCCCTCCACCTCTGAACATCACTCTTGCTGAGGGACTTTAGGAAGAGACTCAAGATCTGGCTTTTCGACTAAACCCAGCTTGGCTCTCACTCTTGATTTCTTGGCTCGACCTCCTAGAGGGTGCAGGTGGGTCTTTGTATTTTTGCTGACTCCATGCTCCTTCAGGGCTCAGGCTGTCTTGGTGGGATGACGTCTTGAGGGTCAGGTGGTCTCACATTTGACAGACAACACAGGAGTAAACGTAAACCTGAGAAGGAGAGAACTGGATGATGGCATGTGCTTAGAAGGTGTCTTCAGCCTGAGCTGAGAGCATCCTCTCCCTCGGAATGTCTTCTTCAGCCTGAGTTGAGACCATCCTCTCCCTCGGGATGTCTTCTTCAGCCTGAGTTGAGACCATCCTCTCCCTCGGGATGTCTTCTTCAGCCTGAGTTGAGACCATCCTCTCCCTCAGAATGTCTTCTTCAGCCTGAGTTGAGACCCTCCTCTCCCTCGGGATGTCTTCAGCCTGAGTTGAGACCATCCTCTCCCTCGGAATGTCTTCTTCAGCCTGAGTTGAGACCCTCCTCTCCCTCGGGATGTCTTCTTCAGCCTGAGTTGAGACCATCCTCTCCCTCGGAATGTCTTCTTCAGCCTGAGTTGAGACCATCCTCTCCGTCGGAATGTCTTCAGCCTGAGTTGAGACCATCCTCTCCCTCGGAATGTCTTCTTCAGCCTGAGTTGAGACCCTCCTCTCCCTCGGGATGTCTTCAGCCTGAGTTGAGACCATCCTCTCCCTCGGAATGTCTTCTTCAGCCTGAGTTGAGACCATCCTCTCCCTCGGGCTGTCTTCTTTAGCCCGAGTTAAGACCCTCCTCTCACTCGGGATGTCTTCTTCAGGCTGAGTTAAGACCCTCCTCTCACTCGGGATGTCTTCTTCAGGCTGAGTTAAGACCCTCCTCTCACTCGGGATGTCTTCTTCAGGCTGAGTTAAGACCCCCCCTCTCCCTCGGGATGTCTTCTTCAGGCTGAGTCAAGACCGACCTCTCACTCGGGCTGTCTTCTTTAGCCCGAGTTAAAACCCTCCTCTCACTCGGGATGTCTTCTTCAGCCTGAGTTAAGACCCTCCTCTCACTCGGGATGTCTTCTTCAGCCTGAGTTGAGACCATCCTCTCCCTCGGAATGTCTTCTTCAGCCTGAGTTAAGACCCTCCTCTCCCTCGGGCTGTCTTCTTTAGCCCGAGTTAAGACCCTCCTCTCACTCGGGATGTCTTCTTCAGGCTGAGTTAAGACCCTCCTCTCACTCGGGATGTCTTCTTCAGGCTGAGTTAAGACCCTCCTCTCCCTCGGGATGTCTTCTTCAGGCTGAGTTAAGACCCTCCTCTCACTCGGGATGTCTTCTTCAGGCTGAGTTAAGACCCTCCTCTCACTCGGGATGTCTTCTTCAGGCTGAGTTAAGACCCCCCTCTCCCTCGGGATGTCTCACACAGGTGGTGTTAATCAGGACCGGACTGCAAACCAAAGCCAGTCCCGCCATCCATTTAAAAAACTTAAAATTAGCCCCATGTTGCACCACAGAAGCTACCATGGCAAACAAGTATCTCCGAATATAACACCCCACCCCAAAAGAAATTGATTTTAGAAACGTGAAGAAGCGCTGTAGTTTACAACACCCATTTTCTTAAAACGCCGTGTGATCTCAGGCAGCTCTGAAGGTGAACTAATGAAATATTTTAGTCTTTTCGGCCCGAGGACCCGGGAACAAAAGGTCCCCGAAGGAGAACATTATGTATGTGCTCATAAAAATATTTACAGGTACAGAAGTCAAGATGTACAGCTGCAAATATTTGCGCCACAGGAGATGCTGTGCCAAGCTGGTACACTCTGCACCACCGAGTAAATGACTTTGGGGTTTACTGCGCTGAGAGAAATAACACCTGTTTTATATTCTGTGCCAGGACAGCGGTCCATCACAGTTCCTGTGCCAGCATGAGCCCATCAGAGGTGTCTGTGCTGCTAATAATATGAGGCATAACATGCCAACCTTCCCATGTGCCAGAGCATGTCTCAAAATGCCAACCTGCCAAGGGTGACCCCTGTTCTACAAGAAAGTTAGGGCTGTTCCTAATACCAGGCAGCAGCTCATTGTGTCAGGGGACTACTTGGGGTGCCAGGCTCTTATTTGGGGTACAAGGACTGGTGCAGGATTCATTTTTTTGTAGGCTCAGACCTCAGATGTTAGAGTTATCCATTAGGGTTCATGTATGTAATGATGCCAGTGTCTACCTTACCTCTGTTTGAAATCCACACTCTGCCATTCTCCAGCACCTTGAGACCCTCACGGGTGATTTGCTGTGCTTTACAAAATCCTTGACTGATTGACTGATGCCACTTTCTATATTGCCTCTTTATGTAAAACACCACTGCCATGTCCAAAGCCACAATGTGAGCCCATGTAAATCACTACTGTCCTACCAGAGCCTACATTGCCTTAGCATGTGATATAATGGCACAACCCACGTCTCCCAGGTGTGTACAGTACTGTTGCCAGGTCGGAAATCACCTGTTTCAGTATGTCAACCTCAGTGCTCCCCTGGTTTGTACAGCAGCCTTGGCAGTCATTCCAAAAACTACATATCCAAAGAATGTATAGAACCTTTTTCAGAAGCTAAACTGCACTATCTTGTATACCGTATGTAAAGCGCTCTGATACCTCCGGGTCTAGCCAGCGCTATATAAAACTCAAATAAATAAAAAATAAAAAAAATAAAGCTTCATCATCGGGTCTCATCCTGGTTCCTGTACAGCAGGGAAACCTGTAAAATCTGCCTCACAGAGGATGCCTCCTGGATGAACAATGTTGCTGTGATGTTAAACACTGCACCGAGAGTCTCACCCTAGGTAATATCTCACTTGTCTGGTTCCACGATTGATGACTTAACCATCTTGGCACCTCTCCTGAACCAGTTTTCAAATTAAAAATCCAGAGGTAATTCTGGTCGGTTCTGTGAATCACGAACCAAACATTAATGCCGTGATATCAACTTGCTTTCTATAAGTAAAGAGCCTGAGAAAAATGTTATTCCCCGGGTCTGTGTCTTTTATTCCCCGGCTATGCAAGAAAGCAGGGTTTCAGTGTTATCGGGGTTAGATTACTGTAATGTCTGGTGCTAGTCTGTCCCAAACATTTATGGCCACACTTCAGTTAATGCAGAATAAGGCAAGATGCATCGTCTGAGGAGCCCAAGACAGGGCCACCTTTCTTCCCTCTTGGACAGACTACACTGGCTAGCGATAAAGGCAAACGATAAAGGAAAGGGTTGTGTTCAAAGACCTCTGCTTGACTCACAGAGCTTTCTATCAGAAAGAGCCGAGCTTTTTACAAGATAAACTCAAACGGTGCGTGTCAAAGCGAGCGCTGTGATCCGCATCAGCCTTCCCTGGCGGTCCCTCGATGCAAGAGCGGACGTGTGTGCAGAAGAGGCTTCTCGCTTCAGGTGCCCTGGAAACTGAAACCCTTACTCAGGGGCGTAACACAGGCCCCCGCATCCCCCCCAGTGCGGGGGCCCCCGAGCTGGAGGGGGCCCCCTCAGCACTGTACTCACGCCAGAGAGCTCCGGATTGAATCCGGAGCGGGGGCCCCTCAGTGTACCTTGCAGGAGGGCCCCTTCAACTTTTGTTACGACATCATGATGTCATGTGCCTTTGACAGATGTGTAAAGTTCGAGGCACCGCGCCTCCAGGCACGTCTCTCCCTGTCACTTAAAGCATTCATCTATATACACAGGGAACTTGGAAACAAAGTGCCATGTTCCTCAGGTGAAAGTTATGGTAAAACGATTGTTACAGTTGTAACTGAAGGAGTAAATCTAATTACCTCTGGTATTTCTTTAAAAAAAAATCGAAGGCACAGACTGTCACCTTTCTGAAAGTGCAGCGGTGCCTGTGACGTGGGAGACGTGTGCGGGGGGGAGGTGTTAGGGGGGGGGGAGGAGATAGGTTCGTTCCTCAAAAGAATTTAATATCATGGATTCTGAAGTGGTTTAACTCCGCAGCTGCCAACACCCATCCTGTTTCCTACCTTGAACGTAGGAGTCTCCGATGGGGAGCTCGGGTGCTACCAGTACCCTGGATGTAGCTCCCTGAAGCGAAGCTCAACCGGTACTTAACTCTTCACATTGAAGAAGGTCACTAACAAAAGAAAAAGACAATATTTTGTAAGTTTGTGTTAACCCCAAATGGAGTGTGCATATTTGATAAGAAATAAATGGTGTAATGGAAAATGATGTGATGAGAGGCCCTGAATCCTTCCTATGCCACGGATATACATTTACCTTAGACTGAATTGGGCCTCCTGAAGGGTTGAGGGGCCCGTGAAAGGTTGGGGGCCCCCCTGTACCGTAGGAGCTGTAGGAGAGTGTGTTACACCCCTGTTTGTAGGCCTTTCTATGCAACAGCTTCGGCCTCCAGCACACACCGCATACTCGTGGGTAAATAATGTGTTCTGCATAGACCCCGGTTTCTTGAAGTTGGCATGAAGTGCAGCCGCCCCCAGAGACCTCTTGTCCTTGAATTATTTCAATTGATGAGTTATTAGTTAAAAAGACTCCCTCCAGGGTATATCTTATTGTGACAGCTGTTCAGAAATCCAATAAACCAAGTGAATTTTCCATCTCACAGGTTATTTTATGCTATTTAATGGGTGTTTTTATAGCGCTCTAATCCGTGCTTAATTTATAAACAATGAGTGCCAGGGCCCTCATCAGGAGCCCACCACAGCTTCCACCACACACTGCCCCCGCGAGCTCTGCCAATGACAGTACCAGCCCAACTACTATCACACTCTTACAAGTGTGACAAGTCAGACTATTCCAGCCTCCAAAGATGTAAGAATGGCTTTGGTGGCAGGTATTAATCATTTTTAAAGTATAATACATTAATAAATAACTTTTTGTTGTGCTTATTTCTAAATTAGACAAACAGCTCCACCATGTGGCTTGTGCTGCTGTTGACAATTAAGTGCCAGTGCTCGCCACCGGAAACCACCGTCTCAAATTAAGCACTGGCGCTAATTACCCATGATGATATCCAGGCTTTATGTAGTAGGTGTGTGAAGCCAGCCCTGGGAGCGTGCTCAAAAAGACAGGTTTTAGAGCTTCTTGCGAAAGTCAAGAAGAGAGCAGGAGGCTCAGATGTGTTGTGGGAGGTCGTTCCAGGGTTTGAGGGCTAGGCAAAAGAAGGTGCGGCCCCCTGCTCTGCTTTTGAGTATGCGTGGGGCAGAAGGGAGATGTCTGGATGTTTTAGTTGCAATGTCAGGCTCTTTTTATTGTCACTGTCCTGAAGTACCACATAGGAAGTACCCGACTCTAAAAGTAAACAAACATGTTAATTAAAAAATTCAAAGATGATTTTAAAAAAATTACACCATCATGCTTGCATTCTACTTATGCTTATTTATATTGTCCGGTATCGGAGACAAAACAGCCTGTAACTAAGTGTGGGATATGTATGAACATGCCTGTGCCTCTCAACAACTTGCACTGCTGCAACAGTCAGGCAAACCCTGCCCGTAAACTTTAGATTTGTCTGGCCCTGCCTGCCCTCCAAGCAAATAATGGGTCTTTGCTGATAGCCTCCAACTTTTAAGAGGAACTCCAACACTTTGTGGGTTAGATTTAAAAAGTCATTGACATGCATACATTAACTCAGTTTATAGGTGCAAATGGATAATTGTGCAGAAATGTTGCAACTTGCAAGTCACAGACTGAAATCTTGGTGGGGCCTACTCTGTTTTTCATCCTTCTGAATGCTCCTTGTTTGTGGAATTAATAACAACAAAGCAGCTTTTAGGGCTCTTAGAAACCTCCTGATTTCTTGCCCCTTTTTCAGGTGTTGCCAGTTTAGAGTTTTTCCTGTTTTGTTGCTCAGTTAATTTTGCTGGACACATTGGTTTGGTATTTCCTGTTCCAGATTGCACAGCAGTCTTTGCTCGTTTGTCTAGGTTGTACAGCAGTCTTTGCTCATTTGCCCAGATTGCACAGCAGTCTTTGTTCATTTGTACAGATTGCACAGCAGTGTCAGTTCGTTTGTCCAGGTTGCAATGTAGTCTTTGTTCGTTTGTCCAGGTTGCACAGCAGTTTTTGATCGTTTGTCCAGGTGGCACTACAGTCTTTGCTTGTTTGTCCAGATTGCACAGCAGTCTCTGTTCATTTGTCCAGGTTATACTGCAATCTTTGCTTATTTCTCCAGATTGCACAGCAGTCTTTGTCCGTTTATCCAGATTGCACAGCAGTCTTTGCTCATTCGTCCAGATTGCACAGCAGTCTCTGTTAGTTTGAAGGGGGATGGGAGCACACTGCTTCACCTCCCAGCCAGTTCACCCCTTAGCATTATGGTAAATGCAGTTCACTTTGAATGCTTACTTGATTTTTTGAGGAAGTGTTTCACCAAGGTTGCTGTAGGTTAGTGCTATGAATCTCTAGACACATGTGTTTCTGGATATTATCCTTCATCAGTAGAGCTAAAAAAAAACGAAATTCATCTTGTTGCTGAGAAAGCTGCCACAATTCTTTCAGGTCTCAGTACCTCTCTCTGGCGCTCAGGTGCATCTCCAAAAGCTTGTCAGCTCAATGGCTCAAGGGAGCCTTTTCACCGTTTCACCAAGGTTGGTGCAGGTTAGTGCTGTGAATCTCTAGACACATGTGTTTCTGGATATTATCCTTCATCAGTAGAGATTGCACAGCAGTGTCTGTTTGTGCAGGTTGCAATGTAGTCTCTGTTCGTTTGTCCAGGTTGCACAGCAGTTTTTGTTCCATTTGTCCAGGTTGCACTGCAGTCTTTGCTCATTCGTCCAGATTGCACAGCAGTATCTGTTAGTTAGTCCAGGTTGCACTGCAGTCTTTGTTTGTTTATCCAGATTGCACAGCAGTCTCTGTTCATGTGCCCAGGTTATACTGCAATCTTTGCTTATTTCTCCAGATTGTACAGCAGTCTTTGTTCGTTTATCCAAATTGCACAGCAGTCTCTGTTCATGTGTCCAGGTTATACTGCAATCTTTGCTTATTTCTCCAGATTGCACAGCAGTCTTTGTTCGTTTATCCAGATTGCACAGCAGTCTTTGCTCATTCGTCTAGATTGCACAACAGTCTCTGTTAGTTTGTCCAGATTGCACAGCAGTCTCTGTTTTTCCAGGTTGCACTGCAGTCTTTGTTCATTTATCCAGATTGCACAGCAGTCTCTGTTCATGTGCCCAGGGTATACTGCAATCTTTGCTTATCTCTCCAGATTGCACAGCAGTCTTTGTTCATTTATCCAAATTGCACAGCAGTCTCTGTTCATGTGTCCAGGTTATACTGCAATCTTTGCTTATTTCTCCAGATTGCACAGCAGTCTCTGTTGGTTTATCCAGATTGCACAGCAGTTTTTGTTCATTTGTCCAGGTTGCACAGCAGTTTTTGTTTGTTTGTCCAGGTTGCACAGCAGTCTTTGTTCGTTTATCCAGGTTGCACAGCAGTCTTTGTTCGTTTATCCAGGTTGCACGGCAGTCTTTGCTCATTTATCCAGGTTGCACAACAGTCTTTGTTGGTTTATCCAGATTGCACTGCAGTCTTTGTTGGTTTATCCAGATTGCACAACAGTCTCTGTTCATTTGTCCAGGTTATAATGCTGTCTTTGCTCATTTGTCCAGATTGCACAGGAGTCTTTGTTTGTTTATCAGGTCGCACCGCGGTCTTAGTTCATTTGTCCAGATTACACGGCAGTCTCTGTTCGTTTGTTCGGCGCAGTGTGTACCGGTGTCTTTGCTTTTCTTCATTGTTTCTCTTCCTGCTCTGTGATGCTTGCATGGATTGTTTGCTTAGTTTCATAGTTTGATTTTAATTGGGCACATCTGGGGTTGTTGCAGACTGGCCAAATATGTTTTATCTGCGAGAAAGGATGAATGTCCATGAAGGGGGTTGTGGAGAGTCCTGCTCTAGGTTTCTCAATCTCCCTCCCGTGTGTGACCTGGGGTGGTTGGAAAGTGCAGTGAAACTACACACAAGCTGGAAACTCACTCTATTTTTTAATGTTTGATTTTCAGCATCCTGCTGCTGATTTCTGTTTATTCCTAGCACACCCTCCAAACATTCATTGTCTCTTTTAATCGGGTTGTCCTCTCTCCACGCCTCTCTAAGGTTCTCCTCATGGTTTGTTTTCGACCAGCTTTCCTTTCCTCCTTATGTTTTCCTTACACCCCCTACCTATCCACGTGTCTTTTTGCCTTTTATCCCCTTGCCTCCACCCCACTCCCATTTGTATCTGCTTTATTCATCAGCCTGAATCTTGTTACTTGGAGTCTCACAGATTCCGTAAGTAGGCAAGGGTTCAGTGTTAGTTACCCTCTCTGATAAACCACGGGGATAGACGACTTGCACCGTGAGAATCCTTGTTAGGCCCCATTAAGTGAGGTAATATTTTTCTTTACACATTATAATTTTTACATATGTTTATAATTTTAAGGCTGTATGCCTGATAATTGCTTTGTGGGAAAACGTATGCTCTTTGCACTAGGCCTGAGTTCCTTACAGTATGGTAACAAGCCAGTGATAAGTATAATTAGCCTGATTGGTTCACTGGGAAACGTGAAGTCAGATTCCATAGGTCTGATCTGTTTATTATGAAAAGTTATGTCAAAGCTAGTAAGCCTGACTTACTTATTGTGATCAGCATGTGTTAAAGGCAATGGGCACCCAGACAAGCCCAGGGTATAAACAATTAGCTCTATGATCATCCTTATCCGGCCATTTTAGAAAGATTTTATATTCTTTTGAGCACTGTAATTTTGAATTTATTTGTAATTCTATTATGGTTTACCTGATATTTGCATTGTAGGAAAACGTGTGGATCAGCCCTGGATTATCTTGCCCTGTGAATGACAGCATTCGACTGATCACAAGTGATCACCCGCCTGAAAATGAGTGCGCATTGGTGCCAGAGCGGGTGGACAGTCGTTCAGTATTCCATTTTCTCTTGTCGTAGGATCCCTTTCATTTTTTTCCTTCTCTTTCATACGATAGCTCCCCAGACAGCGCTAATTAGCCGCTTCTTTGCAGCTCATTTCATCTGTAGCACTTCGCATCCCATGCGACCAGGGCCTCTAAACCAGGCGACCATCATGAATGCTATAGTCCATAGTGTATCATGGCAGTCCTGCCGGAACTATACAACAACAATACACTATGTACAATACCATTGAAAGATGGCCACCTGCTATGTACAATACAATTGAAAGAGATGGCCACCTGCTATGTACAATACTGTTGAAAGATGGCCACCCGCTATGTATAATACCATTGAAAGATGGTCACCTGCTATGTACTATACCGTTGAAAGATGGCCACCTGCTAGGAACAATACAGTTGAAAGATGGCCACCTGCTAGGTACAATACAGTTGAAAGATGGCAACCCGCTATGTACAATACCATTGAAAGATGGCCACCTGTTGCTATGTTCAATTTTGTTATTGCAAGCGCATGCCTGTCAGGCATATGTTGTTAAGTTTGTGTGTGTGTGTTTTATTGTGGTTGTGCAAGCGGGTGAGGGTAAGAATAAGGCAGGGGGTGGATGAATGGATGCATGAGTGCAAGAATGTGTGGCCAAGGGCATGCATGATGACCGATTGAGTGCCTAAACCCATCAGTGACTAATGAGGCACTTTCATTTATGAGCCTGGCCTGTTGGTGTTGGCAATGCTAATTTTTTATGTGCCCGGTGTGTGATCCCTTTACCTTTTCTTTCTTACACTCCCCTATTAGGTGTGTGACCCCTTTACCTTCTTTCTTACACTCCCCTATTACATTCTTTGCTCCTCAGCCCCATAACCCCATATCCTACCCCCTATTTATTTGTACTCCTATGTTTCATTAACACAGTTTTTAGTCACTACAGTAATCCTTAATAGGGAATTATGTTGTTGTTTAGATGTAGTGGTATTAGCTAGGTTGTTTTTAGTCAGCATAGGGTAGACAGATTGCAGTTTTTCAGTTTCACTGCATCCTCTTCTTCAGTTCTGGGTTCTATTCATGCCACCAGCCTTTGACCAGGCAGAACCATAGAAGTGTGTTGTCGGTATCCATAGATCCCACCAGGGAAGGCAGTACCACCACTGACCCTGCTGAATGTTTCATTTGTCATGTAAGGGTCTGAGTTTTCTTGAGTAATGTCCTAATACAGTAATAATTCTGGAATCTGGTGCTGAATTACAAAGGTTCATTTCTGCCCATCTCAGTGGTTCCTGTTTTACCCACATCAGAAACCTGCATTTCACCTGCTGACACTTTAACCCGTGACCTGGAGGTCATGCACACATATCTCTCTACCTTCTGAGCTCCCTGGGTCCTCTTGGCTTATGAGCAGGGCCACTGGAATTATGCAATGCCGTGGCCATTTTCGCATACTTATACATTTGCTACATAATCCATCATCTGCCACATAATCTTCAGATTTTAGCACAAAAAAAAAGTTTCTAGCTCAAATGGTTCAAAAGTTACTAAAAATGCAGCGACGTGTTGCCGCACAGTGGAAGGCCCTTTGCAAAGTTGGACTGGTCACCTTTCTGTTGCTTATCGCTATATTTGGGTATGTGAAAGGCAGCGAGTCTTCTAAGACCCTCAATGCTGCCCGGTGCAGGGTTTCACCTCTAATTCACTTTGGGTTCGCTATCAAAATAATGAGGCAAGCGCTGGAAACTGGAAGACAAGAAAAAGGTTTATTTCTCATGAGGAGATCACGTCAACTGCAGACACCGGGATGTCTGAGGGCGGTGTTCTGCTGATAACTCCTTTGGCTCTTCCTTTTATACAGGTTTGACACAATGCATTGGTTTCATCAACATGGTTACACAAGCTTGGGGTCCCCGCCCCGGGCAGGTTGTCACACAAGCCCAACAGTAATTCTCTTCCCACCCAGGTCAAACAGACAATCTTATCTTGCAGCTGGACCTTGCTTCAGGGTCGAAAACATGTGAGACTGGCCAGATCTAAGAGTCCGTTCTGTTGATAAAAACAGGTCCCATTGTTGGTAACAACAAGTCTTGCTGTTTGCAGTGCAATAAATCATGTTGCAAGAGTCTTTTTGGTGTTTGGAACCTGTTTGTGTAACTAGGTGCAGTGAGGGGTAGAGTGTCCAAAGGTTTGCCTGAAAACAGAGATGAGAGGAAAAACGAGTTTGTGGCAGCAAGTGGCGCTGAGGTTTGTTGCGGCAAATAGAGTTTATAGCCCCCAGCACACGTACCAGGTCGGTCAGAGGGTCAGAGCGATGTTAGTAAGGGCAGGGTGAAACAAAGGTGACCAACAGAGTACAAAATGGCTGTGATAGATTAAAATGACTGCAACTTATGTGCACATAGAATTCCACCAGACAATATGGCGCAGGTAATGTTCACGATTGTCGTTTTGATTTTAACAGGTATTACACTGGTAGTATGAGGTGCAACTAATGCCCAGACAGTGTTACCAAGATTAAAATAATGCCATTACAAAATGTGGTGCATCATAATTAATCCTTTTTTGCTGCATAATTTACACAACCCTGCTGCATAATTTGGCCCTCTCCCGCGGCATAATTCCAGTGGCCCTGCTTCTGCGATATTTCCTTTGTGGGCTTGGGTAGAGTGGCGGCCTCTAGCAGTGCTTAATTTGTAAACCAATAAGTGCCGGGGCTCTCGTCGGGAGGCCACTGCAGCTTGCACCATACATTGCCCCTGCCAGTTGGAAATGACAGTACAAACACAGCTACTAACCATCACACACAGCTGTTGTTGTGCTAATACCTATATTAGCCAGACAGCACCACCATGTGGCAGACTATTAAACCCTGGTGCTGGCAATTAGGTGCTGAGCACCGGAAAACACCGGCTTAAATTAAGCACTGGCCTCTAGGGCTTACCTAAGTGTTTCCCTCCACGGCAAGCTCCTTTCTTGGTTGGTCGGGTCTGTTGCCCCCCATCAGTTCATTTATTTACTGCTGACTGGGCCCTTACCAGAGCAGTGACAGCTGTCCTTCCTTCCTCTTGGGAAAGAGGCACTTTGCTAGCTTGGCCTTGCCCACTCTGTGTGGGCTTCCACCTGTGGGGTGGGGCCAGTGGTGATGTCATGTGATTGGTTCCTGTTTGTGATGGAACAGACCAGCTAAAACAAGGAATGGATTGAAATGTGCCCCAGAGTAGAGTTCAATTGAAGCGCACATCACTTTTTTAAGTCTCTCTGTGAGACACCTTTAGTGTGAAGAGTATTCTGGGCATATAGGGGTCCTGTGCTCACTGTGCCATGTGCACCTTACTGGTGGAGGCCCAACAAGGCCCAGACAAGTCTGGGGGGGGCTTGTGTTCTCACTGTGCCATGTGTACCTCACTGATTGAGGCCCAACAAGGCCCAGACAAGTCTGGGGGGGGCTTGTGTTCTCACTGTGCCATGTGCACCTCACTGATGGAGGCCCAACAAGGCCCAGACAAGTCTGGGGGGGGCTTGTGTGCTCACTGTGCCATGTGTACCTCACTGATTGAGGCCCAACAAGGCCCAGACAAGTCTTGGGGGGGGGGGGGGGGGGGGGGGGGCTTGTGTTCTCACTGTGCCATGTGCACCTCACTGATGGAGGCCCAACAAGGCCCAGACAAGTCTGGGGGGGGCTTGTATTCTCACTGTGCCATGTGTACCTCGCTGATGGAGGCCCAACAAGGCCCAGACAAGTCTGGCGGGGGGGGCGGCTTGAGTTCTCACTGTGCCATGTGTACCTCACTGATTGAGGCCCAGCAAGGCCCAGCCAGTCAAAGTGGGGGGGGAGGGTGGGCGGAGGCTTGTGTGCTCACTGGGCCCTGTGCACCTCACTGATGGAGCCCAACAAGGCCCAGCCAGTCGGAAGGGGGGGGGGGGGAGCTTGTGTGCTCCCTGTGCACCTCACTGATTGAGGCCCAACAAGGCCCAGCCAGTCGGGGGGGGGGAGCTTGTGTGCTCCCTGTGCCATGTGCACCTCACTGATGGAGGCCCAACAAGGCCCAGCCAGTCGGAGTGGGGGGGGGGGCGTGGAAGTCTTGTGTGCTCCCTGTGCCATGTGCACCTCACTGATGGAGCCCAACAAGGCCCAGACCCGTCTGGGGGGGCTTGTGTGCTCCCTGTTCCATGTGCACCTCACTGATGGAGCCCAACAAGGCCCAGACCAGTCTGGGGGGGCTTGTGTGCTCCCTGTTCCATGTGCACCTCACTGATGGAGCCCAACAAGGCCCAGACCAGTCGGGGGGCGGGGGGGGGGGCTTGTGTTCCTGGTCAGAGCAGTCCTGGCCTGGCAGATGGGTCTGAGCCCTCACTTCTCGGGCAGGGCCAATGCCGGTGATGGCTTGGTTGGTCCCTCTCTCTAATGGTACTGATGAGAGAGGCACCGGCTGAAGTTCAGTTCACGCTTTCTGGCCATCGCTTGCGCTGCCTGTCTGGTCTCTGCAAGGATGCAACGGTCTGCCTTTGTACTCCCAATACATGCTCTGTGCCTCGAAGCCCCTGTCCCCTCTGATGGGCGCACAGCCTCCTCTTTCTCTTACTGAGTGAGCTGTGCTTCCCTCACCTGTGAGTCTCTCCCCTCACCCTCTGTCGCCCCCCCCCCCTTCAATGAGACTCCCAGGAGGGCAGAGTGCCGGCCAAGGCTGTCTTCTCACTTACTTACACTCTCGCTCTCTTCTCCTCACCCGTGAGTCTCTCTGGAGGCAACTCTCCCCTCACCCTCTGTCTCTCTCTTCTCCTCACCAGTGAGTCTCTCTGGAGGCTTGAGTTGATGGTTCAGCTGAACTCCCCTCTGCCCACCCCGCCCCCCATGACCTTCCGTTCTTCTCTGTCTCTGCTGGTCCCTGCGTCCCTCTCACCCCTCCATCCCCCCTCTCACCTGTGAGTCTCTCTGGAGACTGCTGGTCCCTGCGTCCCTCTCACCCCTCCATCCCCCTCTCACCTGTGAGTCTCTCTGGAGACTGCTGGTCCCTGCGTCCCTCTCACCCCTCCATCCCCCCTCTCACCTGTGAGTCTCTCTGGAGACTGCTGGTCCCTGCGTCCCTCTCACCCCTCCATCCCCCTCTCACCTGTGAGTCTCTCTGGAGACTGCTGGTCCCTGCGTCCCTCTCACCCCTCCATCCCCCCTCTCACCTGTGAGTCTCTCTGGAGACTGCTGGTCCCTGCGTCCCTCTCACCCCTCCATCCCCCTCTCACCTGTGAGTCTCTCTGGAGACTGCTGGTCCCTGCGTCCCTCTCATCCCTCCATCCCCCCTCTCACCTGTGAGTCTCTCTGGAGACTGCTGGTCCCTGCGTCCCTCTCACCCCTCCATCCCCCCTCTCACCTGTGAGTCTCTCTGGAGACTGCTGGTCCCTGCGTCCCTCTCACCCCTCCATCCCCCCTCTCACCTGTGAGTCTCTCTGGAGACTGCTGGTCCCTGCGTCCCTCTCACCCCTCCATCCCCCTCTCACCTGTGAGTCTCTCTGGAGACTGCTGGTCCCTGCGTCCCTCTCACCCCTCCATCCCCCTCTCACCTGTGAGTCTCTCTGTCTCTGCTGGTCCCTGCGTCCCTCTCACCCCTCCATCCCCCTCTCACCTGTGAGTCTCTCTGGAGACTGCTGGTCCCTGCGTCCCTCTCACCCCTCCATCCCCCCTCTCACCTGTGAGTCTCTCTGGAGACTGCTGGTCCCTGCGTCCCTCTCACCCCTCCATCCCCCCTCTCACCTGTGAGTCTCTCTGTCTCTGCTGGTCCCTGCGTCCCTCTCACCCCTCCATCCCCCCTCTCACCTGTGAGTCTCTCTGGAGACTGCTGGTCCCTGCGTCCCTCTCACCCCTCCATCCCCCTCTCACCTGTGAGTCTCTCTGGAGACTGCTGGTCCCTGCGTCCCTCTCACCCCTCCATCCCCCTCTCACCTGTGAGTCTCTCTGGAGACTGCTGGTCCCTGCGTCCCTCTCATCTTCTCGCCTCACCCGTGTGGTGTCTCTGCCTCAAATTATCGCCACCATTAAGGCGCGAGGCCCCTGGCAGCTGACGTGTCATCACAGTAAAACGGAACGGGAGCCGTGTCTGTCGCTAGCAAGACATGGGGAATGAATGCAGTAACTGATTGCATCAGAGGTTGGCCCTCGACAGATGGTTGTGGACGACGTGTTACAACTGAGAGCGCAGGAGACATCCCACGGGGCCCTGGGTATGTGACACATCTCACCCCGAAACCCTGAGGATGCAACACGTCATCCCGAGGGAGATGTGTGCAAAGCAGTTACCTCCAGGACTGTGAACATGCAGTGCATATCACCCCTGGAGCCTTTGACAGTTCGAAGATGTGTGCGGAAGAGCCTCGGGGGGCCACCCCGGGGCCCCCCGACATGTGGGTGCAGAGGAGCTGCACCCTGGGGGGGCATGTGCAGCGGTCGAAGTGCATTAAAAAAAAGTATGGGAAAAGTGATGCTGCATGCACAGGGGGCGGGTCAGTGAGCGCGGGGACGGGGTCAAAGGTGTGGCTAAAAAAACAAAATATTGGGACAGTTTTTTTATCTTTCACCTACAGGTTACTGCATATAAAATAGCGCGCAGGTTAAATGAAAAATAGATGTAGAAGTTAATTAATCAGTGGGAAATGCAGTATTGTACATTATGAAACAGCAATTAGGTAATGCACTACAAAGGTCTGTGGGTGTAACCAGAGAGCCACATAGTTGAATCCTGGTTGGTGCAGTGGAGAATAGTGACGTATGTATGTGTAGTGCTACGAGGTCCCAGACTTTGACAGAAATCAATGTGAATATGTAAGTCATTATTTTAAACTTGCATTACACACAGTATAAGATAGGCTGCTGCAAAATGCGCAAAAAGGTATAATATAAAAAGGTGCTTCCAAAATATAGATCTTAGTAATACCCAGACTGTACGTAGTGCAATTTAATTTTGTATAACTGTCCCTTAAAAGCACACACTTCGCAGCTCAGCTGGTAACTCCCTTTCAATACCACTCAAAAAATAATAAATCTGTGTCATCAGGAAGCGTCAAGTGATTCCATCAATTAAAGCCAATAACCTTCCAAGCACCCTTTATATTTGTAGATTAACCGGTTTGGCACATTATTTGAATTTCTTTCAGCTAGCAGACACCCTGGCAGGAAGGCTTGTTTAGCTGGCAGCCCCTCCCTCGCTGTCACAGCACAGGTGACTCCCTGCCTTACACTTCAGCTGAAGCATTTCAACTATCGGAAATAACTGTCCCGGGAGGGTTGCTTTTTCACAAAAAAAAGGGGAACTGTTTTTCATAAATGCCCCTCAGATCCCACCCACTTCGACG
Source organism: Calotriton arnoldi (assembly GCA_963921515.1). Taxonomy (NCBI): domain Eukaryota; kingdom Metazoa; phylum Chordata; class Amphibia; order Caudata; family Salamandridae; genus Calotriton; species Calotriton arnoldi. The sequence goes on along the minus strand of CAWUFW010005137.1, from coordinate 312,878 downwards.
TCTGATCATATGGTACTTACCTGCCTATGGGGCAGTCAGGCAGTGCCCCAAGGGCTGGCTTGACAGGTCAGTGGGTGGGTTGCTTTTGTGGCTGTTTGTGGGCCTGTTTTGTGATATGGTGGGCCAGTTTTCAATGTTGATTTCCCTGATATTACCACAAACATTGCCTGCAGCAAGCACACATGCATACAGTCTCCCATACCTTGTAAAACGTGTATACAACTTCTCTTTTTACAAGTTCAAAACAACCCCAATTTGAAGATATGAGACACTTTTTTAGCTATCTAACTCACCAATGGGGTCACTTTTATTTCGGTGCCTTGGCCTATTTTCTATCCCAGTCCAACCACGGGGGCCACCCTGTGGCCCTTGGGTATGTGTGGTACTTCTCTGAGATGTTTGCAGAGCAACGTCCTCCGGGGTCCTCCTGACGCACTGGGTCGTAACGATGGGAAGTTCCTTCCCCCTCCCCCAGTAAAGCACACCTGATTGCACCTACCTTGCACCTGGTGCCTGCTACAAGGTTGGCCTGTGAAGTTTTACGTACCTGGTGTGGTGGCACCACCATGCCCCTTTGATTTGGGATTTACACCCCTTTGCCTCAGGGGCAGGGGAAGAGCCACATGGTCAATCAAGCATTGGCAAAGCCAATTTGTCTCTCGGCTATGCGAGAGCTATTGGCTTGGCCAATGTGTTTTAGCCATGTTGTACATCAGTTGGCTGCTGTTGAGTATGGCTAAAAGTTAGTGGCATTGAGAAGAGTGGAGTGTCTTAGCATGGAATAGAGTGCCGTAGAGTGGAGTGGCGTAAATTGTAGAAAGGTGGAGTGGTGTAGAGTGGAGAGGTGTAGAGTATCATAGAGTGGAGTGGTATAGAGTGTCATATAATGGAGTGGCTTACAGGGGAGCAGATTGTCGTAGAGTGTTGCATAGTGGAGTTGCGAAGAGTAGAGTGTTGTAGTGTGGAGTGCCATAGTGTGTTGTGGAGTGCCGTAGACTGGAGTAGTGTAGAGTGGAGCACGGTGTAGTGTGATAGAGTGGAATAAAGCAGTGTAGAGTGGAATAGATTGGGGGGCATAGAGTGGAGTATAGTGTCGAAGAGTGGAGTGGCGCAGAGTGGAGTGGCATAGAGTAGAGTGTTGAAGAATGGAGTGGCATAGAGTGTAATATAGTGTCGTGGAGTGGAGTAGAAGTAAAGTGCAGTGTCTTAGAGTGGCGTGACACAGAGTGGAGTGGAGTCGGTAGAGTGGAGTAGTGTGTTGTAGTCAAAATAATAGTACTCCAAAATAATGACATTGAAGTTAGAAAGGACAAGTTAGTAACATACAGCTGCTCTGCCTGCCTTCTAACTGCTTCTTGTACCACGTCGGCCCCATTTCTTTCCCTCTCAATGCCAGGGTGCCCTCTCCTGCATGAGGCTAGAGTTCTCCCTCTCCACCTCTGCAGGTTCCAGTTACAGAACCCCCGCCAGATCTCTCTTTACAGAGTGTCCCACCCCTGGTTAACCCTTGGCTGCTCGGAGTACACTGGATCACTGCCACGGCTCCTAGGCTTACTCCTGGAGGTAGAGTTCCTGCTTCTACGGTATAAAATATGCACCTCTGCCCGGCGCGTGCTCAGCCCACCCAGATTACCATCACCAAGCTGAACACAGCCTCGTCCTACCTCTGAAACTTTTCACACGGTTCCCATACTTGCTTGTCGTGCTGTGCACTATAATCTGTTGAGGAGGGAGGGGCAAAACCACCCTTTACCACATCGAGGTTGACGACTTTCATCTCTTTGACCCTTTGACCCCTTCACCTCAGCAAACACTGGACAGTGCCTTCCTCTGCCTTTAATGTCCAACTCCTCAACCTCGAGGGCCAGCGTGGTCGCTGCCCCACCTGTTCCTTCTATTCCCCCCCCTTAACTGTCCGTGCCCCTCCGTTGCCCCCGGATGGCCTCTATGCCTTAGTGTATATAGCTAATCCTTTTATCTTCTGTAGGTAATGTTTTATCATGTCTTATTCATCATCAGCCACTTGTCATGACCTTACCATAGGATTCATCAGCCTCTTCTCATCCCCTTTCCATAGGATTCATCAGCCGCTTGTCATCCCCTTTCCATAGGATTCATCAGCCGCTTGTCATGACCTTTCCATAGGATTCATCAGAAGCTTGTCATCCCATTTCCATAGGATTCATCAGCCGCTTGTCATGACCTTTCTATAGGATTCATCAGCCTCTTCTCATCCCCTTTCCATAGGATTCATCAGCCGCTTGTCATCCCCTTTCCATAGAATTCATCGGCCTCTTGTCAGAACCTTTCCATAGGATTCATCAGCCGCTTGTCATCCCCTTTCTATAGAATTCATCAGCCACTTGTCATGACCTTTCCATAGGATTCCTCAGCCGCTTGTCCTGACCTTTCCATAGGATTCATCAGCCTTTTGTCATCACCTTTCCATAGGATTCATCACCTTTCCATAGGCTACCTCCAATCATCTTCATCTGTGTGTTCGGCTGCGACACTGTTGGTTCTAATACAGACACAACACAAGTCAGCTGTACACATTGGAAAGTCAGATTGTAGAAATGCCTACGATCCCCTAGCCCACACTGCAACCCTTTTCCTCAAGCCCTGCCCTAAACCAACTCTCACCAAACCCTAACTTCACCCTATCAGTAACCCTCTTAGCTTTGCCAGTGCTTGTTTGAGCTTGTCTTCTCACTGTTGCCTTTCAGCCACCCGGTTCGAACTAACGTCATTAGGAAGAAATGATTCGAGCTCTGCGGTGAATACCTTATTAGCTCCTGGCGACCTGCTCGAGGTGAAATCCGGGTTCATATCCGGCTTAATTGTTTAGTGATTAACGGACCATTTCTAAAGCCCTTGGAGCAGAGAGTGGGGCACCTTCGCCCTCTCCTATGCCACGTTCCCTGGTGTCCCAGGGCAGGGCTCCCAGTCCTTCCTTTGTGTTTATCAGGGCACTCGCCATCCCTACCGCCTGTCATTGGTTCCTGCAATAAATCAGGGCGGGGCAACAAAGGCTTCCAGACGAACCTTCCGGTTGATGGGAGTTACAACCTTGGCTCGCACAGCTACAGCTGGTCTTTGAGGCACACATTCATTACCTTGAAAAATTGTTTTAAAAATGTGTTGGTTTGAAGCATTTAGCAGCTTGGCAGGTAGTTATGGGTCACCTCCCATATACAATCGTTTCCTGAGAGATAGGTGCACTACGTGCTTGTAAAATATGTTTATATGTTATATTTTATCCCCTTTCAATTCCCTTCCCACTATCCTATGCCTACTCTAAACTCTACTAAAGACACAAGAAATCAGGAGCACAAACCTAGCACAACTCATGGGGGGGAAAAAAAGTACTACTAATGTACTAGCTATTAACCTCCAATCTTGGGTTCCGGAGTAGCATGCTACTCGCTGCAAAGCGCTTAAGCGCCTTGTCAGGGGTAGTAAGCGCTACATAAATACCATTTTCAATTACAGTTTGTGTGGATTCGTATTGTGCATATCACTATTTGTATGGTTCCTCGGGATTGCACAAGTTAGGATTCTGGGTACTCCTGGACCGGAGTAAAGGCGGTCCACAGACACTATTCGGTTGCGTTCCATGTTGTCCAGGGGTGAGTTACTGGATAGTGACTAGTGTATGGTTCATTGACAGGTTGTACTGGCTAGTGGCCACCTAATGCCTGTCATCGATCTGTGTGGTGCATAGTGCACATTAACGTGTGTGCCAAAGGTAGTTCCTGTTGTGGGGTGCACAGTTATCCATTGTTTGGCATCAGGTGACAGTTGTGTTTCAGCGCATCCTTGCCCATCTCATGCAAGTATATGTTCAAGTTAGAGTGGAAAGTTTGTTAACTTCTGGAGGGTTGGTAAGTATGTTGGTGAGGTGAAGTAGCTGCGTTCTCAGCTGACTGCATGGTGTGCCGGTGTGGGGTGGAAGTTTACAGCCATTTTTTCGGCATGGAAGTTCCCTTGCTTGCTGTGTCCAGTGGCTCCTGATTCTAGGAAAGAACCGTTTACAGACTTTGGTGCCCCAGAGTACTTATGGGAGAAGGCCCCTCCCCCCCCAGTCCCCGCTGCTCTTGAAACAAGAGGTGAGGAGGGTGGGGGGCAGGCCAGGGATGAGAGGGTTCTGGATCCCAGTGGATGGTAGGAGATGGAGGCATGGTGAGCGGTACCCATGACTTTAGGAGAGTAACCATAGAAACAGGAGCATGGGGTTGTGGGACATGCAGTTCTAAGGAGTGCAGTAAGCGGGATCCTGGTGGCGCATCATGCTTCTGGGCACTGTGAGTCAGGCCAAGGGAGTGTGCAGTGCACACAACTGACATCACTAATCATGTGGAGTGGAAACTTAAGAGGGAGTGTAGGAAGCAGGGCTGCCCAGTGAGGCAGACTCTCCCATCACTGTGCGAAACTCGCTCCTAGTCAAGCAAGCCCTGTTCCTCTAATACAGCCTCGTCTGCCCCTTAGTACCTCAGGACAGAGGCTGAAGGCAACTTCAGAGAATGTGGTTTACGGGTTAACACTACCAGTATGGCACTTACGTCAGAAAATCTCCCAGACTATTATATGAAAATGAAAAAGTATTTATGAAAAAAATAAGGCCAAAATGACAGTACCGGGATCAGTCACTGGGAAGTTCTAGCTTCTTAAAGTGACAGCTCCATTCCACATGGCTCCTCCATTCTGCATGGACAGTCAATGAAAGTTCCTGTACAGGACTCACACGTGGCCACTGGAGGCCACCCTCCAGTCACACAGCACGGCTCTCTGCTCCAGGCTGCCTCTATTCTTCAGTCAGGCTGGGTGAGAGTCAGTCGTCTTGTGCAGGCAGACAGTTCACAGCTTCCAAACTTCACAGAGTTCCTGTAGTATTGTCTCTGGCGTGCGGCTCCACAGCAGACTTCCTCTCTGGTCTTTTCGAGGCTGTCTAAACCAGTACACAGTCCCGCCTCCTCTTCTTCTCTGCTCCCAGTGAAGGAAGTGACCCGAAAAGGGCCACCCGGGTCACTCACGACCACCTTCTCTGCCTTCCTACAAATGAAGAGTCGGTCAGACAGTAGAGAATACAAACCAGATATTTATTGAGATTACACTGCAGTGGAGCCCAGTCTGACCAGCCTCTTGGGGTGGCTGTCGAGGGACTGAAGCCCGTAAGCATACAATTACATTATGTACGTTTGCAAAGTCCACAAAGGCACGCCTACTATGGAAAAACACTAGCAGGTGTCGTAATACAATGGGAGTACAGAGCATAAGTTTCGATTCTGCAGCTGGGCACAGGCTATCTAGTGCCTAAGGTCGTCTGGCCTATCCTCCCCACCAGACAGGTGGGAGAAGGGATCCATCTAACAAGAAAGGTATGTACTAACGAGGATACTTGCAATTATAGAAGAAAAAGCTCAACCTTGGGAAACGAAACTTACCAAGGACCGTTTCTCGAAAATAACTAAGCAGCAGTTTCGATTATCATACAAAATGGCGTCCAGATTGCAAGATGATGTCGCGAATGCTAAAATATACGGACAGAAGGGCTTCCCAATATTAACACCAGTCCACTCCTTGGAGTTGACTCCAACGTCCTGAGTCCTCTTTCTGGATACCAGTTCACAGTGAGTGTAAGGTAGTTTTGTCACTCACTTTCCACTTCCAAAAATATCTCCTCAGAGTCCAGTGCCAGACCAGTTAAAAGAAGAGTCTGCTTGAAAAGAAGAGTCTTGGGTACTCTTTGATCGTCCATTTAATCCAACCGGGGGATCAGTCTTCACACTGAACGTTTTGTAGAATGAAACACACAAGTCTTGGTCAGGGTATGTCTCACACTCACTCACAGCACAAGCAGTTTAGAGGCGCTCCCAAGTCCTGTGTCACCCAAACCTGTGTGGGTCTGCTGTTGGGTTGTACATCTTGTTTTTCTCGTGACCTCAAGTTCTCACCTCGTGAGGTTCCAGAACTTGAGGCTCGGGGAAGAGAGTCAGTTACCGCTGTGCTACTGTGCCGTATGGTCCAGCGGTCCTTTGCTCTGTCTTTGTGGCAATAAAGAAACCTGAGCACTTACCTGAAGACTTCCTGTCGAGTTCTTTTCACTGGCGACGAGGGTGGGATAAAATCAGATTGCTCAATGACGCAAAATCCGTGGTACACAAAGTTCGCAGAGTCTAAGTTCTAAGGAGTGCAGTAAGCGGGATCCTGGTGGCGCATCATGCTTCTGGGCACTGTGAGTCAGGCCAAGGGAGTGTGCAGTGCACACAACTGACATCACTAATCATGTGGAGTGGAAACTTAAGAGGGAGTGTAGGAAGCAGGGCTGCCCAGTGAGGCAGACTCTCCCATCACTGTGCGAAACTCGCTCCTAGTCAAGCAAGCCCTGTTCCTCTAATACAGCCTCGTCTGCCCCTTAGTACCTCAGGACAGAGGCTGAAGGCAACTTCAGAGAATGTGGTTTACGGGTTAACACTACCAGTATGGCACTTACGTCAGAAAATCTCCCAGACTATTATATGAAAATGAAAAAGTATTTATGAAAAAAATAAGGCCAAAATGACAGTACCGGGATCAGTCACTGGGAAGTTCTAGCTTCTTAAAGTGACAGCTCCATTCCACATGGCTCCTCCATTCTGCATGGACAGTCAATGAAAGTTCCTGTACAGGACTCACACGTGGCCACTGGAGGCCACCCTCCAGTCACACAGCACGGCTCTCTGCTCCAGGCTGCCTCTATTCTTCAGTCAGGCTGGGTGAGAGTCAGTCGTCTTGTGCAGGCAGACAGTTCACAGCTTCCAAACTTCACAGAGTTCCTGTAGTATTGTCTCTGGCGTGCGGCTCCACAGCAGACTTCCTCTCTGGTCTTTTCGAGGCTGTCTAAACCAGTACACAGTCCCGCCTCCTCTTCTTCTCTGCTCCCAGTGAAGGAAGTGACCCGAAAAGGGCCACCCGGGTCACTCACGACCACCTTCTCTGCCTTCCTACAAATGAAGAGTCGGTCAGACAGTAGAGAATTCCTTTAGCCTTACGTGATGCACTTAAAAAAGAATTACACAAACTGAGTTCTAGTGATGTAATAGAACCCATCAAATCCTCCGATTGGGTTTCCCCCATTGTTTTGGCCTGCAAGGCCAATGGGGCATTGCGCATGTGTGTTGATCTTCGTGATTTGAACCGTAATATCTGGGTTGATTAACACCCTTTGCCCAACATCACTGAGATGACTACTACATTGAAGGATGGTTAGTGGTTCAGCCTACTTGACATGACTTCAGCCTACCATCAAATTGATTTACATCCTGACTCAAGACATTACACTGCGTTCATCACCCCGGAAGGTCTGTACCAATACAAACGCATGCCCTTTGGACTTGCTTCTGCATCTGCAGTCTTTCAAAGGATTGTAGAAAGCATGTTCAAGGACATACCCGGGGTGATGGCGTTCCAAGATGATGTGTTGGTCTACGGCTCCTGTCAAGATCAACACAATGAAAGGTTGAACAATGTCTTTTCCATTTTACAAGAAAAGGGTGTCACATTGAGCCTTGAGAAGTGTAAGTTAAATGTAACTTCTGTAGATTATTTGGGGTACAGAATATCTGCGAAAGGTGTTGAGCCCAAAGCCACTCTAGTTAAAGCTATTGAAGATTTCTGTGCACCTGGTGATAAAAGATCAATTAATTTCTTTTATGGGACTCATCGAGTTCTATGCAAGATTCGTACCCAGTTGCTCAAGTAAGACCTTTCATATGAGAAACCTCCTTAAAAAGAATGTCGTTTTCAAATGGAGCACTGAATGTGCTGAGGAGGTCCAACTAATCAAAAAAGAAATTGCTCATGCCATTCCGCTCAAGCCCTTCAACATCAATGACCATACCATTATCATGACTGACGCCAGTCAGAAGGGTCTTGGCTCTGTTCTAATGCAACATAGGAATGGTAGAGATGAAGTAGTAGCCTTTGCTTCTAGAGGTCTCAGGGGTGCTGAGGCTAGGTACTCAGTAATAGAACGTGAAGCATTAGCCTGTTGGTGGGGCATTGTTCACTTTAAGTAATATTTATGGGGCTCCAAGTTCACTGTAAGAGTGGACCACAAACCCCTGGTCCAGCTTTTCACTACCAAAGGAGGAGACAAAGCCACTCCTCGGATTGCCAAATGGCAATACAGGCTTTTAGAACACAATTTCGATGTTGAGTATATTCCAGGCATACGAAACGTTTTAGCAGACTGTTTGTCCAGGTTGCCCAGTAGTACGCATGAAGTGAGTGATGATGATAATAATTTTGATTCTGACATCTTCTGTTACGCTGTGTCTTACCCTAATGGAGCCATTTTAGAGAGCGAGTGGAGAGATGCGTATGATTCTGATTTAGACATTAAGAAACTTATGGATGTGGTTCACACAGGTTGGACAAGAGAATGTTCTCACGATGATGATCTAAGTAAATTCAAGCATGTTTTTGATGAGCTTTCTGTTGTGAATGGTCTTTTGTATCGCTCTTCCTTACTGGTAGTTCCTGTGAGCATGAGACAAAGTTCTTACCCTCGTTCACGAAGGCCACATTGGCATGCGTGCCATGAAGAGAAGAATTAGAGAGCACTTTTGGTGGCCTGGTTTAGACAAACAAGTTGAGCATTTTGTGAGAGACTGTATGTCCTGCGCTGTAAGTGATAAGTCTCAAGTGACAGTTCCCAGTCCTGTTCAAGCTGTGAGCGTTCCTTCCAAGCCTTGGTCCAAACTTGCCGTTGACATTATTGGCCCTTTGTCTCTGTCCGATAACAGTGTTTCCGAATATGGTATAGTTCTAATGGATTACCATAGTCGTTGGCCAGAGTTGAAATTTGTTAAAGCTCCCACCACTGTTTGTGTGGTAGAATTCCTTGAATTTCTATTTGCTTGGGAAGGTGTTCCCGATTAAATAGTCTCCGACAATGGCTGTCAATTTACTTCCTCAGAATTTGAGAAGTTTTTAGACTTCATGGGAATTAAACACACCAGAACCTCACTTTACCACCCTAGGAGTAATGGTCTTGTTGAGAGGTTCAACAGGGTGATCAAGGACAACATACAATTATCGAAAGCCAGTAGTTTAAATTGCAAAAATGAACTTAAAAACTTGCTGTGGGCCGTACGCACCACCCCCAACTCTGACACTGAGGTTTCCCCGTTTGTTTTACTAAGGGGCCGTCTTCCTTCTTCAAAGTTGTTAAGGAAGTGGATGGGTGCGTTTGAATTACCAGCTGCTAAGATAAAAGAAGTAAGCAAGAATAGGGTAAAAGCCCAAAACAAGTATGTCCAACATAGTTCTAGAGAGTTGAATGTGAAAGTGGGTGATCGAGTCAGAGTCAAATGTTCTCGGATTTTGCCCAAGGGCGAATCCAAGTTCTCTGATCTCAAGTCTGTTGTAAGAGTTAACAAGATTGCTGTACTATTGGAAGACGGAAGATGGTGGAATAAAAACAACATTTCTGTTCCCAAGTCATCCCATGTTTTGACACCGGATCGTTTTGGGTTTTGCTCTGATCAAGGTAGGATGTGTCATGATCTCAATAACCGTGTTTCTTCTTCTTCCAGAACAACGAGATTACCCAACAAATTCCATGACTATGTTATGTATTAGCATGTTATGTACTAGCATGTTTCACACTTTATTTATACTTGCCATTTTGTTATTCTGTTATAAATTCTTGTATTATGTTTTTTTTTGTTGTTTTTTTTTTGTTCTTCCATTTTATTCATATAGGGGGAAGATGTGTTGGGTTGTACATCTTGTTTTTCTCGTGACCTCAAGTTCTCACCTCATGAGGTTCCAGAACTTGAGGCTCGGGGAAGAGAGTCAGTTACCGCTGTGCTGCTGTGCCGTATGGTCCAGCGGTCCTTTTCTCTGTCTTGGTGGCAATAAAGAAACCTGAGCACTTACCTGAAGACTTCCTGTCGACTTCTTTTCATCTGCCTCCTCTGATTTCCAGCTGTGTTCCAACAGCTAGCAGGCCCCAAACAACCTTCAGCCCCCCACTTCAGAGGGGTCTGTGTGTTTTAGAGAGTCACGTAACATTACACCCTGCAGCCCCCTGCGGTGCGGGGTGGGGCTAGCTCCAAGAGGCCCCCTCCACAACTGTGAAGGGACTCCAGGCCTGAGAGCTCCTGAATGAGTGTGTGAGGGGGGGGGTGCTCCATGTATTTTGCAAGGGGGTCCCCTCAACTGGCGGCAGCACGCGTAACTCCACTCCAGTCCCTCCCACTGAACACCCTATTGTAATTCCCCACACCTACAGCGTACAACAGTCTCTCCTTTGTTGCAATGACCCTGCTATGTGAGTGATCAGTGCAAGCTTTTTGAATGAATACACTAGTAATGTTGAACAAGCATTGGCATAGCCAATAGGTCTCGCCTTTGGGACCTTATAAGTATTTAGCCATGCAGCACATTATCCATTACATTAGCCATTAAAAACATCAAAGTTTGTGGTAAATCAATGCGTGCAGCGAGGACCTCTACGTAGGATGTTACAAGCAATCACAGGCTTAGATGTAATGAGAAGGATCTCTCTGGTTCAGAGTCCCTGCACACCTTTTATTTGAAGCACTTTTCAGGACTGCTGCGAGCTCTGGCATTCCTCAGGAGCAAACAGGTGCTGTGTAAAGTGAGTCTCTGCGCTTCCCTATTTCGCTATAAACCCTGATCACAGGAAAAAAGCTCACATTCACAATAAGGGATCCGTGTGATTATTACAATAGGGAGACGGGTCCTTGCATAAAGTGGCAACAGAATATTGAAAAATTCATGCTTACAGAAAAGGTTAGTATCATCCCAAATTAGATGAGACCTGAGTGTCTGTAGGTTACGATGATGTTGAGAAGCAGGCACCCCAAAGCAGAAATACAAATTCTAAGCCGCCTTAAGGTGCCTTTAGGCCTAAAATGAGTTTAACTTGTTGACATTGCTCCTTGCTCAATACATGTTTGATATTTCCTTTGAATATGTTGAGTGGGCACTTTTGGGGACCCCTAATGTCTTGACCTCTCCAGCCAATAAAGAGAAGTGACAGAGGGGAACAACAAAAGAACATTACAAGAGACCCAGAGAGCAAGGCAAACACACACTCAGATAGAGGGGAGGGGGATACACTAAGAAGGACAGCAGAGGAGAGGCCAGAAAAAGGAAAGACGTGAGGCACAGTACATAGAACAAGCTATAAAACAGAAGCAGACGAATGCACAGAGAAATAAGACGCAGAGCTTAACACAGGAAGAAGAACGCCACGAGAGAGAATGCATAGAAAGAAACTGTGAAAGAAGCAGACAGCCAAAAGATCAATAGCAGTCGCCCCGTCCACTGTGCATGCAAAGGGCAGGAGAGCCACCCCCGTCCTCTATGCAGGCATGTCCACCCGCATAGGAGCCCAGCTCGGAAATCCTGCGCTAGACAAGGGCTCCAGTAAGCGCCAGCCTGGAGCTGTCCTCTGAAAGAGGGCACTTCAGGGCTCTTGCACAGTCCTTCTGTATGGAGTCGATCTCTGTCACCATGCACCAGGGGAGGACTTATGTGAGCGCCAACCTGGAGATGTCCTCCACATGGCACTCCAGGGCTGGCGCACTCCTCACAGCGCCAGCCTGGAGATGGCCTCCACACAGGGCACTCCATGGCTGGCGACTCTCCCGCACTAGGGAGGGGCTCCTAAGCGCCAGCCTGCAGATGTCCTCTCAAATAGGCACTTCCAGGCTGAGTTCAGTCCTCCCACTTCGGAGCTCAGCTCTGTCCCCATGCACCAGGAGCGCCAGTCTGGAGTTATACTTCTGGGCAGGTCCACTCACTGCATGAGGGAAGGATTCCTGAGAGCGTTTGACTGGAAAAGCCCTCTGGGCCTGCGCAGCGCTCTGGCCCATAGCCTCAGAGCCCAGCTCTTTCTCTCTGCACCAAGGGCTTCTAAGAACACAAGAACTGAGACATCCCCTGTGAGAGGTCATATGCGTGACATCCCCCAACACAGACTACTCTCCAGCAGGGAAAGGGCTTTGAGACCTGTATCAGCGGAGTCTGGAAGAATGCGCGCATTACAGATGCTCTGAGTCGAGCTGTGCCTCCTTGCACCAGGGCACCATGGATTTCCTCTGTGACATGTCCTGCCCTCCAGAGACAGATGCAGAATGGACGTTTGGGAAACACAGGGGGCGCTAGCAGAATGTGTCACTGTGCAGATCAGCGGAGATCTGCAGCGACGAGCAGCACCTTAAAAAACTCCAACATGTGGAATGAAATGTAAATATTATATGTTTCTAGAAGTGTGAAAGTGTAATACAGGCTTCAGCAATAACGTAACGAAGGGGGCTGCATATAAAGCAAGTTTCAATCAGGAGGCAGTCGGGCGGACGGTCGGTCGGTAGGATTAGAAGGAAATTGAATGGGTGGATGGCAGTGCTGCCGCCAGTGGAGCGCGCATCCCAGAGAGCAGTGCTGCCGTCAGTGGAACGCGCATCATAGAGAGCAGCGCTGCCGCCAGTGGAGCGCGCTTCCCAGAGAGCAGTCATGGAACTGAAATCAAGCGCGGTCGCGAAAGTGAAAGCGACCGCGCTGAGTTAATGAGTAACATGATCCAGGAATGCAGCTGGCACCCGGCGCGCTGCTGCTCGCTCCCGAGACCCAAAGGCCATGGGAGTGAACGTTTAGAGAAAAGGCGGGACATGCACCCGCCTTTGGCCATTTGCGTGCTTTCATTTTTGAAAGCCACACGCAAAGGCCAATAGAATGTGACAACCACACGCACGAGATTTAAGAAAGTCTGTAGTGTTTCCAAGAGGCCCTCTCCTAGAGCAACGCATGCGTGCTGCGCTAGGCTCGACCTAAAAACGGAGCTGCTTTTCTGCTGTCCATTCACATATGCGCACTCCTGCTTAACACCAACGCTGGTCATTAACTAAGCCGGTTTATAACCTCTGATCTTGGGTATCCATGGAGGGCAGGCTGAAAAGATATCCCTCCCCCCCCTTATCCCAGCCCTGCCGGCCTTTTGAAGATTAACTGAGAGACATTCCCTTCTTATCTCCAACTGAGCCTCCTAGGAAGGTGGCCGTCCCCCCTCTTTCCCTGCTCTGCAGACCATGAGGTCATATAAAGAGGGAAACCAGCCTTCCGCAGCTCTCTCCTGCAAAGCACAGGCAGGTTGTGCACCTGTGGCTGAAAAACTGAATACAGCCAATGTATACACCGTAAAGGAAACACAGGCACTGAGATATTAGTGGTTTCTCAAGGTGCAGAGTTGAAATATCAGACATGTCTAGCAGAGAAAAGGACAGGAACTATGTGAAAAGGCAGTTTTCCTAAAAGGAGACTGGACCAAGATGAAACCGTGGTCCGCTTACAGCTCTTGTTACAAATCTTTGAGTCGGACATACTTCCGAACTGCTTTATGAGGAAGAGACCCTCCCTAGGCAGCCATGACTGTTGCACCAGAGCGTGACAATCTATTACCTTCTGCACAAAGTTGTAGCAGTCATGTAGCGGCAGGGGGGCCTTGATGCCAAGAGCGAGAGCCCAACCCCTTTGGGGGTTTTTAGTCGTGGCCAGTGGTTCCAAAGGGGCAGCCTAACGAGAGGGTGCCAATGTACTGGAAGTTTCCATTTGTGGCTAGTTAATCATAAAATACAAGTCTGTGGCTTCAGAGTACCAGGAGGCACATCCGGGGCACTTAAGTGGTTTTTTATCTCAACTAGGGTCAATCCGCAAAATTGGACTTTTAATTTGCTTTGATATCCGTTTATTTGACTTTGGTGTACCTATTAAAATAAGCAGAAATGCAGACTAAAATCACAGGCAAGTCAAAAAATATAGCCTCTGATTGTCATTAGAATCTACTAACTTGGTCTTTGGACCATTGTACCCCTGGGGCACCTCTGTAGGCTCCCATATTAAAAACGTCAACAAAATGGACAACTCTAGCCTTATTCAGGGTGCTGAACGCTCATAGGATAGCATTAGTCCATTATATTATATGAGGGGTACAGACTAAAAACTAGGCTTGGGCAGAGTTCGCAGAGTCATGCTACGCGGAGCTCTGCAAAGTGCCGAAAAAACTCTGCTACACTATGCGGAGTTCGGTGAGCATCACGGTCCGGTACGTCGCGCTGATTTTTAGTGCCAAGAGTTTCTCCCGCGCTGTGAAATCAGCCCGAATGGCATCACGTGGAGTGCCAGAGGGCGCTGCTACTTTCTGCCACTCTGGTAGATTTTTTTATTCGAGTGGCAGCTTCCTCAGGGCAAGTGGCAGCTTTCTTAATGCGAGCAGTAGTGACCTGCCACAACCACCCGCATTCAGAAATATCGCCAGGAGGTGATCTAGCATGCGATTTCTTGCGCTCACCAACTTACTGTTGGTGAGCCCGCACGAGAGAAAAAACTCTGCTCCACGTCGCAGAGTTTTTCGGAACTCAGTGCAGAGTGGTCAAAACTCTGCAAACTCCGCCAGCGGAGCGGAATTCTTCGCCCACCCCTATTAAATACCTGTAGAGAAACTGTGGAACTGAGGCCTCCTCTAGACTTATTTTCTTGAAAATCTTTGAAACGGTTACTGCACAAGACTTGTTGTTTTGATGCTGATGTTCCAAGTTGTAGCTCTTTCTTTCACTTTACTGTGTTACTGAACATATTTCTTATTACAGTAAATGCCCCTTACAGGATGGAGATATATATATATATATATATATATATATATATTTTTGGTTTTTTTGTTTTTTATTGCTGTGCAATAATATAGCCTACAGCCGGTTCTAAAATAAACACGGAGAAACAGAAAGACAAACATTGGAATGTTGGAACAGAAAGTCTGTCCCAGCCACTATCGGCCTGAGTCACTCATCTGGCTTCAAGGAGTTCTCAACAAGCCAGTGGTCTAATGAATGTTATACTATGCCCAGCTCTACCTTCACACGCCTCTGGTTGACCTGAGCCTTGAGCGATGGACCAGGCTGCCACCAGGGTGCTGTGAAGGCTTTGGATATCCAAGGTTCCCTTGCAGGCCAGGTACCCTCCATCCTGGCAAGTGGAAGATATACGCCGTCTCACCGCTGACACTCCAAGGTGGTTACTACAGCTTCAGGTTTTGCAAGTATCCTGACATTACGCTTTTTTTAAATAGTTTGGTTTGCAGTCCATCTTTTGCCCAGAGTGTCACGATGTGCTTCTTTGAAGTGCCTGGGACTTGTGTACTAGCGCTAGACAGCTACAATATCATTGATTGGCTGGCAGGCGAGACCCAAAACCTATCCATCTGTGCTTTCCACTTCCCTGCAGCTTCAGTACCCGTGGGGGGTTGTAGGGGTATGTACTTGCTTTTCTCATATAACCAGTACTCACATCTGAAGAACATGTTCATGGGAATGTGAATGCCACCCCCGTCTCCTCTGAAAAGGCTCTAGCTAGCTGGCCCTATTGTCCATACATCTCTTCAGCCAAGAGTTTCTATTCCATTTCTTGGTGGTTGGCTCCCTGGAGACATGCCACTGAGCAGCCGTCCTCCTGTGGCGACTCTAGGGTGGGCAGAGATGGTAGTAAGGCGTTACCTTTGGCAGCCTCAAGCTGAGGACTCTCTGCACTCCCGACCACTGCGGGACACCTGGGTGTAAAGAAAAGTGAGGGCATGGCCGGAATGTCAGCACAAGGTTACCGTGGATGGGAGCGGATCAAGATGCAGGGCCTGGAACCCGCTCCTGGCGGGGGGCGTATGTAGAATAAGTAACACAAACCGTGCCCCTCTCTCACTGCCCAGTAACTGTGCATTGCCCCCTCCCCCAGGGACACCATGCATGTGGTCACGATGGGCATCATGGGGGCCCTTGCTTAGCAGTGCCCAGACATGCAAGGGCCACAGTGGTCTGAGAAGTGCACCGGTGGCCGAGATTGAACACGCCTGTGACTTTCCCAATGTGAATTGGTAGTGAATAGTTAACAGCAGGTGCATTGTTTAATTGAACTCGGAAATCAGTTTCAAATACAGACCATTGCTCTATTCTGGAAATGTGAGTTCACTGGTGCGTGTGTTGTATGACCAGGTTCTAAGGGTCTCCCTGGTGGCCTCATGGGATCATCTGGAACACGGGTACTCATAATACGGCCCGCGGGCCGCCAGCGGCCCGGCAAGCCTTCCTTGGCGGCCCGCGGACCTTGCAGCTATCCTACCTGTGTTTTTTTTTTTTTTTTTTTTTTTTTTAGTGTCCACAAACACCGCCGGTTGAAGCAGCGCTCTATGGGGGCCGGGCGATTCTTTAAAAAACCACTTGTTAATGAGGCTTTGTTGTATTTTGCAGGGGCGCTAAGAAGAGGTGAAATACAACAAAGCCTCATTAACAAGTGAATGGTCTTTTAAAGACCTGTGAAGTACTCGGGTGCGGCTGTGTGTGTGCCCGGGAAGCTGTCTCAGCCCGGCCCCTGGCTGACACACACTCGGGGTGAGGTGACAGAGGGTGACAGAGCGAGGGAGACAGACAGATGGAGGGAGACAGAGAGGGGGGGGAGACAGAGGGTGACAGAGAGAGGGAGACAGAGGGAGGGAGACAGAGGGAGGCAGAGGGAGACAGAGGGAGGGAGTCAGGGGGAGAGGGAGACCGACAGAGGGAGGGAGAGGGAGACAGAGAGAGGGAGACAGAGGGAGGCAGAGGGAGACAGAGGGAGGGAGTCAGGGGGAGAGGGAGACAGACAGAGGGAGACAGACAGAGGGAGGGAGGGAGACAGAGAGAGGGAGACCGAGAGGGAGACCGAGAGGGAGACAGACAGAGGGAGACAGACAGAGGGAGGGAGACAGAGAGAGGGTGGGAGACACAGAGAGGGTGGGAGGGAGACAGAGAGAGGGAGAGAGAGAGAGATAGAGGGAGGGAGACGGAGAGAGAGAGATAGAGGGAGGGAGACGGAGAGAGAGAGAGGGAGGGATAGAGAGAGGGAGGGAGACAGAGAGAGGGAGGGAGAGAGAGGGAGGGAGAGAGAGGGAGACAGAGAGAGAGAGAGGGAGACAGAGAGAGAGAGAGGGAGACAGAGGGAGGGAGAGACCGAGGGAGGGAGAGACAGAGGGAGGGAGACAGAGGGAGGGAGACAGAGGGAGGGAGACAGAGGGAGGGAGACAGAGGGAGGGAGACAGAGGGAGGGAGACAGAGAGAGAGGGAGACAGAGAGAGAGGGAGACAGAGAGAGAGGGAGGGATAGAGAGAGGGAGGGAGACAGAGAGAGAGAGAGAGAGAGGGAGACAGAGAGAGAGGGAGACAGAGAGGGAGGGAGACAGAGGGAGACAGACAGAGGGAGGGAGAGGGAGACAGAGAGAGGGAGACCGAGAGGGAGACAGACAGAGGGAGACAGACAGAGGGAGGGAGACAGAGAGAGGGTGGGAGACAGAGAGAGGGTGGGAGGGAGACAGAGAGAGGGAGAGAGAGAGAGAGAGAGAGATAGAGGGAGGGAGACGGAGAGAGAGAGATAGAGGGAGGGAGGGAGACGGAGAGAGAGAGAGGGAGGGATAGAGAGAGGGAGGGAGACAGAGAGAGGGAGAGAGAGGGAGGGAGAGAGAGGGAGACAGAGGGAGGGAGAGACAGAGGGAGGGAGACAGAGGGAGGGAGAGACGGAGGGAGGGAGAGACAGAGGGAGGGAGAGACAGAGGGAGGGAGACAGAGGGAGGGAGACAGAGAGAGAGGGAGGGATAGAGAGAGGGAGGGAGACAGAGAGAGAGAGAGAGAGAGAGAGGGAGACAGAGAGAGAGGGAGACAGAGAGGGAGGGAGACAGAGGGAGACAGAGAGAGAGGGAGGGATAGAGAGAGATAGATAGAGAGAGAGATGTGTGTATGCTGGGTCTGGTGGTTCAGTGGACGAAGGCGTCCGCTGCAGGGGCCTGTGTTCAACCTCATGGTCATAGTTATCTTTTTTGCTCTAGCCCCGCCCTCCCGGCGAGCTAGAGCAGATTATATTGCTGCTAAAATCTCAAACAGTAATAATCCGTCCAAAATGATTTTTTCCCTTCTTAAGACTATGAAATGCCCCATCTCAAAAGACTCACCTATTACTTCAAATTTGCAGTGTGATGAATTGGCTGAGTACTTTGTGAACAAGGTAAAGAATATCTATAATAGCTTCTCTACGGCCACCACTAGTACCAATATAGGGGATAGGTCTGAGGATAGTGGCTGTATTACACAAAATATACTGTGCTCCTTTCCTCCTCTTTCACTGAATGAGACCGAATCTCTTTTTTTGAAAATAAAATCAGGCTCTCCAGCTGATCCTTTAAGACCAGCACAAATTCGTCTATTTCAAAATCCTGTTCTTCCAGTGGCGAGTGAATTGATCAATCTATCTTTGTCATCCGCCTCTGTTCCCTCTTCTTGGAAGCATGCTAAGGTCATACCTCTTTTAAAGAAACCATCTTTGGAACCCTCGGAGCCAGGTAATTACCGGCCCATCTCTCAGCTGCCCTTCTTGGCTAAAATCACGGAATGCCATGTTAACTGCATTCTTACCGAGTTTGTAGAGCAAAATGATATCTTGGACTCTTCACAAAATGGCTTTCGATCCCGTCATAGTACTGAGTCTGCTCTGCTGGCAGTGATTGAAGAGATTCGTAGTAGCCTGGATGCTGGTAACTCTACGGCCTTGGTTCTTTTAGATCTAAGTGCCGCTTTTGATACCGTTTCCCATGAGTTACTGTTACGGCGGCTGCAGGCGATTGGGGTCGGAGGTTTGGCTCTAGCCTGGTTTCGCTCTTTCCTGGAAGGCAGATCTTTCCAGGTTATGGTACCTCCCTACCATTCCCGGGAGCATGCTATTGGATTTGGGGTACCTCAGGGCTCGATACTGAGCCCTATGCTTTTTAATATCTACGTTCAACCCTTGGCTGTGGTAGCTAAAAGCAGAGGGTTGTCGTTGGTGTCTTATGCCGACGACACCCAATTGGTCATCACATTCTCTAAGGAGCGTCTTAATAATCTAGTTAAATTTAAAGATGATATGCAGGTGATATCGGACTGGATGACAATAAATTGCCTTCAGCTTAATGCAGGCAAGTCTGAGATACTGTTGCTTGGGAAAGATAGTGACATGTGGTCAGAACAATGGTGGCCTGACAAATTAAAACCTGCACCACTGCCTAAAGAGGCGGTCAAAAACCTAGGTTTTTGGATTGATAATGGCCTGTCTTTCGACACTCAATCTAAACTTGTTGCAGGGTCTTGTTTCGGACTCCTGAGGGGGCTAAAACCCCTATTGGGGTTTTTCGACCCTAAAATTCGTCAAACCATTCTCCAGGCCACAATCTTGTCTAGGTTAGACTATGGCAATTCTCTATATTTGGGTGCCAACAAATCCTGTGTTCAGCGCCTTCAGAGAATTCAGAACGCTGCAGCCCGCGCAGTGTTGGCCCTCCCAAAATCATGCTCAGTGTCCAAACTTCTACCTAAACTACATTGGTTACCTGTAGAAAAACGAATCCAGTTTAAAACACTGTGTGTTGCCCATAAAATTATGACTCAACAAGCACCTCCGGTCCTGGCAGCTCTACTTGTGCCGTATGTTCCGAGTCGCTCTCTACGCTCAGCTAACCAGGGACTCATTTGTACCCCCGAATCTTAAGAGCGCGAGCGGGTGGTCGATCTTTCAAAGTTTTGGCAGCTAAACTCTGGAACTCCCTCCCAGTTTCCATCAGAGGGCTCCAGAACCATCTGGCTTTTCGTAAAGCCGTAAAGACCTGGCTTTTCCCGGCTTAATTTTTTTTCTTTCCATGTGGGCTGGGCGTTATTTGTTTATTCTTTTTAAGCCACTTGTACTTTGGGTAGCGCTGGGACGCCCCGTTGCTGGGGCAGCTACGCGCTGTATAAATCTAAACTAAACTAAACTAAACCCCGCCCCCACTGGTGCGGCCCTCAGCCACAAACCACACTGTAAATTTGGCCCAGAGAGAAAGTTTGTGAGTACCCATGATCTGGAACATCAACTGATTAAATGAATACTTTACATCTTCAGTTCCAGGTCGTGCAGTGACTGACTTCTAGGCTGTGCATGTTTTGTGACATCCAGATTATCCACATGGTTTCACTTCCAGGTCGTGTGTGCTCTTTGACTTCCGGTCTGTCTCTGTTCTTTGACTTCTAATTTATGCGTGCTCTTTGACTTGTAAGCTGTGCATGGTCTTTCATTTCCGGGTCATGAATGCTGCAAGGCTTCTGTGTCATCATTGTTCTATGACTTTCAGATTACAAATGCTCTGACTTCCAGGCCATGTGTACTGCATGACCCCTGACTGTTTGATTTCCAGGTCACGTCTGGTCAATATTCAGCTCCATTTAGTCTCACTTCCGGGTGGTATCTGCGCTGTGACATCCCAAGCATATGCCATTTTAATTCACATCTAATTTTTCACTTCCAGCCACTGTGTACTCTGACTTACAACAGATCACGTGTGTGCTGTCACTTTCATGTCAGTGTCACCCGTGCTCTGTCGTTTTTTGGTTTTTTTAGGAAATGTCCACATTATCACATGCTTGGTGTATATGGTCTGGGACTTACATTCCATTCAGGGATTTTTTTTTTTTTGATTATTTGATCATTTCTGCTGGTTGACCTCTTGGGCATGTCTGATCTGTGACCTCGGGTCATGTGATGTGTGGCATCCATCAGGTTTCATGTACTCTGACTCTTAGGTCAGCTGTGGGCGGGTCAGACCAGCCCTTCCACATCCGGACTATGGGCTGCGTGTGGCCTCCAGGTAACATCTGCCTTTGAAGCTTCCAGGGCACCTGCCCTCTGAATTCAAGTCACTCTTTGAATTCTGGGACCTTGTGCCCTATGACCTCCAGAGCATGTCTGCCCTCTGACCTTAAAGCACCACTGCCTTTATTACTTCCGTGCGCTTTGAAGTCCAGTGCACGTCTAGCTCACGATTTCTCACCAGCACAATTTGTAAATGTGATTTTTGGAAGATATATACTAGATAACTGCATTGCCAAAGTCGCCCACTATATTCACAAAATGCATTTTACGTTCTAGTTTTGTAAATCTATTTCATAGGTGAATGCAGAAAACTGCTGAGAGTAATCGGCTCAATTATAAAAATACATATTTTTTCGGCAGATCTGCTTGTCGTTAAATATAAAAACAAAAGATAAAAGCACAGTTCTTTAAAACGTCGAGCTGGCTGTGGGCACTCTGGCAGTGCCAGGCAGGTCAGTGTGTGTGGACCGGTTTTTTGGCTGTTTGTGGACCTGCCGTTTTTTTAACTGTTGATTTCCTTAATTTTACCACAAACACTGCCTTCATCAAACACAAATGCACAGTCGCTCGTACCTTGCAGGACGCCCTTTGCACAGTGTCTTTGCAAAGTCAAAACTGCCGCTGTTTGCAGAACGTAGGCCACTTTTTTTTAGCTATCTGATTCATAAACGGGGCCGCATTTTATTTTGGTTCTCTGGCCCAGTGTGACTCTTAAACAGATTATATAACAGCTAATATAGTGGTCAAAGAGGCAGTTTGAGGTCTGCGTGGCACCGAGGGGTGCATTTATTTAAATGCCGCTCTTTTAATGGGCATTTTAACAACCTGACCAGGAACCATAAGATTTAATCTCTAACATTTGTTGGCCAAAAAAAGATTATCAAGCACACACAAGGTGATTGGAGGAATTCTTTCAAATATTGTCTGACAACTGGCATCAGTCTGGGTAGCATTCCAAGCCCGCTAAATGTCATACCATCGAGAAAAAAACCCAACAATATTATGATGTCCCAGTATAAAACACATTTTTTGCTTTTATTAATACGTATCCTCAAAAGCTTATAAAAAGCCCTATTTCTTAAGATATCTCTTGCCTTTAACTGATTTTCCACCATCCTGTAAATGAAACATTTATTCATTTCTCCAACAGCCCTTGATTTACTAACTTTTTATTAAGAAGGACAATTTGTTTCACTTCAGCTGGACATCCCCTGATAGATGCCGCATTATTAAAATCTATTATTGAAGGAGTTCTAATCTCTTAGCCGAACAGCAAAGAGATTTTATCCCATTATCTGTGTATTTGTTATGCCCCATTCAACCGAAATGCCTTCCGTGAGCCCTGTGTTGTCTGTTTGCAATATAGCTTGGCACATGTTTGATTTTAATTCTGCCCTCAGAAGGTCCGAAATTCCATAACCGAATAAAACATTCAACATTAGCTCACCGCTACAGGAACGCGCAAGTGATTCTGTAGGAACCGCTGTAAGCTAGAGTCAATCGACATAAGCCCGCTGCCCCCAGAGCGGGATTTGTACGATTGATTTTTACTATGAAAAGCCCATGGCAGGTTTGCTGCAATGGCTGTTTTAATATATTTAAATTCAAGGGATGCTCTAAACAATTTCCTCCATAATTAAATGTACCAGAGTTCTTTGAGCGCCAAAGGCCACGGCTTTTTTCAGTATTTACATAATAGATCTTTTATATTTTTTTAGTTCTTTTTTTTTGTTTGTTTCCACAATATGTTTCCCTGTGTTGTCAAAGGTTGTTGTGGACCTATGGGCCTTTGTGGACACAAGGCATAATTTCCAGCTTAAACCAGGGAATTCAGTCGGTTTTTGGCAATGTGTCTTGAAGAGGAAAATGTGAAAAACAAGGATTATTGTAAAATAGGAAAAAGTTGAACAAGAACATGCACTGGAACTGGGTGCGTGAAACCTTTAATGGGCCAATGAATTAATATTCTCCATCATTGATAGCATCAAAACAATATCATTCTACTTGATTCATAGTATCGAGCACGGATTTGAAATCAGTGTAGCAGCAAAGTGGGCTTTACAAGTGTGTTTTTTATGACTCAGCAATGCAGAATGATGCAATGTCATGGAAGCTTGGTTGACCGCTCGGGTCGGTAATTGACTACTCCTCCTGTCTGTAGTGAGAAAGATCATTTTAGTATGTTACTGGGAGGGTCTAGTGATGGAATTAAATCATACACCTCCATCCACTTAAGGTCTCACTATGTAAACTTCCCACTTTAGTGAGTACCCTCTTTATCCAGCCAGCATTCGCAATGGATCCGCCATCTTGGATGTCGTATGGTTCATTTAATTGTCTGGCCCAGAAGCTTCGAAAGGTTTTAATTGTACAATTAAATCAACTTCTAGCCTAACGTTCATGTAGGTAAGAGTACACGTAAGTGTGAAGCCGTCACTGTTGGTACTTGTTTCAGTTCCAGGTTGCAGAGATTATCCTGTAGATCCCGTATTATGAGCTTTTTTTAAGGAAACATTCCAACATCCAGGGATGAGCAGAAACATGATGGCACGTTATGCAAGACTGCCTCCCTAACAACCATCTTCTGCAAAGCACTTAACACTTTTTTCCTACTGATTCCAAGGAAAAAATGTGCATATCATTTCCTACAAAGAAGGCAGCAATCAAAAATGTAAATTAATTACTTTTCATTTCATAGTAAAATAGAAAATGAGCACAAGGTCATCTTGACATTGTGGTCTGCAGATCTACATGAAGGGTTTGCAGTTTTTGTGCTCTGTCTTCCTCCGTCGGTGGTCGTTTGCTGAATGTTGGGTTGAGTTCCGGATAGATGGACCACAGGGGACACTCTGTGGTGGGGAGTACTAGGCACAGGGGCAGGTGAGGTGCGTCCTGGTCAGTAAAATGTTCTGTCACAGCAGGGGCCCGGAGGCTCTCTACTGTCCCATAATCTTACCTGTTACACCATACCATGCTTACAGTTTAATTCAAGGCACAGTGTGTGTTAAGGGATTTTATGACCACAATGATTGAATGAATAGATTGAATAGAAGGGAACTGGACAGAATTGAGGCACATCTGCATTTTGAAGGGTTGGGGAAGAAAGTAAGTGATTACGTGCCAAATATTCACTCTCTAGAAATCACTGGCTCCATGTCTGCAGAGAATGTCCTATGGTGGTCTGTGGATTATCTGGACCTCATATTCAAATGGGATGCAGACAAACTTTGTTTTTGTTTTTTGACCAGTTAGATTACCCTGAATGCACTGACCATCTGTGATTGATTAAGAAGGCAGACAATCAAATTGGCTCAAACTGCAGTATGGTTGTGCCGAGCTGATTGGGCACCGTGCGACCAATCAGTTTGGCTCCTGTATTCGAGCTATTTCGATTTGCCAGAGGCTGCTCAATCAGATTGTCTGCAAACCTTGTGCCCTTCTGCCTTTGCAGCCCTGCAGGCGGGGCCCTGATGGACTGGGGAGACTTCTTACACCCTGTTGCATGACTTCATCAACTCCTACTGCCAGAATCTTGTCATGTGTTGAGTGAGATATGGGGGAGGGAAAATTCAGGGAAGCAGGTGCCGTCAGTCTGCCCAGCCTTAACTTGACACAGATACACTCACTGCAACAGGGAGAAGATCTGTGGGCGAGATGGAGCAAGTGTAACTCCTCCTAAGGCGGGGCTGTGTGATGTCAGCGAACAAATATACTGAGACTGGGACAGGGAATAAAGATACTGACACCGGGACAGGGAATAAATATACTGACACCGGGACAGGGAATAAAGATACTGACACCGGGACAGGGAATAAATATACTGACACTGGGAGAGAGGAGACACTGACACTGGGACAGAGGAGACACTAACACTGGGACAGAGGAGACACTAACACTGGGACAGGGAATAAATATACTGACACCGGGACAGGGAATAAATATACTGACACCGGGACAGGGAATAAATATACTGACACCGGGACAGGGAATAAATATACTGACACCGGGACAGGGAATAAATATACTGACACCGGGACAGGGAATAAATATACTGACACCGGGACAGGGAATAAATATACTGACACCGGGACAGGGAATAAATATACTGACACCGGGACAGGGAATAAATATACTGACACTGGGACAGGGAATAAAGATAGTGACACTGGGACAGGGAATAAATATACTGACACCGAGACAGGGAATAAATATACTGACACCGGGACAGGGTATAAATATACTGAGACTGGGACAGGGAATAAATATACTGACACTGGGACAGAGGAGACACTGACACTGGGACAGGGAATAAATGTACTGACACCGGGACAGAGGAGACACTCACACTGGGACAGGGAATAAATATACTGACACTGGGACAGGGAATAAATATACTGATACCGGGACAGGGAATAAATGTACTGACACTGGGACAGAGGAGACACTGACACTGGGACAGAGGAGACACTGACACTGGGACAGAGGAGACACTGACACTGGGACAGAGGAGACACTGACACTGGGACAGAGGAGACACTAACACTGGGACAGGGAATAAATATACTGACACCGGGACAGGGAATAAATATACTGACACCGGGACAGGGAATAAATATACTGACACCGGGACAGGGAATAAATATACTGACACCGGGACAGGGAATAAATATACTGACACCGGGACAGGGAATAAATATACTGACACCGGGACAGGGAATAAATATACTGACACTGGGACAGGGAATAAAGATAGTGACACTGGGACAGGGAATAAATATACTGACACCGAGACAGGGAATAAATATACTGACACCGGGACAGGGTATAAATATACTGAGACTGGGACAGGGAATAAATATACTGACACTGGGACAGAGGAGACACTGACACTGGGACAGGGAATAAATGTACTGACACCGGGACAGAGGAGACACTCACACTGGGACAGGGAATAAATATACTGACACTGGGACAGGGAATAAATATACTGATACCGGGACAGGGAATAAATATACTGACACCGGGACAGGGAATAAATATACTGACACCGGGACAGGGAATAAATATACTGACACCGGGACAGGGAATAAATATACTGACACCGGGACAGGGAATAAATATACTGACACCGGGACAGGGAATAAATATACTGAGACTGGTACAGGGAATAAAGATAGTGACACTGGGACAGGGAATAAAGATAGTGACACTGGGACAGGGAATAAATATACTGAGACTGGGACAGGGAATAAAGATAGTGACACTGGGACAGGGAATAAAGATAGTGACACTGGGACAGGGAATAAATATACTGACACTGGGACAGAGGAGACACTGACACTGGGACAGGGAATAAAGATACTGACACCGGGACAGAGGAGACACTGACACTGGGACAGGGAATAAATATACTGACACCGGGACAGGGAATAAATATACTGAGACTGGGACAGGGAATAAATATACTGAGACTGGGACAGGGAATAAAGATAGTGACACTGGGACAGGGAATAAAGATAGTGACACTGGGACAGGGAATAAATATACTGACACTGGGACAGAGGAGACACTGACACTGGGACAGGGAATAAAGATACTGACACCGGGACAGAGGAGACACTGACACTGGGACAGGGAATAAATATACTGACACTGGGACAGAGGAGACACTGACACTGGGACAGGGAATAAAGATACTGACACCGGGACAGGGAATAAATATATTTACACCGGGACAGGGAATAAATATACTTACACCGGGAGAGGGAATAAATATACTTACACTGGGACAGAGGAGACACTGACACTGGGACAGGGAATAAATATACTTAGACCGGGACAGGGAATAAATATACTTACACCGGGACAGGGAATAAATATACTGACACCGGGGCAGGGAATAAATATACTGAGACTGGGACAGGGAATAAATATACTGACACCGGGACAGGGAATAAATATACTGACACCGGGACAGGGAATAAATATACTGAGACTGGGACAGGGAATAAATATACTGACACCGGGACAGGGAATAAATATACTGACACCGGGACAGGGAATAAATATACTGACACCGGGACAGGGAATAAATATACTGACACTGGGACAGGGAATAAATATACTGACACCGGGACAGGGAATAAATATACTTACACCGGGAGAGGGAATAAATATACTTACACTGGGACAGAGGAGACATTGACACTGGGACAGGGAAAAAATATACTTACACCGGGACAGGGAATAAATATACTGACACCGGGGCAGGGAATAAATATACTGAGACTGGGACAGGGAATAAATATACTGACACCGGGACAGGGAATAAATATACTGAGACTGGGACAGGGAATAAATATACTGACACCGGGACAGGGAATAAATATACTGACACCGGGACAGGGAATAAATATACTGACACTGGGACAGGGAATAAATATACTGACACCGGGGCAGGGAATAAATATACTGACACCGAGACAGGGAATAAATATACTGACACCGGGACAGGGAATAAATATACTGACACTGGGACAGAGGAGACACTGCCGCTGGGACAGGGAATAAATATACTGACACCGGGACAGGGAATAAATATACTGACACCGGGACAGGGAATAAAGATACTGGGACAGGGAATAAAGATACTGAGACTGGGACAGGGAATAAATATACTGACACCGGGGCAGGGAATAAATATACTGAGACTGGGACAGGGAATAAATATACTGACACCGGGACAGGGAATAAATATACTGACACCGGGACAGGGAATAAATATACTGACACTGGGACAGGGAATAAATATACTGACACCGGGACAGGGAATAAATATACTGACACCGGGACAGGGAATAAATATACTGACACCGAGACAGGGAATAAATATACTGACACCGGGACAGGGAATAAATATACTGACACCGGGGCAGGGAATAAATATACTGAGACTGGGACAGGGAATAAATATACTGACACCGGGACAGGGAATAAATATACTGAGACTGGGACAGGGAATAAATATACTGACACCGGGACAGGGAATAAATATACTGACACCGGGACAGGGAATAAATATACTGACACTGGGACAGGGAATAAATATACTGACACCGGGGCAGGGAATAAATATACTGACACCGAGACAGGGAATAAATATACTGACACCGGGACAGGGAATAAATATACTGACACTGGGACAGAGGAGACACTGCCGCTGGGACAGGGAATAAATATACTGACACCGGGACAGGGAATAAATATACTGACACCGGGACAGGGAATAAAGATACTGGGACAGGGAATAAAGATACTGAGACTGGGACAGGGAATAAATATACTGACACCGGGGCAGGGAATAAATATACTGAGACTGGGACAGGGAATAAATATACTGACACCGGGACAGGGAATAAATATACTGACACCGGGACAGGGAATAAATATACTGACACTGGGACAGGGAATAAATATACTGACACCGGGACAGGGAATAAATATACTGACACCGGGACAGGGAATAAATATACTGACACCGAGACAGGGAATAAATATACTGACACCGGGACAGGGAATAAATATACTGACACTGGGACAGAGGAGACACTGCCGCTGGGACAGGGAATAAATATACTGACACCAGGACAGGGAATAAATATACTGACACCGGGACAGGGAATAAAGATACTGAGACTGGGACAGGGAATAAAGATACTGAGACTGGGACAGGGAATAAAGATACTGAGACCGGGACAGGGGATAAATATACTGACACCGGGACAGGGGATAAATATACTGACACCGGGACAGGGGATAAATATACTGACACCGGGACAGGGAATAAAGATACTGACACCGGGACAGGGAATTAAGATACTGACACCGGGACAGGGAATAAAGATACTGACACCGGGACAGGGAATAAAGATACTGACACCGGGACAGGGAATAAATATACTGAGACTGGGACAGGGAATAAATATACTGACACCGGGACAGGGAATAAATATACTGAGACTGGGACAGGGAATAAATATACTGACACCGGGACAGGGAATAAATATACTGACCCCGGGACAGGGAATAAATATACTGAGACTGGGACAGGGAATAAATATACTGACACCGGGACAGGGAATAAATATACTGAGACTGGGACAGGGAATAAATATACTGACACTGGGACAGGGAATAAATATACTGACACCGGGACAGGGAATAAATATACTGAGACTGGGACAGGGAATAAATATACTGACACCGGGACAGGGAATAAATATACTGAGTCTGGGACAGGGAATAAATATACTGACACCGGGACAGGGAATAAATATACTGATACCGGGACAGGGAATAAATGTACTGACACCGGGACAGGGAATAAATATACTGAGACTGGGACAGGGAATAAATATACTGACACCGGGACAGGGAATAAATATACTGAGACTGGGACAGGGAATAAATATACTGAGACTGGGACAGGGAATAAATATACTGAGACTGGGACAGAGAATAAATATACTGAGACTGGGACAGGGAATAAATATACTGAGACTGGGACAGGGAATAAATATACTGACACCGGGACAGGGGCTAAATATAGTGACACTGGGACAGGGACAGGGAATAAATATACTGACACCGGGACAGGGGATAAATATACTGACACTGGGACAGGGGATAAAGATACTGACACTGGGACAGGGAATAAAGATACTGACACTGGGACAGGGAATAAATATACTGACACTGGGACAGGGAATAAATATACTGACACTGGGACAGAGGAGATACTGACACTGGGACAGGGAGTAAATATACTGACACTGGGACAGAGGAGACACTGACACTGGGACAGGGAATAAATATACTGATACTGGGACAGAGGAGACACACTGGGACAGGGAGTAAATATACTGATACTGGGACAGAGGAGACACTGACACTGGGACAGGGAATAATTATACTGACACTGGGACAGAGGAGACACTGACACTGGGACAGGGAATAAATATACTGATACTGGGACAGAGGAGACACTCACACTGGGACAGGGAATAAATGTACTGACACCGGGACAGAGGAGACACTCACACTGGGACAGGGAATAAATATACTGACACTGGGACAGGGAATAAATATACTGATACCGGGACAGGGAATAAATATACTGATACCGGGACAGGGAATAAATATACTGACGCTGGGACAGGGAATTAATATACTGACACTGGGACAGGAAAGACACTGGCACTGGGACAGGAAGTGCCATTGGATAAGGGAATCTGAGGCTGGAACAGTTGTAGAACTCAAGTGCTACCTGCTCTGAGTGTTCACTGTGAACTTGTGTTCGGTGAAACTTTACACCAAAACACACAATCTGTAAAAACTAGAATTCTGTGTGCGGACCAAGTTTATGTTTCTTTTTTGGGGGGGTGGGGGTGGAGGAAGCCAGTTTGTGTAAGTTTTATGCCCTGCAAAATTCCACAGTTCTGCTGTTTCAAGGACATTTTTGTGAATTTGTTTGTATTTTATGCAGGTTTGCAAACCATCATGAAATGCTATAACTTCCAAGATGTGCCATTTTTCGGGTCGGGGCTTTGGTGCTCTTTTCGGCTCTGTTTCACTGAAGGCAAACTAAAATTCTATGAACTGCGGCTTTTTGCTTCCACCTTCTGCTAGTTATGTTATGTTATACAGATTTGTAGAGCGCACATTTGTGAAAGGCAGCGAGTCTTCTAAGACCCTCAATGCTGCCCGGTGCAGGGTTCCACCTCTAATTCACTTTGGGTTCGCTATCAAAATAATGAGGCAAGGCGCTGGAAACTGGAAGACAAGAAAGAGGTTTATTTCTCATGAGGAGATCACGTCAACTGAGACACCGGGATGTCTGAGGGAAGTGTTCTGCTGACAACTCCCTTGGCTCTTCCTTTTATACAGGTTTGACACAATGCATTTGTTTGATCAACATGGTTACAAAAGCTTGGGGTCCCCGCCCCGGGCAGGTTGTCACACAAGCCCAACAGTAATTCTCTTCCCACCCAGGTCAAACAGACAATCTTATCTTGCAGCTGGACCTTGCTTCAGGGTCTAAAACATGTGAGACCGGTCAGATCTAAGAGTCCGTTCTGTTGATAAAAACAGGTCCCATTGTTGGTAACAACAAGTCTTGCTGTTTGCAGTGCAATAAATCATGTTGCAAGAGTCTTTGGTGTTTGGAACCTGTTTGTGTAACTAGGTGTAGTGAAGGGTAGAGCGTCCAAAGGCTTGTCTGAAAACAGGGATGAGAGGAAAAACGAGTTTGTGGCAGCAAGTGGCGCTGAGGTTTGTTGTGGCAATATAGTTTATAGCCCCCAGCACACATACCAGGTCGGTCAGAGGGTCAGAGGGATGCTAGTAAGGGCAGGGTGAAACAAAGGTGACCAACAGAGTACAAAATGGCTGTGATAGATTAAAATGACTGTAACTTATGTGCACATAGAATTCCACCAGACAAGATGGCGCAGGTAATGTTCATAATTGTCATTTTGCTTTTAACAGTGGCCCCTTTGAACATAACTAGCCAGCTTGTCAGTCTATTTAGATCTCCATTATGTCCTGTATCTCTTGATCATACATTACTCTCATTTTTGTTAGCTGAGTGTCCATAGTCTTAGGGTGCAAGGTAGTTATGCAAAGATAACACAAAGGTGGTATACAGTGTATACCCAAACAACAACCACATATTGTCAATACTGGGACCAAGAGAATCATTGATATTTTCCAACCCCACTCCTTCAAGATGCCCCAAAGCCAACTTCCAATTGTCCAAGTCTCTGATCCTTGATGAATTTCTGAAGATAGTCTATGGAGATGTTCGATTGCTTCATAGACAGAAGGTGAATTATCAGGCTGCGTCGAGGAACTGTGATGAGGCAGAGTCTGCTTGATCAATGTCTTTAGAACGCTTTTCTCGATGATGCTCTGCAGGGGCTGTGTAGGTTGGTGGCAAAACAAAGGCGATGTAGCACGTGCCCCCCAGTTTCCTGGGAGCCAGGTGTAGGCTTTGGTTCCACAAACAAAGTACATATTGGGTGATGCAACAAGCGCTGGGGGTTGGCAGTGTTCAAAGTCCCCACAATGCTACAGGTGCTGTGACCCACATTCTCAGTCCCACGGCCTTCAATGCATACAAGGCCAGAGACGTTCACCACAGATAGGGCCACAGTCAGTGTTGCAGCAGTTCTTTTCTTCAGGTAGGAAAATGTGGCTCTGTTAGGATTATTGAACACTTGCATTTCCACTCGTTCTTTGGAGGGGACATTAATCTGGAATGTCGCATTGAAGGTGTGAGGGCAGAAGGGGGCGGCTGTCCTTCCTGTTTTGTTTCGCCAGAACTCGTTGTAGAACTGGGCGATTGTTCCGTCGGAAGTGGCATTGTCTTTGTAACTTTCTTGTAGGAGCATCATCCAGGCAAGGCAAGATCCGTGAATAGAAAAGGGCGAAGGGATGAAAGGGATGGAATGTTCAGTGGCATGTGGTAACAGCCCACAGACCCAACAGTTGGTAGTATTGGTGGCAAGATTGTGTTGGTGCAACATCTGCACGAAAGAATTATTCCAGAATTCTTTGCGTCGTTCTCGGAGATGTGGCGGTAGTGATACCAGGTAGTGTTCTTTCTTGGTGGTTGGTTGCATGGTGGGTGACAATGTTCTGTATGCAGGTGCATTCTCTTCAATGATCCAGAGTGCGACCATTAGCAGGAGACAGGTGAGAAATGCGGCTACAAGTGCAATTGTCTTTGTGCTGTGCAGGTTAGCAGTCTTGGTGTCTTTGCGGTGGTTTTGCAGGTGTTCAGTTTCTTCCATCATCTTCGAGGAGCTCAACAACTGTTAGGACCACAGACTTTTGTCTGGCGCTTTCCTGGTAGCGTTGTTTGACTGTGCTACCGATCTGAGACCTTGACTCAGTTAGTGGCCTGGTCGTTGGAGCTCCCTCCTTTTGTCGATCTTAGGTTGTACCCTTTCCTGGATGGCACCGTGGGGTCGGGAAATTCTGATAGTTCAAGGGTGTCTTCTTGTGGGTAGCAACTCAGAGCTGGTCGGTCTCTCGCGAGTACTTCCTCTTGCACCTCCACCCCTTCACAGGTTGCCAGGGTTGGAGGGACTCGTTTGCAGTGATGGGCATGCAGCCAGTTCCGTTTTCCTTTCACTCGGAGGGCAGTTCGGGTGGTGATCAGGACTTGCCAGGGGCCCGTCCACCTAGGCTCCAGATTCTTCGTTCTTTGGAAGTTGCGGATCAAACATGGTCGCCTGGCTTTATTTCATGTCCCGGGCCCCTGGATACGTCCGGCAAAGCTTGCTGCACCTGTTGGTGGATAATTGTTAGCTCGTTTGTCAATTTATGCAAGTAATCTGCGTAGTTCTGTCTGCTGCCGTGGCTCGGGCAGTAACGTCCGCTAGTGCATTTCCCTGTCCAATGAGATCAGTCACTTTCCTATGTGCTTGGCATTTTATCACTGCTAACTTCTTGGGGAGGAGGACTGCTTGCGTCAAGGCGGAGACTAAATCTCCATGCAGGATGGGTGTACCGTGTGAAGTCAGGAACCCTCTTTCTTTCCATAAGATCCCAAAATGGTGAACCACCCCGAAGGCATATTGGCTGTCGGTGTATATGTTAACTGTCGTGTCAGTCGCTAAGATCGGTCGGGACAAAGGGTTGGTGGAGGGCGTACCGTCAAATCCTATTGAGGTCACATGTGAGCCTGACAAGGGTGCCCTTGGAATCAGTCGTTTGGATAGTGCACTACGTGTTGCTCCTGTGTCTACCAGAAATGGCGACTTTGTGCCCAGGACCTCAGTGGTAACATAAGGGCCTTGCTGATCAACATAGAGCTCGACTGGATCCCTCCCTTGCCCCTGGCTGTCCTATGCAAAGTCGTACGTATTGTCATAATCTGTCTGTTGGTACTGATTCTGTTTGGGATGGTCAAATGTGTTCACTCTTCCTGGCCTTTCCTCGCTTGCTTCACTCGTGTACCCTCTCCCACGTCCTCTTCCTCTCTGTCCACTTGCTATTTCCCTCGCCCCTCTGCCCCTACCAGCTCCTAGCAAAGCCGGGCATTGGGTTTTTCAGTGTCCATATTCTTTGCAAAATGCACATTGATCCTGTCCTAGGTCTTGGCGTCCTACATATGATGTCGATGAATTGTTTCTAGGTGGCTGTACTCTAGGGGTATTCTGCTGGTATCCTCCCCTATATTGCTCCCTTCCTGTATTCGCCCCCCTGGAGTTGTGCTACCATTACCCTTTCCTTCAAGTCCTTCTTTTTCCTTTCTGTAGCCCTGTCATTTTCGTTTTCTGATGCTCATAGTACTGGGCCATTTGGAGAATGGCCGCCGGTTTAGATGCTGCCCAACTACTTTCGCTGGCTTGTAATTTCTGGGATACATCTGGCAGTAGTCCTTTGACATAGTTCTGCACAAATAAGTGGTGTCTGGTTGCGGTGGACATGTCTTGTCCACTGTAATCGGAGAACACCGTTTCAAATCTGGAGAAATACTCTGAGACATCCTCTTGTGGTTTCTGGCGGCACGCGGTTACTATGGACCAGTCTATCTTTTTCTCTGGGATCAGCGTTTTCACTTTCTGCACTATTTTGTCAGGGAGGTCCAATATTGCTTTAACCGGTTTTTGACCAGGGTTCCGCTGTTTATCTAGTGTGTTGAGTTGTTCCCAGGTATGACCAAGCAGTTCGGTATGGTCTATTTTCCTAATCTGTTTCCACACATCTGCTGGCAAACATAACCTGAAGAACAAGTTTGTCGGCAAGTGTCATTATTGTTGATCCCAGAGCGGTACCTAGCTCGGTGTAAAAGGTGGTGGGGTTCTTTCGTAAATCCGGTAGAGATTTACGGAACGTCAAAATGTCCTGTCTGTCCCATGGTTGATACACCCAATTGTAGACCACCCTTCCTCTAGCGTCTTGATGGTTCATATCGTCATGAGTCCCTTGTCCTCTAGGAGGTACCCAATAAGGGGCAGCTTCTTTTATCGGCATCATGCTATCTGGTTTTTCCACCGGGGGTCCTTCTATCTTAGATATCCTGTCCTTATCTATCCGTCCTTGTTCCACGAGGTGACGGAATACCTCCAGTGTGGATGAAAAGAGTTCTGTAACATCGTTGTTGCCTTCATCTCCGGTGTCTACCTTCCTTTAGAGAGCCACTAGTCGCTCGGGCCCTACATCTTGATACTTCTCTTCATATGCAGTAAGAGTGTGGTAACAGAGACGTACAATAAAGTATCGTTTGCGGTTTTCAACATAGGAGTTGCATATGTCAGTTACATGCTCTTCTGTCTCCTTCCTATCTATGAGGGATTTAACTATTTTATCAATGCCTGCTCGCTCATTTTTACTTAATCGCTGGACCCTGGGCGCTCCTGTTTCTTTTGATCCTACCTCTACTACTGTATCCTTTGATGAGGCATTTGGTGTGGGTGACTCGGTGGGAGCAGAGGCGGTGGAGACTGAGGCGATCGTGCCATCTCCGCCTATACTTTGGTGGTCCTGTCGTTGTACTACGGGATGAGTAGGGGCGTAAGGGGGTGGCATGTATATGATTGGGGGACCTAACAATAAATCATCATCTACCCTTTGTTTTGCTGGTAACTTGGGGTAAAGAGTCGAGGGCGTTCTAACAGGGCATTGATCTGATATTTTTGATTCCTGTTCCTTTTTATCGATTTCCTTTTCTTTTAGTTTTTCTTCTAATCTTTTACAGGCTTGGTAAGCTGATTTTCGCGTTTCTTTATCTTGTCTAGCTTCGTCCCTTTTCTTTCTTTGAGCTGCCTCTTTTCACCATAAGCCAAAACTGTCAAACATGGCTGGTCTAGTTTTCTTTTTGTGGAGAGCTAATTCTAACGTTTCTATTTTAGCGGGATCGAAAGATCCCGTCAGTGGCCACTGATTTACCCGGTCCTTCCTAGTGTATTTATGCCATAGTTTGCTATAAGCTACGGGGGCTAATCCATACTTTACGTACATGTCCTTGTTAGGGGTGCCTTCCGGCGGTGCCGGCTGACTGACCTCTAACAAACGGTCTGGTCCAAAACAATTACAATCAAATAATCTAGAGAAAACAGGCATGACGTATTTATCGGTCAAAATGAATATCTCAATCAATCAATTTAGACAAAAAGTCTGCACTACCTGTCCTTCGCTGCCTGCAGAGAGAGAGAATATTCCTATTCTTTGTTGTTTGCAAGCAGGGAAATGTCGCAAATAACTCGATATCAAAAAGGAATACTAGTATTTCAATCAAACTATTCAATCAATCAATCAATCAATGTAAGTCGTTTTTTCACGACCTTACCCGGACCGTATGGACAGTTCTTAGTCTTCCCCTTCCAGCGCCTGGTTGTCCTCTCACTCCAACAATCAATGCGGCGTTCCTCTAAGGTCCCAGTCAGGACCGCAGGTCACTCGAGAGAGGTCCGTTCGGAACCGGTGAAGTTCAGTCGATCGGCAGCCAGACAAGGGTCTTCTCAGGCAGGTATACCCCAATCGTTTAGTTGTTCACTCCGTCGTTAGGACCTCTCTACCGGACCCACGCGTCGCTGATGGGCCCCTACGGTTGGGCGCCAATTTGTGAAAGGCAGCGAGTCTTCTAAGACCCTCAATGCTGCCCGGTGCAGGGTTCCACCTCTAATTCACTTTGGGTTCGCTATCAAAATAATGAGGCAAGGCGCTGGAAACTGGAAGACAAGAAAGAGGTTTATTTCTCATGAGGAGATCACGTCAACTGAGACACCGGGATGTCTGAGGGAAGTGTTCTGCTGACAACTCCCTTGGCTCTTCCTTTTATACAGGTTTGACACAATGCATTTGTTTGATCAACATGGTTACAAAGGCTTGGGGTTCCCGCCCCGGGCAGGTTGTCACACAAGCCCAACAGTAATTCTCTTCCCACCCAGGTCAAACAGACAATCTTATCTTGCAGCTGGACCTTGCTTCAGGGTCTAAAACATGTGAGACCGGTCAGATCTAAGAGTCCGTTCTGTTGATAAAAACAGGTCCCATTGTTGGTAACAACAAGTCTTGCTGTTTGCAGTGCAATAAATCATGTTGCAAGAGTCTTTGGTGTTTGGAACCTGTTTGTGTAACTAGGTGTAGTGAAGGGTAGAGCGTCCAAAGGCTTGTCTGAAAACAGGGATGAGAGGAAAAACGAGTTTGTGGCAGCAAGTGGCGCTGAGGTTTGTTGTGGCAATAGAGTTTATAGCCCCCAGCACACATACCAGGTCGGTCAGAGGGTCAGAGGGATGCTAGTAAGGGCAGGGTGAAACAAAGGTGACCAACAGAGTACAAAATGGCTGTGATAGATTAAAATGACTGTAACTTATGTGCACATAGAATTCCACCAGACAAGATGGCGCAGGTAATGTTCATAATTGTCATTTTGCTTTTAACACTTTCACCTGGGAGGTTATCCTGGTGCTGAGCATGTGTGTGTCTAGGCACACCTAGGGCTTAGTGGTAATACTCGAAAAGCCTGGTTTTTAACTTCTTGCCGAATCCAAGAAGTGATTTCGGCAGTGAGGAGGAGGCTGTTATGCATAGCTGCAGGTCATTCCACGCTTAAGCAGCGATGTAGGAGAAGGTTCGACCGCCGGATCTGGTTTTCCATATGTTTGCAAGTAGAAGTCCGGACGAGTGGAGGTGTCTGGAAGGTTTGTGAAAGCAGATGCGATTGGTGACGTTTGCTGGGCCAGTGTTCTGTAAAGGGTGAAAATGGGGGTGAAGAGTTTGAATTGTTCTTGTTTGTGAATGGGGAGCAAGTGGAGCTCCTTCAAAGGTGCGGTGAGTAAGTGGGCGAGGTTAAGAGTGATTCTGGCTGCCGAGTTCTGAATGGTCTGCACCCTTCTGGTGACTTTTTTGTTGATCCCTGCATGGAGGGTGGTGTTCCCGTAGTCCAGCTTGGCTTTTGACCAGGGCGTGCGTGACAGTTTTGCAGGTGCTGATTGGCAGCCATTTGAAAACCTTCCTCATCGTCTTCAGGGTATGAAGCATGAGGTGTGACTGCATTGACTTGGGCGGTCATCTCGAGTTTGTTGTCAATGATGAGTCAGAGGTTCTTGCCATGGGTGGTGGGTGTCGGTCCTAGCTCTGATGCTCACCAGGTTGAGTCCTACGGTGATGTGCTCTTCCTAAAGATCACGATTTCGGTCTTGTCGGTGTTCAGCTTTAGACAGTTGGTCGATTTCAATCATGCAGGCATTGAACTTTATCCGTGTTCTGGGCGTCTTGTCTGTGAGGGAGAGAATGATTTGCCGGTTGGTGCAGGAGAGGACATTGATATTGTGAGAGCGGGTGATGCTGGCTAGAGAGATCATGTATGCGTTGAAGAGGGTCGGGCTCAGGGAGAATGCTTTCGGAACTCTGCAGATGAGGTTGTGGTTGTACGGTGCCAGGCTGACTGACTGGGGATTTCCAGTCAGGAAGTAGAAGACCCATCAGAGTTGTGTCCTTGGATTTCGATGTCGTGTTGGCGCTGAATGAGGATGGAAAACTGTTTCAAGTGCTACAGAGAGGTGCAGGGTGATGAGGGCCGCCGTGTCTCCTCTGCCCAGTCATGCAGATTTCATCTGTGGCAGCGATGAGGGCAGTTTCAGTGTTGTGGTTGGGTCTGAAACCAGACTGAGTGGTGGCGACGAGTTGGTGGCCATTGAGGTATTCGATGAGGTGTCTGTTATTGATTTTCTCTAAGCTCTTGGCGGAGAATGGTAGCAGGGAGATCGGTCTGTAGTTGCCAAGCATTGAAAGGTTTGCAGAGGGTTTCTTTAGCAATTGGAGGGCAGTTGCATATTTCCAAGTATCTGGGAAGGTTGTGAAAGAGGCAGAGGTTTTCAGAATGGGTCTGAGGATGCTGCTGGTGTGAAAGGCAGCGAGTCTTCTAAGACCCTCAATGCTGCCCGGTGCAGGGTTCCACCTCTAATTCACTTTGGGTTCGCTATCAAAATAATGAGGCAAGCGCTGGAAACTGGAAGACAAGAAAAAGGTTTATTTCTCATGAGGAGATCACGTCAACTGAGACACCGGGATGTCTGAGGGAAGTGTTCTGCTGACAACTCCCTTGGCTCTTCCTTTTATACAGGTTTGACACAATGCATTGGTTTCATCAACATGGTTACACAAGCTTGGGGTCCCCGCCCCGGGCAGGTTGTCACACAAGCCCAACAGTAATTCTCTTCCCACCCAGGTCAAACAGACAATCTTATCGTGCAGCTGGACCTTGCTTCAAGGTCTAAAACATGTGAGACCGGCCAGATCTAAGAGTCCGGTCTGTTGATAAAAACAGGTCCCATTGTTGGTAATAACAAGTCTTGCTGTTTGCAGTGCAATAAATCATGTTGCAAGAGTCTTTTTGGTGTTTGGAACCTGTTTGTGTAACTAGGTGCAGTGAGGGGTAGAGTGTCCAAAGGTTTGCCTGAAAACAGAGATGAGAGGAAAAACGAGTTTGTGGCAGCAAGTGGCGCTGAGGTTTGTTGCGGCAAATAGAGTTTATAGCCCCCAGCACACGTACCAGGTCGGTCAGAGGGATGCTAGTAAGGGCAGGGTGAAACAAAGGTGACCAACAGAGTACAAAATGGCTGTGATATATTAAAATGACTGTAACTTATGTGCACATAGAATTCCACCAGACAAGATGGCGCAGGTAATGTTCACGATTGTCGTTTTGCTTTTAACACTGGTGATTTTTAGTCCTCTGGAGTAGGCATGGTGGAAGAAGAGGTCCGAGGGGGCCCCTGAGCAGATGGACTTCATGGTGACAGGGGTTTCTTTAGGATGATGACAGGCCATGTGTTTAGCATTGGTTCTTTGGATAAGATCGGGAGGCATTTGGTGAGGTCTGTCCGGTCCGGTTGCAGGCTGAAGTTGCTGTAAATGGCAGTGATTTTGATGCTGAAGAACTGAGTGAGAGAGAAAAATAAAGAAATAAATGCACTGACATCGCAGGGCTGCCACTGGCTCCCCGACGTTAAAACCCCGTGTGGCGAGTAATCCACACATTCAAAGCAGGTGTTCAGCCTTTTAAAACCAGGCCTGTCAGACTGCTCTGAAACGAAAGGGCTAATGATATATTTGTTCAGCCGCAGAATGTTTTTTGTTTAATCTTCCTGCAGCCTGGCCTCCCCCTGGGTGCAAACTCTGTGGTACCTTTGGGGGAAAATAATAAGAGCATTTACAAAATGAGTATTTAACTGTCTGCATTCATGCTTCAGCGGACCTAATTACTGTGTGCATTTGTAGATAGTTATTGTTCACAGCTGGATTATTTGTGGTTTAAACTGACTTTTTTGGGTGTGTGGGAGTTGCGTAGGAGTAGCGCACTCTGCAAAGAAACTGTGCTCACAGATCACAATGTGGTTGTCCTTTTTTCATGTTTAATACTGAGATCTCCAGGGTTCCCGTTGCAGCTTAGATTAGTTAACCCAGATCCGTTTTCCTCTCTGCATCCTTGTACTTTTTTATTTTTTGGGGGGGGGGGTTTTATATAGCGCGAACTCGACCCTAAGGTATCAGAGCGCTTTACATGAGCACAGTTGCGTTACAGATGGACACATTCATTTTGTTCGGCACTGGGAGATTAAGTGATATGCCCCAAAATACAGGATGTTGGGCGTCCCTGCCGAGATTAAAACGTGGTTCCCCAGCTTCGAGGGCGACCGCTCTAGCCGTTAGGCCACATCCTCTGTATTTATTGTCTCCAGTGATAAGTGAGTAAAATAAAAAGTTGCTATGCGCAAACTACTAGAGTGCGCCTCTTACATTATTCGATGCCGAGCAGGAGTAGTTTATCCAGGCCAGAGGTTTTTATGTGCACTCTGGCACTTGTTGCCCAGGGCCAGACTGGGAACCAAAAGGAGCCCTGGTAAATGATATCAGATCAGCCCTAACTCTGCACTTAACGAGCGAGACTGGCCAAGCAAGGGGAGCTGGAGTGGGTTCTCCACACCCCCACTCCCCCTTAAGAACTTTTTGGAGAAAAAATGTACCTATCTAGTTCCCTGCTTTCATACATAAGTCATCTAGTTACCTGTTCCATAAATAGCCTATCTAGTTACCTGTTTTCATACATAACCTATCCTAGTTACCTGTTTTCATACATAAGCTACATTGTTACCTGTTCCATAAATAGCCTATCTAGTTACCTGTTCCATAAATAGCCTATCTAGTTACCTGTTTTCATACATATGCTACATAGTTACCTGTTCCATAAATAGCCTATCTAGTTACCTGTTCCATAAATAGCCTATCTAGTTACCTGTTCCATAAATAGCCTATCTAGTTACCTGTTCCATAAATAGCCTATCTAGTTACCTGTTCCATAAATAGCCTATCTAGTTACCTGTTCCATAAATAGCCTATCTAGTTACCTGTTTTCATACATAACCTATCCTAGTTACCTGTTTTCATACATAAGCTATCCTAGTTACCTGCTTTCATACATAACCTATCCTAGTTACCTGTTTTCATACATAACCTATCCTAGTTACCTGCTTTCATACATAACCTATCCTAGTTACCTGTTTTCATACATAAGCTATCCTAGTTACCTGCTTTCATACATAACCTATCCTAGTTACCTGCTTTCATACATAACCTATCCTAGTTACCTGTTTTCATACATAAGCTATCCTAGTTACCTGCTTTCATACATAACCTATCCTAGTTACCTGTTTTCATACATAAGCTAACCTAGTTACCTGCTTTCATACATAACCTATCCTAGTTACCTGTTTTCATACATAACCTATCCTAGTTACCTGTTTTCATACATAACCTATCCTAGTTACCTGCTTTCATACATAACCTATCCTAGTTACCTGTTTTCATACATAAGCTATCCTAGTTACCTGCTTTCATACATAACCTATCCTAGTTACCTGTTTTCATACATAACCTATCCTAGTTACCTGCTTTCATACATAACCTGCACTGTTTTCCTGCTGCCACAATGTCAGCCATTATTGTGTAGTGGATTTTCCAAGGGAAGTTAAAAGATTTCAAGCTTTGACAGTCTTGGTATGAAGACAAAACTTTACTTACTGTCGCCTACATGTAATCACCAGAACTGGCCTTTATCACATATCCCTAATATAGTGTATTCATCGATGCCAGACTGCTCTACAGCTTATTCAAGTGGACCTTGAAACTCACTTGGTGCTTTGAAGCAAACCTGTTCAGCAGCTAAACTGTTGACACCCTGATGCACCATCCATGCCTCGCGGCTGCTGCCTTCTACGTTGTCTTAGTATTCAATCTGTTTCTTTCCCAATAGCTCCTTCTATAACAATCCATATATGTACTTCTAGGGATCAGGCAATTCCTTTTCAACCCCATTTGACTAAGAGCAACATCACCAACAGGAGTCTCTCTTCACACTAGAGGCAGACCCAGGCCTATCCATGATGGAGGGGAGGGCGGGATCTTATCCAGGCGGGGGTGGGGCTTGCAAGCTGGTGGTCGACACCTGCTGCCAAGACTAATTTGCAAAGTCGTTTTTCAGTGTCGCCAAAAAATAACTTTCGGCACCTGTCAGATGCCAGCTCGTGAAATTTGTCATGCCAGCGCAGGGATGGAATTGTATCCTTGATGCCGCGTGCATCTGTCTGGTGCATTCATAAACTGCAGATGGATATCAACAAAACTCATTCATTTTTAGCCCAGTGGCTACTTATGAAATAATCAGCATTGCAGGGGCACTTTGGCCATAGAGGAGGCTTGAAATAATGCACAGTAATAGACTAGTGGTAGCATGCCCTATTGAGGGGTTTTGAAGTCTCCCGCTGCCCCTACCGCAAGGCTGTTTATTAGTAAGGGTGGGCGGAGTGGCACTACGCGGAATTCCGTGGAGTTACCTAAAAACTCCGTGGAAATCCGCTCCGCCCTATGCGCGCAGACCTGGAGGGTTCCTGACCCCCAGACGGCCACCTGCTTTACCGGCTTTCCTCTGCCGTCACCCGTGGCATTTCTTCTTCGGTCCTTCCTGACTGCTGGCTGGGCCGTAACTAATGAAACCCTTTTGCTGCAGCACTCGCGAGGACTGCGCATGCGCGTGCATGCCGAGATCCAGTTAAGGAGGACTCGGGCAGGAGCAGGACTTGGTTGCTTGAGTTAGGGGTGGCCGGCAGGGGCAAACTCCACCACGCGGTGGAATCAGAATTTTTTTGCCGAACTTCGCGCTCCCAGCGGAGCTCGGAGTTGGCAAAACTCTGCAAACTCTGCTGTCGGAGTGGAGTTCACCACCCACCCTTATTTATTAGCAGTTATGGCTAGTAAAGGCTGAAGACACAAAGGGAGAGAGGCATATGAGAATACCTTAGAACGTCTAATCTGGTGAAAATTAGTCTCACCATTGTGACAGCACTCCACTGCAGGAGGTAGCCAAAGTGTGCTGAAACAGCAAGGCGAAAACAACAAGGCTATCTGTATCTGTGCAACTAACTCGGTGTGGTTATCTTGATGCGGTTTTACATGTTCTCAGTATATCTCTAATCATCCGTGTGCTGCAGAAGGCTCCCTGAATCAGAGTGGCCAAAACATTCTAGATTTCCCCTCTTTGACTGCCACCATAAGATATTCTTTTTACTCTATTAGGCTTCAAAAATGGTCTCCTAAATTAACCGGCACATTGTAAGTTCAGTGCAGCACACACGTGGAACCAGAGATGGCCACCAGATTCTAGCACTAAGTGAGGGTGCCACGGTAAGCAATGCCCACTGTAAGATTTTGATACGGTCCGCAAGTGGGTTTTCACCATGAGACAGCTCAAAGGTGTCTCTAGACGAGACCTAAAAAGTGATGGGTGAGCTGTTGTTGCTCTCTCTGCTGCTACAAACATGGACCAACCTTATGCAAATCAGCCTTTGTCCTTCTCCAATAGGAATAGTTTCTCTTGACCTTACTGGCCAGGCCCTTCAGAACAGAGGCAGCCGCAGACCAGTTTCAGCCTCTTGGAGGCACCGGGTGCCAGGGAGCAGACAGCTGGATAAAAGGTGGCTTTTAGAGGGCT
Organism: Calotriton arnoldi; assembly: GCA_963921515.1. Classification (NCBI taxonomy): domain Eukaryota; kingdom Metazoa; phylum Chordata; class Amphibia; order Caudata; family Salamandridae; genus Calotriton; species Calotriton arnoldi. Next base: position 269,084 of record CAWUFW010005137.1, on the reverse strand, counting down.
GAAATGAGGCTGTGGAATTAGGACACACATTATCCCCTCCAACAAGGTAAATAAGTGAGATTTTCGACATTTCCTCGCATTAAATCTACGGCAGTTACTGCGTGAGAATTCCACTCGCCATCAAAGCAAACACGCTGAATAGCAAATGTCAGCATAGGAGCAATCTTTCATGCCCAGAGTGTATTTTTATCTGCCATTTCACATTTTAAATTGGTTTATAAGCCGTGTGCTCATAAGCCTTTAGTTCAGGGGGCCCCAGCAAGAAAATTAGAGATGCCTGCGAAGCTGAGCTACATTTCTGACACATGAAAGGGCCGCAGTTCCCTCCATTGTCACGTCTCGCGAGATGGGAGTGTGAAATGCGGGCACGCAGTCCCGTTAGCGAGGGACTCTTTTTACAGGTGTTGGTGAGTCGTTTGAAATCCCTCCGCCAGCGAAGACAGCGGCTTGAGGGGTATTTTCTGCACGGCATGGCAAGAGTTTAGGAGGGGCTGAGAACGGCCCTTTGTGATATGTTCTACATTTCAGTGCATGTCTAAGGTTTCAGGGTGGTTACAGGGTGAATTGAAGTTTTATCAAGGTCTACTGGACATTAATGCGGGCACCAGGGTTCGTCGGACTTCATTTACAGGCGTCCTAAACACAGAGGAAGCGCAATGCACATATGACATACATATTCCTAAATGTAACATATATCACTACAAAGGTGAGCTAAACGTGTTTTTTTCCATCTGTGTGTTAGATTAGCAGCTTTGTGAACACGAAGAGCTTGAAAGATGGCTCAGAGAGTTAAGGGAGGGCTCCAGACACCTGGGTGCACCTCAAGGTCTGAGTTCCACCAGGACAGACTCATCCTTTCAACCTATGTAGGACCAGAACATGGGTACCATTGAGGAAGGAGAGATGTCACGTTTCCTGATGCCTCTGACACAGTGTGCCTCTTTTAAGGCCCAAGCTTCGCCGTTGCTGTGTTTTGGTGGGTGCCAGGTCACCCCACTTGTGTGTGGGTGATCGTTTCCCTTGTGAGAAGGGCCTACTCCATGCCCCCCTGCCCCCACCATACTCCCAAATTTGAAGAATGGTTCACGGTAAGCCCCTCGTTACCCCTACGTCGCCTTCCATGTTCGCCCCTAGGTGTGTTGGTCAAGAGGCCGAGGAGATGCGGTCATTGAAAGTGTCCCTGTTGGACCCCTGCTCCTCTGAGTGCAGACTTGAGAGTTAATAAACCGCCTCCGAGAAGCTCCCTCGGTGAAGTTCACAGGTCTGTGTCCCGAAGGTTACGGATTCAGTCCACTGGAAAACGGAAATGTCATGTTTTCGCGTTTTCTGTGCTTTTTAGACCAGAAGATCGCAAATAGCAAACATCTTTTGTTCCATCTGGTATTTTACACCGCCTATGGATTAACCCGGAGAGGAAGAAAAACCACTCACTACACGATTTCAGTTCAGTTCATTTCCCACTTGAGGAAACTTCACTTCTGTACGCAGTTTTTCCCCCCTAAAGTTTTGAGACCGTGGTGGCCGCGAGCCAACAGATTGTCACACACACACTCCTGCACAGTTCCCTAGGTGTGCTCACACAAACACACACATGCATTCCTCCCACACACACCGCTCTTGCGTGAGGTGTGAGACCACAACCAGTCGCCCGTGCTGCTGCCAGTCCTTCCTAGGGTGGCACCTTCATGGGATGAGCCAGGCTTCTAATTCTCTCCGGGATTCGAGGTGGTTGTCAGTTATTATTGTAGCAGGTGTTGAGGGCAATATCTGCAGCCGCTTGAAATGCTGAACACCTGGGGTTCACAACACCCACTCTGGGGGTCCACGACTGTTTAGAAAATAAATGCTAGCATTTTACTAAAGTATACCTCTGGGAAAAAAAAGCAAAACTAAAAACCTAATATTTTAAAACACTTGGTAAATGTGAAAGAATTGGATGCTAAAAATTAAGTTGGTTTCCTTTCTTGATTTCTGGAAGCAGCACAAGTACAACAAACATAATGAAATAAGGCCAAGTGGCGGCATCAACAGAAGCAGTGGTGAGGGCCAAGAAAAAGAACATGCATTAGGAACAAAAAACTAAAATAAAGACAAACTGATATGCTTGAGTTGTTCATATCAAGTCATGTTTTAAAAGTTAAACTACATTTTGAAAGGCTCCAACCTCCCCAATGTAATGAGAATTTCAATTTTCACATATTTTTCAGTTTGCGAAATAAATAAAATATTTCATCATTTATGTATTTGTTTGATGTATACTTGTTTCTGTATTGTTTTAAGGTTCAAAACAGAGAAATTTGTTAGGCGGGTGTTCCCTCCGCCCACTAGCAGTGATTCAGTGGGTGTCCGCAGAAGTTAAAAAGTCTAGAACCTCTGGCTTTGGACCTTCCCTCAGTGCAAGATGGTTGAAGGAAGGTAGGGCTTGCCTACTGACTGATAGTTGGAACCCAACAGACGGATCGCTGCCTGGCTTTATATTTAGAATAGTTTTAATATAGGCGGCTTTCAGTTTGTTTTGAAATACTCCAGGCTTTGAGGTGTGCTTGATGGTCAGTCTGGCTGCCATGGGTGCTGACCTGTTAACAAGGATTACCTGAGCTGGCCGGTCGCTGCAGACATTGAGTTGATCGGGTGTGAAGAAGGGTAGCCCCAGGTCTGGGCTGGGAGTTCAGTTGTTAAGTCGAGAAGGCATTCTGTTGATAGGGGTTGAAAGACAGTAGCCACGGTCCAGGCTGATAGTTGGGTCCAGGCACTGATTTGATTTATTTGCTGTCTTTCCCTTTTGAGTCACGATATGTTTCCAGATCTTTCACTCCTGAGATGAAGGGAGCTGCTTTGCAATGCCATCATTCTTAGAAAGGTTTCTAGGTTTCTCGAGAGCAGCGCGCATGCGCTGTCAGCGAAATCTTTTGTTAATACAAAAAAGCTTAAAAACGTGTGACCGCCCTTTACTTACCAATACTTACTATCTGTTGGCTTCCATGTCACGCTGATTTTCTTGCTTCTTATTGGTCACGCTTCCTCCCAGCTTCTCGCCTTCTTCTGCTTCCTTCCAGGGACTTCTGTCCCTACCATGGACCCATCACAGCTTCCTCTTTGCACCAGTGTCCTTCCACTGGACGTGCGCTCATCCAGGTATTTTTTTTTTTTTTAACTTTTTGCCATGCACTCTCTACGAGTGCATGGCACTGTGCGCTCTCTTCCAACTCGCCCTCCTGCAGATGTCCATTGTTGCTTCTTCCCCCCCACAGCTCTCTTGTGTTGTGTCCCTCACGCCCTCCTCCCACTGGCCATTGCTGCTCCCTACCTCCTCTCACGCACCTTCCTCATGTTTCTTCTGCCCACGCCGCCTGCTGTCTGTTGTTTCTGTTCCCTTACTCTTCCCCCCCCACAGCTCTCTTGTGTTGTCCCTCACGCCCTCCTCCCGCTGTCCGTTGCTGCTCCCTACCTCCTCTCACGCACCTTCCTCATGTTTCTTCCGCCCACCCCGCCTGCTGTCTGTTGTTTCTGTTCCCTTACTCTTCCCCCCCACAGCTCTCGTGTTGTGTCCCTCACGCCCTCCTCCCGCTGTCCATTGCTGCTCCCTACCTCCTCTCACGCACCTTCCTCATGTTTCTTCTGCCCACCCCGCCTGCTGTCTGTTGTGTCTGTTCCCTTACTCCTCCTACCACCCAGCTTTTTTTAGACCTATTGCACAGTAGCCAGCACTGCTGTGCAACATAGATTAAAGAACAAAAAGTGCTATGACGCGGTCAAGCACTCGTGGCGTCAGAGCACTTTTTCCCTTTGCTTTAAGACATGCTGCACAGCATCCAGTGCTGCTGTGCAACATGTCTAACAAACACATTGGCACGGCCAATAGATCACACATAGGCAAAACCAATTGGCTTTGCCACTGCTTGTTGAATATGGAGCTTTCCAGGTTTCAGAATCCCATAATTATCATGTGGCGTTCCTCTGATTGGGAGGTCGCTTCTAAGATGCTTTTGAAGTGTCATGTCTGTGTGTCTGCGTATGAGTATGTAGACGTGTGTGTGTAGGAGTCTGGAAGTCTGTTTCTGAGCCTGTGTGTATTTCACTGCTAATGTACGTACTTGTGCATCTGTGGATGTGTGTGCCTGTGTGTGTTTTGTGCGTCTAACTTGCAAGGCTGCGTGTGTGTGCTGAGAGTTCATGCATAGTTTCTGTATGAACGTGTGTGTGTGTGCATTTTTTTGTCTGCATGTGAACAATCAAGTGCTTTCATTGCTACAAGTTGATATTATTAAACACATCTGAGTCGCGTGTGGTTTGATCCATCCTTTTATTAGCTCATCAATCACACGTGCCGCAGCCAGATGTGCAACCTGTGCTTATTGGTAATGGTTATTTATTTATTGGCATTTACTCGCTCGAGAGACACACACACCCACCCATACACCCACACCCCACCCCACCCCACCGGCCAAAAACAAATCAGAGGCTGTACCTCAAAGACTGGTGTGTGTTTAAAATATCACTTCCACTGTTGGAGCCTCAGAAGAACTCTCATTTTATGTTTTTAAAAGTATGAGTCCTTTCTGCCATTCCCCGTCCTTCGATTTGGGCCCTCACAAACCCCACTCGCTCTCAGAATCGAAAAAGAAGCAGAAATCAGGAGGGTCTGTGCCCGGCACCAGACACTCAACTATTGACTTCCATTTTCTGTTGAGCCCTTTATTCCCTTAACCATGGAAGTATTCAGACTATTTTCTCTTTCAAAATGAAGAAAAAAAGCGACCGAAGTCCAAAATTCACCACGGTGTAGTTATACTAGATGTCACAGTTCCATAAGAAGAGCGTTTTCTTTTTTGGTAATAACTTTGGCGCCATTTGACGAATCTTCACACAACTTTCTACCTTGGCTTCATTCTGGAAAGTTTCAGGGTGATTGTCAACCAGGGGCTGAGACTGCAAAATCCCATAGGAATTTTGGGAGGCCATCCAGAAAAGACAGTCTAACCGAATTAGACAAAAGTTGGCAGTAAGCGGGATCTTTACTCCTAAAGTGTGCTTTTGTGATTTGTTATAAACCTATTCAGCTGTTGTCCAGAAAGTAAGGTTCAAAATATTGTGTATCTGGACGCTTGGTCATGCTGGAGTCCCATGGTTCTCCCACGGTACCGCAAATTTAAAGAATAAAGCATTCTGATTGGCTGGGAGGGCTTTTCTTCCCTGTGGGACCCTTTGGTTCCGCTGAATCGTTACTGGCCCCGCAGGAACAAACAATCTCATTGGCTGCTTGCAGCATGAGCAGAATGTTGCGGTCACCATTTCAGGACTCGAGGACTTTGTCCCCATATCCTGAGTTAATGAAAGAAAGAAAAAAGAAAACAAGAGCGGCAACCAGACACATGGGGCTGAAAGAAGACTTGAACAAGAGTTTATATCTAGATATTACTTGTCGTGCAACTAAAATCTTTTACATTGGATTCACAGCTTAACCAGCCTGTCCCTCCCATGATAGGACAGACATGATAAGGGTGACTTCGTTGACTAGTACATAATATTAAAATGGTATCTTCTGCAATCCATCACAAGAAGTCTGATCCCTTTCTGCTTAATCCTCTTCCCATGCCTTGTCCCTCTGCTTCTGTTTCTGTGTGCGCGCACTGCTCTTGACAGCTCTCTCCCCGCTGGGGGGGGAAGAGGAGACTGGTAGAGGCAGAGGTGAGGTATAGCGATTGTTGAGAGAGAGTTGGGAGAACAAGACTTGAGGTTGAAAGAGAGGTGAGGTAGATGGAGGAGAGATGCAGTGGGGGGGGTGAGAGGATTGAGGTAGAGAGGGATGCGTTAAGAGGTACAACCAGACACAACGAGTGGTAGAGACAGGGCACGAGTCAGGGGTACACGCGGGTGGACGGCGTCCACCCACTATTTTCACAGGGTTAATGCCGTCCACCCTGCCAAGAATTTGGGCCCCACTGAATAATGTGCTCTACTTGTCCCGGTGTAATTTCCAAACAGCGGGACACTTTCAGCAGCGCCTGCAGGTTGTCTGCTTTCCATCTGCAACAAGCAACAAGGTATGGGGGGGTGCAGGCAGGGACAGGGGCTCCCTTATTCCAGACTCCTGCTGGGCCCATAACAAAGGCCGAATTTAAGGGGTCATCAGGCCTCCTTTTGTTGGAGTCTCTTGGCTGGGAGCAGTCAGGAGCCTCACACCTGATGCAAATGAAGCATAGGGGAAACAAAAGCTCACACCTTGTTAGCACTTCACACATACTTAAGAGAGGCAGCTTTTCAATGTGTTCAGTCCCTGATTAGGAGATATGCATGCACTGTAAGAATGTCAAATGTGTTGGTCTTTCCCAGTATTTACACAAAACAAATTGCATTTATATAGAGCTTACTTCCCCTGAGGAGGCGTTGAAATAATTTAAGTACCATTATTTTTTCTTGTATAGCCCTACTCATCCCAATGCAGGGTGTCCGAGCGCTTTACATGTACAATACATTATATAAGCTTGTAAATGAATGTACAGGATGTGTTACATAAAACTGGGGGATTGCAAGGTGTAGAAGTCACATATCACTGCGCTTTTATCCTCGCAATGTGCTCAAACATACACATGACAGACCTGCTAAACATATATGTGAGGGCTTTAGATCTGATGTCACTTCTTGTGATGCCATTTCCTGTAAAGTCGTGGCTTGTGATGCCACTTTCTATGATGTCAATTCCTGTGATGCCATGTGTGATGTCGTGCGCCGTGAGGTCGTGCGCCGTGATGTCGTGCACCGTGATGTCGTGCGCCGTGATGTCGTGCGCCGTGATGTTGCGCGCCATGATGTCACTTGCATACTGCCTACCTAGGTTAGTCCCCCCACTTCTTTTTTTAGGACTTGTGCCCTGGGTAGAGAGGTAGGTGAGAGTGTGAGTGACAAGTTGATAGAGGTCGGATACAAAGGCTAATTGAGATGTGAGGTCAGTGTTTAATTTGTGTAAAAAAAAATGTCCGGGCCCTCTTCTGGAGGCCACTTCCGCCACTGTCCACGCTGACAGTTACAGGAACAACACAACTACTTACCATCACAACCTACAAGTGTGACAATTCGGACTATTCCAGGCATCCAAAGCTAAAACAATGGCTGCAGGTATTAATCAAACTACTGTCGTTTTGCTCGTCTCTATATTAGACAAACAGAAACACCGTATGGCAGAATGTCATAAGTGCCGTGTTGACTGGGGGGGGGAGGGGGTGCGTGTGTGTGTGTGTAGTATTTTAATTGCAAAGCCCATATTTCACAGGGAACTATGAAATATGGAAAATATTTCACAGTTCAGGTTGGAAGGTGGGTTTCAGCATCATAATAAAAGCCCTCAAAACGCTCTTCAGAGCTTTACTATAGTCGGGGCTTGTAGGATTATGTGGCATTATGCGGCAAAAATGCTAATTAAATGGCACTTTCTGCGGTAGTATTTTATTCATTTCAGCTAGAAACAACCTTTTTGTGAAGTCTTCAAATGACATGGCGAAAGCTGTAAATCCATATTAATTATATAAACACTGCAGTAACGGAATCACACGAATCCACTGCCCCTTGCCATTTCCCAATGTTTTATCAATAATGTGTTCATGAAAGGTTAACAAACCCTACATGTTTTATTCGTTAGCTGCAGTGTCACAAAAACCTTTGTCAAACTAACAGTCCCAAAATGATAATACAAAATAAACCAATGATTAGTCACCACACCAGCTTGCCAAGGAAAGCCATGTCTAGAGTCTTGTGGTTTATGATGTCAGCAGAACGTCTTAAAGGTAATATAGCGCCATATTGCACGGTTACCTGTTATGTATCCTCTGTTTACCAAATAGGGCACTTAAACTTAAAACCCAGCACACTCCCCATCTGAAGGTGCAAAACTTAGATTCAGGTACGAGGTGTAGATACTGAAATGCTGGCGCCGTCCATATGTTTGCAAATGATGGCAAACTTCAAGAATGCTGACGGCAGCTCTAACAAACATTGGCAAAGACAGCAGTCCTGGCCTTGGCAAGCTGCTGTGGTTGTTAATTTTTATTTTTTCTTTATTGCAAGTATCTGCCATAAAAAAGGGAACTTGCTCCTGCCTCAATGTGCTGATCATATTCTTGCCAAAAAGATTAAATTAAAAGTAACCATTATATATAACCTTAATAGAGCAGTGCGAGTGCTTCCTAGCGCACTGGTATACGTAGAACAGATAAAGAAACCCATTTTAGTTTTAATGCATATCACGGGAAAATGATTCTATTTGGCACAAAGTGACTTTAATTGCTGTCATCTAAAGACCTAAATTAAACCCACAAAATTACTAAATAGCAAAGAAGGAAAAAAGCATTGGCAAATGAAAGCATTGGCCAGCCAGCCTTGGCAGTAAAGTGGACTACTTTTTAGGTGGATATAGTCGTGTGATCAGGCTAAAAATACCTTTCACTCTCAGTGCAAGAGAGCCAGTGACTGAAGTGGGCGGACCTGTTACCTCATGCTGTATGCTGTGCTGGGTGGAGGCATAATGTGACAGACCGTTGAACAGTCCGATGGGTGAAGAGGCCTGGCTCAAAGCCCCTGTTATGTATGTAATTTGTATTGATTTTTTGGGTTACTACTTAAGGCCAGTGAAACAGCTAAAGCTCTCTCTAGACCAGACCTTAAGAGTCGTGGCACACGTGGTAAACGAACAGAAGCCAGCAGGCACGTTACTGTGTGTGCTCAGCAGCCCTGGGCCTGATAAGAACACACCTACAAACTAAGTGCTACTACAGAGATTTGTGTTATTAATTCACCTCTTGTTCCCTCTTTAAAGAGGTTATTTATAATACTGAGAAAAGGAAGTCGAGGTTTAGAAACACTTAAGTTCTCTCCTGTGCCTTTCATGATTCATTGTGGTTCAGGGCGCTAACCTTCCGCGGAAGCCTAGTCTCTGTGGTCCGACTACATCAAATAGTTATTTCAGTAACTATTTCCATAATATGAGATGGGGAATGACCTCTAGCCAGAACAAAGAGTGCATGGCTAACTCCAGCTTTCATCCTTCTGAAGTTGATGAAAAAAACGCCAGGTCTTTTGGCAAATTTTATTTCTGCTACAAGAGTTTATAAAGCGCCTAAACACACCGGAGGGAGTGTTGTGCTTTATGTAAGTGAAACTGCTGCATTCATTACCCGACTCTGGGAGACTCCGTCGTGTTCAGGGTGACTGTGGCTGTCTTGTGACAGGCGAGAAAGCTCGTAAATAAAGGAGGACTGACGGGAAGCTGCACGTGCAGAGTGACTGGCGGCTTACCCAATGACGTATACTAACACCCCCGTCCCCTCCGCACCCCCTCTTTTTCCCATGAATTCACCGAGCTGTGGCAAGGGCTGTCAAGTTTAAGAAGCCACACTTTATACACATATCATGTCAGGTCTTATGGGGCGACCTTTCCCAGAAAGACGCGGGGGTTGAGAATATATGAATATATTTACCTTTTTGAATCCTGTAAGGAGTTAATTTATGAACCTCTCGGATATCTGTGGGCAGAGCTGTGGTTTGTGGGGTTGAGACTGCACCCAGAAGCACGCGCTTTACGTCTTACTAAAGCGTTAAATCTTAACACGGTTCTGTTTTCTCAATTTTTACGGTTCTGTTTTCTCAAATTTTTTTAACGCCCCCCACCCCTTTGTGATCTCTCTGCTGATGACACAGTTATGCGTCAGCTACCAAGTGGGCCACAGAGTTAAACGTTCGCCGCTGACATCTGCTGTGACTAGCTCCAATGAAGAGTTAGCCTGACCTGGAAGGCAATGGTCACTGGAGGTCAATGAGTCGATGTCACCTGGAGCTGAGGGAGCAGTTACGGTCTGTAATTCAAAAAGCAGACATACCCTGAGAGGCAAACGTTACATGTGATCGTGAAAAGACAGACCCGTAAAAGAATGGATGTGACGTGGAAGGTACCGAGCAGGCGTAAACTGCAGACAGATCAGAATGTGACCCGGAAGTCAATGAGTAGACATAACATGGAAGGACACGAGAAAATGTAACATGTAGGTCAAAGTTCAACCATAATCTAACCTAAGAGGTGCAGGTCAGTCTTGACCCGATGATCAGGCATTATTTAGGATATGCGAAATCGCTTGCTTTTATTTCTCGCAAAATTCCAGGAAAATGTTGCGAAATTACAGCTTTATAGCAGAATGTTGCTTGCTGGTATTTCGTGTGACTCTGTTTTTGGGCGACCATTTTCCTCGGATGATGGGTGAACAAGACTGCGGCAGCTCGGATGTGACCTCAATGTCACAGTCAGGCTTGACCTGGAAGTCAAAGAGCAGAGATGACCTCCAAGGCTGAGCCCAGATGTGGCCAGGAACAGCAGAGAGGCGAGGTGGCCAGGAGTACGTAGCTCGGATGTGACCTCAATGCCACAGTCCGTCTTGGCCTGGAAGTCAAAGAGCAGACATGACCTCCAAGGCTTAGCCCAAATGTGGCTAAAAAGTCAAAGAGCAGAGAGAACCCAGAAATCGGAGATCACACATGGAGTGCGCGGGTCCGATGTGACCTGAACGTCGCCATTTCGTCTGACCTAGAAGTTTGGAATGGAGACGTGACCTGGGAGACTACAGTAGATGTGGTCCGGCGAGATAAAGTTGATTCGGAAGCGAACGATCACGTGATCTGTAATCTGGTAGTGATTGGTGCAGGCGCGAGCTGGAGACCAGCTGCTATTTGTAATTGTACTTAGTTTCACTCAGACAACAGTAGCACTTCTAAGATAATTCTTAAATAACTCCAACACTGCAACGCCGACACATCCAGTGGGACTGCAGCACTGGTGTAGCAGCACTGCCCGTGCACTCCAGGGGTACAGAGTACTGGCACTTTGCACCGTGGCATAGCTGGCGCGAGAGCTCAGTGGGCTACGCGCCGACAGCTAAAATAGGCATCGAATTGTACAGATCTATCTTATACTCTTACAGTGTGTCCCTGATACCTCATAATATTAACACGCGTTATGAACAGTGCTTTAAAGCCGCACGCTGCTGTAGGTAAGCGCTATATAATAATATTGCCATTTTTCAGAAGTTTTATTCTACTGGGAGTCAGAAAGAGCCACCTCTTCTTAATGTCCATTAAACCCATGCTTGGAGCGGCTCGACCCCATCCTAGGGTGACCAACTGGCATGGGTGCAAATTCAGGACAGTGAGTACAAAAATTCAGGACAAAGGGTCAAAATTCAGGACATAAATTCAGGACAGAAGGTCAGAATTCAGGACAAAAATTCGGGACAAAAGGTACGTTTTGCATACACATCAGAGGAAGTCGCGCAATAGTGCATAAGTAAATAGACAGCCAACACAAGCACAAGTCAAAATAAGTTTATATTAGGTTGAGAGAACCATGCACTCACTGCATCTGTTGTGTATGCGAGTGAAACTTGAACACCTGCGTTTGCATATTAAAAAAAAAAAGTGAAGAAAAAGATCAAGCTGAAGGCTTCTCAGATCTTACATGCCCCCTCCCCCCCGCTGAAAAAAACCACCGATCCGAAATGCTGTCACTGGGCAGAGGCGCCCATTATCATTCTGTATGTGATAATTAGGCCAACATACAGAATGATAATGGGCCTGATAGCAGTCTGTGCCAGGTCGGGGAGGGACTGCTGCAGCCGGCCACAGATCACAGCAGGAGCGTGAGCTGGCCCCTGCAGGGAGAGTTACAGGCTGCAGCCGGCCACAGATCACAGCAGGAGCGTGAGCCGGCCCCTGCAGTGAGAGTTACAGGCTGCAGCCGGCCACAGATCACAGCAGAAGCGTGAGCTGGCCCCTGCAGTGAGAGTTACAGGCTGCTGCAGGACACAGATCACAGCGTGAGCTGGCCCCTGCAGTGAGAGTTACAGGCTGCTGCAGGACACAGATCACAGCAGGAGCGTGAGCTGGCCCCTGCAGTGAGAGTTACAGGCTGCAGCCGGCCACAGATCACAGCAGGAGCGTGAGCTGGCCCCTGCAGTGAGAGTTACAGGCTGCTGCAGGACACAGATCACAGCAGGAGCGTGAGCTGGCCCCTGCAGGGAGAGTTACAGGCTGCTGCAGGACACAGATCACAGCAGGAGCGTGAGCTGGCCCCTGCAGTGAGAGTTACAGGCTGCTTGCAGGGGGCAGCTCACGCCAATGTCTGAAATTACGGACAAAAGGCGTCCGTGGAAGAAACCCTTACGGACAACAGACAAAAGGCCCAAATTACGGGCAGTCTGTGAAATTTACGGACGGTTGGTCACCCTACCCCATCCTCCACTGTGCTCTGAGGCTTGGCAGAGGTGCCCGGTTGGCGCCGCCTTGGGCCGGGACCTGGCACCACTGTCAGTCACACAAAGCCCCTCGTGCGGCGGTTCAAGGGCGGATTAGCTGCGCCCATGCCCTTGTGCCCGTGTCAGGCTGGTGTCTCCGCCCACGGCTGTTCCCTTCTGTCCCGTGTGATCCTCCGCCTCAGAGCAGGGGCCCCTGGGGTGCCCTGCCAAGCGCCTTGGCTTCAGCCCAATGCATGTCAGCACTTCACGGCTCAGTGCCAGTCCTAAGCTGTCTTCAGTGGCCCATTCAGGAGGGCTGCGCTGGCAGAGGCGCACACTGGCTGCTTAGCTTCCAGGGTATTTCCTGGCAGGGGCTCACTCAGGGGACATTTAACCCTTGCCTACCCTCCGGCGCCAGTGACTGGCAGAGAAGAGCCTCCTCTCCGGGGCGAACACTGCCCCCCATGTCAGGCTGGTACTTGCCCCTCACATAGGTCGTACTCGTGGTGGTCCTGCTCACTCGTGTCTGGGGCTCAACTGCTCCCTCAGGCCCAGGGACCGCTCTGCTCCCTCAGGCCCAGGGACCGCTCTGCTCCCTCAGGCCCAGGGACCGCTCTTCTCCCTCAGGCCCAGGGACCGCTCTTCTCCCTCAGGCCCAGGGACCGCTCTGCTCCCTCGGGCCCAGGGACAGCTCTGCTCCCTCGGGCCCAGGGACAGCTCTGCTCCCTCGGGCCCAGGGACAGCTCTGCTCCCTCGGGCCCAGGGACAGCTCTGCTCCCTCGGGCCCAGGGACAGCTCTGCTCCCTCGGGACCAGGGACGGCTCTGCTCCCTCGGGACCAGGGACCGCTCTGCTCCCTCGGGCCCAGGGACGGCTCTGCTCCCTCGGGCCCAGGGAGTGCTCTGCTCCCTCGGGCCCAGGGAGTGCTCTGCTCCCTCGGGCCCAGGGAGTGCTCTGCTCCCTCGGGCCCAGGGAGTGCTCTGCTCCCTCGGGCCCAGGGAGTGCTCTGCTCCCTCGGGCCCAGGGAGGGCTCTGCTCCCTCGGGCCCAGGGAGGGCTCTGCTCCCTCGGGCCCAGGGAGGGCTCTGCTCCCTCGGGCCCAGGGAGGGCTCTGCTCCCTCGGGCCCAGGGAGGGCTCTGCTCCCTCGGGCCCAGGGACGGCTCTGCTCCCTCGGGCCCAGGGACGGCTCTGCTCCCTCGGGCCCAGGGACGGCTCTGCTCCCTCGGGCCCAGGGACGGCTCTGCTCCCTCGGGCCCAGGGACGGCTCTGCTCCCTCGGGCCCAGGGACGGCTCTGCTCCCTCGGGCCCAGGGACGGCTCTGCTCCCTCGGGCCCAGGGACGGCTCTGCTCCCTCGGGCCCAGGGACGGCTCTGCTCCCTCGGGCCCAGGGACGGCTCTGCTCCCTCGGGCCCAGGGACGGCTCTGCTCCCTCGGGACCAGGGACGGCTCTGCTCCCTCAGGACCAGGGACGGCTCTGCTCCCTCGGGCTCAGGGACGGCTCTGCTCCCTCGGGCTCAGGGACTGCTCTGCTCCCTCAGGCTCAGGGACTGCTCTGCTCCCTCAGGCTCAGGGACTGCTCTGCTCCCTCAGGCTCAGGGACTGCTCTGCTCCCTCAGGCTCAGGGACGGCTCTGCTCCCTCCGCCCCAGGGACGGCTCTGCTCCCTCCGGCCCAGGGACGGCTCTGCTCCCTCCGGCCCAGGGACGGCTCTGCTCCCTCCGGCCCAGGGACGGCTCTGCTCCCTCAGGCCCAGGGACGGCTCTGCTCCCTCAGGCCCAGGGACGGCTCTGCTCCCTCAGGCCCAGGGACGGCTCTGCTCCCTCCGGCCCAGGGACGGCTCTGCTCCCTCAGGCCCAGGGACGGCTCTGCTCCCTCAGGCCCAGGGACGGCTCTGCTCCCTCAGGCCCAGGGACGGCTCTGCTCCCTCAGGCCCAGGGACGGCTCTGCTCCCTCAGGCCCAGGGACGGCTCTGCTCCCTCAGGTCCAGGGACGGCTCTGCTCCCTCAGGCTCGGGGACTGCTCTGCTCCCTCAGGCTCGGGGACTGCTCTGCTCCCTCAGGCTCATGGACTGCTCTGCTCCCTCAGGCTCAGGGACTGCTCTGCTCCCTCGGGCCCAGGGACGGCTCTGCTCCCTCGGGCCCAGGGACGGCTCTGCTCCCTCGGGCCCAGGGACGGCTCTGCTCCCTCGGGACCAGGGACGGCTCTGCTCCCTCGGGACCAGGGACGGCTCTGCTCCCTCGGGCTCAGGGACGGCTCTGCTCCCTCGGGCTCAGGGACTGCTCTGCTCCCTCAGGCTCAGGGACTGCTCTGCTCCCTCAGGCTCAGGGACTGCTCTGCTCCCTCAGGCTCAGGGACTGCTCTGCTCCCTCAGGCTCAGGGACGGCTCTGCTCCCTCCGCCCCAGGGACGGCTCTGCTCCCTCCGGCCCAGGGACTGCTCTGCTCCCTCAGGCCCAGGGACGGCTCTGCTCCCTCAGGCCCAGGGACGGCTCTGCTCCCTCAGGCCCAGGGACGGCTCTGCTCCCTCAGGCCCAGGGACGGCTCTGCTCCCTCAGGCCCAGGGACGGCTCTGCTCCCTCAGGCCCAGGGACGGCTCTGCTCCCTCAGGCCCGGGGACGGCTCTGCTCCCTCAGGCCCGGGGACGGCTCTGCTCCCTCAGGTCCGGGGACGGCTCTGCTCCCTCAGGCTCGGGGACTGCTCTGCTCCCTCAGGCTCGGGGACTGCTCTGCTCCCTCAGGCTCGGGGACTGCTCTGCTCCCTCAGGCTCATGGACTGCTCTGCTCCCTCAGGCTCTGGGACTGCTCTGCTCCCTCAGGGACTGCTCTGCTCCCTCAGGCCCAGGGACGGCTCTGCTCCCTCAGGCCCAGGGACGGCTCTGCTCCCTCAGGCCCAGGGACGATTCTGCTCCCTCAGATGTGGGTCTTCACTCTTTGTCCAAGCTGGGGGTCCTTGCTGTACCCTCAGGCCATGGGAGCCTCTCTGGTCCTCCAGGCCCGGGGACCTCTCTGCTCCCTCACTTTTAAAAAAATAATTGTATATGTTGAGGCTCAGATTTTGCGTCGGGTTGGCATCACTTTTTAGCACAACCCAGATACAAAATCTAATTTGTTAAATCTCGTAATGTGCTTAATGTACTCATGAAGACCCGCAAAACATATATGTAAGGTCTTAAGATCTGACGTCACTCCTATGTTTTCACTTCCTGTGAGGTCGAGGGTTGTGATGCCACTTCCTATGATGTCACGTGCCATGATGTCACTTGCATACTGCCTAACTTGGTTAGTCCCCCCACTTTTGTTCCTTAGGACTTGTGCCCAGCTCGGTTGGAGAAGGGTCTCTATGACCCGACCTTAGGAGATGCATGACTGGGCCGCCATCTTGATGATTAGTGACACCTAACATGAGCAATAAAACAATAATAATATCAATAACCGGTATAATTATTGGTATTATTGTAATAACTGGTATTATTATTATTACTATTATTATTATTATTCTTGGGCGCTTGTCCACCGCAGCCTCTTGCTTCTGAGGAACAAAAGAAGAAGAGAAAAGAAAGCCAAGTGAAGAACATCAGTGTAGCGCACAGAGGACACCAATCCGAAGTAGCAGGTCCCTTGCAGGAGGACATGGCTCAATTTGGGCTCGGAGGAGGGTGAACAGGCCTAAAGCTGTGACTGGCTCGGATATTCAATACCAACTCATCCTAAGCTCTAGGTGCTATGTATGGCACTGTAGCTCCTCCCACCACCTCGCGACTTCTGATTTCAGTTTGGAGCAGAAGAGAAGTGTCTGAGTGGAGACTCCTTGAGGGCAGTGAGGAGTCTCCAGCTCTGCCTTATAGTAAGATCTTTGGATCAGACTGGCTGACTTGAGGGTAATTCTTTTACTTATAGGCAGCCAGCCTAGTCTGTCTCTGTTGGATACCATACCATACCATTCCATACTATACCATACCATACCGTACATAAGCTGTAAAGACGCTGCCTTTTATCCAGTGTGTCCTGGGCCCCAGTGCAAGGAAGCAAGATGGCCCCGTGGCTGCTGTTTGAATTACAAACTACAACAATAATCGGAGTTCAGTGGGCCCTTGGTCCTCTGGGCCCTGGTGCCACTGCACGTGCTGCACCAATGGATGCCACGTCCCCGCATAAGCCCCCAGAACTTCCATCCTTTTTAAATCGTCAATTCCAGGTCCCAAAAGCAGGCTTCTGACCCGTGACTTCAAGTCGGAGAATGCAGCATCAGTTCTAGGCTTGGACAATCTGCTCTGGCCAACGGAAATACCATGACAGTGACAACAGTGTCAATGACACTTATTTTAGGTCTTGCCTGCGACAGTGCATGTAGTCTCTCTTGCAAGGGGCGTTGTTTACAATAAAAGGCTTGGAGCTCCCGGGAATATCTCTCCAGGAATGATCCTTGCATTAAGAGTGGATTGCACGCTTCTATCTCAGTGAAACACTAGTGTATTAGAAGTGGATTGCACGCTTCTATCCCAGTGAAACGATAGTGTATTAAGAGTTGATTGCACTCTTCTGCCTCAGTGAAACACTAGTGCATTAAGAGTGGATTGCAAGCTTCTATCTCAGTGAAACGCTATTGTATTAAGAGTGGATTGCATGCTTCTATCCCAGTGAAACACTAGTGTAGTAAGAGTGGATTGCACTCTTCTGCCATAGTGAAATACTACTGTAATAAGAGTGGATTGCACTCTTCTACCTCAGTGAAACACTAGTGTATTAAGAGTGGATTGCACTCTTCTGCCTCAGTGAAACACTAGTGTATTAAGAGTGGATTGCATGCTTCTATCCCAGTGAAACGCTAGTGTATTAAGAGTGGATTGCACGCTTCTATCTCAGTGAAACACTATTGTGTTAAGAGTGGATTGCATGCCTTTGTCTCAGTGAAACACTAGTGTATTAAGAGTGGATTGCGTCCTTCGGCCTCAGTGAAACACTAGTGCATTAAGAGTGGATTGCACACTTCTGTCTCAGTGAAACACTAGTGTATTAAGAGTGGATTGCATCCTTCTGCCTCAGTGAAACACTAGTGTATTAAGAGTGGATTGCACACTTCTGCTTCTGTCTTAGTGAAACACTAGCGTATTAATAGTGGATTGCATGTTTCTATCACAGTGAAACACTAGTGTATTAATAGTGGATTGCATGCCTTTGTCTCAGTGAAACACTAGTGTATTAAGAGTGGATTGCACGCTTCTATCTCAGTGAAACACCAGTGTATTAAAAGTGGATTGCAAGCTTCTATCTCAGTGAAACACTAGTGTATGAAGAGTGGATTGCATCATCGTGCCTCAATGAAACACTAGTGTATTAAGAGTGGATTGCACACTTCTGCTTCTGTCTCAGTGGAACACTAGTGTATTAGGAGTGGATTGCATGCTTCTGCTTCTGTCTCAGTGAAATACTAGTGTATTAAGAGTGGTTTGCATCCTTCTGCCTCAGTGAAACACTAGTGTATTAAGAGTGGATTGCACGCTTCTGCCTCAGTGAAACAGTAGTGTATTAACAGTGGATTGCACTCTTCTGCCTCAGTGAAACACTAGTGTATTAAGAGTGGATTGCATCCTTCTGCCTCAGTGAAACACTAGTGTATTAAGAGTGGATTGCACTCTTCTGCCTCAGTGAAACACTAGTGTATTAAGAGTGGATTGCATCCTTCTGCCTCAGTGAAACACTAGTGTATTAAGAGTGGATTGCATGTTTCTATCACAGTGAAACACTAGTTTATTAAGAGTGGAATCCACGCTTCTATTTCAGTGAAACGCTAGTGTTTTAAGAGTGGATTGCACGCTTTTGCTTCTGTCTCAGTGAAACACTAGTGTATTAAGAGTGGATTGCATCCTTCTGCCTCATTGAAACACTAGTGTATTAAGAGTGGATTGCACACTTCTATCTCAGTGAAGCGCTAGTGTATTAAGAGTGGATTGCACTCTTCTGCCTCAGTGAAACACTAGTGTATTAAGAGTGGATTGCAAGCTTCTATCTCAGTGAAACACTAGTGTATGAAGAGTGGATTGCATCCTTCTGCCTCAGTGAAACACTAGTGTATTAAGAGTGGATTGCACGCTTCTATCTCAGTGAAACACTAGTGTATGAAGAGTGGATTGCATCCTTCTGCCTCAGTGAAACACTAGTGTATTAAGAGTGGATTGCACGCTTCTGCTTCTGTCTCAGTGAAACACTAGTGTATTAAGAGTGGATTGCATGCTTCTATCACAGTGAAACACTAGTTTTTAAGAGTGGATTGCACACTTCTACCTCAGTGAAACACTAGTGTATTAAGAGTGGATTGCATGCTTCTATCACAGTGAAACGCTACTGTATTAAGAGTGGAGGTATGTCCAATCAATACACTGGCTAGATGTGTAAATTTTGTTTTGTTTTTGAAAGAAACCCCTTTAAACCTCTTGTTCGAATAAATAACAAGTGATTGTCATTCTATTGCTGGTACACCTGCTTCTTCATTTAGTGTTTTTGTGGCATGAATCTTTTCTAGAAGAGGAGTCTGAGATGCCACTTTAGAGCTTGAGAAATGTGATAATCTGTTCTCGGCGTCAGGCTTGCTGTCCCAGCGTCATCTAGGGATGTCTTTTGGGCGGGCGTCTGGAATCAATGTTGCAGCAGTCTAAGCTTTCATGGATCGATGCTCTTGGTGTTCCGGATCAATGCTTGGCATTAAGCAGCATCCGTACTCTACTGAGAGAGGTCACTTGGTGGTTTCCACCCTTGAAGACTGCATTGATCTGAAGCTTGAAGGTCAGCTCGCTGTTGAACCCAGTGCCAGATTCCTGCCCTTTTAATCCAAGAGATGGACCTCATCAGCCACCTGTGGCTAAGAGATGAGGGGCATTGTTGAAGCAGTTACTCATCGGCTAAACCAACATGTTGGCTCATAAGAGCCTAAGCAGAATACTCCCGACTAGTAGTTGAGGTGCTTCAGGCTTCGAAATAGGATGCTCTTGTTTGGTACCCAATCGCCCCCCATCCTGAGACAGATCTGGATGACGCCTGCTTTTTCTTGACTTTTCAGGGATGTTGCTCTAAGAGTTTTGCTTCTGTCTCGATGTGTAAGTTAAACAACAGTAGCAAGGGGGAGGGCCCCTTTAGGGTCCAACAAGCGGCTCTAGTTGAATCTGAGTGCACAAAGCCCACCCTGTAGTTTTACCTGGAGGCAAAAAGGTGGTAATTGATCAAGTTAACGGCTTTTTTTGACTCCCCCGCTCACTCTGAGGCGTACACCAAATATTGTTGATCCACCCTGTCATTATCCGCAGGCCCGTCAATAAAGATTAGGGAATCTATCTCTTGTTGTTTTTGGTAAGGATGTCTTCGCCAAAGTCTGTAAATACAGAATCAATTCCTCAATAGGACTGTGGTAGCGAAAAATGCCGCAGGTATCCATGCTTTCTGGTTTTTGATTGGCCAGCTCGCGCTTGGAAAGGTAGATTGAATATTCAATGGGTCACCGGTGTCAGTGGAGGCTTTTTGTTTCAGTTGTGGACTAACGAATACAGATTTTATAGGGTCTGCTACCATGTTCTGCACCTAGAGTGGGATTAGAGGAATCAGACCATGAGGAATAAATACATTGGATTATTTTTAAGATCAAACCTGGAGTGAGATCAGAAATGGTGCTAGAGAAAGAGATGGGTCGGGTCTGGGGAGAGTGAGAAGTCAGACCTGTGGCTGCAGGAAGAGAAGATCTGGACCTGCCAGGAGAAAGCCGAACCTGGGGGAGAGGCAAAGCAGGCCTGGAGGAAGAGCGGAGTCAGACTTGTAAACCGAGAGTTGGATCTGGTGGGCTGGATCGAAGGGGTGGAAAGAGTGATCAATAGGGAAGAAAGACTCAGAGTCCATCACAATGGGCCCCAAACTTCTGCCTCCTCTTCCCTCCTTCACCTCCTGCATAATGTGGGGGCCCTCCCCTCCTCTTCTCTCCTTCACCTCCTGCATAATGTGGGGGCCCTCCCCTCCACTTCTCTCCTTCACCTCCTGCATAATGTGGGGGCCCTCCCCTCCACTTCCTTCAGTAGAAGAGCCTCACACTGCATAGAGGCTCCTCTGGCAAGCCGTACCCTAGTCAGTGTGAATATTGGTGTTTGTATAGCGCCGCACCTAGCTAGATTAATGGAGCGCTGTACAGTATGGGGTAGTTTGAGATAATAAAAGACAGTGAATGTCAAATGGGGAAGTCCATCTTTGAAGGATACAATTACATTAAATATATTTATATTTTAGGCACACGGAGATTAAGTTCTTTGGCCAGAATCAACATGCTTTCCAATCAAGTGTTGAGGCTGGAATTTGAACCCAGGTCTCCATGTACCCAAATCTTCCACTTTCAGGTCTTCCACTTGACCCCCTCTCCTCCCCTGTCCCAGTCTGCCAAAAACTTTCTCCAACCTTTTCATAACTATGTATACCTTGCCCATGCTTAATTTGTGGCGGTGGGCACCAGAACTCTTCACGTCCTGCCACGGACGCAGCCCTGCGGTGCTGGCTGGGTCGCTGCACTTCACGTCTATGTTTTAATTTTGTCCTTCCGGGAAGGTGTGTTTTAGCTGCGGGTTCTGCTGCCTATACCTGCTGCTTCTGGAACCTACCCTGCCCTGAGAGCAGGGAAGTAAGGGAGGTAGAGAAGAGGAGATGGGAGAAAAGGCAAGAGGAACTGGGATGAAAAGGCAAGAGGAACGGAGAGAAACATGAAACAACGGAGGAAATAGAGAAGGAATAGATGGGCGATGAAAAACAAGAAAAGGAATTCTAGAGAAACATGAAGGGAGAAAATACAGGACAAGAATAGAATGAAGAGCCAGTCATCGCCCACCTCTGTGGCTGTGCCAGGAGTGGAAGTGGAATGTTATAGTGTTGGAAGTGTGTGGCGGTTGCTGCTTAAAAACGCTTTTAGGCACCAGCGCTATATTTTTAAAAAAATTAAGTGCATTATCTATGCTTTTGGCCTGGGTGAGCACCCCTCCAACCTATCCATTTGTTCATTCTTGCCTACACCAAACCACATGAGAAGACGGCTTGTGAGACCTGCGCCTTGTGCGCGGTGCTGTTGAAGGCTGCCGCGCGGGTGCCCCGCCTGTCCGCCATATTGTGTTGACACACATGGATGGGCCAATCGTCACCATCGACAGCTAGCCTAGGACTGTGACAGAAATGCTATCACTCTGTCACAGGCGGTGATTGAGCGGCTAAGCGGCTGAGAAGGCCTTGAACCACAACATGGCTGACGAATGGAGTCAATTCACGGTCTTTGGAGGCCATTTCATCGCTACTGCATGATGACGATCTGTGTAAAATCACGTCTTCTGTGATCGCTGCAATATGTATGGGTTGCGAGGAGTGACGCTTACAGCAACGCCCCTTTTACTCTGCTGATGACCTTATGATGACATGAGACCAACAACCATATAGTCAGTGAGTCGCGACCGCCTTAAGTGCATCGACAATCCGAACCTCCTTTTATCAGTTAACTTGACACAACTATTGTTCACACTTTTATGAGTTTTAGTGTTGTTATTGATCTTGCAAAGTGTACATTTTCTGTTCATTGGGGTGTTTTTACAGTACTTTGATGGCCAACAGAGCCCCTCTAACTATAGACAATCGTTAATAAAAGCAATAGGTAGAAATGAGCAACACAGCCGGGTTGGAGAAACATAAGACGGCTAAGACGGCCAACCAAACTGACATGCGCACTTATAAGTGCACAGTACTCCTGCTCCCTGTCATGCCCAGCCCCGCCTCATACTCATTGCGCGTCTCAGACAACGATAAATAAAATGATAATAACATTGCGTTATTATCATTTTATTTATTCTGCTGGCTCTGGGCAGTGGGGCGACGCTCCTCCGCCATTACGGAGGATCCGCCCCTGAGTGAGAAAGCTGGAGACTGACCTTGACCAAGGCTGAGCAGAGGCCTGGCAGGTGGGCTACCAAGGCGGCTGCAGAAGCAGGTTGTGGCTGTTGAGTCTGGCTTTAGGGAGAGGATGTTCCTGCAGATTAGCAAGATCATTGCTTGAAGATTCGAAACTAAGCTCTAGGGTGCATCTGACCCTTTTGGGGCTTATTCATAAAGATAAAATATACATGTGAGTACATCTGCACGTTTACATTTATTCTTACGTTTTGGAGTACATTTACTACTTTTGTTTATTCTCTATTCCCAAGTGTAAATTTATTGCAGAGTGTAGAATTACTGGTCTCCATCCCCTGAAACCTTGGAGTGCAACCAAATGTACAAGTGTAAAGTTACTACTTCTAACTTTTCACACATAGGTGGAGATCTCCACCACTATGGTGGGGCTCCCCCTACGGAAATGATTAAAGTTTATTTATACATTTTAATTAAATTAAAATAATTTTTACACCGGAAGTGATAAAGTAACCTGTTAAGTCACATTATCCCGTATAAATAATAGTTTTTAACTCAATAAAATAAAAATTCCCTACCTAACAATGTTATTTTTAATTAATATTTAGTGAATTTAGTCAGTAATTCTGTTTAATGCAAGTTAAATTTTCATTTTTAATGAAAATTAAAAACATATATCTCTGTTTTTATTAAGTTATTAATTTTTAAACTAATAAAATATTGTATTAATTTTGCATCGTTTTTAGGCTAAAATATACATGCAAATAATTTAAAAGTGGAAATAATTTAATTATTTTAACATTATTTCCTATGGGGTGTTGTATTCAGTCCCTGCCTCCGTTATTTTCTATGGGAGTCTGCTGCAGTAGCTGTAAGTGGTCTTGTGTGGCGTTAGACTTACCCCAAGGCTAGTCTGGAGTAAATTTCCTACGGGTTTGTCACCTGCAGGGCAGTAGTAACTTTAGAAGTGTAGTTTGCTATCAGCAATGGTCTTACTCGTTTGTGGGTGGGTGTTGTAGTAGTATGCCCCTCTCTAAACTCCTCCTTACGTCTCCCTAAACCACCCATTTTGTAGTAGATATTACATATTTCCACACTTCTCTCCCTACTCCCTCCCCCAGTCCATGCTAAGTTGTAAACTTAACAGGTGCAGAGATCTCCCCAATGAAAACATAGCAGAGGTGGGGATTTCTACTGGTAGGTTTGCAAATGGCATTTTGCAGAAAGTAAGTAGTAGCACCGTACTTCTACTTTACGTACTAAACATAGTTTGAGAATTGGGCTCTTTGAAAGATGGCGCAGCCCGGCCTGTCGGCTGTGTGCCAAAACTGCCCTGATCTGACCTGGCTCCTTCACCTCCCAGGCTCTCAAGTGCTAGCTGTGGTTGAGCAGTCAAGGCCTTGCCGAAGGGGGTGGGGAGAAGTTTGGCGAGGGGTGCAATCCCGCACAAATCACACTTGCGGATTGTAAAGTTAGAGAGAACTTTAAAAATGAGTAATTTAAAGGTGCATTAAATTAATAGTACAGTTACAATTGGAGACAATATGTTGGTTCTCTTTCTAATCACCAAGAGATAGGACCCCAAAGAGCTGTGGCACTCAGGGGCATAGCTGCCATTGGTGTGGCAGGTGCATTGGCACCAGGGCCCAGAGGCCTGAGGGGCCCATTGATCCCTGATAATTGCTCTATTCTACTAACCCAACAGCAGACCAAGGAGCCATTTTCCGTGCTTGGCCCAGGGCATCTTTGCTGCGCTGCTTGTGGCACAGAGGTGTGTCCTCCCATTGAAGTGGCTATGTCTGTGTTCTCCATTGGGCTAACCGAGGCCTAAGGCCAGTAGCCACAAACTCTTTGCACAGGCGTGTCCATATAAACTAAGGGCTCAGTGTTATCCACTGGACCTTTCAGCACTATGGATAGCACTGGAGCTGGCCACAGTGCTGAAGTCCGTAGAATGGGAACATGTTTTTAAGGAGGGGGGAGGGGCATGATGTTAGCAGGTGTAGTTTCTGCGGTTCTGCAGAGGTAGGGCCCCCCAAGGTTCAGTTTATAACTGTGCCACTGACTTCCCACTTCCATGCTTCTTGCAGAAACACATATATGGCTTTACTAGCACGCCTTAATAGGGAA
Source organism: Calotriton arnoldi (assembly GCA_963921515.1). Taxonomy (NCBI): domain Eukaryota; kingdom Metazoa; phylum Chordata; class Amphibia; order Caudata; family Salamandridae; genus Calotriton; species Calotriton arnoldi. The sequence goes on along the minus strand of CAWUFW010005137.1, from coordinate 244,781 downwards.
TATTTATAATTCCTCTGTTAATTGTCTTCTATATTCATTCTTTTGGAACCATGTTTGTGGCTTGGTCTTCGGTGGCTTACTAGGACTTCCTCTCAGTCCCTGAGTCATATGCAGAATACGATCTACATTTTCTGAAACAAGCGTTGGCAAAGCCAATGGGCCTGCCCTTGGCAAGCTGGTGTGATGGTTATGTTTAAAAATGTTTTATTGCAAGTATATGCAACAAATTAAAAAAAGTTAAAATGAAAACATGCGGCTGTCTAAACCTGATGGCCAAGTGCTTGTAATCAAAATTTAGATTTAAAAAATTTTTATTTCAACAGTATAAGGGTATTCCAGCACACAGAGTACATAAAATAGGTATAAAACATGTTTTCGTTTTTTGCATATCGTAGGGAAATATGACTTTAGTTTGCACAAAGAAAGGTTAGTACTGGCTTTGAATTTTGTAACCCGAATACGTAGTTTAAAACATACAAGTGTGACTGAATAAGAAACAAAATGATATAATGAGGGAAAAAGATGATATAATGAGGGAAAAAGCATTGGCAAAGTAAAGTATTGTCCCACCTGCCCTGGCACTAGAGCGCACTTTTTTTTTAGGAGGATATGCACATGTGATGAAGACAAGCTGGTTCTCACCCAGACCTAGAGGGGTTTCTATATTCCTATAATGTAAAAGGATCCTTTACGTCCCTCAGAGAGAGCTTTAATCTGACTTGTTTATTTATTTCTTAGGTTTTATATAGCACAGCCTAGACCCATAAACCAGAATGAAAGAAAGGGTTACGATAAGGCAATAAGTATTACAGCAAGGCAGTGATTGTTACAGAAGTGACAAAGAAGAAAAAAAATATTTGTATTAAAAGCAGTATGTAACTTAGCAGAGAAGGCATAATGTCAAATACCCCAAAATAAAATGCCAGGGTATAAACGTACAAAGGTAAAACAACAGTGATACAAAAATTAAGCAAACTGAAAAAAGGCTTATGCGGCGACCAGGTATTTTTTAATTGTGAAGTCAACAGTGGTTCAATGCGGGGTCATTTGAATATTAATAACCACAGAGAAGATCCAGTTCCGGTCAGTCTCCGTAGAGGTAGCACGCAGAAGCAGGATATATATCCACTATAAGGACATTTTTAATGGTGATATATTTCCCGAGTATCACACAAAGAGGTGCGCCCACTGTGCCAAAAATCAGTGAGAAGTGGGAGGCAGTGTATATACAAAATAAACTGGTGGGGATGGAGGCCAAAACAATATAGTAAGGTAGGCATTAAGTAATTCAGAATCAGTGCTGTTATAACAAAAACCCTACTAACTCAGTGCCAAGATTTTGAAGACGGTTCGGTCTTTAGATGAATGAGAGGCCTTCATCAGGATTGGTAACTGTAGAGCCCCTGGAAGGACATCAGAATGGGTGGAGTACTCCCTTTAATATCAATAAGAAGGCCCTTAGCCAATAGAGACAGCAAGGTGGTGTAATTAATCACTGTGGAGCAGATAAGTAAGCTGTAGGTATAGTGGGTTCATTTGGAAAGGCAATGATTCCGCATTACAACTGTCACTGTCTGCTACTTCAACTCAAATGGTATTTTTTTTTACACATTTCCTCAGGTGAGGGCACATTTGATAAGGCGGGGAGTGTGTCCACATCATGGGTAGATTCCTGTAGAATTTATTGCAGAGTTATTGAAAGTTTCTATTTCAAGCGGGTTTTGTGTCCATGATCTAATACGTTTCATTTATTCGGTACCACATGAATAAATGTAGCACTTTATTTGTGGTGCACCCTCTTCAGCAGGTACAAGGACAGACTCTGTTTGGAGCCAGCTCAGAGAGGCAAGAGCTGGGGTGATGTTCTCAGAGCTTTTAGTACACATAATAAGGCAAACGTCCAAGTGCATCACTGTCTGGAGGGTTTTTGGAAGTCTCCTCAGTGCATTGATACTCATTGAGCGTCCGGGGCGGGGAGGGGGGGTGTGGGCTGCTGTTTACTAGACTGCGTACTACACTCAGAAAGATGTTTAATGATAGGGCAAGCATTGAGTCTTGTTGCCTTTTTCTTAGGCCTCGAGATTTCTCAGTCACCGAGGTAATGGTTGGCTTGTGTGAAGGTGTTTGGTCAGTATTGTGTAATGAATGTTTGTATTGGTTCAGTGGGTAATTAAATACGAGCTGTAAACTCAGGCAAGACTTTTCGTAGCATCCATTGTGTATGAATGCGTGTGACCTAGAACTTGGCGACTTACGTCATTCCACAAGGGTGTGGGCTTGTCCATTGCCCAACCTGGAGTGTCAGCCATTAGGTCACTTTGGAGCTGTGGTGTGAAAATATAGTGTGGTTTACCCAAAGGGTTTTTCTGATTCTGTGGGGTATATTCAGGGCCACTGGAATTATACGATTCTGCAGCTGCAGTGCTTTTCGCATAATTATGTATTTGACGTATTTGCCACATAATCCATCATCTGCTGCATAATCTGCAGATGTTAACAAAAAAAAATGTACTAGCTCAAACGGTTACTAAAATCACAATGACTTGTTGTTGCCTAGTAGAAAGCCTTACACAAAGGGTGACTGGTCACCTTTTACTTGCTTATTACTGTTTTTTGTTGTTAAACTGGTAATAAAGAGGTGAAACCTTCACCCAGACAGTGTTCACATGTGGAAAAAATGACAACAATATGAAGTTATAGTACCACAAAACGTGCTGCATCGTGCAGCATAATTTGCCCTTTCTTGCTGCATAATTTATAAACCGTGCTGAATAATGGGGTCCTTTCCTGCCTCATAATTCCAGTGGCTCTGGGTATATTGGAGCAGCTAGCTGTGTGTGATGTTGGGTCAGTAATGCTTGGCCAAATGTATGTCTTTGGTGCCCTCATACATATGTGTGGGGGAGATTTTCTGAAGTCGTCTGTTGGTGTCAAGATACTTGTAAGAGTCCAGACCAGACTGAAGGCAGGTTAAACTGAGGGATTTGGAACTGATCATAGCCAATAATTATTGCCTATTGTACATTTTTGGAAATTATGACTCGCACCAAAACCTGCCCATCCCTTTACATACGAGACATTTTCCCCCAGTTAAATTCTAGCAGGTTTGGCCTGCTGAAATGTCATGGAGGGTGTGAACTTTATTACACCCGGTAAAGGGACCGTAGTTGGACAGGACACTTGTAATCCGGCCCTGGGGGGTGTATTGTCTGGCAAGTACTGTTCACAGCCCCGTGACGTGCATCTATAGGGTATATCTGTGCTGTGTGGATGTTATGAAGCCCTCCCCCCATCCACTTGGGACTGCCTCTTACTTTCACTCTGCAGACAGGCAGATGGAAGGACTTCGAGGGGCACTTCTCTCTTGACAGTTTTTCACACTAATGTGGAAACAACCAGGTTTTCGGGAAAATGACAGACACATCCGTCGTAGCGAGCCACAAGCCGCAATGTGACGTTTCAGCAGCACACTGACTTTTCACTGCTTGTATTTCTGCTCATTTTTTGCTAAATATTTTGCCCTGCTACTAAAATACTTACACACGTGCGTTCGTGGGCACGTGCTTTTGCTCGTCCGTGCCTTCACCTGCCCCTCTCTGCAGATGCGCCTAGATTCCCTATTGGGTGATTTGCCTTGCTTTATAATTTCTGAGTGATTGATTGATGCTAAACTTTACACACGCTTTGGCTCGGCCGTACCTTCACATGCCCGTCTCTACAGATTCTACATTTTGCACACATGATTATGAACACACGCTTTGGGTCGGTTGTGCCTTCACATGCCCGTCTTTATAGATGCTACATTTTGTATACATGCATATACTGCTTGGGTCGGCCATGCCCCCACATACCTGTCTCTATAGATGCTACATTTTGCACACGCACATTCTCTTTGGGTCGGGCATGCCCTCACATAGCTGTCTCTATAGATTCTAATTTTATACGCAGGAGGAGCGAGCGCACACGCTTTGGGTCGGCCCGTCTCCATAGATGCTAAATTTTTTTACACTCACACCCATGCACACTGGCTTTCAGTCGACCGTGCCCCCATGCCAGTCTCCATTATAGGTGAGCGAGCCAAGACATTAACAAGGAGACCCGAGCCAAGGATCTGGCTTGGCTCTAAGAACCTGTGCACGAGCCGAGCCTTGGGCATTTTGCCATGTAAATTGTATTGCAACCAGGTGTGGCTCCTCCATTATGGCGGAGGAGCGTCGGCCCAGGGGAGGAAGGCCCCCTGCTATGGTCCCAGTTGGAAGAATCCATTCTGCAGGTTCCTCCTGCAATCAGGCCTCCTGCCCTGCTGTGTTCCACAGTTTAGTGCCCCAACAATTTTAACCCTTTCTGATGATAAGCAACTCTCACAGCTTCATCCTTTTATGAGCTGTAAAAGAGGTGCTTGTAGGTGGCTGGGAGGGAGGGGCTGCAGCAGGGGAGGGTGGGTTGGATGGGGGAGGTGTCTGCACAAATCAGCTGAAGGAGATGCAAACAGCTCTGAATGTGTCAAATTGTATGCAAATTAGAGAGGCCTCGCATATTCCCTTTCTGCCTAGGGCCCCCAAAACCCGAGAACGTCCCGGGCGCGCACACGCGCTTTGGGTCGGCCGTGCCCTCACATACCCGTCTCTACCGATGCTCGTTTTGTCAGCTCGGTAAGTGTGATCGACAGAGCTGCCTGCTCTAATTACTGATGCTGACAGTCTCCGGGATGTGAATAATAGCCTCTCTCCAGAGCGGCATTGAAATGTCAGACATGCAGCGTCGTCTCCCAAGATGGACGTCGCTTCCATTTTCACAGGTGTTTATTTTACACCTGGATCAGAGTTTGCCTCTCTGTGCATAGGCCAGCGGAGCAGAGCCGGCCTTTGCTAAGATAGCGCCCTGGACGTGGGCGGAGAGAAATTTGGCGTCCGTGCTGATGGTAGTGAATTAAATGAAGCAGCAGGGGGTCCATTTTGTGTTCACTGGTCAGTACCTGGATGAGCAGCGACTGGCCCCTGAAGACAGACATCCCTGGACCTCCCCCGGCTCACCTGAATCACCGATAGCTGAGCGGCCTCGGGCAGATGATGGTTTTGTTGATGTGTGCCGGCAGGGCTCAGAGGGTGAAGGGAGGGCAAGTAATGGGGCTAAAGGGGTGTTAAAAACATCACCCGCCGGCAGGGGTCAGAGGGTGGTGAAGGGAGGGCAAGTAATGGGGCTAAAGGGGTGTTAAAAACATCATCCGCCGGCAGGGGTCGGAGGGTGAAGGGAGGGCAAGTAATGGGGCTAAAGGGGTGTTAAAAACATCACCCGGCCGGCAGGGGTCAGAGGGTGAAGGGAGGGCAAATAATGGGGCTAAAGGGGTGTTAAAAACATCACCTGCCATATGATAATAAAGGACTAAAGCCACTTTAAGCTGGCAAATCCGACAGAAACAAACAGGCAAAGACAAGGACAAGACTGGAGCAAGACGAGAAGGGTGCTGCTGTTGGCATAATCTTAATGCACACAGCCCCATGCGCCCCTCAGAATATTGCCGCCCTGGGCCCAGCTCGCCCATGCTAAAGGCCGGCCCTGCAGAGGTGCAATCATCTATGCTGCCCTCTTGCTAGGAGACTCGCTCATGGACCAATTGAACCTAGGTGCAGCTTTGTTGGGGAGAGCTTTTAAGTACCTTGAGTACCTAGAGACCTGTGCGGTAGCACACAGTGTCATTATCAGGGCAGCTGGTGAAGTCATCAAGTAGTCCACGTCCAGTGTGACATCTTCAGCCGGTCTTGTAGCCAACAGCACATTGCATACTGAGACTTGTATTTTTGGTTCAAGTTTTAAGGCCAGTTCTTCAACTGTCAACATGCAGAGTGCTGATGATGTAATGCCAGGCCTGTCTGAAGGTGTGATGCAAGGCATGGATGGGGTCACTTGCCTGCTGTACACAGCATGACCTCTTGTAGTCAGTTGCACACATTGGGCCCAAAACATAGAGTCCTTGGGCACCGGGACAAACATGCAGCCACAAACACTCCTACTGGCAAAGGCCAAAAAAAACATGCTAAAGGCACAATGAATCAAGCATTGGCAAAGCCAATAGGTCTGGGGTTGGCCCCCAGACTTCTGGCAATTCTTGTTTTATTTTATCATGTTTTTTTCAAGACATTGTTTGGGAATATGCTGGGCCCTCATCAATCTAAAAAAAAAAAAAATGGTCGAGGCAATAAAGTTTTTGGGGCTCAAACAAACCACACATTACCTTAGTACTCCCAGGCACTGAAGGGAAGTCCTTGTGTGTGCATGTGTTCCTTGTGAAAGGGAAGCATGCCATAACTCGTAGTGAAGACAACCAATGGCTGAAGTGGGCTGATACATTGCCCCTTAATGCATACTGGAGTTGTGAAAGGCAGCGAGTCTTCTAAGACCCTCAATGCTGCCCGGTGCAGGGTTCCACCTCTAATTCACTTTGGGTTCGCTATCAAAATAATGAGGCAAGGCGCTGGAAACTGGAAGACAAGAAGAAGGTTTATTTCTCATGAGGAGATCGCGTCAACTGAGACACCGGGATGTCTCAGTGAGGTGTTCTGCTGGCAATGCTTTTGGCTCTTCCTTTTATACAGGTTTGACACAATGTATTTGTTTCATTTATCATGGTTACAAGCTTGGAGTCTCCGCCCCGGGCAGGTTGTCACACAAGCCCGACATTGTTTCATCAACATGGTTACACAAGCCCAACATTAACTCTCCTCCCGCCCGGGTCAAAAACAGACAATTTAATTGCAGCTGGACCTTGCTTCAGGGTCTAAAAGCGAGTGAGACCGGCCAGATCTAAGAGTCCGTTCTGTTGATAAAAACAGGTCCCATTGTTGGCTAAAACAAGTCTTGCTGTGTGCAGTGCAATAAACCATGTTTGCAAGAGTCTGTTTGGTGTTTGTAACCTGTTTGTGCAGGGATGAGAGGAAAGACGAGTTTGAGGCAGCAGGTGATGTTGATGTTTGTCGTGGAAATAGTTTATAGCCCCCAGCACACATATCAGGTTTGGTCAGAGAGTCAGAAGGCTGAGAGGACAGGGTGAAATGAAGGTGACCAACAGAGTACAAAATGGCTGTGGTCAATCAGAATGACTGTAGTTTATGTGCACGTAGGAACTTTCATCAGACAAGATGGCGCAGAATGTTCATGATTGTTATTTTGTTCTTAACAGTCGCCCCTTTGAACATAACTAGCCAGCTTGTCAGTCTATTTCGATCTCCATAATGTCCTGTATCTCTTGATCATACATTACTCTCATTTTTGTTAGCTGAGTGTCCATAGTCTTAGGGTGCAAGGTAGTTATGCAAAGATAACACAAAGGTGGTATACAGTGTATACCCAAACAACAACCACATATTGTCAATACTGGGACCAAGAGAATCATTGATATTTTCCAACCCCACTCCTTCAAGATGCCCCAAAGCCAACTTCCAATTGTCCAAGTCTCTGATCCTTGATGAATTTCTGAAGATAGTCTATGCAGATGTTCGATTGCTTCATAGACAGAAGGTGAATTATCAGGCTGCGTCGAGGAACTGTGATGAGGCAGAGTCTGTTTGATCAATGTCTTTAGAACGCTTTTCTTGATGATGCTCTGCAGGGGCTGTGTAGGTTGGTGGTAGAACAAAGGCGATGTAGCACGTGCCCCCCTAGTTTCCTGGGAGCCAGGTGTAGGCTTTGGTTCCACAAACAAAGTACATATTGGGTGATGCAACAAGCGCTGGGGGGTTGGCAGTGTTCAAAGTACTTACAATGTTACAAGTGCTGTGACCCACATTCTTAGTCCCACGGCCTTCAATGCATACAAGGCCTGAGACGTTCACCACAGATAGGGCCACAGTCAGTGTTGCAGCAGTTCTTTTCTTCAGGTAGGAAAATGTGGCTCTGACAGGATTATTGAACACTTGTATTTCCACTCGTTCTTTGGAGGGGACATTCATTTGGAATGTCGTAGTGGAGGTGTGCGGGCAAAAGGGAGCTGCTGTTCTTCCGGTTTGGTTTAGCCAGAACTCGTTGTAGAACTGAGCGATTGTCCCATCGGAAGTGGCATTGTCTTTGTAACTTTCTTGTAGGAGCATCATCCAGGCAAGGCAAGATCCATGAACAGAAAAGGGTGAAGGGATGAAAGGGATGGAATGTTCAGTGGCATGTGGTAGCAGCCCACAGACCCAACAGTTAATGGCATTGGTGGCAAGATTGTGCTGGTGCAGCATCTGTACGAAAGAATTATTCCAGAATTCTTTGCGTCGTTCTCGGAGATGTGGCGGTAGTGATACCAGGTAGTGTTCTTTCTTTGTGATTGGTTGCATGGTTGGTGACAATGTTCTGTATGCAGGTGCATTCTCTTCAATGATCCAGAGTGTGACCATTAGCAGGAGGCAGGTGAGAAATGCAGTTACAAGTGCAATTGTCTTTGTACTGTGCAGTTCAAAAGTCTTGGTGTCTTTGCGGTGGCTTTGCAGGTGTTCCGTTTCTTCCATCATCTTCGAGGAGCTCACCAACTGTTAGGACCACAGACTTTTGTCTGGTGTTTTTCCTGGTAGCGTTGTTTGGCTGTGCTACCGATCTGAGACTCTGACCCAGTTAGTGGCCTGGTTGTTGGAGCTCCCCCTTTTCGTCGATCTTAGGTTGTATCCTTCCTTGGATGGCACCGTGGGGTCGGGAAATTCAGACAGTTGGAGGGTGTCTTCTTGTGGGTAGCAACTCAGAGCTGGTCGGTCTTTTGCGAGTACTTCCTCTTGCACCTCCACCCCTTCACAGGTTGCCAGGGTTGGAGGGACTCGTTTGCAATGGAGCGTGCAGTCAGTTTCATTTTATTTCCACTCGGAGGGCAGTTCGGGTGGTGCTCAGGACTTGCCAGGGGCCCGTCCACCTAGGCTCCAGATTCTTCGTTCTTTGGAAGTTACAGATCAAACATGGTCGCCTGGCTTTATTTCATGTCCCGGGCCCCTGGATAGTCAGGCAAGGCTTGCTGCACCTGTTGGTGGATAATTGTTAGCTCGTTTGTCAATTTATGCAAGTAATCTGCGTAGTTCTGTCTCCTGCCGTGGCTCGGGCAGTAACGTCTGCTAGTGCATTTCCCTGTCCAATGAGATCAGTCACTTTCCTATGTGCTTGGCATTTTATCACTGCTAACTTCTTGGGGAGGAGGACTGCTTGCGTCAAGGCGGAGACTAAATCTCCATGCAGGATGGGTGTACCGTGTGAAGTCAGGAACCCTCTTTCTTTCCATAAGATTCCAAAATGGTGAACCACCCTGAAGGCATATTGGCTGTCGGTGTATATGTTAACTGTCGTGTCAGTCGCTAAGATCGGTCGGGACAAAGGGTTGGTGGAGGGCGTACCGTCAAATCCTATCGGGACAAAGGGTTGGTGGAGGGCGTACCGTCAAATCCTATTGAGGTCACATGTGAGCCTGACAAGGGTGCCCTTGAAATCAGTCGTTTGGATAGTGCACTACGTGTTGCTCCCGTGTCTACCAGAAATGGCGACTTTGTGCCCAGGACCTCAGCGGTAACATAAGGGCCTTGCTGATCAACATAGAGCTCGACTGGATCCCTCCCTTGCCCCTGGCTGTCCTATGCAAAGTCGTACGTATTGTCATAATCTGTCTGTTGGTACTGATTCTGTTTGGGATGGTCAAATGTGTTCACTCTTCCTGGCCTTTCCTTGCTTGCTTCACTCGTGTACCCTCTCCCACGTCCTCTTCCTCTCTGTCCACTTGCTATTTCCCTCGCCCCTCTGCCCCTACCAGCTCCTAACAAAGCCGGGCATTGGGTTTTCCAGTGTCCATATTCTTTGCAAAATGCACATTGATCCTGTCCTAGGTCTTGGCGTCCTACATATGATGTCGATGAATTGTTACTAGGTGGCTGTACTCTAGGGGTATTCTGCTGGTATCCTCCCCTATATTGCTCCCTTCCTGTATTCGCCCCCTGGAGTTGTGCTATCATTACCCTTTACTTCAAGTCCTTCTTTTTCCTTTCTGTAGCCCTGTCATTTTCGTTTTTCTGATGCTCATAGTACTGGGCCATTTGGAGAATGGCCGCCGGTTTAGATGCTGCCCAACTACTTTCGCTGGCTTGTAATTTCTGGGATACATCTGGCAGTAGTCCTTTGACATAGTTCTGCACAAATAAGTGGTGTCCGGTTGCGGTGGACATGTCTTGTCCACTGTAATCGGAGAACACTGTTTCAAATCTGGAGAAATACTCTGAGACATCCTCTTGTGGTTTCTGGCGGCACGCGGTTACTATGGACCAGTCTATCTTTTTCTCTGGGATCCGCGTTTTCACTTTCTGCACTATTTTGTCAGGGAGGTCCAATATTGCTTTAACCGGTTTTTGACCAGGGTTCCGCTGTTTATCTAGTGTGTTAAATTGTTCCCAGGTATGACCAAGCAGTTCGGTATGGTCTATTTTCCTAATCTGTTTCCACACATCTGCTGGCAAACATAACCCGAAGAACAAGTCTATGTCGGCAAGTGTCATTATTGTTGATCCCAGAGCGGTACCTAGCTCGGTGTAAAAGGAGGTGGGGTTCTTTCGTAAATCCGGTAGAGATTTACGGAACGTCAAAATGTCCTGTCTGTCCCATGGTTGATACACCCAATTGTAGACCACCCTTCCTCTAGCGAAGAGGTCTTCAAACTTTTGGATGCCGAGACCCCCCTGTCAACATTTTGAGGCGTAAGGACCCCCTCCTGACAAAAATTTCTAAACCTGTAGGCAGGGCTACTGGAATTATGAGGCAGGTGAGGACCAAATTACGTGACAGGCTTGACTAAATTGTGTGGGAAGAAAAGGTAAATGATGTTATGTGATGCCGCGTACACAGTAACACTGAGGAAAGATTTCACCCCATCAGTACCAGTGTATAACCAAAATACAGCAATTAACATCAGAAAGATTTCTAGTCAACCTTTGTGAAGGGCCTTCCACTCCGCAGGAATACGTGCTGCCACATTAGAAGCTCACTTGGCCCTGGCTGGGAGCAGCAGGGGTCCCTTAAAACCCTGGCGGTTTTGTGCAGAGTTAAGCAGTTTACCCATGCCGCTTTCCTCTCACCCCCTCCCTTCCATCCCTCTGTCCTCTCCTCTCCCAATCCCGGATCCCTCTCTCACTTTGCAGGCCATTTTCTTTCACCCCTTTTACAACTTCTGAACTCTCCCCATTCAACCTCTCACTTCACCTTTAACACTCCCAGCCAGGGCTGGTCCTAACACTGGTCGCACACGGTGCAACAGTCTTTTTGGTGCCCCACCCCGTTTCCTCCTTCTCCATGAATTCCTTCACTGCCACTCACCAACAATTCACCTCATCTCTCTATAGCACCTTTCTGACAAACATTTCATTTTTTTATAGCGCTACTCATAGTTTACTCCTACTCATTTCTGTGATCTGCATGGTACATATTCTTTGTAGCAGGAACGTTAACCCTCTTCACTGTGTGGGTGACAAGAGTGCCCATGTGAGTGCACGGTGAGCGATGCAACAGTGTGAGAGTAGGGTAAGAGGAGTGACTGCAGGGTGAGTGAGGTGGCTTATGAATTTAGGTGCGGATGCAAGTTCAGAATGGGACGAATGAGTGTATGATTACTGATGGGCTTGTTTGAGTGAGTTGCATATTGAGCAGTGAGGGGGACAGGTGAGTGAAGTGTCACATGAGTGCAGGATGAGTAGTGTACTCGTGTGACTGCAGGGTGAGGTATAGGATGAACAGCGCAAGTGCATTGTGAGTGCAGAGTGATCACTGTGAGTGCAGGGTGAGCGGGTGAATGGTGTGAGTGCATTGTGATCGCTGTGAATGCAGGGTGAGCGTGAAAGTGAAGGGCGAGAATGAGGAGTGAGTTGTCTGAATGCAGGGTGCATTCCCAGACTCTTGAAGTAACTCAGCATGTTATGGACGGCGGCGTAGGGTTTAAGATCTAAGTTAAACTATTGCTATTATGGCATTAATCGGGGATCGAGGAAATAAATAATGTGCTTATCCTGCAACAAACTTCCAGTCTTATGATTAGGGTTGCCAGCTCATTATTTTGATGTCCCAGACGATACAAAAATAAGCAGTCACCTAAAGCCGTATTTTAAGCACTTATCTGTGCATACTTCGAACAGCAAATATAAATAGAAAGCACTTTTAATTGTGTTCTAGGGCTGCCTCAATGAACCATGACTGATAATTAAAGAGAACAAAGACAGAAAAGTCACATAACCAATGCATACATACTTTTTTATTTATGACTCTATTTAGTGTCAAGAGAGGTCTTTGCAGGCTCTTTAAACAAAACACGGCAGGCATTTCTCTTTTGGCATCCCTACTTTATATTCCTTTTCATGAAATGCATTCTCACACTACAGCAGTAAATGTAAAACACAAATGTAAGGAATAGGCAGAGTGGGGGCCCAGGGGGTACTGGAACCAGGAAAAAAACTAAGACTCTGTAACCAGTTTACAAAAGGCATGTAAATATGCAAATGGTCTTTAAAGACCTGTGAAAAACTCCGGAGTGCCGGAGATAAGACTCCAGACACTGCCCAGCTGAGCCCCCAGCAGCTCGAGTTGCACTGCAGCAGCCCCGGCTGAGACGCAGGACGGGGGAAGAGGGGGGGCTGAAGCCCTTGGGCCTCGGCAGAAGTGTGACTGGGAAGGCGCGACCCCCTTTGCATCGCTCCACGGCCCCCCTGGGGGTCGCGCCCCACAGTTTGAAGACCCCTGCTCTAGCGTCTTGATGGTTTATATCGTCATTAGTCCCTTGTCCTCTAGGAGGTACCCAGTAAGGGGCAGCTTCTTTTATTGGCATCATGCTATCTGTTTTTCCACTGGGGGTCCTGCTACCTTAGTTGTCCTGTCCCTATCTATCTGTCCTTGTTCTATGAGGTGACGCAATACTTCTAGTGTGGATGAAAATAGTTCTGCAACATCGTTGTCGTCTTCATCTCCGATGTCTACCTTCCTGTAGAGAGCCACTAATCGCTCGGGCCCTACGTCTTGGTACTTCTCTTCATATGCAGTAAGGGTGTGGTAACAGAGACGTACAATAAAGTATCGTTTGCGGTTTTCAACATAGGAGTCACATATGTCAGTTACATACTCTTCTGTCTCCTTCCTATCTATGAGGGATTTAACTATTTTATCAATGCCTGCTCGCTCATTTTTACTTAATCGCGGGACCCTGGGCGGTCCTTTTTCTTTTGATCCTACCTCTACTACTGTATCCTTTGATGAGGCATTTGGTGTGGGTGACTCGGTGGGAGCAGAGGCGGTGGAGACTGAGGCGATCGTGCCATCTCCAGCTATACTTTGGTGGTCCTGTCGTTGTACTACGGGATGAGTAGGGGCGTAAGGGGGTGGCATGTATATGATTGGGGGACCTAACAATAAATCATCATCTACCCTTTGTTTTGCTGGTAACTTGGGGTAAAGAGTTGAGGGCGTTCTAACAGGGCATTGACCTGATATTTTTGATTCCTGTTCCTTTTTATCGATTTCCTTTTCTTTTAGTTTTTCTTCTAATCTTTTACAGGCTTGGTAAGCTGATTTTCGCGTTTCTTTATCTTGTCTAGCTTCGTCCCTTTTCTTTCTTTGAGCTGCCTCTTTTCGCCATAAGCCAAAACTGTCAAACGTGGCTGGTCTAGTTTTCTTTTTGTGGAGAGCTAATTCTAACATTTCTAATTTAGCGGGATGGAAAGATCCCGTCAGTGGCCACTGATTTACCCGGTCCTTCCTAGTGTATTTATGCCATAGTTTGCTATAAGCTACGCTGGCTAATCCATACTTTACGTACATGTCCTTGTTAGGGGTGCCTTCCGGCGGTGCCGGCTGACTGACCTCTAACAAACGGTCTGGTCCAAAACAATTACAATCAAACAATCTAGAGAAAACAGGCATGACGTATTTATCGGTCAAAATGAATATCTCAATCAATCAATTTAGACAAAAAGTCTGCACTACCTGTCCTTCGCTGTCTGCAAAGAGAGAATATTCCTATTCTACGTTGTTTGCAAGCAGGGAATGTCTCAAATAACTCGATATCAAAAAGGAATACTAGTATTTCAATCAAACTATTCAATCAATCAATCAATTTAAGTCGTTTTTTTTTTCACGACCTTACCCGGACCGTATGGACAGTTCTTAGTCTTCCCCTTCCATCGCCTGGTTGTCCTCTCACTCCAACAATCAATGCGGCATTCCTCTAAGGTCCCAGTCAGGACCGCAGGTCACTCGAGAGAGGTCCGTTCGGAACCGGTGAAGTTCAGTCGATCGGCAGCCAGACAAGGGTCTTCTCAGGCAGGTATACCCCAATCGTTTAGTTGTTCACTCCGTCGTTAGGACCTCTCTACTGGACCCACGCGTCGCTGATGGGCCCCAACGATTGGGCGCCAATTTGTGAAAGGCAGCGAGTCTTCTAAGACCCTCAATGCTGCCCGGTGCAGGGTTCCACCTCTAATTCACTTTGGGTTCGCTATCAAAATAATGAGGCAAGGCGCTGGAAACTGGAAGACAAGAAGAAGGTTTATTTCTCATGAGGAGATCGCGTCAACTGAGACACCGGGATGTCTCAGTGAGGTGTTCTGCTGGCAATGCTTTGGCTCTTCCTTTTATACAGGTTTTACACAATGTATTTGTTTCATTTATCATGGTTACAAGCTTGGAGTCTCCGCCCCGGGCAGGTTGTCACACAAGCCCGACATTGTTTCATCAACATGGTTACACAAGCCCAACATTAACTCTCCTCCCGCCCGGGTCAAAAACAGACAATTTAATTGCAGCTGGACCTTGCTTCAGGGTCTAAAAGCGAGTGAGACCGGCCAGATCTAAGAGTCCGTTCTGTTGATAAAAACAGGTCCCATTGTTGGCTAAAACAAGTCTTGCTGTGTGCAGTGCAATAAACCATGTTTGCAAGAGTCTGTTTGGTGTTTGTAACCTGTTTGTGCAGGGATGAGAGGAAAGACGAGTTTGAGGCAGCAGGTGATGTTGATGTTTGTCGTGGAGATAGTTTATAGCCCCCAGCACACATATCAGGTTTGGTCAGAGAGTCAGAAGGCTGAGAGGACAGGGTGAAATGAAGGTGACCAACAGAGTACAAAATGGCTGTGGTCAATCAGAATGACTGTAGTTTATGTGCACGTAGGAACTTTCATCAGACAAGATGGCGCAGAATGTTCATGATTGTTATTTTGTTCTTAACAGAGTGGGTGGAAGAAAAATGTGAATGGCACCACCCACAGGCTAATGGATGAAGTCTGGCTGAAACCCTATAATTAACTATGTTATACACATAA
Source organism: Calotriton arnoldi (assembly GCA_963921515.1). Lineage (NCBI taxonomy): Eukaryota > Metazoa > Chordata > Amphibia > Caudata > Salamandridae > Calotriton > Calotriton arnoldi. The sequence continues at coordinate 229,491 of CAWUFW010005137.1, read as the reverse complement.
CTTTAGTAAAATCAAAAGGTCTTGGCTAGCACAAACCTAAAAAAAGTCAAACAGTCTGGCATTGTCTGCAAGCCTCTTGCCTTTAAGAGAGAAAGGAAGGAAGAAAGAAGGATGGAGGAAGGTAAATAAATAAGCTAAGAAAGAAGGTAGGCAAGAAAGAAGGCAAGAAAAAATAAGAATGTAGGGAAGAGAAAGAAAAAGAAATAGAATGAAAGAAAGAAGAAAGGAAAGAGAAAGGAAAAAAGAAAATGGAGAAAGAAAAGTAAAGAGAAAGCAATAAAGAAGGATAGAGAAAGGAAACAAGGAAAAAAATGAGATAGACAGTAAGAAAAAATAAAGAAGGAAAGAGAAAATTAAAAAGAAGGAAAGAAGGCAAGGAAGAATGAAAGACTGAGAAGGAAAGAGAAGAGAGAAAGAAAAAACGAAATAAGGCAAGAATAAAAAAGGAAAGAAAGAAAAAGAGGGAAAGAAAAGAGGAATAAAAGAAAGAAGGAAATAAAGAAATTTCGAAAAGAAAGCAGAAAAAGTAAAAAGAGAATAACTAAATACAGAACAGGTTCAAATGAAAACATTTTGGTATGCTGTGAAATAGCTGCAGTCTGAAAAGCAAAACACTCCAAATGTAATTTACTACAGCATTGGCAGGAGTTGGGATCTGATAAAGATATAATGTGTGTCAGAAGCGCCCAGCTATCACACCAGGCTCTAAACACAAAGGCAATACTAACGTAATTATTAAGTAAAAGCACTGGCACTGAACGAAACTAGCTTGTGTGGGGGATGCTCTCCTTTTGTGTCCAGAGACAACACGTTCCAAACAGAATTGGGAAAAGATAAGCCTCATGGTTGCAAGCAGTGTCCACTGGTCGGGCTGCTCCTCCAGCTCAGTGGTAGAGCTCTAAAGGAAATCGCAAGATTTCTAGCTCCTACATTGGTGAAGTTGGTTGTCCAGGTCCAGTGGCGCTGTTCTTTGAAATTCTCAAGATGGCTGACTGCACTCCAGCTCTAATACAACAAGATATTGATGCAAACACATAATTGTATCTAGTACTAAACACCAGTGTTTATGTGTTTCCAATTTTAGTAATAAAGAGAAATTGGAACCGGTAGAAAAAGTTATTTGACCAGGATCACACCATATGCTCAAGTATGGAAGCCAGAAATAGAATGTAGGTCACCTAGCTCCATGATAAACTATTTAGTTGCAAGACCACATCTAGGACTAAGGCTCTCGTCTCATTTGAATCTTGTATGTCTCAAAGGCGAGTCTCTTTTTTTAACCTCTCGGTAATGAGTGCATATGAGCCCGGTGATCGGAATGGGGGGGGCAAGAGAAAATTCCTCGTTGAAGCACATTAGAGATACACAGCACCTGATGAGGCACATACATTCACATTATCTCTGTGCAGTGAGGCCTACCAGCACTCCTTGCATGGATGTTGCAGAAACTGATGCATCTGTGCTGGCAGAGAAGAGGCCTTCAGGCGAGATTTCAGCACTCAGCCGCACTCTCAATATAGCGGATTCCTTGAGTTAGCACAGAGGACTGCAGGCACCTTTATGGACTGAGACTGGGCAGGCCGGTAGAATTAGGAAGATGAGCCTTTGTGGGTGAACAAAATTATCCCTGGTGAATCTGCGCCGTCAGCTACGTGGAAGAGCTCTTGGGAAATCTCACGATTCTGTCTCCATTCACCTTTCAGCGCTGATAAATTGTCAAGAGGTTGTATCTGATACAGTGAATAGATGTATCTGGTGCGTGACACTGTCATTGACCTGTTTACGGCTGTTTCTAATTTTGGCACTTATGAGAACTGAGCATCAGGTAGAAAATACTGCTTCCACAGGACCACACAATGTGGGCTAATTTTGAAGCCAGGCTTAAAACTCTGGTTTTATGGTTCCATAGGCAAGAAATTAGACACTGACCCCCTCTCTTGCCTTTCTGGAAGTAGAATCAATGTGAAGGGGGTGATCTTTACATGGCATGTTCTCCCACTAGGTGACTATAGCCGGAAGCGGTTACCCCTCCCAAGAGGTCTGTTCTTCCAAAAACATGTCCCTGTACACCCTTGCACTTTAAAATTGGACTGGTATTTTTAAAAAAAACGGATTTTTAATAAATATTAAGGAAAGGTAATGTATAAAAAGTTACCGCTTCCGTTACCGTTTCCTTGCCTGAAGTTTCTGGGGGCTAAATTTGCATGTACTCTCCCACTTCTGCCAGCCACTATTTAGCATTTGAATAGGTGCTTCCCAGGACCAAACAATAGACAGACTTGAATAGGCAAAGTTGACTCCTTTGAACCTGACAGAATATTCAGGGTGATGCTGTGAGCATCCTTTTTGACATTGCATTGTCAAATCCTGCTTGAATGTTAAATTATGCATGACAGGTCTGCTGGGTTTACATATAAAACTGGACACACACTAGAAGGGGAAAAGGATGCCAAAACAATTCTTGTGTTTCTACTGCCTGGTTTCTGGAATTCTACTAGACTTCTGTCTCTGGGTTTATTGTGGGTACAGTGGCTGCCACAAACTGAATTTTGGTGTTAGATGTGAGATTACACTAGAATTACCAAAATATACTACTTTTCACACACACTACCAGGCCTCATATACCAATTTTAGTGGGATTGAAGACTTTTGCCATCTTGAAAATGCCCAGATTTGTTAAGGTTAGCCCCAGGAACTTCCCCCCATTGGATAGAGCATGCCGATGAGTCATTCCAACGCACTAGCTTGTGCCAAGCATATATGTTGCACCTCCAGTCACCCACTTCAGGACACTCCTGATCTGTGGAAGATCACAGGAGAACTGAACCTTCTTTCTGTCACCTGCGAAGAGCCCTGAAGGATTGGACCTGCTATCCCTCTTGTACCCAGGACAAACAAGGGTCATAAGGCTTACCTAAAGATACAGGGACACACCAAGCCACAAGAAACCTATTTCCTGGAACTACCCAGCTGACCAGCGGCCACAGGGTCTGGACTGGACCCTGCTGGAGGTGTTTCTAAGTGCCTCACTTGAGGTCCTGGGTGGCTTTAGAAGTGTACTCCTGTGGTGAATTAGGACTTAAAGCACTAAAGCCAGAAGGTAAATTCTCTGACCAGGACGAACCTGGTTGGTGTATCCAACCTGTGCTGTATCGCGGTCACCATCAAGTTGTGCATGTAGGTCCTGTCTTACCGCGGCCACTGACTGTCATTAGCACTTTATGCTTCTCGGTGCTATTCCTACTTGAAACTTTAAAAATTCATATCTCCGGTTCCCCATATTGGATTTTTGTAATTCAGGTGTTTTTTATTCATTACATTTGACTCTATTTTTCTAATTTGGTTTGGGATGTTTAATGTTCTGCTTTGCCACTTTATTACTGTTATGGTACTGCATATTTTTAATCATTGCCTCTAAATTAAGCCTGTCTGCTCTGAGCCATAGCTACCAGAGGATTAAGCTCAGATTAATTTTGTGGCTCTGATGGTTCCCCCTGACAAGGATTGCGATTGTTCGTAGACTTAGATAGTCGCCCAACCCAATTAATAATCCAATTTCTTGCATTGCCTTTAGAGCCGAATACAACTTTACAGGTGTTAACTTCAGAGCTAGATACTACTCCAGATATGGTATTAAGGACTGGTCACCATTCAAAATGTGACCTTGCAGACTGCACGCAGCCTTCCATCTTTGACCTGTCGTACTGGGCACAGTGCTGGAGTGAAGCCTCCAGAACTTTACATAATGTTCATCTGTGACTGTGCTGGCGCAGTGCTCCAGGTGACACCTTCAGGGTTGGAGGCGGCCCTTCATGTGTGGCCTTCTGTACGAGTTGCCGTACTCCAGCGCACTGCCTTTTCTAGCGCTGTACTCCAGATAAGCCCTGCAGTACTGGACGCAATCCTTCAGCTGGCCCTCTGTATTGTGCACAACACTCCAAGTGAGGCCTGTTGGACTTTTTGCAAACTTCGTGGTGTTACTGCTTCATGCAGAGCACTTCTCTTGGTGAGGTGTCCAGAATTAGGCACAATGCTCAGGTGTGACGGTCTGACCGTCCTGGGCACTATACCTCACATAAGGCCTTCAGAATGGCACGCAGTCCTCCGGGTGTGACCTCTTGAACTGGCCGCCTGACAGGAAGGGACATGATGCTCCAGGTGAGGTTTTCAGTGGTGACACCACTTCCCTACCGCTGCCCACAGGTCCAGGTACCCTCGCACCTGTATAGTTTTATGCCCACGGGTGTCTCCCGTGTGATTAATGTTTCCAAGACTGGTTACTCTGGCTGGTGCGCGGTTAAAGTGTTGCATTGCACGGCTACCATGGTTATCAGGTCACCTGTTGGCACTGCGCTGACAAACATAAAGGTACACCTTGTTGACGGCACGAGGCGCCAGGTGTGAGGAACCACGGTAGCCTTTTAAAGGTATGTGCGGAGGCGGGAACATTTGCTAAGGAGGGCAGTTTGTTCGACTTCCGACAGACCACGACGCAGCCCTGTGATATTTCCTTGCTTGAACGTCTACAGGGCGTGGGCACAAATCACTTCCGGTGCATGGAAGCCCACCCAGGCATGTCACGTAGTGGCGAAGAATCACACCTCAACTTTTTGACCAAATTCACTGAACATGCAGAAACGTACAGGGTGGCATTTAATAGACGAAAATAAAACTACAAGTCCCAGAAGGCAAAGAGCTGAACATGTCACAAATGATGCGGACTTACCAGAGACTCCTGGAATGTGTATACGGACTTGTTTGTGCCCCGAGGTTTTACGTTATAGCACACATTTAACCCCTTCTGTTCGGGTTTTATTGTTTAATGTCCCTTGGATAGATCTGCATGTGACATCATCTGTAGTGCCTTTTAAACTAAGTCCTGGCGATCTTCCCGGACTGCACACGTGACGCAGCATTTAAAACATGCTGATTGGTGCTTCTCGCCACGCTTGGCGGAGTAAGTTGATATTTCGCTTCTTGAGCCCCCCGTGCCCCACCTCCCGTTTCTTGGAGAGTGGAACAGCGGGCCGGACCATGGTGTCAGATCAGGGTAACACCAGGTCGTGGCAGAGTTGGAAATGAGAGGGGTCCAGGCGAATCCCGGATCCGGCAGCTAGCATTGTGTTTCCTATAATATTGCACCCTGTATGGCTATTTTAAGGCTTACTGTTGGTGTTTTTCGCTTTTATTTTGGATTTTTAAAAGATACATTGCAATTCCTGCTTCACATTGGCTTAACTGTAGAGCACTGAAAATAAAATGCTGAATGACAGTTTTTTGCTTCCGATTTGCATGAGATGGACCTCTGACCCCACCCCAAAAATTAAAATACACCGACAGGCAAAAATCAAACGCCCTCATACTGCCCCTGATACTTCCCACAAATCAAAAACCAATCCGTGACGTGAGTCTGTGTGGACATATGCTGTTTTCCTGCCTGGGCACATGCCCCCCTTCTTACTGCTGGCAGTACTTCCGCCACCGGACGCTTGAGGGCTCTTTCAGGGTTTCGGGGTGATTCCCCTGGGGTGGTGCTGGTGGCACCGCGTCCATCACAGGAGTCATCAGGCCTGGGTATGTGTATTCGCTTGGCACATGAACCAGCTGCTTCCGGTGTGGCATTGCCTGCCAGCTCTCCGCTGCTCTGGGAGATGCCTGCTGCTCTGGCTCGGAGCTGCGGTGGTGCCCAGACAGAGCAGTGGGCACCGATGCCTCACTTCCGCAGTCTGCTGTGCCGAAGAAGCATCTTTCGTGGTCAGATCTGTGCGAAGGTTTTGTTACGCGAGCGTCATCTCGCGTGGAGCTTTCCAGATGAGTTTCCGTAGTTCTCAGTGACCATCATTTGTTACTCACACACAGGCACTTCATTTAATAGTGCAGTGGTTGTTTGACACATTGGTGATTGTGCATTTTTTGTATCGAGGAAGTGCTGTGACACCTGCGTTGTAGCTGCAACTTTTATTTGCCACATTTTGTGTTTTTCTGGTCTTTTGCCTCCTTTTTCTTCATCAAAACCAATTTTTTTGTGTGACCTACCTTTCGTGTAACTTGTGTCTCGCACAGAAGATGCCCATTACTCATACCTTGTGTAGGTTTTCCAGGACTCGGCAGTATATGGTTATGTCATGTTACATCAGCTGTTGTTTCTAATACACCCTTCCACTAGAGTCTCTAGGCGCTAGGAAGGAAGGAGGTAACAGGCTGGCAATACCTGCAAAAAAAGCTTGTGAGAACAGATACGTTTTCTCTTAATGTGGACAGAGAAGGGTCACAACTCAGGAACAGTGGCAGTGACTGCCAGAGGTTTGGGGAACCTTAAGAAAAACTTACAAATCCTGTGGCCCACCTGATAATTCCCCTCTGTAGAGCAGAGGCACCTCACGTGGCTGTATTTTCCAACCCGCTTTTAAGAACGAGGGTGCAGTGACAAAGAGCACCTTGGGTTCTCTGTCCCACTGGAAGCCAGTGACTGAGCGTTTTGTAGGGTCGGATCAGCATGTGTCTACCTACACAGAGCAGCCAGAAGCCAGGCTCCCGCATGCTGAAGCACTCGTAGGTTGTTCACTAGGCCACGGGCAGTTCTGGGTAAATTACACTACAGTAACCCAAACAGAATCCGATTAATGCTTGTTCCGCCAAGAATCTGCTTCCAACAGAAAGCAAAGGCGAAATCTCGCTTTAGGTACTCACTCGGTGACCACAAGATGTAATCGTGGAATCGCACTAGTCTGGAAGAGGTACACAAGGTCACGTGTTCACTCCAAATAATGAAAATAATCCAAATGTGGTAATAACACCACAAAATTCAAATTTTCACTCAAAAATATGCATTTTGTGAACTACGTGCAGTTTGTTCTCGCTTGGGCTGTGAGTATTCTGCGTAGGTAAAACTTCTCACACCCTAAATAACACAAATATTCATCACAGCTTGTCTTTCACAAAGCGCTTCAAACTTGTGTAGTTTTGAAAATTGTAAATACCAGGTTCGAGTATTACGCAATGCAATGTAACTACAACAATTGATGACATTAAGTAGACTTTACTCCCACGTGCTAACCTCTTAGTAGTTTACCAATGAGCCAAATTGATGAAGCGACTGCTGTCCGACCACCCTTATCTATGAGAAGTTGTGTATCAGACACCAGTTCCCAGGATAGAGAGGTGTTTCCAGCTTTGGAAGCAGAAATCGCTGCTGGGCTGTGAGATGGTGGGTAGTGGCCAACCACAAGTGGACGATGGCTCTGTACCTCTGTCATTATAGGCAGGAGGAATCTAATGTGGTCATTGTCTTGGCACCATCCGGTATCCTCTCTCTGAACCATGATGAGGCAGTTGAAGAACAGTCTGCTTGTGTCAGAGCCAGTAGGGGAAATGCACTCTCTGAATGTTCGTTTAGTGTCTATTTTTCAAAGCTTCTTTTCCGTTGATGCTTTTCAGACACCTAAGTCACACGTTTTGGCTTCAAGTGGATTCATGTCCTTGGCCTGTTTCAGGTCCGTTTTATAGCATGTTGGCACACCCTGGTATGCAGACATCTGGCAGATTGCCCCATGGGGAGATGAGCAGATCTCTCGGCGGCCTCTAGGTGGTTGGCACAGGGCAGAGCTTATGGTATATTATTTCATGTCGAAAGATGTCCGTGCGAGCTTAAAGGTGTACTGATGTCTGTCTGTCTGTCTGTCTGTCTGTCATGAACGGCTATAGACCAGCCTCGCTCTGCCTCTGCATACTGTCTGTAACACCTGCTCTGAAGCCCTGGCTAGCCCTGGGTGTCGCTCTACCAGCTGTTTGCCTTCAGTAAGGATAATGTAGTGTCTGGAAGCAGACGGGCCTCCGTGGAGCGTCCTCGCAGCTCTAAGAACGTCTGCAAAGGTTCTGTGGAAATCATTAACTTTATATTAGAAAGCAGCCTTGACTACGTCAGCGCAGTCTGGCCGTGTGTCCTTTTGTTCTTCTTTTCATAAGCATGAGGTGTGACTTGTGTAGTGCAGATGGCACCAGTCGCAGCCTTAACACTCACCGCTTGCATCACTTGCTTTGTGGGGCGGGCACGGAGTATTGTACAGACAGACACCAGATTAGTGTGGGCAGACACCCAGGCTGCGAACTCTGTACTGTTTGCATTGTGGGTTCAGTGTAGGCTCTCCCACAGACTGTAAATGTTGCCCCATTGTGTCTATGGTAGGAGATGAACGCACCGTAAGGACTGTGCTGTGTGTCTAATGCTGAGTGTACACAGACCTACCTACTGTGAGCATTGCACTATTTGTATCATAGTGTAGACACACAGACTGTAAACTGTGCTATAGGCTGAACACATACTGTGAAGGACCGCACTGTTTGTATCATGGTCACTCAGGGTCGACAAACTGTAAACCCTGTCCTTTGTATTGTGCACAGTGTTATCTGTGTGCACTCTGTAAATGATGCACTTTTTGTATCATAACCACTCAATTACAACGCACACTTTTCCACGCACGCCTTTAACAAGGTATGTTATGTTCATTTAACGCTGTGTAGGCACATCACACACACGCTGGGAACACTGCACTGTGTCTTCTCGCAGTGTGTGGTCGCAGTCACTCAGACAGGTAGTAAACTCTAAGGACCCAATTACATATTATCGCATCCTAAAAAAATCCGCCGCCGAGGTGTTCAGAATCAGAACCTGCGATAGTTACTGTCTATTATGACTGCACCAAAGTCCAAATGTCCAGTTAAATATTGTGCCTTTCCTGGTGTTAAATTCTGTCAGGTTTGACCAGCCGAAGTGTAACAAAGAGTGTGATCTATATCACACCTGGTAATTACCGAGCGCGATTAAAATCTCACCGCTTGTATCGGCAGTCTTTGCGCCAGAGTCGCAGTTTAGCAGGCCACTTTTAGTAGACACAATCTGTTTTATACTTTGGGTGCAGTCAGGATAACGGAGATTGCTGTCCCTACACCATACTGATGAAAACTTAGACCGTGATTAAAAGTGACCTGTAAATTCTGGTGGGCCCGTAACACGAGTTCATCCGAGTTCATCGGAATTACAAGATCTAATTGTTTTCATTGAAACTTCGCCTCCTGAAAGCTACTGAAATCTCTCTGTGAAAAACGGTGAGAAAAAAATTCAGGAATCGGCACTGATACACTGACTCCGGATGTAATTCCCCCAAACCGTTTTATCCCAGTTATATCCCCTACTCTCCCCCAACCTCCCCACCCACACACACACACACACACACTCACTCATATTCAAGGAGTTAAGTCTGTTTCTGTTTATGTTCATCAACCATCTGTACATTGCTCTGATGCCCTTGGGTCATGTTCACGCTTTATAAAACACTTTGAATAAAAATCTAATAAAAGTAAATGTCAGGCAACCGGCCTGTCCTTCTACACTGTGTCCCGAGGTGCCAACGCTCCATCTAGCCAGACCTAAGTTGAATGAAAGTGCTGCTACCGTTCACTATAAGGAACCCCAGAGCAGCCGTGACTGAACATTTGCAAAGCTAGAGTTTTAGTGCCTTAATCGACGTGGCTCTGGAACTGCAGAAATGTTGGGAATGTGCTTTCTAAATGTCTAGAGAGGCCTTGTGAAAGGCAGCGAGTCTTCTAAGACCCTCAATGCTGCCTGGTGCAGGGTTCCACCTCTAATTCACTTTGGGTTCGCTATCAAAATAATGAGGCAAGCGCTGGAAACTGGAAGACAAGAAAAAGGTTTATTTCTCATGAGGAGATCACGTCAACTGAGACACCGGGATGTCTGAGGGAAGTGTTCTGCTGACAACTCCCTTGGCTCTTCCTTTTATACAGGTTTGACACAATGCATTGGTTTCATCAACATGGTTACACAAGCTTGGGGTCCCCGCCCGGGCAGGTTGTCACACAAGCCCAACAGTAATTCTCTTCCCACCCAGGTCAAACAGACAATCTTATCTTGCAGCTGGACCTTGCTTCAGGGTTTAAAACATGTGAGACCGGCCAGATCTAAGAGTCCGTTCTGTTGATAAAAACAGGTCCCATTGTTGGTCACAACAAGTCTTGCTGTTTGCAGTGCAATAAATCATGTTGCAAGAGTCTTTTTGGTGTTTGGAACCTGTTTGAGTAACTAGGTGCAGTGAGGGGTAGAGTGTCCAAAGGTTTGCCTGAAAACAGAGATGAGAGGAAAAACGAGTTTGTGGCAGCAAGTGGCGCTGAGGTTTGTTGCGGCAAATAGAGTTTATAGCCCCCAGCACACGTACCAGGTCGGTCAGAGGGATGCTAGTAAGGGCAGGGTGAAACAAAGGTGACCAACAGAGTACAAAATGGCTGTGATAGATTAAAATGACTGCAACTTATGTGCACATAGAATTCCACCAGACAAGATGGCGCAGGTAATGTTCAGGATTGTCGTTTTGCTTTTAACAGTGGCCCCTTTGAACATAACTAGCCAGCTTGTCAGTCTATTTCGATCTCCATAATGTCCTGTATCTCTTGATCATACATTACTCTCATTTTTGTTAGCTGAGTGTCCATAGTCTTAGGGTGCAAGGTAGTTATGCAAAGAGAACACAAAGGTGGTATACAGTGTATACCCAAACAACAACCACATATTGTCAATACTGGGACCAAGAGAATCATTGATATTTTCCAAACCCACTCCTTCAAGATGCCCCAAAGCCAACTTCCAATTGTCCAAGTCTCTGATCCTTGATGAATTTCTGAACTGTGATGAGGCAGAGTCTGCTAGATCAATGTCTTTAGAACGCTTTTCTCGATGATGCTCTGCAGGGGCTGTGTAGGTTGGTGGCAAAACAAAGGCGATGTAGCACGTGCCCCCAGTTTCTTGGGAGCCAGGTGTAGGCTTTGGTTCCACAAACAAAGTACATATTGGGTGATGCAACAAGCGCTGGGGGTTGGCAGTGTTCAAAGTCCTTACAATGCTACAGGTGCTGTGACCCACATTCTTAGTCCCACGGCCTTCAATGCATAGAGCATGAGACTCTTAATCTCAGGGTAGTGGGTTTGAGCCCCACGTTGGGTGCCAATTTGTGAAAGGCAGCAAGTCTTCTAAGACCCTCAATGCTGCCTGGTGCAGGGTTCCACCTCTAATTCACTTTGGGTTCGCTATCAAAATAATGAGGCAAGCGCTGGAAACTGGAAGACAAGAAAAAGGTTTATTTCTCATGAGGAGATCACGTCAACTGCTGACACCGGGATGTCTGAGGGAGGTGTTCTGCTGATAACTCCTTTGGCTCTTCCTTTTATACAGGTTTGACACAATGCATTGGTTTCATCAACATGGTTACACAAGCTTGGGGTCCCCGCCCGGGCAGGTTGTCACACAAGCCCAACAGTAATTCTCTTCCCACCCAGGTCAAACAGACAATCTTATCTTGCAGCTGGACCTTGCTTCAGGGTCTAAAACATGTGAGACCGGCCAGATCTAAGAGTCCGTTCTGTTGATAAAAACAGGTCCCATTGTTGGTATCAACAAGTCTTGCTGTTTGCAGTGCAATAAATCATGTTGCAAGAGTCTTTTTGGTGTTTGGAACCTGTTTGTGTAACTAAGTGCAGTAAGGGGTAGAGTGTCCAAAGATTTGCCTGAAAACAGAGATGAGAGGAAAAACGAGTTGGTGGCAGCAAGTGGCGCTGAGGTTTGTTGCGGCAAATAGAGTTTATAGCCCCCAGCACACGTACCAGGTCGGTCAGAGGGTCAGAGGGATGCTAGTAAGGGCAGGGTGAAACAAAGGTGACCAACAGAGTACAAAATGGCTGTGATAGATTAAAATGACTGCAACTTATGTGCACATAGAATTCCACCAGACAAGATGGTGCAGGTAATGTTCACGATTGTCGTTTTGCTTTTAACAGCCTGAGTTTTCAAACTTGAGCATCAAAACTGAGTGGTGATGTTTTAAAACAAACTCTATAACGCTGTGTGGGTAGCCCAAACAAAATAAGTTACATAAATTCACAGATTAATTTTTTATTGCGGCTGTACTGCCCTACTATCCCCGCCACGTACTCGATAGATTTGTTCTAACGCGTTTCAAATTGGGCATTTTCCATCGCTTGACCAGTTTCCCAGAGATAAACAATTGGTTGCAATGTCTTTGTAAATGCCCTTGTGATGACGTCACTGCAGTCGACAATTCACACTGCATTCTTATGTAACTTCTAAAATGAACAGAGAAAGAGTTGGGTTTTACTGATCCTGAGGTCTTATGGGTTTAGACAATGTCGACCTGCATTCTTATTTTTACAGTCTCTACCTAACGAGTACATACGTTTCTCTATAGCAAGGTTTTTTAAGAACGTAATTAGATGTAGAAAAAACATTTTAATAAGAATTTTATGGTGCCATAAAAATGTTTGTAACTATGGTAAGGTTTTTAAAGAGTGTGATTAGATGTAGAAATACCTTTTTAATAGGAATATTTTATGGTGCTGTAAAAATGTTTGTACTTTTTGTATGGAACATATATTGTTTTAAATTTTTTAATAGAATTTGCTTTTTGTATATGCTTTTATGGTTTCCTTTGAAGAAATCAAATACTGCCCACTCCACACTATTACTAAAAGATATTTGAGGTGATGCATCCCTCTTCCCTCACATAACAGTGGACGTTTGAGGCTGTACTGCCTACTTCTCACCACATACCAGAGGTTGCTTAAGGTTTTACAGCCCACTCTCTCACCCCTCGCATACCACAGGATATTTGAGGCTGTACTGCCCACTCCCCACTATGTACTAGAAGATATTTGAGGCAATACTGCCCTCTTCCCTCACATAGCAATGGACGTTTGAGACTGTACTGTCCACTCCCCACTATATGCCAGAGGATGTCTGAAGCAATACTGCCCACTCCTCCCACACACCTCTGGACATTCGAGGTAGCACCGTCCTCTCCCCCATATACCAGGGAATGCCTGCAGCTATACTGTGCCCCAAAATAACCCTGGATTATTTAGGCTATTCTGCCCCCTCCCCACCATATATCAGAGGATATTTGAATAAGTATTGTCCTCGGACCCCACCCCCACACAAAAGGATTTTTAAGGTTGTACTGCCCACTCCCACCACACATAGATATCTGAGGCTAAGCTGCCCACCCCTCTAATACACCACTAGGTGCTTGAAGCCCCGCAGAGCAGTGGATGTTTGAGGTGATGCTGTCCAACCCCCCACCGACCCCCACATACTGGAGGACGTTTGAGGTTGTTGAGTCCTCTAACCCCCATGTACCAGAAGATGTCCGAGGCTGTACTAGCCTCCACGTACCAGTGGATGTTTGAGGCGATGCTGTCCAACCCCCCACCGACCCCCACATACTGGAGGACGTTTGAGGTTGTAGAGCCCTCTAACCACCATGTACCAGAAGATGTCCGAGGCTGTACTAGCCTCCACGTACCAGTGGATGTTAGAGGCTTTCTTGTATGCACATTTGTTTGCACACTCTAACTATTTTACAACAAACAAATCTTTTTTTTAGGTCTGGTTGGAAAGACCTGTTGTTAACTTACAGTGGGTAAATAGCAATCCCACTCCTTCCATTAATTGGCTTTACTGTCACCCTCATTTGCTTGCTTCTTAGTCAATGGTTTGCCTTCCTCTTCTTGTGTTTGTCCGTCCCTGGAGTATAGCCTCTTTATAATCCTTTTGATTATTTTATTTAAAAAGTTTTATAGAGCGCTAGCTTGACCCGTAGGTATCAGAGCGCTTTACATACACACTATAAACAGAAGGAAATTGCATTACATAGTAGGAAGGCAGTAAGGAAGCAAAACGGAGATAAAGAAAAATACAACATGAAAAATAGGTAAACAGTGCAGCGGAGGGAGAGAGAACAAACGAAGGTGGTTAACGCAGTCCGATCACCAATTATCCTTGAATGTTTTGGGTGATGTGTGTCCTTTCACTCCTCACATTGAGGCAACTACTATTTTTCTTTTTCATTCGGCACTTCACGAGAGTGCATGTGTTTTCTAGCTCTCTCCTTTGTCGGTTGCTTCCCCCCCCCTCATATACCCATCTGTGTTTTCTCTCCGACCCTCCCAGCTTGTCTATAAAACCAGTGTAACTGGGATATTTGTGCTGTGATGTAGCTGAGGAGCAGACTTCAAGAGTGGTTTTTGCTTTACTCCTGCATTCCACGTATTGCACAAAAGCACGGCTGTGGCACAAGTGGAATGGCCAGCCCCTGCACTCTCCCAGCTGTCATCTGAGGCAGAAGTTGCACTTAGCATGACACTTCTCCTGGAGGCCCATTAATCTCTCTGGACTACTGCGGAGGGCCAACTGGTTCTTGTGAAAAGTAAATCAGTCCCTGGCAAGGGTTTGCCTTTACATTCTGAAACTCCCTTCGTCTTTCTCTATTCTGTTCAGAGTTTCTGGAGTGAAACGTCCTTGAAAAAATAATCACGCCGTTTATAAAGATTGAAAACCTTGAATTCAAGGAATGGTTGTTAGATGCCATAAGATACTTTTTTTCTTTTTCTACTGTATTTTGATTTTTTTTCTTTTACTTAATTTTTTTTTTTAACAATTCTTGACAAATATTGGAATAGCCAACCGATCAGCATTCTCATTATAAAGGGAAGACCTACAGGCTTTGACAATACCTGTTATTCATTATTGTCAAACATTTTATGTAGCACTACATTGGGTAATGTGAAATGCCTCAGCAATTTGGATTCAATGATCATTTTTTTTTGCAGAAAACCATCTATCATGTTAATACCCTGTCGCAGTCCAGGTTTTTCAAGGACCTTGATTATTTTTTTAAAAGAGCAACATGTGCATTTCTTTTTGCACGGATGACAGTGTTTAACAGTTGACAAGGTCTGTGTTGTGCAGTAATGCATAGCTGCATCAGAACAGAATGCGGTCAAATAAGGCTGCAGGACGTCCTAAAAAAATCAGTTACTTATTTCATTAAACTGAAAAATTCGGCATTTCCTTCGCAGTTCATCCTTCTGCTCCTTAAGCAGTTCCAAGTCCTGTTCATATAGTGTTTGAGGAGGTTCAAAGGACATTGATGACTCTTCAATTCTAGATAAAAAAGAGCTAACGAGAAAAAAATGTAATCATTCATTATGGTAGACCATGTTGTAAAGTCTTTGTGTAGCACACACACACACACCACTGCATGGAATTGTGTATCAGCGGTGGAAAGAGACCGTGTGGCAGTACAATGTTTGACGAAGTGAGCTGCAAGTTTGTCATTTTAACATTTATTCATTCAAAATAGATGCCAACTGTGTGAAAATATATTCTTTTTTCAAAGAAAGAAAAGTATACACAAGTCACCAGATTCTACTGAAAGTTTAAGTCACCAACAATGATTGTACTGTGTCTCGAGGAGCCCCATTGTGATGCCTTCTATTTTAATCCCAGAGTAAAATAGTTTGTGTAAAGAACAAAATGTTACACTGCGCAGAAAACAACCTTACATGTCATCTTTCAATGTGATAAAAGGTGTGGTCTTTTTCTCGATACCCCAGTTAGGTTTTATAACTGGTCTTTAGTAGTTTTGGCTTTACTTCATGCCCACATTGTTGGCCGCTTCAGCACTAAGTTCATTAACTACAGTTTTGAGAACAGTGCCTGTAACCTACATTTGTGCGAATAATGAAACCAAAAATGTCATTACCTAAGAAACAATGTCCACCCTGTTTGAATTACATTTAAATTTGTCAGGATGTTTTCATGTTCTGGATAAAAGGTGTGTCCCAAACCAGCAGTTGAGGACATTAATACCGCCTGGGCGAAGGAGGCACCTCGTGTGTGTCAATTTAATACCCAAAAACAAAAATCAGTAACTGTAAAGGGCCCAGTTCATCTCTGTAAGGTGTCTTACCCTACACGGCGCCGCATGCTGCTGTCTGTTTATTAGTAACTTTTGATCCAGTCGAGCTAGAAGCTATTTTTTTTTTAGATCTGCAAATTATGCAGTAGGTGGTGGAGTCTTATCTTTCCCTAGTGGCCCTAACTATTCCCAAGAGGGCCCTAAAGCCATCAGGGCTTAGTGTCCTGACCCCATGGGTCTGATGGTGCTCCCCACGAAGCGACAGTCCTGCAGCTTTGTTTGTCCCCCTAGTTAACTCTGGTGATTGGTACCCAGAGCCTAGATCTCTGTTGCTGGCTGTGGTTTCTTGCTCGTGCTCTCTCTGTGCTCCCTGCACTTCTAAGTGCTATCTGTTGTGCCTCAGCTGTTCCCTTGGGATGTTGTGTTCTTGTCAGTATCCCCAAAGACATTTAAAAATTGGGTCAACATCCTTCAAGCCGTTGATGGTTGAAATGACAAACTGAGTGTCAAGGGAGATGCTGTTTTTGAAGCGGGTCTGAATCCTGGCCCATATTAAACTAGTTTGCTTGTAGTTGCCTTTACCAATGGACGCGTTTGTTGACCCGCTGTGGTTAATGAAGATGCAGGGTAGTCAGTAGTGGCACAGATGAAGATACCACACGCACTTGTGCATTATTCCACTGTTGTGTTGTAAGAATTGATTGAACCTTCAGATGTTCCAGATCATCAAGGTTGGGAGCTAAGCGATGTTCTCTTCTCTTCCTCGTCCCACAGAAGGACGTGGCGTTGAAGCCACAGGAGCGCAAGGAGAAGTGGGAGAGACAGCCATGCAAGAAGGCCCGAGAGTCCGAAAACTGCCTCTCAATCGAGAACGGGCAAAACCACGACATCTCGGAGAAGGAGTCGGAGCGGGGCAACCACCAGGCCCGGAAGAGGTTCCCTCTGAAGATCTCCAAGCAGGTAGGACATGAAATTTAAGTGTTCATCAGTTTCCTGTGATCTCCATCCAAACAAGTTAAAAGAATTGATCACTGTTATCCCGTGATTTGCTTATTTTATTGTATTTTTATCTTGGTCACTTGCGACAAATCTTCTCTACTGGTGCAGTCGAAGTGATGATCACAGGCCCTACACAATGTAACTAGACATTTAGAAAACAAGCATTGGCAAGGCCAATCGGTATTGCCTTTGTTGCCTATTGACTATGTCAATTGTTTTTAGCAATGATGTACAAGAGTACTGGTCTCGACCGAGATAAGAAGGTATTTCTCATCCCTTTTTTGGGCTATAGACATGGGAGTACTGGGGTGTTAGGAATCCAACAGACCTCCCAGAGAAGACCCCCCCCACCCCCGTAATTTGGCTCTAGTTGCGCCTCTGGGTTTTCAGTATATTTGCCTGGCGGCAGCATGTCTTTAGCATCTGTTTTCCTTTTAAATCCTCCCTAACAAAGAAGGGCTTAGACATCCTGTGGAGCTGGTGGGAGCACCTTCCACTCAGATCACCTTGTCGGGCGAGTAGCAGCACTTAGCCGGAAGCTATGCTTCCATGTGAAGCATTTAGAAGCATTCGTACATGTTGCATTCAGGACTCCATTACTGCAGAAGCCGCAGCTCTAACAAGGTCACTGAGGAGCAGTGCTTAATTTGAGCTGGTGGTTTCTGGTGCTCCGTACTGGCACTTAAGTGTCAACAACAGCACTTGTGACACAAGGTGGCGCTGTCTGGCTAATTTAGAAATGGCCACAACAACAGTTAGTCATTTTTAATGTATATTGAATAAATAAATATTACCTGCTGCCCAAGCCATTCGTATAGCTTTGGGGGCTTGAAATAGTCCATATTGACACACTTGTTGGAGTGTGATGATTAATAGTGTGGTGCAAGCTGCAGTGGCCTCCTGACGATAGCCCTGGCACTTATTTTTTTTTTTACAAATTAAGCACTGCTAAGCAGGAAACGTTTACCTCCTTGCTGTTCATGTCAATCAGTAAAAAATGAAATTTCCCCTTCAGAGTAAGCAGTGTGAAGCGCAACACGTGACATTTTGCACTCACAAAAATAAAGTACACACCTGTAGCAAAATTAGAAAAACAACCGCTGTGAAGATTCATTCTAGGACCTAATTCAAACTTCTGCACAAAGAACGACGATGTTCATATTTATAAAGGCCCCTAATGTATATTAGAACATTGAAATGTTTAGAGCTCCATGGAAGACAAGGACGTGGCTCAGTCAATAATGGCTGGAAAAGAGTTTTCGCTCCCACATGCCAATAACTTATTTTGTTGTTTCTTCGTTTTTAATTCAGAATATTCTACCTGCAGTGGGTTGCATGTTCTAATAGCATTATACCGATCTGCCTTAGCCTATAACGGATGTTAAAGGCCCTTTCCATCATTTTAGGCCCTCGTGTGCGGCACTGGCAGGTAACTCATGAGGAGAGCCATTAACAACCATTACAGCCCTTGGCAGTGGGCTCTAATGCTTAATTCACGCCATCAAACCATACACAAGAGCTTGCTCCATATTTCGGCAGGCCTCGAAAAGCTCTGTACGCTGCTGCGCTCACACCTTCCTAGAATGTACTCACACCTTTAAAGACCAGGCCCAGGCCTGTGTATGCTACACAGATGTTTATAGATCGCAGATAAACTTTTTGTTGCCTGCTATCAGACCTTTTGCAACCCTCACTTAGGCCTTTTGTGTCCAAATTAGGACCTTTAAATCTTTAACCCAGTAATCGTTCACAACCAGCTGCCTCCATAACCTCTTTTATGGGGTGACGATTCACGTCCGGGGGCTGTTCACTCCCGGAACCCTCTGTTATTCATTTTCCACCTGCGGGGTGAACACAGCCAGGTAGGCTGTTAACCACTCCTTACACGTTTGAGTCCTATCTACCGGCTGTGGCTTTTTGTTCAGGTGTACCGGGTGGTGGTACACTTCAGGTAACCGCGCTTCCTTAACTGTCAAGCAGTCAGGCATCCTGTACGCTTACAGAAGCCGTGCTTAACTCACCCCCAGTCATTCAGGCTTACAAGTGGCCATACACTTCCATGGCCGTGCTTCATTCACTCTCAACTAGTCAAGAATACTAGGTGGCGGTACACTTCAGGTACTCGCACTTCCTTCACTGTCAAGCAGTCAGGCACCCTGCACGCTTACAGAAGCCGTGCTTAACTCGCCCCCCAGTCATTCAGGCTTACCTGTGACCATGCATTGCACTTCCAGCGGCCGTGTTTCATTCACCCTCAACTAGTCAAGCATACTAGGTGGCTGTACACTTCAGGTAGCCGCACTTGCTTCACAGGTCAGGAATCCTGTACGCTTACAGAAGCCGTGCTTAACTCACCCTCAGTCATTCAGGCTTACAAGTGGCCATACACTTCCAGTGGCTGTGCTTCATTCACTCTCAACTAGTCAAGCATACTAGATGGCTGTACACTTCAGGTAGCCGCGCTTGCTTTGCTGGTCAGGCATTCTGTACGCTTACTGAAGCCGTGCTTAACTCACCCTCAGTCATTCATGCTTACAAGTGGCCATACACTTAGAGTGGCCATGCTTCCTTCACCCTCGATTAATATATACTAGGTGGCGGTACACTTCAGGTACTCGCACTTCCTTCACTGTCAAGCAGTCAGTCATCCTGTACGCTTACAGAAGCCATGCTTAACTCACTCCCAGTCATTCAGGCTTACCCGTGGCCATACACTTCCAGCGGCGGGGCTTCATTCACCCTCGACTAGTCAACCATACTAGGTGGCTGTACACTTCAGGTAACTGTGCTTCCTTCACTGTCAAGCCGTCAGGCACCCTGTACGCTTACAGAAGCCGTGCATAACTCACTCCCAGTCATTCAGGCTTACAAGTGGCCATACACTTAGAGCGGCCATGCTTTATTCACCCTTGATTAATATATACTAAGGTGGCGGTACACTTCAGGTACTCGCACTTCCTTCACTGTCAAGCAGTCGGTCATCCTGTACGCTTACAGAAGCCGTGCTTAACTCACCCCCAGTCATTCAGGCTTACTGGTGGCCATACACTTCCAGCGGCCGTGCTTCATTCACCCTCAACTAGTCAAGAATACTAGGTGGCGGTACGCTTCCAATAGCTGTGCTTCATTCACCCTCGACTAGTCAAGCATACTAGGTGGCGATACGCTTCCAATAGCTGTGCTTCATTCACCCTCGACTAGTCAAGCATACTAGGTGGCTGTACACTTCAGGTAGCCGCACTTCCTTCCCTGTCAAGCAGTCAGGCATCCTGTACGCTTACAGAAGCCATGCTTATTTCACTCTGTCATTCAGGCTTACTGGTGGCCATACACTTCCAGCGGCTATGCTTCATTCAGCCCATAAGGTGGCCACCCACTTCCTCTATTCTCAATCTGTTCTTAATTATTTCATGTGGCGGGTCACTTCCGGAAGTTTTTATCCACCATAGTGCTCTAGCAGGTGAACATTTGTTCACAGGCTGATAAATGTGGAATGTTTTCGGTTCCCCCTGTCTCAATCACCATATGGCCTGAACTCGTCATTGCGTCACTTCCTCCCTAATCTTGCTGCTGAGCTCCTGGGGGCATGGATCGCCTGATCAGTTGCAGCTCTGTGGCAAGCTCTTCAGTGGCGTGTTATATCCTTTGCACAATTGTTGGTTCCCCTTTCATTTACTTTTACTGGGATGATAGGGTGGTGTGATCCCTACGTTCACAGGACGAAAGTTCTTCAGGGCGCAGCAGTGGTTTAAATAGCAGGCCACTTGTCCAGGTTTGTAGGCAGTCCTTGCCCGGCCGGAAATTGGAGTATGGGTTCTTCCCACAGAGCCACCCTCTATTCTCTTTGACAAGGTGGGTGGGGGTCTCCCATGGCGACACACCCACTAAGGCCCTGGAATGCTTGTTTTCCCTTGAGGTGTCAGACTCTGGGCATTATATCCAGACCTTGCACCTTTGTAGACTTCTCTCATACCTTTTTAGGCATCTCTCATACCTTTGTTATAGACCACTGCCATACTTTTATTAAGGACCACTCTCATACCTTTATTATAGACCAGTCTCAGACCTGTATTATAGACCACTCTCATACCTTTATTATCGACCACTCCCATAATTTTGTAGGCTACTGTCCTACTTTTGTAGGCCTCTCATACTTTTGTAGGCCTCTCTCATACCTTTGTAGGCTTCTCTCATACCTTTGTAGGCTTCTCTCATACCTTTGTAGGCTTCTCTCATACCTTTGTAGGCTTCTCTCAGGCCTTTGTAGGCCTCTCATACCTTTATTATAGACCACTCTCATACTTTTATTATGGACCACTCCTATACCTTTGTAAGACTCTCATGCCTTTGTAAGCCTATGTCATACCTTGGAAGGCCTCTCTCATACTTTTGTAGGCCTCTCTCATACCTTTGTAGGTTTCTCTCATACCTTTGTAGGCTTCTCTCAGGCCTTTGTAGACCTCTTATACCTTTTATTATAGACCACTCTCATACATTTGTAGGCCTCTCATATATTTATTATAGACCACTCTCATAGATTTGTAGGCCTCTCTCATATCTTTATTATAGACCACTCTCATACATTTGTAGGCCTCTCTTATAGCTTTATTATAGACCACTCTCATTCATTTGTAGGCCTCTCTTATACCTTTATTGTAGAACACTCTCATACATTTGTAGGCCTCTCATATACCTTTATTATAGACCACTCTCATACATTTGTAGGCCTCTCTTATACCTTTATTATAGACCACTCTCATACATTTGTAGGCCTCTTATACCTTTATTATAGACCACTCTCATACATTTGTAGGCCTCTGTGGTAATAGTGTCTTTCTTCTATGTCACCTGTAGAAGTTAGAGATGGCATGAGACTGTGCCATTGTGTCGTCATGTAGAACACTATTGTGTAATGTGGAACTCACTGATGCAGAAGCTTAAGTTTGAACCTTAGAGAAGCGGTTGGAGTTACCTGGGTTGGACGCTTAAGCTTTTGCACCAGTGGGTCGTTATATGGCACCTGAATAAATAAGTATTTCTTAATTTACCTGACTCCTTCGCTTCATTACAATGGCGACGAGTTGTTTATAGTTCTTGTGCCGACCCACTGTGCTGTACGCTTCACGCCGTTTCACCCTCGGAGCCGTTTTGGATTTCGCTGCGCCTTCAAAACCCCCTGGAGGCATTCTTCGAGGCCATCGTCGAAATCCTGGGCTTTCTTCCACTTGAGGAACGTTTAAGGTACTTTTTGGCATTTATTTACCGCCGCTGCGTGCAACCGTCACTTGCGCGTCAGCCGGCTCGAGTCAAGCCGTTGGAATCCCATTAGCTACATGACGTGGCTGTATCCCGACTTCTGTTGCCATGGTGCGCTAAGCGTCTGAACGCTCTGCACTGTTAACCCTTTGCCTGTCCTACTGCTTTGATAGAGGCAGCCATATTGGGAGGACGTTTTCGCGCGCCAGGAAGCAACGTAGCGGCCAAATTGGACTCATCGATTCTCCCGAATCTGATCCTAAGTCACAGCATAACCTACCGGAGTCCAGTGTGGATCGTGAGTGTCTACTCTCTGTGCATATGCTCTGATTCACATCAAGGCAAGGCTGTCTGCTTTGAATAAGTAAAGAAATTCATTTGGATGCTTTTCTTGCGGATTCAGTGATTCGCACACTTTCTTAACAGTTACATCCTTCGGTGCAGGTCCCTAGCATCATATCTTTGGCTTGTCTTGCGGATTCAGTGATTCGCACACTTGTACAAGACTTGCACTTTAACCTTATTTATTGCAGGAGCACCACAGTGATTTCCAGAGTGGCACTTTAACCTTATTTATTGCAGGAGCACCACAGTGATTTCAAGAGTGGCAAATTTAACCCTATTTATTACAGGAACACCACAGTGATTTTACCTTTTTCATTCTACAGTGATATGCACACGTTATAAACACTCCTTTGCTTGTTTCCAGTGATGCTTTACTTCTACGTTCTTTAACTTTAGACATTCATCCCTGATCTTCGTTTAACACCTTCTTATACTTTCAGAGTTTGGGAAAATTAACTGGTCTTTCTTCTTCCCTTTATTTTTCCCCACCTACTCAATATGGCAGCTTCTCAAATTTGTAATCAACCTACTATTTTTTTGCAAATTCCAGGCAAACCTAAATTGCGGTGGAAGAAATGGTTTGAAACATTTGAGAACTACATAGTTGCCATTGATGGTACAAAATTTTCACCGGAGAGAATGAAAGCCATCTTGTTTAGTTTTCTTGGCACTGCAGCGATAGAGATTTTCAAGAACCTTGTACCTATAGCGCCACCTGGTAGCGGAGATGGCTGGAATGTTTTCAGTGAAGCTGTAGCTAGGTTAGAAAAACAATTTGAGGATGAACCCAATGTGCTAATTGAAAGACATGCTTTTCACAAAAGGAAGCAATTTACCGATGAATCTATTGAGGAATACGTTGCGGCCTTGAGGGTTTTGGCTGCAAACTGTGAGTTTGGCGCAAATGTTGATCTCTCCATTAGAGATCAATTTGTGTTCAATTGTGAGTCAAAAAAAGTACAAGAAAGACTTCTTGCTTGTCGGAATCCTACGTTGGCTGAAGTTTTAGATTTAGCCAAAGGAATTGAAAGGTCTATCCAATCTTCTAAAATCATCACAGCTGAAGAAATGAGATTTTCTTCTTCTTCTTCTTCTTCTCCCCCTGTGTGTGCCATTCAGTCATTTAGTAAGGGTAATGTCAGAACATCCAGGGACGTTAAACCTAGTTGTTATAGATGTGGTTCTAAGTTACATTTGGCAAACTTTATAGATTGTCCTGCTTTAAAAAGAAAATGCCTTAAATGTAGTAAAGTTGGCCACTTTTCGTCACTGTGTAAAGCACCAAGAAGAATTTCAAATACCAATGTAAACAATATTTCTAATGCTGAGCATGATATGCAAAATCTACTGCTTACTGTATATGATGATTTATTTGACAATTCAGTGAATAATCTAGCTGTTCCTTTTAAAGCACCTTTAGGTACTGTCCTAATTGGTAGTGTGGCTTTTGAAGCCATGGCAGATTCAGGCTCACCTATCACCATCTTGTCAGATATCTTCTTCAAAGAGAATTGGGTGGGGGTCGAGCTCATGGAAACCGATGTTAACCCTAAAGCATTCGGTAATTTTGATATTAGCATGCTAGGTTTCTTTGAAGATACCTTAGAATTTGAAGGGCGCAAGGTGTTTACTAAAATTTATGTGGCTATTGATGGGAAAAACATAGTTGGATGGTATGATTTAGGCAAGTTGGGTGTAATTTTATGTCCAGGCTCTGATCGTCCCATCCAATTAAGAGAGTTAACCATCAATAGTGTTTCTTGTGATAAAACTTCCCTAAATGTTATTCTAAGTAAGCACAAAAATGTTTTTTGGATGAAGTAGGTCATGTCAAAGGCTACACTCACAAAATCAAACTCAAAAGGGAGCTGTGCCCATACAACATAAAGTACGCATGGTTCCTCTAGGCATTCGGGAAAAATTAAAATCTCATTTAGATTCTTTGTGTTCAGAAGGCATCATCGAGTCCACCGATAGTTCAGAATGGGTTTCAGCTATAGTTATTGCCCTTAAGAAAAATCAAGATTTAAAATTGTGTGTGGACCTTAGGTCTTTGAATAAAAATATTGTGATAGATACTCATCCATTGCCCAGAATTCAAGAAATGCTAGCTGCTGTGAATGGTGCAAGATATTTTTCCATAATTGATCTAAAATCAGCTTATCACCAAGTAGTACTTGATGAGTCCTCGAAAGATCTCACTGCATTTATCACTCCATTTGGCCTTTACAGATTTTTGAGAATGCCGTTCGGGCTGGCCTCAGCGGCCAGCGTGTTCCAGAAACTCATTGAGAGTTTGTTTCAGGGTCTGAATGGTGTGCAGTCATTTCAGGATGACATTTTGATTTTTGCAAAGACATGTGATCAACATAATGTCATTCTTGATAAAGTTTTAAAGATTTTAGAAAACAAAGGGATGACTGTGAGTAAGGACAAGTGTGAGTTTCTTGTGGATGAGATTAATTATTTAGGTCATAGGATCACCCCTGAGGGCATTTTTCCTAAAGAGGATCTTATCAATACATTGGAGAAAGCCAGCAAACCTCAAGACAAGGATTCTTTGCGTTCCTTCTTAGGGTTAGGCGAGTACTACGCCAGATTCGTTAAAGGGTATGCTCTTGTTGTTGAGCCGCTCAGACAACTTCTTAAAAAAGGGACAACATTTTCTTGGACAGATATTCATGACGAAGCCTTTGATAATGTAAAAAAACTTATCGCTAAAGCTCCTGGCCTCAATACTTTTGATCCTCAGGGCAAATCCTACATTACTGTTGATGCTAGTGCCATTGGACTAGGGGCCGTATTCACACAGATGGTGGATGGCAAAGAAAGAGTTATTTCATTTATTTCCAGGGGAATTCGTGGTGCAGAGAAACATTATAGTACCATAGAAAAAGAGGCGTTGGCATGTGTTTGGGCAGTAGAAAAACTAAAAAATTTCTTGTGGGGACGACCTTTTGTTCTTGTTACCGATCACAAGCCCCTTGTTTTTATGATGGATGGTGTTAGGAGTGGTAAAGCTTCGTCCAGGCTAGTAAGGCTTATTGCTAGATTACAGGAGTTTAATTTTGAGATTCAACACATTCCTGGCGGTAAAAAATTTACGGCAGATTGTCTGTCTAGACTCCCACCTATAGATGAATCTGGAGGCGAGATCATTGACCAGCATGAGTGTGTTGTGGCTATGGTTGACGCCATCGAATCGTGTAGTTCTGCTGTATCTGAAAAAGAATGGAATGACTTTGTAGCTGTTGATTCTGTTTTGGCTAAAGTCAAGCATTTTGTTACCAATGGTTGGCCGTCTTGCAAGAATTTAGAGACACCTCTTCGTAGTTTTGCACAGGTTGCTGATGAACTTAGCATTGAAAACAACATCTTATTAAGACAGGATTTGTTTGTGCCACCGGCTGGTATTAGGAATAAACTCATCCAGTTAGCCCATTCTGGACATTCTGGTGTGTCCGGAACAAAAAAACTGCTCAAAACTCAGTATTGGTGGCCAGGTATGGACGCTTCTGTTGAGCGGTTTGTGGACAACTGTTCTATATGTATCAAATCTGACAAACATTGGAAAGTTTCTACTGAACCTTTATCCATTCAAGATGCTCCTATGGGTCCTTGGGAGAAAGTGTCTATTGATTTTTCTGGTCCGTATGAATGCTTAGGCAGGGAGAAGAGATTTTTAATTGTTCTCATTGACAACTTTTCGAAGTGGTTGTACTACACCTTTGTGGAACATCCGGTCACTGATGAAGTGATTTCTTTTTGGAAAACATTTTTAGAATTGAAGGTGCACCCATTTCTCTTATGTCAGACAATGGGGTGCAGTTCATTTCTAGCAAGATGCAGAATTTCTTGAGGAAATTTGGTGTGAATTCTGAAAGGGCACCTTTGTACAGTCCCCGTTCTAATGGCCAAGTTGAAAGGGCTAACAGATTCATAAAAGAAGGGATTCAGGCTGCATTGGAAAGCAACCTGGATGTTTTGGAGTTTCTAAAAGAAAAAGTATGGAGCTATCATATAACTCCCAATACGTGCACGGGAGTATCTCCATATTTTCTCATGAGAGGCAGACAGGTTAAGTCTTTGTTAGTGCCCTTCTTCAAAAGGGGGCTGAGAGAGACACTTTTGAGTCTTCTATTATCAAAGCTAGAAGGAATATAACTGAGTCACGCATTTGTGGTAAGTCTTACCATGACTTGTCTCACAAGACCAAAAGTAAAAGTGTAGAAGTTGGTGACTGGGTTAGAATTATCAATCCGGCATTAACACGGAAAGGTTCATCTAAATTCACAGCTCCCTTCAAAGTTGAAAGGGTTACTGATTCTTCAGTTTTGTTGAAGAATAAGGGTTGGTGGAACAAAAGTGCTATTGTTGTTCTCAAACCGGGGCAAGAGTGTTTTTTTGAAAAGACGGGGGATGGTGGTGATGTCTGGTTTGATGAACACTGTTCTGGGGGTTATTCTTCCCAAGTTCATTCTGGGAGTAAGGATACCTTTATTCCTGATGCATCCACTGTTGAAGAATCTGCTCACACTTCTGTTCATGATAATCCTGTATTACAGAAGAGGAGTACCAAGGTACCTAAGAGGTTCGATGATTATATTCTGGAGTAATTTTGTTTATTTTGTTGTGAAAGGATACATGTGGTAATAGTGTCTTTCTTCTATGTCACCTGTAGAAGTTAGAGATGGCATGAGACTGTGCCATTGTGTCGTCATGTAGAACACTATTGTGTAATGTGGAACTCACTGATGCAGAAGCTTAAGTTTGAACCTTAGAGAAGCGGTTGGAGTTACCTGGGTTGGACGCTTAAGCTTTTGCACCAGTGGGTCGTTATATGGCACCTGAATAAATAAGTATTTCTTAATTTACCTGACTCCTTCGCTTCATTACAGCCTCTCATATCTTTATTATAGACCACTCTAATACATTTGTAGGTCTCTCTTATACCTTTATTATGGACCACCCTCATACATTTGTAGGCCTCTCTTATACCTTTATTATAGACCACTCTCAGACCTTTGTAGGCTTCTCTCAGACCTTTGTAGGCTTCTCTAAGACCTTAGTAGGCCTCTCATACCTTTTATTATAGACCACTCTCATACCTTAGTAGGCCTCTCTCATACCTTTATTAGAGACCACGCTCATACCTTTTTAGGCCTCTCTCTCATACCTTTATTATAGACCACTCATACATTTGTAGGCCTCTCTCATACCTTTATTATAGACCACTCTCATACATTTGTAGGCCTCTCTTATACCTTTATTATGGACCACTCTCAGACCTTCGTAGGCCTCACTTATACCTTTTATTATAGACCACTCTCATACCTTAGCAGGCCTTACTCATACCTTTATTAGAGACCACTCTCATACCTTTGTAGGCTTCTCTCATACCTTTATCATAGACCACTCTCCTACCTTTGTAGGCCTCTCTCATACCTTTATTAGAGACCACTCTCATACCTTTGCTAGTTGCTCTCGGGCCTTTGTAGGCCACACTCATACCTTAGCAGGCTGCACAGAACCCTCTGGCGTGGCACATTCTGCTCTCTCAGCAGACACACTCAGGTCTTTGTTCGTGCACTCTGGTTTCTCTAGCCCACAACCAGGTCTCTGTAGGCCGGACTCAAGTCTCTCTAGTCTGCTATCAGGTTTTTCGAGTCTGCCCTCAGGTCTGTGTAGGCTGCAGTCAGATCTTTGAAATCCCCTCTCAGACCATCATGGGCTGCTCTTAGACTGGCCGCTCTCATCGCACTTGGGTCTCTGTAGGCCCCAGTCAGGTATATACCACTCAAAACTTTGTAGGCCAAAGTCCCACTCATATCTTAGCTGGCCATACTCGGCTCCCACCGTCGTGGCACCCAAAGCTCTTCCAGCTACCTTACTCATGTCTCTGTAGGCTGCACTCGCATCTTGTTAGGCCGCGGGTCTCTGTAAGCCATACACAGTTCTTGGTAGGCCACGCATAGGTCTTCGTAGGTTGCACACAGGCTTTTGTTGGCCAATCTCAGGTCTGTAGACTGCACTCGGTCCATGACGAAGCTAACCCATGGTAAGCAGTGGAAGGCTCCAAGCCCACTGAAAGCTAGCACAATGTCTTGCAAGCAACAGCACATGCACTATCTCAGGCAAGACCTAACAGTGGAACCCAGGATTCAGAAGAAGGCTCCACGTTTGTAGGGCTCCACATTTTATGTTACTCATTTTTTTCTAATTTCCTTGTGCAGACTCATACCTTATCAGGCTTCAGTCAGCACCCACCAATGTGGAACACTCAGTTTTCTTAGGAGTAATACTCAAGTCTTGGTAGACTGCCCTTGCGTCTCGATAGGCCGCCCTCAGATCTCGGTAGGCCGCCCTCGGATCTCAGTAGGCCGCCCTTGAGTCTCGGTAGGCCGCCCTCAGGTCTCGTTAGGCCGCCCTCAGGTCTCGTTAGGCCGTCCTCGGGTCTCGTTAGGCCGCCCTCGGGTCTCGTTAGGCCGCCCTCGGGTCTCGTTAGGCCGCCCTCGGGTCTCGTTAGGCCGCCCTCGGGTCTCGTTAGGCCGCCCTCGGGTCTCGTTAGGCCGCCCTCGGGTCTCGTTAGGCCGCCCTCGGGTCTCGTTAGGCCACCCTCTGGTCTCGTTAGGCCGCCCTCTGGTCTCGTTAGGCCGCCCTTGGGTCTCGTTAGGCCGCCCTTTGGGTCGCGATAGGCTGCCCTCAGCTCTCGATAGGCCTCTCTCGGCTCGCGATAGGGCGCCCTCGGATTTTGGTAGGCCGGCCTTAGTCGATCAAACATAGGCCTTGATAGGCCACACACGGGTCTTGGCAAGCCCACACGGGTCTTGGCAAGCCCACACGGGTCTTGGCAAGCCCACACGGGTCTTGGCAGGCCCACATGGGTCTTGGCAGGCCCACATGGGTCTTGGCAGGCCACACGCGGGTCTTGGCAGGCCACACGCGGGTCTTGGCAGGCCACACGCGGGTCTTGGCAGGCCACACGCGGGTCTTGGCAGGCCACACGCGGGTCTTGGCAGGCCACACGCGGGTCTTGGCAGGCCACACGCGGGTCTTGGCAGGCCACACGCTGTTCTTGGCAGGCCACACGCTGTTCTTGGCAGGCCACACGCTGTTCTTGGCAGGCCACACGCTGTTCTTGGCAGGCCACACGCTGTTCTTGGCAGGCCGCACTCGGGTCTTGGCAGGCCGCACACGGGTCTTGGCAGGCCGCACACGGGTCTTGGCAGGCCGCACACGGGTCTTGGCAGGCCGCACACGGGTCTTGGCAGGCCGCACACGGGTCTTGGCAGGCCGCACACATGGGTCTTGGCAGGTCCACACATGGGTCTTGGCAGGTCCACACATGGGTCTTGGCAGGTCCACACATGGGTTTTGGCAGGTCCACACATGGGTCTTGGTAGGCCGCACACAGGTCATTGTAGGCCACACACGGGTCTTGGTAGGCCGCACACGGGTCTTGGTAGGCCAAACATGGGTCATTGTAGGCCACACACGGGTCTTGGTAGGCCTCACTCATATCTCTGTAGGCCGCACACAGGGCTCTGTAGGCCACACTGAGTTCTCTGTAGACCTCACTGAGATATGCCATTCAAACATCTGCAGGCCAAGGTCACACTCGTACCTTAGAAGGGACTGGCAGCACTCAGCCCCTCCCGCTGGCACCCAAAGCTTTCTTAGCAGTCGCACTCCGGTCTCGATAGGCCGTGCTCTGGTCTCTGTAGGCCACACACAGGTCTTAGTAGGTCGCACACGGGTCTTTGTAGGCGGCACCAGTGCTTAATTTGAGCCAGTGGTTGCTGGTGCTCTGCACTTAATTGTCAACGCTGGCGCTTGTGACAGTCTGCCACAAGTTGGCACTGTCTGGCTAATTTAGAGATGACCACAACAACAGTTAAATATTTATTGAATGTAGTTTAAAAATGACTATTACCTGATGCCCAAGCCATCCTTATAGCTTTGAGGGCCTGGAATAGTCTGAATTGTCACACTTGCAGGAGTGTGATGGTTAGTAGTTGTGTTGTTACTGTCACTGGCAGCATGGCAGGGGCAATGTGTGGTGCAAGCTGCAGTGGCCTCTTGACAACAGCCCTGACACTTATTGTTTTACCAATTAAGCTCTGGGCAGAACTCGCACCTTTGTAGGCCAAGGTCACACTCCTACCTCAGCAGGCCACCCTCCGCCCCCACAGCTCTCTCGGCCCCCACACTCGGCTTCTGTCTAATAAACCATCCTCCTCCGAGCCAGTGTGATCACAGCTGCTGCTGTAAAACTTAATTTGGTGAACACTGGCTTCCGATTCGCAGTAATTGTTTTCTTCTGCCTGAGTCGCAGTCCCCGGATCTTTAGTCAGGGATAATTAGAGGTATTTCAAGCCTCGCGCAGCTGAAGGCCGCGTGGTAAAATTAACTCCTTGTCTGCTCCGATCCTTCCCTCCTCTACGGGGTTAGTTTTCAGTTCATTGCACAAGATTCGGAGCTTTCAGACAAATGTTGCTTTTTCAGACTATTTTAATACGAGATATTGTCATAGTTTGCTTTGAAAGTGTGCTTGCATGTTGGATATGCACTGTCCAGCGCGTCATTTGAACCTTTGAGACAAAGTCTAAACGCATCAACCCCCAAAAAACCAAGCACCTCTTTGTCCAGCACTTGTTTCCTGTGGAGTTGGAAGGGGTCGTTGTGTCTTCAGCCAAAACAAGCATTGGCAAAGCCACTTGGTCGCGCCTTTAACCTCCTATGTCGACGATACCCAAATCGTCGTAGCAGTCACGAAACAACCTTCCACCATTAGCAAACAGTTTAATGATTGTATGTCAGCGGTAAGCCTTTGGATGAGTTTGAATAGTTTGAAATTAAATTCCAATAAAACGGAGGTGGTTCTCTTTGGCAATGACCCTTCTTTCTGGTCTCCGGAATGGTGGCCAACGAATTTAGGTGATCTCCCAAAACCAGTGGAAAAGGCCAAAAACCTTGGGGGTCATTGTTGATAACAGGGTTACCTTTGCCAAACAGATTAATGCCCTTTCCTCGTCCACTTTTTTCATTTTAAGAAAAATTAAAAAGATTCTGCCTTTTATTCCAGGAAATTATCAAAAACTTGTTATATCAGACCTGCTATTGGCCAGATTAGACTACTGTAATGGCCTTTATCTTAATATGCAGGCCCAGCATTTGAGTAAACTTCAGGTTTTGCAGAATACAGCTGCGAGAGTTCTCACTCGTACGCCAAAAAATTTCTCGGTCATGAATACTATCAAACAGTTACACTGGCTGCCAGTTAGGTAGAGGATTCAATTCAAAGCCTTGTGCTTTGCGTACAAGGCCTTGCATAACATTGGCCCTCGGGACTTAACTCAGCACTTTAGATGGTACTCGCCCAGTAGGGCACTTAGATCCTCTAATTCTAGAACTTTGAGGGTACCTAGATTTAAAAAATTTAGTTGGGGTGGTAGAAGTTTCTACCTGGGTACCATCACCATTTGGAGCAAACTCCCGTTGTCTATTCGTTCAGCCTTGTCTCTTCTGGAATTTAGACGAGAGTTGAAAACTTGGCTCTTTAGTAGATCTGACTATTGGTAATGTATCCAGACTTTCTCGGATCCGATTAATGGTTAGCGCCAGGACACCGGTTGGTAACAGTGCGCTCTACAAGTCCCTTTAACATTAACTTTAACATTAACAATATCTATGATTATTATAGCTGTTATTACAATAGAGTGTAATGTGATAGAATGTGTGTGTTTTTGTCACGGGTGCCATGTGTGTATTTTTGTCACGGGTGCCTTTTTTAACTGCCCCACTGATTGCGCTGATTATAAATCAGTCTCTTCTCAGACGGTCTGTTTGGGTTAAAAAGATGCGTCAAAGCCTTCGGGGGGACATTGTTTTGCTCTTAGAAACAGGACAGACATTTGTTGTATCTGGGCATGTTTTGAGGCATTTTTTTTTTTTTTAAAGGATCATTTGGCATGAAATATTATTACATTGTCACATGTATTTACAGTGGACAGAGTGAGAGGAGTAAGGGTGCGCAAACAGCAGCACGGAGTGGAGCGGCACTGGAGGGTGGGACGGGAGGGTGAGTGGGGAAATTAACAACACAGAGCAGAAGAATGGGGCAAACAATACAGAGCAAGGCGGGAGGGGGGGATGCAAGCAACAACATAGAGCAGAATGGGGCAAACAACACAGAGCAAGGTGGGAGGGTGTGAAAGGCAGCGAGTCTTCTAAGACCCTCAATGCTGCCCGGTGCAGGGTTCCACCTCTAATTCACTTTGGGTTCGCTATCAAAATAATGAGGCAAGCGCTGGAAACTGGAAGACAAGAAAAAGGTTTATTTCTCATGAGGAGATCACGTCAACTGAGACACTGGGATGTCTGAGGGAGGTGTTCTGCTGATAACTCCTTTGGCTCTTCCTTTTATACAGGTTTGACACAATGCATTTGTTTCATTACCATGGTTACACAAGCTTGGGGTCCCCGCCCAGGGCAGGTTGTCACACAAGCCCAACAGTAATTCTCTTCCCACCCAGGTCAAACAGACAATCTTATCTTGCAGCTGGACCTTGCTTCAGGGTCTAAAACATGTGAGACCGGCCAGATCTAAGAGTCCGTTCTGTTGATAAAAACAGGTCCCATTGTTGGTAACAACAAGTCTTGCTGTTTGCAGTGCAATAAATCATGTTGCAAGAGTCTTTTTGGTGTTTGGAACCTGTTTGTGTAAATAGGTGCAGTGAGGGGTAGAGTGTCCAAAGGTTTGCCTGAAAACAGAGATGAGAGGAAAAACGAGTTTGTGGCAGCAAGTGGCGCTGAGGTTTGTTGTGGCAATAGAGTTTATAGCCCCCAGCACAGTACCAGGTCGGTCAGAGGGATGCTAGTAAGGGCAGGGTGAAACAAAGGTGACCAACAGAGTACAAAATGGCTGTGATAGATTGAAATGACTGCAACTTATGTGCACATAGAATTCCACCAGACAAGATGGCGCAGGTAATGTTCATGATTATCGTTTTGCTTTTAACAAGGGGGGGGGGGCAAGCAACAACACAGAGCAGAATAATGGGGCAAACAACACAGAGCAAGGCGGGAGGGGGGTCCAAGCAGCAACATAGAGCAGAATGGGGCAGACAACACGGAGCAAGGCGGGAGGGGGGGTGCAAGCAACAACATAGAGCAGAATGGGGCAAACAACACGGAGCAAGGCAGGAGGGGGGTGCAAGCAACAACATAGAGCAGAATGGGGCAGGTGGGTGGGACAAGCAACAACAGAGCGTAACAGAAAGGTGGGTGGGGCAAACAACAGAAAGGCAGAAGCACACGGGTGAGAGAGGGGAACATGAGTGCATGTGGGGTACAAACACATATGGGTGGGAGACAGCAACATGGCGTATGGAGGTGTGGGCACATGAGGTAGACATGTTGCAAACACACTCGCAGGGAGTGTTTTAACAAACAGAAAAAAGTAGCTCTCACAAGGCAAGCAGTGGAAGGCCACAAATAAATCATCCATGCTCCATGGGAGAGTCAAACGGACGAATAGGAAGTCAAGCCGACATGGCCTGACCAAAGAGAAGCATGCAAACAACAGTGACGATGAAGCTAACGCATGGTAAGCAGCGGAGGGCTCTAAGCCCACTGAAAGCTAACAAAATGTCTGGCAAACAACATCAGATGTGCTGTCTCGGGCAAGACCTAAAATGGAACACAGGATTCAGAAATAGGGCTCCACGTTTATGTTACTCATTTATTTTTGTTCTCATTTCCTTGTGTATTTGTCTCTATTTTTCCTACTATATTGGAATCTTCCCATCTTTATTTTTTTGCAGTTGATAAAATGAAGTTGCAGCTCTGTACTTCCATGAAAAACACATTGCATCTGCTTTAAAAAACCTTCTAGACACCTCCATTCATCCGGACTCCTACGTGCACACATCAACCGAGTACATAAACCAGATCTGGAGGTTGAGCCTATTCCTACGTCGCGCCTCAAGCGTGGAACGATCTAACGCTACACTTAAGAGCCTCCTCCTTTCTTTTTGAATTCACCAAGGACCTGAAGACCTGTCTTTTCAAGTAGTCCCAGTAGGCCCTAGGTTTAGCTATACTCACACCTGCTCAGTGGCAGGATACCCTCCCAGGTGATCGTGCGCTCTACAAACTGCACAGAGTGGGTTTCCAGCTTGTCGTCTGAGGCGCTGAACAGCCAGTGTCCATAAGTGGGTGTGAAAACACCCCCAGGACATCAGCATCAGACTCAACAAGATGGTTTTTTTAGGTTAAGCCTGGGCAGCGCATGCGCTGCTCTGCGAGGCATCCTGTATTCATGTAGGGACTTGAAGCTTCGCCCACTCTCCGCCCATATTTTTCATTGGCTTATGTCATTGTGCTTTGTAAATGTTGGCTTCTGATTTGTTGATAGCCTTGTTGGTCCCGGCTTAGTACCGCTCTGTCTTCTGTTGTTACCTCCCATGAGGACTAGCCCTTTTTCATGTGTCCTAACGCGGTAGCTTTCATTATTAGTACCGAGAACTATTTACTTAAATAATGTGCACAGCACTCATGGGACGCCAGCTTCAGTATTGGCGTCTGCTTCTTAACAGACTTTTCATTTGCATTTCTTGTTTTATTTGCAGATCACCGCACTAGTTTTATTTTTTTCTATTTATTTACTTTAATTTTATTTACAGTGGCGGCCGCGTGGGTATGTGCAGCTTGCCAAATTCTTTGCCGCTCTGTCGTTTTTAGTAACTCAGCGCGGCGCCCGCTTAATGGGCGTCTTGCTATAACTTTTAAATGCGCTCCTTTCCCCCCCGTCCCCCGCTGTATGGATGTCCGCGAAGGGGTGCTGTCTTAATTAAAGAAATCTGCTTGTTTTGTTTACAAGCGCTTTCACGTTAATGGCGGCTGAGCACTTTTCTTTAGACCCGGCTCATCTAAAGAAAGGTGCATGGCCGCTATTAAAGTGAAACTGCGGTAAATGACAATGCCAATAGCTTAAACTCTCGCAAATGCGAGACCTGTTGCATTGCAACTGCTATTTTTGTAAAAGCGCCCCATAATGCTCTTTCACTTTAATGTCGGCCGCGCCCCTTTCTTTAGACGAGCTGGGTCTAAAGAAAGGGGCGCGGCCGCCATTAACGTGAAAGCCCAGTATGGGGCATTTACAAAGCCAATAGCTCAAACTCCCGCAAATGCGAGACTTGTTGCATTGCAAACGATTGTTTTGGAGGTGGTTAGTTGCTGGCGGGGCCAGAAGTGCCTGTTAAGTAGTTCTGGACATGAGGCCCCACTCCCACCTCAGCCGGTGAAATATTTTTGTTGAGTTGGCAGGTTTGCTCAAGCTTAACCGTAGATTTTCTACCACTTGTTTCTCCTTGCCTGTAGCTCCTCGCCCTGCCTGTTGTTCCTCACCCTGCCTGTTGTTCCTCACCCTGCCTGTAGCTCCTCGCCCTGCCTGTAGCTCCTCGCCCTGCCTGTAGCTCCTCACCCTGCCTGTAGCTCCTCGCCCTGCCTGTAGCTCCTCACCCTGCCTGTAGCTCCTCGCCCTGCCTTTTGCCATGTATTTCTGGATCTATTTGCTGTTTCCTGTGCGCCATCTTGAGTGTTTTGAGTGCTGGCCCTTTGGTTCGGAGCCTGGCTGTGAGCCCCCTGTTTAGGGTGCGTGGTGCAGCTCGGCCTGGCTCTGCCGGTAGCTCCTCGCCCTGCCGGTAGCTCCTTGCCCTGCCGGTAGCTCCTCGCCCTGCCGGTAGCTCCTCACCCTGCCGGTAGCTCCTTGCCCTGCCGGTAGCTCCTCGCCCTGCCGGTAGCTCCTCGCCCTGCCGGTAGCTCCTCGCCCTGCCTGTAGCTCCTCGCCCTGCCGGTAGCTCCTCGCCCTGCCGGTAGCTCCTCGCCCTGCCGGTAGCTCCTCGCCCTGCCTGTAGCTCCTCGCCCTGCATGTTGCCATGTATTTCTGGATCTATTTGCTGTTTCCTGTGCGCCATCTTGTGTGTTGTGAGTGCTGGCCTTTGGTTCAGAGCCTGGCTGTGAGCCCCCTGTTTAGGATGCGTGGTGCAGCTCGGCCTGGCTCTGCCGGTAGCTCCTCGCCCTGGCTGTAGCTCTTCACCCTGCATGTTGCCATGTATTTCTGGATCTATTTGCTGGTTCCTGTGCGCCATCTTGTGTGTTGTGAGTGCTGGCCTTTGGGTTCGGAGCTTGGCTGTGAGCCCCCTGTTTAGGATGCGTGGTGCAGCTCGGCCTGGCTCTGCCTGTAGCTCCTCGCCCTGCCTGTAGCTCCTCGCCCTGCCTGTAGCTCCTCGCCCTGCCGGTAGCTCCTCACCCTGCCTGTAGCTCCTCACCCCGCCTGTAGCTCCTCACCCTGCCTGTAGCTCCTCACCCTGCCTGTAGCTCCTCGCCCTGCATGTTGCCATGTATTTCTGGATCTATTTGCTGGTTCCTGTGCGCCATCTTGTGTGTTGTGAGTGCTGGCCTTTGGTTCTGAGCCTGGCTGTGAGCCCCCTGTTTAGGATGCGTGGTGCAGCTCGGCCTGGCTCTGCCGGTAGCTCCTCGCCCTACATGTTGCCATGTATTTCTGGATCTATTTGCTGGTTCCTGTGCGCCATCTTGTGTGTTGTGAGTGCTGGCCTTTGGGTTCGGAGCCTGGCTGTGAGCCCCTGTTTAGGATGCGTGGTGCAGCTCGGCCTGGCTCTGCCTGTAGCTCCTCGCCCTGCCTGTAGCTCCTCGCCCTGACGGTAGCTCCTCGCCCTGCCGGTAGCTCCTCGCCCTGCCGGTAGCTCCTCGCCATGCCTGTAGCTCCTCGCCCTGCCTGTAGCTCCTCGCCCTGCCGGTAGCTCCTCGCCCTGCCGGTAGCTCCTCGCCCTCGCCATGCCTGTAGCTCCTCGTCCTGCCGGTAGCTCCTCGCCCTGCCGGTAGCTCCTCGCCCTGCCGGTAGCTCCTCGCCCTGCCTGTAGCTCCTCGCCCTGCCTGTAGCTCCTCGCCCTGCCTGTAGCTCCTCACCCTGCCTGTAGCTCCTCACCCTGCCTGTAGCTCCTCACGCTGCCTGTAGCTCCTCACCCTGCCTGTAGCTCCTCACCCTGCCTGTAGCTCCTCGCCCTGCATGTTGCCATGTATTTCTGGATCTATTTGCTGGTTCCTGTGCGCCATCTTCTGTGTTGTGAGTGCTGGCCTTTGGTTCAGAGCCTGGCTGTGAGCCCCCTGTTTAGGATGCGTGGTGCAGCTCGGCCTGGCTCTGCCGGTAGCTCCTCACCCTACATGTTGCCATGTATTTCTGGATCTATTTGCTGGTTCCTGTGCGCCATCTTGTGTGTTGTGAGTGCTGGCCTTTGGGTTCGGAGCCTGGCTGTGAGCCCCTGTTTAGGATGCGTGGTGCAGCTCGGCCTGGCTCTGCCTGTAGCTCCTCGCCCTGCCGGTAGCTCCTCGCCCTGCCGGTAGCTCCTCGCCCTGCCGGTAGCTCCTCGCCCTGCCGGTAGCTCCTCACCCTGCCTGTAGCTCCTCGCCCTGCCTGTAGCTCCTCGCCCTGCATGTTGCCATGTAGTTCTGGATCTATTTCCTGGTTCCTGTGCGCCATCTTGTGTGTTGTGAGTGCTGGCCTTTGGGTTCGGAGCCTGGCTGTGAGCCCCTGTTTAGGATGCGTGTTGCAGCTCGGCCTCGCCCTGCCGGTAGCTCCTCGCCCTGCCGGTAGCTCCTCGCCCTGCCTGTAGTTCCTCACCCTGCCTGTAGTTCCTCACCCTGCCTGTAGTTCCTCACCCTGCCTGTAGCTCCTCACCCTGCCTGTAGCTCCTCACCCTGCCTGTAGCTCCTCACCCCGCTTGTAGCTCCTCGCCCTGCCGGTAGCTCCTCGCCCTGCCTGTAGCTCCTCGCCCTGCCTGTAGCACCTCGCCCTGCCGGTAGCTCCTCACCCTGCCTGTAGCTCCTCACCCTGCCTGTAGCTCCTCGCCCTGCATGTTGCCATGTATTTCTGGATCTATTTGCTGGTTCCTGTGCGCCATCTTGTGTGTTGTGAGTGCTGGCCTTTGGGTTCGGAGCCTGGCTGTGAGCCCCCTGTTTAGGATGCGTGGTGCAGCTCGGTCTGGCTCTGCCTGTGGTGGGGGAGCAGGTGGTCTCCACTGATGCGTGTGTTTGTCCCCGATAGTAATAATCTTGTGAATCCTGGAGGATTGCGGCTGGCGGGAAACCACCCCAGGATTTAGAACGAGGTCAGAGACTTCTCACAGCGCGGGCGCCTCGACTCCAAGATACACCTTCAGCTCCTCTCTGGTGCTGGAAGATGTCATTTGTCTGAGCCCATCTTCCTATCGAGGGAGGCTAGAAACCCTCCTCGAGGGGCCTCACTGGTGGACCCACAGAGGTGCAAGCTGTGACCAGCAGTATGAGTGAGACCAACCTATCCTGGTTCCGTTGGGTACCAATGCAAAGTTCCTGGGTGGCCATTTTTACCTATGACCTAGAAAGTTAATGGTTTCTCTAGTTTCCTTTTTCCTTTACTGTGGAAATTAGAAACACATTATCTTTAATTCTATGTGTCTAAGTTTATTACACGTAGTGCCTTTAAAACAATAATGTGCCCGTTCTTGGAAAATGTGTTTTTACAATTTTGTTTCCAGCGCACCCATGTAAATAGTGCCTCAGTATGCCCCTTAGCCCAGGTCAGGGCCACTGGAATTATGCAATTGTGTGGCTCTGGCGATTTTCGCATAATTATAGATTTGCTGCATTTGCCACATAATCCATCATCTACCGCATGATTTTATAATCTACAGATTTTAACCCCAAAATTTTTTTCTAGCTCAGACGGTTCAAAAGTTACTAAAAACACAGTGACACGTTGCCGCACAGTTGAAAGCCCTTTCCAAAGCTGGACTGGTCACCTTTCTGTTGCTTATTTCTATATTTGGGTACTAAACTGGTACTAATGAGGCGCAACCAATGCCCAGACAGTGTTACCAAGTTTAAAAACAAGAAAATAATTAATACTATTACAAAGTGTACCGCATTATGCAGCATAATTTGCCTTTTCTTGCCGCATTTTTTTTTAACTAAACCCTGCCACATAATTTGGGCCTCTCCTGTCGCTTAATTCCAGTGGCCCTGGCGCTCCCAATTCTGGGCAGTTTTTGCAACTGGGACACGATAAGTTTCAGTCCAAAGCCGTCATTGATACGCGCCTTGTTGAGGCCGATCGGAATACAGCGCTTGTTTACCGGGTTCCACAATTAGTACCAAAATAGGCAATTAAAAAAAAAAATCAAAAACAGGCAATTAATAAATCTTAACTTCTCAGTGTTAAAACAGGAAGTTCTAAACAGATAACATCAGCTGTTAAAATATTTTTACTAAATTAGAACACATTTTCAGCTTTTGAGGAAGCAACCGACATGCCATTTCCCCTGCCTTTGGATATACTTGGATATGTTTGATATTCGTGATGTTTCAGAATACTTTATTCACACCATGTAAAATCGCTGAAGATTTTTGCAAGTTTTAAAATTAGATTTCAGCCTCTCCATCCACTCTGTTGTAGTGAGTATTTCTGTTTCTATGTCTCTCCTTTATAGACACCGTCAGCAACCTTTTCACATTTGTTTTAAAATGAATCACACACGGGCTATAGATGCCTACATTTCTTCTTACAAAAGTATGATGGCCCCAAAGTGGCAGCCAAGCCTCCAAATTGGAGGAAAGTTACCAAAGAGATGTTAGGGCCGGCGCTTCAGGAATCTGTGCCTCGGCTGTCAGGCAATCCTGGGAGTGACTCAACTTGTTTCAACCTGTGGGTCACCATACGGTTGCCCCAATAAGGCCAGTTACTTCTAACAGATCTAAACCATCGGCCCCTTGGTTCTCGGCCAATCTCAGGGTGGCGCTGCTGGAGAAAGTCTTCCAAAAATGCATATAAAAAGGCTCTGGAAAAAAACTCTGCAAATTGATGCGGAGTAAGATGAGGGAATACTTTGCAAGTCGTATTGAGAGCTCAGAAAATTAATTTAAAGACATGTTTAATATTGTTAAATCCTTTACCGCTCCGGCGGCCATGGACAGCACTTTTCATCCCTCTCCTACTCTCTGCATGAGTCTGTCGGATTTCTTTGAGGAACAAATTTGGAAACTCTATTCCTCATTACCACGGGATGTGGAGCTAGTGGCTAACTAGCAACCATTGACCACTGACTCCCCCATCTCTTTTTCGGAATTTCTCCCTATATCACTAGAGGACTCAATGGCGGAACTCTTGAAGTGCAAGTCTGGCTCCCCAGGGGACCCTTGCCCTACCCGGTTTTTCAGAATGATGGCCTCCTGGTTAAATCCTATATTAAACTAGATTTGGAACTCCTCCTTAAAATAGGGCTTTTTCCCTGCCGCATGGAAATAGGCGTTCTTGCTGCCTTTGTTAAAAAAAAAAACAATGCTGATCTGGGTGTGCTTAATCATTTTAGACCTATTTCCCTGCTGCCAGCTCCGGCCAAAATCCTAGAGAAGGTGGTTCAGCGACAGCTTACTGACTTTGTACAAACTAACGGCCTCGTTCATGATTCTCAATCGGGCTTCTGAGCAGGGTGTACAGCCCTGAGACCGCTCTTCTAGAAGTCTCTGAATCAGTGAGAGAGACCGTGGATAGCGGAGCTTTAGACATGATAGTACTTTTAGACCTGTCGGCAGCATTCGATAAGGTCGTACATCCGATCCTGTTGAAGCGATTAAGCTGCCTAGGCGTGCAAGGGGCGACACTTTCATGGATTCGGTCCTATCTTGAAGACTGCTCTCAACAGGTTTTTCTGCGACCATTCTCATCTTCACCTAAGCCATTGGTGTGCGGAGTGCCACAGGGCTCTGCCCTGAGCCCGCTGCTTTTCAATCTCTACCTGGCCCCACTGGCCACCCTTATTTTATCCTGGGGTGTGAAGGCAGTCTCCTATGCGGATGATACGCAGCTGGTGTTTTCCTTTAAAGAACACTCCGCTGCAGCCTTCAATAAATTCAAGGAATGTCTGAAGAATATCTCAATATGGATGTATGATAATTGTTTTACAGTGAATGCTGATAAGACCGAGGTCTTATTTTTTAATCAGGCTTCACCTCTGCCATCTAATCTCTGGTGGCCCGCGGAATTGAACCCTCCCCCAATTCCAACTGATTCTGCAAGAAATCTGGGAATCAGATTTGATGCTGATCTCTCTTTTATGGCACAATTCCGATAGATCTCCTCCTCCTGTTTTGGAAGCTGCGATCCATTAGGGAATTCACACGATTTCTGCCGGAAGAGAACCGTAAGATCACTGTCCATGCTCTGGTAACCTCCCAGTTGGATTATGCTAACAGCCTCTACCTAGGGCTACCGACCTGCTTGATTCACAGGTTACAAATAATACAGAATGCGGCGGCGAGGTTGATCCGCCGGGTACCCTTTCGGCACCACATTTCCCCTCACTTGAGACATTTCCACTGGCTCCCGGTGGCCAGGAGGATAGAGTATAAGGCTCTGACTTTGGCCTTTAAAGCCACAAGAGGCCTTGGCCCATGCTACCTTAAGCAGAGGCTTAGCTTTTATCATCAGGAATGAACCCTGAGATCCAATCACTTGCGACTTCTTCGTGTCCCGTTATATTTCAAAGCTTGACAAGGAGGAAGGTCCTTTTTGGTAAGGACAGCTAAACTCTGGAATGCTCTGCCTGCCCACCTGTGCCTGATCAAGACGGATCAGGAGTTTAGGAAGGCGTTAAAAACATGGCTCTTTTCTCAGGTGTAGTCTCCAGGGCCGATCTTTTTTTTTGTCAGTCTGCTTTAGTGCCGGGACACCTCCGCTGAGGTAGCTGTGCGCTTTATAAATGCATATTATTTGATTGCTTGATTGATGTAGGGGTGCAACGTGAATCGCTGATCCAAGACCCCAAGCCTCTTTTTAGATTCAGACTGGGACAGAAAATAGGCTTCAGCACCAAAATAAAAGTTTCCCCCATTAGTGAGTTAGAAATCTAAAAAAAGTGGCCCTTTTTTTTGCAAACGGGGTCACTTCACTTATCAACTTGTAAAGAGGAGCAGTAGAAGTGCTTTGCGAGGTGTGGAAGTCTGCATGGATTTGAGCGTGTTGCAGGCAACGCTGGTTTTAATATCCGGGGCATCGGCAGTAAACACTGGTGCAGCAGACCATAAAGCAAGCCCTCAAGCCGCTAAAAAACTTGCCAACGGACTGACCTGTCAGACCAGCCCATCAGGCTCTGCCTGGTTGCCATATTGGCCAGTCACCCTGCCCTTTTTGTGTAGACATCCGGGTGAAGGCCTGGCTCACCCCCAGGAGGCAGCCCCTACATCTCTGTAGCACGTGGGGGTCGCACCACCCTGGGAGCCTTGTATAAACACCTTCATACCAGCAGGAGCTCGATACCCCCTGCTGTGCGTGCACTGCGTCCGTCCCGGTGACTCCGGAGAGTGAGGGCAGAGTAGCACACAGTAAAGGGGTTACCACCTCACAGAAAAGCTGTCCTGCATCAGATCACACAGTGTCAAGTGGCTGAGCCGGGATTTCATACAGCTTCAAAAGCAGAGGCACATGTTCTGCTCCAGACAGCAAGGGTTTCTTAATTTTAGTGATGTTTTATGCTGGTTTCTAAACCATTGTTTCATGGGAAGGAGCTCGTGGCTTAAAATCATATGGTCAGGTATGGCTGAGTCCCAGTCCCGAGACCTTGACCTGGGGTCAGACCACCCCTGGAGACTCTTCCCACCCCTGGGTCCCCCTTACTCCCATCATCCTCCTTGGGCACAGATTACACACCAACACATCCTTCAGAAACTTTTTGCTGTGTTTATTACACACAAAAAATCAAGCATTACATTTTAAATATCTTTTTTACACATTAATACGCAGAGTCCTCCATAACACCCCATACACTATTATTTACAATTTTGGTTGGCTAACCTTAACAGAGACTGTAAAACATAGCCATTCCTAACCATAACTAGTAATTGTCCCTGCATATCCTGCATTGAGCCTTCGAATGAGATCATGATTGTTCCACCTGTAAGGTCCCCCCAGAGTGATCCTGCGCACGGGGCCCATCTGCCCACAAGGTTACCTACCTCGGGCAACCCCTACACCCTCAAATATCTCCCTCAAGGGCCTGTGCTGCTAGGTTGGCGTCCATGTGTCAGTGCAGGGATTGGCCGTAAAGGCCTTTTGGCAGTGTGCACGCCCCCACACCCTCTAGCCGACTTGCCGGGAGCACCCCCTGGAAGGCCCTGAGAGACAGATGTCCCCCACCTATCCCAATTAAAAGGGATGCCTTCTAAGGACAGCAAGTGCCCCACCAATCATGACCTCACCATCACAGGCCAGCATAGTTCACCTTCTATCTGCCCCCCCACACCCGCTCAAGAAGGTCATGCCCTGCTTCGCCCATGGGTCAACCATGCCAGCATATTTTCCAGAAACATCTCATAACCTACTTTTGATAGGTGGACCCCATCC
The DNA here is from genome assembly GCA_963921515.1 of Calotriton arnoldi. Taxonomy (NCBI): domain Eukaryota; kingdom Metazoa; phylum Chordata; class Amphibia; order Caudata; family Salamandridae; genus Calotriton; species Calotriton arnoldi. Next base: position 185,652 of record CAWUFW010005137.1, on the reverse strand, counting down.
TGCACAAAAAACCTATCCCCCTGTATGCACCCGCGCAGAATAGTCTGGAGTTTTGGAGATCTAAACAACTTGCCCAACTTCTTATTAATCCGTTTCACAGAGTAATTAAGGGCACAGACCGATTCCCCTCCTTGCCATCGAAACCGTGGGATGATGTGGGACCATTCTAGGACTGACTGTGGGCATCACCTTGCCAACCATCCTATTTCAATAACCAATGTCTCATAAGGCCCCTCCTACCCAGGTGTACTAAATCATTGCCCCCCAGATGTACCACCACTACCCCTGGAGGCGTACCACCCTTGCGGAGCCATGATTCTAGCGTGTTCCTCAGCTGTCCAGATGGAGCCCCCCCATGCTCGTGGAAAGAAACATGGAAGCCCGCCTGGCGGGCCCGGTCTACAAAGTTACCTGCCGAAAAAACATGTTTTAACCTTTGTGCATACGAATGGCTTATAACCAACACTTCAATCAACTCTGACACCACAACGTGCTCCGGGGCTGCACAGGAATCCGGCGATCGACGCGACTTGGCAGGCTTCCTTCCTGCGTCACAGGACAGGAAAACTGTGAGAAAGCAAAGGAAAACGGTTATTGACAACCTTAGTAGAGCCTAGAGCATGAGCAACCTAACTACGCTTGTAGCATTCTGAGGACCATCTGCAAATCCCCTGCACTGCCTGCCCAGAGAGTCCCATCGCTGTAGCCTCTGTGGCTGCCCCAGTTCTCAAAGAATGAGAGCTGAAATCCATGGCGTCAATCCCCGCCACCCTGAGTGCAAGCCCAAGCACCCTGGAGAACTGAAACCTCGTCAAAGGGGTGCCATCGGACTGCACTAGGAGTGGGCCTCCCACCCCCAGGCCTATGTGCCAAGGACACCTCTCGGTTGGTCACAGGACAGCAAGTGTTACCTTGTGCCTGGTGCAAGATGATGTGGTCTCCCCTGCCGACCTGGTCTGTCCTGGAGCGTGGTATCACAATAGACAAAGAACCCTCAGACCTCTGCACGTGAGCCATCTGCAGCCCTCCCTGCCAATCCTTCTTATTTTTGGCCACCAGTTCCCCCACCCTGATAGCTCCATAAAAAGCCAACGTATATACTGACCTGAAGAGGCGAACCTCCTCGGGGGACTTTCAGACATTTTCTAGGACACCCAAAACTGCTGATAGTGTGCCTATACCAATGGGGCGCCGGTCATCTGTCTGGGTCTCCTGCAAACGCTGCTATCCCCACAAAGCCCTCTGCACTATGAAAGATCTGGCTGGGTCCTGGTGGCCCAGGATTTTGGAAAAGAAAGAGATTGCCATCATGTGGCGTCACCCACAAGCTGCAGAGTGCCCCCCCTTCCTCAGTGGTCCCAAAAATGGCAGGATAGCGGAAGATTCAGGCCACACCTTCTCCCACCCATCTCCTAGGGAAACTACAGTAGGCACTGAATGCCCCATCATAAAGCTGCCTCATCATGGGTGCTAAACTGGCTGCCACGAGGTCTGATAGGTTTGGGCACCAAGTTGCCACAGACAATCTGCAAAAGGCATTGGGGCTTCCGCTGCTTCTGGGTGGTGGAACCTGGGGCTTCCGCTGTTTCTGGGTGGTGGAACCTGAACACCTGCATCTTGAAACGAGACCGAGCATTAGTGGTATTATACAGCACCCCTGGGAAATGCTTGGCCCTAAACAACACATTCAGTTTCATGCATTGGAGCACTATCTCCTTCAACAGCCTCAATATCATTTTACATTTGGCCGCTTGTTGGTAATGCACTCGACCACTGTCATGTTGTCAGACCAAAATATGACTGACTGGTTGCGGAGGTGGTCCGGCCATATGGACAATGCCACCAGGATAGGGAAAAGCTCCAAGAAGCCTATGTTGGCAGTCAGGCCTGAATCCACCCATGCTGCTGGGCAGCGCTGCCCACACCAATGCTGGGCCCAGGATGGCACCAAACCCCTTGCTACCCACTGCATCGGTAAGGAAGCCCAGTTCCTCACTGGTCTTGGCGGGGCTGGGCCACACCACAATGCCATTGAAATCCCTCAGGAATGCCAGCCAGATACGCATGTCCTGGCATTCCTCGCAGGTCAAGCTGGTGTGGTGGTGCTTCTCCCTCAAACCCGACATTGCCTGATCAATGGATCGCGAAAATGGGCGGCCTATGGGATTGATCTTCAAAGCGAAATTGAGCTGCCTAACTGTCTTCTGTAACTGATGTAACATGACTGTATCCTTTCTAAAACAATCCTGCAAAGCGAGGGAGAAGGTAGATTCCTTTCCCTGTGGGAGCCGTGACACCCCTGCATCAGAATCTAATTCAATGCCCAGGAACTCAATGACCGTTGATGGTCCCGTGGTCTTGCCTTGCACTAGGGGAACCCCAAACTCACTCATCAATGCACAGAAGGACTGCAATGCCTCACCGCACTCTGTAGGGAAAGAAAGTCATCCAAATAGTGCAACACCCACCGCTGTCCTGCTCTCTGCCTGAACACCTACTATTGGAAAGAACGGAACTTTTCAAAGTAGGAGCAAGAGACCGAGCAACCCATGGGCATGCACTTATCCAGATAATACTTCCCCCTCAAACTGAAAGCTAAGCAGATGAAAGTCCTGAGGGTGCACGGGAAGAAGCCGGAAGGATGACTCTATGTCTGACTTTGCCAAGAGGGCACCTGGCCCCAGCCCCTGGAGCATCTCACTTGCCTGGTCTAAAGAGGCACAAAGTACCATTGATTGCTTCATTTAAAGACTGCCTCCTGGGAATGGACAGGTTATGTATTAACCGGAATTCGCCCAGGCCCTTCTTGGGTACCACCCCCAGTGGCGAGCAGACAAAACCTTCCAAGGGTACTGACTCAAATGGGCCGACCACCCTCCCCAACCTCACTTCCTTATCAATTTTTGTTGCAGCCACTGCTCGGTTAGACCTCAGAGACTGCTGATTCGTGCAGTGGGGAACGCCCATGTATCCTGGGACTGGTATCCTGAAACCCTTCTTAAAACCTTCAAAAAGAACCTAAGCTGCAACCGAGATAACATACCTATTAAACCATGGGATGAATGCCATCACATTCACAGGGGAGGGGGCCTTGCAGAGGAGTGGGTCCTTAATCCCGCCATTTTCCCCCTCTATCCTTCGATTTCTTGAAACATTTTGATTCAGGATGCGAGGGGAACCCGCAAAATGAGCAGGATTGCTTGAATTTACACGACCCAGGCCACACTGGTACAGGACCACTTATTGTAGTCCCAACATGTACCCTTCTTCCCACAAAAACAAAGTTATATTTCACTCTGTGACGGCAACCGGTAGCTTGTGACCCTCAGAGCAGGGAGTAGTGAAAGAGACCTCTTTGCCGCTCCGCCACCCCTTTTAAAGGCAAAAATAACAGTTGATGGACAGAATGCAGAACAATGTCATACATTCACCCCAGTACAGAGATCTGGGCCTAAATCCATCGTTTTTTTGCTCACCATGCCATTTCAGTTTGAACCCAGCCATATGCAAATCAGTCTTGACCCTGTGCCTCATGGGAACAGTCCAGCCCGAACTGCCAAGCCAGGTCCTCCCTGGACTGGAAACAAGCATCCTAGGACTGGTTTCGGGGTTTCACCCCTCTTCAGCCAGGATAGCTTGATTCCAGTGGCATGGAGAGCACGGGACCCACGTCTGGGCATACCCGACCCACTCGGGGTGACAAATGCAAAAATAACAGTTGATGGACAGAATGCAGAACAATGTCATACATTCACCCCAGTACAGAGATCTGGGCCTAAATCCATCGTTTTTTTGCTCACCATGCCATTCCAGTTTGAACCCAGCCATATGCAAATCAGTCTTGACCCTGTGCCTCATGGGAACAGTCCAGCCCGAACTGCCAAGCCAGGTCCTCCCTGGACTGGAAACAAGCATCCTAGGACCGGTTTCAGGGTTTCACCCCTCTTCAGCCAGGATAGCTTGATTCCAGTGGCATGGAGAGCACGGGACCCACGTCTGGGCATACCCGACCCACTCGGGGTGACAAATGCAAAAATAACAGTTGATGGACAGAATGACTGGGGGTGAATGTTTGCCAATGTGCAACATTCCGTCCATCATCTTGTGTGTTTTGCATTTCGCCCTAAGTGGGAAGGGTATGCCCAGACGTGGGTCCCGTGCTCACTACGCCACTGGAGTCAAGCTATCCTGGCTGATGAGGGCTGAAAGCCCGAAACCGGTCCTAAGATGCTTGATTCCGGTCCAGGGAAGACATGGCTTGGCAGTTCGGTCTGGACTGTTCCCATGAGGCACAGGGTCAAGACTGATTTGCATATGGCTATGTCTGAACTGGGGTGGCGTGGTGTAGCAAAATAACGATGGATTAAACCCAGATCTGTGACTGGGGGTGAATGTTTGCCAATGTGCAACATTCCGTCCATCATCTTGTGTGTTTTGCATTTCGCCCTAAGTGGGAAGGGTATGCCCAGACGTGGGTCCCGTGCTCACTACGCCACTGGAGTCAAGCTATCCTGGCTGATGAGGGCTGAAAGCCCGAAACCGGTCCTAAGATGCTTGATTCCGGTCCAGGGAAGACATGGCTTGGCAGTTCGGTCTGGACTGTTCCCATGAGGCACAGGGTCAAGACTGATTTGCATATGGCTATGTCTGAACTGGGGTGGCGTGGTGTAGCAAAATAACGATGGATTAAACCCAGATCTGTGACTGGGGGTGAATGTTTGCCAATGTGCAACATTCCGTCCATCATCTTGTGTGTTTTGCATTTCGCCCTAAGTGGGAAGGGTATGCCCAGACGTGGGTCCCGTGCTCACTACGCCACTGGAGTCAAGCTATCCTGGCTGATGAGGGCTGAAAGCCCGAAACCGGTCCTAAGATGCTTGATTCCGGTCCAGGGAAGACATGGCTTGGCAGTTCGGTCTGGACTGTTCCCATGAGGCACAGGGTCAAGACTGATTTGCATATGGCTATGTCTGAACTGGGGTGGCGTGGTGTAGCAAAATAACGATGGATTAAACCCAGATCTGTGACTGGGGGTGAATGTTTGCCAATGTGCAACATTCCGTCCATCATCTTGTGTGTTTTGCATTTCGCCCTAAGTGGGAAGGGTATGCCCAGACGTGGGTCCCGTGCTCACTACGCCACTGGAGTCAAGCTATCCTGGCTGATGAGGGCTGAAAGCCCGAAACCGGTCCTAAGATGCTTGATTCCGGTCCAGGAAGACATGGCTTGGCAGTTCGGTCTGGACTGTTCCCATGAGGCACAGGGTCAAGACTGATTTGCATATGGCTATGTCTGAACTGGGGTGGCGTGGTGTAGCAAAATAACGATGGATTAAACCCAGATCTGTGACTGGGGGTGAATGTTTGCCAATGTGCAACATTCCGTCCATCATCTTGTGTGTTTTGCATTTCGCCCTAAGTGGGAAGGGTATGCCCAGACGTGGGTCCCGTGCTCACTACGCCACTGGAGTCAAGCTATCCTGGCTGATGAGGGCTGAAAGCCCGAAACCGGTCCTAAGATGCTTGATTCCGGTCCAGGGAAGACATGGCTTGGCAGTTCGGTCTGGACTGTTCCCATGAGGCACAGGGTCAAGACTGATTTGCATATGGCTATGTCTGAACTGGGGTGGCGTGGTGTAGCAAAATAACGATGGATTAAACCCACATCTGTGACTGGGGGATGAATGTTTGCCAATGTGCAACATTCCGTCCATCATCTTGTGTGTTTTGCATTTCGCCCTAAGTGGGAAGGGTATGCCCAGACGTGGGTCCCGTGCTCACTACGCCACTGGAGTCAAGCTATCCTGGCTGATGAGGGCTGAAAGCCCGAAACCGGTCCTAAGATGCTTGATTCCGGTCCAGGGAAGACATGGCTTGGCAGTTCGGTCTGGACTGTTCCCATGAGGCACAGGGTCAAGACTGATTTGCATATGGCTATGTCTGAACTGGGGTGGCGTGGTGTTGCAAAATAACGATGGATTAAACCCAGATCTGTGACTGGGGGTGAATGTTTGCCAATGTGCAACATTCCGTCCATCATCTTGTGTGTTTTGCATTTCGCCCTAAGTGGGAAGGGTATGCCCAGACGTGGGTCCCGTGCTCACTACGCCACTGGAGTCAAGCTATCCTGGCTGATGAGGGCTGAAAGCCCGAAACCGGTCCTAAGATGCTTGATTCCGGTCCAGGGAAGACATGGCTTGGCAGTTCGGTCTGGACTGTTCCCATGAGGCACAGGTTCAAGACTGATTTGCAAATGGCTATGTCTGAACTGGGGTGGCGTGGTGTAGCAAAATAACGATGGATTAAACCCAGATCTGTGACTGGGGGTGAATGTTTGCCAATGTGCAACATTCCGTCCATCATCTTGTTTGTTTTGCATTTCGCCCTAAGTGGGAAGGGTATGCCCAGACGTGGGTCCCGTGCTCACTACGCCACTGGAGTCAAGCTATCCTGGCTGATGAGGGCTGAAAGCCCGAAACCGGTCCTAAGATGCTTGATTCCGGTCCAGGGAAGACATGGCTTGGCAGTTCGGTCTGGACTGTTCCCATGAGGCACAGGGTCAAGACTGATTTGCATATGGCTATGTCTGAACTGGGGTGGCGTGGTGTAGCAAAATAACGATGGATTAACCCAGATCTGTGACTGGGGGTGAATGTTTGCCAATGTGCAACATTCCGTCCATCATCTTGTGTGTTTTGCACCCCTTTTAAAGGGGTAGGGTCTGGTAGGATCCAGTTCTCCCGCGACCCGGAAGAGTTTAAGCTCTTCTGAGTCGCCTCACGCCCGGCGACCAATGCCTGCACGCGTACGAGGCTGGCGCCAGTGGTGTCATCTGCCGCTGCCACCAGCTGTCCGGCAGGGACCGACAACCCTCCATAGGCGCGTCACCCCTTAGTCAGGGCCGCCTTGGCAAAACACCAATTAACCGTAGTGACATCATTTCTGTAAATAAGTCCCTGCATCCATGACGTACTATGAAACAAGACTCCTAGTTCTTTAAGCACATCTCAGGGTTCGGGGGATATTTACATATAACCCTCCTTTGGGCCTCGTGCTTTTGGGGTCGCCAGAGCCCACATTTATCTTGGCCGAAGCAGATTTAGGGACGCGATAGGAGTGAACATATCTCTGTAAGACACAACTTGTAAATACATGACGTAGTGTTTTGCACGGTATGGGAGACTTCATGCAGACAAACTTTGTGGTAATGTCAGGGAAATCAGCAGTGAAAACCGGCCCAGCAGACCATAAAGCAGAAGTCGAAACCACCACCCTCCCTCCCCCGGACCACCTAGAGGTCATTGTAAGATCAGTCCATCGCACCTGGATCCCACATCAGGAGCCGGAGTCCACTCACACCTGCCTGGAGTCCTTCTCTGTCCACCCTGACCTCATGATACTTCAGCTAGTCACAAGCCCAGTGTTTAATTTGAGCCAGTGGTTTCCGGTGCTCAGCACCGGCACGTAATCATCAACACCGGCGCTTTTCACGAACACCAGTTAAGGACACATTCATTTATGAGGAAATTAAGTGTTTTGCCCAGAATTAAAGGATGTTGAGCCGGTGCCCAGACGGGAACCTGGTTCCCCAGCTCCGAAGTAGGCAGCTCTGGCCATTACGCCACATCCTCTGCCCACTTTCATGGTTAGTAGTTGATTCTGTTTTAGGCAGCACTAACAGGAGAAATGGGCTGGTGCAAGCTGCCTCCTGACGAGAGCCACAGCACTTGTTTTTGTTTTACAAGTTAACCACTGCACAAACCCACCCCACCCGAAGCTTGTGGTGGTCCTCTACAGCCTTCCAAAAAGACGCCCTTGCCACAGCATCTAACTACAAGCCCCAGGAGCCTCCGAGGAACCTTCTTCAGCCTCCCAGGAGTTTGATACAGGCCTCCTCGAGCCCACCAGGCACCCACCCACTAAGCTGAGGCCACGCCCCCTACCCAGAGTCCACCCAGCCCATCGGAGAGCCGACCACTCATGTCAGGTGTGATGGAGGGGAGGGGATAAGGGTGTGGTGAAATCTTGTACAGAACCTTTCTTCTGAAATATCTTTCTAGCGCCTAGAAACGGAGATATCATGAACCATGTCCTTAACATGTGTACACTTCCTTCTCTCCTTATGTCTTCATAAAGAGGAAGGGTAGGCGCCCTCACTCGTTGTCCAGTTCTCCTCTGTGCCTTAAAGTACCTTGTGTGCAGAGGCTTAGCTTCCAATTGTGCAGCAGGTGCAGTGGCACCGAGCCCTCTCGGAGCCTGATTACTGCTGCTGTGTTTTACCACCCAATCAGAGCTCAGGGAACCATATTTCTTACTTCCACGAGGGCCCACGGACCCCTTACTACGCCACTGCCTGTGTGACCCAGGAGGCCCAGTGCAACCCGCAAAATTCAAATAAATATTAAAATACACAGCAAATCCAGCTTAATGTCTTAGATAAAAAAAGATTGAATGGGGGGTTTGTGAAGGGCAGACGTGGGGTGCACAGTGAGTGTTATTCATACCTTCTTCCGGTGCAGTATGCAGCTAGCGACATTACTTTGGCAGTCTGAGCCCTCTCAGTTAAGTGTAGAACTGGAGTCCAAGTACAGGCTATGGATCACGGTCACTGGAATTATGTGGTAGAAGAGGACCAAATTATGTGGCAAGAACAGGGAAATTACGCAGCGTAATGTGAAACATTTCGTGATAGTTTTACTTCATTATTCTATTATTTTTACATATGGTAACATTGGGCAAAGAGTTCACCTCAATAGTACCAGCTTCACAACTAAATACACCAAAAAGCATCTGAACGATGACCACTCGGCCTTTGAGAAGGCGCTCAGCGAGTGGGTCAGAGTCCTGAGAAGACTGCGAGCAGCATGGCAGGGGAGACATCCTTTACCACGCAACATTAACAACGCGATGCTTATACATCGCGGTCATTACAACGCAAGTCGTTACAATGACTTGCTGTAGGGGGCGCTCTAAGATAAGGAATAGTATGATTTACTATTCCAACACCTTCCCTACTGTACGTAGACTGGAGTTGGAATAGTAAATCATACTATTCCTAAGTCCAGCGCCCTCCAGCGCAAGTCGTTGTAACGACTTGCGTTGTAACGAACGAAATGTAAAATACCGCGTTGTAAATGTATGCGTAGTAACGTCATACATTCGCATGGCAGCTACCTCAAAATGAAGTGTTACTCTCTACTGGAGAAGGACAATGATCCTGAACCACGTTTAGAGACGCACAGCACTGGCTGCACCAACCATGGTGCACACAAAGGACTTTTAACTGAAGTAAATGTCATCGTGCACCGCATTTACCATAATGCATCTGAGCGGACTGGGTGCTGGGATTTCCGGCAGTGTGCTCCCTCCTCCCTTACCCTTTGCGAAGGGCCTTCCTCTGCGCGGGAACACAGCGTCACATTGTTAGTAATTTTTTTATCCAGTTTTTTTTGGGGGGGTTAAAATCTGCAGAGGATGGATTATGTGGCAAAAGCAGCACATCAGGGATTATGCAGAAAAACACTGTGGCCATAAATTAGCACAATTCCAGTGGCCCGAGCTATGGTATCATCTGACAACGGCAAAGGAGATGATTTCTGATGGTCCATTTGTGCGCCCAGTGATATTTCACAAGTAGTTGTTCCTCGGTGTGTTTACTATTTAAATTATGGCCAGTTTTGTGCTACGAGAGCTCAATGTGTCAAACACCTTCGGCTCAGATCTAGAACCATACCCAGGCAGCCACTAGGCAAGGGGTTTGAATCTCGGCCGAACTGACTCAGCCTTTCATCCTTTCAAGCTCGATAAAATGAGTACTATTCCGTTGGACAATATTAACATCTAATCGTATAACAAACGTTCATTTTTTGGAGCGTGCAGTATTTATTGCAGGATTTTAAGCAGGTGCTCTTTTGCTCCGCATAATAAGAGTGTCTTTGGGGACACGAACATGAACTATTGCTGCAGGTACCAGTAATCTCTATAAGGAATGAGGTCTCCCGTGTTGCCAAGCCAGGCTGCCAGGACTTGTCTCTCGCTGCCTTCGTGTACCCAGGCCCCACAGAAAGCGTGTTCGCATCTCTGCCTGCGTTTATCCACTCTCATTTGCACAAAGCTCTGGGAAAACATTTACCGTATTAATTGGCTGAGTTGTGTAAACCATCACTCAAGCAGTTTCGAGCTGGCTGCTGTTTTGAAGATGCTTTATAATGAGTTTTTCTAAATCTCTGTTGGATTATACAATTCAGCAGATCAAGGGATTTTTTTCTGTAATTCAGAAACCTTGTCTCCTGAAGGCGGGGCCAGGGTTATCTCTCATCCTTCCCTCACATCCTTGCAGCCGCAGGGTCCTCACGCTCCTCATCCACCATGGGTACCTCGGATAGCTCAACTCCATTCCTACAACTGATGGGTGTACAATGAATCTCACGTGTGCTGATGGTAGCCACGCCTACACAGAAGGCCTCTGTTAGGTACCAGTGCCCCTGTGGTATGGGTAGAGTCAGTGCTTAATTTGTAAAAAAAACATAAGTGCCAGGTCCCTCGTCAGGAGGCCACTGAAGTTTACAACACACATTGCCCCTGCGATGCTGCCAATGATAGTAACAACACAACTACTAACCATCACACTCTTACAAGTTTGACAATTCAGACTATTTCAGGCCCCCAAAGCTATAAGAATGGCTAGGGCGGCAGGTAAAAGTCATTTTTAATATATATTGAATTAATAATTAACTGTTGATGTGGTCACATCTAAATTAGCCAGACAGTGCCACCTTGTGGCAGACTGTCACAAGCACTGGTGTTGACAATTAAGTGCCAGTGCCAAGCACCGGAAACCTCTGGTTCAAATTAAGCACTGGGTAGAATTCTTGTCTATACAGAGGCCATCTTTAAATGGTCACCATCTTTGTGGCCTGTAGGACAGCCATGTCTATACAGAGACCTCTTTAAAAGGTCATCTCCTATGTGACAGTGAGATAATCCATGTAAAAAGCCATTGCCTGTGCTGCACGGATAGTAGCCGTGCGTCTAAAGAAGCCATCTTTAAAAGGTCAGTACTCTTATGACGTGGCAGGAAGCTTGTGTATGTAGAATCTATCTTTAAAGGCCTTTGTGGTTTGGAGTGAAACCATGCCTATAAGGAGGCCATCTTTAAAAGGTCAACTCGTCTGTGATGCAGAGGAGAGTCATATCTACACAGAGGCCAGCCATCCTTAAAAGGCCATTGCCCATGTGGCTCTCGGGAGCCATGTCTAAATAGAAGCCATCTTTAAAAGGTCATCTCATCAGTGGTGCAGAGGAGAGTCGTATTTATACAGAGGCAATCCATCCTTAAAAGGCCGTTGCCCATGTGGCTCTCAGGAGAGCCATATCTAAATGAAAGCCATCTTTGAAAGGGTTGCACGCTTGTGGCACAGAGGGAAACCATGTCTACACAGCTGTCGTTTGTTAAAGACCACCACCTCTGTCTCGCTGGGCGCTTTTCTGAAGGGTCCACTGTTGGGACCAGAGGAACAGTTTTCGGCTGCGATTATAAGACTTGTTTAAAAGAAGAGACTAAATTTTACTCAGTCAAGGAAATCATTGAAGCCAGGTAGGGGGTCTGGCTTTGTTTTGTACTGTAATTGCATTTGTGTAGCGCTTCATACCCTGATGACGGGCCGAAGCGCTTTTGCAGATGGGTAGCACACTACACCATGGGGGAATGCTTGGTTGGAAGGTTGTTAAATTGCAGCATAATATATGTGCGAAACAAGCTGCTGTCGTGTGTAAGTTATGGCAGTGGAGTTTATAGCCTGTCTTGCATCGAGGTGCCTGGCTCTGTAATGGCGGGTCTCTAGACAGCGGGCTGCCACCCAGCATTCCCATTTTCACCAACAGTGCTTCTGCTGAAACAGTAAAGGTGCTTTCAGCAAAAGAATCCCTGCTGACATGAGTGGATCTTGGAATTAGGGGGCGCTTCTCCACCGTAGGGCAGAAGATGGACTCTACTGACCCAAAGGACTCGGCGGGCGGGCAGGGGGGTGTGTGTGGGTGTGTGTGTGTTTTTTACAAAACTGAATCCTGGGAAATAGTGTCATCTGTATTTATAGTGGTACGAGATCCCAGCCTGCGACTGAAAGCACTATGATGGACAAGTTAATATTTTAAAATTGTATTACATACAGTATAAGTTAGGCTGCTCCCTCCAAAAGCCATGTACAGGTAGCAGAGTCTTGGTTTATTTGTTCATTGCTTCCCCCGCCTCATGATGTCATGCTATCTCTGCCTAATTAACCCACTTACAAGGTCTCCATAAGACATGGGCCCCATTTTGAACCTGTGTGGATTGGAATTTCCATGTGGAATTCCATTCCACACAATTATAAGAGGCCCAGGGTTCCTGCGTGTGGATTTACTGGATACAGGAACAACAAACTTGATTTTACTGTCTGGGATATCCAGCCAATAGAATCACTGTAGAAAAAGCCTACATTGTACCCGGGACACCTCCCTGCCCCTACCTCAGACAAGGCACAAGAGGAGCATTACTTGCCCTCCCCCGCCACCCAGCCAACATCCTCCACTTCTTCAGCTACATTACGCGCTCCGCATTATAACACACTTACCACACCCCCTACATACGTTTACCACGTACTCAGTGCAGGTGGTGAATGTATGTGTTGAATCCCTCACAGAAAAGGGAGTACCAGGCTGAATAGCATTGCACGGTAATTCCCCATTCCTAGGGTTTAACTAAGAATTGCACAGTACTGGTGGGTTCGTACAGCACAGTGCTGGTGGGTTCGTACAGCACAGTACTGGTGGGTTCGTACAGCACAGTACTGGTGGGTTCGTACAGCACAGTACTGGTGGGTTCGTACAGCACAGTGCTGGTGGGTTCGTACAGCACAGTACTGGTGGGTTCGTACAGCACAGTACTGGTGGGTTCGTACAGCACAGTGCTGGTGATTAAAGGTGTGGAGCTTTCACCTCGTCAGTATTACGCATCTTGTAATTGGGGCCCTGGTGGGCGACTTAAAGTGTCTGGGGATAGATTAACTGGTATGAAAGGCCCAGTTGTCACACCCCACTACAACTACAAATACAGAGCAGGGGGTACTTTACCACAGTTTAGCTTAAACAGCCTGCCTGCACTCCTGATCCCAGGTAAGTGCATTAAACAAAGTGTATTGTGGCTGCTCTAAGCCCTGTTGTACTGTGAGGTTTCTATGGATATTTCCATCCACAGAGGGTTGAGTGAATGCACTCTCGGGCCTCATAACTGCCTCAAACCCAGAGTTGGCTCCTCCTTAGGTTCGCTCTCTACATCTGTGCGCACTTTCTTAATTTCGTCTTTTATGTGATTTGAAGTGCATAAACACAAACTAGGCGACATATGACTGAAATTGGCTTGTGTGGCCACATCTATCCTCACACTTCCCTCCTACACCCATCAGGCCGGGAGGTACATGCTTGTTTATGACACAACTTCAGCAGTTCCAGCCATATCTACACTCCAAAACAGTTCAAACATTGGCCAGACTGCATTCACATACTTCAGTCCTTCAATTAGAAGTTATCACTCACTTATATTCTCTTCAAATTCACGCAGAGGCATAGCAACAAACAGCATAACTCTGTCCCTGCTGTATGACTTCAAAATACTGCTCATATCTGCCACTTAACAAACACATACTGCTTCATCTATGGCACTCCACAGAGTCGCATACTACCTCCTCAAAAGGAAAGGAAAGTGGCCACCTTCAATTATGCCGATGACCTACAACTATTGTTCACAATCGACAACTCTCCCCAGTCAATATCTGACTTTCAGTCTACCATGCGGTTCATCCGTCATTGGATGGACTGCAATCACCTAAAACTAAATCCAGGCAAGACTGAACTAGTCCTGACGGGTGGCAGTCACAACTTTTGGGGCCCACATTATTGGCCAAACGAATTAGGACTCCCCCCAACCCCACCTCCTCCTCAGTCAGAAGCATTGGGGTCACAATAAACAATGACCTATCTCTAAAAACACATGTAGGCTCGGTGATCTCCACCTGCTTTTTTCAGCTGCGTAAGATTAGGAAGATAAGCAGGCTACTTACCCAAGCAGCTTTGGTACAGGTCCTGATAGCCATGGTCCTATCACATCTAGACTACGCCAACGCAATCTATCTTGGTATACCACTCTGCCTCACAAAACGGTTACAGATGGTACAGAATCAAGCGGCCAGACTGATTTACAAACAGCCCAGGTGGCAACATGCCTCCCCCCTCCTGAGGAAGCTGCACTGGCTTCCTATTCCCCAACACTGTGCATTCAAAATTGGCTGTCTGGTGTTTAAATCCCTGAATGGCCGGAGCCCTAAATTCATAGACAGCCTTATATCACGGTACACCCCCTCACGCATCCTCAGCTCATCTCCAACTTTTGGCAATCCCGACCTTCAAGCTGAAGCGTCAAGGGGGTTGCAGGTTTGCAACTCTGGCCCCCAGAATGTGGAATTCCATCCCCCTGGAAATCAGGTCAAGCACTGACCTACTGAGATTCAGAAAATTCCTCAAAACATGGCTGTACATCCAGGCCTACGAATAAACTGCTCCAGGTTCGGCATCTCCTAGAATCAGCGCCATGAAACCAACCAGTGTACGAGCGCTTTATAAAACCCTTTTAACATAACATGAAGGACTGGATAAATATAACTGTGATATAATATAACATACTCTGACCCTACTGTACTGCAAGGTTCTAATACTAGCAAAACTGTGCTGGGTAAATCTCTATCGACATAACATATGTCTGCCTCCTGTTAATGTGCAGACTTCAATTTGACCAGGATTAAAAGTTGTGTTTTAACTTCCAATCCACGCACAAATGGATGTTTGTACAGAGATTGCAATTGTGAGTTGTGCATCGATTACCACATTCTGCCATTTTCTCCTAAGCGGCTGAACTGCTAAGACATAAAAGCAAAACATGCAGTAATCAGTGTAATAAACAACAATTCCATGTGTTAGGCTTCATTCTGAGATGGGGAACTCAGGAGAAAGTGTTACCCAGTCAAACCCCACAACATGGTATGAGGAATGACTATGTACACTAACTATCATCCGAATCCTGCATAACCTGGAACCATCGCCTTGGTCTCCAAATTTATCTGTATACTTTTTTCATGATGATGGACACGCAGCTACATAGCCTTAAATGTATTAGTCTCAATCTGGGGTCACCAAGCCCACCTAGAGTGCCCATTTTTGTACCTGCTGTAACCTCGCAGCCTCTAATAAATCTCTATGGCTCTCTTTGTCCTGACAATACACTTAGATGTTGTAAACAGAGAAGGGAGTGTGGGATGTAATTGTTTCTGTGTGTGTATGCCTGTGCACCTGTGTGCATACGTGTGCATGTGGGTGTGTGTGTGTGTCTGTGTATGTGCGTGGGTGTGTGTGCACTGATGGACCAGTCTATTCTGTCCCTTTCCCTCCCGTCATTAGCTCCGTCTTTGCTCCTGCACTATGATAACTTAATCGAGGATAGCGCCATGGATAATCAAGATCTGGCACAGATATTGAGGATATGTAAAGACCGCCAGGCTCCCCTGGTTCATGAGATGCCCTCCCTACTATAACCTTGTAGACCGTGCTTAGGGGGACATTTAGAACCTGTTGGACAGTCAACAGATCCGCCAGAAGTGATAAACCCTTGGTGCCTGCCCCTTGGGCAGAGAGGACAGTTTACCCTATTCCGAGACCCACACCTACCTTGCTGGGATCTCGGTGCTGTAGGGGCAGCCGCCCTGGCAGCTCCCTCTTCAGACACTGCAGGCTTGCAGAACTGACACTATTTTTAAAGCACCCACTCAGCAAACGTATTTCTGTTGAGAAAATGAACTCTCAAAGCGAGAATTTGTTATCTCAACACAAAGCACGTATGGCCTGACGTGCAGGGAGCTTTCTCCCTGTGTCTAGGGTTCATCCTGCATTATTCCTGCCTGTATCCACTATGCCCTGGGCAGGGAAAATGGGTTCGGGTAGCAGTAGCGTGGGACTCTTCTTGGCGGATGGGCCACAAGGTGTTGCACCAAGCAGAGACGCATCGTCCTTCCATCAACTCTAAACAGAAGGGAGGAACAGTGAGTTTGGCAGGGCGAAGCACCGTAGAGTTACGGTGGTGCTCCCGCCCTGCCAGGCTTGAAATGAAGTTCTTCGATTCACCTGTGCCTTTGAACCTGCCCGCGTACTCTAAATAGTGCTATAGGAAGTATCAAGAATGGTCTGATAAACAGCAAAGCATTGTCCTTTTGACAGTAGGGCAGGCTAGCAGGAGTTGGGGCATATCTGGTTGACGTCAGAAGGAAGAAACACGGGACTGCAACCCCTCCACCTTTATATGCAAAACAAGTTTTTCATTTAGCGAAACACAGACGTGTATATATATGTGTATATATATATATATACACACTCACTCTCTCACTCGCACATCAGAGTTTAAAGCACCACATAGATGTCAACAAATCATGCATGTCTCATTGCGACTGAGAGCTCTTTTATTTCCAGTTCTATTTCTCAGCTCTCCAACTTCTCAGCTTCTCTTTTCCAGGCTGTCTGCAATCTCATCAACCTGACTTGTGTCAAAATTGACCATTTCCCCTCCCAAGTTGTTTGTGACAATTTGTCCTCTTTTTTTTATGAGACGATCAAGGTCACTTCTGATTGTATCGCCCAGCTTCCAGTTTCATCCTGCCTCAGGCCGCATGATTACAAGCTTTCGCCTTCTTTGTCCCTCCTCTCACAGCTCTCTCGTGATTAAGGAGAGAGAAGGTTTCCTCCTTGCTACCCCCCTAAAGACAAGCTCCCCGGATGATGCCTGCCCAGTCAGGACTCTAAAACCCTTGCAGTCTTTACTCCTGCTTTCACCTCCATCTGTCATACCTCTCCCTACTGGATGGAAGAGTGAGGCCATTCAACCCCTCTTAAAGAAGTCCAACTTGGCCGCAGGACTGAAGCTGATTATAGACTCGTCTTTCTTTTACCAGCAGTGACTGAAATCAGCGAGAAGTTCAGGCTCACCGGCTTTCTAAGCGTCTTGAACAAGACCAGTTACTAGATGTTAGTCAGATGAGTTTAAGGCTTGGTTTAGGCACTGAGGCTGCCCTTGTGGCTGTACTGAATGACGTCAGATAGATTACAGTCATGGTATTTCTGCCTGCTTCATCCTGCTACTGCATGGTCATCCTGCCACATCCAAATGAGCGTCTGTAGAAAAGAAAAACCATCTTTTTATTCAATGCTTCTCGAAAGCTTATGTAGTTAATGCTGCCATCATTTCTAGATTGAACTATGCCAATGCTTGCTACGTCTCGAAGGATCCATTATAGGGTGCTCTGCTCTGCCCACACAGCTTATTATGAAACAGGCCGTACTGTTTGTGTTTTTGCTTCCATGTCTAAGACGTCTCTTCGTTTTGGTTCTTCCCTCCTGCTATCAGTTCCTCGATTTAAAAAGGCTTGGTGGGAGGGAGCATAGAGAGGGACGTTCCTTCTCTTTTGTGGTTCCTCTATTTGGAATGCTCTCAGTCTCGCCTACTCACAGTAGAGAATCATTCTATGTTTAGGAAGGCTCATAACATATTCACCTAATTTAATGATTATCTTAATATTTTTTCTGATGCTGTTAGTCAGTTCAGCCTTAGGCTGTTTGCTGCATTTTATGAATAACATCTCAACTCAACTCA
Organism: Calotriton arnoldi; assembly: GCA_963921515.1. Lineage (NCBI taxonomy): Eukaryota > Metazoa > Chordata > Amphibia > Caudata > Salamandridae > Calotriton > Calotriton arnoldi. The sequence goes on along the minus strand of CAWUFW010005137.1, from coordinate 167,928 downwards.
TATCTTGCATAAATAGGTTTTCAATATATTTAGTTGGTGCCCTCAATCACTAACCGAGGGGTTGTGGCAATTTTAGAAGAAATTGAGCAGAAATTATAGCGATGGAGCTTTGTCCCCTCCAGCCCGCTCCATTGTTGAAGGCCTTCGCCTAACGCTCGGGGCTTTAACGCTGGAGCGGGTCTTTAATGGCCGGTAGAGCCCGCTACGTTGGGCAGGCTATATTTCATAAACTCATTGTCATTTCACAGAAGGAATTTTCAGGGAATTGGCAAAAGGGCCATTGCCTTCAAATAACATGGTGAGAATTGGCTGTAAGTGCTTTGTATTGAACTATGTATAAGCTGTTTTCATCACTCATTGCCCTTTTTAGAGATGCCCTTGGCCGGTGCACATTCTTAAGTCCACTAAAGCTCGCTGTTGTGATTCTTTCAGGTTTAAAGTGCACTATTTATCACTCTGTTTTCTTGTATTGGCTTTTTGGATGGTTCTGCCCCATTGTTTGAAGTGTTAACCCCACCTGCAGTGGCTGACCTATTAGGACCCTCCACGCCCCTAGCCCCCACACCCAGGCACAGAATCTTCCCTTCCTCCACCAGTAAGCCCCCGCCCCCACCTCCACTTCAGGTCTAGTTGCACCACAGCATGCCGTGTCCTCCCACTGTATAAATGGCTTGTGATGAAACTCCTGTCCTAGGCCAGGGCGAGGACATATCAGCCCAGGGCTAAAAGCAATAAAAAAGCATCGCCCACACAACTGCATCAGCAGCAGGAGGGAGAAAAAAAACTAGCAAAAAATACATTCAATAGAAAAGGGCCCGTGACAAGGGGTTCAAGTCTGTTATAACACAGGAGAGACGGGGGAGGGCGCTCTACAGATCTGAGAGGAGCGCTCTCAGGAGTTCCCAGGAGGGAGTTGGGGGACAAAGTCTTAGCTTGACGCACAGTAGGGCGGCGGAGTACTACACATACCCAAGAAAAACACAAACAAATAGAATAGAGATGCATGAATTTGTCTGTCAGCTAGCAGGAACTCTGGGCGCATTCGCCTCTAAGCGCTTTCAGATGCCGCTGGATGTCATGATGCATGTTTATTGGATATTCTTGGCCTGCAGGTGGCTGACGTCATCGGTGGTCACGTGAGATGCAGAGAATGCCCAGGAGCCAGGTTTTCCGGTCTGGTCTGGGATTCTGGGCAGGTTCCTTATGCACTTGTAGCGCTTCAGATGAACCAATGATCACTTTAAGCACTTAAAAAGCACCAGCGTGACATGATGGATCAATGTGAGACTGAATTGTTTCTTCCGGGCACGCTCAGGGATGTTCTTACGTCATTTTCCCACCCTCTAACACAGGTGAGCTAAACAGCAATGGGATACAAAAGGGGATTATGGACGGAACGTTTGAGCCAATCAAACACTCACCCCCAGTCAACTGATCTGGGTTTAATCCATCATCATTCTTTAGCTCACTCCACCACCCCAGTTCAGACATGGCCATATGCAAATCAGTCTGACCCTGTGCCTCATGGGAACAGTCCAGCCCGAACTGCCAAGCCATGTCTTCCCTGGACCGGAAACAAGCATCCTAGGACCGGTTTCTGGCATTCCAGCCGTCATCAGCCAGGCTTGCTTGAATCCAGTGGCAAAGTGAGCAAGGGACCCACGTCTGGGCATACCCCCGCCAACTTAGGGCGAACAAAGCGATACAAAGGGGATGATGGACGGAACGTTTGAGCCAATCAAACACTCACCCCCAGTCAACTGATCTGGGTTTAATCCATCATCATTCTTTAGCTCACTCCACCACCCCAGTTCAGACATGGCCATATGCAAATCAGTCTGACCCTGTGCCTCATGGGAACAGTCCAGCCCGAACTGCCAAGCCATGTCTTCCCTGGACCGGAAACAAGCATCCTAGGACCGGTTTCTGGCATTCCAGCCGTCATCAGCCAGGCTTGCTTGAATCCAGTGGCAAAGTGAGCAAGGGACCCACATCTGGGCATACCCCCGCCAACTTAGGGCGAACAAAGCGATACAAAAGGGGATTTTTGGACGGAACGTTTGAGCCAATCAAACACTCACCCCCAGTCAACTGATCTGGGTTTAATCCATCATCATTCTTTAGCTCACTCCACCACCCCAGTTCAGACATGGCCATATGCAAATCAGTCTGACCCTGTGCCTCATGGGAACAGTCCAGCCCGAACTGCCAAGCCATGTCTTCCCTGGACCGGAAACAAGCATCCTAGGACCGGTTTCTGGCATTCCAGCCGTCATCAGCCAGGCTTGCTTGAATCCAGTGGCAAAGTGAGCAAGGGACCCACGTCTGGGCATACCCCCGCCAACTAAACAGCAATGGAACATTCCTGCAGGCAGATATGCGTATAGCGCTATGATCTGAGTGGTGTTTCTGTGTATGCTGCTATCCCTTGTAACATAGCAGACTACAAGCACTATGATGCACACAAGCAGGGGAAAAAAAGGGTAAATGTACACGATGATGGCACCAACTAAAACCGATGGAATGGAATGCTACCCAGAGGTATTCCAGCCAAAGTAAGCACCGACGTAAGCCTCCATCTCCCACATTTTTGCGTTCCCCAGAACACCAGACGGACCAACACGCGAGCGGACTACGGCAACACTCTCTCTACACCGGAATCTCCAAACAACTTCTACACAGACTTCAGACCATCCAGAACACTGCCGCAAGACTCGTACGCGACCTCCAGTGCCACACCCACATCACAACGCACCTCAAAAAGCTTCACTGGGTCCCCATCACAAGAGCAGTCGATTGAAACTTCTCACGCACACATACAGAGCCCTACACAACACAGGATCAGAACACCTGAACAGCCACATACACTTTCACCAACCCACCAGACACCTACGCTCTCCCTTACTCTCACTCGCGCATCCCCAAAAGCAAAACTGGAGGTCGCTTATTCCCTACATCGCACCGAAGACATGTAATGACCAGAGCCGCCTCCTCGCTTCTTGAGTTGTGCAAGAAGCTGGGGACCTGGCTCTTCGTATAAGCATCTTGGGGGCCACACACCTACCCAAGCGCCTGGATACCCTCTCGGTGGATTAGTGCGCTACACAAATTAACATAACATAAAATTTGTTGCCAATTGTGTGATGGCGGTATAATAGAGAGCTGTAGTGACTCGCATGTGAGGAGAGAGTGCACCACCAGGGCATTAGGAGGACGGGGAACCTTTCCTGCATCACTGCTTCATACCCCATAATGTCCAACAACATTCCGTGTGTGTTGGGAGGGGTTGGGCTGAAGCGGCGCTTCCGGTCTGGCAGGTCACTTGCAGTGGGTTTTTATGTAGCGCTGACCTGGCCAGATGACAATGAAGCGCTATGCCTGTGCTGTGTGTGGTGTACTTTGCACAAACCTCAGATTAAAATAAAAGTTGATGTGTATGTAAGCTTCCGCATACATGTCAAGTAGGTCAGGTGGTGCCGTGAAGACGGCGAGTATTATGCTGAGCAGACCGGGGCTAGCGCTTCGGATCCGCGGTGGGGAGTCGAGGCGGGAAGGGATGCACAGCGCTGCAGGGCATGTGTGGATAAACAAGCCTGTGGCGCAGCCTGAGGCGGAAGAGCAGCTTCTGCCGGGGCTTTGGAGGCGGCGAGGCCCTCCCAGGGATGCGCGGAAACATTTCGCCGCCTGTGCTGTTGTGATTTCACGCCGCCTTTTTATCTCCTTCCAGATTGATTTTTCCGAGGTGGCTGACACGTTGGTGATATGAACATCAGTCAGGGGAATGTAGCGCCGAGGAGGCGTCTTTGTTCTAGTGGGATAGACTGTGTTTAAAAGGACACTGAACCAAAGTGCTTCTGGTATTCCTCGGGCTACAGGTGTATCGTAATTGGATTTATATAGCGCTTACTACCCCAAACGAGACATTTGAGGCACTGAGATCCTGCTGCTGCTAAGATCAAGGACGTAGGAGGCACTACATTCCTGTGTGGGGGCCAGGGGGTGGGAGGAGGGTTTACACCAACAGCCAAACCATGAGCCGAGCCATCAAAAGATTCAAATCAAGCAACAAATGTAATGAAAAAATATAACTTTAAAATGAAGAGAAAAAAAAATCAATAATTCTCATTGTCTCAATTAAGTACATAGATTATATCACTGAATTGAGTGACATTATAAAAAGAATTTTTTAGGAAACTTTTAAAAATACCCCCATGATGTTGCTACAAGTTTCCCAAAAATGTGTCTGTTTGCTTTGTTCTTTATCAAGCCTATATTGTTCTTAAATGTGAAGCGAGATTATTTTATGCTAACCGTATATAAGTGAGGTTTTTGTAGAGCGTAGATCCTGTTCTGAATAACTTCAATGTGCTCTCTCTGTGAAAGGTTAAGGAAAATGACACTTTGTGAAGTAAAGCGATGGGTCTTGGATCACACAATTTGGTCAAATGGGGAAGCCAGGATTTGAGTCAAGAGTTGCACATTGCACAGGTCAGAGACTGTAGGGTTGCATCTTTTTCTCTTCCGTTTAACCCTAAAGGTCAGTGCTTTGTGTTCAGTTATTCAATTAGTGTTTTTCAATTACTGTTAGCGTGGGGAGTTTAATAAAAATGCTTATCACACACAAAAACTGACACCGTGCACAAATCTGTGCATGTGCGTTATCATAAGGTCTAAAATTGTGCTTTTCTGTTTGGAATATTTCCACAGATACTAAAGGCCAAACACAGTGAAAGGACAAGACTGTCTGAAATCACACTGCATGAGCAAACTCAGCAGTGGCTGGTAAACTTTATTTTTTAACCAGTGATTGAGGTGTTGAGCCACCCCACATCCCTCAAAACCTTCTTTTCTCAAGTCAGCTGAGCCTGCATTAACTGTAACATAAAATAGTATCTCCTGTGTTCCCTTACTCTGCGGGAGGTCACGCTCCACTCAGGATTTTAGGAGAGGCTCAACATCTAAAAAAAAAAAAAAAACGAATGGGCCACAGAACCCCCGTGGACTTTGCTCCTCAGGTTAAACTGCTTCAAGGGGATGTGCAGCGTGGCATCAGCAAGACGACCTGCCACTGTTTCAAATCAGTGTGCACTTAAAAATCTAGGGAGTTATTGTTCCCTGTGTTTCCTCATCATAAAATCTTGGGGGGATATACCCCCATTGTCCCCTACAGTTTCTAAGTCCATGGCTTAGGTCCCATTCATTTACCCCACAGTCAGGGTCGGATTGGTAACGCAGGCACTCGGGAAGTGGCCGAAGGGCCGGTGACTGAGTTCCAGCTATGGGATGCTTTTTTGGGCAGCCTGGGGGCTGTCTGTGCTGTTAGGATGCCGCCAGCGGCTGCCTGAGTGGCCTTTCTAGAGGCAGATGGGCGGAGGTATCACTCCCTTTCTCTCGCTGGGCCGGCCCATTAATGTATGTTGATTGAGCGGGGGCAGGGGGCCTGAGCAGAAGTGGTCTCACTTGCATTCATGTGTGGCTCAGCAGTGTGAACTAATCTGGGCATTTTTTTTTTATCTAAGTGAAGTTAATAAAACATGCCCCCCCCCCGCCCCCTTTCTTTTCATAAAACTTCGCTGAAGCAGTGTTTTGCGGAAAGGCAATACGCAAATGTGGGCCACTTTTTTTGGTGTGCCCGGGCCGATTTTTGATCCCAATCCAACCCTTCCCACAGTGCAAAGCCACCAAAAAGTTTTGGGAAAGGCACAGTCCCAACCTTCACGGGCAGCAGTTGAAATGCATTAAAAAACATATGGGAAATGTAATCCTGAGTGGGGGGGGCAATAGAAGTGCCAGGGCCTGGCTTGGCTATAGGAGTCGAGCATGAGCTGAGCCATCAATATATTTGACATGTAAATCTTGTAACAAACCATATAAATATGGTCGAGTTAGTGGAGGTCGCGTTTCCGATGGTTTGAAAGATAATTTATTTAGCTATCAGACTCGAGCGCGGCTCTCCAACTTAAACCTATCAGGATTGGCCCCTCATCTGACAGACCATGCAAATTCTCTAGTATTCACTCTTGACCAGTGCTTAATTTGAGCCAGTGGTTTCCGGTGCTCAGCACCAGCACTTAATTGTCAACACCGCCTCTTGTTACAGTCTGCCACAAGGTGGCACTGTCTGCCTAATTTAGAGGTGACCACAACAACAGTTAATTATTATTTCAATATACATTAAAATTGACTATTGCCTGCCGCTCAAGCCATTCTTATAGCTTTGGGGGCCTGAAACAGACAAAATTGTCTCACGTGTAGGAGTGTGATGGTTAGTAGTTGTGCTGTCACTATCATTGGCAGCATAAAAGGGCAGTGTGTGGTGCAAGCAGTAGTGACCTCCTGCAGAGAGCCCCAACGCTTATTTTTTATTCTTTTGACAAGTTAAGCTCTGCTTTGACGCAGTCCTCTCATTCAAGCGACAGGTCACCAGGACGACCATGACGGCTCAGGTCCCACCCTCCCTCTTGAAGAAGGTGAAGCAGTCACTCCCGGAAGATGGCTTCAGGACACCTTGTTCAGGCCTCAGTTCTCTCCCATGCGGATGGAGGCCACATGCCCTGCTCAGTGGTCTCCCCAATACGACCCAAGCCCCTCTGAATGTTGTCCTACACGCAGCAGACTCATAAAGGGCTTGAAGAACTACAACCACATCACCGCCCCCCCTCCCCCCCCTTCGAGTCTAACGCATCTCACACGTGGACAAGGTGTCTGCTTTGCACACTCCAGCGCCTACTACACCCCTTCCAGGTCTGGTGCCTTCGATTGCCTCATCACCCATTGGCTTCATCTGGCTGATGCGATGTGTGACCCTCGCCACGGTCTGCCGCCTGCTCTCCTGATGGTGTTCTCCGAAGCTCCGAGGCCTTCTCCATCATCCTGCCCAGGAACAGTCTTCATTTCTTAAGCCGGATTCATCACATATATCATGTTTTAGCTGAAGGAAGCCCGCTCCCGCCGAGCACCGATGCCTTCCTGCGGATCTGTGCTTTGATCTCATAAATCTATATGAACATGCACAGAATGTGCTTGGCAACGTCTCTTCGGCGGTTTCTGTAAGTCTCTTTACCCTTCCCTTAAGTGGCCGCCTTTTGTTCCCTCTTACTTCCGCCTTTGTGTCTTGAGCGCCAGAGGCGGGTTTCTTTGGCGGAGGAAATATTTTCAAGTGTGTTTTTTCATTTCCGCGCATTTTTCACTCGATCTTTCGAGAGCTCTTATTCTGTGCGTCTTTATTCCTTGCGCATCCATGTTCCTGGCGCCTGGGTAACTGTGTGGCCAGGGTTGGATTGGGATTAAAAATCGGCCCGGACACGCAAAAAAAAAGTGGCCCACATTTGCATATTGCCTTTCCACAAAAACTGCTTCTGCGAAATTTGATTTTAAAAAAAAGGGGGTCTGGTGGTGGTGGGGGATGGGGGTTTAAAAAAAATGCACGAATTAGTTTACACTGGTGAAACACACCTGAAAACAAGTGAGGCCACTTCTGCTCAGGCCCCCTGCCCCCGCTCCATATGCACACGTTAATGGGACGGCCCAGAGAGAGAAAGAGAGTGACACCTCTACCGGTTGATAAGAGGGAGGTAATGGACGCCCATCTGCCTCCAGAAAGGCCACTCAGGCACCCAGTGGGCCGCTGGCGGCATCGAACAACGAAGAAACCGCCCAAATCGGCCCCCCAGACTGCTCAAAAAAGCAGCCCACAGCTGGAACTGGACACCGGCCCCTCGGGCATTGCCAGAGTGCCCGCGTTACCAATCCGACGCTGTGTGTGGCCCTTTTTCAGGTGTCCCTGCGCCAGGAAGCTCGGGAACGTGATTGGTGGTTAACGCTGTTGGCGCTATACACGCGCTTGTCCTTTCACGAGTGCTCCTTCTCGTGATATGGTTTTCACTGGTTACTGTATCTTCCCTTTTAATTTGAATTACCCCAGACTGTATTTTTGTGTGTATTACAGCGCGTTTATTGTTAGGTGAGACTGCGGTTTCCCTCTGTTTTGCTTAGTTTAATATTACGTGCTTCGATAGCTTTGGGTTTCGATGGCACCTTAGAAACCTTTTAAATATAATTCAAATATGTGAGTCCCGCATTTGTTGCTGGTGACACAAGTAACCTTTCTCCCTAGGTAGGCAGTGTCACCTGCACTGCGTATTCCTGGAGGTAGTCGGGCGTGACGTGTGCAATGTGAACAGCGAGGGTTCATTTCACTCTCCTAAGGCGGCGTGACGTGCTTTGGATTCTAAGCACTATCACAGGGCCCCTTTCTCCAAGCGGTAGGCCGAAGTAGTGTCTGTTTAGGATTGTAAGCACTATACCAGTACCGTGGGTGGTGTTCATTTCACAACGTCCCTTTCTCCTACTGGCTGTTCAGCGTTATGTATGTATGGTTTAAATTTTAAGCGCTATATGAACACCAATTATCTTTTTCATTTCGCAGGGGCTCCTCCTGGCGGTCGGGAAGTGTGGCGTGTGCTTCTCGATTCTAAGCACTACATGAGCACCGATGGTGAATGTTTATTTCACAGGAGTCCTAGCGGCAGGGCATTGTGACATGTGCTTTGGATTCTAAGCACTATATGAGCACCAAGAGAGTTGTTGATTTCACAAGAACCATGTCTCCTAGCTGTTGGGCAGTGTGGCATGTGCTTAGGATTCTAAGCACTATATGAGCACTGAGTGTATTGTTCGTTTCACAGGAGCGAATCTCCTGGTGGTAGGGCAGCGCGACATGTGCTTTGCATTCCAAGCACTATATGAGCACCGAGTATGTTGTTTGTTTCATAGAAGCCCTATCACCACGCGGGAGGGCGGTGTGACATGTGCTTTGGTTTCTAGGCACTATATGAGCACCGGCTGAGGTGTTCATTTCACAGGTGCCCTGTCTCCTAGTAGTAGGACAAGGTGATAGGTGCTTTGGATTCTAAGCACTATATGAGCACCGAGTGTGTTGTTGATTTCACCGGAGCCCCATCTCCTCCTGTGAGGCACTTTATTTCACACGCACACTGTTCCTGGCAGTAGAGCACTATGAAGTGTATTGAGTTTTAAAAGCCAAAGATGGCTGGAACGCTGCAGTAACGCCCTCATGACGTTGATGAACGCCATGCTCACCTCATCAAATTGGGGTAGTCAGTGTCTCTAAAATATCATGCAGTGTCTCCTAACTTGCGTGAACCAGAACCTGGTGGGCACCTTCTACCTTAAATACTATTTGCTTTTTAAAATTTTTATTTTCATTTAAAGTGCATTGTAACTAAACACATAACGTTAACCAACCAAATAAGCCACATCATTCTAGATAAACACAACATTTGTAAAGTCATGATTCCAAAAGATAACACACAGGAGCTTTCAGAGAGGACACAACGAGAAAGAAGAGAAAAAACAGGAGACCGTGCGGGGTGCATCGAGGACCTTAAGCAATCGAAGACCAACCCAGACGGAAAAGGAAAAGAAACCCACTATGACACACAGTCATGACCAGCCTGAAACCCCATCAAAAATCACCTCATAGGATCCCACATTTTCCTAAACCGAGCTCTCTCCTCATCATTATCAATCAGCAATGTTTCGCGAAGGCCAGTGTTTAGACATTCATGCCACCAAAGCCTGGGATTAGGGGCTCGAGCAAGCAGCCATTGACAGGCCAAGATTAGACGTTCAAAAGCAATTGCAAAAAAGTAGATCCCGGCAAGGTGTGGCGGAATGTGCAAAGAGTACCCTAATACAATTAATTTAGGGTCACAAACTATGTTGGTCAGAAAGAGCCAATTACGGTTTGACGAAACTATCTGCCAATAATGAGCAATGAGAAGACAGCTAGCGAAAATTTGCACAGCGTCGGCTCGGTCTGCCGAACATCGAAAGTATTTGGTATCCTGTCTAACGTTCATTACAAAAAGACGAGAGGGAGTGTGATAGAAATCATTAATGAATTTAAGCTGATGGACTCTTACCCTTGAGAGGTTTAAAACACTATACGCAAGCATATTTGTACAACTTATATCATCGGGAGTTACCACGACCCCAAGTTGCCTGCTCGACTTATCTGCCCCACATCGAAAGGAATCCGCCTGCCGTTCCACCTCAGCCAATAGAATCATTTTGTAAGCCAAGCTCATATCCTTCTTAGATGGACCTCGCGCCAAGTAGCCCAAGAAGCTAGTCTCAGAGTAGTCAATATCTTCCATCTTTCTACTCCCACGGATTTGCCGAAGCTGTAGATACCGAAAAAATGCTGCACAAGGGAGAGAGAACCTTTGGTACAGAGATTCATAAGAGGGAAGAGAATCACCCTCATAAGAATGCCCTCGTGTAAGGAGCCTGGAGCCCTCTCAGCCCTCAAAAAAATCCTCATGAACATGCAGAGGAAAGTTAGCATTGTAACCTAAATACGTGTATGTATTATAAGTAATCCCCAGTAGCCTCTTTCTTAGGTACGACCAGACAGAGTGGAGCATCCTCAATAGACTGTGTCGGTAATGCCAGTGTGGGGAACAATGGCCGCTCCCCACGGTAGATACTCCGGAAACATAAGCCCCAGATCCCACGACTCCCTGCCCAGGACATCGAATAATCGTACCATCGATGCGGCCAGACAATAGACCCCTAGGTCTGGCAGGGAGAGGCCTCCTCTTTCTCCAGGCGTTAAATACTATTTGCTCTGTTTTTGGGGTTCCATTTTACACTCTCAGAGGTTGGTACTGATCTCGGTGGCAGGGGTGAACAAGGACTTCCTTACCTTCGACTCTGGCGAGCCCAGGACTAGCCGAAAGAGGAAAGGCGGTGGGAGAAAGGGCGCTGGGAAGGACTCATCAAACTGTAGGCACTATTCTCAGGAAGGCGCTGAATAAGAGGGGGTGCCAGAGGGCATGTTTGGTTATCCTTCAAAGTATGAAAGCAAGCAGGCAGCCTTTGTCTCTGACTTTTACGTCCGAAAAAGAAAGGTGCAGGGGCGCTGCCCTGTATTGTGGTGCACCAATGGCGACCCCTACGTAGGATGACTTGCCCACCCCATTTCCATCCGAGGTTGGGGTGAAAGGGTTCACTCTTCGGAGGGAAATGCATAAAACTGAACCTGCAGCGAGTGAGTCTCCTGGCCAGAGTAGCAAAGAGTCTACAAACTCGAGAATTTGTAATCCAAGGGCTGCCTTCTTCAGCTGGAACCGCTAGATGGGCTTTGAGCTGCTCGGGGTAGGTGTAGGGTAACAGAGCAGAGGTGTCCGTAGTCGGTCCAGGAGGGCTCGACCCCTACCACGTCTTTGATAATCACCATGATTTCCACTTAGATCCATTTGATGAAACTATATCTGGTGGAAATTGCAAACACTGGGCCAGTATCCAGCCTTGGGATCAGGGATTGGACAGCACCGCTATCGAGCTTGTGTGGGGGTCGACCACGGACCGTCCGCCCTTCAGTGAAGACAAGTGCTGGACACCACCCAGAGTTCTCCGAGGTTTGTCACTTTAGACAGAAGCAGGGTTCCTAATGCTGTTCTGTGCACTAGCCCAAAGTGCTGGTCAGCTGCCTTCCAAGTCAGGGGTTAACTGTGGAAGTGCAACCTAAGCTTAGTATTAAAACCATCGTTTTCTGACTTAAAGGGTGTGTGCCCCGAGCCCCCATGGGCATCTGATGCTCCCCAAATAGAATGCAAAGCTTTAAATTGCTGTGAAACTGCATTGGAGCCAGGGTCAAGATGATAGAAAGTGTTCTGCTAGGCTGGCCACTATAATAAAACATTCAACTAACAGAATGGGAGGCCCTTTGAAGGGGCCCTGCCAACCAGGAGGGAGGGGGCCACTGTGATAAAACCACAGACAATCACTGTGGAGCAGAGTAGTGAAGAGCGCCTGCCAGTATTTATGTTTTTATTTACAACTCCTGCATCTTTTCACGGAGGGGCAATGCGATTAAAGATCAAACAAACAAAATCAACACAACAGTTCATTGAATAACAGAGTCAAGAAACAGCAATTAAAGAAGAGTTACTTACCCAATGCCTGGGCAGGTAAGTGGTGTGTGGAAGAATTAGAAGCAGGGAGCGTGGAATAGTGACACATGTGACTTCGGGGGTCAGGGGCGGTGTCAGAAAACATTTGAGTCAATTATAAGGGGGGGGGGCCGACACAATCTTTCGAAATTAGTTGGTGAGTTACAATATTTTGGTTGTCCAGTGAGCCATGCAAGTGACTGAAGTCCGTCTCTCGTAAGGGCTCCTGGAGGCTGCCCCCTAAGGGGGAAAAAAACATAAAATAAAGGGGCCAAGTGATGAATTTTTTAAACCAATTTGTCAGTAATTGTTCAAAAGGTCCTAGTTTTTATTTAGAGTAATTTCTGAAGGAACCCTGTACAACTGAGAACAGAGGTGGATTGTGAGAGCTCAGTCACATGCGTTGTGTGATACCAGTACTTTCTAAAAATGTCCCAGCTCACATGACTCCCTGCTGGTCTGTCCTCAGCCTCCCCCCCTCCCCCCACTGCTGAGCTCCAGGCATCAGTGACTGAAGAGCACTTGTTGTTTCTTTATTCAATTTGCGAGTCCGTGTCACTAGGGTAGTAGTAGTGATGTTAACATATCTACGGCACAGTGGTGCCCATGACTTGCCGATCACAGCCTGAAGCATCAAGAAGCGGTCCAGGGGATCCAGTTATGTCACCAGCAGGTCTAGATCATGAGAAAGAGAGCTCCCTGGATCTAGTTATGTAACCTGCAGGTTACAGGTCCGGATCCTGGAAGAGAGTTCAATGGATCCAGCTATGTAACCTGGAGGTTAGAGGTCCAGATCCTGGGAGAGAGTTCCCTGAATCTGGTTATGTAACCTGCAGTTTACAGGTCCGGATCCTGGGAGAGAGTTTTCACTGGATCCAGTTATGTAACATGGGGGTTACAAGTCCAGATCCTGAGAGAGAGCTCACTGGATCCATTTATGTAATCTAGGGGTTCCAAGCCCAGATCCTGAGAGAGAGTTCACTGGATCCAGTTATGTAACATGGGGGTTACAGGTCCAGATCCCAGGAGAGAGTTCACATGATCCAGTTAGGTAACATGGGGGATACAAGTCCAGATCCTGAGAGAGAGCTCACTGGATCCATTTATGTAATCTAGGGGTTCCAAGCCCAGATCCTGAGAGAGTTCACTGGATCCAGTTATGTAATCTAGAGGTTACAGGTGCAGATCCTGAGAGAGAGTTTGGTGGATCCAGTTATGTCACCAGCAGGTCTAGATCATGAGAAAGAGAGCTCCCTGGATCTAGTTATGTAACCTGCAGGTTACAGGTCCGGATCCTGGAAGAGAGTTCAATGGATCCAGCTATGTAACCTGGAGGTTAGAGGTCCAGATCCTGGGAGAGAGTTCCCTGAATCTGGTTATGTAACCTGCAGGTTACAGGTCCGGATCCTGGGAGAGAGTTTTCACTGTATCCAGTTATGTAACATGGGGGTTACAGGTCCAGATCCCAGGAGAGAGTTCACATGATCCAGTTAGGTAACATGGGGGTTACAAGTCCAGATCCTGAGAGAGAGCTCACTGGATCCATTTATGTAATCTAGGGGTTCCAAGCCCAGATCCTGAGAGAGAGTTCACTGGATCCAGTTATGTAATCTAGAGGTTACAGGTGCAGATCCTGAGAGAGAGTTTGGTGGATCCAGTTATGTAAAATGGGGGTTACAGGTCCAGATCCCGAGAGAGTTTGCTGGATCCAGTTGTGTAATCTAGAGGTTACAGATCCCGAGAGAGTTCGCTGGATCCAATTATGTAATCTAGAGGTTACAGGTCCAGATCCCGAGAGAGTTCACTGGATCCAGTTGTGTAACATGGGGATTACAGGTCCATATCCTAAGAGAGAGTTTGGTGGATCCAGTTATGTAACTTGGGGGTTACAGGTGCAGATCCCGAGAGATTTCGCTGGATTCCACAGCTGCTTTTAATATCTCCATGCCTTTTGTTTGGCACAAGTTTGAACCCTTGCAAGCTTCTTCCTACGGATGCTGATAAATGTAATCACTTTCTGTTTTTTGGGGCAGTTATATCACACGCCAGGAAACAATTCTGTTTTTACTGTTTGCCAAATGTATGGCCATCGTTAGCATACTTTCCCATGTAGGCAGGATACTTTGCATACTGTTTACTGAATAATGACGTGACGCCGCCTGTGAGACACCTATAGAAGCGATGACCATCAGGTTTTACTAATTCTGTGCATTAATCTCCCAGACTATCTTAACGACTCCACTGCTCTCATTACAAGAGGCTAGTATTCCCTTTTTTGAAAGAAAACAGGAGTTTTCGGTGGAAATGGGATGACAAACCATGGGGTTTGAAATGGAATCACAAACCATGCGGTTTGAAATGGAATCACAAACCATGCGGTTTGAAATGGAATCACAAACCATGGGGTTTGAAATGGAATCACAAACCATGCGGTTTGAAATGGAATCACAAACCATGCGGTTTGAAATGGGATCACAAACCATGCGGTTAGAAATGGAATCACAAACCATGCAGTTTTAAATGGGAATCACAAACTATGCGGTTTGAAATGGGATCACAAACCATGCGGTTTTTAATGGGGTCACAAACCATGCAGTTTTTACCACATGTGGTTGAGCTGGCTCTGGTAATCCCACATTTTATTCCGGGCTCAAATCGTCCAGGTCATACCTGGTGGACTTTGTTCTCGGTAAAACGCAGTGAATTACGGATTAACTCGCGAGAGTTGGTGCTGTCTGCCTGTTATTCTCCATTCTACAGGGGCCACGCCCACTGGGGATAAAAATTGGGCTTCTCCTGGGGACTCAGTGTCACAAGTTCCCCTCGATACACCAGGCGTCTGGTCAAGAGGGCCGTAGCGGACCCATCTGCATTCACGTGCCATTGCATTATTACATCTGGTTGCAGGATATTACATATCACACAGTAACTGCGCACTTATTTACTTTAAGTGTACCTGTAAATAACTTCACTTTTATATATTGCAAGGGGACATGAATGAGATGACAGATCAAAAAAAACAAAAGCAGCCCAACTCCAGTTTGCATGGTTTTTGCCATTCCTGACCTCCTTTCACTGTGAACTCCTTACACTTCTTAGTAAACTCAGAGACCATTTTTAGGTCGAGCCTAGCGCAGCTCGCATGCGCTGCTCTGCGAGGCTACTCTGTGTGGGTCTGACTCCTCTCACGCACTCGTTTGGCTTTTGCGTGTGTCTTTTCACA
Organism: Calotriton arnoldi; assembly: GCA_963921515.1. Taxonomy (NCBI): domain Eukaryota; kingdom Metazoa; phylum Chordata; class Amphibia; order Caudata; family Salamandridae; genus Calotriton; species Calotriton arnoldi. The sequence goes on along the minus strand of CAWUFW010005137.1, from coordinate 152,724 downwards.
ATCAAAGACTGAAAATAGCTAAAGGTGGGTGCATGTCCCACCTCTTCTGAAAGGTTCACTTCCACGGCGTTTTGCCGCGGGAGCGAGCAGCGGCGCGCAGGGCGGCAGCTGCAGTACCTCCTTGTCTCCGTGTGCCCGCCCCCACCGCTCCTCTTTGCGTCCCTGTGCCATCTTTGCCCGCCTGCACCACTCCCCCTTGTTAATTTTTCTACGCTGCCTGCCCCTTCGAAGGCATCCCTAACCTAAATAACAGTACCTTTACTTGGGATACGCACCAACATATACGTGTAATCCCCCATTTTGAGAGCAATACTTGTAATTACAAAACCAAATCTTAAACTTTTGTTATTGTAATACAAATAAAAAAAGATTCAATTTGTATACATTATACCAAATAAATAAAAGCAAAACAACCATTTTGTAATATGCAGTTTTAAAAAAATTAATTATACGAGACTTCAACTGCACGTGTAAGAATTAGCATGTTTATATAACGAGAGCATCCTGCGCTAACGAGCGACGTTGTAGTCTTTCTTCCCTCTTTACTTCACATTTTGGAGGCGGGAGATAGACCCATACAGCTCCGAGATGTGCCTGAGTGACCGCTCTAGTGTTTGGCTGGTCACATGCTTGATTGAAAATGGCAGCGTCCGTACTGGTAGGTGACTGGAGAGCGTACTGTTATCATGCCTATTCCTGTAGCTATCCCGTTGTTGGAGTTGTACTGTTTTACCCGCGTTTTCCTTGCGTGGTCGTTTAGAAGAGCTGACTGCACACTTAGTGCTTTGCACCAGTGGACCATCATCTTTGTAACTTTTATTGCTTTTTTTGGCAATGGGATTTTTCAGGGTCAAGCTGCAAGTGAATTCAGAGGTAAAAATGGGCGCCTCGGCCCTATCCGCCATTCCACCCACTCTCCCTTCTGCCTCTTTCCCTCCACTCCTCCTTGCTCCACCTTTTCTCTTTTATTACATCCTCACCGTCCCTTCCTCTCTTCTATGCGCTTCCTGTCCCTCTAGCTCCTTCCCTTTCTATCCCGATGCATCCCTCACCCAGTGCCTGTAACATCTTCCGTCCAATCTCACCTCCCTTTCTAGGCCTCTTTGCTTCCACCCATTAAACGGTCTCCCCACCCATTGCCCCTGCCTGCTTCCTGTCTCGTTATCAGTCACTTCGCAACTTCTCTGCTTCTTTCCCTCCACATCCTTTGTTCCCTCCACCCATCCCTCTTTCTCTCACCATCCCCCTCTCCCCCTCTCCCCATCCCTCTTTCCCTCCACCCATCCCTCTTTCCCTTCACCTATACCTCTTTCCCTCCACCCATTCCTCTTTCCCTCCACCCATTTCTCTTTCCACCATCGCTCTGTTCCCTGCACCCATCCCTCTTTTTCCTCTGCCCATCCCTCTTTCCCTCCACCCATACCACTTTCTCTCCATCATCCCTCTTTCTCTCCACCTGTACCTCTTTCCCTCCACCCATCCCCCTTTCCCTCCACCCATCATGCTTTTCCCTCGACCCACCCCTTTCTCTCCACTCAACCCTCTTTCTTTCCATCCATCCATCCATTTTTCCTTCCACCCATCCATCTTTCCCTCCACTTATACCTCGTTCCCTCCACCCATACCTCTTTCCCTCCATGCATCCCTCTTTCCCTCTTTCCCTCCACCCACCTCTTTCCCTTCAATCACCTCTTTCCCTCCACTCACCACTTCCCCTCCACTCACCTCTTTCCCTCCACTCACCTCTTTCCCTCCACCCACCCCTTTCCCTCCACCCACCCCTTTCTCTCCACCCACCCCTTTCTCTCCACCCATCCCTCTTTCCCTCCACCTATCCATCTTTCCCTCCACCTATCCATCTTTCCGTCCACCTATACCTCATTCCCTCCACCCATCCGTCTTTCCTCCATGCATCCCTCTTTCCCTCCACCCACCTCTTTCCCTCCACTCACCTCTCCTTCCCTCCACCGCCCCTTTCTGTCCACTCATCCGTCTTTCTTTCCACCCATCCTATTTTCCTTCCACCTATCCATCTTTTCCTCCACCCGTCCCTCTTTCTCTCCACCCATCCCTCTTTTTCCTTCACCCGTCCCTCTTTTCCCTTCACCATCCCTCTTTTCCCTTCACCATCCCTCTTTTCCCTCCACCATCCCTCTTTTCCCTCCACCATCCCTCTTTTCCCTTCACCATCCCTCTTTTCCCTCCACCATCCCTCTTTTCCCTCCACCATCCCTCTTTTCCCTCCACCATCCCTCTTTTCCCTCCACTATCCCTCTTTTCTTTCCAGCCATCCCTCCGACACTGCTGCTGCCCCTTCCTACCCATTACTCTAGCTTTTCTATCCCTCTTCCTTCTCCCCCACCTAGTCTCTGCCGCCCTCCATTACTCCATCCCGCATACTGCTTGACCTCCTCCCCTCCACCCAGTTCCTCTCTGCACTCGTTCCTTTACTCCACCCTCTTCATCCCCCTCTTTTTACTCCCTTTGCCTTCTTCTTTCCACTCCGTCCCTCTTCTGCCCTCCATCAGTCCTTCGCCTCTCCTCCGCCTCTCCACCCGCTCCCCCCTCGGGGTCTGCCGATAACCATCGCTCCACAGAGGCCGCCCCGCGCCCATTAATCCGCCGCTTCGGCGGCCGCAGGACACCGGGAGATGCCGGCGCTGATTGCAAACATGGCGGGCTCCAATCAGGGGAACAGTTTGTAATCTCTGCTCGGATGTGAGAGGCCTGGGAGCTTCCGCGGGGTATCAATCCGTGCTGGAGCTGCGCGAGCAGCCGTGGTGGGGGACTCAGACAAGCGTGATGGAGAGAAACACAAACACACCACGTGGACGGGGACACAGGCAAGTGATGGAGACAAAAATAACACACCCAGTGGACGAGGACACACAACACAAGTGATGGAGAAAATAACAAACACACCCAGTGGATGAGGACACACGTGATGGAGCCAAAACCAAACACACCCAGTGAACAAAGATACACACTCAAGCGATGGAGAAAAAAAAAGCACACACAAGTGATGGAGAAAAAACCAGACACACACAGTAAACAAAGACACACACAAGTGATGGAAAATAAAATAAAAACGCATGCACTCAATGAATAAGGACACAAAGGCGAGATGGAGAAAAAACAAACACACCCAGTGAACAAAGATACACACACAAGTGATGGAGAAAAAAATAACGCACCCAGTGAACAAGGACACACAGGCGTGATGGAGAGAAAAACAAATACACCCAGTAAACAAAGACACACACACACGTGCAGGAGAGAAAAAAAACATACCCAGTGAACAAGAACACACAAAAGTGATGGAGAAAAAAAAAAACACACCAATTGAACTAAGATACACACACAAGTTATGGAGGGAAAAACTAACACACCCAGTGGACGAGGACACACACAAGTGATGGTGACAAAAACAAACTCATGCAGTCAATGTACAAGGACACACACGTGATGAAGACAAAAATCAAACACTCAAGGTTCAAAGACACTTTATTCGGATAACGTCCTATCCATAAAAGCACAAAGACACAACAACAAACAAGTTAAAATGTGCAAATTAGAGAGTCATAATAAAACCATAGCAGCATACAATATACAGTAATCTTTAGATTCGTAAAAAATTCATTAACAGGTAGTGTAAAAGCTCAAGGATTAGACATCATTTGATGTGCTCGAACTGCAATTCTCAAAAAAGTGCCTGTGCGAAAGACCAACTCTTCATCGTCCAAGGTGAGTAATCTTAAGTAAGCGTTTTCCAAGCTGATGGGCATGTGCTTTTTAAAATACGAAGTTAAAAACCACTTAATATACTTTAGATAGTATTTACAAAAAAACAGAAAGTGTAAAATAGATTGGCCACTCTGGCCGTCACACGGGCAAGGTATGCAATCAAGGTCGAAATCAAACACTCAATGAACGAGGACGCACACATGTGATGGAGAAAAAAACCAAACACACCCAGTGAATAAAGACACACACAAGTGATGGAGAAGAAAAAACACATGCATTTAATAAACAATGACACACAAGTGATGGAGGAAAAATAAACCAAACACTCTCGGTGAACAAAGACACACACGTGATGGAGAAAAAAACAGTGAGCAAAGACACACACAAGTGATGGTGACAAAAAAGAAACACATCCACTCAATGTACAAGGACACACACAAGTGATAGAGACAAAAACAAACACACCCAGTGAACAAAGACACACACAAGGGATGGAGAAGAAAAACACATGCAGTCCGTGAACACGGAGACCACAAGCGATGGAGGAAAAATAAACCAAACACACTCAGTGAACAGAGACACACACGAGTGATGGAGAAAAAAAACACATGCAGTCAGTGAACACGGAGACCACAAGCGATGAAGGAAAAATAAACCAAACCCACTCAGTGAACAGAGACACACACGAGTGATGGAGAAGAAAAACACATGCAGTCAATGAACTAGGACACACACAAGGGATGGAGAAGAAAACACATGCAGTCAGTGAACACAGAGACCACAAGCGATGGAGGAAAAATAAACCAAACACACTCAGTGAACAGAGACACACACGAGTGATGGAGAAAAAAAAGCCCATGCACTCAATGAACTAGGACACACACAAGTGATGTAGGGGGAAAAAAACACACTCGGTGACCAAGGACCGACACCAGAGGCGCAACTAGAGACAAATTTCGGGGGAGGGGGTGGGGGGGGGTTAGAGGGGCGGGGCTAAGAAAAGATTTCAGGGGGGGCGGGGCAGGGGGGGGATGGGGCGGGGGGGGGGGCTAACTCTTCCAGCAATTGGCAGAGTGGGGATGCAGGGGCTCTAAGAAGGAGTGAAAAAATAACAAAGCCTCATTAACAAGCAAATGGTCTTTTAAAGACCTGTGAAGTACTCTGGTGGGGCTGTGTGTGTGCTGGGGAAGCTGTCTCAGCCCGGGCTGCCACACACTGTGGGGGGTGGGTGGGGGGGGGGGTTGAAGCCCTTTGAGCCCAATGGGCATTACGCGCCTGACAGACGCACACACACACACACACACACACACGTACTGGAGAAAAAAAACACATTTAGTGTGCAAGAAAACACACAAGTGGTGGAGGAAAGAAACACACCCAGTGAACAAGCACAAAGTGATGGAGGAAAAAAACACACATGCACTCAATGAACAAGGACACACACATGATGGAGAAAAAAAAACACTCAGTGATGAAGAAAAACACACCCTGCGAGTTAAAAGCACAAACACACACCCAAGAACAAAGACACACTTCTCCTTAAGAACAACAAGCACTTGCAACCAGGGGAGAATACACTAAACACAACGCCGGTCTGGACAGGCACAGCCAGATGAGAACAAAGGCAGATAACGTCAGTGATAGCATAAGAGAGAAACACCTCCCGAAGAATAAAGACAGACTCACTCACTGCAGAGCAGTGACATTCTGGGATGAGCTAGGAGACGCAGACACACACCCCGTGGGGAATAATAAGATATGTTAGTAATAAAGAGCAGATGTTTGTAGAGTGAAACAAGGCACACACACACAGAACCAGTACTGAACAGAGACAGGCTCAGCGTGTGACAATCAAAACCGGACAGAGCCAGTGATGAGAGGCGATCGATACAGAGACACTCGGGAAAGCCGAGAGGTGTGTATACACACAGACAACACACAGTCACACACACGGGCATGCAGTGAATTACAACCTCACCACTTATGAAGAACAGGTACATGTACACAGGCACAGTGTGGCTGGTGGTGATTGAAGGTGGTGAATGAAGGTGGTCAAGAAGTGCCTAATTTGTAAAAAAAAAAATATATATATATAATAAGTGCCAGAGCTGTCATCAGGAGGCCACTGCAGCTTGCACCACACATTCCCCCTGCCATGCTGCCAATGACAATTACAACATAAGAGAACTTGTCACCCCTGACGAGAGAAGTAGTGAGATTTGGAGGACTATCGGGTGTAAATATAAACTGGGGCAAGTCAGTGATTCTCCCGCTTACGCCTAGTACTCAGACATTTGACACGGATTACCCTCTAGTCTGGGCCTCGGGCCCAATTCGATATTTAGGAGTATGGATTAGTACTGATATGCAAGATATATGGACTGAAAATTATGGACGGGTGGTGACTTGGATAGAAGATAGGATACGACGGTGGAGGGCTCTCCCCTATCCCTGGCGGGCCGGATCGCCATAGCCAAAATGGTTATACTACCAAAACTTTTATATCTCTTTGTTAATATACCATTACCACTCTCGGTGCAATTTCTTAAGCGACTTAGATCTCTCATGGTGGAGCTAGCGTGGGCGGGGGGACAGCCACGGATAGCGTGGGAAGTTTTGACTTTGCCGCAGGAACAGGGAGGACTGGCAGCCCCGGATATCGCGCTATACGCATTTAGCGCCCAGGCACAATTTTTACATTATTGGACACACCCTACCAACCCCATGTGGCTATAGAAACAGACAGAGCGGCCCCATTGCCGGTGTCAACAGCACTATATCACCCGTACAAGCGCACCCGCGGAGAGATAGACACGGTGCAGGTGACGAGATGGGCATGGGAAGGACTACGTAAGAGAGCGCACCTTGAAGTGCTATATGCCCCATCAATGCCTATCCTAAACAACCCAATGTTCCCCCCACTTATGGGGAGTAAGGCGTGCGAACGCGCGAGTGCGCACGGCCTGAGACTTAGTGGAGACCTGTACCCCAGCGACACGTTCCTTACCATGCACCAGATGTGTGCCCCCGCAGCACCCACGGCGCTAGATATGTTATTATATTACCAGCTGAGAGCATCCTGCAAACGTAGATTTCCCACCTTTCCGGCGCCGCCGCTTGCCGCCCTTGGCGGCGCTCGAGAACCTACTGGCGGTGGAATCGGGCGTAAGCTCATTACACGCATCTACAGACACACACAACAAACATCGCCGGTGGCGACTCCCGCGTCACGGGTGGCTTGGGAGGAGGAATTGGGAACACCCCTCACAGACGAGCAATGGAAGCTAAGCTGTAGGCAGCTAAAACGGTTGTCACCCAACTACCGTCTCAGATTAATCCACTTCAAGTATCTCCACCGCTTGTACAGGACTCCCATACACTTACACAGAATAGGATTGCGGTCGGATGACTGCTGCTGGAGATGTGGCACACCGCGAGCAACCTTCCTACATTTAGCCTGGCAATGCAGGCCGATAGCTAATTTTTGGCTGGAAGTCTTTCAGCACATAAAGCAGATCACAGGATTGGACATCCCATGCACACCGCTGACATCCCTACTTGGGGTAGTCGAGGCGGTGGCCCCAAAATCCCGCAAGCTACCTGAAATTCTTCTTCTGATGGCAAAGCGTCAAATAGCGTTACATTGGGGGGTGGAGAGACCTCCGCTGTCCAAAGACTGGATTAAAAACGTCACGTACTACAAGATACAGCTGTCGACTTACTGGGAACTTCAGCCGTCCAAGTCTAGACCAAAAGACATTTGGGAACCATTTACATTGTGGCTGAGTGCTCGGGCGGGAGAGGACTAATGTACCGTCTGCATAATCAATGTCAGGGAGATGGGAGCTGATTGGGGGACGGGAGGGTGGTCCTGCCGTAAACTGGAGACACCTGTTATCAAATTACGTGCACTAATGAAAACGGGGGGCCTGCACCCCACGGGATATACTGGGCCCTTATTATTTGAACGGAATGTACATGGAACGGCTATGTCACACCTAACTGTACGGACTACGACACTGCAATGTATATTTGTTTTTGTTGTTGAAAATGCAAATAAAAAGCAATTAAAAAAAAAAATGACATTTACAACACAACTACTAACCCTCACACTCCTACAAGTGTGACAATTCGGACTTTTCCAGGCCACCAAAGCTATATGAATGGCTTGGGCGGCAGGTAATAGTCACTTTTAATGTATATTGAATTAATAATTAACTGCTGTTGTGGTTATCTCTAAATTGGCCAGACAGTGCCACCTTGTGGCAGACCATTACAAGCGCCTGTGTTGACAATTAAGTGCAGGTGCTGAGCACCGGAAACCACAGGTTCAAATTAAGCACTGTGGTGGGGTGTAACACCTACCCTGAATTTCAGGGAGTGAACTTGCTTACCTGTTTCAAGGAGGATTCGGGGAGAAGGGCGAGGGTGTCTCCCCTAAGCACATTTTGGAAGAATGGTGTCAAATATTGCATTTTATAGCACGTTTCCACATACATTTGCTGACAAACCAAGGCTCTGGTAGAGCACTTTGTGCAACCCCTGCCCTTGACCCTACTCAGAACTGTGACTGCTTCACCTGCAGTAATATTATTTTTAGAAAATGGTGGCAAAGTGATCCATTTTCAGCTTAAGTTCTCTAAAAAATGTCTAAAAACCATAAGTGAAATAGGTCCTTCAGGAAATTGGACTGTACATGGCCCATCATTTACCATGGCATCAATCTCTGATTCTAGATTTTGGTTCCTGTAGTTTTTCCATTCTTTTCCTTCCAAGTAAATGCACGGTCATTGACAGACCTCGCCGAGCAGCACGCGCTGCCTCTGTTTAAGGCAAGGCGCATCATCGTGGTGTTTTAGGCACTACACCTACGCCGAGGATAGGCTTGGAAGAGTGGTGGCTGGCCACCGCTGCTGCTCGCATTGTTGTGGGTAAACAAAGCTTTTTGTCCATGCGGGTATGACGTGAGATTCCCGCATCTGCATTGGACGATGTTAGCTATGGTTAACCCTTGATTCGCCACACGAAAAAAAGGCAAAAGTTCAGGAACTAAATTTTATTTTGCATTTCACGTCTGCCAGTGGCATTATGAAATATATTATCAACCATTCCTGACGTTTTCACCAACAGCGAATTGCATTGTGGGGCTTGTAGTTTTGCTTTTAACACTGTCATTATGGCCTCAAAACCCCAGCATGCATTTTTAGAAATGACCAAACATGTTATGCCTGCCATGACACTACTTGTCAGCTACGTTTTAAGATTTTACAAAGTACTCTAGTCCATTTCAAAATTCCTTATTCCACACTTAAAACCAAAATTAAACTCTTCTCACGTATTTTGAGGGTTCAGTCTTTCACTGATAGAATAACCAGAAAACAAGCATTGGTAATGCAAATCATTTTGTATTTGCAAGCTTCATAATACAACAAAGATACAACAGGAACAACAGCAGCACACTCTTCCCTAACGTAAAGAATAAATGGAGGGCAAGTGGCTATAGCTAATGCCGGATTTGTACAAGGATAAGTGCTGGGCCCAGAGTTCTGGTCAGAAGCCGCAGCCGGCGAAATGAGGAATACCAAAGATGCAGTCTTGATTCCACCTCTTGCTTCTTCGTCCACCACCAGACACTCCCTCCCCCTTTAACTCACTCTGACAGGCTCTTTTTCATGCTTGCGTTCTTTATCACTGTTTTTCCGTATTTATCTTCCATATTTTTCCCTTTTTTTTGTGTTTTCTCTCTTTTGCTCTGAGTCTGATGGAGTAAAATAAGTCCCGGTCCCAAACAATGAGTGCTGATAGGCCACACCTGCAACCACCAGCTCATATTAAGCACTGACTGTAGCAGAAGGAATGTCACATGATTCCCCCACATACACAGGACTGTACATCACAAGTCGCTAACGCATTAAAGCTTGATTGGGAGAACTAAGGGCCTCTGTATCATGCAATTTTGTGTTCGCAAACGGGCTGATTCACAGAGTTGGCCCATTTGCAAACGCAAAAAACATCTTTCCCATGTATCAAACTCTATTTTGCGATTCGGTAACCTGTCACTGAATCGCAAAATGGGTTTGCGATTCGGTATTTGGAAGGGGCGTCCCTTCCAAATACCGAATCGCAGCGGTATGTATGAATGTTTTGTAACCGTGAATGCAGTCGCAAAACATTCGCAGTTACCACCATCTTTAAGTTGGTGGTAACCCATTCGATGGTGACCTCAGCAGGCCACCAGGCCTGTGATTTTTGCGATTCCTAATGGGTCGCAAATTGCGACCTACCTCATTAATATTCATGAGATAGGTAATTTGCGACCCACTGGGAATCGCAGAAAGTGTTCAACACACTTTCATACATGCCGTTTTGCGATTTCCTAATTGCAAATTGCAAGGATTCACAATCAGGGAATCGGAGAGCGGTTTCTTAATACATCTAGCCCCTAATGACTATTGTATGCACCTCTGTAGACATAAACATAGAGAAACTGCTAAAAGTCTTATGAATTACCAGACTTTCATGTACTCATGTAGGTTGATGAGCCCTCTCCTACCTACCGTGGTATGCTTCATCGGTGGGTTACATATAGCAATGGAAGCATCCGAGAGTTCGACTGTTCACTGGTTGTACACTCTCCTAGTTACGGGTCACCTATTTTTGATGAGGGTATGTCCCTTATTTCGACATTTGTGTTCTCACTTGTTAAACTGTCAGACCTATATTAAAATTGTGTAGGTGAGCTAAAATGTTTTTATTGGTTCTCGCCATCACAAGATTAACAAAGAACAAGCCGGTCTTTGGGACCTTTGGAAGTCAGAGATCAGGTGATTTGGGTGAAGCAGCAGAGTGGCTGCTGTTTCTCTCTATATATAATGGGGTCAAATTGTGGAGACATGTATAAATTAAATGTAGGATTTTAAGAGATTCTTAAATCCTGTATTTGGCTTATTTTGGTGTTGATAAAGACCCCTCATCAGAGCATTTCCATAATAAGGTTTATAAGTAAAGAGAAATAACTATGGTGTCATTTTCCTATAAAACCAATGGAAAGAAAATGCGAAAACATGAATGCTGTAATTTAAATGTGGGTGCTAGAGTGCTCCTCCGCTTTCCATCTGATGATCAGGGTGGGATGAAGGCGAACAGAGCCTGTTTTAGTGAATTTGTGTAAAGTAATCCTTCCCAAGGCAGGCATCCTTGGGACTGTCTGGAGCACTGGGAACATAGGCACAATGAAGTGCGAGATCATTCACCTGCTTGTCATTCAGCCGTCCTGTAGTAGTAATCAGAGACACAAAAAGACAGCCCTGCCTAGAAACGTCCTCACCTGAACAAACTACACCATAGTCCCACCTCTCTCACTTGCTATCTAGCAACCTGCAGTGCTCATGGAAACAAGTAATTAGCACCCCCTCAGTGAATTCTAAGGGGAGCCCTGTCTCCTTCTTTAATATTCAGTGTCTGGTCTCCAGCTCCGTTTGACTGTCTGGGGAGGCTGTCCTCGCCTCCATCCTACGCCATGCTGATGGAGCCCGGTTTCTTTCCTAATTAATACTGTGACCCAATATGTAGGGTGAGGACCACAAAACACCCTCTTCAGCGTTTGCAGAATCTCCTTTTCTGTGTTGCATTACTTGCCCTGTATGTAATCTTATGTTGAAATATCATGAAGTGACAGCTTTTCATCGAGCTCAGCCGAAAGCTCTCGATATGTCCCTCCATGTGCGGCCAGCCATTGCTTTGCACTTCCAACCTTTGAGCAGATCAACTGTCCTGAAGCGGTGGCCTAGCACGGTGGCCTAGCACGGCGGCCTAGCACAATGGCCTAGCACAATGGCCTAGCACGGTGGCCTAGCACAATGGCCTAGCACGGTGGCCTAGCACGGTGGCCTAGCACGGCGGCCTAGCACGGCGGCCTAGCACGGCGGCCTAGCACGGCGGCCTAGCACGGCGGCCTAGCACAATGGCCTAGCACGGTGGCCTAGCACAATGGCCTAGCACGGCGGCCTAGCACGGCGGCCTAGCACGGTGGCGTAGCACTAGTCTAGCAGCGGAGAGACTGTCACCTGATTCTAATGCCAAAGTACCTAAAATAGCTCTGTCTCAGATGCAAACGATGTTGCTTCTCTCTGCAATTTTGTATGCAAATCTCAAAAAACTTCCACAATATTCATAAAAACTGTCCATTAAAACCTGACCTTGGGTTAAAACCTCCAAAGTTCAGCTCTCCTTTTTCTGTCATACGACCCTCCCTTTGCCTCACAGCCTCTGCATGTTTCCTGTCTGAGCACAGCGTACGCTAAGTCACATGTATGTTTGCCTCAGTCCTTAGTATTGTATTTTTTGTAAATTTCCGACATCTTAATGCAAAGATCACAACCTCTCCTTTAAACGTCAAAGCCCTGCAACCTAACAATCCTTCATCCTCTGCAGCTTCTCTATTAATGCTGCCAACCGTTTGCATGAATTTGCATACCACTCCCGCCAAAGGTTACACCTGACGCCAAATAATTTATTCTACCACATACATCTGGAGAAAATGATTGGAATGGAAAGGTTTCTTTAAGAGCCCAAGATGAACCCCAATAACCAACAATAACCCGTGTGAAAACCACTAACGTTCCGGATTCTGGAGCAGTGTGCCTCCCAGCATAAAGCTCTTCGACAACTCCTCAAGGGTAGTAAACACTATACAATTGCAGTTACAATACAATATATAAATCTCCTGGCCCTTACTATTACCATAACACTCCACAGTTGGGCAGTCAATAGTTCATACATATTGCATAATAATTTCCTTTCACTGCTTGACACTCTTCCATTCAGATAAGACAAATCTGCTACGGGCCATGTCCATCATTGAACACTGTACCAGTCCACAGCAATACACGACGTATGCATCACCAGCTGAGCGGGCAACGAACAACTGAAGAGATCTGGCACCATGCCGCTTGACAAGGGCGGACTTTAATTTAGTCCACGCAATCGTCGACAGTGGAACCCTACAGAAGCTAGCACCTAACCTGCTATCCCCTATTCGTTATAAACAATGGGAAAATACCCAAATGACGTGTGCACACAGTATAAGCACCCACTGTCACGGTGCAGTCCACCACTGGACTTAACAAAGTTTAACAACACGAAGCAAACTGTGCACCACTTTATGAACAATAACACAAAAATTATAAAATCTGTGTCCAAGGTTGTTGTTCAAGTCTTCCTTTATTTATTTTTAGTTAATTTAAACATATCAAGTTGAGTAGAACAGCCAACGCGTTTCGTCCAAAGAATTGGACTTCTTCAGGGCTGTAGGTTAACAGATATATACACATATCAGTACAGTAAAAACACTTAAAACATTTAAAAGACACAACCTATACAATATAACCACTTCACTTATTATGGTAGGTCTCTCTGTTTGTACGTTGCACTATCCCCGCATCCCATGGGGGGTTCCCCCAAATGCTGTATGTTTGTTAAAAAGGGAAGGGAAGTTTTTTCCATTTCTGCCGGGATTATGGGCGATAAAGGTCTGGTGAGGGAGGATTTCTCTGTTTTCTCCTTCATTCACTTTCAGGAAGACTTGAAGAACAACCTTGGACACAGATTTTATAATTTTTGTATTATTGTTCATAAAGTGGTGCACCGTTTGCTTCGTTTTGTTAAACTTTAATTTAGTCCACCACTGCAGGTCCCGACCAGCTACGTACTACAGTCGCTTCTTGACATCTCACAAGGATGACCAGATATGGGATGATGGTACCAAAGTCCACCCAGCAAATCTCTTCCTCCAACCTATGCTATGCCTGCTCAAGGCCATAAACTTCAAACAAAATATCTCAGAATGTAAAACCCAGTGCAGTAACCAGCTCAGTAGAGTATGATCCTAAGAAATACCATAAAGGGACCTTCAGACCTGCTCAAAGTGGCCAGCTTACTGAAAACCATAAAGTGCCCACACTTTTTTATCCCTCACACACTGCGAAGTTCTGTGTCCCACCACACAATAACTGTATCTTGGGGTCTCATGCATAAAAGGGAAACAGGGCCAGTTTTAGCGCCGGTGGCGCCCAGTGAAACAATGTTTGCTGGCACCCCCCAATTACCACCTCCACCACAGATACCCTCATCACCACCACCCTTTAACAATGCCCCTCAAGTCTCCATAACACCTCTCTCTCATATGCATTTTATTAGTTATACAGCACCAGTCATACCAGCAGGGCTTTAAGCGGGCCGGGGCCGGGTCTCACCGGTGATGAGCACCGGCAGTTTTGTAAAGGGGGCCTCGAAATGAGTGTCTATCGGGCTCTGTTTTGTGCCCCGGCACAGGCGGTCCGTTTTCTTCCGAACTGCAGTGACAGCAGGCACATCGATGTGCGCGTGCTCACACTGCTCACTTCTCACTAGTGGAGAAGTTACGGCATGACGTCATGCCAGGTGAGCGTTGTAGGGGAAGGGAAATCCTTTAAAGAGAGTCATTTTCTCTCTGGATTTCCCTTCTCTTTTTGAAACTCAGGAGCAGAAACATTGTCGTGGTGACACCAGGGCTTTAAGTGGAAGCTTTTTCAATATTATATATAGGGCTCCCGGTTTTATGGTATTTTTAAAAAAAAATATTTCCGTCTGTATTTATCCATATTTATTTTTCAGCCATTTTATCTGTATTTATCCATATTTATTTTGTGTTTTGCGTACAAATGAAGTTATAAAACTGTACATTTCCATATTTATTTAACTGATAGACATGCACTCATACTTTGATGTCTGTCGTGTTTTAGCTATTTAAGCTGATAAATATTACATAACATTACATCCACTGGTAAATAATAGCATTATACCACAAATGTATATTGACACATGCCTTTATTTAAAGTAATTTCATCCTCTTTTTTAATTTCCCATGCTGTCCATCTGCTCAGCTGTTGGGCTATAATTCATGAAAGACAGCACGGAGAGTCACTTAAAAGCAGCACAATTTTCTGTATTTATCCACTTTTAAAAATAAATGCAGACCTAAAACACATTGTTTTCTGTCTGTATTTATCTGTAAAAATCTGTAAAAACGGAAAACAGGGAGCCTTAATTATATACAAGCCATAGTTGCTGCTTATTTATCTTATGCAACTAACAACCATTGACAAAGCCAATAGTCCTGACTTGTTGTAGGTATGATGTTACTTGTTGTGTAATATATCTGGATGCAATGACAGAAACCCCAAAGCACAAGTCGGGCGGCACACTATGCTAAGCACAGATTTTTAGCTTAGGTGTTTTTAAGCCACGCCCTTAATTCCATTGGCCACATCCTTAATTACATTGGCCACGCCCCTTTGAGAGAACCCCCAGTTTTTTCATCCCATTTAAAGCCCTGCATACCAGTGTAGGGTGTCAGAGCACTTTGCATCACACGCACATTACACAGAGACAATCAATCATACATGTGTAAATCAGTGTATAGGAAATGTTACATAAGCCAGAGAACTACAAGGTGTAGGAGTGACAAGTCATCCCTACTGGTAAGCAGTGTAGTTTAAGAGTACTTGGTCTGGAGAAACACAAACTCAGGGGGGGTCTCTTTAATGATAAGAATCGATTTATACCCAAATGAACCTTTTTGCAACATTAATACAACGTTGTGCTAATATTACAGCAACACATCAGCCTCCTGCTTGGGGGTCGTAAGGCGCTGTATAAATGTTGCAATACAATACAGTGCATCCCCGGGCCCTATTACGTTGCCCTCCCCCAAACTCTGCCTCGTAGATCACACTTGGTGTGTGCCTCGGTGGGGGCGGGGGCAGGGAGGACGCCTGGGCTGAGCTGCAGTGCAAGACGTGCCTTGTACCTCTTGATGTGGACTTAAAAGGGACTGCGCTCTCTGCGCACTGATCATTCAGAGGCGGCACCAGGGGCTTGTTGTGGCGCCCGCTGGCACAGATAAGACTGTACCTAAGCCGAGATAGCAGTAGGGCTGCGGCCTGACGTCTTCATTTGTGGGTAGACAGCTCCGCGTCTGCTCGGGCCTCAGCAGCGCTGCTGCAATCCTGGGCCAGACACTTGTGTGTGTCGAAAGCGCCACCTGCTGGACGAACGGAGCGACTGCAGAGAGGCTCTTCATGCCTCTGCAGGCTGCATCTCTGGGAAGCAGCCAAGTACACAATCCAAGCTGAACGATTCTTTTAAGAAAACTTTGACATTAAAGGGTCCATCGGTAAATGATGTCACAGCAGGTCTGAAAACCCAAACAGACATCAAACAAAGACATATTCTGCAAAGCTTGTTCTTAAAGGTTCAGGACTCGATAAAGAGAACTGTTGTATTTCTGTAGACCGGATGCCACATTAAATCACTTCCTGTCTGTGGAGTGCAACATACTGAGGGACTAAGGTGAAATAGTGCTAATTAACATGTTGTACCATAAAATTAGAATTCTGACCCAAATGTACATGGACCATTAAGATATGTATGTATGTATATGTATATATATATGTATATGTTTATATATATATGTATGTGTATATATATGTGTGTATATATATATATATTCACCTTATAACATGAATCATGTTAATATAAATTAAATATACAACCTGTGGCAAACTGACATTGACAAAGCCGAGTGAGGCGAAACACGTTTGTCAGTAATTTTATTCTGTTGGTGATCAGAGAATAAAGAAACATTGAAAATCTCAAGATTGCATGGCGTCCCTTTGCAGAATGTTTGCTGAACGGAATGACACCAAATTTTCAGGAGTTTAGATCTTTGTCCACAGATTGTGCTTTTTGTGATTTGGTGTAAATCCGTTCAGTAGGTTTTTTTTTTTAAAGTTAACGTACAAAATATGTTTATATCTGGACGGTTGAGTCCTTCAAACCCAATTTTACAAAATAGAGCATTTTGATTGGCCTAGGGAGCTTTTTTTTCCCTTGGGCCATCTCGCTCCCACTGGAGCGAGTGCTCCGATTGGCTGCCAACAACATGACAAAATGTTGCTTGCAGGCATTACAGGACTCTGGGACTTACTCCCTTGTCCTGAAGTAAATAAAAAAATTAATATAAGGAGGCAGAGTAGGGATACCCTGCCCCACTAGGCACCCTGGGGCCAACATTAAAAAAAAATAGCAATTTTTGTTGCCATCTCGCAGGATAATTTTTTTTTTTTTTTAAATGGCATCTGGGGCCACATTCTTCAATTATAGGCCCCAGGGAACCCACCCTTGGTGCTGCTTTGTTTATTTAAGGGGAGGGGTGTGTGCAGCCCCCATCCCAAGTCATTGTAGGCCCCAGGGAGCCCACCCCCAGGGCCGTAATTCCCCAAAAAGGGGCAGGGCTGTGCAGCGCCACTCCAGAGCCATTGATAACCCGGGGACCCCACTTCCGGGGACGATTAATAAAATAAGAGGGGAGAGGGTCTGTGTGGCCCCACTCCCTAAGCCTCTAAAGACCACAGGGACCCCATCCCCGGGGCATCTAAACTTTTTAAAAAGGTAGGTGGGCATGAGGCCCCCCTCCCTGAGCCTTCAATGGCCCCGGGGACCCCATCCTTCGGGGCAGGCTCACATGCTGTGTCTCAGAGAGACCCTCCCCCGTGCACCGTGACACAGCGGTTTCCCTGTCCACACCTGGGTGGGCAGGAAAACCTGTGTTTGCTCCCACCTCGCGGGAGCATTTTTTAATCTTTGGCCACAAGGGAGAAAACACAAAGTCTGCTCCCAGCTGGCGGGAGCATTTTCAAAACTGGGAGTCGCCAGCACAGAGCAGACTTTTGATCTGTTTCCCTGGGAAATGGATCAAGGGATTGCTCCCACCCGGAGGGAGCAGCATAAGTAGCTGCTCACTGCGGACGGGAGCAATATCGCTGCCGCAGCATACGGGGAGCCGGATGAGACCACAAGGCCCTGGGGCTCCCAACGAGAGTATGGCGGGTGCCCTGGGTGGGCACCAGGGTACCCACCATTAAAGCTCGGAGAGAGGGGCAGCGCGGCCACCCTCCCTTTTTTTGTAAGGTGTGGGCTTCACGGAGCCTATAATGGCTGAGGGAAGGGGGCCCCGCTGCTCTCCTCCCCTTAAAAAAGAAAAAAAGGCCTTGAGGACGGTGTCCCTAGAGCAAAAAGGGGCTTGGGGTGGTGGGCTACACGGCTCCCCTCCCCTTTAAAATATATATGATCCTGGGGGAAGGGGTCCCCAGAGCCATAATAGGCCCAGGGAGGGGAGCCATGAGCCCCCCTTTTAATAAAGATATATATATATATATATATATATATATATATATATATATATTCTCAGATGTTGCAAGCATGTGTTATGTGCAACATTGACCGTATACCATACACATCACGGGTAGCCTAGTTCACATTAACAATCAACCACAGATATATAGGAAACCCTCATTGCACACGATGCGTCTGTATACAACTGTTCAGAGAAAGCCAACTTACTCAAGATGCTCAACATCTGTTTCAAATAGCCTACTACTTTCAGCCGTTATCTGTATCAAACATCTCACCGTCACCGAACCTACATTGAGAAATGAAGTTGATATGAGTAGAAAAGTGGGTACTGTAAACGGTGTTTATTCTATGGAGAGAGTTTACTCTGGACCACACTGTTTGTAGACAGTGAAACTCTCATGAGAAATGCACCAAAGAGTAACTAAGTACTAAGAACAGTGTACACTCAATGCAACACTTTAAAAAAAGATACTATTCTCTTAAAATAACCAAGGTCTGAAGGTGCTAAAGGTCATACTATGTCCAGCCTTCATATTGTGCTGAAAACTTTACAGACGCACCATCTTCTAAAGCTAAACAAGCAGTACATAGGTTAGTACTTGGTGCACACAGTCTTTTATGTTCTGCAGAAATTGTCATGCTGAAGTGATTCTGTCTAATAACTCAAGGCTGCTTGCAATACTTAGTATCTACTATGTAGAATCTTTGCCCTTTTGGAAACTTTTTCTGCTGAGTCAGAAAACTTGTGTAGAATGTACTGGACAGAACTCGTCAACTCTCATCGGCACACAGTGGTTTATATTCTTCTGTCTCTAAAATTACAGAACAGATTTACATCAGATCCAGAAAGTCATGCTTACAGAGTAAAGTTTTGCTTTCATGCCTCGTTTGGCATGAATCCATTCAGGCGTTTTAACTGTAGGTGCGAGCAAACTTTCATGCGGTATCTAAAATGGGAAAATGCATCTTTTTTCAACCACCCCTTACTTTTTTTTTTTTTTAAACCCGTTCACTGATCTGCACTAAAATTAGCATGCCAGACCATAGCTGAGTACTCCAAGCAATTACCAAACTTGGTGCTGATCTGCCCATGGGGTCAACAGTTACAGGCGAATCAAAAACTGCCTTTTCAATGGAAGGAATGGCTGAACCATAGGTACACAGTTGTGATTGCCCCTGTGAGGTTTAGCTGGCTGCTGCTCTGGCTTCTTCCGTTGGTCCCTTGAGACTGGTGTGGCCCCTGAGCCAGAGCAGCTTCCAGACTCTATTCTAGAGGAAGGCTCGTGCTCTTAATATTTTTAGATCTCTCTGCGACACCTCGACCAACCAATGGGGGTGTGTGGTGTCACGCCGAGCGAGATCTTCCTGATAGCCAGCAAAGGGTGACGTGGTTCCACTTCTGGCCTTCCCGGGATTCCCTGATACCCTATTTTCCTTGGTCCGGATGTGAAGACCTTGTCTGCATTGTCAGATGTAAGCCGGTGACTCCCAGGTTCTCCATGTTGAGTTGGGTTGAACGGTTTGCATATGCTTTGAGCCTCAGCCAGATGAGATCAGAAAGATACATGCAGCAGAAACCACTATCTTTAAATGGTGGTAGAGCTGAGGATTCGATGGTGGGCTGTCCTGTTTCTGAAGGGCTGCCTTTTGATTGGCCCCACTTACAGGTCACTCTGCTGCCACAGGAAGCCTGGAGGTGAATCAAGGTACTGCAGGTGGTAGAGCCACCCGCAGCTCTCTGATTGGTAATTTCCTGCACTGCGGGCTCTACATTTAGGTTGGCCTTGGACACTGTTTGTTAGCGGCTAGTTATATCCAAGTCCGACCCATTGGCTTGTTGTCATAAAGTTTTACACTCTTGGATAATTTTTTGCAAGGTCTGCGCTAGTGTATTTTTAAAAACTGTAGGAGCTTGCATGAAAATTGCAGAAGTTACGCTGCCCTCTGCTCTCCCTCCGCCCTGCCAGCCACCCCTTGTCCACCCCAAGAAGAGGTCTTCAGTCCTGCAATAATTCACAGGACTGTAGTTAAAGTCTGTAATCCCTGCTTCCTGCTATCTCAGTCTGTGGTTGGCGAGCTGACAGTGGCGGTTCGCGGGGCCTAAGCTGCTTAGTCATGGAAATGTAGGTTAATGATAGCTGAGAGCAGTTAAGGACTGGCCGGCTATCCTAGAGACTGGCATGCATTATGGGCAGTCACGGAAGGACTTGTAGACAGACGTGTACTCGTTTCAGGGACAAGAAGGCTTTGGGGACAGTCGCGTACCACACTAGAGGACCACAGAGACTGCTGGACAGCTGTGTACTCGCTGAAGGGACTAGAAGGCTTTGGGGAATGACACGTACCACTCTACAGGACCACAGAGACTGCTGGACAGGCGTGTGCTTGTTTCAGGGACAAGAAGGCTTTGGGGACAGCCGCGTACCATTCTAGAGGACCACAGAGACTGCTGGACAGTTGTGTACTCGCTGAAGGGACTAGAAGGCTTTGGGGAATAACGCGTACCACTCTACAGGACCACAGAGCCTGATGGACAGCTGTGTACTCGCTGAAGGGACTAGAAGGCTTTGGGGAATGACACGTACCACTCTACAGGACCACAGAGACTGCTGGACAGGCGTGTGCTCGTTTCAGGGACAAGAAGGCTTTGGGGACAGCCGCGTACCATTCTAGAGGACCACAGAGACTGCTGGACAGTTGTGTACTCGCTGAAGGGACTAGAAGGCTTTGGGGAATAACGCGTACCACTCTACAGGACCACAGAGCCTGATGGACAGCTGTGTACTCGCTGAAGGGACTAGAAGGCTTTGGGGAATAACGCGTACCACTCTTCAGGACCACAGAGACTGCTGGACAGGCGTGTGCTCATTTCAGGGACAAGAAGGCTTTGGGGACAGCCGCGTACCATTCTAGAGGACCACAGAGATGGCTGGGCAGTTGTGTACTCGCTGAAGGGACTGAAAGGTCTTGGGGACAGGCGCGCACCACTGTACAGGATCGCAGCGACGGCTGGGCAGTTGTGTACTCCTTGAAAAGACTTAAAGGCCTTGTGGACAGGTGCGCACCACTCTACAGGACCGCAGCAACTTGCGGAAGGTTGTGTGCTCGTTGAAGGAACTGAAAGGCCTCGGAGACAACTGCGTCCCCACTCAAGGACCACAGACACTGCTGCATAGTTGTGTACTCGTTCAAGGGACTAGAAGCCCCTGGGTACAGTTGTGTAACACTCTACAGGACTGCAGCGACTTGTGGACAGTTCTATACTCATGGAAGGGACTAGAAGGCCCTGTGAACAGCCATGTACCACTCTACAGGACCACAGAGACTGCTGGGCAGTTGTGTACTCGTTGAAGGGACTGGAAGGCCTTGGGGATAAACGTGTACCACTCTACTGGACCGCAGTGACTTTTGGACAGTTGTATACTCGTCAGAGGGACTAGAAGGCCCTGTGAACAGCCGCGTACCACTCTACAGGACCACAGAGACTGCTGGGCAGTTGTGTACTCGTTGAAGGGACTAGAAGGCCTTGGGGACAAACGCGTACCACTCTACAGGACCACAGAGACTTGTGGACAGTCGTGTACTCGTGCAGTGACCAGAGGGTCTTGTGAACAGCAGTGTATCTGCTTTAACGAGACTTGTGGACAGTCGTTACTCGGTTTAGGGTCCCAAGGACCCCTCCAGGGAGTTAATCCTTGGAACATTTGCGCATCTGTTGAGTGTGCACCCCAGCATATATACCGGAGATGGGTACACAATATTGACTGCTGCCTACCAGTTCCACGCATCCTAACATCCTGTGGGGAGACCTGCATCCTTTCCTGGGACTGCGCTGCTTGTGGAGGGGAATGTCCCAGTCTGGGGACCTGAGTACTTTGTGGACAGCTGGTGTCCGCCCTGCTGGACCAGGAACACCTTTCCGCTGCCGAGTGCCGCTTCTGTGATCCGTACTTCTTTAGGACAGGCGCACATACCTTGTCGGAGCTTTCCCCGGCGACCCTTGTGAAATGCTCCCAAGCTATGATCAAGTCCAGCTGTTTCTGTGTGAATTTCACCTTCGTCAATGAGGTAAATATAATATTTCCTCATAGTACCCCCTTTGTATCCCCATGAAATAATTGTGCTAAGATCTTCCCTCAAGTCTCAGCAGTGAAGACCCTATTTTGGGGTCATGGGACCAGGAGCCCTCGCCCCACAGCCACCCATATTTAATCACACTACTTTTAAAGTTCTTATATTTCTTAGTGTTTGTTTGCATAAAAAGTTTTAAAAAATGATCCCCAAAAAAACATGAAAGCAGAGAATGGCCCACCAGCCCTGGCACTGAATGAAGCTAATTTTCATGGAAATATTCACGTGTGCAACTAAGATTCTGTCACTAACACTGAAGGGACCCATTGGCTGAAGTGTTCTGTCCCTCAGCCCCCCCTGCCTGCTGTGGTCATCAGAAGCAAAAGCTGACTGGCACTTGAACTGACCAATGGCAGGAGAAGGGTGACAGAAAGCTGCTGTATGTATGTATATCTGAATGCATACTTGTTTTGATTTTTTGGGAAAGTGACGCTGGCTCTCTCTGGACCAGATACAAAAATTAGGAATTAGAACTTTGTGCAGATGTGTTTTTAGGAAAAAACAGAGGAGTTTAAAGAAAGTGTCATGCCTTCAGAAGTCTTTTTTCTATTTCTACCAGGATTGTAAACAGGAAGCACAGTTGGAAATATATAAATGGGAATTAGGAGAGGAAAAGGCGAAGGGCACAAAGAAGGACAAAGCTAAACAGACAATGTTATCAGTAATGTAATGACAAAGAAGACAGTGCATTCAGTGCATGTGGACAAGGCCAAGGAAACAAGGCATTCAGTACACAAGGGCAAAGTCCTCGTGCCAGCTCCCCCTATCACAGTTTTCCTGTCCAGCTTGCCTTCAGTCCGCTACCACCTGCTGCCTGTCTACCTCCTGCCCTCTGTTGTGCCTCCTCTGCTCGTTTCCTGCTCTGTTTTGCCTTTTCTGCTTGTTTTCCTGCCGTCTGTTTTGCCTTTTCTGCTCTTTTCTGTGCCCTCTGTTTTGCCTTTTCTGTTCTTTTTTCTGCCCTCCATTTTGTCTTTTCCGCTCATTTTTCTGCCCTCTGTTTTGCCCTCCTCTGCTCAGTTCTGCCTTCTCTGCTCGTTTTTCTGACCTCTGTTTTGTCTTTTTCATGCTCATTTTTCTGCCCTCTGTTTTCTCTTCTGCTTGTTTTTCTGCCCTCTGGTTTGTCTTTTCTGCTCGTTTTCCTGCCATCTGTTTTGCCTTTTCTGCTAATTTCTTCCTCTGTTTTGCCTTTCTGCTTGTTTTTCTGTCCTCTGTTTTGCCTTTGCTGCTCATTTCTGGCTCTGTTTTGCCTTTTCTGCTCGTATTTCTGCCCTCTGTTTTGCCTTTTCTGCTCGTTTTTCTGCCCTCTGTTTTGCCTTTTTCTGCTTGTTTCTTCCTCTTCCCACCGTTTCCTCAAGACCAGTTGCAGGGGGAGCTGACACAATGGAGACCTTGCACCCCAGCACCCGTATAGCCTAGGGGTGATAGTGCCGTGCTCTGCAAATGCTGATTGGTTGATTGAAGGCTAAGTGAACTAGACATTCAGTGCATGTGGACAAGGCTTAGCAAACAACGCATTCAGTGCAGAAGGGCAAGGCTAAGTGGACTGGGCATTCAGTGCACGAGGGCAGCACTAAGTAGATAAAGGCATGTGGTCACCCTGCCCAGCCTGAGGCCCTCAGTCCTATGAACGAAGAGATAAGGCTCTGCCCAGCCTGAGGCCCTCAGACCTATCAGTGAAGAGACAATGGCATGGGGTCACTCTGCCCAGGCTGAGGCCCTCAGCCCTATCAGTGAAGGGATAAAGGCATGGGGTCACTCTGCCCGGTCTGAGGCCCTCAGCCCTATCAGTGAACGGATAAAGGCATGGGGTCACTCTGCCCGGTCTGAGGCCCTCAGCCCTATCAGTGAATGGATAAAGGCATGGGGTCACTCTGTCCAGCCTGAGGCCGTCAGCCCCATCTGTGAAGGGATAAAGGCATGGGGTCACTATGCCCTGGCTGAGGCCGTCAGCGCTATCAGTGAAGAGACAAAGGCATGGGGTCACTCTGCCCAGCCTGAGGCCCTTTGCCCTATCGGTAAAGAGACAAAGGCATGGGGTCACTCTGCCCAGCCTGAGGCCCTCAGCCCTATCGGTGAAGGGATAAAGGCATGGGGTCACTCTGCCCAGCCTGAGGCCCTCAGCCCTATCAGTGAACGGATAAAGGCATGGGGTCACTCTGCCCAGCCTGAGGCCGTCAGCCCTATCAGTGAAGGGATAAAGGCATGGGGTCACTCTGCCCTGGCTGAGGCCCTCAGCCCTATCAGTGAACGGATAAAGGCATGGGGTCACTCTGCCCAGCCTGAGGCCCTCAGTGCTATCAGTGAAGGGATAAAGGCATGGGGTCACTCTGCCCTGGCTGAGGCCGTCAGCGCTATCAGTGAAGAGACAAAGGCATGGGGTCACTCTGCCCAGCCTGAGGCCCTCAGCCCTATCAGTGAAGGGATAAAGGCATGGGGTCACTCTGCCCAGCCTGAGGCCCTCAGCCCTATCAGTGAAGAGACAAAGGCATTGGGTCACTCTGCCCAGGCTGAGGCCCTCAGCCCTATCGGTGAAGGGATAAAGGCATGGGGTCACTCTGCCCTGCCTGAGGCCCTCAGCCCTATCAGTGAACGGATAAAGGCATGGGGTCACTCTGCCCAGCCTGAGGCCCTCAGCCCTATCAGTGAACAGATAAAGGCATGGGGTCACTCTGCCCAGCCTGAGGCCGTCAGCCCTATCAGTGAAGGGATAAAGGCATGGGGTCACTCTGCCCAGCCTGAGGCCCTCAGCCCTATCAGTGAAGAGACAAAGGCATGGGGTCACTCTGCCCAGCCTAAGGCCCTCAGCCCTATCAGTGAACGGATAAAGGCAATGGGGTCACTCTGCCCAGCCTGAGGCCGTCAGCCCTATCAGTGAAGGGATAAAGGCATGGGGTCACTCTGCCCTGGCTGAGGCCGTCAGCACCATCAGTGAAGAGACAAAGGCATGGGGTCACTCTGCCTAGCCTGAGGCCCTCAGCCCCATCAGTGAACGGATAAAGGCATGGGGTCACTCTGCCCAGCCTGAGGCCGTCAGCGCTATCAGTGAAGAGACAAAGGCATGGGGTCACTCTGCCCATCCTGAGGCCCTCAGCCCCATCAGTGAACGGATAAAGGCATGGGGTCACTCTGCCCAGCCTGAGGCCGTCAGCCCTATCAGTTAAGGCAGCGGTTCCCAAAGTGTGCGCCGCGGCACCCCGGTGCGCCGTGACGAGAAGCCAGGGGCGCCGCACCGCCGCGCAGGATGTGGGTCATGCAAATTACAGCCGCAGCGCAGCATGCGGGGGGGTTTGAAATGCCACCTTCAGAATGGTTTTGCCCAAGAGCGCATTGCCGCCATACGCATACGTGCGTACGTACGCACGCGTCGTACGTGCTTTAAAATGCGTAGTCTCAGCATTACTGCCATAGCAAGCTCGGAGCGTTTGAGGATCGTTGTTGCTGACCCCCGTGTTGTGCCGTGCCTCGTGGGACCCACTTCACCAGGAAATCGGTAAGTAAGCACCGCCACGTGTTATCTCATTTGTTCTTCTTTTGCTTTCCACCACATCTCAGCTCCCTTATTCTTAAATAACCTCTTCCTTTTTTCCTTCTCTTCTCCACGCGCTCTCTGGTCTCTCCCTTGTTCCTCTTCTTCTCGTTGAACTTATTTGACCCGTTCACCCGTAGCTATCTAACTTAGCAACACCCCCCCCCTCGTGACCTCAGCTGTTGTTTACTTCTCTCTTCCCTCGCTCTCTGATCTCTTTCACCTCTCTGACCTGGAGAACTAAGCACTGCAGGACAGACACGTCCCTCATACTTTTCCCCTATCGAGGCTTCTGCTTGCCCATCTCTGCTGGGTGTAATTCTAGAAACTGAAGTTTTGGAGGTGTTTTAGACTTGTATCGCACTATCGTCTGATTCTATGCCTTTTTCCTCAAATTAAATAAAACAATTTGAACGCCCAAAAAAACATTGAACAACCCTTTTCAGTACTGCAGTGAAAATCGAGCCTTTTCATTCCCATGTTTTTCTTCCTGTCTGTGAATTGTTTCTGACCACTTGTTGAAAACTCGCTTCTTGCTTAAGGAACAATTTGAAAATGTGGCTTGGTAGTTGTTGGTAAATCCTGCCATTTTAGCTAAAGAGGGGATTTTTTTGTCCACAGGGCAAAGGGGATGCTAGGGTATGTGATGAGCATGTTTCAAAACTTGAATTCGTAACAATCGGTATGCCACTCTGTTTACTTTGACCTCCAGCAGGGCCGCCAGATGTCTGTTTACACTCCCAACAGGAGCAGGGGTGGCTCAAGCATGGTATTAACATGGGATTTCTCTAGATATTCCGATTTTGCAGGCAAACTCTGCGCCACGATTGCATGTTCCCCAGAGTGAATATAGACCTCTTTGCTGACCATAGTAGATTTTGCTCATAAAATGTATTTAAAAAAAAAAAAATATATATATATTACTACGAATTCACAACAGTGAGGTTGTACAATGATTTCTCAGCATGAAGGCCCTCCCCATGGCACATGACCACCTTGACATTGGGAAAGAGGTTCTCTTTGGAAAATAACGCTTTCAAGGTAGTGCTGTTTTTGGAGAGGTGTGGTGCAGCGGCCAGGGCAGCTGACTTCGGAGCACAGGGCTCACGGTTCGAACCCTGGCTCTGGCGGCAGCTCAGCACCATGTGACTCTGGGATATTTTATTATACAGAAGTTTTTAAACTATTGTTGTGTGGTTAAAAAAAATTGCATGGAAACATATTTGGCTATTAATCTTGTATCGTTTCTCACTTAACAAGTTTTTATTAAACAACTGTTATCTTCTTATTGTGTTACAAATATGATTATAATACCTTCATTGCGTCCCAATTACTTTAAGGAAGACAACAGGAAGTACTCCCGAGGTCGGGCTTAAATCCCGCCCACCGGTAAAAAAATGGTGGGGAGCCACGGCCAACTGCCGATTAGGTCAAGGGAGCCACAGGTCAAAAAAGTTTGGGAACCACTGAGTTAAGGGATAAAGGCATGTGGTCACTCTGCCCAGCCTGAGGCCCTCAGCCCCATCAGTGAAGAGATAAAGGCATGGGGCCACTCTGCCCAGCCTGAGGCCCTCAGCTCTATCAGTGAACGGATAAAGGCATGGGGTCACTCTGCCCTGGCTGAGGCCCTCAGCCCTATCGGTGAAGGGATAAAGGCATGGGGTCACTCTGCCCATCCTGAGGCCGTCAGCCCTATCAGTGAAGGGTTAAAGGCATGGGGTCACTCTGCGCAGCCTGAGGCCGTCAGCCCTATCAGTGAAGGGATAAAGGCATGGGGTCACTCTGCCCGGTCTGAGGCCATCAGCGCTATCAGTGAAGGGATAAAGGCATGGGGTCACTCTGCCCGGTCTGAGGCCGTCAGCCCTATCAGTGAAGGGATAAAGGCATGGGGTCACTCTGCCCGGTCTGAGGCCGTCGGCACTATCAGTGAAGGGATAAAGGCATGGGGTCACTCTGCCCGGTCTGAGGCCCTCTGCTTGACAGGGGCATCACTCCACTTCTCCCCCCTTCTGTCCTGACAAAGTCACCCATGGATAGCAACACTGGAATTATGTGATTGTGCGGGCGCGTCGATTTTCACATAATTGT